>JAUNZM010000180.1:0-1200000 GCA_033459285.1 Clamator glandarius | reverse complement strand
ATCAAGCACCAGGGCACAAGCACCACTTGGCATCGCAGGGATGCTCGGGCCCCATTCCCAGGCAGGTTAATCCAGAGCAATTTTTGCTCTGTGCTGCTGCCCTGTACCTGAACTGCAGCTCGGGGCCGTGTCCTGCAGATTTTCACAAGCACTAAATCAAACAGGGCTCTGGGAAGGGGGCAGGGGGAGAAGGGGAAGAGAGGGGGAAGAATGCACTTTACACTGGCGTATGACCAGCCCGGGTAACTCAAACCAGAAGGCAGCCAGTGGCAAGCAGGCAGCTGGCAAGCATCTCACGGTGCTGGCATGGCCACAGAACTGACCTGCCAAAAGCCTCTCAGGGCTGTATAAAGAGAAAAAGAAACCCAGACCAGAAAACATGCTGCCTTGGAGAGCAGCATCACTCTCTTTTCTCCACTCTGTGCTGGTGGCTCAGGGCTGGGAGCCCTGCATTGCTGCCGTGGGGTGTGAGCTCAGCATGCGTCCTGGTGAGGAGGGTGCAGAGCCGGCTGGGGAGATTTTGGGGTGGGAAGGTGGTGGAAGCTGTGAAGGTCACAGGGTGGGAGATGAGCACTGCAGAGGGACCTTGGCAGGGATTTGGAGCAGAACCTGGCTCCCAGGGACCCTCCAGCACCTGCAGGGCTGTGGCAATGGGGTGGGATGGAGCATCCAAATCAGCCGGGTACACCTGCCATGGAATCATGGTGTCCCCTCACATCAGGAGCAGCTCCCTGGCACTGAACACTCTCTCCAGGACTCCTCTCTCTCCC
Organism: Clamator glandarius; assembly: GCA_033459285.1. Taxonomy (NCBI): domain Eukaryota; kingdom Metazoa; phylum Chordata; class Aves; order Cuculiformes; family Cuculidae; genus Clamator; species Clamator glandarius. The sequence continues at coordinate 1,199,230 of JAUNZM010000180.1, read as the reverse complement.
CTCCATCTGCCTGTTTTACCTTTCTAGCTCCTGTTCTGGCTCACGGCAGGTCCAAGCGCCTCTGGAGGCTGAATGAGCTCCCAGGCCCGGGGCAGGTACCACACAAACCCAGGTGCCAACAGCTCTGACAGCTCCATCCCTGGCTCCCTTCTCTTTGTGCTGCTGGTCCCAGTGAGGAGGGGGAAGAGAGCTGGCAGCTCCTCCCGCTCCACGTGTGCTGCCCTTGCTGTGTTGTACATCCCTCTTGCCAACAAGCACTTAAGTGGAGTACATCCAGCTTTCCCCCGGGAGCAGATGTTCCGGCAGGGATCAGCTATATGAGTAGCTGGCTTTGAAATGGGAAGGGGAATCCCCAGACTCTGGCAGGCTGCTGCGGGTGCTGCCGGAACGCTGTGAACTCTACACTCCAGGGCTTTCATAGATTTTTCTCTCCTTCCCACATTCCCATCTTTGTCTGTTGAGCGGTGGCTGCTCCAGAGGACACAGCTGGCTCCAGGAACACTGCTGCCTGAAGAGGAAGGTTATTTTCTTTCCATGACAGAACAGGTTTCCCTCTCTGCCTGCATCCTCTCTTCCCAAATGGAAGAGTAAATTTGCTCTTCTGGTGTTTCCTTCCCAAAAGGTCCCTCCTGCAATGTCCACCCCTGTGGGTCAGCCGGGGGCTGCTCCGGCTGCCTCTCCGGGGATGCTGCACGCTGCCTTCCTGCAAGCCTTGACAGCTTCACTCCATCATCCTTTTGCCACCAGGAAATCATTTTGCTTGATAATGCATTTAAGTGATTGTTATTTTAGCGATCGTGCTCATATTTCCCCCTCTTTGTTTTCCTGCCAGGCTTTAGAGGAAACCTAAGTAGATAAATCAGTGCTGCAAGCAGGTGTGGGAGAGCTTTTCCCATGCTGCTGAGAGTCGGATGGAAGCTTTGAAGCACAGACCACTGGATCCAGCAAGGATCATGGAGCCATGGAGGGACAGGCATTCCCTCTGCCCAGCAGCCATCTCTGTCACCCTGTGAGCAGTTTTTGTGCTGTTCTACCCCACACGGCTGGAAGGTGATGGGTGGGAGTAGCGGGGTCTGCCCCGAGGGCTGCTGCGAGATGCTGCGGGGTCTGGATGCCACTCTCCTGGGAAAACACGGTGGGTTTTGTATGGCAGGCAGCTCTCCTGCCTGGGCAGGGATGTACCCAGAGCGCCCAGACGTGCTGGTGCTTCCCCTCAGCCGAGTGCTCAATGGGAGCTTTCAGTCCTTCCTTCCCCTTCCCTCTGTGCCGTGCCCACCAGCCAAGTCAGAACCCTGGCTTTGTTCACATTTTTGAAAATAAATCACGTTTGGGGTGAATTTCATGCTACTGAACATTACCAGCCGGGCTGGGGACTATAAGGGCTCCGTTATTTGCGGCAGGCGCCCAGCGCGGCTTGGGGCCAGCGGCAGGCAGAGCGATTCCTGGGGATGCTGAGCTCCCTGCCCTGGTGCTGGGGGAAGGCTTGTGTCCCCCTGGGGGTGTCTGTCACCCCCCTGTGCTGCTGGGGGGCTCAGTCTGTGTCCTCGGGGCTGGACCCCAGCACGGCTCGCTGCACACGAGGCTTCCCAGCAGCTCTGCCAGCCAGGGCTTGGCACTGCTGATGTTTTACTGGGATGGACTGGGATACACTGGAGGAAAGACTGGTGCTTCAAGGCGAGGTGGAGCAGAGAAGGGGCCTGGGAGTGGGGCCCGTTCCTGAAACACAGATAGCTTTGATAATTAGCCAGGGCTGTGAAGGGAAATGATGAAAGGTAGAAAGGATTTGTTTAAGCATGGCCTGTTTTATTGCTTTCCTCTCTCAAAGTCTCTCTTTAAAGTGGTTGGGAGATGTTTTTTTGCTCCCATTTTGCCTCAGATGTTGATCTTTAATTACAACCAACACACCGCCATACCTGTAATGTGAATAAATCATGTAAAGGATTTTCCCAGGGATTCCTGCTCTGCCCACCTCGATGTCACGCACGGGGGTCCCAGTGGGGACCCTGGCTCAACCCCATGGGTGCTGCACATCTCTCTGCTGCTACGGAGCTCTTGCTCATAACCCAGAGCGAAGGCTGGGAGGATCCTGGCGGCAGGAGCAGCCCGCAGGCTGCTGGAGATGCCCGGCTGCGTTTGTTAGAGAGGGAAAAACCTGCCACTCTTTCCCACCTTGCAGGAGCTGTGATGCTTCACCCTCCTGCACCTGGAGGCGATGCAGAACTGAAGGCAAACCATGGGTTTTGGATGAGCGCGCTCCTCTTCCCAGCCCTGCCATCCCCTCTGGCTGCTGCTGCCTGGGGATGGTGGACGAGCCCCTCCAGCACGGGGCACCCGGAGCTCTCAGCACTTACCTTTGCACATCTCCTGCCTGCCCACAGTTATTGCAAGGGATCGTTACAGCCTGTGTGCGCTAATTGCAGCAACAGTGCCTTTCCTGGGAGGGAACCTGAGCAACAGTTTGGTTTGATTTTCTTCTCCTCACGGTTGATGTGGATGTGGTTGAACTTTCTGAGTCTGGGCAGGGGAGCCAGAGCAGCGATGCTGCTCGCTGGGCTCAGGCTGTCTGCTCCCAGCAGGGGTGACTGAAGCCTACGGGAGAGCAGCAGGGACAGCCGGGATCTGAGGGGCTCAGCTTGTCCCCTTGGGGCCAGGGGGGCAGGTGGGGTGTGTTCTGGGGTCTGTCTGCAAACAGACACGGGCTGGTGGAGCATTGTCAGCTCTGGTGTGGATGGCAAAGCGATGTCCTGCCTTGCCTCGGCTTGGAGAGGAGGAGAGGCACGATGTTGCTGTGTGCTCTGGCAGGCCTGACCTAGCTCTTCTCCCTCTATTGATTATTCTAATATATTTATTATTCATGCTACACCATAAGTGCTCAGGGGTTTTTATAGGCAAACAAAAGTGGCGGGTGATGCCCTGAGGTGCTGTGCTCTCATAAATGACTCTGAGAGCTCCCAGGGCATTCCAGAGCTGCCCCTCCAGCCCCTCTCACCACCCCACATAAGGATGCACCCAGATAGGGTGTGGGGGACCCCGGCAGCGACAGGACCACAGCTCAGCATCCCCTGATCAAAACCAGGGAGATGCTGTAGAAGGCTGGATAGGAAAAAGCCCAATTAAGATAAAATCACAGGGAATTGATTAATAATTAGTGGGTAATTAGTTATCTCTCTGCCATCTGGAGGGCTGAATCTACTTGTGAAGCAAGCGGCTGTCTGCTGGGTGTCCCTCACCCTCCGGGCTGCCCTGTGCTACCTTGACGGAGCCCACATCTCCTCTGGCATCTCCATTTTGGGCATCTCTTGCTCTCTGAGTTGCAGAAAGAGGCCAGAAGGCACCTACTTATTGCTTCAGCTTTTATTTTCTGGGTTTATTCTACAAAGCTATGAAGGCAGAGCTCATCTGTGGACCCATCTTTGTCCATGGTGGCCTGAGTTACTGAAGAGCTCATGTGCATCTTCTGCTTGAAGCTGGAACAGCCGGTGCTCAGCCGCTTCCTCTAAGAGGTATTCATCTGTGCTGGAGACAGCATTTTAATTTTTCACCTTCCAAGATTGTTTATTTATTAGGTGGGGTGGCTGGGGAGGAAAGAAAAGGTGCTGGGAGCCATGCCCTTTGCTTCCCAATGCCTGCAGGGCTCAGCCCAGAGAGTGCTTCTCTGCTGGGTTGCATCCTGCCCCACCACCATTCCAGCCAGTCCAGAGAGGCTCAGTTTCTGTGCCCACTTGGTCTGCTTCTTGGTTTGGGCCATTACTTCATCCCTGATGACGTTCTGCCCTCTGCAAGCAGAGCAGGGCAGAGCCAAGACCAGGTGGCAGGGCATCAGAGGAATCCATCACATCAATGGGAAATCCCTGCCAGCACCAGCGAGCCTGTTCTGCTGTTGATGTTTTAATGACCATCAGTGCAATTAAGGACGAGAGAGAGGAGCATTAAATTTAATAAAGTATCAAAAGCTTGAAGATTCTTAGCTGATGGGGTCATAACTGCCTCCTGGGTTTCTGTAGGCAAGTGGCAGGTGTTGCTGGATTGACTCCCACCCGCAGAGCTGTTGTCCCATCCCTCCTGCCTGTCTGCTGCCCGCTGCAGCATGGATTGACTGGTCCTGGACTTGTGACGCACCAACGCTGAGCAGAGGCGCAGCACCGGGTCCCCCGGCATCCCAACCCATTGGGAAGGGCTGTGTCAGTGTGTCCTGTCCCCATCAAACTGAGCTGGTGATAGGATGCCCAGTGGCTGGCTGTAGGCATTGTCCCACCACTGGGAAGCTCCAGCTGTGGGGTGGAGGGGGTTTGAACAGCTCAGCTCCATCAGCCCTCAGTGGCCAAACACTTCTGACTCCTGCAGGGGCTGGAAGAGCTGCGGACACTCAATGACCAGTTGGAGCTGTGATCACGCCTAGAATAAGAGGAAATGGTCTCAAGTTGTGCCAGGGGAGGTTTAAGCTGGATATTAGGAAAAATTCCTTCACAGAAAAGGCAGTCGGGCAGTGGAAGAAGCTGCCCAGGGCAGCGGTGGGGTTGCCATCCCTGAAAGGATTTAAAAGCCATATGAATGTGGTGCTTAGGGACGTGTTTTAGTGGTGGAGTTGGCAGTGCTGGGCTAAGACTTGGGTTCAATGATCTTAAAGGCCTTTTCCAATCTGAATGGTTCCATGATTCCATGTGCAGGGGAATCAATGAGGTTCAGCAGCGGCTGGGCCTGGCAGCTCCCCATGCGCTGGATGCGTGTGGGGCAGCTGCCGAGCCCGGGGTCGCTGCCTTTGGACATGGTGTCCGTGTGTTTGCCCTTCGCTGTATTGCCTCCGTCTGCTCCTTGGCGGGGCAAGGACGGGAATAAAGGGGGGTTGATGGGCTTGTGCTAATTGCCAGGCTTCACTCGCACTGGTGCGAGAGCCGTGCTGAGCGGCGGGCTTACAATCAGTGTTAGCGTCCCTAACGAAGTCCCGTGGGCTTCCCACCTTCCCTTGCCCCTTTTATTGCAGCCACCGCTCCCAGAGACTTTAAAGCTCCTTTTGTTAGGGACTAAAAGGGGCCTTAAAATCATAATTTAAAATGGAATTAGATTAATTTAAAAGGGAGCGACTCAAGGCTGCCTTTCTTCTAGCCCTGACAGGTTTTCCATCCACATTTGCCTCACCTGAGGAGGGCTGGGCATGAACCCATGTCTCTCAGATCTGCCCAGAGGAGGATTCTTTGCCTGCTCCCCACGGAGCACAGGAATGCCTACCTGGAGAAGAGTGTCTGTCCCCTGTCCTCAGCACTTCTCTTGGCTGCTGGCCACGGGGACACAGCAGAGCCGAAGAGATCTGCTGCTGTGGCCCAGGAGCATCTTAACAGCTGGGAGCAGTGATTGCTCCAGCCCTGGTTATCCTTGCTTTCCCAACACAGGCAGCAGGACTGAGGTCCAGCTCCAAGGCTCTGCGTGCAAACCCCAATGCACAGGGCGATAAATGTGCCAGCCTGATCCTGGGTTATTTTTTGCCCATTTCTGAAAATTATAGCTCAACTGATGGGTTTTCAGGCCAGAAGGGACCACTGTGACCGGCCAGGCTGACCTCCTGCCTCCCACAGCCCACTGCCTTGGCACAAAAATAATTTATTTTGCTCAAGCTCAAACATATTTTTTTGAAAGATACTCAGTCTCCATTAAAAGACCTGGAGTGATGGAGATTCCACTCTGTCCCTGGGGATTCGTTCCAACGCTTAATTGCTCTAACTGCTAAAAATGTGCTTCTTATTTCTAATCTGGATTTGTCTTGTTTCGGGTTCCAACTAGGGATGTTGTAATGCCTTTTCCTGCTAGATTAAAGAGCCGTCTGCTATCAGAAATCTCTTCCCCGTGCATATGCTTGTAGACCGTGAGCAAGCCACCTCTTGGTCTCCTCAATAAACTAAACAGCCGGAGCTTCTTTGCTCTGTCACTGTAATGCATATTTTCCACTGCCTTGACTCACTCCCAGCTCTTTCCTGAACCCATTCCAAGTTCTCCTGCTCTGGTTGGAAGTGCAGACGAGAACACTGAAGGCAGCATCCTTGCAGTGGGCTCCTCGTGCCATGTGGCCGGGTAACAACATTTCTTCCTCCTGCTTTGTGGATGAAGCCAGGGATGACGCTCCTGTCCCGAGCCCATGTGTGCACGGCTGGGGCTGTGGGGCCGTTCTGCCGCTCATCGGCGTTGTCTGCATGGTAGGCATCGTCGGGACAGTGATGCACGTGCTAGGTTTGCAGGGCCTGAGAATTTCAGGTTGACCAAGCTGGATGCTTGGGACAGGCTGAGCTGCATCACCAGCTCCACTCACGGCTTGGTTGTGTGCAGGGCTGCCCAAGAGAGGGGAAGCCACCCACCCCCATAATGCCCTCTTATTGCCGTCCTCTTTCACCCAGTTGCCCATATTTGGGGCTGAAATGAGGTGGGTTTATGAGGGCCAAGCGCAGCTCAGTGGGATTTTGTAGGGGTGACTGTGGGAATGAGAAGGGAGAGAGGAAGGGCTGGCTGTGATCCAGCTCATCATTAAAAGTCAGCGTGGTGGGATTCACCCACCGCCTCATTAGTGCCGGGACTCTTGGAGCTGTGAGAGCGGCTCCCTGAGAGATTAATCATCTGTGACCCATCCGGACTGTGTTTTGGTCTTCTTTCTGAAGCCCATCCTGTTCCTGCTCCCTACCCACCGAGCAGGCTTGGCTCCGATGCCGGCCAGAGGTCGGTATTTCTCTTACCTTCAGAACAATGGAGAGCTGAGCTACAGCCGCCGACACATAGCAGAGCGCTGATGGTTGCCAGCTGTGTTGCCTTAACATCTTCCCATTATCTCCGCGTTGCTGGCCAGCCCTGTCTTGGGGGAAGCTTCAGCCTGATTTTGGCAGAGGAAGGAGTCTCCCTCCCAGCATGGAAAGTTGTCCGGGTGCTGGCTCACTCTGGCCCGAACATCTGCTGCTGGCTTGGCAGGGAGTGGGGCTGCGTGCCGGCAATGAGACGGGGGCATACGGGAACACACACAGCCGTGCCAGCATGTGCCGTGCCAGCATGTGCCGTGCCATGCTGTGCCATCCACACCGTGCCAGGCAGTGCCACATCGTGACGAGACATGCTGTGTGGTACCGTGCTGTGCTGTACTATCCCATGCCATGCTGTGTCACACCATGCACACGCACGTGCACGGCTGCGGAGCAGAGTTAGTCTCTGGGTGCATGAACTGCTCTACATCAAAGCTGGAGCCTTGGGTGAGTGCAAACAAACCCCTTTGCCAAAGCCCTCGGTGGTTATGGGTTCATATATTTCCTCCTGTTACTTTCTCATGACTTGCTTCACCCTGTGCAGACTGGGACCAGACCTAGAAAAGGGGAATTATGGCAGGAAAAGCCCTTTCTGCTTGGTGCAGATGCATGAAATGCAGAAGGGCTGGGTCTGTACACAGACAGCGGGGTGGCCTTTGCCAAGGGCAAGGTGGTGCACCTGTGACATTCCCTCCTCTTGTCTGGAAGAGTTTATTTCAGCCCTTGGCAGAGGCCACTCAGTGAGGACTGGTGCTCTCTGGATGAAGTGCCAGGGTCCCAATCAGTTAAGGGAGGAATTAAACTCCAGAGCTGGTCCTGGCCACGGAACTGCAGCACAGGGTGGGATGGAGTGGCCAGACCAGCAGGGCTGGATGAACCAGCAATGCCTCCAGCCACGGATTGGCACACAGGCTGGGTGTCAGCAGAATGGGGTGGGAGCACCAAGAGGGGAGCAGGGAGATGTGGGGATGGGGCAGACGGACATCACCTTCGTGGGGCAGCTCCTTGCTCCTCCTGCTTCAATACACAGGGTGATAAAGCCTGCTGAAAATGCAAAATGCTGCATGTAGCCACAACACTCCTAGGGCTGCAGGGATGCTGTGTGCTCTTTGCCCTGTGTTATGGAGCAGGGCCAGCTTGCAGCAGCCCCATGTGTCCTGCACCAACCTGCTCCCTGCCCGAGCTCACCAAGCCAGCCCTAGCACTGGAAGCCACACGTCTGCTGGGGAAAGCAGCAGCCCAGGGTCATGGAGCTGCTCCTCCAAATCCAGGGGCCACGGAGGAGCTGTGTACAGGGAAGGAGCCGGGGGAGGCTGGGTGAGGGCCCCTGCTGAAGGCATAGCACGAAAGGGAAAACAAGAGTCCCAAATAATCTGAGAACCTGAATGCCTCTTGCTGTTCAGGTTTTGTGAACATCCTTAACGGAAACACATGTGCAACATGCTCTCTGTGGATCTACCCGAGAAGCCTTTTCCGTTTTTGCTGTGTTAGCAAACTGCAGACGACTCTTTCTCTCCACCGTGAACTACTGAGCAGGGACCCTGGACTCTCTCCTCCATTTTCATCCAGAGCCTCTGCCAGCATCATAAACCCAGTAAAATGTTATGGCATTTTGCACCCACTGGGAAACCAAATGTATTTTAATGTATATTTAATAGATTTCAGGTCTTTCTGTTATTAAATTTGCTTTTCATTCACCCCTTCCCCCTCTTTTTGGTGCATGAGACTCAATGGGAAATTCTAAGTGTATTAAACCAGCATCTTGCAGAAACAAATCCAGATGGCCTGGTACAAATCAGGAAAAAAATCGCATCAGAATCCATTAGAATCTCAGCCCAAATGCATTGCACATTTCACCAGGCAGAGACCGCCCCGTTACTCGGCTCCCTGCTACACAACCGCTAGGAAACGTGTGCCTTCTTCTCTGGGCTTCTTGGGAAGGTGATGGGTTTGACAGCCTGGATTCCCCGTTGGTGTGTGCCGGTGGGAAATAGGTGCTGGAAGGGTCAGCTGGGCTATTCTGCTTTTCTCTTGCTCTAACTGGGAGCTGAACTGGCCCCTCCAGCTCTGGCTGCCTCAGGGGAGGGGAGGGATGGTGCAAATCTCCTGGGAATCATCCTCCTGCCTGGGGCTTTGCTGGCACCAGAAGATGCTCAGCACGTTGCATTGGCCACCCCCTGCCTGAAGACGTATTCTTGGAGCAAGTGTCCTTTGGGGCATATGGGGTGGACAGGATTGCTCGCAGACGCTTTGTAAGGTAAATACGACCACTGCTCCCCAGTAACTCATTTTCCATTCTTCATTAGTATTTCAGACCGCAGCTCCTACTATTCTGGTGAAGGACAGCCTGGGTGACCAGGTGAAAAGAGATGGTTTTCCTTTATTCTGGAGTGAATGGCAGCAGCCGATGGGTCACAGAGGCAGGAGGGAGCGGAGATGAGGGCCCGGAGTGGGCACGGTTATTTATTCCATCTGCTCTGACATTTGTGAAGTGCTCCTCTGTGGAATTTCCCCCTGGTCTCCGTGCCCATTCCTCCAGCATTCAGCTGGGCTCCCTGTGCGCCCCTGCTCTGTTTGCCTTCAGTTAATATTCAAGCAAACAGAATGAGTTATGAGGAGGAATGTCCATGGAAACAGTGAATTTTAAGACATTCTTGTAAAATATTCATAGAAAGCAAATTTTGGATTAATACAGAATGTGTGCACTGAAGACCTGGTGCTAAGAGTCATCTACTCAGGGAACGGAAATAATCCCCTATGACCTATACGGCCAATAAAGCAGCTTGACTTTTGAATTCTTGCAGTAAACTGCCTGTGAACAAGACACAGGCCAAGAATTATTTGCAGAAATTATTCATTAAGGGCCTAATCCAAAACCCAGCGAAGTCAGTGGAAATATCCCCCCGTGTTAGGCCCCAAATAATTTTGGATAATGAATACATTGGAGAAAACAGTGATCCTTTCCCGGATAACTCAACAACCAGAAAAAAAGAAGCAAACTTTCACTGAGCGAAGTTACGGGCTGTAAATAACTGACAGAGCAGCTCTCGTTCCCCTCTGCATCTGCTCTCCTCTGGCTGCAGGTTCGCGGCATCCCTTTCCCTGCATCTGCAGCTCTCATGAGGACCAGCACAGGACACCTCCTAGAATCATAGAATCATTAAGTCTGGAAAACACCTCTAAGCTCATCCAATCCACCCCCACTGTGTTGCTTAAACCATGTGCCAAGTGCCACATCTACACAGTATTTGAACCCCTCCAGGGATGGAGAACCCACCACTGCCCTGGGCATCCTCTGCCAGGGCTTCATGAATGCTTCTTGTGGGGGGCAACACCAGCCTGGTCCCATGCATCCTTTTCCACAAGGTCCTATGGGATTCCTGGGGAAGGCAAGTCATGAAAATAGATAGGATAAGGCCAAATTCTGTTTGCTGGTCCCCCAACACACAGCTCATCCCTTCACAAGAAATCAGACCAGAGACACAGTTATTTGTTGTGGCTTCTCCAAGTATCTAAGTGCAAAGTACCCTGGGAGAGTCAGGAGGAATCGTATGGCAACAAAATAGGTGATTATTGTTATTGTTGTTAGTATTATTATTACTATTCCTGTTATAACATAGCAGTAATTCCATTGACAGATCATGGTGACACCATAAAGCAGAAGATCCAGCCTTGAAATCGCCTGAGGCCCTCAGCGCTGCAATGACACAATTAATAGCGGTACATTTTTATTGCCACATTTAATTCCGTACATTAAACCCCACAAATCTTGCTGTATTATTAAATGCTGCTTTTCATCCTGCTTCATTTTTTGTCTTTGTTTGTTGCTCAGGACGATGGGTGGATGATGCTGGTGGCTGGAGAAGTTTGCTCCACCTCCAGAAATTGCATCCCATCTCTGGCAGTGATAGAAGGGAATAAGCCTGGGGCTGAAAACGGCTGGACCATGAGATGTGGTAGTGGTGGGAGCTGGAAGGAGTTGTTCCAAGTGTCTTTGTCATAGTGGGATGGAGTCGGGGGCCGGAGCAGGCAGCAACGGGGAACCGGAGACATGGGAATGGCAGCACCACAGGGACCGGCAGGGGGAAATGGCTTAAAAAAACTCACCCGAAACAACCCTGCACTATATTTGTAAGCTATCTCTATAAACCATATCTGCATTCAATATCAGTGTAATGGGAAGCCAGTGTCAGGGAGTGTGACCCCCCGTCCATCTGGATGCAATTCCAGCTTAACATCTGAAAATCAAATACATATTTTTGAAGCCTATCAGACAGAAAGGGCTCTTTTTGCTTCTCCCTCAGTGCGTGCGCCTCTCTGATGTGTGCACATGTTAATGGGGTTATTGTCGTCAGGGTGTGACTCCAGTGCTCGCAGGAGACCCACACGCCTTCCCCTGTCTGGGTCAGCCTCGCGGCCCCATGGCGAGGGCTCAAGTCCTCCCACTCCCCCCACCGTCGAGTCACTTTTGGGTTCACAACCAGGGCAAGGCACCCCTCCGGCTCTTCTCGGGACCCAGCACTGGGAAAGCTTTCCTTTCTTTCACTTGAGGTCACGGATATGCACCGAGAGTGGAAATTCGCATTCGGAGGCTCCCTTGTGCTCAGTATAGCTCAGAAAGTTTGGAAGAAGAAAGTTGTTCCAGTGTGTGGGGTTGGCAAGTCCTCCCGAGCTCCTCTCCCAGCACTGCCCCCAGGTTTGATGGGATTTCATGCGTTTGAATGTTCACAGAAATACGGTTTCCTGCTCACTGCGCCGAGCGCCTGGCTCAGAGGAGAACCGGGAGGAGCGAGGCGAGTGCAACCAGCAGCGGGAAATATCTGGAGCTGGGGAAAGTCTGCGCTGGTGCGTGTGAGCATCCACGCTGAGCTGTGCTCCGCCAACCCGGGCACGGCGCAGGCACCACGTGGCCGGTGGCAGGCGGCCAACCCAAACGCCATGGTACATGAACTACAAGTAAACACAGCTTGAGTTTCACATGTCAAATGTGCTCAACAAACTGCTGGCGGATAATCTACAGGCCAAGAAACCAGACATAAAAAGTAGATGATGAATCAGTTGCAATGATGAATAAATTAGGGGCTGTAACAGTTTGCCCATAGGCGGCTCGGAGAGGACGAGGAGGAAAAACCCAGCACACACACGATTCACTGCCAGTTATTTGCTTTTGCCCAGAGCTCGCTTTATCTCCTAGCAAACCTCATGGCACTGAGGGCTGAGGCAGGCTGCAGGCTTCTTCCTCAGGGCTTTGGATGAGTGGAAATAAAGGAGTTTTTGCTCAAGTCAGCAGCCACACAGTAGGACCTACTGCTCCCTATGTAGATCATCCCCGGGGGCTGCCCACCCAGACGGCACTGCTGTGGCCATGAACAATACAATCCCCGCTGCTCTCCACCTTCCCAACCCCTTTTCTTGGATGATCTCATTATATCTGATGCAACTTGGGTGATGGGTTGGTGTGGGTGCGGGTTGGGGGCACCAGTCAAGGTGACGCGGAGACAGAGGATGCACCTGATTGTCTACCACTCACTGTTCTCCCACCCGCTGTTCTCCCACCTTCCATTCTCCCAGTCGCTATTCCCCTCCCTGTCATTCTCCCACTCCATGCTCTCCCACCCACCATTCTCCCACCTACTGCTCTCCCACCCCCTGTTCTCCCACCTAATTCTCCAAGTCGCCCTTCTCCCACCTGATGCTTTCCCACCTGTCGTTCTTGCACTCGGTGCTTTCCCACCCACTGCTCTCCCACAAACTGAGCTCCCACCTGCCACTCTCCTACCTGTCATTCTCCCACTATTTGCTCACAGACTCACCATTCTCCCACTTGATGCTCTCCCACCTGCCTTTCTCTACCCAACACTCTCCCACCCTCTGACGTTCCATACTGGGATGATATTTCCAGCCCCTGTTGATTTAATTGGACAGAGCTGCACATGGCAGCTGGAAAGCAAAGTTCCCATCTTCCAAACTCAAACAGGAAGATTCATTAACCATGAAAATATACAGAGTCCCAGCCCTTCAAAAGCCTGCAATTTATTTTACTCAAGGCAGCCAAACTTTATATAATCTGAGATGAATGCAGGGATCAGGGAGAAGGCGAGGAGGAAGGGGGCCGGGGGCGAGGGCAGGGGATGGCGGTGGGGACGGAGGTGGAAGGGAAGGAGGAGGGCAGCTATTAATGAAAGGACAGGCACTGGGGGAGCCAAGAAGAAGGAGCCTTTCCAGGAAGACAACTAACATGGGGGCAATGCTGAATGATTGATGAACAGGCGAGGCGAGCAATCAACATGCCACTTCATCCAGCCAACAAACCTGGAGCCATTGGTATTTATACAGGCCCCAGCGTGCTTATTATTGTAAGGGAGATTTCTCTAATCAAAACTCCAAAATTACACACAGGCCTTCCTGATTAATATTCCATGATAACAGCAATGGGGCACATCTGGCAAAGGAGTCACGATTTTTGCACTCCCAGTGTCTATTTATTTGCCTGATGGAAGAATAACAAACGCCTCCTCCAGTGCTGCTGGTGCAGCTCGGGGTGGCAGGTTCTTATTGTAGGGTGCTGGTCGTGCTGGCTGCACCGCGTTGCATCTAAAATGATGCCTGGCTGGCCCAATCCTTCTGCTCTGGGGCCTGGAGAAGCAGTGTCGAGGCTGGATCTGTGCCTTGGGAGCACCGGGAGCGGTGCCGGCAGCCCTGCCCGGGCACCCTGCTGCCCCAGCTTCAGGAAGCTTCTGTCTAGCTGCCTCGCTTATCCCTGCTCCAGTGCAACTGATGCTAACGTGATATTTTTTTGGAAGCCAGGATGGAAACAGTCTAACCTCATATTATAAAAAACAACAAATACGTGCAGGGTGGCAGGGAAGGAAATTCCATCTGGGATGTCAGTGCCGTGAGCTTTGCTTTCTGGCTTTGCAGCACGGCCAGGGATGCACGGGCTGGTGGCAGCCTTTGCCTGGCGTTGCACTGCTGTCCAGGGATGATTCCTCTTACCCGATGGAGACAGCAGGGTTGGGACCAGTTTCTGCCCCAGCACGGTTGTGGAGAGGGGCCCTGCTCATGTGCCCCAGGAAAGGTCTGGAATCCTCCTCCTTACAGCTGCCTTGACCAGGGCATGATGTTCTCCACCGAGAGGAACTGATAACCAGCTCCCATCTTTCTCAGACAGTGAGAGGCATATTCATTTTTCAGAGGGATACGTTAAGCAGCTCGGGCTGGAAAACAGCGATGCCTTCCCTCGTGCTGCTGTGTGAGGGAGGACACTTGGGGCTGGGAAGTGCAAGGCCATTGAGGACTGATGGGGCTGAACACCAAGCAGAAAGAGCAGCTGATGCTTCTGCAAATCCTTCCCATCCCACATGCCTGGTGCGTGTCTGCCAGAGCAGCTCCAGGCAGGTCCTGGCAGGGAACCTGCCCGTACGGGCACCAGATCATGGGGGAGGATGTATCAAAGGAGGGGTGCTCTTCTATACCCTTAAGAGCAGATGGAAGAGGAGTCTTATTTTCTCAGACCGAAGGGATAAACTGGCTCCTTCATTTTCTGAGCAGCAGGCAGTGCAGCAGCATGAACAGAACTGGAAATGCCAGTGGAGGGGAGGATACACATGGGAATCTGGTGTAATGGGAATCTCACAAGATTTCCAGCTCAGCTGGAAAGCTTAAATGGGCTTAGGAGAAGCTTTGGATGAAAACTGCTCCACTTGGATGCTTTAACCAAATGTCCAAAGACTCCCTTGATGCAAGGTTCTTGCTCACCAGCCGGGAATGGTGATCCTGGATTTAGGAATTTAATCATACCTTTTCCACCCAGAAATGATCCTCTTCCCTCTGCCCCATTTCTTGTGGCACCAGCAGGCAGCCCAGCTGTTCTACCAGCTACTGCTGCTGTTGGCACCGTCCCAGAGGGTGTCCCAGTGCCTGTACATAATAAAACATGACCCTCCATCAACCTCCTCCTGGACTTCATATACCCGGCTGCTTGGTTCAACAACTGCTGAGCACACAGGGAAAAGGTCCAAGCCTTACATGGAGCCAGGCGGGGGTGGTGATGTCTACCTTGGGATGAGAGTCTACAGGATTTCAGGAGCATGGGGTCCAAGATGTTTTCTGCTGAAGGCAGCCAGGCTGGAATAAATCTGTGGGATCAAGAGAAAGAGGAGAGATGAAATTGGAAATTACCAGTTACTCCATGGGCATGATGGGAAGTGATGATGCTTTTGGGTACTTGCTGGCCTCAGCAGCGTGAGGCCATGCAGGCTGGGATCCAGTCACCCCATCAGCTGTCCCCTTCCCCAGAAGCTGTGGCTCGGGTAGCTCGGCAGAGAGAGGCACAGAGGCTGGGTCACTGCCTGGCAGGGCGTGCTGGGGCAGAGGCTGGGCTGGATAGGGCTGTCCTGTCTCTGATTTGCACCCAACTGCCAAGTTTGGTTCCTCTCCAAGCCGAGTTACCTGGAGCTGATCTGCAGCCAGCGTGCAGGTTATGCATTATCGGAGATTTACGAGGCATGATTTATGGGCCGGTTGCTGTGCTGGTGTTACACGCCCTGACTGTGGAGTCCAATTTTATGCATAAACTCTATTCCTGGATCACCGTACCTCCAGAAATAGTGGTTGAAAAAAAAAGAAAAAAAGTAGTTTCCACTCACCCACTGTTCTAAGGGCTGGGGAATGGAGCAGGGTCTGGGTTGGTGCCATCTCATGGGCTTCAGTGCCAGGAGGGAGCTCTGGTGGCCCTGCAGCCCGAGCAGCCTTGCTGGTGGGGTTGGCTCCTTCCTTCCCCAAGGAAAGCCCCTGATGGCTGCAGCCACTCTGGGATGCTGCGGTCTGGCTGCGGCAGGCACCGGGGAGGAGGTGACAATGGCCACGGTGGGCAGCTCATCCCCAAATCCCATTGCCTGCTGCTCCCCGGCAGCTGCCCCCGAGCAGAAAGCAAATCCCTGCAGGCAGAGCGGGGTGGGGAAAGGCCAAGGACTGCTCTGTTCTTGATGGACACAGACCATCTGTCCCCTCAGTCCTTGACATTCCAGCACAGCCGCCCCCCGGCTGTGACCCGCTGGCAATTTCCCGTGTCCTGCGGGCCATCAGGAATCATGCCACAGCCTGGGGACACAGCTGCTCCTTGTGCCCGTGCCCAGCCCGGGGCAGCGTGCGCTGCGGTGGGAGGGAGCCACCCCACACCTGTTTGCACTCGCTGGGCGACGTGGGGGCGAGGGGCGGCTGCTTTCATCCCGCAGACAGGGTCATGCTCGCAGCTTCGCTCCGGAGAGACCCCGGGTCAGGGCTGGAGGGGCACGGCCACCTGGCTCCCATTAGGAGGGCTCCTTTCTCCGGAAGAGGGCTGTGTCATTCCTCCACTCGTGCCAATTATCCTGCTAGGTCTCTATTAGCCGGCACAAACCAAACCCTCCATGTCCCGTGCTCCAACAGCCAAGCAGACGTGTCATTGTCAGCTGTTGGTCGCTCTCTCTGGCTTGTGAATATGGCAAGTGGCGTCTTTCATAGAATCATGGAATGGTTTCGGTTCACCTCAAAGCCCATCCAGTCCCACCCCTGTCATGGGCAGGGACACCTCCCTCTGGATCAGGGGCTCCAAGCCCCATCCAACCTGGCCTTGAACCCCTCAGGGATGGAGCAGCCACCACTGCTCTGGGCAACCAGGGCCTCCCAGCCTTCACAGGAAAACATTTCTTCCTAAGATCTCATCTAAATCTTCCTTCTTTCAGCTGGAAACCACCCCTCTTCCTCTGTGCGGTACAATTGGTCTCGTTTTTCTTCTTTTTTCCCCTTTCTTTTCTCTCCTCCCTTCTCGGCTGGGGTGAGATGGGGCTCCTTGGCTGCACCTCGGGCACACTGGAAGCTGCAGGGAGCCAGCCAGAACCTTCATGGCCCAGTCCCCCCAAAATTAAGGCAGGTGGGTTGTTCTGAGTACTAAAAGTGTTAACCCCTTGCTCTCCACAGCATCCTAGCTCAAGAGGAGCAATATGCTCTTGGAGCTGCAATCTCCAAGGCCCCCATTATGGCATTTAGAGCAGAAAAGCAGCTCCTGAGCTGTAAGGGATTTTTTTTTACCAGCCCACAGGCTGCTCTTGGGCAGCTCCATCATCAGCTTTCTGCTCCCAGGGAACAAATTGAGTAGCAAACCACTGAGGTTTGCTGCATGGCTGCCCTCCCCACCACTCCCCAGGTAAATGTTGCTGTAATAGGATTTGGTCCACGTCCCTGGAAAAGCCTCTGAGGAGGATGTGGGGTTTTCAGCGCCTTAACTCCTTCATGCACCAGAGAGGGGGAACCCCACCATGACCACATCAAGCCCCAGGTTTTGCTGAGAGCCTTGGCCAGGGCACTGCAGTGGTGGGAGGCAGCTGGTAGCTTTTTGGAGATGGGGAGAATAAAAACCCCTTGTGGCAACAATAAAGTGGAGATTCAGCCCTTTTCTTGGAAACAGAGAAAGGATGTGGGGAAAGCATCCCATAGACATCCAACCGCTGCAGGGAACACAGGCCATACGTGAGGCTGGACCTGTTGTTGTTGCTCCAAAACCCACAATCTTCTCCTTTGCAAAGGGCACCCAGGGTTCTGTCCAGGGCTGGTGCCCTGCGTGCATCGGGCTCTGCCCCCAGCACAGTGCTTGGTGTCACTGAACCTATTCTGCATTCCACTCTTCTCATCCCATTGAGGGAACCATTGCTCAACAGCAGAAAATACCTGATCAGATCCCTTAAGCCAGCGGATTGAGTCTGAGAATAAATTGCCTCTCAGAAAGAGGAGTTTTCAGCACGCCTGCACGTGTGGCTCTCAGCCTGTGGCTTTGCTGGTTTAAGTGGGAGAATTTCTGGTGTGGAGAGGTCGTGCTGGGGCTGCACCTTGCTCCAAGCAGGGAGCACCCTCAGCAGTGTGACTGCTGTGTCTGGGGACCATGGAAGTGCAGGGAAGCAGAGAATTCACCTGCTGATGGGTACAGAGGCAATGTGAGAGCAGAGGTGGGTGGTCAGGGCTCCCCAGCTCACAGTGGGATGGGTCTCTTCACACCGTCCCTGTGTCCTTTCCCAGAGCATCCTTGCTTTGGCCTTGGAAAAGAGCAGCTCCCTAATGGCTTGTGTTTATCACAACAGCCAGGATTTGCCTTGTCGCCAAGCAAGAGGTTATTTGAGGCTGCTGTCTTGTTCATCAGATCCTCATGTTCTGTTAAAATAAATAAAAAAACTCCTCCAAATCAGAATAGCAACAGCTTGGAGCATCTTATGAGAAAACCTCTCTGTGCATGATGCTGCATGGAGCACCCTGTGTGGGTCTGAAGCCCCAGCTCTCAGCTGAGGTGCTTCTGAAGAGCATGCTCAGTGCTTGACTCCAGGTGCTGAACTACAGAGGGATGCCTGAGGGACACCAAGTCCCACACCAGCACTTGCTGTGTCCCCCAGGAGCTGTGGCACGGCCACCTTCACCTTCATCTTCCCTGACATGGGGGTCAGCCCAGCTCAGGGTCTGCTACAAGGGGACAGGAGCACCCTGGGACAGGCTGAGGGCAGGAGGTGGCCAGGAGCTGCTGGGGGGTCCTATTGGCACAGCTCATGCAGACAGAGCCATCGGGGTGTGGAGCGGCCGCCCACCCCAGGGCGCGGGGCCGTGGGACCTCGGGGCTCCCCCAGACTGGAACAACTGGAAATGGGGAAGATTCACAGTACGGAGACTGAGACTGTAAAGGGAGCTGAGGAAACTCATAAGGAGGTGTAAATTGGAACAATATGGGCTGTGTCGTGTCCTGATTTGGCTTCAGGGAATTAAGAGCTAATCTTTTCCCTGAGACTGGGATTGCTGGAGTTGTGTGTGCAGCACACAAGGGAGTTTGTGATCTCTGAGTAAAGCCAGCAAGTGCCAATGCAGGAGACGCGGGACTGAGGCTTTAGATGATTATTTTTACATTTGGTCTTTCTGCAGTTATTGAGGTGCACACTGGAAGGAAAAGCCTCCTTGTGCAGATTTGCTTCTTTAATAAAGGATCCCTCTGTGCGCTCAACCAAGAGAAATAGGTAACAAATTGGTGACAGTGGGTTGGAAATGGGTGGCAGCAGGTTGTAAACCGGAGGCATCTACTCACTTCGTGTGCCAGTAATAAAAGCAATTCCTGCCCGGTGATGGAGGGATTGGATGTGGATAGAGATGGCTGGGCAGGGAAAAGAGTGGTGGGTGATGCTCTGGTCTCCTGCCCTCGACCTACAGTGGGGTTCTGGTTCACCTCTGCCTGCGTTGCTCCTCTGTGTGGAAATGTGGAAAGAAAGGAAATACGTATGAGTGCTTGTATCAATCTATACACAGAGAGACACCGAGAAAATCCAAATCTCACTGAAAACTTGGCATTATAATGGTATAACTTGGCATTATAATGGTATAACACTACAGGATGGACTCCAGCCATCTGAGCGCTCTTCAAGAACATTCGGGTTCATAGCTTAGCTTTTTGTATTTGCTTTTTCTCAAAGATCTCTGTTGCTTCTCCCATGAAGGGCTCTGGTTTGGGTCTGCCCTTCCCTCCCCTGTGTTGTCCCCATGCCTGCTGCAGCCCTGCCCTGCACCCCAGCCCTGCCAGCCGTTCCCCCTCCTCTCCCATCGAGTTCCCTTCCTATCTAGGTCAAAGATTAGCAAAAGCAAGGGAAAAAAAATAAAAAGAAGAGAAAGCAAAAGCCAGCATCGTGCCTTTCATGCGGACATTATTTGCTGCTTACAATGGAAAATACATCACCACATCCCTGCACACACCAGGTCTGAGGAGGAGGAGGAGGGGGAGGAGAAGCAGAAGGAAGTGGGGGGAGAAGAAGGAGGAGGAGGAGGAGGAGAAGGGTTGTGTGCCTGTGGGGGGATCAGCCTGGAGGCTGGTCTGTCCCAGTCCCAGCACGCAACCCTCCCATCACCTTGTCCAGCCTGGCTTAGGATGCCTCTGTGGAGGAAGGAGAGCCTGGCCTCCCTGGGGTTCCCTGCAAGCTCCCCTGGGTTATGTGTGTGTGGAAGAGCCCTCCCTGGAAATGCAAGCCCTCCCCTGCAAGGCACTAAGTCCCATCTGCTCCCAAGCCCTGCTCCAAGGGGCTGCATTCGAGGGGTTCAGTGTCCTTGAGGTCTGCTGGGTGCTGGGGGGCTGCAGGATGGTGAATATCCCCAGGATGGTGCTGGGGTGGTGAGCACCTCCAGGATGATGCTGGGGTGGTGAGCACCCCCAGGATGATGCTGGGGTGGTGAGCATCCCCGGGAAGGGGCTGGTTGCAGGGCAGTACCATGCAGGAGCGGCTCAGGAGGCGCCAGCTGAAGGCAGCGTGGCTGTGCCTGCCAGCCCAGATTGTTTCAGCCCAGTGACTGCACAAGTGGCTTTGCTAAAGCTGCAAGTTGATCTCATGGAAGGAAATTGAATTGTCGTCGAGGCTGGGTTTTATCTGGGCTTTGGGCTCCGCTGCCTGGCTCGGCCTATTAACGTTTGTTCGTCTGATTACAGACACAGCTTGGGGTGAGAGGTCAGGTTTAAATCATGCCTCTTTCCCTTCTCATCAGAAAGCGTGTTGCTGGGGTGTGGGGGCTGTGGGCTGAGCCCCCCCCCTCAGCTGCCGATGGGCACTGCGGGGTGAGCTGGGGGATGCCAGGCAAGCCTGGGTGAGGGGGGGATGGAAAAGGGGAGCCCCAGCAAGGGCAGAAGCTTCTCCAGGCAACAAAACATCTCTGAGCATTACAGGCGGTGGGAGCTCAGGGTGCTCTGTGGCCAGAGGGAACCCACGAGGTGCAGAGGGTGGCTGCAGGTCCGAAGGTGTTTGCCACCATCCAAGTTATCCTGATGGCTGTAGGGAAGATGAGGAAGGTCAGCTTCCATTGCCAGAGGAGCAGGGTTTGCTGGTATCTCTAACCCAGGGGAGCAGGGCTATAGGGCAGGACCCACAGGTCCCCAGATGGCTCAGGGCACAGTGGTGGGTGCTCAACCAGCACCTCCTTGGCGGGGCAGGGGGTCTGGGGCCCTGCTGGTCATGATCAGAGCTGTGCACAGCACTGCCCACACCAAGCATGCAGGCTCTGCGAGACGGGCGGTGGAGCACCAGGAGATGATGGGGTTTCACTGGTGTGAGCGTTTTCTTCTACTTGCGTTGTGGTGTCAAGGTTTATAGGGATCTTCTTTGAAATGTGTTTTTCTCCCACAGCCACAAACATGGGTGACCTGCTCCTTCTACCGCAAAGAAAAAGGGAAAGACAATGCCAAAAGTGACGTTTCTTGAACAATCACAGGAGTCAGGAGCTGGAGATTTAAGGTAACACATAAATATAGATGGAAGATGCCCACTGGTGTCATCAAGCTGTCTGAACTGGGCTGTGGGGAGACTTCTCCAGGGCTCTTTGGAAGCTGTGATGCTGGGGCTGGCCAGCAGCATCCCCGTGGGGATGGGCCAGGGCAGCTGGCGAGCACTGCGTGTTAGTGCTGGTGCAGCCCAGCCACCCCCTCCCTGTCCCCCCAGTGTCCCTCCATTAGGATTCTTTAATGACCTTAATCACCATTTCATTTACAGCAGTCACTTTCCCCACCGCTGCCTTCTCCCAGCCTGGGAATAACATCTGCTGCCCAACATTGCCCCCGTAAACTGCTCCTATTTCACATCGCAAAAAGTACACAGGGCATTAAACTAGCTATGTTTTATAGGGGAACTGTCAGGCAGCTTAAATCCAGGCTCTGACCTACTTAAAAGTTGTCCTAATCAGGGGAGGCATGTGTGTGTGTGCTGAGTTCACATCCCCGCTTCCATGTGTCACTCCGGTGCTGAGGAATGAAATCGGGAATTATTTACAGGATGAGGAGTCGTAGTGGGGGAGGCGAGGAGGCAGGAGAGCGGAGCCGTGTGTCTGTGCTCCTCGAGTGTGGGCAGGGTGGTAGCCAGCGAGCTGTCCTGCCCTGTGTGATGTCAGGCTGGGAAGCAGCTGGGATGGGGAAGGATGTCTTGTCCAGCCTTGGAAGTGGCCCTGGTTCCTGCTGACCCATGTTCAGCAACAGCAGTGGAATCTGTAAGTGCAGGGAGGCTGTGCCCTGTGGAAGAGGATAATCCCCTGCCTGGGGATGTCAGGTTGTTCCCCTCACACCCCTGCCTTCCTCTGCCATGGCCATATTGCAACCTCGAGCTCTTAAACACCAGATATTTATGAAGTGTCTGTAACTCCTCTGATGGTTGGCAATGCTGCCAGCAGAAACACCCCTTCCCTTCCCCACTCGCTCCCGGCGCCCCGCCAGCCTGGGAGAAAGAGAAATGAGGCTTTGACACTGTAATTCAAACCAGCCCTGAGAGTGAAAGGGATCGTGGTGAGGAGGATGCTGCCAGGGCTGCTCCATGCACCCCGAGCCCAGTCCTCAGCCCCGGCCCATTCCCAGCCTGGGAAAGCAGCTCCCTGCGGAGCATCCTGCCCACCTGGCAGGGCTGCAGTGGGGGAAAGACACACTGGGATAACGGGTGAATTTGTCAGCTCGCTGGGCATAGAGGATGACCTCCATCCCATCCTCTGATGTGCCCCCAGTTTCAGGAGGACCTCGAGACTTGGATCCTTGAGCAGTGCCAAGGAGCTCTGAGCTTCTCTGCTCTGATGGGGCTGATTGGCACATGCTGCCGGCCTCAGCTCTCTGATGTGGGTGACGTGCTGGCTGCCACGCGTCTCCGAGCTGGGACCCCCCTTGTGCCACCCATGCCCCCAGCCCCTGCAGCTCTGTCGTGCGATGGGCGGGATGAGCAAACGCTGACACAGCGCCGCTAATTCCCACAACATGTGCCTGCAGCCCGCAACAAGTCGGGAGACGGAGCAGGGGTAGGTCACAACGTCTTCCTGGGTGCAGGGGGAGGGAAGGGCCCCCTCCTGCCTCCGGGGTGCTGATTCAGCCTCCTGGGATCCTGCACCCCACTCTGTCGTGAGTCACGGGGCGAGGAGCACGCAGCCGCCCAAGTGCGTGGGAGCCCGGCTCACAGCCTGGATGGGCTCCTGGCATCGCTGCAGCCGCGCGGGGCTCCTGGCACCCCGCCTGGCATGGGACATGGGGCGCTGCATCTCACTGCAGTGACCACAGATTGGAAAATGGTTCAGCCTGTGGTCTCCTTGTCTGGACCAAGGATCTGCTGTGGAGGGAATTAAAGTGTTCCTGAGGTCAAATCCCATTTCCGTGTAGCTGCTCTGCAACAGAAAGGGAAGCACAGCAGCCATCCGAGCCCTGGTCATGGCACTAAAGACCCTGGCTGGGACACCGCATTACCCTCATCATCTTGTGGCTTGGCCACACTCACCCACTTAGTTCCCACTCCCAGAAGTTTCAGGACGGAATAACAAGGCAGAAAAAAGGAGCTGGGGAAAAGTGGAGCTCCATCTCAGGGCAGGGCCCAAACCCAAAGCACTGTCCTGTGGACCTGTCTGTGCCACAGCTCTGCAGGGCTCCCAAGGGTCCCCACACTGGGCTTCTGCCTGAGGGCTTTCCCTCCGAGCCATGAGCCCAGCTCAGCTCTTAGAAACACAAAGCCCAGATTTCTTCCTCCTTGCCTCCCTTCACTGCCAATTTTTCCTATTTCTCTGCCATCACTTGCCCAGGCTGCACCACCAGAACAGAAGCGCCTGGCTCCAGCCATGCCAAGGAAGCTCTGGGGATGCTCAGGGGCTGGGACGGCAGTCACACAGCCTCCTACAACCTTGCTGGTGCCGATCCCTGTCCTTGTGTTCAGCTACACGCGGTGGGACACTGAGGCTGCTGTCAGCAGGCATCAAAGGGGCTGCTTTAATGGGGGATTGAGTGTTCAGGGCTAGTACCCGGGTATCTGCTGCTTTCCACTCCCCCCTCAAGGCACTTAGTCCCTAATTAAACTGTACACAACATTCCTTCCCCATCACACCTTGTAAAAATGAGGGACCCACAGAAAACGGGCAGTGTTACACCACGGATAATGATCAGGGCTTGGTGCAGCAAGGGCTGCGGCTCCAGCAGAGAGCAGAGACCCTGCCAGGGAAAGTGTGACACGGAGGGGCGGGGGGGCTCGTGTCTGTGTCAGTCACTTTGCATTGGCAAATGTGCAAATAAGTAATAATCCACGGTAATGAGAGGGAAAAAAAGACCAGATTTGCAAACATGGCCCGGTAGTGGGGATTGTGCAAGAGAGGTGTGAGCTACATGGGCAGTCGTGGTGACTCGTGGAGCCTGTGCTCGGCTGGACACACAAAGATGTTGCTGCTGGGGGCTCCAGGAGCAGGGAGTGCCCATCACTGCGGTTTCTGTCCTGTCTCCCCTCACCACCAGGATCACACCTTGGGAATACGGTGATTCTTGGTACCACAAGGGTGTTGGGAGTCAGAGATTCAAAGGAGAATCAGAAACTCATGGAATGGTTTAGGTCGGAAGGGTGCCCATCCAGTCCCACCCCTGCCATGGGCAGGGACACCTCCCACTGCATCAGGGGCTCCAAGCCCCATCCAACCTGGCCTTGAACCCCTCCAGGGATGGGGCAGCCACCCCTGCTCTGGGCAGCCTGGGCCAGGGCTCCCCACCCTCACAGGGAAACATTTCTTCCTAAGATCTCATCTCAATCTCCTCTCTTTCAGCTGAAAACCATTCCCATCATCCTACCCCTGCCCTCCCTGATCAGGAGCCCCTCCCCAGCTTCCCTGGAGCCCCTCTATACTAAAGACTCAGGTTATAAAACAGATTGTGTAAAGTGAATCCAAACACGTAGAACCAAAATCTTCCAGTTCAGAGGCTCAAGTTAGACGAGGAAAATCCAGATCCCTCCTGCTCCCTGCAGACATGCAGCATGTGAGGGAGTTAGTCTCAAGGTGTAATTTGCCCCTTTGTCCAGAGCATCTTGGTCCATCCCACTGCCCCCCCAGCTCCAGACAGGGCTGCCTTCTACCGCAGCAGTGAACTGCATTAATTGTCAGGCTGGGGGGTCTGTGGAGTGAGAGGAGGCAATCAGACAGACACTACTGATTACTGGGTTTTAGGACAGCCACGTACTCATTCCTGGTGAGTTCTGCCTGTCCTGTCCTTTCCTGACTCCGACAGGAATGTTTGTTCTCACCAGGAGGGAGAAGCTCTTGCTGATGCTCGGACGCATCTCCTGGTGCGGGCAGGAGCCGGAGGGCTCCGCTGCTCTGGTCCGGTCCATCATCCTTTAATGTGTTTTACACATGTGATAAATATCGAAGGAATTTGTTTTTTAAAGCCTGTTTTGATTGAAATTGCACACAAACCCATGCTTGGGACCTTCCTGTGAGTTATTATTATTTTTTTCATTTCAGGGGAAGATTATGTTTCTTAGGCAAACAGGAAAAACAACGGGGAAAAAAGGCTCTGTTTGTTTCTTTAGCCTGGAGCTGGATCTTGGAGCGGTTCCCTGTGGTGGAGATGATGGTGTGGGCAGGGTTGAGGCATCAGAGGCTCCTACCAGTGTGCACAGGGCTGGCGTGGAGTAACGGCCACCCCTCCAGCACAGGGGACCTTGGGGGGACAGAGCTGCCGGTGCAGCAGAAAGAGCTTCTCAAACCAAGCAGGAACATGGGTCTTTGGAGACAGGAGGTGGACAAAACCCGTGTTTGTGTTCAGGTTTTAAATACAGACATCTTTGGGAGTGATGTTTGTTTTTTGAGGGGTCAGCGCAGAGCAGGGTGCAGAGGGTGGCTGCGGGCAGGGCAGTGCTGCCAAGGGACCCTCCTGGACACAATTCCTACTCAGTGCTCTCCCCTGGCTTCAAAGAACCTGCACGGCCACTGGCGCAGCAGCACGGAGGGACACCTGTGCAACAAATGCTGCTGATCTGGATGTGTGAGTTCACCAGACCTTGCAACCCATCCTCACTTCCCACATGCATCTCGCTTGTACCACGGTGCTTGGACCATCTGTGCTCCCCTGGAGCCAGGATGAGCCTTCACATCAGAAGCCACAGGTAGCCTACAGCATCTGCAAGAACTTCCAAGTAACTTTTGGCTAGCAGGCAAGCAGAACGGAGCTAGTGGGGTACCTGGGAGAGATATTTTTCCTCTCTCCTTTCTCTTCAGAGGAGGAGGCGGATGGAGCTGCTGGAGGCTTGGCAGGGCTTGGGGAGGGCAGGCAGCACCTCCTGACACTGTGTGTGAAAGCGGCTGTGGGTGGGAGCAGGAACCCCTTTTGGTGGGAATGAGGAGGCGTTTGCAGGTCATTTCAGCATGTTGTCCCAGTCAAATATTTGTCTAGTTAATAAATATATTGTTGTTTTTTTCAGTGAGGAAATGAGGAGACTGTGAAGAAAAATAATGAAAGGCCTTTCTTGTGCAGTCCTGCTCTGCAAGAGCCTGGATCAGGCCCTCTGCCTTCTCCTTGGCCCTCACGCTATAAGAAACCCTGCTGCGGATTTCACAACGACGTGATTGACAAGATTAGAAATTATCTCCCCCTCTCTCTACATATAAGGTTACTGCCGCTCCAGGCACAGTGTGAAATTCCCCTTGCCGGAGCTCATTAAATGGGTCAATGGACGCGTTCCAGCTTCTCTGCAGTTCACAAAGGGCTGGGTCCTGGCCACCCCACCAAACTCTGTCCCAAGCTGTTGACGAGTAAGTGCTTCCATATGGCTCACCTCAGCATCTCCAGAAAGATAACAGAGAGCTAATGGCTTGCAGATTCCACGGATGCTCGTCGTCAAAAGTGTGGAGGAACTGGGGGCTCAGGGCTGCGTTCAATCACAGCTGATTGGGATGGAGGGGACCCATGGGCTCCCTGCCAGCCTTCATCCCCCATGGACCTTCCTCTCAGGTTGGGGGGCACTGGGAAAGGGCAGCAGATTCACACAGCCCTGTCGAGGAGAGGGGTGAGCAGCCGGCCAGGGTGAGGTGGTCCCCTCAGACAGGCAGCTCTGAGCTTTCATGGCATCTTCACGGCCCTTGGGACAAGCAGCGACAGGTATGGAAGGGTGGTGAG
Source organism: Clamator glandarius (assembly GCA_033459285.1). NCBI lineage: Eukaryota > Metazoa > Chordata > Aves > Cuculiformes > Cuculidae > Clamator > Clamator glandarius. The sequence continues at coordinate 1,172,524 of JAUNZM010000180.1, read as the reverse complement.
ACCCTTTTGTTGTGCTGCATGCAGTCCCAGGCCATTCAGATGCCTTCAGGCCAGGAAGCCACCAAAGTGGTTTCAGTGATGTGAAGACTGGGAGAAATGCAGTGGAACCATTCCTTCCCAGGTGTCTTGCTGTGAGGAGCAATTCACAAATGTCTCCTGACATTCGTTCCAATCTGCAAATCTGCCTGTAGACCCCATGCTTGGAAGCTCATCCTGCAAGTCCTGCTTGTATTGGCCAGCCGTGGGCATCACCTTGTGTTTATCCTCTCCTGCTCCTGTTGGGAGCATTTCAAATACACCCAGACACTCCGCTCAAAACTCTGCTGTGGAATATTTGAGTATAGAATTTATATTTAATGAGTGCGTGCGCTGGGAAAGTTTAAGTACCAGCATTATTCATGCAGAAGAGACACAATGGGGCCACCAGCACAGGTGAATCTAAGAGGTTCCCATGTCAGAACAAGCACTAGTGGGACACAGGTTTCTCTGCTCAGGCTGCTCCATCCCCTCCCAGCTGTGCTGTCCCCTCTGTCCTCATCTGTTCCCTTGTCACAGAGAGGTGTTTTGGGATGCTCTGGGATACTGTCCCTGTGCTTGAAGAAGTTATGACTAGAATTTGGGAAGTGGGGTCTCCTTAGCTCTCCCATCACCAGGCAGCCTCCCAGGCCATGATGTCGAGGATGGAGATGAATTCTCTGACGGGAGCGAGAGTTCCTTTAGCCCCAAGAAGTGTCTGTGTGACACAGAGCAGGAGGGCTCAGGGGGATCACTGTGCTCGTAAAGTGGTGATTGAATGTGCTGCTGGAGGAGCTGTGACCTGTGTGGTTTGTGGGCTCCTAATTACCCAGCTCAGCATCGACACCATCCAATTAGGTCCCTTCAGTCCAGGTATTTGTGTAACTAACAACCAACTAAAGTCCCCACTCTCAGCTCCCTGGGGCTGCTTTCCTTGAGGTCAGGCATGGATGCAAGGTTGTGGAGGGGTCTGAGGAGCTCTTGATGCTGTTTTGAGGGGAGCTTGCTCCCCAGGACCATCCCCAATCTCATGTGAGCCCACCAGTGGGATGCAGGCATGGCTCCACCTCACCAGGACTGATCCAAGCTGGCACTTGGATCTGAGCAGAGCATCATTCTGCATTCCCCTTGCAAGGGATGAGGGGGAAACACAGCTCTGGGGCTGCTTTTCTCGCTCTGCACCTCTCTTCAACTGTGAAACAGGGTAATTCTAGTGAAGGATGCTCAGGCATTCCCAGCACAGGTACCTCAAAGGGAATGCTCCTGCTGGGCCCACCTTCCCCTCTAGAACTGCTCTCCAAGTGGCCCCACATCACTGTGGGACCCCATCTCCCGGGTGAGACCCACACACAGCCGTGTCTGAAGAGTGGGGCCATGGCCCCAGGAGGGAAAAGGGACTCCCTTCAGGTTCTACTGCCTGTGGGCAGCTCAGCTTTCTTCCCTTCCCTCCTTCAGTGAGAAGCTGGAAAACCCCTCCTCATCTGCTTTACACACTGAAGCTGAAATAAATGAAATTACCTTTAATTATTCTCATTACTTTCCTTGGAAATGCTGGAGTGAAAGGCAGCATTTAGCTGTGAGCTACTGCAGGGCTCTGCCCTTCCTCCTGCCCCCGAGCCCGCTGCCAAGGGAGGCAGCCCCCCTCCCGTCACAAGGCATGAATCTCTGGACACACACAGAGCTCCCTTCTCCACCAGAGGAGGATAAAAGGAGGGGACAGGAGGAGAAAAAATTGGACAGAGCAGGGGGGCAAGTGTGGGGGTAGAATGGAGAGCAAGGAGGACCAAGGGTCAGGGGCTGCAGGCTTGCAGGGGTCAGGGCTCGCAGCCAGGCAGGATGACTTGCCCATTTCCAGACCACCTCTGGGCTCCAGGGGCCTCGTCAGCAGGCAGTGGGGCAGGAGGCTTTAGCACCTTCCTGGCTGGTTGTGGCTAGGTAGAGCTCAGGCAGGAGGGTGTCCAGCTGTAGGACCCTTCTATCACTCCACTTCCTTCTTTCCCTGCTTGTGGATCCCACCCTGCAAGGTGCTGAGGGGCTGATCCTGCAGCTCCCAGTGCCTCGCTGCCTGCAGCGGGACATCGGTTAGGGTGCACATCCAGCTGGAGGGTTCTGCCTGAGCTCCCAGCCCCGGCGATACTGGAGAAGAGCTGCCAATTATTCTTCTCTGTTTAATGATTTCTGGACCTGCAGCTTCGTTACGTGCTGTCTGGCACCTTTCAGCAGATGCTTCCTGGGGTATTTATGTATACAGGTCAGGCAGGCTGGCTCTGGAGAGGCTGCGAGGCTTCAGGAGAGGCTACGAGGCTTCAGGCTGCTTTGCTTGGCGTGACCACCCTCCTTGTGCCCACCCAGGGGTGAGGCAGGGGTGGGACCGCAAGGATTGCTCTTGCTGGCTTCCCGGAGCAGGCACCGCTCACAAACTATTGCCGCCCCTTGTCTCTTCTCTCCGTGTCTCCTAGGCATGGAGAAAGAGTAGCCCTATGGGGATCTCCCAAAGCAAAGCAGAGTGCCCGGCAGCAGCAGCAAAATCCTTGTCATCTGAGAAGTGGGGAAGGGGAGAGGGGGACTGGGAGCCCAGTCTCAGCTGGACACTGGGCCATTCTTCTGGAGAAGGTCTTGTTACCCTCCAAGGTCAGCCGTAAGTGACACTGAAACCACCAGGGCCTTTGGGAACGAACACTGAGACACGTTTGCTGTCAAATGGAATCTATTAAAAGGGATTAGAAGCTTTTTTTCATCAATACCCCTGTGACACCATGATGGGTTGAAATTGCTGTGAAAACATTATTATTAAAAATGGGCCTATTAGTATTAGAATAGACAGAAGCTCCTCACCAATTTTAGCAGCAGCCATCAGAGCTGGGACCGGAGGGGAAGAAGTGGAGGTGACCCCAGGACGGGGCTGTGGGAAACGTGGGAGAGGTGGGAGCGGAGCTGGGGGGCTGTGGTGGGGCCGCAGCGCTGCCTCGGCTCAGGCAGCAAGGAGGTTGCTTGGAAATAGAGCAAACAAACACACAAGCATCTTTGCTCCGAAGCGCATCCATCAGCGGCAAACGATGCTCCAGATGCATATGCACACGTCCTCCTTCGGAGAGGACAGTCTGGTTGAGAGCACTAGCAGGAACAGAAAGGCGGCTCAAGTGTTTGAGGTCTGGTACATGTAGAGGGCTTGAAGTGGAAGCTGGAGACTCAGGTGCTGGCAGAGCCGAGCCTCCCAGCCAAGGAGGACGCATCTTGTCCTTGTGGCGCCTGAGGCTGAGGCTGGGCGCTGCCTGGCACAACCCAACTGTGCATCTGAGGTGCCTCAGATCCAAGAAGTGTTCCTTGGGCTGGGTTGGAGGGGATGCAGTGGGCATGGGGATAACTGGAGGAGCCCTGTATGCCGTGGACTTGGGAAGGCATACAGCCTTCTGCTCTCCTTTCCCTTCCTTCTTCCTTATTCCTTCCTTTTCTCTCCTTTTCTCCAGGATTTAGCTCCTCTTGGGGAGGGTTGCAGGTTTTATTCCTAGGAAAGCAGAGCGAATGTGTCCGAGGCGCACTGAGTTTCTGGCCATTTGATGTGCAGAGGGGCTCACAGACCATCTCTCACTGCTGGGTTTCAGCCACCCCAGAGCGTGTGCACAGTGCACGGAAGGTCCCAGGGGGCAGCGACCGAGCAGGGCTGGGGCTCGGGCAGCACCAGGATGCTAGATCCCATCCCAACAGGAGAGGAGAGAAGCTTTGCCTGCACGGGACCAGGATGCACACAGCACCATTGTGAGATGGAATCCCATCCACAGCCCCAACGGGTGTGTGACCCTGGGGGGACAGGGGCAGCCCTGGGGGCACCATGGGAGCTGGGGGACAGCAGCCCCCGCATTAGGGCAGCGCCTCTCTGGGGCAGGGCTGTCTCTTCAGGCTGCGTCAGCAGAGCTGGCTGGAATTGTTGACAGGTTGGGTTTTCTACTGAGAAATGCAGTTTTATCGAAATCAAAGTGTTCCCTGGGAACGAGAGGATTCTGACAAAGTTTTTGAGGGGAATGCATCTGAACAAATCACTTTAACTCTCTTGCTTTATTTCTCACAGAGGTAAAAATAACTCCTTGGATCTTTATATGATATAAATTCTATACAATACAATTAATCTAATATTTATAATACCACATCATACATTGACTTTGTCAACCAAAACATTTAGCTGTTGACAAAAGAATTCAATAATTCTCTTTCATAAAGCAGCCGGCTTGCTCCCCAGCACAAATTTTGAATGCTGAGTTTCTCATGCAATGCAGATGGGGCTTTTGGAACAACCTGAGTACAAAAGGTACCCCCAGAGCCATAGATGGAGTTGGGAGGAGAGCTGGTAGGGTTCATCCCTGGAGGGATCCAGCCCCAGGGGGGGTGGTTGGAGAAGACAGGGAGATGCTGCAGATGCCCAGGAAGAATGAAGTCCCCCCACAGCCCCCCCTGCATCCAGCACTTGCAGTGATTTAACCTGAGTTTGTTTTCTTCAGGCCCTTCCCAGCCTGCTGCAAAGCACCAGATGGTATCTGCTATCCAGCCCTAAACGTTAGCTTTGATAATCAGCTACATACCATTATTATAATTAAGCCTCATTTGTGTGCAGGCTTTCCTTCTTTATTCTCCTCTCCTCTCCTCTCCTCTCCTCTCCTCTCCTCTCCTCTCCTCTCCTCTCCTCTCCTCTCCTCTCCTCTCCTCTCCTCTCCTCTCCTCTCCTCTCCTCTCCTCTCCTCTCCTCTCCTCTCCTCTCCTCTCCTCTCCTCTCCTCTCCTCTCCTCTCCTCTCCTCTCCTCTCCTCTCCTCTCCTCTCCTCTCCTCTCCTCTCCTCTCCTCTCCTCTCCTCTCCTCTCCTCTCCTCTCCTCTCCTCTCCTCTCCTCTCCTCTCCTCTCCTCTCCTCTCCTCTCCTCTCCTCTCCTCTCCTCTCCTCTCCTCTCCTCTCCTCTCCTCTCCTCTCCTCTCCTCCTCTCCTCTCCTCTCCTCTCCTCTCCTCTCCTCTCCTCTCCTCTCCTCTCCTCTCCTCCCTTTCATCCCACAGACGTTCCTCTCCAGTCTCCATTTGAGGAGCGATGGGGTTGTCTCCCAGGCAAGACTCTCAGCTCCCGGAGAACGCCAGCTCCTCCGGCAGCACCCGCAGCCGGTGGGTTGGGGGGTGCTGGTGCAGGGGTGCCTGGCCAGATCGGGGGGCAGGGTTCCCCACCACTGAAAGGCTCCAGGTGGCACTGACACCAACCCCAGCCCTTGGAGATAAATCACGGTGAGTCCTCACCATGAAGAAAGCCAGGGCCTCCTGCTGCCAGGGCGGTTTGTGAGCAGCGCTTGGAAGGAGCTCATTTCTCCTAATTGGGCTGATTCTAGTAATTTGTGCCCGGCCATTTTGGAGCATTGGTTGTCTGCAGTTTCCCAGGGCTCACTCATTTTGTGCTCTAATTAGGTAATTTCCCACTTGATTAATGCAGCTCCCCCTGCTCCTGCTCCCCGCAAGGTCACCCAGCAGCACCCACGCCTCTGGGTGTCCCTGGGCTGATGGGGATGGAGGACTGGGTGGTGGCCCATGCCTAGTGGCTGCTGGCCCCTGCTTCCCACACACAGCTAGTGGCCACGGGGCTTTTCCCTGGGCCGTGGGGTTCATCTTGGAGAGCTCAAGGTGCTGGAAGGGCCACCAGTAACTCTGTGCTTGGTGGAAGGGGTTTCCATATGGCGTGTCACAGCCCGGCTGTGCTCGCTGCTCCCTCTGCCCCACTGCACCCTCGCTGATATCCAAGCCTGTGGCTCCCAGATCCAAACCCTCCTGATTTTCTCTCCCTGTTGCCCTGTTAGAAAGGTCTCACAGCTCTGCCCCAGCAATGGGCACAGCTCATTGTACTCAGTGCTGGTGCGTCTGCACCTCAAACCCTGGATACAGTTCAAGTCTCTTCACCAGAGGGACATTGAGCTACTGGAGAGCATCCTGAGAAGGGAACGGAGCTGGGGAAGGGGCTGGAGCCCAGGAGTTCTGAGAGTGGCTGAGGGACCTGGGGCTGCTTGATCTAGAGAAGGGGAGGCTGAGGGGAGACCTCATCGCTCTCATCAGCTCCCAGAAAGGAGGTTGAACAGGAGGTGGGTGCTGGTGTCTTCCCCTAAGTAACAAGTCATAGGATGAGAGGAAATGGCCTCAAGTTGTGCCGGGGAAGGTTTAGATTGGATATTGGGAAAAACTTCTCTACTGACAGAGTGGCGAAGCCCTGGCAGGGGCTCCCCAGAGCAGTGGGGGAGTCTCCATCCACAGAGGGGTTCAAAAACCGTGTTGCTGTGCATGGTTTAGCCAGCACAGGGGTACTGGGTTGACAGCTGAACTGGGCAAGTTTAGAGATCTTTTCCAACCGAAATGATTCTATGATTCTCTCGAGCCAGTGGGCACAGGTCTCACACCGACAAAACCCCCCCTGAAGCCCACAGCGCTGTGCACGGGACGCCCGTTCCGAGCAGCATCTCCTGTTGTCTGCAGGCTCCGGGTTCCTGCTTGGCCAGGGGGGCTGTGGTGGTTGCACAGAGCTCGTGGACGGGCATCGGAAGGGCCGGCACGCCAGTGCACCTCCGGGCAGAGCTGCCTCGTAAAACAGGCTTTTTAATTAACTGTACGAATAAAGCTGTGGACAGTCCGTAACCATGGTGATTCAGAGCCAATCCCAGAGGATCCCCAGCCAGCTGGAATATTTGCTGGATGGCAAAGCTTCAGACCAACATTTAATGGTGTTCGACTCTATTCGGGGAAACAATTACATGCTCCATTTTCAATGTAGTCAGCTGAACAATAGATTAAATGAAGCAATTTAGACAGAGGCTTCTCCACCACTGCCCGGCCCATGGGGCTGCTCCTCTGCTGGGCTGGACCGCTCCCTTCAGAGAGACAACGTAGAGAGACGCTGGTGCTGCTTGTGACTAGAGCCTCCCTCGCAGGGATGGGAGAGGTCCTTGCACGGGTGGTGGCCCTGGCACAATCTCCTGGGCTTCCCTGGGTGGCCTTGGCTAGCAGGGAGATGGCCCACAGATGCTCATCTCTCCTCTCTGACCACGACTGGTGTTGGAGAATTGAAAGGAGTCCGAAAGCCACCATAGCTTCCTACTTAACTTGGCCACTGTCCATCACAGGCTTGGAGTGCGAGGTATGCCTGGCTGATCTCCCAGCTCCCTTTGGTGCCTCAGCCCCGGCAGGCTGCTCTCTCCTGCTGGTGGGACCATGCAGCTGGTCCTGGCAGGGCTGATGCTCTGCTCCCCTCCCTGCCTGCTATCGCCCTTCCTCCTCAGTGACACATGCCACTCAGCTTCTCATCTCCCTTTCTCAGAGCTTGCCCTTCCTTAGCTCCATGACCTCCTTTCTTGTTCAGGAATAGCCTGTTCCTGCACTGGTGTGTCATCTCCATTGCACAGAAACCACCTCATGGGAAGGAGACATGCCAGAGAGAGCAATGCCTTTTAAGGCATGCTGGGATTTAATTAATCACTGCTTTTATTTTACTGGTATAAAAAAATGCAGGTCTTTTAAATATTTTCTAAGATGACATCAATGTCTTTGGTTTAGTTTGGATTTTGTTATTATTTTAGCTATTCAAGGAATGTGAGGAGCAGTGGAGGTTGGTGGCTCCTTCCCTGCTGCCACGCCTTGCTTAGGCTTGTTTTCCCTTCTCCTTGACCGTAGCACATCCACTGGCATAAGAATCCACACAACGACCTTCTATGTTATGTCCTTTTCCTGCAAGTAATTGGTTTGCTCCCTTGGTGGTTCAGCTTATCAAGCCGGATCTGACACTCTCGGCAGCTTTCTCCTCCACAGTGTTCTGCAAGCGTTTTTATTCCTCCCCTCTTCCTCAGCCAGCTGCTCCATCTCAGCCATTTCACCTCAAGGTTTTATAACCATGGGTAGGGCTAACAGTTTAATGGACAAGCCCGCTCTTGCACAAGTGCTCCATGAAAACCTTGTTTGGCTTCGCTATGAGCGTTTGCCTTGCAGTTGTAAAGAAAGAGGGGCTTTTTTTTAGTGCCCATCTCAAGACCTTCGAAAGCTGCCTGACGTTGGGAGGATGAGCACACGGAATTGATTGCTTTCTAAATGTCATCAAGTTGGGCTCACAAAATCACTGGTTGTGCTTGAAAATGAGGTTGTTATTCTTCTGCTGATGACTCAACGAACACTAAGCTTTAATGGAAGAGTGTTATTACACCGGGTTACTCAAACTAGGGTTACTCAACTAGAAATTTATCCCCATGAGAAGAGCTCTTCCTCCTCACTCACCTTTTTCTGCCTCTTTCGTCAAAGTGAACTCAAGGGCTTATTTTGGCTCCCAGCGTGTACCATCATGAAGAGAAGATTTGTCTCGAGGGCAGGAGGAAACCATCCAAAACCCACCTCCCCCTCCTCCTCCTCCTCCTCTGCCCTTTCCTTGCCCGACTGTGGACCTCTGGCACCACCACACTCTTGTGGCTTGGAAAGGTCCTAGAAAAGAAAACAAAAAGCGATGTTTCCTGCAGTTTTACAAATTGCTGCTGGCCCGAGCCCTGCCTGGGGATGGTGATGGTAGACGGGATGGAGGATCTGGCTAGAGATGGCCACGATGGGACCACCAGCCTCCCAATTAGCCTGGTTCTGGTGCAGACCACTACGTGCAACCACATTGAAAATGGGTTTGGCCTCTATTCCTATGAATGGAGCTCAGTAGCGGAGGGCAAAAGAGAAAGAAAGAGGGAAGAACCAGGCAGTGCTTGAGAACAAATTGTTTATCAGTATTTTCCATGAGGCATCAGCAGTTCTTTAAAGAGGACAAAACCAGAGGGACTCTAAAGAGAAATCCTTGTAGGGGCTCCGGTGTATAATTAGTTTCTATATTTGACCAATGTAAAAGTTTATCTTCCAGTCTTCTGTATTTTTTAAATATGACATCAATGTCTTTGCCTTTGTTTTGATTGTCATTAACTACCAGGTTCTATTATTATTATTTCTTTAAACTATTCCCCAAAAATCGAGAATATTTACTCAGGGCATAAAAATACCCCTGAATTTTGATGTCTTTGGCAAAGAAGTGGCAGTTCCATTTGTTTTGCATGTGATAAATACTCCTGCTGCCACGTTACTCCCACCACAAATTCAACTATTGTTTAATTTTCAGCTCAATTTTAAAAAACCTAAATGTTCTGAGTCGACTTAATGTTATATTAATTTTTTAAACCAACAAGGCAAACTGGCTTATAACATAAATATTTTACCGACCATTTATAAATATCGTGGCTGCTCAAAAAACAACACAGTTGGTCAGAAATCTTCGGAGGCTTCGTGCTTGGTGCGTGGCAGCTGTGTGGTCGGGCAGGATGGAGGGATCCGGGGCAGGAGATGGCAGCGGTGACTCAGAGTCGATGGAGGGTATTCAGATCTGGAGAAATTTTGTTCCAGTTTCTCCCCAGTCTCTGTTTCCCAGAGGTGATTGTGAGGAAAACTGTGTTGCAGTTGCTCCCGACTGCAGGGAAATCAGTTCTCGACTGGCTCCCATCCCTGTCCTTCCTGACGGTGGGCTGGATCCTGTGCATACTGCAGGGATGGGCACACTGCTTGGCACAGAAGATAGCGTGAGCCTCTCCTAGATCTCATCTCCTTGTTTCAGTTGCTCCTCATAAGACTTGTTCTCCAGCCCTTTCACCAGCTTCGTTGCTCATCGGATCAGCAGAGCTGATGCATCAACCCCCTCCTTGCCATACTCACCCCAGGACCTTCCAGTGCGACCACTAATGGAATGAAGAGGATGCAGATGAACTGGGAACCTGGCGCAAAATCAAATCCAATTAATGATCTCAGTGTGATTTTTGGGACCAGTGTAGCCAGGTAACCAAGGCTTGTCCCGTCCTCGGTGGCACCCGAAGGGCTGGAGCCAGGAGGAGACGCAGGGAGGGAAACAGACTTTATAAAATTCACTTTCAAACAAGTGAAAAGAGTGTTAAACAAACATGTAGCCCTTTGTAAGGGAGGATAATCCCTCCATTCAGATGTTAACATTAAGGAGTTATAACACGGCTTTGGCTGTTTTCTCTTCAGAGTGGGAACAGTAATTCTGTAAGTACATCTTGGGAAGGTTTCCAAAGGGCCGGGAAGTGACAGGAATAGAACTGGACAGGTACCTCTGAGAGCAGGCACAGGAACTAATGGCCATGAGCCCTGGCTGCGCACTCATCCTGCGCATCGCTGATGGGCTTCTCTGCAGGAGCAGAGCAGGGCAGAAAGGCTAAAGGGTGGAAAAACAGTAACAGCAAAACGCAGGGGTAGGGGTGGGATGGGGTGGGAAGACTCGTCTGTACCACGTTGTGTTCTGGATGGGCCTGTGGAAACAGCGGAAGGTGTGGGATGCGTGATGGAGACAGGAACATGACAAAGGGAATGGGACAGAAGCTTTGGAGTTTGACTAGCGGATCAAAGGAGCCAAACCTCTGTCCCCGGCCTCCAACTGTTTCCCTTGAGCTGAAGGCTGAGCTGATAATTTCCTCCCTTATGAGAAGACACAGGCAAGCAAACTACTTCCTCTTCAGATTGGGTGATTTTATAGCTGTTTGCACGTTTCCCAGCTCGCTTTGGGTGGAAGCCAGCCTGGAGATCCCCACCTTTCTGGGAACATGTGGGAAAAGCAAACACGAGGAAATCTCCCTTCCTTTCCCTCCCCTGCAAGCTGTGCGTGGGCAGCTGGGGGCTGTTCCGCTGCAGGGGACTGAGGGGATGGCAGCACCCGGGCGTCCTGCGCTCCCACTGCCCTGCCCCTCTGCACACCCTGCCTGCCAGGGGCCAGGTGGCTGCCTGCAACCTCCTCTTCCTTCTATCCCATCCCACCATGCGTAGGCGTTTTGTTGGACACTTTGACCCCAGGCTTGAAGTGCGATGTCTTTGTCTCCGCTGGGCTCACACTGGTGACTCTGCCTCCTCCAGCCCTGGGCATCGGTTACAGGATCTGCCCTGCTGCTCCCGGCAGAGCTCTGAGGGCAAAAGCTGCAGTGGGAATGGCATCCGGAGGAGGATGTCAGCGGATGATGGGAGCTCTAGGAAGCTCCATGAGTGTGGTCGAGGAGGGACAGTATCCAGGCATCCCGGGATGTAAACACCAAACACATGTGGGGTTGCCAGAGGAGATGGGATGAAATGAAAAATGCAGGCTTGGTTCCAAGTTCCCAGTGGCACAGGGTGTTTGGGTCTAGCAGAACATCTCGGGGGCACAGAGGAAGCTTGGAGGGCTTGGAGGGGACTGGGAAATGGGCTTCAGGCCCCTCAGTCTCTGCTGTCTTGCTGGGGGGTGACTCCATCAGCTCCTCCAACCCAAATGCCAGGGGAGAAGATCCCAGCAATGTTTCCTGCCAACGTGCTGACAGCACCCAGAGCTTCTCGAAAACGTGGCAGCAGCCTCGGTCAGAGCAGCCGGGGCAGGAGCTAGATTTCTGCTCACTGACAATAGCCAAGCCTGGGCCAGCCCGCATCCCCCCAGGCGTTCTGCTACCCTGCTGTCCCCCAGACATGCCGGGACAGCAGGACACAAATCCCAGCCCAGATGCTGCTTCTCTGCCTCTCTTCTCCCGTCCCGTGCCCTGGCCTGTCTTGTCTGCATCCGATACTCCAGTGAGTGTTAATAGAGTTGCAACATCTGACGTCTCAAAGGAATCCCCTCTTGGGAAAGAAGCTGCTCTGGGTGCTGGTGGTGAGGCCAGTGCATCTCTGCCACGGTGACAGAGGGTTCCAGCGTTCCCCGGCTGCTGAATTTAAACCTAAATTATAAATCCCCATGCACTGGACCCGTATATTTAAGCATTTAATGGAGTTTTGTGCAGGGTATTTTTACAACTTTAATGCACTTAGCACTAATTTGAGGAAGTTTAATGCAAAACACATAAATGTTGGATGGGAGACGGCTGAGGTGTTTTACAGCCTCTGGGAATTACCCAAAGTATGTGGGGCTCATTTTGACTTCTGATATCACTCAGCACAAAATTACCTTTGCCTGGCCGGGTGCCAGGGAGCCGCAGGCTGCGGCTGGCAGGCGTGATGCATTACAATGTCACTCTCAGAGCAGTGACCGTGGCCATATATAAACCCAAGACCCAGGCAAGGGCTCAGAGCCTCGTTAATGCCTTTCCTAATCTGGAAGGATCAAATTTGCCCAATGCACTCAGAGCCACTCCAACTCACAACCTCTGGTTTGTGTGGTTGCCTTGTTATGTGTTGTGGGGAGCGTGGAAACATCTTTGGTGCCAAGAAAACACTCCACAGTGCGAGAAAACTGAGTAGGATGCGTTGGACCAGGGAGCAGCCCAGCCAGCATCATGTTTCTTCTATCCCTTCACACCTCTTCCATCCCCACAAGCCCATTCCTCTCTGCCTCATGGTCTGAAGGACGAAGGTGGCTGTTTTCATCCATCTGTCCTCTCCGCTGCCTTGTCTGCCGTGGCATGAGGGGTTGCTTCACTGTCAAAGCCAAATGGACACAACAAGCCAAGGGGCAGAACAGCCCCTCTTCTCCACCTCCACAGCCATGATCTGTTGTCCCCGCGCAGCCTGGTTAATCTAGTTATCCTATAACCAAACAGCTTATCTGCTCCAAGAGCGCAGCCAGGGACTGCTGCCTTCTCAGCACTCATCCCCGGGCAAAGACGGGCTGTAAGCTGCTCAGTGACCCCAGCAGCACAACTTGCCTGAGAGATCCTGCCCTGATTTTCAACAAGACACATCCCAGACACTCATCCAAGCGGGGCAGCTTCCCTGTTCCAGAGCAATCCTGCCAAATTCCACCAAAGCAGCCAACCTCACCATGCAAGGTGGTCTGCTGCCCACCGGGACATCTGTCTCAGAGTCCATCCTTGATCGTCAGCGTCCAGAGGGAGCACGGGGAGAAAATCCTGGCTTCTTTCCTGCAGGCAGATTCTGCTCCCTCTCTCAGCACAACAGGCTCACAGAGCTCTGGCAGTGCCTTGAGCCTGGTGTCTTGGGTGAACTCTAGTGCTTCAGCCTCTGGTTGTGCAGAGCAGTGGAAAAGCCACTTGTGTTTCAAGCAGATTTTAAGCCCTATTGCACTGGGGCTGCATCCTCCTTGGGAATTCCCTCACAGCCTTGGCAATCCTCCCTTTAATATTTTGCCTTTTCTTCCTTCATCACTTTTAATTACTTAAAAAGTGCCCCAAAATGAAATTACCTCAAATAAATTTATTAGCCCAAGAGAGCTCTAACAAGCTGTGTGGTTGCAGGAGATTCAGAGGGGATATAGACCACGTCTCTGAGACACTCTGGGGGCCTTGGCAAGAGGTGCCCATGAGTCTCAGTGCTTCTGTTCCATTTCCTTTACCTCCAGAGCATCTCGTTATCTCATTTATGCTCCCCAGCTGAGGTGAGGAGGAGGGGGCTGAGCTGTCAGTGCCTTTGCCTTGCTGGCTGTGGCACAGCTTGAAGAGGTCAGTCTGAGGGAGACTGTCTGCCTCCTGAGAGCTGGGGGGAGGAGAAAAACATGAGCCCCCCTTTTCAGGACATGCTCAGGGCACAAGAGTAGATCAGTTTTCTCCCTTGTGCAAGGCACTTGTCCCCATGCAGGACGCAGACTGTGCTTGTGCAATGCAATTCTTCCTTGGCACCTCAGAAGAAAACACCTCTCTCCCCCACTGGCTGGCAAAGGTTCTTTTTTGGAGGGGCAGCTTCGAATGTGGAGCGTTGCCTTTCCTGCTCTGCTGCTGGCTGTGACTCACGGCTCCAGCAAGAGGCAAGAGGCAGCAGGACGGGGCTGGCGAAGCGCAGGGAGCCCAGGGGCCGGACAGACCTGCCGCACCGCGTGGCAGGCGGGCAGGCACACACATGCATGCCCAGTGCCGAGCCAGCCAGAGTGCGTGTCTGCAGACGAGAATAAAGCAGAAATAAAGTTCACGGCGCTACCCCCCCACATGTCCCGACTGGCGATGGCTTCAGGAGCTGTGCAGCGTCAGTGCTGTTCATCCCTCCCGCCCCTGCCTTTGCTCCCTAGCTGCCTGGTTATGGCAGAATGATAGAATGGTTTGAGTTGGAAGGGACATTAAAGATCATCTAATTCCAACCCCCTGTCATGGGCGGGGACACCTCCCACTGGACCAAGCTGCTCAAGGCTCCATCCAACCTGGCCTTGAACACCTCCAGATTGCCCAGAGCAGTGGCAGTTGCCCCATCCCTGGAGATGTCCAGGTTGGATAGAGCCTTGACCTCTGCGAGGTCCAGCAGTTGGGAGCCAGCACTGGCACAGGGAGCCAGGGCATCTCACCTCTAGTGATTAATTATCCCCTGAGCCTTCTGACTCCTTCACCTCCAGACATAATTCAAAGTCTCTATAAAAATCAGTGGTTTTTTTCTCCCTGTACCATTTAATTAGTTACACATGTCCCCAGGACTATATTATTTTGTGGTGTGCTTGGAAAATTAAAAGAAAGTGGTGATAAGACTTCCTCATTACCTGCTGCTCTCTGTTCTGAGCTGCTGCCAGGGGTTTGTCCCCTTGGTCCCAGGGAGGCAGGGGACTTGCAAGGATGTCTGCCCCAGTGCTGACTCTATAGAGCAGTTTGTTCCAGGGAGGGGACCCCGATTTCTCAGAGACACCTCACTGTCGGTGTCATCTGTCTGCAGCGAGGGGCTCATTGGTCTGCCCCACTGCACAGGTACCACTGCCTGCAACCCGCTCCCCACTTTCTGCAGCCCTCGACCCACTGCCTGCTCCTCACTTCCCGCAGCCCTGCTGCCTGCATCCCACTCCCCACATTCCCACTCCCCTGCTGCCCCACTGCACACTCCCTGCACCCTGTTCCCAGACACTCGGCTCCCCCGCTGCCCACACGCCGCTGCCCTCCCACTGTGCCCCCAGCCCTGCTCCCTGCATCCCTGCACCCCTGCATCCCTGCACCCCACTCCCCACTGCCCTCCCTGCTCCCCGTTGCCAGGGTGACGGCAGGTAAAGCTGCCTGAGGAACATTTGCATAACCTGCTCCTTCCCCATCTGCACCGCCTTTGGAAAGAGAGGAGGGAAAACAATCTGAGAAGAAACAAAGACAGAAGCCATCTGGTCCCATCCTGCTCCTGTGGACGGTGCAAGCATTTTCTGCCATTGCTTTACACAGCAGCAGGATCCGACCCTGCTCCCTGTGAAAAAGAAGGGTCCTAAATCCAGCATCTTTGGGCTTCAGTGGGTTTCCCACTGGGAATGCTGCACAGAGCCTGAGTGATGACAGAGCATCCCCAGAGTCCCCATGAACCAGCAGAGCAGAGAGCCAAGAAATTTGGGTGTTTGCTGGCTGGAAGTGCTGTCTCAGCATCAGTTTTGGTCAGGATTATCGCTGCTCGCTGCCTTGATGCACTCCCAAAGCCACGGAATCCAGCCTGGAAAAGCAAGGATAGATAGGTCCTGATGTGTCCCCCTGCCTGGTGAGCTCTAGCTAGGGCTGCCTGCAGGGTCAGGCTGAGGAAACAAACCTTGGTGAAGCCCCGCTGGTCCTACTCCAGGTGCTGCTGAGCTCCAGCAGCCACTCTGCATCCTTCACCAGGCTGCATCAGGAGACAATAGGGGCAGGGAGAGAAAGGCTCCTACAAAATTGGGATTTATGGCCACCAGTAACAAGTGTGAAGGACTCACAGAGAGCTCCAGGTTTCATGAACAATGGTTTCGAGCTGTCTGGCTGCTTAAATAAGTCTCTGCTAATCCCCGGCGTGGTGTATCCAGGGCAAATTGGAAAAGAGCAGGAAGACAGAGGGAAAATGAAGCATAAAACACATTTTGCATAGTGTCAGAGGAAAATGTAATCTACAGCAACCTTGTGTTAAACAAACACTGGAGGTAGCCAGAACAGTACGGGGGTGGAGCAGAGGAGCTTCTCTCTGAGTAGCAAAGGTGTTTTTCCCCAGTGGCCACACTGATGCCAGCTGAGGGATGGCAGGATACGGCTGAGATCAGTGCTTCTCCTGCTCCTCTCTAGAGAGGTTTTGGTACCAGGACCATGGTGTCTGGCCACTCCAGGGTAGGGACAGGTCACAGCCAGTGCCACCACGACTGTGGCAAGGCAGCAGAGAACATTTCCCAGGGAAACACAGGCCCTTCATCATTTTTATCTTCCTGCATGACTCTGCCCTTCTCACTCAGCAAAGGAGTGGACCCAGACCCCTCCTCAT
The DNA here is from genome assembly GCA_033459285.1 of Clamator glandarius. Taxonomy (NCBI): domain Eukaryota; kingdom Metazoa; phylum Chordata; class Aves; order Cuculiformes; family Cuculidae; genus Clamator; species Clamator glandarius. The sequence continues at coordinate 1,156,346 of JAUNZM010000180.1, read as the reverse complement.
TGGGCTGCATTTCCCTGCCTCGCCCCTCCTCACTGTCAGAGCTGGGTGCATGGGACACCGCAGCCCGGGGGTCTCGCAGAGCCCAGGCAAACACGGGCACCTTCTTTCTCCATCCTCTTCTCCATCAGCATTGCTGAAGCAAAGGTAGGATGTGTTTAGGTCTCCAGACAGCAAGCAGCTGTTCCTTCCAAGGAGCATAGGAGATGATCCTGCTTGTGGCAGGAAGGTTCCCTCCCTGGGCTGCTCTGTCCTGTGCCCCCATGTGCTTTCTTCTTTGGTGCCAACACCTCCGTAACCTCTCTGCCACAATCGTTTTCTAACAGTGCTGCATGAAGTACAATTAAGGAGATGCTCTTTTCTCACTGTCTCCAGCAGTGAGCAGCCAGCTGCTTCCCTCCACACTGCTGGCTCTGACCTTCCTCTTCTCCTCTGCCACCCACTAGCCCTGAGGCCATTCTGGATGTGCAGAGCAGGGATGCAGGACAACTAGGACTGTTGCTCCCAGCTGCACAGCGTCCCACCGATGCGGCCCTGGTGCAGTGCGAGGGATGCGGTGCCTCCATCCCCTCTGCTCAGCGCAGACACGGGCAGCCAGCAGCAGCAGGAAGGGGTCAGATGAGCTGGACCCTGGCAGACAGATCCGCATGTGCCCATGTGGCTTCCTATCTTGAGGAATCCTTGTGCTGAGGTCTCTCTCTTGACTCTCGCACGGCAGCCCGGCAGCCGGAGGCTACCAGGAAATTTATTAGACTTGTAAAACTTCAGGGCTCAAATCTAATTGTCTCCATCTCCCCCAGATCCCTTGAGGGAAACTCTTTGATTTAAGCCCCAATTCCAAATGAGCCAGCGAGTCAGCACTTGGTGCTCGAAGTCAAATGAGCAATTTGTGCGAGGGCCAAAGGATAATGACAACCCCTGTTGTGTGGGGTTTGGAAACCTAGGAAGCGGCTCCTGTCCTGATGGAGCTGTGCCCTTTGCTCCAGGACCCTGGTCCATCTCACCTGGCTAGGATTAGGGCACAGCTCAGAGAGATTTGAGCTCACCATGGCAGCAGCCAGGGGCAGAAATGTGGGGCTTGTTCTCCAGCATCACTCTGGTGATGAGCAAAACATCTGTCTGATATGGACTCTGCTCACGTGGCTGCGAGCCCCAGAATTTGCAGAGGATCACCAAACCGCTGTAATGGGAGTGAAGTTGTTTTAATCTCCTAAGGACTTCCAGCTGAGCAGGGCTTTGCTCAGCCATACAAAGGAGCACCTGCTGTGTGGGAAACGGAGAAGTGGCCGAGTACTGGGTGGGAACAGAAGGTGCCTCAGAAATGAAGGGGCTGGAGGCTTGTTTCTCCCTTTTTGCAGGAAGAAGGGGAGGTCAGGAGCTGCAGGTGGGTTGAGGACATTTCTCTTACAGAAAAGGAATGTTTGTGGAAGAGAATTCTTCTTGAGTTGATGTTTTACCCATGGTGGAGGATCTGTAGGGGCTGACTGAGATGCTGGAGAAAGAACAAGCTGCTGCCAGGAGGCAGGTTTTGAAAGATTCAGGGTCTCACAGACAAAGAGGATGAAAAAGCAGTTGCTGTAGTGGGGGTTAAAGGTTCTTATATGGAGAATATAAACAAACCTGACTGGCTAAACCTTAATACATTGAGAATGCTGAGACAAGAGGAGCTGCAAGCTGGAGTTCAGCTCCCTGTGATGCTGTGCTGGTGGTGATGGTCTCCTCCAGGCTTCACTCCTCTCTGCTCAGCCCCCACGACAAACTGCTGGGGCACACAGTGTGTGCTCTGCAGCTGTGCTGGGTGAGGAAGAAGTGTCCTTTGGAGACACATGAGTTTGCTCAGTGGACGTGCTTCCTACCTATCAAACCAAACTGGATCTAACAAGATGATGGAGTGCTCCTCCTTGAGCTGAGCAATGGGACGTGACAAGCAGGCAGTGCTTGTCTGGGCAGAGCTGCCACCAACACCGCGGGTGGGATTGCTGTCACGCTCCGGCTGAGGCAGCCAAGCGTGAGCCACCCAAGGAGCCTCATCGTCAGGACAAGGCACTCTGCCCACCACACAGGGAATGGGCAGTGTTGGGCTGTGTGGCTGTTGATCACCTGGGAATGTTGTGTGGCTCATCATCATCCCCTCTTCCAGCCTTCTCAGAGAGGAATCCCCCTGTGCAGAGCCAGGCTGCCTGCAGAGGTGAGTGCTGGGGGATGCAGGGGAGATGGGAGCCGTGGTCTGGTGCAGCAGCCACAGGACATGGGTGCACGTGGGATGTCTCAGATGCTCTCACACTGGGCAAATCTCCAGCTGTACCAAAGCAGTTGAAACCATGGAGGATACTCCATTGCAGCCTTGGGGATAACCCAAATGCTTTTGCCACTACAACTCTTTAAAATTTCCTTACAGGCTCCCTTGCTGACCTTCCCAACCCTATTGTGTCTCGTGCTGCACTGACCAGTGGGCTGAGCCCTGCCTGCTCCCTGCATGCTGTTGTGTCTCTATGGAGCAGGTTTTTTTTTTGTGTGGGTAATACTTTTGTGTGATCTACTGACTAGAAAAATCATCCTGAGCTCACTACATCCCTGTAGCCTTTCTCGTGGCTCATGGTGGCTTCACATGGGCTGTTTAATTGATTGGAGTTTGCACTTGTCTGGTGGGGACAGGACTGTAATCCCGGTGCTCCGTGTCACCGGCTCCATCAGCTGTGGCTGCTGGGAGTTTGTTGCCTGAAGCAGCTTCATTACAGCAAATTATAAATGAGTACATTTTGCAGCTCTGCTTGTGGCCGCCTGGCACTAGCAAACATGCTTCCCTCAGCAGTCTCTTTCTTCTCCCTTTTATTCTCTTTTTAAAGATAAACTTTTCTTTCCCATTCAACAATGAAACTTTGCACGGATGTAGCAGAGCTGCTGGGCTGAGCACGTTCCTTCCCTGCACACAGCAGGGCTCTTTGCCCATCCCTGCCTCAGCTGGCAAGTGCTTGGCCCTGAAGAGAGAGGCGAGGATGGGGAGCGACGCTATGGGGGTGCTGCAGGGCAAGGGCTCTGGTCTTCTCCCCACTTGGGTCTTGCACGAGTTGGGTGCTTGCTCTGCATTTTATTGGCACGTCCACGCCACCGGCTGGGCTCCCAGAGAGGGGATGTTGAATGGGGAAGGGGCTGCAGCCCCTGACAGCTCCAGGACTGCTGGACCACGGAAGGGTCCCCTATGGAGAGGTCATCTGAACCTAAACCTGTAACCTTCCCTGAAAGCTGTTTTCCTGATGCTTGCAAGCCACTCCCAGGCAAGATGCAAATAAGAAAGGAACTTTACATTCACTCATCAGAAACAGCTTATTTCTGGGTTTGCAAGTTGTCTGGGAGCTAGTCACAATTTTGTCATTTGCAGTTGAGAGAAGCAGGGGGGTAAAAAAAAAAAAAAAAAAAAAAAAGGAGAATTAAGAAGAAAATGCGAAATCCAAAGAGGGCAGAAAGCCCAGGGCTGGCTGGCACCCAAACCCGTGTATTAGAGCACCAGGAGATGCTCTGAGCCATGGTCCCTGTGCACTGTGCCATGGAGGGAGGTGACAACAACTTCTGTGCTGTGCTCTGCTGTGCCTCTCATTTATGGAAATAAATGGATATGGTGCAGGGAGAGGGTCAGAGTAGATTTATAAGGAGGGATTAAAAGAACTAAATATACAGAGTTTGGTGGAGAGACATTTAAAGGAAAGGGCATGGGTGTATAGGGAGGGAGTGAAAAGTATAATAACAGTCTATAAATATTTGAAGGTGTAGGCACCAAGAAGCAGATTGATTTATTTGTGGCAATGTAAATGGGATGCGGCTAAGGAAGAGGCAGAGAGGCGTGCCGGGAGAAGCTGTGGATGTTTCCTCGCATTGAGGAGCGAGGACCCATTACCTGGGCTCGGTACCTGGAGGGGGTACCACTTGGGCCTGGGGAACACTTGCTCCTCACAGCTGGCCTGAGCGGCTCCTTGAGCTCTAGTTGGCTGCCGTTGCAGTGCAGGCATTGCCTGTAGAGGTGGTCTGGGTCCTAGCCCTGCAGACCCCATCAAACTCAACACTGTGAGACTTTCCTCTTTCATCCCTTCCTCAATGGAGCTCAGAGGGAGCCTGTGCTCCTCCTCCTCCCTTCCTCTGCCTCTTGTGGTGCCAAGCTGTTCATGTGTAAGGAGAACATCTTGGGCAGGACGCGAGCTCCAAGTCCTTCCCAGTTTTGCGATGCTCCCCCCTCCTCATCCCACCGTGGTGTCATGTTCTCCCGCCTGAGCGTGCCACGCTGGGTGGCAAAGCCTGGCTGGCATCGCCGCCGCCGCGCTCGACGTGAACATGACAGATGGGAGTGAGGAAGGCTGGCTCTGCCTGTGCCAGGGTGAAAATGGCTCAGCTGCAAATGAATATTTCCAGAAACCTCTTCTTCCTTGGTTTATAATTATGAGCAGATTTTCTCGTGGATAAAAGGGAGGATGGTTTCAAAAAAGAAATGACCCTGTGTGGGAAGAACTGATTCTTCTTGGGAAAAATATGGTGCCTTGAGCAAGTTTAACTCTTCTGCTTCCTCCAGGCAGGAACAGATTCACTGCATCCAAATGCCTGGCAGCCGGCTCTGAACCTGAGGCTTGGCACTGGCAGCCCCTCTGTGCAGGAGCTGGAGTGTTTTAAAGCAATGGGTTCCTCTTTGCAGGGTGCAGGTGCAGGAGGCTGTGATGCCAGGGTGGAGCCTCTCCTTGGAGGCTCCTGGAGCATCCACGGAAGCAGGACTCCATGCACAGAAGTGTCTGGCATCATGACTAGGGGGCAGTGGAGGGAGGTGTGAGACAGTGGCGCTGCCTGTCTGGCACTGGCTGTGGGTGAGGGGCTGCACCTGCCCCCATGGCCAACGATGAAGCACACTGGGACATTTTGATGGGGAATTTCTGCAGGGGAGACCCCTGTGAAGAGGATTTGGTGTATTTCAACCCCAGCTGTAGTTGTCTGGAGGGCTGCTGGTGCTGCTCTGCCAGGCTTACTCCCCAGGGAGAGCTGTATCTGCAGACCCAGAGGGGAGGCAGCCAGGGATGAGCCAAGCGATGGCCGCAGTCCCCTTGCCTGACCACCCGTCCCGTCCCTCTGCTAGCCAAAGCACCACCGTGGGCCACCACGATTTCAGCAGCCTCCAAGAAGAGGAGGCTGAGGGGAGACCTCATTGCAGTCTGCAGCTCCTGAAAACGCAGCTGTGGTGAGGGTGCTGGTCTCTTCTCCAAGTATTAAGTGATAGCATGAGAGGAAATGGCTGAAAGTTGCACCAGGGTAGATTTGGATTGGATATGAGGAGATATTGCTTCACCAAAAGGGTTGTTAAGCATTGGAAGAGGCCACCCATGGAGGCGATGGAGTCCCTGTCCCTGAAGGGATTTAAAAGCCATGCAGATGTGGCACTTAAGGTGCTTTAGTTGAGGGCTTGGAGTTTGAGGTTTATGGCTGGACTCAATGATCTTAAAGGTCTTTTCCAACCTAAATGATTCTGTGAGTCAGGAGGGCAGGGAGACTGGATTCCCTGTCCTGTACTGAGTTATCTGCGATATGTCAGAAATGACAAGGAAAACTTGTGCTACAGACGTGAAAGGCAAAGGGGCCCTTGGAAGCTCTCCCCAGCGTCAGAGTAGCTCTTGAAGTTTATTCATGTAACAGCCGCCGTATTAAAGAGCTTCTCGGAGAACCTCGAACAGCTTTCTATATGGAAACAAATCTGCCTCTATAGCAGCCGTTTTCTGTGTTTCTTTTGATAACGATAATGATCTTACATTTCTGTACAGCCTTTCATCTTGCCGGATCTTAATGAGCTTTACAGACAAATGTGCAAGCTCTACGCAAAGATCAATTCTCCCAACAATGCCAGGCAGCCGCTGCCGGGGTGGATGCGGCAGGTGTCTGCGCAGCCCATGCAGAAGTGGTTCAGGCAGGAACAGGAGGGATCAGGGTTTGTTTTGATTTGTCGTTATTTATCGAAAATGCAGGCAGCATTCTAGAGAAGAGGAATTTTGGCAGGCTAGAATTTGGCCAGGACAACAAAGTTGTCTCTCTGTCTTTCCTTTTGGAGCTGTTCCTCTCCTTGATACATATTTCATCCTCCTCGATGCCAGGGAAGGGATCGCTTCCCAGTTGCTCCAGCTCCTGCCTGGCATGGAGGTGGACAGCTTCAGCGCTCTGCTCTGCTAAATATTTAAAATATTTTATAGGGAGGGTGACTATGCCAAGAGGAGAAAAACGTGCCAGAAGAGCTGATGGCCCATGCCTGCAGTGTTCAGCTGAGCAGAGAGGTTTGGATGGAGATGCTGCATCCATCACAGCCACCCTTGCTGCCAGCTGCCCGGGGGTTGTGCTCCCATTTGTTCTCACTGTTTCTCGCTGATTGTCCAAACGATGCAGTGGGATGGAACCTGGTCCCTCACTGGCAGCCTCTGTTCTAGCAGGGTATTCGTAGCAAATGTTGTGTTCAAGGGTAGAGGTGTCACCTTGAGAGCAGGAAGGTGTCCCCGGAGTCTCATCTGTTCCCAGTCCATCAGGCCAAATTTAGCATGCCATGAGGAGCAGAGCACATCTCCCACCCATCCATCTAGGCCACCAGTTATTTCTTCCTCATAGCAACAACCCAGGAGTTGGCCTTAAGTGGAGAGGAAAAGGCAGGAATTGGCAGTACCCTAAATGCCCCCCATTTCATTTCTGAGACACTGTACTGACCAAGGAGCATGGGCCAAGGAGAAAGCTGCCGCTGCCATTGCTCAGGTGTTGCTGGAGCCTTCTGCCTCCTGCTCTGCCTCATTGCTGAGGCTGACCTCCTCCTGCTCCTGTTTCAGCATCTTTTACCATGAAATAGGCTGCCCCTAGCCATCCTGAGCTGTCTGGGTGGCACAGTCTGTGCTCCTGGGGACTTGCGCCTCTGTCAGGTTTTGCCCCTTCCCTTTGGCTCTTCGATTCACAAATAGTTTCAACCCTTTGGGGTTTCCACTGAGGCAAATTCCTTTTCTCTCCTCTGTTTCTCTTCCTCTCAAGCTGACCCCTCCTGAGAGTCCTTTTATCCTCCTGTATCTCCATTTCCACCTTTTTTTTTTTTTCCATCTGTGGTTGGCTTAACCCTTCCTTTACTGTTTGTAGTTTGTAAAAGTGATGCTGGCTCAGGATGTTTTGTTTTAAAAGCGAACCCCTATGTGCTGGTTGGCTGCCCCAGCGTAATGCACATCATTAAGCAGCGTGTCCCTGCTGCAGGGAGGCTGCTATGGGGCGTCCCAGCCCAGGGGTTTCACTCCCTTGTTCAGTCCCGAGTATTCAACTCACTGCACAACAGATCAGAGTTTAGGAACAGTGTGATACCTGCTGTGCATCGTGACAATGTGTTGAAGCAGCAGGCAGCCAGAGGTGGCCTGGGGTCCCTTCGGCACCAGCTCTTGCTGCTGCTTGAGGTGGGAGCTGCTCCCCTGCCCCAGCTCTGGCACTGTGGAGCTGGGCACCGCGTGGAGGCGTCACGGCTGCTGGTGAGACTGGTGCACAGCTCGGGTGCTTCTGCCTGCACCTCCTCTCTTCACTCTTTCTAATCATGTCCCCTCTTCTCTCCCCTCCCTGGAGCTGTGATCCTGGCACTGCACAGTTTCCCATATTTATGGGAGTAAAGCTATAATCTCCCTCGATCCTCGGAAACTTCCTGGCGAGATTGATGGAAGCCCAGGTCAGCCATTAGTGACCGCTGCATAAATCACCCTCATTAGCCGAGCTCCCTTGGCAAGGAGTGCTGATATACGGACCCACAAAATCTGTGAAGCATTAAGAAATCCTGGCTACGTACCTGGGACAGCTGAGGATCCCTGCTGCTCCAAGCACCTTATCTGGACAAGGCCCGGCTGGATTCTCCTTCTAGTCCCTCTTTTTGTTGTCTGCAAGTTTTTAGCCCTGCCCTGAATCACTTGGTATTTTTTTTTAATAAAGCCCAGACTGGGCTGCCTACTGAGATGATGAACAGAAGTGAAGGGGAACCCACCCAGGGTGGTGACTCTCAAAGAGAGTCAAAAAGTGCTTGAGCCTGAGCAGACATCCCTCTGAGGAGCCCAAGGCGTTGGAATAACCCATTGGGAGAGCATTTCCCAGTGCCAGCGCTGAGTTGTCTCTGATGTTTAGTCCTGTCTGCTCAGCTGGAAGTCTGGGATAGCAAATGCTACCAAATCCTGCTGTACCGAGTCATGTGCACAGACTGCTCCCATCCTATGGTTTCATTTGAGGCAGAGATACAGGGAAATCCATGTCTTGTTTTGCAAGGGAGGTTGAGATAGAGGCACAACGTAGCGTGTGGCTGAAGGCTGGAGGGCTGCTTGATGCTGCAGTGGTCCTGGCTGGTAGCCTGTGAGACATGTGGGCACTGCTGGCTTTGGCTACCGTGAAATTTTGCCAGTGGAAACTTGGAAACCCCCACATATCCACGATGCTCACCTGGGAATCTCCCTCCTGCTTCCCAGCATGTGCAATGCCTTGAACACGGCAGGCAGAGCTCAGCTGTGGATTAAAGCAGCATCTCTGTGGACATGGCATGTGGATGAGGATGCTTGATGGTCAACAGAGAGAGAAAGGCCCATGGGGACACTAATTAAGTGCTGTCTGTGGACACTTGCCCTAATAGAAGTTTATCAGCCAATGCTGATTTATAATAAGGAACATGAATGCTGGTCTCCTGAATGCTTACTTACGATGGGAATGCTGGAGTGCTTATCTGGAGAGTGCCGATGGATTTACCAATCACCTAGTCCAGGTTCACCAGGGTCACACGACTGTTGGTGTAGCCTTTGGTGTGATCGTTGTGGAAAGAGCCACCATGGCCGTGTATCCTCTGTGGATTTCCCGTTTGCAGCCGCTGACTCATTCTGAATAATGGGCAATGGCATAAAATCAAGCAGTTTGCAGATAATTTAGGCACAGCCAAGAGCACTATATTCATGGGATGAACTGTCTGCTGCGTTAAACATATATATTTGGGAGAGTGTGCGCGACACTTTGAGTTGTGATGCTTTTCTAATTACGGCCTTGAGGATTTGCTCGGGCAAAGCTCCCATGGATTGGTGGGGAGCTGGGGCTGGTGGAGGCTGCAGGTGATGCTGGGCTCACAGCGAGCAGGGGTGGCTCCTGTGCACACCCCAGACACACCCCGAGCACGCGAGAAACTGCAGCCGTGTTCGCTTTCTGCTCATTTGCATGGAGACGATGGATGCTGCTGTGTTTGTGTTCCAAGCTCTGTGGGGAAAGCTGAAATCTTTCAGAACACAAAAGACAAACAGAACCAGACCGGGGAATGTTTTTATTGATGACAACTTTCATAAAGCTCCTCTCTCCTCCAGTTCCTCCGCTCGCCCAGGCCCCAGCGAGCGTCCCTCAGGGTGAGAATTGTCTGTAGGAAGATGCTGTGCGCACGGGGCGTATCTGCTTACAGCACAGGGCTTATTAGAGCAGCCTGCAGCTGAGGAGTGAATCTTTCTTTCCTCTATTCGGCTGCAGCACGAGGCCTCCTGTGCCAGCGTTGGGTTAAATGTCCAATTAGTCTCTCGCACTCCGCAGTTAATCGCTGTTGTTTGTTGCTGAGTGAGAGCCGGTGGGATCCATTAGCTCCTCTTCCTCCTCCTGCTGCCCAGCTGGCTTGGGCTGGCTCCAGGTATGCTTTTTGGGGTCTGCCACCGGGGAGAAATCTGGCTTTTTTTTTGCTTGGGAAGCAGTGTGCAGCACTCGCTGCCTCCGGCTGAGGCTGAACCTGGCTTTGGGCTGCAGGAGGAGGCACAAAGGGAGCTGCTGGGACGGAATCACAAAAGCCTAATCATGTTTCACAACACGGCACCTCGCAGGCGGAGATGTAAAGCTTTATATAGAAATATAATTAATAATCTCGTAAAAAGCTGCCTCCCAGCTAGTGCTGTAACGCAGAACAAGGCTCAAGGGGTGAGCAGCTTTACCGGTGCAGGGTCTGAGTTGAGGGCTTGTCCCGCACATTAAAGAGCTGTCTGAGTGATGACTGTTTCCTATTAACCGTGGCAGCAATTCCTGGGGCTGCCGTGTCCCAATGGGTGCTCGGAGACCACTGGATGGGTGCAGGGCAGCTCCCCTATGCCTTGTCAGCTGTGAGTGTGGAGAAAGCCTCATCTCCCTACCAACATCCCAGAGAGAGGGAGAGATCCCCGCCCAGCAGGTGAAATAACCCATTAAAAGCCAACAAGCAGGGCTGGCAGAGCTTGATTCGGAGCAAAGGAAGGAGTTGCAGTGTGGAACCTGTGCTGGGTATGCTGCTGGCATCCCAGCAGGACCACGCAGGGTGGCACTGCCCCAGTTGGCATTGTACCTCCCAGGCAGCTTGCTGAGCCAGAGCACTCTTGCCCAGCAGGGATGGCACATTGCATGGTAGAAAAATCCCTCGAGCAAGGTGATTGTGGCTGGCAATGCCTCAGCGTGGCACATGCTGCCTTGCTCTGGGCTGCTCCTGCAGGGGTGGCAGTGCCACCAGCTGCCTGCCCTGCCTGCTCCTGCGCTGGGGACAGGCAGGCTCCCTTGGGGAGCCCGTGGGGAGGGAGGTGGTGTGGGAGCACTGGATGAGGGGGCAGAATCTGGGCCAGGTTAGCTGCGGGGTGGCAAGCAGGAAGGGCTGGTGGAGCCTGCGGTGCCAAGGAGTGAGCCGGGAGATAAGTTGCTGTCTAGGACAAGCTGTGGTACCAGCAGACCCAAGGAATGCAGCTGGAGGTAAAGGAAAGCCTCAGGTGTCCACAGGTGCTGGCTGAGGTGTGTGTCCGGCTGTCCGGCATGACGTGGGAGAGGGGTCCAGGCACTGGCACTGCCCTCCCTGCCCTGATCCCTGCAAGTGGCCCAGCCCCATGGGTAAGGGCACGGTGCATCCCTCCTGCTCCAGCCCAGCGTGGTTCCTGGGTTCACTGGGAGGTGGGAAAGAGCTGAACCCACATCTCCACACCTCTTTATCACCGAGTATGAAAAAGCAGCATCTATCGCCCGCTGCAACTTTCTTTGGAGGGAAAAGAGCAAGTGCCAGAGCACTGTGTCAGCTCCTTGTCCTGCTGGCATGGGAGCGGTTCTGTGACTCACGCAGCCCCAAAAGGAGCTGATGTGTAAATTGAGGTTAGGCTGAATTTATCCAAATGCCTGAGACCCTGAAAGCAGAGAAGCCTCCCTTCTGCCCTGGGCTTCACGGTTGGTGTCTGGATCATGCACTAGAGGTGGCCCAAAGGCACAGAAGTGTTGTCTACCCCAGATGTGCGCATAATATCAGCATTTATAACTTACCTCTTCCCTGACTGCTGCACTTTTGCAGTACCACCTGGTAAAAAAGGGCTTTTTGTCTAAGAAAACTGCACTTTCTCACCTCCCCCAGCAGCCAGGTGAATGATATCATGAATGTTACAGCTAGAGAAGGGGCACTGGGCTTGCAGTGAGTCAATGTCAAAGTGAGGGTTATAGACTCGAGAGCCAGCCTGCTCCCTCCTCCCCACAGCATCTATTTCTCTCCAAGCAACATCCACCCGGTGTGCGGCCGGTGCTATAAAGAACAAATAAAATGCTGTGCAAGCCAAAGGAAATGGCATCATTTAAAAATATGCACAAGGTTAACAGGCACAGGGAGGACACAGCATGTGTGGATGGATGGTAGGAGAGCTAACGAATGAGACCCGAAGGGCTGCAGAGCATCCACCAGTACCAGCAAAATCATCCAAGCGCATAAGTTGCAAGTGAATCTGGCTTCTCACCCTCCTCAAGGGCTGTCCCAGGCAGGTGTCTGGGGATCACAGGATTGGGGAATGGTTTGGGTTGGAACGGACTTCAAAGCCCACCCAGTTCCACCCCTGCCATGGGCAGGGACACCTCCCACTGGATCAGGGGCTCCAAGCCCCATCCAACCTGGCCTTGAACCTCTCCAGGGACGGAGCAGCCACCACTGCTCTGGGCAACCTGGGCCAGGGCCTCCCCACCTTCATCATGAAGAATTTCTTCCTAATGTTCAATCTCAATCTTCAACTGGACATGAGGTGGAGGGGAATTAAGATTTGTCCAAGGACGTCAAAGGGCAGAGCCAAGGTTCAAGTCCAGGTCCAGTGAACCTTGACTGCAAGAGCATCCTGGATGTACCTCAAACACCTGAATATTCACGGGAAATGAGTGTGAACAGGTCATCCAGGGAGCCTGACAAGGATCTGCCCAGCTGCTCTGCATCCTGGCCCAGGGTATCTGCATTGGGCTGCTGGGAGCAAGCACGATGAAGAAAATGAAATGAAACCTCAGTCGACAAAGCTGATGGTGACCTAATTTGGATAGGCACCATGCCCCAGGCTGTGCCTGCGGCGCTGAGAGAGCAAACACTTCTAAATGTTCGAAAGTCCTTAATTCTGCTCCCTCATCCCAGGAGACTCAAAGCCTCAGGAGCATCTCTGAGTGCTTTCCCTGCTCCACCTCACCCAGCTGGGGATGTGCCAGCACGGGGACAGGTCGGAGCAGTCTGAAGGGAGCCAGCCTGGTTGCTGCTCGAAGCTGCACATCAATCCCAGCTAATTGCTCATGATGAATCAGTGTGCAGGGCTATGGGATGGTGCTGCAAAAATCAATTAATCAATCAGTCCCTCAGGAACTTGGCAATGTGGAGTCAATCTACATCAACTTGATTCTCCACCTCTACTCCACTCTCATGAGACCCCACCTAGTGCCCTGTGAGCCATTCTGGAATCTCCAAAATAAGAAGGATATGGATTTGTTGGAATGGGGCTTCAGGAAGGCTGGGGAGGGGCTCTTGATCAGGGAGTGCTGGGATATGAGAGGGAATGATTTTTAGCTGAAAGAGGAGAGACTTAGATTAGACATTAGGTGTCTGTCACAAGCCCTTCCAAGACCAGCGCTGCCTTCGCTGCAGGCTCAAGGAGATTTTGACCCCGAGCCCCCATTACGAGGCAGAGTCTGTTGTGGGCTCCCTCCCTGCTGCTGATTCTCCTCTGAGAGCCTCAGTTTGCAGCCACAAGCATGGTAAGAAGGGAGACCTGGGGGCAGGGAAGGTCCTGAGCAGTGATTGATGGGTTTTGCTTCCCAGCCTGTCGTTGCCTGGCCTGCTGCTCCATCACAGCACAGCCAATCCTGCTTTCCCACCTCGGCTCTGCTCCTAGTGCATGGGAACAGCTGGATGGAACCAAATTTCCACTTGCCTTTGAAGAGCCAGTGTGTCCCATAGCCAGCAAAAACATTTACTGTAAAAATAGTAATAGATCTGTTTCCCTTTCATCGGGGTGAGGAAGGCAGCTCTGATGTTGACATTTCTAACCCGAGATTCAGGAATTGCTGTCTTTAAAAAATGAGAGCCCAGAGTGTCTGCAAACTGGATGGGCGTCTGACACCCATCAAACCCTGGAAGCTGCCCAGGGCTTACAGGGAAGGCCTTTGGCTTCCCCGGCTGCGGTGGGCTTTGCGTGGTTGTTTCCCTGGAACCAGTGCTTCTCTTTAGTGCTTTTCCCTTAATAAAAGAGATCTTCCTGCCACAAGGATGCCATTGCTGAGGAATTACTGCTGGGCCTGGCTTTTGCGTCCTCAAAGGCTGTTCAGATGAGCTCCTGAGTTCATCCTCTCCAGAGCAGCTGTAGTCACTGGGTCCTCTGGCTGAGAAGCTGCTTCTGCTGCATGTGTGAGCTTTTCCCTTGCCCAAGCTGGCTCCTGGCTGGAGATCAGCATCTACCAAAACCTGCTCCTGGCTCCTGTTTGTGTCCTCTGAAGGCACTGGTCCTCGCTGTCTCCTGAGGAACCCCTGTAGTTGGGCTGAGGTGGCACAGGGGCTCACAGGGTCTGGGGAGCAAAGAGGGAGAGCTCTTTCATACGTAGCTCCCCGAGTCCACCAGAGCTGCTGCTTCAGGGGAAAACCAGAGCACCTCATCCCCTTGGTGCTCCCTTTCCTCTGGGGGACCCCAGGCTCCGTGGAACCCAATGACACCAGTTTCATTCCTAGGCTTAGGAAGAAGTTCCCACACCCATCCTGGACCACACTGTTCTCCCTCTCCCTGTCCAACACACTCTGAGCTTCTTTCAGATGAAATTATGTGTTATGCCAACGATATTCCTGCTAAGCAAGATTCTTGGCTCTGCTCCTGCCAGCCTTAAACCACCTCAACTCCCCTTCCCACTGGGCTCAGGGTCAGCCGAGCCCCAGGGCGAGAGGACCGGCAGGTTCCCGAGACGCAGTGGGAAAGGGTTTGGGGAGTGTCCTGTGGTTTGGACAACGTCCGTCTGCCTGACTGAGTCACTCCAGGCCTCCACGCCACAGGGGTAGCAGCCACACCTCTCCGAGAGCGTTGACTCAGGCTCCGCTGTCATCCCCAGCAGCCACTGGGCATTGTCAGAGGAAGTGGATTTCAGTGCTCAGTGATCCCTGGCCAGATTTGCCTCCCTCTTTCAGCTGCTTTTTCCAGGAGCCTCATCCAAGTACAATCTTGTCACTGGGTTTGCAGTGGTTTGGCGTCGGCTTTTAACCACCTTGTTCTCCAGCCTCCCTCCCCTTGTCCGCTCTTTGCCCTTTCATTTGTCTGAGCTGCCTCGTGTCCTTTATCCTTCTCCTTCTCTGGTTTCCCTTGGTTTCCATGTGATTAGGAGCACTGGAAGGCAAATTTGCTTCATTCCCATTTCTGACCCTGCTGTGCAGACGAGTGGGATGAGCACATTGCTCAGAGGAAGAGGAGGACGAGGTCCAAAGTGCAACCCAGAATCCCTCAAGTGTGTCTCCAGGCATGTGTTCGGCTGCAGCCCCAGCTCTCGCTTTGGTGGTGTCAGCTCTGCTGGCTGGTCCTGCCAGGTCTTGTTGAGCTGTGGAGAAACTCTCTGCTGCAGAGCAATGTCCAGATTCCTGAGGAGCAGGAAAAATTCCTCCACCCCCTCAGCTGAAGGGATCAAGTCATGGGCTGGAAGTGAGGGCGAAGCCAAGTTCAGGTAACTCTGGGCAAACTGTCTCCATTTCCATGCTTCTTTCAGCTAAAGTGCCCTTCTCCAGCATTGACTTATTTGTGGAACAGAGACGATAATTAAGGAAAAGGATTAGAAAATAGGGTGTTGAAATGAAGAGTACAACTAAAATTATTAGCTGGCATCCCAGCTGAGGGGAGATGGAGAAGGCAGGCAAACATTTCTGATGAATCAAGTGCCCTTCCCTCGCCCCAAGGCTAAGAGCAAGGCAGCCTGGCAGGTTATGAAGCGAAGCACAGGGAGGAGGCACCCCCCAAGCTCAAACAGAGGGTTTATTTTTTGGTTTAGGCGGTGGCAGTTTTTATTTGGCTCCCTTCCCTCCCTGGAGGAGAACTAATCTCAGGATGAGAAGCCCAAGGAGCACTTTGTGCTGGAAATGCCTGGTTGGTTAAGTCTGGTCTTAGCCCAAATGGTTTCCATGTCCCTGGTTCTGCTGTTCCCAGTCAACGGGGGTTCCACTCCGGTTACACACAGTCCTCAGACTGGTTAAAGGAAGGCTCTTCCCCTCACCCCTAGTGCTGTTCTGCGGTGCAGCCACCCTCCCTGGAAACACTTAAGTCACGAGTGAATGTTTTTCTGCAAGCGTTCCCTAGTTTGAAGAGTGAATTCTGGGAAGTGCAACGGCATATGTTCTGCAGAGAATCCGGGTAAATGACCACAACGATTCCCTCTGGCTCGGGTTCTGTGAAGCTATTGTTTGCAGTGTGGCAGTGGTGTTTAGCTTGGCCCAGCATGTCATCCTCTCTCCGGGCTTTGAATAGTCTGCCGGAGAAAAAGAGTGGAGTGGGCCTGTTCCGTATTTGCTTTTGGCATTCAATTTTTTGTTTGTTTGTTTATTTCTTTGGGATTATTTCAAGGACCTCAAGGTCCCCGCAGCTGGAGAGGCAGCGCAACACATGGTGTGTGGCTGCTCCCTCACTGACACCTACAGCCACAGCAGAGAAAGGGGGGAGCTTGTATCCCCCTTTCTCCCGCTGCCCGCAGGCTGAAGGGAACTCACCTTGCTGGCCAAGGAGACCAACTGCTCCCTTCTGCTCTGGGGAGCAGGGTCCTTGAGCTGCATTTCCTCTGGAGAGAGCACTGCTGATAAATCAATGCTCCCTGCATCCCTCGGTCAGTGCAGCTGCCTCCGGTCTCTCTGCTCGGCAGTGCCCTGGGTGCTCCGGGCTGTATCCCAGCTCTGCTCTCCAGAGCCAAAGGCTGCAAGCCTGGCTGGATCAGGGAATGCAGGGACCCCATGAGCCCAGCAGTGTGTCCTGCGGTGACCACTCCATCCACCCCACACCTTTGGGAGGTTCCTGGCGATCTTGCTTGCACCTTGCCTTTGCTCCTGAAGCTGATTTTGGGAACCAGCCCCCGGCTCTGGCTCACCAGCCTTCCCTGGAGGGATGGTCTCCAGGCTGTGTCCTGGGAGCTCTCAGGGATCCCCATTCTGCCCCACTCCTCCATCCCAGGCAGGACCAGCTCCTCTGCGATGATTCCCAACAGATATTTCTCTAATGCCTCCACATGATCTGAGTGCTGGGGAGTCTGGCTCTGCCCCAGGCAATCTGCTCCAGCGATTTACCATCCTTAGAAAGGCTTTGTAAACACCAATCTGGATCTTTTTTTGCTGCAATTTAAGACTATTGTCATTTGTCCCGCCCAACGCAGACACAGATTGTTTGCTCGGATGTCTGAAGTGCTGTGAGAAACCTTAGGTCTGCACAATATCTGGTTCTGCACAGACCCTCATGGGCACCCTTGGGAGGTCACCTCCCAAGGATCTCCTTCCTGGGCCCACTGCCAGCCCCCCAAAAAGGGGATTCCTCAGCTTTGCCTCGAGGGAGAGGAAACCTTGAGTCAAACAGCCAAAAAGAAGGTCTGGGTGTATCAGCAAGCTCCTGATGGGACCGGAGAAGTCTCCAAACCTCAGCTGGCGGTGGTAACTTCCATTGCAGATAGCATTATCCAAGCTGAAGCCAAAGCATGGTACTCCTGAGGGCAGGAGCAGTGCTGGCGGTGACCAGGGATTTGCTTTGTAAATGGCAAAGGGGAAGGAAGGAGCAGATGGAGAAAAGGAGGAGCAAGACGGAGAGGGTGACAAGTGAACAAGTGGATGTGTAAGGAGCTGGGAGGAGTGAAGAGTAAAGGGAGTTGTAATTAGGGCAGGTTTAGTATGCATGAATTTTGCTGGGTTTGCAGCAGGAGGTTTGCCCGGCAGCTGCAGAAATGATTTATTACGTGCTCACTACATTTGCCCTGTAGGAAGGTAAATAAAATGTACACACTGTCCCATTTACGCAGACAATCAAGGGGATGTGACCCAATTTTTATTTTACTAAAACGTGTTCCTCCCCAGGATGGGACCCCCGGGACGTGCTGAGCGCCTCGGTCCCCCCACGGAGCAGCAGTGCTGCACGGGAACTGCATTTATCTCCTCTGCCCTTGTTGTCAGAAGGGTCTTTGAATGCATGTTTAGCGTTAAACCCGTTTGCACTACCCTGCATCTCCGGTGCAGCCCCACCTGCCTCCCCAGATGCCAGTGACCTTTGACAAGGGTGAGAGCACGGAAGGTGCATCCACCAGCACCATCTGCGTGTCGGGTTTGGCGACGCGTTCCCTCTGACGGTGAAATGAGAGGGAGACAGGGGCCGGGAGCATCATCTGCCTTTTGCATCTGCTGGCACCGCTGGGACTCGGCACAGCTGGCTGCACCGCACCAGGGATGGCGGCTCGGACTCAGCTTTGCAGGAGAAAGTCCTGCGTGTGCACAGGGCTCTGGCGAGGAACTCGCTTCTCTGGAGGGGAGCGGGGCCCCATGTTTGTTCAGTCACTCAGCAGGTCTGGGGGAGATAAGGGGCCTCCTGCACCCTGGGATCTGTCTTGCCCGGCACAATCTGGGCTGTGATTACTTTTGCTGATACCCTAGATACAGCATTTGCTGAATGTGCAGGTTTTGGCAGCACTCTTTCTGGATGTTTCTGGGGTTTTTTTCCACCTTTACTTGTTCCTTCTCCTCCGGCCTCGCCAGCAAACAACCCCAGGCCACCAGGAGCCCCCAGGCACCCTCTGTAGCCACAGATGCTGGGAAGCGGCGCATGGGCAGCCTGGCCCACAAATCCCAAGGCCATGGGCAATAAAGTGGACAGTGAGCTAAAACCAGTTTCAAATTCAAGGCTTTTGCTGTGCAAAGAAGGAGGCAGCGGTTCATGGGTGTTTCTGAATACAAATTTCTCATGACTTTATCAAATAGGAACAGGAAGAGTGTTCTGCTCTGTGTTTGGCGCTGTCTGCTGGGTTTATCCTGCTCTGAGAACCGCAGCCTTGTTGTGTTTGGAAAAGCCTGTCTGAAGGAATGAGGAGAGGAGCAACCCCTCGGGTGATAGGAGTTTCTGACAGCCTGTCCTTGCACGAGTGACAGCTAAGCACCGGGCGCTCTGGGACCAATTCTTTCCCCGTGAGTCCCTCTTGTGCCCCTGCGCAGGGCGAGATGCTCCCGGCTGGGCAGGAGGAGCAGTTCCCACCCAGCTGCCCTCTGGCAGGCGGTGATGCTGAGGACAGGGGGCTGTTACTTAGCAACTCAGAATCACAGAATCACAGAATAACCAGGTTGGAAGAGACCCACTGGATCGTTGAGTCCAACCATTCCCACCAATCCCTAAATCATGCTCCTAAGCACCTCATCCACCCTAACCTTATACACCTCCAGGGACGGCGACTCAACCATCTCCCTTGGCAGACTGTTCCAATGCCTAACCACCCTCTCCGTGAAGAACTTTTTCCTAATCTCAAGCCTAAATCTTCCCTGGCGGAGCTTGAGGCCATTCCCTCTTGTGCTGTCCCCTGTCACTTGGGAGAAGAGGCCAGCTCCCTCCTCTCCACAACCTCCCTTCAGGTAGTTGTAGAGAGTGCTGCTGCAGGATGCGGCTTTAAGCCCATCCGATTCCCACCACCCCCCTCCCTGCAAGTGTTTCAGAGGAATGGGCACAGAGCTGGGCTCTACTGGGGATTTTCCCTCTTGTTTTATCATTCTCCCAGTCCTGACTTTTGGGCTGTTCATGCCCATTTGCTGCTCAGAGAGCTGGTTGGTCCTGGGCTGGGCTGGATCCCGGCTCTACCAGCCCTCGGCAGGGCTGGGGAAGTGCAGAGCCTCTACCCTGCTCTGTTTGCCAGGCTCTGTGCTCCTTCCCTTCACCCTGCACTCATGGGCCCTCCCAGAGCCTGCAGACACAAACCTAATTGCGTGACATAAATTACAGCAACTCTCCAAATAAAAGCCCCAGGAAATAGAAAGGCTGTGGCTGGATGGACACTTGAGGACTATTAGAAGATGCATAAATTCTTCTCCTTGGGTTTTTCATTTTTTACATGTCTAATTACAGTGAAAGGAGCCTTTCAAGGGCTGCTCAACTGCCAGGGCACTCAGCAGCCCCTGGCAACTGGAGTGGGAAGAGGCGGCAGGGTCCGACAGCCCCGTTTACCTTGGATGGAGCTGGGGGCTAAACAAATGCCAATGGCTTGGGAAGGAGAAGGGAGAAACTGCTGCATTCCCCTGGGTTTCCCCCGGGAACCTGCCTCGGTTCCCCAGGCACCCATCACTCCTAGGAATACTTCCATGCCATTGTAGCCCCTCTCTATTGATCTGATGCTCCTCAAGCATCTTGCAAACTTTAATTAAACATGCCTTCTAGGGGATCCTTTGCCCCCATTTTAAAGATGGACTGACTGAAGACAAAGAAAATGAGCAGTGTTTCTGAGAACCGGGAATAAAACCCAGGAGGGGGGAGATGGTACTTTGATGGTGTGACTTTCCCGCCCCACTCCTGTGCTCTGCCTGGCAGGGGCTGTGCCACCAGCAGCATCGTTTGCACCATCCTCGGCGGCCCCAGATGGGCCAGAGCAGCTCAGAGGGAGTGGAAGGACCCTGGAGCAGGGGAATCACAGGCTGGGATGGGGAGAAAAGCCCTTAAACCTAGAGAAATGCAGTGGGGTCAGAGGGCAGGACTGCTCCCTTCTCGGGGCCCTGGAGAGAGCACCCAGCGCATGACGAGCCGCTGTGATAATTAGGGCCAATTTATACTTCCAGGTCAGGGGGTCACCCTGCCCTGTCATCGATTTTTAGGTGGGTGATAAACTGCCTGGAAACTAGAGCTGTCGGGATAACATGGGAAATGTCCCATTAGAGAAGGAGCTTCTGGAGCAAGTGCTGCTGGTGGTGCCCCCAGATGCTCCCCATGGCCATGGCCAGCATTGAAGACCCCATGGTTTGCTGCTGACTGTCCCCCCATCCCACAGCCCACCTGCTGGGGCTGCAGCCCTGCCCCAAGCCCTCCCAACCCTGCTGTGCCCAGAAGTGTGTGCTGCTCCCCTCCACCTGAGGGAGGTTGGTCACCCCTGTGCCAGGACTTGTACATCCTTCCTGGGGAACAGATGTGAGAAGGAACCAACATGCTCGTGTTTCAGAAAGTGCTCGGGACCACTGATCTTTCTGCATGTAACCCTGAAAGGAAATCCAGGAAAGTTTCTGTGTGCATTTGTTCCACTTGTCACTGCTTTTCCAGCTCTGGGGAGCAGCCTTTGGATCCCGGCCCTGGATGCACTGGGCAAGGTGATGCACGCGGCAGTACTGCCTGCAGGCTGAGGTGCTGAACACAAAGATGTACACGAACCTGGGTGTTCAAGGCACTGCTTTGTTGCCAGCTTATCCTGCTGCTGTGTTTGCTCTGTTCCAGCACCAGTGAAGCCCAGGAGGGCTCCAGGCCAGGTTCTCCTGTCGGGAAAAGGTTTTGTCCAGTGGCTTGCAGAGCTCTCCTAGCAGAGGCAGATTCTGCTGCTCCCAGCAAGCACAGCAAGAGCTTAAATGTGTTTGCTCCGTCCCCTTTGTTTTTGCAAACTGCTCTAGCAGGTAGAACTGTTCCCAGATTTATTCCTCACACCAAAAGAAAGCGACTGCAGGAGGCAGCTAAAGGTGTGCAGCACCGTGAGCTCTCGCTCGGCTGCAGGGCAGAACAAGCTCAGCTGCTCCTCTGCTAAATGTGCACCCTGCGTGGCCATCCTGAGGGTGCTCGCCTGGCGGATTTGATTGCACTGATACGATCCCACTCCAGATAGGCTGCTGGATCTGGAGCCGAGCTCTGCTTCCTGTAATTAAAGGTGTCAAGTTAATGCCATGGACTGAATTCAGCAGTAGCAGCTAAGTTCTTCCCAAGTGCATTAAACTGTCCAGACCTTGGAATGTCATGAAATCGCAGGCTCTGCGCAGTGAGGCTGTGATGGTGCCGTGAACTTCTTGGGCTGAGAAGTGCCTTTTTCTCATAAATAGACCCAAAACAAATTATAAGTGACCTGGCTGAGGAGACTCATTAGGATCAGGGTTATAATTGTTCTATCTGTGGCTCCTGCCCATCTGCAGCCCTTGGACCCTATCCTCCCTGGAGCTGCCTCTTAAACAGCAGATGCTCAAACACAAGCCTTGAGCTGTGTCAGCAGCCCCGCTCTCTGCAGGGAGGGGAACTGGAGCATAGCTGTCTGCACGGGTGCTGCATCCCACGTCTGGAAACACAGGCTGGGGCCACAGCTGGGCAACATCACAGCCTTCCTGGCATCTCTCCGTGTTGTTTTAGGTGATGTCCACACCTTCCAGAAATGTTCCCTTGTCCTGACAGAGAAACAAGCAGAATCACAGAATCGTGGAGTGGGTTGAGATGGAAGGGACCTCGAAGCCCATCCGGTTCCAACCCCTCCCAGGGACATCTCCCACTGGATCAGGGGCTCCAAGCCCCATCCAGCCTGGCCTTGAACCCCTACAGGGATGGGGCAGCCACCACTGCTCTGGGCAACCTGAGCCAGGGCCTCCCCACCCTCAGCATGAAGAATTTCTTCCAAATGTCTGTTCTAAATCTTCCTCCTTCCGATTCAAAGCCATTACCCCTTATCCTATCTATCACTGCACGCCCTTGTAAAAAGTCCCTCCCTAGGTTTTCTGGCACCCCTTTCAGAACTGCAAGCAGTTGTAAGGTCTCCTTGGAGCCTTCTCTTCTCCAAGCTGGACAACCCAGCTCCCTCAACCTGTCCTCATAGTAGAGGTGCTCCAGCCCTCACATCATCTCTGTGGCCTCCTCTGGACCCATTCTAACATTTCCATATCCTTCCTATGCTAGGAATGCCAGAACTGGACATGGGGTTCCAGGTGGGTTCTCATGAGAGTGGAGCAGAGGGGCAGAATCTCCTCCCTTACCCTGCTGGCTGCACTGCCCTGGATGTAGCCCAGGATAGAAGCATCTGACCCAACTGCTGCTGCCCAGCAGCTGCAGCCAACAGCCCACAGGCGTGGTCAAAGGAAACAGGCATTTCCAGCAACAAAGAATTTCAAATCCATGCTTGCAAATGGGAAATGCAAAATTCATCAGATAAATTGTTTGCTCAGGCTGCGAGTTAGGCACCCGGGGAGCTCCAGTGTCAGTGCCCTCCAAAATGCAGGGCTCAGCAGATCCCCCTGGCCGAGTGCTTGGCTTAATCTCCTCCGTGGTGGCACATTTGTGAGGATGCTCCTGTAATGTCATTAAAAAATATCAAGGAGGGGGGAAGGTCAGCTGCTGGGTGATGGAAAAGTGACTCTGTGTCATGGAACGGCACCACAAAGCTGAGGCACAGCCGCTCCTTGCTCTGAGAAGCCCCTCTCAGCAGCAAGTCGCTGGGTGGTCTGCCTCTTAATTACAGGGTTAATGCGATGTTCCTATCAGGAGAAGTTTCTTAACCTGATAATGAGTAGGAAGCAGCTGTAGCTTGGAAAATGTAATAATTGCAGAGTGGAGCAATGTAATTACAAGGTGTGTATCAACTGCCTCCATGTTTACTTAGAGAAGCCTAAATCTCCTCAAAAGCAGGCGCTGCTGTAGCAGCCAGCTCCGTTTCTTGCAGGGGGTAACTGTGTGAGGAAAAGGGAGCAGATGAGTTCTGGCCTGCTCCTGACGTGCCAGGGGCTGAGCAGAGGCTATGGGGGACTTGGAGCATGATAGCACCCAGGATGTGCCACGCTCGGTTAGCATCACCCCAGCTGCCTGGTGGGGCATTTCCAGGGAGCATCACAGTGCCATGTCCAGCCTGTCTGACTCTGGGAGCTTGTTCTGCACTTGGGACATTGCTGCTCCTCAGTCAGTGTGTGGAGAGGTGTCCCCAGGCCTTTCCAGGGAGCGAACAGTGGCAGCAAGGCTGGGAGGAGGCAGGAGCCTGCTAGGGCAGAAGGAAAAATTTCAGGCTGTTGCAGATAAACGCTGCTGCTGAGTTCTGCTCTTCCTTTATATGAGCTCTTCCCTTCTGAAGAGGCTGGACCCCAGCAGCACATCCCTGGTGGGCGCCAACCTGGAGGAGCAAAGCACATGGACCACGTCCATTGACCCCCACTCTCTTCCAGGGCTGCTCTCACTCCCAGGAGCTCCTGGGGAAAGATCGGTAGCAAACTCACAACTCAGCCCTTTATGTTCTCGTCCTGAGAAGACGTGCCTGCCCCAGGTCTAAGCGTGCCCCAAGGTCCTCCCTGCAGCCCCAGAGCTCCCTCCTGCAGCTCCTCCCCACTTACCTGCACACCAGGCACTTTCTACTCTGGGAGCTTCACGCCAAAGGAAATTTCTATTAGGTGAAAAAATTGCTTCCCTTTCACACCCTGAGGGTAAAATAGCCAGACAAGCAGAGGTGCACATCCCATATGGGAAGCACAGCACTGCGCTGAGTCTCTCTGCTCTGAACACGGCTCATTACCCCACATTTGTGGTCGCTGGTGCAGACGATGCTGAAGATGTGCCCCAATGCAGCGTGCAATAAATCCTCATTGCAACCAGCAGCCCAGAGAAGGCACGGCCCACACGGCAAGGTCATCGGTCCATTGTGCCACTCCCCCTGCCAGGCAGCATCTCCACATCTGCTGTACGATCCGGGTGTATCGTTTCTGCTGAGCAGCCACTAAATCAGGACAAAACTCCTGAGCAGGTCTTCTTCTCTCAGTGAGAGGAAGATGAAGGACCCTGCAGCCAATGAGGCTGCTCCCCAGGGTCTGGGCATCTCCCTCCCATGACTGCACACACACCACTACTCATGCGTTGACACACATATGTTCCTTCTCCTTCATTCTGGAAAAAAGACTTCAACAACTGTTTTTTCCTTGCAAAATACAGATTTGGCTCAAACAAAACATTTGTTGCAGTTTTGCTGGGTGTGCTCAATTATTCTCAACTTTTCGATAAAATTATGCCAATATGGAAAATAAAAGTGGGTCAGGTTTTAAATGAGTCGCAGTAACACCGACTCTGAAGCACAGTTAAACTGTTTCATCAGTCCTTCACAATGCTCTCCTTGAGATCCTGGCACAAAGGCACAGCCTCTCTCAAAACGAATTTCTGGGCTTCATTGCCTGCGCAACCTTTCCAAATGTCTCCCTTTGATCTTTAATAATTACCGTGCGCTAATACATTTGTGATGTGATACGTGAGATGGAGAGAAGTAGAGGTGGGTGAGGAGAACCCTTACCTTTCCCCTGTCAAGATCCTTTACTGAGAGGCTGTGATCTGTTCCTATCACTGCCCCGGCAGCATCCGTGCTTAAAAATGGCTCAGGACTCAGCTAGGGAGTTGGACCAAGGTCTGTGATGCCTCATCATGAGAGACAATCTGGGAATTCTTGGCAGCCTTGCATGCTTTTCAAAAGCACCCCCTCTTTGGGGAGTTCAGGAGGGGGCACAGTGCTTTCCTCCACGATGTTGTCTGAAGGTGTTTGTCCATGTCCAGCTGGTCATTGCTCTCCTCCACCCACCCACTGGCTGCTGGAGGAGGTGGCCAAGCCGTGTCTCATCCCTCAGCAGCGTTGCCTTTTGACTGAGCAGCCCTGAGCTCCCTCGTTGGGAGCCTTTACAGAGCACTGGGAAACAGATCACACCACCCAGCTAACAGGATGGGAGTAAATTGATAAGAGAATGGAGAAACTGAGGAGAATTAATCGGACTAGAGTCTGAAATGCAGAGTCCCAAACCCAGCACAAGGGTCCACTCTTCCCAGAACAGGGCTCCCGACCCCTGGACACTTACTCCAGCTCCTTCTTCCATTGCTGACAGCTTGGGAGAGGTGTCAAAGCATCATCTGCTGAAGAATAACAAGCTTGTCCCTAGCCAGGTCCTGACCAGAGCCCAGGCTCTCAGCAGTTTGATCATCTTCCTAAGCCCATGAAAGCACTGGTAAACCCTCAATAGGGCGAATTTTTGAGAGAAACTGCTCTATCACCTGAGATGCAAGCCAGCTCAGCAGCTGCCTCTAATCCTTTACCTTGGGTGCACCCTAAGGAAAAGCCTCATGCTTCAGAAGTTTTTGCTTATGGAACTGCTCTTGCATTTGGCCTCTCTATTTTCATACTGGCAAGGATGCCCCTGCTCCCTGGAGGAAGCAGCAATCAGCCTCCTGTACCATCCGCCGATGGGAACCACTTGCTGGATATCAATATTTATATCAATATATATCTCAATATGAGTGCATGTTTGTGTGCGTGGGTGTATTTTTATGTATATACATCGAATCAATAAAAATTAACATTTAAGGAGCTGTACTATAATCTGCGTCATTGTCGGGAAATGCAGCAAGTGTTAAAAGCTTAATGGACTGTGGAGGAATGGATTTAAGTGAGTTGTTTGCAGACTTCAGCATGCAGTCCGAGAGGGAAATCAAGGAGAGAGAGAACAGGAATTTAGAGGGATTTGGAGACCCTGCCTCTGGAGCTGGTAATGAATAAGAATGAAGAGGCTGAAACACCGGGCTGCCTCCAGAACACGGCTCTGGCACACGTGCTGGCACCTGCTTTAATTTTATGCTGTAGTTACCTGTTCCCACCTCAAATAAAACAACGATTCCAATGGGAACGTTGAATTAAATCAGCTGCTTGGCTCCCCAAGATGTGCACTTGCCTCCTCCTGCTTTCCTTACCCTGGAGATCTTAACAGCACGATTTAAACCTTTGCAGCAAATCTGGGGAAGCAGCTCGGGTTCCCTGGGGAGGAGGGAGGTGGAGATGCCAGACACGGATGGTGCGGGGAGGTGTGTGCGGCGCGGCTGAGCGTGCTGCTGTCTGGCAGGAGTAGGCTTTTTACAGCATCTCAGTGGCTCTGCTGCAGTCACACATGCTCTGGATTTTGGCCCCAAGGTGCAGCATGGAAATGCAGGAGGTCCCTTCTGCTCAAGGAGGCAGGGAGGGACCCAGGGAGTTGGATGCTCTGGACCAGCAGAGGACAGGAGCCATGAGGGTGGGTGGCCCTGGGAGATGGTGCCTGTGGGGAGGGAGAGGCAGCAGGAACTCAGCTGCTGGAGGCTTTTTGCACTGCTTGAACCTCAAATCCACCAAAGAGAGCCTGCAGGGAGCTGTGCAAACACTTTCCTGGCCTCTGGGAGGTCCTGCCTTGCTCAGGGTCTGTGCTTCCAGGCCCAGGGCAGGAGTCAGGGATCGCTGTGGGACTGGGGATGTGGCTGTGCCCGGTGGGGCTGCGGGTGTTTGCAAGACGCTATGGGGCTCCATGAAGAGGCAGTCTCACTGTGAGATAGTCTCATGTCTCTGTTTAGTATTAGGATGGAGGAAAGATGGCAGCAGGCTTGATTTTTCTGAGAATGATCCATTTAGAGAGCAACCCGTCCTTTGGGAAAACCCCAGGGTCAGTTCGCAGTCACAAATATTGGGACTTTTGACTTTGACACCAGCTCACATCTATTATGGTTTGCCTGCCTCTCCTTCTCCTCCAAATGTTTCTCTGAGCAAGCTCAACTGACCCTCAGAAGGTTCCTTTTCACCTGTTGTTTATGGCCCAGGGCTCATCTTCCCAACACTGCTGGTATGGGAAGAGTTAAAGCCGGCCTCCCTCAGAGGCTACGCTTCACTTGATAATATCATCAGCTTGTGACAGTGTTAATGTGGGGATCAGGTGCACGAGGTGGCCTGCATTACCCTGGAGAGAGATGAGTTGTGTCCGTAAGAACCAGAACTGGATACGTGGCATAATTGCACCATGGCCCGATGACGCCTTCCTGACCTCTTCCCTCTTAATAAACCATTAGCCACCACCCCCCCGTGACAGACAACCTCCTGCCTCTTGTTGCACGAACATCTCCTCTTCCATGACCACATCTGACCGTGTCCTCCTGCCTCCGCGATGCTCCCCCCGGCTGCCCCGGCTCCTTCTCCGTGCACCCCAGGAAACGCAGCGTCTCCTGGATGGTTTCTCTGCTGTGGAGGGCAGCAACTTTGCTGCCCTGGCTGTGCTGCTGGGCTCTCCTGTGCCTTCTCCTGCCACCCTTCTGCCTGTTTAAGTGGGGAATTTGTCAATGTGTGTTCAAATCCCTGCGGTGCCCCGGGAGCGGAGGGCTGGCATCCACCTCTTGTTCCTCCCAGTCACCCCAGTGCTCCCAGCCAGGGAGGGGAGCACTAGGGCAGCGGAACTCACTGCTGGGACCTGCTGCTCTCCCCAGTGCTGGGTGATGGGTGAAGACACTGTGTGCTTCTTCCATCCAGCCCTGCTCATCCAGGTGGAAGGTGCAGATCAAGGATGGTTACTCCTGGCACTCCTCTGGGAGCTGAGCAAGCTGAGAGCTCACCGAGGCAGAAAGCAGAACGCGGTCAGAGAGCAGCAGAAGGCAGGGAGCAGCTCGTGCTCCTCTTCGGCTCAGCCACACAGCAGGGATCTGCCCTTCTCCTACCTGGTATTTGCAGAACTACTTGAAAGCCCCACGTACATTGCATGAGAGATGTCCCCGGTCCTGTCCCTCAGCCCGAGCCTGTGACAGCCACCACTGCAGAGCCCCTCTAGCATCGCTGCGGGAGGGATGCTGCTCCATAAACTGGAGAGCAGGGACAGAGCAGCAGCAGTGTGGGCATCCAGTGCAGGTGGGAACAGCTTCCCACCTGGGATAGGGCAGGCTGGATCAGTCACAGCAGAATCCCTGTGCCTGCCCTGGGGAGGCTTGGAGAAAGGGGAAAAGACAGAGCAGGGCAATGGAGAGGCAGGAGAGCCTGCTTCTGCAGAGCTGTGCTTTTAAATAAACAATCAGCAGCCAAACAGGGATGGGTTTGGAGAGGAACTCTTTTAGTTGCATTTTCCATGATGCCTGAGTACACAAATCAGTTCAGCACAAGGTGTTGGTCCCTATCTTCCTTGCTCCGTGTTTTGCCAATAAACAGAGCTACGGGTGTTGTGCTGGGCAGCATTCTTCAGCAGGGCTCTGCCAAACTTATCTTCTCTGCTTGTTGCTGTTTGGTTGTGTTCCACTGGTGCCAGGAGTGGGTTTGCTGCAGGTCATGGTGAGATGCCTCACTTGCCACTAACTGGAGCAATCAAAGGAAAAAAATAAGAATTTCCACACAAGATTTAAATCCCCAAGGTGGCAGAGCTGGTGTAGTAAGCTGCCTGCCACAGCCCCACAACACCTCCTCGGCTCTTAGCCCTGGCTGTGCTGCTTGCACCCCTTGCAAATCGTTACTAATTAGGACATCACAGCTTTCCCTCCTTTCCTTCATCTCCTGCATCACTAGGATTTTTCTCACCAACTTTCCTCTTCTTATCTGGGCATCCCAGTCCTGTTCCTTATCTTCTCACCGTCACCTCTTGCTGGCTTGACTCTGTCATCTGTCCCTGGGTTTGGGTGATGCTTTCCTGGTCCGAGGATCCTGAGAAGCTTGTATCGATGTGCAATGACCCCGACGCTCCCACACACACACCTCAAAGCAGCCAGTGACACTGTGACAGAGGGTTAGAGAATAAGAGCAGAGGGGCAGGAACTGAGCTTCCAAGCCTGGGAATTGCTTCCCATTCAATCCAGGCTGCCCTGCCAGCCAAACTCAACTTACTGCAGCTTCATGGTTCTTCTCACCCCTGGCAGGGGTAGATTAATGTAGACGTATCCCAGTTCCACCAGTGTGAGGGGATTTTTTTGCAGAGATCTGGACTCCCAACGAGGGTGCTGTGTCTGCCAGGTCTCCCCTTCCCTCGTGCTGCTGCTGCTCCCAGGCTGTGCTCCCGGCACAACCACGTTTTATTTTTACCAGTCTCTTCCAACACCATCTTCCCTCGACATTTCCCCTTCAGGATTTGGTTGCAAAGCAACTTTGAAAACTCAACCTCTGGGTCAGCTCCTATTTTTCAGTTAAAGTTCCTAAGGTCCTAAAGTTCCTACAGACCCGCAGCAGGAGGGCAGAGCTTTGCCCACACTCTCAGCATCCCAAAGAGCTTCGAGAAGCTTCTTAAACCTCTGCATTCCCTTGCTGTCTGAAAGAGCTCCCTTCCCTCCCCAGGCAGCCCGTGCCGCCCTGGTTCCCACACTCCCCAACACCTCCGGATCCACCAAGGCTCTTCGTTTGCGTTTGCCCCGAACCCACTGCTTCTCCAGGCTGGGCTCTCAGACAGCTGTGATGTATCGGTGACAAGCTCCCTCTGTGTCCTCCTCTTACACAACAATAGATACTCCTGTCTGTTTATACAAGTTTGAATTTGTCCCTATAAATACAGTGTGGAAGAAACAGTAGAGCATAGATTGCATGGGGACAGCTGAAAGATTAAGAGAATCCATTAACTGAACCAAGTGCCTGGAAATCTTATGCAGAACATATACCTGAAAGCTATTATTGCTGTCCTGTCATACTACTTTATCTCTTTATTTAGGACCCTTTTTGTCTGGTCGACTGTTTGGTGCTGCCCCCCCTCCTCTCCCCCCAATAATGTAACTTGTTCTGGAGTAACAGAGGAGCCCTTGATTAAGTATCTAAGTATTTTCTGCTGAAGAATTTATGAACTCTGAGCCAGCACTGTCCTTGCCAGATCCCATGGAGTGGGAGGGGAGGGGGCACTCGCCTGTCTCTGGGTTTGTGCTGTGAATGGCCTTGGATCAGGTTTCCTCACAATGAACTGTTTGCACTGCTCTCACGGGCGACTCCGTCTCACTTCAATATCTGGCTGCACTTAACCTTTTTTCACCTGAATTCTCTCCATCACTCCAGGCCCTGCCTCTCCCTCCCTCCAGCTCCCTGCTTTGCAATAGCAGCCCACCCTCAAGTTTACAAGTGCAGGCAGTGGCTGGGCTCTCCCCGAGCCACACTGGATCCTGGCTGTGATACTGTTGAAGCTTTTTTTTTCTATTCGGCTCTATTCAGGTCTGACACAATGCTGGTCACCATAGTATCTGTGCGAGCTCCTTGTTCTCACCAAGCACCACGCCTGCTCCGTGCCCGCTGCCCTCCCTCCTCTCTCCAGGGCCACAGGGGCTTCCAGGGGAAGGGGGGAGTCTCTATGCACCTTGCTGCGTGCTGGTGTTGAAGAAGGCAAAAGAGGAGTCGTGCGGCTCTTCTAAAGCAAAAGCCTTTGAGTTTGACTGCTCTCTTGTTAGCATGAGCCTGACAGTCCATCTCTCCAGGTGGCAGCTTGCTGTCCAACACGGGGGCTGCAAAACTCAGCCGTCTGCTTTGGGGGCCGTTAGCCTGGGGAAACACCCACAGGCTGAACCCTCTTCCCTTTTTTCCTCCTCCCTGGTTTGCACTTCCCCCAGCTGAGCCTTGCCAGTGGCACTCCAGTGCCCCCTGATTTATCACAGAATTGTGGAATCATCTGGTTGGAAAAGACCTTTGAGATCATCAAGTCCAACCGTACCTGTCTGCCACTGAACCATCCCTGAGCAGTTATTCAAACACCGTTTGCACCTGTATGCTCAGGCTGTGCTATGCCTTGGACGGTGCCTTTGAGCAGAGGATTCTTCCCACTGTCATTATGGATGGTTTTTTCCCTCATTTGAGTTCCCGAGGTGGGGCAGCGCATGACAAGAAGTAAACGCCATGGTTAGTGAAACTCTGGTCTGCACGAGCGTGGCACATTTTCACGGGTGAGGCTGCAGGGTGGTGGTTTCCGCGGCGCTCAGCTCTCCCTGGTCCAGGAGGGCGACTGTCCCCTCTGCCAGCCCCCTTTCTGCCGTGATGCGTGAGTGATTAATGCCGCCCAGAGCAAAGAATAAAGTTTCAGTCTCTGCTATTGTCAGGGGAACAGGAGCAGTTCCCGTCCCGGCTGTACCGATAGTAACCATGGCATCTGCCGCTCCGCAAATACAGCCCGGTGGAAGGGCCAGTGCTGGTGTGATGGGGGACAGGACGGGGGGTAAATCACATTCAAGCCCATCTCCGCGCTGAGGATGTTACTGTGCTACTGAGACATGAGGAATTTGGAAAGAGGTTTTTAGAAGTTAGAGCAGCTGCTGCGCTGCAAACTCGCCCAAGCTGGGAAGTTTTCATTTCTCTCTTCCTCTAATAAATACCCGCAGGATTTTCCCACCTTCTGAACTAATCGCGTCGCTTGTAAAATGTCAGCGGAACAAAACCGGCTGCTCATGAGCATCAAGAGAGCCAAGGCAGAAGAGGGCTTGAGGTCTGTCGAAATGCTGAATTCCCACCTGGTACCATGGCTGGGCCAGATCCTGCCTTGCTGCAGCGAGGATCGAGCTCGTTTGGACTCCTCTGGGCTGGGAGAGCTCGAGTAACAATGAGGAGGAGTCACAGTGTGCACAGTCCCTGCAGGGCAGCCCCACCATGCACCCACTTTGGGGAGCTAGGAGCAAGCAAGGAGCTGCACAAGGAGCTTAGGAATGGCAAGTTAGGAGAGAGAGGAGGAGGAGGGTGAAGCAGCTGCAGTCAAGGAAAATCCTGAATGTTTCCATAGAAGAAAATTCACCCATTACAAGAGGTTCCCCAGTGCAAGAAGGATCCATTTCTGGTCTCCATGGCTCTGCATGAAGGACTGGAAGGGTGCTGGAGCATCACTGCTCATGGTGTAGAGAACTTTCAGCAACACAAGCAGAGCTTGGATGAATGTCCATGGATCCCCTATCAGTGCTTCTGCTTGAAAGTTGTTTATGGGGCTTTTACCCAAGAATGGATGTGCTAGAACACAAAGATTTGAAGTTTGTTAGCAAGCTTTGCAAGCAGCTCTGAATGGATATCTGTGGATGCACTATCAGCATGGTCAAGGTTTCTGCTAAAGAATCTGTGGGATTTTAGCAAAGGATGAGTGGATTTGCAGGCACAGATGCTGCTCCAGGAGCAGCTCAGCCTCATGGCCAGTCTCTCCAACACTGAGGTGCCCTGCTGAAGAAGCTCTCGTGGTTCTCCCTCCAAACCAAACCAACCTCTGCCCTAAGCCGTGTCCCTCCCTGGGAGGTGTTTGCCACCAGAGAGGTGAAAGGAAGGGCTGGAGATGAAGAGATGAGCAAGATGCTTTTGGAGGACTCACCAAGCCCATGTAAATCAGCTGATGATTGTGCCGGAGAAGGCTCCATGCAGTTCGAGCTCATTTGGTCTGTGCTGGGGGGAGATGGCAGAGGTCGGGAGAGCTGATGTTGCCAGGCAACACTCCCCTTATATTAGGAAGATAAATCCTGTAATAATGGAAAGAATGGATACTTTCTCTGCCTGTTGTTTATTTCTTCCTTCCTTGGTGGTTCTGCTTACTTGGATCCCAGCTGCAGCATCAGGGAGCAAAACGACCTTTTAATGCCCTGAGGGACCAAGGGGTTTTATCCTTGCTGATGAAAATGGTGCAATACGAGGGGTTTGGGGTCAGCTAGGCCTACGGCTGTGTCGCTGCAGGTATAGCCCTGGGCAGGGGCAGAGGCAGGAGGGCTGACAGAGACAAGAACACTGGCTTTTTGGAGGAAAAGGGATTGTAGGAAACGCCAGTTCCTTATCTCTGGACACATCCACTCATGTACTACTTGCTTTTTGCAAACATTTGTGTGTTTACTCTTTATCTATCTCAAAGAAAATGCAGTCTCTCCGTCAAATCGGCTGCTGAAGCTGGCGTTTGGCTTTGCACGGGTTGAGGTTCCTCGGCAGCCAACCCAAGGTGCCAGGGGACTGATCCTATCGGCTGTGATTCCAGCTAAACCCCAGCTTGAACATCGAGCACCCACGGTGAGCTGTTTGCAATCAAGCCAAACAAGAAAAAGAAAAGTCTCCCTCCCAAAGATGTTTAAATACTTGCAAACAGAAAGAAAAACTGGAGGAAATTGCAATGATTAAAGCGAACAGAAACGCAGGATTAATTTGTCACATATATCATTTGCTCTGACTTGTTCAGCTGCCTCTGCTATTTTCCATTAGTGCACTTCAGGGCTGCAGCCGGGATGCGATGGATAAGTGACAAAGTATGATGAGACTCCAGCTTGATGAGCATTTGCTGAGCATGCAGTCTGCTGTATCTGACGCCTTTGGACACAGACGTGGCCTGGAGCGGGCAGCCCTCCCGTGAGCCCTTGCTGCAAGGCAAATGCAAGGCCCTACACCTGGGTCACGGCAATTCATGGTTTCAATACAGGATGGGGGACAATGTGGTTGAATGCAGCCCCTGCAGAGAAGGAATTGGGGTGCTGATTGATGAGAAGCTCCACATGAGCTGGAAAAGTGCACACACAACCCAGAAGGCCAACTGTGTCCTGCAGGGGTGGCTGCCCCATCCCTGGAGGGGTTCAAGGCCCTATTGGATGGGGCTTTGAGCAACTTGATCCAGAGGAGGTGTCCCTGCCCAGGGCAGGGGTGGGACTGGATGGGCTTTGAGGTCCCTTCCTACCCAAATCACTCCATGACTCTATTATTCTATGATAAGGAAATTCCAGTGGCTGGTAGCTTCTCTCATCCCACCACCCCTCTCCCCAGTCCATCAAGCAGAGGAACCAGCACAGCAACTGTCGCGCTGCAGCCAGCGGATGCCAGTGGTGCTACTTAGTCTGTAGCCCAGGCGCTTCATCGTTTCCGTATGCAATTAGCTTACAGCAGCATGGTAAATATTTCATACCTTATAGCAAAGGTTGTTTAATTTTTTATTATTTTAAAGTTGCTCATGAATGTTTTACAGTGATGATCTCCTCTGGTGAAGAGGGGAATGGGAAAGTGCAAGGAAAGTTTCCTACAAAATAGTTTTGGGGGTTGTACTCGAGTCACCCAGTGCCCGTGGTAGCTGTTAATTTGGTCTGCTAATGGGTACAGCTGAAGTAGGATGTTGAGCAAAGCATATTTACCGAACATGTCACTGCATGAAATAAATGCCTACAATATGCCCCTACAATCCTATTTATTACAACAGTAATTAAAATTATCTTTTATTCCATGGACTCAGCTACACCAGCTCAAAGGAGGACAACAGCTCATACATCACAGCACCATCTGCTTTTGGGTGTTCACTCCAAGTTCTGCCATTCCTGGGGTCTGCAAAAAAACCCAATATTGCTTAAAGCTTTTGTGCAAGAAGGCACTGCTGCTGCTTGTTGTATGACGGCCTTTATGAGATGTCTTTGAAGTCATCGGCTCCTGCCCAAGCCCAGGAGTGACCCCTCAGAGCATTTGTTCTGCTGCTGGCTTTGAGCGACAACTGGACCTCTGCCATCTAAAGGTCCGATGGCTGTTCTAAAGTCAGGTGAAAGGAGTTTCTTTCCTGGTGTCATGACATGAAATTACTTCAAATTTCTTTTCACATGAAATGAGTGTCTGCTGGATCAGATACAGACAGTGGCAAAAAGAAAATGTCTTCCTTTGCACTTATTATGGTGCGGAGCCTCCAAAAAAGTCCTTTGGGGACCAGCTAATCCCATGTCCTTTTCTCTCAGGTATTGCATTAGTGATCCCGATTCAAATGTTTCTAGGATGACCACCTTGTTTATTCTCTATTTCTCTTTTTACAAGAAAAGAATGCAAAGAGCATCTTTGCTTGCAACATCTGCCACTCTGGCTTTTAATTCCTCGTCCCTTAGGATTCCCCTTTAACTCAGATACTGGCCTGCCTCCCTGTAGAGCAATCGGAGGGCAAAGCTGGTTGTCTGAACCCAAATTAAGCCTTCAGTAAAGGACCCGGGACTTCAATCACAGCCAGTAACTCAACCATGCAGGGTGCACTCACACAGCAGCCTCACTTAGATGTCTGCTCCTGCTCTCCCCCTTCTGCCCAGACCCTTTGGCCGTTTAATAGAAATAGATTTCCCAAAGCCTTAATCATCTGTGAGCTGGATCATCTCCTTCTACTCGTGTTCCGCTGCTCCGTTATTTGCTGCACAGCCGGGCTTGAACGTCTTTTGGAAGACTCCCCTGAACAAAGCACCTTTCCAGTCTCTCTTCCCACCGCAGCTCTGCAGAGAGAGGATGCTGAGGGTGTTCTCCAAATCCTCAGTCCCTCCTCCGGGTCTCCTCCTCACCGAGCTGCCCCAAACAACCTGCTAGAGAGGACACTGCTCATCTGAGTGCTCGCAGCTGTTTCCTCTTCAAAAAGGAAGGAATACCCATGATAATGGACACAAAAAGGAAGGGATAAACATAGTGGCCACAAGGAGGAATAAATAAACATGATAATGACCAGACAGGAATAAATAAGCAGGACAAAAGGCACAAAAAGGGAGAAATACACATGATAAGGGGCGATTACAAGAACCATCCATTTAGGGAGAATCTGGATGTGCTTTTTAGAGGCTTTCTCCTTTCTTGTTCGATGTCACTTGCTCGAGCCCGTCCAGGTGGATTCTCAGCATCCCGGCTCACAGGATGCGGATCCTCTGGCTCTGGAGGGACGTGTTTGTCCCACGAGCAGTTTGCTGGGATGTGGCAGTGTCTGGCCAGGCTTGGAGCTGGTTTTCCCATCGAACGCCAGTGGTCTGAACACCCCGGGCTGACCGAGACACCGATCTTGGCTTCACTGCTCTGCAAACCAGCAATTCAGATCTGCTGCTGCCAAGTGCCTGGTGCAAGGCATGGTCACAGCAAAGAACTGTGAGCAAAACCCTCACAGAAAGGTTATCAAGTACGGGTCGCAGCTGGGATGCACTTTTCCAGCCTTCCCTTGGACCTCCGCAAACAGCACTCAGTTGTCCGCTAACAGAAGGAGCTCAGAGACAGTTTTGTGGTGGCCATGGGATGCATTTGACAGCCAGAGG
The DNA here is from genome assembly GCA_033459285.1 of Clamator glandarius. Taxonomy (NCBI): domain Eukaryota; kingdom Metazoa; phylum Chordata; class Aves; order Cuculiformes; family Cuculidae; genus Clamator; species Clamator glandarius. The sequence goes on along the minus strand of JAUNZM010000180.1, from coordinate 1,120,413 downwards.
GGCTGAGGGGTCACCTTCCCCTCCTGCAGCCCCAGCTCGAGCCCCTCAGGATCTTATTTGGCGTTGCTTCCAGTCGCCTAAGGATGGGAGAAGAGATTCTTTGAGATGCTCACCGTCTGTCTGCCCTGCCATACCCAAAGAGCACAAGCCCAAGCTCCGCAGGGACAACCCGCTCTGCCTGCCTCTGTTTCATGGGCAGGCAACCTCACACTCACTCTTTCATGTTTCCAGAATTGCCATTTATGCCACATTCAAAGACGCTGTGGTGTAAGTTGCACTTAGTCTTAGATTTCCACTCTTTTCCCTGGGGCAGGAGCAGGTAATGAGCCCCTGAGCCCTAATGCACTTGGAGCTGCTGCTGCATTTAGCAGGGAGGCTCTGCAGTTCGTCTGGAGCTAATCTAGAGGTCTGGGATGTGGGATTTCAGGGACAGCCAGGACTTCAAGGTCTGCACCTGGGATGGAGCAGGTGCCAGGGAGCCCGGAGCTGGGCGAGGTGAGGAGCTCCTGCCTGTGCTACCAGCCCTTCGTCTAACAGCCCTTGGCGTCTCACCAGCGATGGACAATGCAGCTGAGCCAGGTGTGGATGGCAAAGGCATCTGCGCTTTGGAGCGACTGTGACCAGAAATTCATAAATAATGAAATTGCCCTTTCCCACCTGTTTTTCTGTCTGCAACCTGCATTGTGTGTGGTTTTCATGAATACATTAATTAGGGGCTATGAGTCTCTGAACAGTACTAACAAATCATCACTATGCACTTGTCCACACTTCCTCTAAGAGCTCAGTATTTGAAAATCTGATTAGGATTGGTTAATTTTAATCAGAGAGCTGAGGAACACGGTATTCCTCTCCTTCCCAGCTGGCTGAGTGATGCAGGCACACGTGCTTGAATTCAAATGTAGCTTTCCACGGCTTTTTTTCTGGAAACACCTTAGAATCAGGGGTGTGAATTTAGGCTCACTAGACCATCTCCTGGGAGGACAAGGGCGTGTGATCCAAAAACCCTAGAGAGAAGGTATGGGAGCATTCAGCTCATGCTGGTCTTGAGCAGCAATCAATGAAAAAGGAGACTATGACAACAATTACAAGGACAAAATCCTCTCCTAGGTAATGACTGAGATACAGATGATGATCTAGTGAAGCTGATGACTCCAACAAACAGCTCTGGTCATGGGGAGATGTTCCCAGTCATGTGTCTTCTCCGGGTACTGGTTGCAAATGGCCTTTATCTCAAATGGCACTGCAAAGTCCCTCTGATGAGATTCAAGCACAGTGATCCAGACCAGATTTTTCACTCCACCTCCCCTGCCTGCAAATATGCTTCTACTGAAGTGTCAGACAGGGAAGAGACTCCCCTTTGTCTCTTCTTTCACCGGGAAGAATCCATCATCCAACACTTTTCACCTGCCTCAGCCGCAGGTAAATCCCAGACCAGATTTTTTGTTAGCGCTCAAACCCTTCATTCTTCCTCTCTCCTGCTCTCAATAGGACAAATAAAGCCCCATAATATGCAAAGCCCTGATTTCTCGAATTCCTTCCACTCCAAGATGTCTTCTGGCAAGGAGCCTCCTGCAGAAGGGATGAGCTCCGTCTGTGCCAAAATGCAACTCAACCCCTCACTTCCAGCTCTGTGTCGGATTTTTATCATAACTCTGCTTTGAATGCATATATGTATTAAAGGAGAAAGAGAAAAAAGGGGCATTCGGTTTGAAAACACCAGCTTTGAAATGTGAGCCGGGCTTGGGCACCACAGGCTGCTGCCCAGCATCCTCCGAGCTCCCCACGTTGCCCCTCGCCCGCTGCCCCGCCGGGACAGCTTTTGTCTTCCCAGCACGCTGGGGCTGAGCGAGGAGGCCACTTCCCAGAGAGAAAAAGGGGAGTTTGCTTTGGATTTTGCTGAAAAATAATCTGCCATTTTTTTTTAATATCTGCATAAATGCTGCAATTCTTTGTGGGATTTCCCCCCCCCCTCTTTCTGCTAACAAACGCTCCAGTGTCTTCACCAGGATAAAAGAGTGGGAGAAGGAAAGGCACAACCCCTCCTCCTGAAACCAAACCAGCAACATATTTGTGCTATTTAATTTAATAGGAATTAATGCCATTAGCGGATTAAATAAGCCAGCAGCCCTAGCACTCAGCATTCATTCCAGCAGAGCAGATGGCTGTGTGCATACCTATCAGGCTCTGACAATAAAGTGGGAATGATCTGGGCTGGGCAACACGATGCTCGCTGCCATGGTGGGATCTGGGCTCCTCCTGCAACCGTGTGTCCGGAACAAGGTCAAACCAGAGTGCCCGGGCTGGCTGGTGCCCTGCCAGGGTGGCCCTGGGACAGCAGCTTCATGGAGACTTGTGAGAAATGGCTTTGGGTGCAGTGCTTTTGCCAAGCCTCAGTTTCCCCAACTATAAGATGGGTGCAAAGATATTGATCCAGTATCTGCCGAAATCTCCTGATGAGAACCATCCCAAGAAAGCGAGACAGCAAGGGTGTTATCCATAAGATCTCAGGAATCAGGTTCTGTTCAGGAACAAGGGGACTCTCCATCCTGTCTCATCCAGGTGACCATGGCAGCTGCGTGACTGTGTCTGGGTGATGTGACTGCGTGTCTCTAGGCAGTGGGAAGCAGACTTTGATCTGCAGTCGCTGCCTTCACTGGCCCTTCCTGCTCAGTTTCTGATGATGAACTCAAGCTTCTGACAACCTGTTCCCTCATCACTGGTGGAAAATGATGCTTTTTCTCCCCTTCTCACCTTCTCTAGAGCTGTAGCCAAGCGTAGGGCATCCTCTCTCCTTGCTGGCCCATTGGAAAGGTCCCACCTTTCACCCTTAGGGGACAAAGGTCTCCCAGCCCCTGCCTCCAGCACCTCCCATACCAGCCCAGAGGAGCAGGAGAAACCAGAGACTGGGCAGGGAGAAGGGGCAGGGGTTTTCACAGGATGGATTGATTTGGAACATCATCTCTGCCATGGGCAGGGACACCTTCCACTGGACCAGGCTGCTCAAGGACATATCCAACGTGGCCTTGAACCCCTCCAGGGATGGGGCAGCCACTGCATCCCTGGGCAACCTGGGCCAGGGCCTCCTCGCCCTCATTGTGAAGAATTTCTGCCTAATGTTTAGAAGTTTTGGGTGCAAATCATCAGGAGAACTGGGATTGCATAGAAAAAGCAGCCAAAGGACAATTCTGCTCATCAAGAAGTGCCTCTGTGTGCAGGTGCTGCTTGGGGGCTGCACCGGGGAGCGTGAGCACAGCAGAAGATGGGAGGGATGGGGAGGTTGTGGGGGAAGGATGAGCAGGCAGGTGACATGAAAGAAGCATAGCAAGAGACTTTGAAGCGGAGGGAGAGAGAAAGGAAGGGAATGAGGCCAACAGAAGCATCACTGGGGCCGGTCAAACATTTCATTTTTGGCAGCTGTGCTCCAAAATGTTCGTGAAGCCAAGAGAAAAAGAAATAAAGAGAAACCACTTCAATAAACACTAAAAATTACAAGAGCCTTTTATTTTAATATGATTTGCACAGTATTTTTGTTAGCGATTGACAGGATTCCCTCCCTCTCTGGCAAGGCACCTGGGAGGAGAGGAGGGATGAATAGAGGAAGGACTAAATGAACAATGGGGGGACGCTGGCCCGTGCGGCTGGCAGGTCTCCACCAGCTCCAGTGGGCTGTGCCGGCACAGGATTTGGCCCAACACTGGCACTCCGCAGAGAGATGAAGGAGCAGAGCATGGGGGGTATTCGGAGTTCCCATCCAGGGCAGAGTCCCTTTGCTGCATCTATTATGACACCTCCACAATCCTGATCCTGCTTCATGGTCTCTTAGCGTAATGCTGGGGAAGAAGCATCCTTCAGTAACCAGGACATCACTTGGTTTCCATCTAGACACAGAAGATGGGGGTGAAACTGTCTGGCCTCTGCCAGACGTGGCGATGCATCAACCACTGCCCCTGACACCTCCCTGAGCCGGGTGCCATGTGCAGCTCTCCTGCCTGCAACCCAGTTCCTGGAGTCCTCAGCCATCCTGTTTTACATTATATACATTAACTTTTGGACTCCTAATCCCCTCCATTGAATAAATCACTCTTTCTAGCCTGATAACTTTTCTTTCCCTTAAGCTATCATCCCAGTCTTTCATTCCGTGCAGGATTTGAGACTCTCCCTGCTGTCTGCAATCAAGCTGCATTCTTTCAGCAATTATTTTGTGTCGCTGCTCTCCCCTCTACCATCTCTGGGGCTCGCATCTTTTTGTGCTCGCAGGCTTCCTGTTGCTGCTTATCTCCAGCGTCTCCAGCCAAGAGGTCCTTTCATTCCACCTCCCCTGTCTGACACCAGCCCTGGATATGGAACTTGGTCAAAAATGCTTTCTCAACACATGTTTGTCAGGACGGAGAGCTCACATCTGTGCTCGGCGGGCAGTGTCATGTTCCCTGTCAGTGGGGGGACACGGGGGAGCGGGGCTGAGCTAATGGACTGGATCAGGTTCTCTTTGCTGACAAAGATAACAGGAGGAAGCTGTGAGAGAGAGAGAGAGAGAAATGGGGGGGCAGAGGGGCAAGGGAGAGCTGGGGGAATTCGTGTGGGGAAGGGCAGAGATGCAGAACGGAGCCCACGTGTCCCCAGGACCAAGGGCGAATTCGCTGGGCGTTCTTTGAGCAGCAGCACCGTGCAGGTCAGTCCCATGCCAGGGACATTCTTTAAGCAATTATTTTGTGTTGCTTGCAGTATGGGAGATGATCACCTTTCCTTTCCTGCTGGAGAAGAGGCAGAGGAGAGAAGCCCACAGCCCTGGCCATGAGGGTGGGTGCACGGGAGGCTCTGGCATCGCAGCTGGATTGGGTGACAGAGACCGGGAATGTGCTGGCTGTGTCGCTCCTGGAAGGCAGAACCCAATGGAAGTGATCAGATGTCATCATACAGAGAATAAAGTGATTTACTCAGAGGTCAGGGAAGAGGGCAGCTTCCACAGTGCATGATTTATCTGTTTATTTATTGCAGGCTCCTGAGAGCTGGGCAAGGCTTCCACGGGGCCTTGGCGGGAGCTGTTGGGGTGGGGGGATGATGTGATGGGGCAGGGTTTGTGCCTCAGCCCACCCATCCCCTCTGTGATGTGCATGGCACTTGCCCTCGGACTCTCTGTGGTGAGAGATTCTGAACATCAGGCTGGGGGAAAGAAAAGTAATAAACTCCAAAGACAAAACCTTCTGTTTTCCTTTGTTTTTGTTTTGGGGTTGGATCCATCCCTTCTCTTGGAAGGAATTTTGATAGTAATCATCTTCATAAGCCACCCACGGTGCTGGTTCCCCCACCACAGCCCTTTCCACACAGATGCTAGCAGCGAGGTGGACCCTCTAGAGCAGATGCACTGCAACTGCTCACACAGCAACACTCATTTGGGGTTGGGATTTTTTTGCTCTTCCAGATGGCGCTGAAGGAAAATGGAGGCTAATGTCACATTGCTTTGTTATTTTGAATATTGGGTAAATGGTTTGATGCTGGTGGGGATGAGGGACATCAGAATATGTGGACAGGTTGTAGGGTGCAGCCGTGTCTGGTTTCTGCTGCTGGGAAGGTCTGAAAGCACATGGAGGGACCATCCCCATGACATTAGCAGTTGTCTTGTAAGGATAAATGATGCGGAGAAATTCACTGTGCCTCCAGGAACTGGGATAGAGAGGAGGGAGCTGGCTGGGGGGATGCAGAGATGTCTCAGAGAGGGCTGCAGGGGCCCCAGATACCTCCCAGTCTCACAGCCTTGCTGCATATTAGCTGCCCCTCCTAAGGTCTAAGGCACCTTGAACTTGGGGCTGGAGTAAGAGGTTGGGACTTGAAATGGAGAAGGCTAAGTGCAATGAAGCTGTCTCAAGGACCAGAGCCAGATGATGAGTCTCTGGGCTTATACTACGTTTCCTGAGGAAGGATTTATAGGGAAAATATTCCCGCAGCTACAAACTTGAAGGATTTTTGGCTGGTCTGAGTGGTCCCGTGCAGTGCAGCCTGGTGGACACCTTCCAGCTTGGGAAGCACAAACGATAACCAAACTTATACGGGACCGAGGAGCTGAAGTTCAGGTTCTGACCGGGAGGCAGCAGATCAGGTGGGAGAAAGAAGGTGCTGGACTCTGCTTGCCTCACGGCTGTGGCTCAGTAAAGGATAAACCAAGGACCATGTCCCCATCCAAGAGGGCAGGGGGCCTCAGCCCAGCTTGAGGCTCACTCAGTAAAGCCTGTGGTTTAAACTCCAAGAGTTCGCTTGCACAGAGTGCACAGGGTGCCCCTTGGTGCTGCTGGGGCTGAGTGGCACCTGCCAGGATCCACACAGCCCCAGCAGAGGAGCTGCAAGGCACCCAGGCTTAGCACAACCACCCCTTAAATCAACCCCAGGGGCAACACGGTGATTAGCCGGCTTGGTGCTTGAACAAATCCGCCTCTCCCAAACTCCAGGGCACCAGAGTTAAATGCAGGAGGATGAAAATCTCTTTTGGCAGAAGCACCTGGCAAGTGGAGTACACCCACACTCCTGTAGATTTGCTGTGCACAGTGGTTGTTTGCTTAAGATGTGTCCTGAGTGCTCCCCCCGCATTGTGAAGCCCACTTAAGCAAACACTTCACCTGAAGCATTAAGTGGTTACCACTGCTCAGGATTCCTTGGGCGAGCATCCCTGCCTCCCCGGCCTCCCTCTCCCATCCCTGCTCGTGCACGCTTACACAGGCGCGCGGCTGGGGATGCATCCAATAAATTCAGCCACATTCCTGAGACTACGCAGATAGTGAATACGTAAAAAGGAGCCTCTTTGTTCAGCCATTTCTGTGCTGCCGTTGTATGAATAAAACCGTCTCTGACAAGTGCCTGATGGAAGAATTAAACCTGAAAGGAGGAAAAACATTTCCTATGAGCTCTCAGTCTCCCAGTTTTGTGCCTTGACAAACTCTCTGTAATGCCAGTGCTGGGTTCTCCGGTGCCTCCACTGCTGTCGAGTAGCTCTCTGCTGTCGCGGCGTGTGTCCGTGTCCCAGGTCCCTGCCTCTCTCGAGGGGCACGGATGGAGCCAAAGGAGTGTTAGGAGCTGCAGAACCATCCTGTCCAGGCATGTTCTGCCTGCGAGGATCTCCGAGCCTGTGCTGGCTCCAGGGTCTGCAGAAAGCTGCCGCACCGGGCAATTAGGCAAGGCGAGAATGTGTCACACATTTGGTTCTGTCTCATCAAGTTAAGGGAAATTTTTCAGCTCACCTGGAGGGGCCTTGGCCTTTGAACCAAAGCTCTTCCCTGGAGCCCCAGCCCCGGGTTGGTGACGATGCAGAGAGCTGGAGTCGTACCTGCATCCCGACGGTGCTGACCTGCTGTTCTCCCCATCACCCAGCGCCCGGCACAGCACAGCCAGACAGGGCTTCTCTGGGTGTGGGAGCGGCTGCTCTCTGGCCACACCTGTAAGCTGGGAGGAATTTGGCCTCTGCAGCCTTTACCTGGTGGTTTCCATCTTCCTGCTGTGGGCAGCACGTCCAGCGACCTCACCACACATCTGCCTGCCTGCCAGGAAATATTTAGGATGCACCGAAGCAGGCAGGAGCTGCAGGGGATCCCCCTTTGCCCTGCTGCCAGCCCCTCTCCCAGCCGCTGCTTCTGCTCCTGGAGACGCTGCTGCCGAGCTGGAATGTAGAAGTAATTCAGGGAAGTGCTTTTGGCAGGGTCTGCAGCCCCAGGCCCTGGCAGGGACAGTCTGGGGTGTCGTGGCACCTCCTCACACACACTGAGGATGGCATCAGCGCCCCCGTGGTGACAGCAACTTGTCCTCTGACTCCCAGCATCAGTGCAGCCCCCGTGCTCCCATCACACATCCTTGGGATGATGCCAGTCAACCAGTGCTGTTCGTTACAGTAATGGTGCAGAAAATCCCTACAGAAAGCAGGTAAGATATGAACTTTCCTTGCTGGGCTTTTAAATAAACAACTGTATGGAGCCAGGGCCAGGAGCAAGAACGAAAGTAAAGAGAAGTTGGAATGAAATCCTCCTCTTCTCTCTAACCCTCTCTGTTTTTTTTCACTGATGACATTTACTCTACTTAATAAAAGGAGAATTTATGTTTGACTCCCACAATGGGTGTCTTTTAATCTCTGAGACCTCGATACTCAAGGCTGCGTGTGTGCATGTGTGTGCACCCAAAAAAGTGAATTGGAGTCCCAGGAAGGGACAAAGGGGACAGGGGAGGCCAGAGGATTGCGGCTGGGGAGCCCAACCTTGCAAAGGGTTTGAGGAGCTCTTTTGACCCCTTGCAGCCCATGGCCTGTGTTGCTAATTGCAAGGGGCTGTGATGTCTCAGTGCATCTCAAGGATCTCTGTGTTTGAGACTCACAGATGGGTTTGGAGAGCTGATACTGCTGAGGGATGGCTGGGGTGCCCCCCAGCCTCTCTGAAAAGTGGTTATCACTTCTGGAAGGAGGACAATACAATGGTGGGACAGTGGGTGATGAGACGGTGGGATGTTGGAGTGAAAGGATGATGAGATGCTGGCAAGGAGGGCAGGTTTCCCATCTGCAGCCTCCAAGGTGCCTGCTCAGTCTGGGTGATGGGAGAGAGGAGGGGAATGGCAGAGCCAGGTGGCAGAGCCATGTGCCAGCCACCCCACAGGGCTCCCCACAGTTTTCTCTAACCAAAAAATAAAGAATCTCCCAATTTACTGATGATGCCGGTCCAAGAGATACAAATCCATGCCTGTTTTAAAGACTAAGAAATAGAACAAGGAGAGGATTATCTTGCAGAAGGCAAGAACAGCCTGCAACAGCACCCCCATTCCCACCAGCCCATCCTCAGCTCGGGGTCTCTGCAGAGGCACCGTTCAGCCCCAGCCCTGGGGAGCGGGGCCGTGGGACAGGCTGGCAGCCACCAGCACTGAGGAGTCCCGGTTCCTGGGGCACTGGGACACATCCCGATGGGATCTTGTGGCTCCAGGGCTCCCCTCTCCCCCGATGATTAATGGCTCCTTGCACATATCCAAAGCTCCCTGTGGAAAAGAGTGTTTCCGTTTACCCAATTAGAGCTAAAGCCATTATCTCATTTATTCTGGAGGCGGCAACGTGTAAGAATTAATTTTTCAGGGTATTTCCTGGGACATTTTTCTCCCAGGGCTGCTTTTGGAGCTGCTTTTGTCAGCCAGGACGTATGGTCTGTGGCTCGCTCGGCTTTTTAGGCGAGCGAGAGGGTCTGGTGCCTCTTGTGTAGGTCCCACGCATGGTGTTTTCTTTGGCTCTGCAGAGCATCCCTTTCAAGTGGGTCGCGACTGAGGAATGACAGGGGCCACTGACAAATATTAAATGTTATTTAGAAATCAGGGCCATGAGCAAAGAGGTCAGACCTGAACGGCGGCGATGAGGGACACGGAGGGGGAGGCTGCCTGTGTTTCTTCTCACATGTGCTCAGGGGCTGAAAAGTGGGAAGAAAAATTGCACCCAAGTTCCTCGGCTCCCTCCAGAGCCCCTAATGGGGTAAATTAATGAGCTGGAACGTCACAGTGGAGACGGGCCCCCGACAAGACCCAACAGTACTGGGGGCTATGGGGCGGCAAGCGGTGGTCACTTTTGAGCGAGGGGCTGCACATGGGCCATCTGTGCCCAGCCCTGTGATGGTGCCAAGGGTTTTTTTTTCTGGCTCTGTCATCTCCCCAACCCAATCTGCTCTTCCTGGCTGCCAGGGTGTCTGGGGTGAGCAGGAATGGGGTGACAGGGCAGCTGGTGAAGCTCTGCAGCAAACTCACAAGTGGGGGACGGGAAGGAGTTTGGGGTCTGAGCATGTAAGGGATGGCTTGGCTTGGCAGTCTTCACCAGGTTTCACTTCAGCTGCTTTTCCCACATCCTACCCCAGCCCCTGGGGCTTGTTGTGATATCCCCTGGCACTGGGTAGAGCTGCACAAAGGAGCACTCAGCCCAGGCTGCCAACATCCATTCTGTTCCTCAGCACCCTCCATGCGCTTTAAACAACCCTGCTGCCTGGGGATCTGCGACCCCATCAGCCTGGTCAGAGATGGAACACACTCCTTTTGCACAGGCTGGAGATGCTGCACAGCTGGAGATGTTCCATAGCTGGAGATGCTCCATGGCTGGAGATGCTCTGTGGCTCTATCTCAGCAGTGACGCGCATCATTGCAAAAGGTCAGAGGAGTTTGTGGAGGTTACTGGCCAAAGGAAAAACAAATCAGCTCTGATCACTACCAATTTTTTTTCTCAGTGCTTGGTCATGTTTAAAGTTATGGCATCCTTTTAAATTGTTGTTATTCCTACTGAGATGTGTCCTGAAATTTTACGAGGAAAATGTGACCTGCCAGGTGAGGGTCGGGGGCTTTGCTCTGCCTGAGTAAGACAGAAGCTTCCAGGTTTTCTGAGATGTGGAGATTTCTTCAGAAAGGAAGAATTAAGTTGTCAAGACTTGTTTTCTCCCCTCTACCCTACTCTTAGTTTTTTGTTGCTGTTTTTCTGGATGTAGTTCCCTCTCGAAACTCTAATTTCCGGCTGATTTTCCACTCATTAGATTTCAAATGCGCCGGCTCTGCCCTTGCCTCCAGCAGGTGCCAGATCTGCTGAGCTGGCAGCATGAGCATCGCTTGGCCGAGCATTGCTCCCCGCTGGTCTCCTCTGAGATGGTCCCCACAGCAGGAGGTGTCCCTGGAGCATGGCCATCCCCCTGCAGGAGTGTGCATCCCAATGGACCCCTGGGGATGTGCATCCTCCCGGGGAGGAGAAAGACCTTCGTCCCTGTGGCAGGCAGGCGCTTCCCAGCTGGCACAGTGCAGCCAAGTTGCTGAGCTGGGCACCGGCATCATCAGTGCCAGGACTTGGCTGGCAGGGTTCACCTTTGAAAGGGTTGTTAATAAATAACCAGCTCCAGCCCCTGCACGGGCTCCTGGGAAAGTTAAAGTGAACTTTGTGGTACTTGGTGAACTAATTCCCTCTGTCATGAACGCAAGCTCCCTTCCCTGCTTTGCTCATCAGCTCTTTGGCTTTTCATGACTTGCCCTGCTTTCAACCAACAAAACAAAGTAGCTCCTTCAAGATCTCCTCCTAAATCCAATGAACTGGGCTGCATCCTCCTCCTAAATCCAAGGAACTGGGCTGCATCCAGGTGCCATGGTGCTGACCCACCCATGGTTCCATACCTTTCTGCTGTATCTTCCTTCCCTCTCACTGGGTACCAACAGAGCCACCTTCTTCACCACCCCCTGGAACTCTGGGGTTGAGTTTTTCCTCCAGCACTGGCAGTCAGGTTTAAAAATGTTTTCCTTGACACCTTTATTTCAGGGCACACAGACAAAGCTGGCCTGATGAGCCCAGATGAGGTATTGAAGAGGTCTCTGAGGATCCCAATAAGATGAAAACATAGTGTTGAAAATTTCCATCCTCTTCATCTCCTGATAGAGAGATGAAAGAAGTAAAAAAGAGGTGGTTTGTTTGAGCTCCCCCTGAACAGAGGAACATCAGAGAAGCTCAGTAATTCTGTCTTCTTTTTTCCTGGCTCTGGTCTTTTCCATGTGCTTTCCTTCCTTGCAGTAACAAGAGGGGAATAAACTGGCAAAAGACAGCAGACCAGTGAACACCAGCCTGTGACTTGTGCCCAGCTCCTGCCTCCCATCCATCCTCCATCCCCACCATCCCTCTTCTCCTCCCTGTACCCTGAGCCTTACTGGCTCCCTGCACCTCCCATTCGATGGGGAAAACCCAACCCTGACAGTGATTCTAGGTGTTGGCAGGTGGTGATTCGATCATGTGGGATGGACGGTTTGGCAATAGGTCGCTTCAGACGCTCAAGAACCTTCCTCTACCGGGCGACCTGGAGTGAAGCCAAGGCATGAACTGTGTCCTGTGGGATGCAGCTGCCTCACCGAGGTGCCCCCAGGACAGGATCGAGCATCCCCTCATAGCCCTAGCAGTGTGGGTGCATGCACAGAGAAATGAACGCCCAGAATGCACCGGGAGTGTGTCTGCACGCACAAATGCTCCCACAGACACATTTCTAGGTAATAATCTCAGCTCCCCCCCTCCCGCTGTTTTCTTTCCTTGATCAAAGCCCAGACGTGAGGGAAGTCCATCTGTGAAAGATTGAGCCATGCGTTTCTCGTGAAGGTATATGGGCTGGCAGCGAAATTTCTCTGACAAGTCCAACAGGGAGAAATGGAGAAATGAAAGCCTTTAAGATGTGCGCATTTCCCAGATGACTGGTGATGTGTGTGGGTAACATATGGGCAGTCTGTGCCCACTGTCCCACAAAACATGCTGATTTTACACTTGGATTTCTCAGATTCCCTGACAGCTTTGCAGACCGGCTTCGACAGCCTGCTATTAAATGCCACTCAGTGATATTGCTGCCTGTGCCTGGCGCAGCACTGGTGAAGGGCAGGGGACGTCCCCAGCAGCGGGGCTGCAGCCACAGCCAGGGCATCGTGCATGCTCCGGCCGGGCATCCGCCTTGCCAAGAGGTGTGGAAATGGGTGAGCAACGCAGCCAGCCACAGGCGTCAAACTCAGGCTTGAAACAGCTTGCAGAAATGTGAGTTTTGCCTCTTGCTGTCAAGTATTTCTATTTTTCATGAATTTTGCAGCTCTTGCTGGGACTGAAATAGCACAGAAGTTGCTGTTCCCCCTCCGACTGCCATCCTGGCTCTGTGAGCTGCCAGTCTGTGCGGGACCAGAGCGGCTCGTTCTGTGCTGTGCTGCTCCCAGTCCCACCCTGGTGTTCAGTGCTGGGAGGACTGGGAAATAAATATACTGCCACTGATATATAAATATACTGAGGGTGTGGGTCTCTTCCACACCCGTGGGGTGGCTGAGAACCAGCCCTGACGTACCCCAGGGCTGTCTCTGTATGTCACGCCTTGCTTTTTCTTTTTCCAGGATGACAAGAGCAGGAAAACGCTGTTCCTGGGTCAGTGCCTGGGTCCCCTTCCCCCACCCCCAGGCTGCCCCACAGTCCGAGGACCGATTCTGAGATAACACAGAGATCAGACAGAACAAGATGAGCTCTGCTCTTTCTCCTTCTCATTTAGGGGCTCTCTGAGCAGAGAGCGCATCCCGGCTGGTACACCTGACAGCCTGCACTTCTCTTCCATGAATTTGTCAGGCACCTATGAACCTGTCTATAGCTGTGCTGCTGCTAAACTCTGGTGCAATAAATCCCAAAGGATAATCTTGCCTTTAGGAAAAAGCTGATTTTTTAACCTTAATGGACTCGAGGGAACCCTGGAGTTTCCAGCTCAGCCCTAACAGAGGGAAAGGTGAGTTCTGTGCAGTTCCCTTGTTGTCCTCATACCCACAGCTTCATCTGCAAAAGGAGCTTGCTTCTAACATAGAAAAGGGAAAACAAAGACACAGGGCAGAGTAGTTTAAATTCCCACCCCAAACCAGTGCTCTATAGGGAACCACAGAAGTGCCCATGCAGAACCAGACCTGTTACCCGCACCAAGGGGAGGCGAAGTAAAACAAAATAAATTGCCCAAACTCCTGCTCCAGCTCAGGGACTGAGCCCAGATCAGCTCCACACCACTCGCTCTGACCCCAGGACTAGCCATTCGGACTGAGCGCCTGCTGGCTGCTGAGACCTGGGTGGTTTGATTCTGAGCATCTGAAGGGGCTGCAGTGACAGATCACAGCCTGCCTCTGTTTGGCAACGCTCCTCGCTTGACAGGGTCTGTGATCTTCACCTCTGTGACAGTAAACCATGCAAGTCTTGGAGGTGTGAAGCAGCTCTGCCTAGTGATATCAAAGTTTACTGTGATCAAGGGAAGTGCTGATTCCCCTCCAATTGCTTGGAAGAGCAGAAGCAAAAAGCTCACAGTCAAATTACTAAGAATGTGTCTTACAGAGACTCTCTCAAACAGTTCCCTTGAGTGCATCCATCAGAGGATGGAGATTCTGAGAATGGGGAAATAATAGTAGCGTACTCTATTCTTACATTAACTTGCTAATTCTGGGTATTTGCAGGGCCCTGGGTGGAACTAATGCATGTTCTCCCTGTAGTTATTATGGTCTGTGTTGTTAGAATGTGTACAGCAATCCTGCGAGGAAGCCTAATTGAGGCCAGCTTGGCAAAGGTTCTGCTCTGCTGCGAGTCTCATTTGGGTGATTGCTGAGAAAGGGCGAGTAAACCAGGTAAAGCAGAGGGTGAACACACCTGAATCCTCTCCAGTGCACTCAAAGTGCCATTGCTGGGCTTGCAAATTTAACTTGTGGCTACTGACAGCTTGGTCTAAAAGGGCAGAGCTCCAATAGTTTGGTCTCTGAAAGAAGAGCTTTAGATGATCCCATAGAGGTTCAGGACTCCATGGCCAGGGATGGAGCTGATGGAAGTGGCTGAGCAGTGCCTCCTGCTTCCAGAAAGCTTCTCCCACTTTGCCCCCTCTCCAGTCTGAGCTGCTGAGGCTGCATTTCTGTGGGGAAGCAGTGACTGCGTGCACTGTGAATGGATGAAAAACACTTTGGGATCCTCCTGACGGGAAATGCAGCAGGAATGCAAACTGTTGCTGCTGGTGCGATCGGAAGCTGGAGGTTTCCTCAGCGATCAGCATGCGATGTGTGTGGTGCAGCCCCATACTGTGCATCCAAACTCTGTTTCTACGTAGAAATATGTTTTTAATACTCCAATGATGGTATCTAATATTCAATAATTATTGTGGCTCGGTTTTTAAGATGCACTTTAGATTTCCCAGACCAGTTATTGACTGTGAGTGAGATGCAAATTAAACATTAAAAACATATTTATGGAGGGGTTTAGCAGCAGCTCCATAACGTTATGTACAGAGCAGGCCACAAGAACCAGCTGGCCATCTGGGAGGCCTCCGGGAAGATTTGTTGTAAAAGCTACTAGTGCATCATTCATCTAGAGTGGAAATCCTGTTCGATGCAAAGTCCACAATCAGGCAGGATTCCCATGCTGGATCCTCAGAGCAGGTACCATCTCTGAGCAAGACACGTGAAGCTGGTGCTGTAAGGTGGTGCTGAGAAGTCAGACTGAGCTGTTAGTTGCCTTCTTGCTGTGTGTAGAGGCTGGTAAACCCCCTCGGAGGGTCTGGTGGTGATGTCTAAGCCCTGACACTTCGCCTTTGCCTCCAAGCTGCAATGTGCCATCACAGAACTGTGGAGAGGGCTGGAGGAGAAGGCAGTGGGTGTATGCTGGAACCAGGGGTCTCTGGGCCTCAACAAACCATGACCCATGGTGGAGACTTGGAAAGGCGCCTTCCCCGGGGCTGAATGCCAGCTGCAGCAGAGCAGAACAGAACTGCTCCGTCTTTCCTTTCACAAGTGGGAGCCTTTCCTCAGGGCCACCTCCTCAGCAGCTACGCACGCCGGAGCTGCTGAAATCTGCTGAGCGGGCACAGCCGGGAGGCCACGCAGGGTAGGGATCAACCTCTCATCTGGCAGCGCTCGGGCCTCAGGTGTGAGCTGAAGTCCTATTGATTTCTAATCAGTGAGCTCATATCCCTCGTGGCTGCGGCGGGAGAGGGTCAGCAGCGAAGAGGAGGGTGGAGGAAATCAGCAGTTCGGGTGGTCCCGGGGTGGGACTGATGGAGCCGCTGACAGAGGCTGAGTTATGGCCCCGCATGCGCGGCGCTCGGGAGATGGTTTTGGAGGGCTGGCGGAGCCTCGCTTATTATCTGGCTGAGTCCCATTCAGGGGAAACCACGGGGAGAAGAACGCGTGAGCCATAAAACTTGTTGTTGTCTTTTAATGAACAAGACTCACAGGGGACCAGGACTATTTTTTACTCCATCGTTATTCTTTCCTCAGCTCAGAGAAAGCTGCCGAGTGTTGCGTCTGCCAACAGCAGACCCAGGCGGCCGTGTCCCAACCAGCCTGGTCCAGGCCAGCCTCGCCATAAAGTTCCATCTGCTCCTGCCCGGCCTCCGACCGAGCAGCGAGGGCTGTGGGCACGCACGTGCAGGCAACGGCAGGACCAGCCAGCGGGGCTCTGATGTTCAAGAGATGCTCTCAGGAGAGCTGGGCTGTAACATGCCTTGGCCCCACAAGGAACTCTATTAATGCTACTGCTGAAGGAAAAGTAGTAATTAACCCTGAAATCTAAACTGTGGGTTTTCTGGAAGAAAAGCGAGTATATGCTCACTCCCCTGAGCCTGAGGAAAGCAAATTGCATGGAAAGCAAGGATGTCATTGTTTTCTTCTCATGCAAAGCTGATCTGCAAGACTTTTCTTGGGTGCCTGGAGGAATAAGCATCCCAGTGGTGACTCTGGGACTCATGCACGAGAGGTGCAGGACCTGGAGAGTTCACGCATTCTTTTTCAGACCTGCCCCTTCTGTCACAGGGACCTGCTCCAGACCTTGAGGATCCCATGAGAAAATGTGGAGAGAAGAAAAGGTCTAAATTACATCCGGAGCCTAAATGCCCCAGCAAACTTTGCTGATATCTGACTCCAGTCTGACCACCCTTGAGCAGAAGCTGACAGGATGGCAAAACTTGATTCTGGCTTTGGTAGAGCAGCATGGAGGGAATGATGAAGCCACTGAATCTGAAGCTTCTTCCTTTTTATTCCACTGCTGCAAAACCTTTCTAGAGCTGGAAGGGTGTCCTGAGGTGTGCTGGTTGGGCTGGGGTCTGAGTCCAGGCTGTCGGGAAGGCTTCTTCATGCAGGGAAGGTTCCTGGCTGCCTGGAAGTGACCAAAGCCTGGCTGCTGGTGGATGGGGTTGTGTTAAACAGTGCTCTGACTCCTCCTCGTTGCCCACAGCATGACCGAAGGCTTCTGGAGTGCTTGCAGGGACCACAGGTGGCATCAGTGATGTGGAAGGGCTTTAGAAGGTGATGATTGGGCCCCTCTGAGCATCAGTAGATCCTACCCTCCCCTCATCCCTTTTCTCTGTATCCCAATATCCAATCAGCCCAGCTCTGCTTGGGACTGACATTGGGAAACCCTTGCTGAGCTGCACCTGTGGCCCCCAGGGAGCAAAGGATGTTCTGGGCCCCTTCTCTGCCAGGCAGTAGGGACCTAAATCCCACTGCTTCATCCCCTAAACAGAGACAAATGACGTTTTACAGCACAGGTGCTTTCAAAAAGAACAATAAATGGGGAGCTCTTTGCTGAGCTCAGCCACAGGGCCAGGATCCCCTTTCAGAGAGTATTTGGGGACTGAAGGCACCACAGCTGTTTGCGGGCTGATCTCTCTGCTCTCAACAGCAACCCCAAAAGGCACTTTGCAGATCCACATCAACCAGAAATGGTTTCTCCTCAACCTTTTGTAACTGGCATCCTAGCCCAGCATCTGCTCAGGAAAAGGCTCTGCTGCAGCCAGGCTGCGTTTGGCTCTCAGGGACATGTGGGACATGTGTTTGTTTGCTTCTCAAGGACTTGTGGATCTCCCAAGGACGTGGCAAGAGACCAGAGGCTGGTCCTCACCATGGTAACCCCATCGGCAAAACCTCTGCTCCTCTTGCCGGGAGCAGAGCTGGGATCCCACAGGCTGGAGCATCGTCCCCTTGTTGCAGGAGGGGGCTGTGAGCTGAAATCGGGGTGCAGGGCTGGCACAGGGCTGAGGAGCAGCAGCAGAGCAACAATGCTGAGGCGAGGGGCTGGACCACCATGCAGAGGAGGATTTACATGCTCTCTCTGAGTGAATTGGAGCAGCTCCAAGGCTCACAGCCCCGCACAGAAATGAATGAGAGCACGAGGGGAGCCTGGGTGTTTCCCAGGGGTTTAATACAGGCTGTCAGGAGCTGCGCCTGGACTTTGTGGAGGTTCAGTGCTGGGACTCAGGACAAGAGATGCCTCTGGACTCCCCAGGCTGCAGCCAGTCTCTGAATCCTTGGTGTGGGACCCATTTGCTGCCTCTGTTTTGTCTGTGTCTGATTATGAGCCTCTTTTCTCAGCTCAGGGACCCCAGCAGGGTGTGAATGTGAATAAAACAAGAACCTGAACTCTGAGACTAACACAAACCCAGCCGGGGTGAGGAGCTGCTGCTGGGAGGAGATGCCATGCACTGCTCTCCTCTGCAGAACAATATTTCCAGGATGTTTTAAGCATCATTAAACAAATAATTAAAAATTTCCTTGCTGTTTAATACTGTTCAAATATACTACCCAGAATTACGTATTCAAGGGGTGCCATTGTTTTGTATATGATGAGGGAGCCCATGTGTTCTGGGGGTGAGGCTTGGCGTGTCGGGATGCTCAGGGTAAGTGGTGCCTGTGGCTGCCTCAGTCTGGGCATCACCTTACACCTCCCTGCCCATCCTCCCCTGATGTCCGAGAGGATTTTTTAGACTGATCTGCTGCCAGCTGCCCAGGGATGATGTTGCACGGGGCTCAGGGTGCTCTGAAGTGCTCACTGTGCAGGAACCAGGAGCCTTCATGGACAGAAGGGACATCCCAGCAACTGGAGGGGCTTTGGCAGAGTTTACCACAGCTCTGCAAGTCACTGAGCTAATTGAATCCAAGCATGGAAGCCAGGCTCTGCCCTCTCCGATGTGGCGAGCAGGGGGAGAGCATTTTATTTCTCTTCTGTTCCTTGCTTTCTTTTGCTCCCTTTGAACAGGGAGGCCTCTTGTCTGCATTCACATAAAATGTGGCTTTTCTAAGTTTAAAAGCCTTTTGGTCTCTTCAGGGAGTGCTCAGCAGGAGGCTGGGCACTGCTAGGGCTGCCTCAGCCCCCCAGCCTCCCTCCTCACAAGCAGCAGCAGAGATGCCCCCACTGCCTGTCCCACCCAGAGGCCAGGTCAGAACCGCTCCTGGGCAGCCTCCCTGCCCACCCCTTGGTGCCCAGGACAAGCCCTGTGGGCGCTGCAGGGCTGGAGGTTTGGAGATGCTGCTCCGAGGAGGACAAGGGTCGGCTCCGGAGCAGGGCACTGCGGTGCAGGGATCAGAGCTGGCAGAGCCCAGCAGCAGATGCCCCAGGGGTTCCAGCTGGCACGCCAGTTTTAAAACAGAGCAGTGGACTCCCTGGTAATGCTGATCTAGCTCAGAGCAGAGCTGACCCAGACCTCTCCAGTCCCTCAGCCTGTTTTGTGAGGTCCCTGCTTATTTTTCCACTTAGACTTTGATATCTTTGCAGAGGAGCTGGCGGGCGCCACACCAGACCCACTGTCACCAGTTAAAGGCAATGAGCAAACACCGTTTTGATTCATTTTCCCAACACTATTGACATAAATACGGATTTATAGCCAGGTATTGGCAGGAGGGAAAGGTTCTCTCCCAGAGACATTTGCAAATCCAAGCTAACTCGTTAGCTGTGGGGATGACTCGGGCTACCAGCCGTAAGTAAGGGGCAAGGACAGGAGCCACACAAAAAGTCCATCGGTCATGGGGGGAAGCGTTTGCTCCAATGCAATGAGATTCCTGAACACCTTGGGTGCCTGGTTTCAAACCCGGTGGAGCTGTGGCTCTTTAAAGTGTCTCCCTACTTCTACAAAATGCTGCTTCTCGCAGGAGGGTTTGTAACCACCCAGGACACTGCAGAGGTTCCTGCAGTAGGACCTCTCCAGGTGCTCTCAACCCTCCACTTACCCCAGGAGCCCTGTGGAGAGCCCGAAGTTAGTGTAGGGGAGAGAGCTGAGAGCAAATGTGCAGCCTGGGAAGGCTACACAACTATGTCTCTGTGGGGATTTCAGGAATTAACACTGAAATTACAGCCTTAATCTAACGGAAAAAGAATGTTTTTTGCTGGCATTGTAGTGAAAACTCTTGCAAAAAGGATGCTCTATCCTGCATTCCCAGCCTCGTGCTCTCCCAGGTTATTTATTGGGTTGCTACACAAGCTGGATTTTTCCTCCCCTTTTCTTTTCTCTTCTCTTTCTTCTCTGCTTTTGCAAATTGAATTATTTAAATGCATTGTTTGGCAGCCTTAAATCCAGGCGTTTCACTCTCTTTCCCCCTCGGCTGCCATTTCTTTCTCTCTTTTCTGCTCTTGCATTTTCAGGATCATTTACCGCGTTGTTCCAGTGGCGTTTATTGAAATTTGCACAAAAAAAGATCTTTCTTCAATGACACTATTTCAGCTCATGCAAAAGATTTATGGGTGCAGGAAGACATCCGTGGCAGGGAGCCTTCACCGGCAGAAAGAAAGGAAGGAGGGAAAGGAAAGGAAACGTGCTGGAAAAGCAAAGGATACTCAGAGCCGTGAACGGAGAGCAGCGAGGCACCACAGAGGCGAATCACCGAGGGCTGGTTTTGGCTGGGAAACAGCATCGCCCCGCTGCGTGGTTACACACAGACATGTGGGGACGGACACACGTGTGGGCATGGAAAACCTCCAGTCTCAGCAGCGTGTGGGCAGAAATGCAGGCACACAGGGTGGGCACAGACACCCCTGTGCACCCTCGAACACCAGTGGCCTGGTGGGCATGTTCAGAGGGGCGCTGGGACTGCTTTGACATGCTTGGTGTGTGCTTAGTGGTGCCCTTGGTGCACACTAGGTGCATCTTTGAGGCATCCTTAGTGCACGTTTGGTGCATTCTTGGTTCCTGCTTGGAGCCCTTCCCTGGCCACAGACAGCTCTGCACTGCTGCTGGATGCCGGCTCCTGCGGGGAGAGCTCCGGAGAAGTGGCTCTTGGATAATGTTTGAACAAGCTCTGCAAGAAGCGTCACTCTTGATTCTCACTCCTATCTCTAATCCTGCTTCAAAGCCAGCTCCTTTTATTTACATATTGACGTATGATTCATTTAATCGACTTTCTCGCCTTGAAATTGTACTTACTTAATTAATCTGATTACATTTCTGCTTCTAGTTAAAGAGTTTCTGTGTTCCAGCCCAGAGGTGACTACGTTTGTGCGAAGCAATGTGATTCTGGTCGATGTAACCAGCAGATAGAGTCTGCAAAGCATTTTGGGATCCTTTGGTAGGGGAAGACAGGCAAAAGACATGGAAAGTGCCGCAGCAATTTCCATTTTCACACACGCAGCAGCTTTACTTGTGGCAGAAGGAAGACACATTCCCAGTCAGTGGGATTGAATTATCTCCATAAATTCATTACATTTTAAAAAATACGATAATCAGCACGAAATGAACATCCCGAGGGAGGCGGAACATGTACATCTCAAGTACTGCTAATAATAAGCCTTTAATTTACAAATGCCCAAGGCTGGCTCAAAGCCGCCGTGTCCCGTGGCAGCTGGACTGGTGCTACGCCCATGCCCAGACCTGATGGGGAGATACTCCCTGCCATCTCCTGCCCACCTGTCCCTCATCCCAGAGCGAGGAAGAGCTCCATGGAGCAGCGGTGGCAGCCTCCATCATTTCCCAGTGCTCCAAAGGTGGCCCCTGGTGCTCGCTGCCTTGCTCTGCCCCGCAGGCTGCACGGAGGGATGGTGGTGGTGCTTGGTGGTGGCGCTTGGTGGTGGCACAGCTCCTTCCCAGCCGCTCCTCCCAGCCCCTGCACGCAAACCCCACCCTCCAAATATCAATATTTATGAAAAGCTTAGTGCCTGTTTAATACACAATTGAAGCAATTAGCAAGCACGCAGCAAGCGCCGTCTCCATTTGTAATCATAAAGTATTCATGGGGGCTCGGCAGCGGGGTGGCCGCAAGAGGGGCTGCCAGCGGCTCCTGCTTTCGCTGCTCACCTGGCAGGGGCTCCGGGTGGAACCTGGGGCAGCTCATGTTCCGTGCCCTCCGCCAGTGCGAGTCTGGCCAGTCACAGGGGGTCACAGACCAGCCTGGGCAGTGGTGCCAGTGACCCAGGGGCTCCCACAGACATTTTTTTTTGGTGGAGTTCATCTCACAGCCTCAAAGTTCAAAAAAACACCACCAAAAGCCACTCGGGCAGCATCATTGTAAACTTTTTCTTATTCCATTTTGGTGGGAGACAGGCTGCTCCCCTGCTCTCCGTTTGTTAAATACTAATTAATTATTAAATTAGCCATTAACTATTAATAGCTGATTTTGTGAGTGTTAATGACAGCCATGTGCAGAGAGATCTGTGTCTATGGCAAACCTCCCGAACCCCAGGGAATAAATCTTCAATAATCAATATGGCATCCACTCCATTTGCAATTCTTGTCTCATTCGCTCTGCATTTAGCAGGCACTTAAGTGTATTTTATACAAATGTAAAAGCGAATTTTACTGCTGGTGGAAATTACCAGCTTGCAGCGATAATGGCAGAGCCCTTTGCCTCTCTCCAGCACTGGAGCAGCTCGCTGATGCAAGTTCTGCCTCCACAAAGGGCCTGCAGAAGTTACTCTGAGCTCCAAGTATCCAGCGCATCCTGCATCCCTGCCAGACCATGGGCTGCTCCTGGACTGAGAATGCTTCCTTGGGAAAGCCGGAGCTTGGCAGCACTGATTTATAGAAATCATGGAAATAACTGAATCACTAAAGTTGTAAAAAATCTCTAGGGTCATCAAATCATATCATCAGCCCAAGCCCTCTGTCTATGCTAAACTGTGTCCCAAAGTGCCATATCCACACAGTTTTCGAACCTCTCCAGGGATGGAGACTCCACCACTGCCCTGGGCAGCCTCTGCCAGGGCTTCACCACTCTGCCAGGAAAGGATTTTTTCCCAATATCCAACGTAAGTCTCCCGGGTGCAACCTGAGGCCATTTCCTCTCATTCTAACTCTTGTTACTTGGCAGGAGACACCAACTCTCACCACGCTGCAACCTCCTTTCTGGGAACAGCGGAGCGCGATGGGATCTCCCTTCAGCCTCCTCTTCTCCAGACTGGACAGCCCCAGGTCCCTCAGCCACTCCCAGAATGCTTGTGCTTCCAGGGCATGGATCTGATAGCAGCAGCCTTCAGCTCAACCCACCCAGACCAGTGCTGAAACAGTGACTTTTAGGCAAAAAGTCTCCACAGGGTGTTTGTAGACCCCAAGGCAGGCGACTCTTAGTTTGCCAGTGCATGAAGTGCTACCAACTTAATTACAAGCAAAGCCTAATGAGAAACACATTGAGATTGGAAACAGGGAGAAGAGAACGATGAGCTGGGAAGGGTGGAAGGGGAATGGGCCAGCAGCTCTGCTGCAGCTGATCTGCATGGAGGTAGCTGTCCTGTTGGCTCTTGCTTCTGCTCTCAGTTCTGGATGCACACAGGGCCAATTCCAGCCTTTTGTTCCTACAAACACCCTGGGAGCATGTGTCCGGGCTGCTGGGCAGCTCTCGGCTTCTTTACTCCTTGTCTTCCTCCTGGGAGGAGGAAGAGTGACTCCCCATGGACCCCACGAGTGGCAGAGCGATGGGCTCACACACCAGCACACGTCAGACACTTTCAAATGCACATGCTCATGTTGAGCTCCTAATGCTCTTTTGATACATTTTTGGGGATCTAATTAGAGAGAGAAGAGGGAGGATTTGAGGGTTTTTCCTTCTGTAAAACACATCTGGTTGTTTTGCACCAGGAAGATAAGACAGTTTCTAAGAATAAGCAAGCCCTGGGCATCCAACAAGCACACAAGCACCTTGTGAAACCTCCTGCAGGTGGATACCTGGCTGCGACGCTCCCAGGCTTCCCCAGTCATCTCTCCCAGATGGATTTTTTGTCCTTCTCCCTCTCCCTTGGGCCCTTCCCAGTGTCTCCCAGAGTGGGGTGACCTGGGCAGCGCAGGGTGGAGGTGGCAGCATGGAGCTCGCTGTCACTGGGACGATGCCTGGGGACCTCTGGAGGTGCCGTACAGTGGTGGGTGGCAGGTAGAGCTGCTGGCAGTGTGCACGTGTCGGGATGCTCGCTGCAGAGGCAGGTGAAAGGGCAGTGGGATCCTGCACCCACCTAGGGGGACATCGAGCGAGTGGAGGTGCTGCAGGTGCCAGCGGGAGCAGGAATGGGGGCAGGAGGGGATGCACGGCTGACAGGCTGGAGCTGGTCCACAGTGAGTTTCAAAAGCAAGCGGCCGCAGGCATCTCCGGAGCGTGTTTTGAAGCCAATGGCCTTGCCCCAGGGAAGAGTTTTGGCCCAGGAAGCGTTATTTTGAGTGATGCATTTGCACAGTCCCCCAAAAGCAGTGCCGCTTTTGAAGACGCCCTGTGAGGAGAGGCATTGCTGCTTGAGAGAGAAAGAGCCTTGGATTATTTTCTCATGTCAATTAACGGTGCTTTGCAAAGGAAACCCGGGCTCCTCTGAATCCAGAGTGCGGGACCCTGGCCAGGCTGCTCCCCCCGAAGAGCTGCAGTTGGAGAGAGAAATCAAGGCTCTTTGGCCAGCGAGCTTCTGGGCTGAAGCCAGCAAATAAAATAGTCATAACGAGGCCTTTTGAGATAAGTTTGGAGGCCGGGGTTGCTTTTTTTATTAAGTTTCTCTTTCTTTTCTGTTAGAGAAACCGTTTTGCCCAGGGGAAGCAGCAGCAGATTCCACATCGGTGTAACCACGGGGCTCACCACAAAGCGCGTGTTCTCCTTGGAGCTGCCTGGTCTCCTGGTGAGGTGCATGCCAAGCTGGCGTACACCTTGCCCAGCCCTCACACCAAGATCATGCTGGGTTACAGCAAAGCTGAGCTGATAGCAAGGGTCCAAACTGCTTTGTGTGGAGGAGGATGAGGAGGCCAGAGGGTGAAGGCTGGGAAGAGCGGCCAGAGGTAGCTGATGGGATCATTGTCTCCCAGCCCTTCCAGAGACTCCATCACTGCCGATTGAACTTGGAGCTGCCAAGAGCCACTGGCACAGCACAGCAAAGGTGTGACGTGCAGCAAAGAGCAATGGTGAACCCTTCAAATCAGGGCACCTGGGCAGCGATGTGAGACAAGGAAAGCGAGGAGGTCTTCTGTGTGGGGTGGGTCAGGACTGGGAGAGGGTGGCTGGTTGAGTGCATTGGCATGAAGCCCTGCAGATTTAAATCTTCATCCTAAATGCTCCCCATTTATTTACACTGATAGCAGGCTCCATGCCACAGCAGAAGCACGAGTCTCCTACCCCACTCAGCATGGCATAGCTGGGTTTGCAGGTGCTCGTGGCATGGTGGGACCACAAGGCGAGGAGGAGTGCGGCTGCTGTTTGAAGTCTGCAGCCCCTGGTTCAGGTGTGGGTTCAGGAGTGGCTTCAGCTGTGGTTTCAGGTAGGAGTCAGTGTATTGGGTACCTCCTGCCCCTTCCCTGGCTCCTGCTGTTTTCCCAGAACCCTCTGGTAGCCCTGCAGTGGCCAGCCAAGCATGGGGAGCCACGCTGGATGCACCCAGTCTGGGAGATATTCCATGTGGCTTCCCTGGGGACACAGAGAAATCCCTCAGAGGTGTTGGTTTTGAACAATCACCTCTTGGAGGCTATACGGTTCATAGAGATTTGCTGTACAAGCAAAGCTGTACAGTTGCCTGCAAGGAGAGCACTTTTCCATCCTCAGTGACTTGGGACCATCTATAGATGTTGCCGGGAGGACAATTTTCCAGAAGGAAGCAGGTGCCAGCTGGCTGTGGACAGAGATCTCTGGTCCCTCTCATCTCCTTAGGAAGGAAAGCGGGATGCTTTCTATGTCCACCCACCCGGAGAGCCAGGGTTGATGCACCAAAAGAGGAACTCCCCCCACTGTACCCCCTCCCACGGGCTCTTCATGTTTCAAAGGCTCTCCCGCTCCCATTGCTCTCCCAGCTGCTTCCCGAACACCCTGCTCCTTTGGGGTGGGCTGGGATCACACTGCGTGTGAAGCTGCCAAACAGCAGGAACAGATGAGGCCGCCTGGAGAGAGGCTCAGAAGAAGCAGGATGAGCCCCCCATCTCTCCCACCACCGCCTGGCTGGGTGGGGAGTAGCAGAGATGCTCCAGAGCACCCGAGATCAGAGGGGCTGCAAACCCACCCACGTTGCCGGGAGTGCTGCAGCTGATGCCCATCCTCTGGGTGAGCCTGGGTGGGGAACGGACCCACCCCCTGATGGCAATTAAAGCCCCTGGGGAGAGGTGGGAAATCCTCCTGTCCTTCCCTCTTCTCACTGGCAGCCACTGAGGCTGCATCCCTGCTGTCTCGTAGGAAGCATGGCTCTGGCACCACTGTCTGGGGGCACTTGCAGGAGGGCCTGTAGGCAGGGGCTGAGCTGGGATCCCTCTGTCACCCAGGGACTTATGTGGACTTCTCTTCCTGGGGCGCAAGTCCTGGGGAGCTACTCCTCGTCAGCAGAAGGCTTTTCTGACTCAGTGCCACCTTCTGTCTCTCCGTCATGTGAAGCATGGCACCAGGACAAGACAGGCATCGCGGCTGGCAGCAGCAATCCTCATTGAGAGATGACTGGGTTTAGGGTTTCAGATCAAATGGAGTAACAGATCAGCTCAAACTGGACCCCTTAAGCCCTCTTCCTGCCACTGCCCCCGCTTGCAGTGAAGCCTCTGATCTCTCTCCAACTCTCTGCGTATCTCTGGGGGCTTTCACGGGTCTGAGCTGGGGCTGTGAACCTGGAGATATTTACAGGGATAACAGGGCTTTGGAGTCTTCTGCCCACCTCTGCTCGAGGCCTGCCAAGGTCTGTGACCTACTCGCATCAGGCTCTGTAACACCCTTGCTGGACGAGCTGTTCTTGCTGTGATGAGCAGCGCTGTGCAGATGCTGGGAGCTCCTCCAGCCCCCAGGTACCCAGGAGAGCGGCTGCTGAGCTGGGACAGAGGGAGAAACCTGTACTCACCAGGAAATGGAAAACACAGGGTCTGGTGTTGTGCAACCCCATCCCATTTAAGCAGGGACGAACAGCTCTCCACCTGGGGCAGGATTCCCGTGGTTACAGCCACCTTTCTGCACCCAGGGCAGCCTGAGCTCTGGCAGCTATTGGAAGCAGGTGTGCTGCCCTGCCAGGTGATGGGAGCTGTTCAAGAGAAAGCCTCTACATAAAATTTATGTCTGTCTCTCCTCACCACGCTCTCCTGAAACAAATTATGTTATGGGTCTGCCCCATTCTCGGAGACTCACTTGGGTTTGCCCCCCCACCCCTACCCCCTGGGTCCGCTGGCCCCATGGACATTGCAGACTTCTGCTAGCACAGCGGGGGCGAGTGGGATGAAAAATAGCCAGGCTTTCCTGGTGGCCCCTAATTCATCTCCCTGTGAGTCCATCGGAAGGGATCCTGCAGCACCTGGGCTGCTGCCCCGCTCCCCTCCCAGCCGCCCCTTGCTGGAAGGTTGGGGGGGGGTCCCTTTGTCCCCCCCCCATCACCACTGAAGTTTATGATTACACAAATGTGAATTCCAGAACCGGCATCTGGGGAGCAGCTGTTGGGAGTTAACCCCTTCGCCTGCTGCTGTGAGCGGAGCAGGAGGAGCGGGCGCCTGGCCAGAGCGTGGCAGTGCCCAGGGAGCACCTGGGCATGGGGACACTGTGGGGACACCCTGTCTCATGCTGCAAGGTGGCTGTTGGTGGCTGCAAAGGGCTTTTTTTTGTGTAGGAATGAGTCCAGGTGCATGGATGGAGAAGCAGATTCCTCCTTCTCTTTCTTTCATTTTCTCTCTCTCTCTCTTTTTTTTTTTTTTTAATAACACATGCTTCTGTTTCCATTCAGAAGTTTTATGGGGATTTGTTCTGCCTCCCAGGCAAGGCCTGAATTTCCAGCTTGCCTTGGGATGCAGCTCCAAGGGATGCTGCGCTTGGCTTCTGATGAGCAGCCTGGAGATAAGAGCTGAGATGGAAGGCCAGCTGCAAGCAGTCTATCTGGACAGTGTGTTTTTGCTGTATGATGGATGTTTGGGAAAGAAGGCAGGTCCTCCCAACCTCCTGCTCTAGGGTTGGGCAGAAGGCACCTTAAGCCTCACTGAACTCTTCCCATGGCCAACAGCCTTGTGGCCACAGGAGCTTGTGGATGTTCAGGTAGGCTGTGACGAGGATAAACCTCCCTGTCCACAGCTTGGCTGGGGAGTGGTGGCCATGGTGGCCCTGCAGCCCCTTCTCTGGTTGGCACAGATGTAGCCAGACCCTCCCCAGCCCCATCCCAGCACCCGCATGGTGAGGGTCTGGTCGGTGCTCAGATCTGCTTCTGCTCATGGCTGCACCTTCTTCCAGATGATGGATCCCTCCGGGGTGATTCAGCCATGGTAGATTCCCTTGTGCTCCCAGGAGGCTCCAGACAGGTGCTGCTCTCCCCAAGGACGGCACTGCGGGAGGGTGTCCCATGGCCTCACATATCAGCACAGGCTCAGTAAGCTGGGGAACGCATAGCAGAGGTGTAACACTGTGCTTTTCAGCAATTTATAGTTGTCCTTCTGCCAGATGAGCATAGAGCACTTGAAATAACTCATCGACAACTGCAGTGATGCCAGAGCTCCATTGCCAGCAGGGGAAGGGACCCTCTGCTCCATAGGACACGTGTGTGAAGACTGTAGGGCTTTTTTGGGGGAAAAACCACAATGACTGGGCAGGCAGCAAGCAGCTCCCAGTGCCTGACTGGCAGCCAGAGGTGATTTCCCAGGACAGGAGATTAAGCGAGTGCAGCAGCCGATGGAGGGAGGCAGCATCATGCTCGCTTGGCACTGGCAGCTCGACACGCGGCAAGACGTAGGCAGCAAAGGTCACGAGCAGGCAGGTGACAGGTTCTGTCAGACACAGCCGAGCCTCTCGCCTGCTTGCTGCCTGCCAGGTGCCAGGGTGATGGGCAGAGCCGAGGCAGCAGCAAGTGTCGTAAAGGCCAGGAAAGATCCTGGAGGAGTTTTTAGTGCCTGGATGAAAACCAGCTGTGCGTTCTGCTCCTGGGCTGACACAGGCACTACCGCGGCTGCTCAGACTGTGCTGGGAGAAGGGAGGAGAGATAGGAGGTGCAGGGGCTCCAGCATCCGCGCAGGCTCATGGTGAGGCTGGAGGTGGCCGTGGGACAGCTCAGCAGTGTCGAGCTGGGCTTTGGCACCAGGACTCGCTCCCCTGGCGAAGAGGTTTCTTCAGTGGTGGCTCCCACTGGGACTGGTGCATGGAAACCATTGTTTTGACTCCTCAGAAGAGGACTAGAGTGCAATTGAAGAACTCGTCAGGCTGGGTCCATCCTTAATTGCACGTCCCCTGCTCCCCGCTGCTGTTTTGCCTGCGGACTCCCTTCAAGCCTGAACCACATCTTTCCGGACACCAAAGTGGAGCTGACAGGGTGACTCGACAGACAAAATAACAGCAGCCAGAGCAATCACTGTCTCCTGAGGAGGTGTTTATAATGTAAGGAACCCCTGAAGGGATCTGAGCAGGAATGGGAGCCGAAGCTCCTTTGCTACGGCTTGAAGTCCTGCCTGTAAGTCAGTGTGTGGAGCCCAGGCAGTGGGGCTGCCTGTCGCTCTGCACACAGAGCTGCTCTCCTGGCTCTCACCCTGAGCAGGAGGAGTGAGAAATGGAGCTGGCAGGAGCTCCTCCAGCCTCTGGAGCTCAGCAGCCTCACACAGACTACGGTTCCATGCCAGAAACACCCTCTCTGCCCTTGTCAGTCAATACCTTTCCCCTCAAAACACAGCTCCAACTTCTCTTGGCATCTGCTCCAGATCGTAGACTTCAGCCTCTCCCACCCCTTGCTTCCTATCTCAACACTCACGCGGTTTGTATTTCTCAGCCTGCAAGATCCTTGGGGCAAGGAGCGAGCCTCCCTTCAGGTTTTATGAACCAACCTTGTGCTGTAAGCTGTAATGAATCACAGCATGGGTCCGGCTGGGCTTGGCTGGCCCTGAGCGTTGCATCTCTGCCGGTTGCTCCGCTGGCAGCGCACACAGCGATGAACGGGCTCGCTGTCTCCTGAATCCCACTAGGCAGCAGGGGTAGGATGACAAATTGTTCTGACTAATAGTCTAAACAATATGAAACAATGGAAGTTGGGGAGCAGCATATAAAATATGCAGCGTGCAGGGGGCTTGGCTGTTTTGTTTGATTATCAGATGGATATTCCAGTGGCCAGGATCTATCACGGATAGAACAACACATGTCAAACTCAATAAGGGTTCACAGGGAACATGGGGGGTGTCTCAGGGAATTGAGGTGCAGCAGGGAAGGCTAACTTTGAGTCAAGTGCTTGTGCAAATGAGACACTTCTCCCTGCCCAACACACAGGAGCATCCGCTGCATCTTCTGCAGGAGAGGCAGGGATGAAGGTACCTGACCCTGCTCCAGGCCGGCCGGAGAGCAGCAGGAACATTGGGCAGATAGGAAAAGGCATGGGAAGACTGCCCAGCTGATGTGGTTGAGCAGCCGGGGGAGGTTTTCTGTCTTCTCTTTGACATTCCTTTGCATTCAGAGTCATTTTAAAAGTCAAAAGCTGTTAGATTCCCCAGGACGCCCAGGGAGGGCTATTGACTGCGTTTGCTCTGACGATATTTCCCTGCACAGCTGTTTGTGTCATCAGCAGTAGGGTTTCTCTTTAAAAAGATGATATTTTATCCATTAAAAAGAAATCTATAAATGATGAATATGTATTCAGTCTAAGACTGAGTGATGAAATCCTCTCAAAGGTGCAAATCTCCAGCTATCTGTCTGTCTGCGAGCCCTGTGAGAGACTGGCGGTGGGTTCCCTTGGAAGCTCCTCAGCTCTTCGAAAGCCTTGGGGTCACTCAGGCTGTGCAGGGCTCTCTGGCCAGGAAGTTTTCTCTCCAGAGGCTCCTTTCGCTTCCCGTGTCTGAGCAGGGCAGGAATGCTGTGAGAACAACCCCTCAGAAGTTGTTTCAAGCCTTCCAGCTGGAATAGAAAAAGTACAATCAACAGGAGAGGGAAAATGAGCTGTTGGTGGGGAGGAGGGAGAATGAGAGCGTTCCTTTCTCCCTTCTGCAAGGGGCCCTGCTCCCCACGTGCCCTCTGGGGAGCAGATGACTGTGTGGGTTACCCCTCATCTGTGTTTTCCTGGGTGAGTCCTTGCCTGGGGGATGCTGAGCTGGGATTTCTGGTGACCTGTAGCACGCTCAGAGAGTGCGGCACGTGGGTCACCGACACCAAGCCAGTGCCAGCAGGTGGCAGGGGCAGCAGGAATCTTCTGCCACCACTTCAGGGCTCTGTGTGTCTCCTGGTCAGCAGCACCTGATGGACACAGCAGGTCTAATGCTGTGCACGGGCACATTTGACTCCCATCATTGCTCTTTCTCTGGGTTTCCTGGAGGCTGTTTGTGGGATCTAATAACTTCTCAACCAAACCAGTTTTCTTCTATTCCCTTTCCCATAACACATCTTCTAAAAGCCTGATGCTTCCTTCACGGGATAAATGCAAGCACCTTGAACCTTTTATACACAATTGGCATGCAAGCCCTCCTTCCTTATTTTACGCTTCTTGTGTTTTCATTTATTTTTTGCATTTTGATTTATTTTTGCACCAGGCCATTTATTTTGCATGGAAAGACATGACCTGGAGCCTGTAGAGGTGCTCACCGTATACTGCATGTCCTGCTGTCAGCACGGGTGCCAGAAATGGTGGCAGTAAGGGCAGCCAAAATGACTCGGTTTGACCAGCAGCTCCTCCTGGTTCCACCTCCTAAATGAGAGATTCCATGGGAGCATGACAGCTCCCCTGCTTCCTCCTCCCTCCGAAGAGATGTGGCTTGGATCAACCCCCCTGGTCATTCAGGGTGGGCAGGAACACCGTGCCACGTGGTAGGAAAATGCTACCGGTTATCCTGGGTGCAGCCTCAATTCCAGGCACCTGCAACACCTGTGGTGGCATCTGCTGCCAGCGCCTGTGGCTGCTGGGAGATGCGATCATGAGCATCGGAACTGCCTGCATTGCCAGGAGCAAAGGATGCCAGCTGAGGCCGAGAGGATCCTTGTGGGAGACCCTTCGGGAGCACCTTTCCCCATCTCAAACTTTGATTCTCTTGTACATAGATGACTTGGCCTTTAGTTTTCCTCTTGGTCTTGTAAGTATCCCCCCAGCTAGGGCAAGAGGATGAAAAGACAGAGATGACCTGGAGAGAAGCAAGCAGAGAGCTGCAAGCCAAATCACCAAGGCAGGAGGGAGATTTCTCAGCTGAAATTGGGAACAACGGCTTGGAGTTTGTTACTGTCTGCACTTGATGCAAATCCATTTGCTGGGGGATGTTGGGAGCAAGGAGCAGAATGCTCCTGCTTTCACACTTTGTGTTGAGAACTGGAAGATCCCAGACAGAGAGAGAGATCTCAGAGAGATGATGGAGGAAAAATGAAAGGTGAAACAACAACCAAAACAAAATGACGCAAACTTCAGCATTCTTGGAGGGGGGAGCTCTGCCCTGGAAGGGAGGGGGGCAGGCAGCACCGCCCAGCAAAAACGCTTTAAAAGCCTCCCTTTTATATGGCATTTGTTCTTCAAAGACATTAGGGCTTGTAAAAAAGGCATTTACCTCTGCCTCTGACACGTTAATGGTTGTATTTTTGAATCATTAAAAATTGAAATGCGTAACGTACTTGGTAGCTGCCAAACCTTTCTGTAGCCCAGCTCTCCCCCTTTTGCTCTCCTCCATCAGCCTTCTCCTCTCTCCATTCTCTCCATGCACTTTTTACTCTGAGGTTCCCCGCTCCATCCACCTCTTTGTCCTTCCCCTGCCTCCCTCCTTCACTTCGCAGGTCTTCTCCCCACTCTGTTTTCACCCCCAGACTCTCTCCCCATCTGTCCTCTGCTGGAGTCTCAATTCATTTGATGATCTGCTGCTTTAATATTCTCACCTTGCTGTTCTCCTGTTCAGCGGGACTTGGAGAATTAGAAAATGTATTTCTCTGGGTACACTGGAGAGCGAGAGAAACAAAGAAACCAGCAGGGCTTTTCTAATGAGGAATGACTAATTTGACCCAGGAGAGCCCATCCTTTCCCAAGCACTCAATTTTCCCCGGGTTTTGTATCCAAAGACAACATTGGCAGCGATGGGGCAGTGCCAGCCGCAGCTCCGGCGGGTGCCGTGCTCCCCGTGGCGGCTGCTGCCAGCTGCAGAGAGTGGCACTGTTTGCTTTACCTGCTCTCTCAGATGTCACATAACCTGCTGCAGCCAGAGCCAGCAGCACAAAGCAGGCAGACGCGAGGATTTGGAGAAGCTGCTTTTTGCTGATGGCCCTGCCCAGGGCTCCTGAGCACTGAGATATTCAGATCCCAAAGCGCAGCCTTCCCAAGAGCAGGTTAGCAAGGGACCAGGTTTCCTGTAGCCTTACTGAGGCTTTAAGCAGCTTCTGACAGCTTGTAGGCTGGAAAAGAAACACCAAAATGTTGTCCCAGCCTTCTGGTTGATCTATACAACCCTCATATTTGCATTGAATATGCTTAGAAAGAATGGAAGATATCATGGTTTCCTGGTTAGGAAAGAGTATTTAGGCCAAAGGATTTGGAGTTTTTACTGAAAGAGTGGAGGTGGGATGGGATTTGGAGAGGAAACACCCAGGAATGCAAGGAACTCTAAGTGGATGGACACTGTTGGCACCAGCATAGCTTGGTGGAAACCTGTCGTGAATAAATGTCAGCTAAGAACTGAAGTTTTCTCCTAATCATCAGATGAAGGAGTTTATAAAATAGCTTTCCAGCAGGGTAATTGAGGGAAGAAGCATAACTCGTTCAAGATGGGAGTCTGACAAGTTCCTGAATTTCATTTTCAGATGGGGCTGGATTTGACAGTTTGGCCCCTCTTGATTACATCCCGCCTTGGTCCAAGACTCACTGCACTTGTGGAAGGTGGGGAGCTCATCTGCTCCCTTTGCATCAACCTCATCTCCTCCTCCCTGCTGGGCACAGACACAGGCCATGTGCAGCCCTGCACACACACACACACACCCTCACCTGTCCCTGACACAGAGGTTTTCCAGCTGCTTAACGAGCCATGACGTGCCAGACGTCGAAAGTATGAAAATTGCCCAATTTTTTAATATTTTAAGCCCCATCACATATACTTTACTTGTTTGAGCAAAGTGCTTCATGAAGCTTTAGCAAGGAAATGGAAGCTATCATTCCTTATAATCTGCCTGAGCTGGATTGACCCCCTGATCCCTGACAGACCCGTCCTCCTCCCAGCACCCACCTTCCCCTGCTCCCCCCTCTGCTGCCCAGATGGGAAAGTACCCAGAGAGCCAGTGTGGATGCAGTCACTGTGTCTGGGGGTGGTGTTAGCAAACCTGCCTGGCAGGGTGATGGCCAAGGGTGGGTGACAGGGAGTCCCCAGGCAAGGAGCAGGGTGTCTCTGTCTTTCCTCCATTCAGGGATTTGTCCCTCTGGACCTGTGCATGTGACAGAAACCAAGTGCTGCTTGTGCATGGAGAAATGTGCAGAAAGTCTTAAGCAGTGGGAAAATCCCATCTGCATCATGTCTCTTGCTGCAGCCCCTTCGGGAAGAGAAAAGAAAGGTGAGAGGTCCCTGTCTGTCCCCGCACCCACCCATGCCACTGTCCCCTGTCCCCACAACAAGGCCCCTGGGCTCACCCGGTGGGTGCTGCGGTGCCTTGGCCTCGGCGGCTGTGCAGCAGTTGCTGGAGCTGCTCGTGATGAGGTATCTGATTTGCAGCCTGTGAGCACAGCTTGCTTTCATTTCTCTGTAATGAGAAAAAGTGATGGCTTCCTGGGAGGACTTGCATGATGGGGTGTAAAAGAGATGGGAGAGGGGGCTGAAAGTGCTGCGAGGTGCTCACGTGCTCCTTCAAAATGGTCTTTGGGCAGAGATGGCTGTGGGTTCCCCTTGCCCAGCAGGGCAAATATCCCAGGCTTTTAAGAGACCTCTGTGCCTCAGGAGTTGGGGAAGGAGGGGAGGACCCAGCTGCCTGGGGAGACAGGGAGAAGGAGGGACAGCAAAGCAGATGTGTCTGGGCAGCCTTCAGCACCGTTCTCGCTGTATCCATCCTCCCCTTCCCTCTGCTCATGTCAGCACCTTCCCAGAGCGGCCCCCCCTCGGCTGGGCTGTGATTGAAGCAGGTGATGTGCAGAAGCAGCATGGGGAGAGGATGCTGGGCAGAGGTGTGAGGCTCTGCTCCCGCTCTCCGCTCTCCGCTCTCCGCTCCAGCCCCGCCGCGCTGCCGCCCTGTCCCAGGCCACTCTGCCAAGCGCCGAGCGAGGTGCCAGATTCTGCATGTCCTCCTTTATTAATTTAAATCAGGGAAAGGTATTTTTTCTTCCCCTTTTTATTCCACGCTGAGTGTTTTGCATTGCCACTGACAAAGGAGCAGGAATTCCACGCATTTCTTTGGCTGTTTAGCAGAGCTGCTGCCCTACTCTCCCCTGTCAGACACT
This sequence comes from Clamator glandarius, assembly GCA_033459285.1. Lineage (NCBI taxonomy): Eukaryota > Metazoa > Chordata > Aves > Cuculiformes > Cuculidae > Clamator > Clamator glandarius. The sequence continues at coordinate 1,085,426 of JAUNZM010000180.1, read as the reverse complement.
AATCTCTCCTAATATTTAACAGTCCCAGTAGGCAGCAGGATTTATCCTCTGGCCTTTCTACCTGTCATTTCATCCCTTCTCACTTAGGAGTCCTTTGATTCCCTTCCGAAAAGAGGTGCCAGGACCAACGTGATGGATTGGCTCATGCTGGCAGTTGGAGAACCAGCTCCATTTTTCTCTGTTCCAGCTGTCGGGTATTTATCTGGAGCAGCTCCCTACAGCTGGGGAAGGGCCTTGTGCCTCCTTGCAGGGAGACATGCGGATGGGCAGGCTTACTGAGTGGGAAGGTGGTGTGGGTGTTAATGCTGCAGCTCCTGCAGGGCCCAGTTCCAAACCGCAGACTTGAGCTGTGGATGTTTTAGCTCCTGGATTGATCTGGATCTAATACCATCATCCATTTCAGGGAGGAATTCCTCCCCCACTGCTCCCCAGACGTCTTCATCCCTTCCCATCGCTATCTCCACATGTTCCCTTTCCCCAGCATCTCAGCTGCCATCTCCTTACATGCACAACCCAGAGGACAAGCACCTTCAGAGGAGAAGAGTCTCGCATGGTCTCTGTGCACACCAGAGCTGCAGCAGAGCTGTCTTCCCACTCTCCATCCTTCCAGAGTCCAGCCCTGTGGGATATACAGCCTGTGGCAGGGGGGAGGCAGCCTGTGAATGAACAGGGATGCTCTGCTGTGGAGCAGGGTATGCCCCTGGGATCCCACACCTATTAATGGGTCCAGGAGAGACCTGATGGCTGCAAACCAGCATGGTACCAAAGGCTCTCCTTGCTCCCCAGGCAGATGCTTAAGCAGCTCAGGAGCTCAAAGTGTCAGGGCAGCACAGTAGCTCTTTATACCACTAACGAACAAGTCCTTTGATTGCCATTTCCTTAGTCTGGGAGTTGGAAGTCATTAGGCTCCAACCTGTCATGCTGCTTGGGCTCCAGTTACGGGGCTGGGCTGGGGTTTGGTGGAGGCACAGGCTGCTCCATGGGGCATTTCTCCATCGGGGATCATGAGAAGGGCAGAAATCCTACTCTCTCGCTAATGACCCTTCCTGCTGTCACCTGCTGCGCCAGGCTGTGATCCCACCCCATATGCAGCAGGGCTCGCGGAGGGGACGCGTGGGCGCAGGCAGGGGCTGGTGCTTCCTCCAGCTGCCTCCTCCCCGCTCCTTTGCTCACTTTGTTTCCTACTCTCATGCCTAAATAGTGGCAACTTCAGAGCTCTGCGGGGCACCATTAACAGACAGATGATACTGCCGGAGCACAGCTGTCCGAGGCCGTGGAAAACAGGTTCCATATAATCTTTCTGAAGGGGCATGTGTTTAACACTGACCTGGTTGGGCAGCCTGCAGCCAGGCCTCTCCCATGAGCTCACGCCGTCCAGAGCAGCCAGACAACAACCACCATTAATAACCTCAAGGTGCTAAAACCAAGCAGGGGCTTTCAGAGTTTCAAGCTGGAAGAACTCTTGGAGTCTCCCTTGAGAGGAAGAAGCTGAGTCCTGCAGAGATGCTCCTGGGATGCTCCTCCCCGAGCGGCTCTTTCAATGCTGTGTGCCCTTGAACCCACCTTAACCCAGGGGCTCACCCACCTTTCTGCCCCCTCCTGCACACACACCTGGGGCCAGCCCTGGCTCCGGATAGTCTGGCCACATGCACACAATCCCTGGGGCAGCACAGCTAGGAGTCACCCCTCTGATGGTCTGCGCAAGAGCAAGGTCCTGCCTGGGGTTGGAGATGACCCAGAGGGCATCAGATGAAGATTCCTGCTTTTGGGTGTGTGACTTAAATGCTCAAAGGGCGAGAGCAGATGATAGTAGAGAGTCTTGTTCATCCTGACTTGCTCATTGTGCAGAACAGTAGGAAGTTTCAAGTGAAAACGTGGCTGGACCGACAAAAGCTCAAGGACGTTGCTGTTTCATGTTTGAAATAACCAAGAACAACTAGAGGTGACAGCCCTCCAAGCCCCCGTAGCTAAAACATCAGAAGTGAAGTGCAAAAAATTGGTCCCAGGTAGGGACGCAGCACTGTGTAACAACTGGAGAGGAAGCCCTGCTCCTGCATTCTGGTGACAGAACACACAGAAAAGGGGTGATGAAAAACAATGTCCTTTTGTAGGTTGCACCAGATTCCTATGAGAGGTTTCCAGGCTGCTGTGTCAGGGATGGGGTATGGGGTACTCAGGATGGTCTCATTTCCACATGAAATTTGGGGTGTAGGTGGTTTGAATATTGGAAATCAGTGTTTCTTTCACTAGAGAACCCCCAGAGTTGGCACTATGTCTGCACTGTTCTTTCTCTCTCGCAGGTGCCATGCTGGGCTGCATCGCTCCGCCCGGGTTCCAGTCCCTTTCTACGTGACTTTGTCCTGTAATCCTGTACAGGGGTGATGTGATTTCCCAGGGGTGACAAAGAAGCAACAGCAGAGCCAGGGACAAGGATTCTGATTGTCCCGCGGGAGAGAGATGCTCTGTGTGTGGCCCCAGGTATCAAGAATTTCTCTCTTTCCCCAAATGAGTAAAGGCAGGGGCAGGCAGGATGGACTCCTCATCACTCCCTTCTCCACAGCTGCAAGTCTCTGTCCTGGCCTAACGCAGCCACCACCAGTGCCAGCATTCTGGTCGCAGCTCTGTGTGATGAGGATTTATCCATGGAGTATGGAAACCCAGTACCCCTCTGCAGCTATTTCACAGATGGGGATGGGGAGCATGGCACTCGGACAGCAACAGCGTGATGGCCAGGAAGCCTTGGGACACAGACGGCTTTGTCAAGAGGAAGGGAATAATCATGACTTTTGTCCGGAGCTGCTGCTGTTCCACGCCGATCAGGTTTAAATCCGTGTGCAGACAGCTGGCAAACCACACCACGCACTCTAAATCCAGCGCTGACTTAACAGCCTGAGAGGGCCCCTTCGAAAAAGTCATTAGTGAGGCTTTTGGGGAAGGAGCGTGCACCATTGTGCTGAGACACTGAGCTTGTTTAAACAGAGCCAGCGCGAAAGGAAAAGCTCCCCAGGGTCTTCGTGGGAATGTTTCTGGGAAGCTGAAGGAGGCTTGTTTGCTCCAAGCTCCAGCTCTCTTTCTGCCATGATCTCACGGTGATGCACTCCCTGTCCTGAAGCCGTGAGAGGCTGCACCGTGGGGCTGCACCCTTTGTCTTTGTGTTGATGCAGTGGTACAGCCCAGCACGGGATGCTGAGGTGCAGGATGGAGAGAGGCTGATGCTCCTTTTCTGCAGCACTAGGTCCAGCTCAGGCATGAGAACCAGGTCCCACATCTCTCCTCCAGCAAGGGGAGCACAGTTGCCTTCATTGCTCAAGACCTGAGGTTGCATCTGGGCTGTGTGATGAGATGTGATCTCTCAGCCTGACCCTTTCTGCTCCTCCTTGCACTGCCCTGGCACTCACAGGCTCAGCTGGAGTGGGAGCCTGAGACTAGCCAGCTCCCCCACACTCCTAGTTCCATCCCCGTGAGGTGCAGATGGTGCTGAAAGAGTGGAAATCTCTCCGAAAAACATTTAACTTTTATGAATCTCCAAGCAGGCCTGCTGTGAACTTGACTCTGTGGGGTTAAACCCATTATTATTGGATGCAAACCAGCATGTTTTCCACTAAAAACAAGCTGCTGGCCCAAGGAACAGCCCCACATCCTGCTCGAAAACCCACAGCTCGGTGCCGTGGGGGGTGTCGGTGTGTTTGAGGGGGCTAGGAGGGTGAAAGGAGGGTGACTGGTCACCCAGAACAGGGAGCAGCTCAGGTTCTGCCCCTACTCCTGCGGGTGCCGGTGGGTGAGGCAGACATCAGCCCTGTACCTCAGTTTCCCCATCTGAAGATTAAGGACAAGTGAAATACTGGAAAGGCAGTGATTCAAATTAATTGCTGTTTGTAAAGTGCTTTGAGATCCCTGGGGGAAAGATTCCAGTGGAGTTGGATTGCAGTGGGGCTGGGCAGTCTCCGGGAGGACTTTGGTGTGCTGGGTTAGTCGGGATTACTTACTCGAGTGAGCAACAGACGAGTGCTGGCACGTGGATGTTCATTACACAGCTACACAACCCCGCTGAGCCTGCAGTAATCACTCAGGATGTATTCTGCCTGCCCTAATGATGCAGTTAATTGCTGTTCCACCTGCTATGGACACTCAGGTGCTGATGCTTCCCCCCCTTCTCGGTGCCCCGTACATGAGGTCCCACGGCGCACAAGGTGAGAACTGCTACTGAGTCCATGGAAGGACAATCCTTGACCCACAGCCCAGGCCACCTCAAACGTCTTTGCCCAGCTTCCACCAAACCCAGCCTGAGGAGTTGCCTCCCTCTCCATCCCATCAGCACCCTTCCCCATCCCGCTACCGGGCTTCCCTGCCGGCTGCTGCCTGCCACTCCCCCACCGCTGCCCGCACCGTGATGGATGTGATTAATATATGCTTGGCGAGCAGTCGATCCTTCCGTGCTTGCTTTGAACCTTGGATCGTTAATGTCTCCATATGGGCACCATTTTTCCCTGTCACGCCACAGCCATATCTGGAGAGAGAGTGAAGAGAGTCTGCTTCCCAGTGGCAAAACCCAAACAGCCACAGCTCCGGAGCTTTCCTCACCTTTGGGAAAGGTCAGGAGTATAAAGAGCTGTTGCCAGGAGGTCCTCAGGCACAGAGCGGGAATGGAGATCGCTTCGTGGCTGGTGCTTGGTCTGGCGGTGAGGCCTTTAATAGCCTTTTTCTGCCTGTTTTTGAACTATCTCACTGCTCTCTGCTCCCTTTCTCTCCACCACTTGCTCCCTCTCCACTTCCCCCCTGCAAATTTCATTTTTTTTGAAGGGCCACAATTCTTTTTCAGTTTTATTTCTCATTAAAAATAAATACCGTTGCGATAATTTACTGTGAGTTTAATTAGAAATGAGTTACGTGATCTAAGCATTAGGATTTAATTGCTCGTTCCTAAAACAATTTTCTCATCTGATATGTCCCTAGTTAATGATCGTTCATTAAATCAGATTTGAGTCTCTTAAGTGGAGTTAGAAGGGCTGCAGATCTCCTGTGATAGCTGCTGCAGCCAGCCCAGAGCAGGCACTGAGTCCGTCATCCCTTGAACCTGAGGACACTGGGGATGAAGGGGAAGCTGGCTGGGATGGGTGCAGGCAAGAGCCGCTGTGGAGCATCTTCCCCAGTTCCCCACGATCCTCCTCTGCTGGGACTGATCATCGAATCTTCCCCTTGCAAACAATGCCCACCAAAACCCATTTGACTTAAAATCATAGAATCATGGAATGGTTTGGGTAGCGAGGGACCTCAAAACCCATCCAGTCCCAGCCCTCTGCCAGGGGCAGGGGCACCTCCCACTGGATCAGGAGCTCCAAGCTCCATCCAACCTGGCCTTGAACCCCTCCAGGGATGGGGCAGCCACCTCTACTCTGGGCAACCTGGGCCAGGGCCTCCTCACCCTTGTTGTGAAGAATTTCTTCCTTACGTCCAATCTAAATCTTCCCCCTTCCAATTTAAAGCCATTCCCCCTCATCCTATCCCTAGAGGGCCTTGTACAGGTAGGGAGCAGGTGTTACGTGTCCCTCCCCAGCTTTCCTGCAGCCTCTTTCAGTGCTGGAAGCTGCTCTAAGGTCTCCCTGGAGCCTTCTCTTCTCCAGGCTGAACAAACCCCAACTCTCATTGCCTGTCGTCCTAGCAGAGATGCTTCAGCTCTCAGATTACCTTTGTGCTCTCTTCCTCTCCTTCTTATTTTGGGAATTCCACAGCTGGACACAGTTCTCCAGGTGAGGTCTCATGAGGGTGGAGTTGGGTCTCAGCTGCCCACCCTGTGGCAGCCCCAGCTCCTCCAAGCACAGGGGATCCAAGGCATCAATGGAGAGTGGTCAGAGATGCCGTGGGGTTGGATTTCACTGGACAAAAGCCATGTGCTGACACACACCCCTTCCTTTTGGGAGGTGGAACCCACCACCCTGCGTCGTGGTGAGGGCAATCTTGAACAGTTCCAACTTGTTTTGGGGTGGTTTGGGGAGGGGGGATTATTTTCATGATAAATGTTGATTAATCAAAACAGAAACTTTTTCAGGAAGTGGAGAGAGATATCAAGGAGACTGTTTTGTGCTTTACTTGCTCATTTTTATTCCAAAAACATCTAATCAAAACCACATCTGGAGAGAGCAGCCCCTCTGCTGCCCCCAGCGCCCCGTGCCCAGAGGCAAAGCCAGGAGGGCACCGGCCGCTCAGGCTCGTCCTTGCTCCCCAGCTCTGAGCCCCACGGGGCTGGAAGCTCATGGGGTCACAGCTGGGAGGGCAGCAGGGATGGGGTGGGATGGAACAGGTGGGGTGCACTCTCTTGCTTCTCAGTTCTGAGCAGAAATTCTTGAAAAACGCTAAGCCAAAACTAACACATTCCTACAATAAAACTTTGTTTTGATACATCAGCGTTTTTCCAGAGGGGAAAAAAAAACCCAACCCAACAACAAAATCAACCCGAAACCCTCCACACTTAGTTGGAAAAGTCCTCACCAGCTCCTATTCTGGGCTTCCCTGCTCTGCTTTCCTGGGAGCAGTGGGATCACTCCCTGCCTGGAGCTGGTGGCTGGGATGGATGGGGCAGCGGGTGCCGTTGGTGCATCGGCTCCCAGCTCTGCGGGCTGAGCCCACCCTTGGACACGGGCAGGTCTGGTCCGAGTGCTCAGCTGCAGCACCTGGCTGCCCTCAGCGAGGCTCTGCCAGAGAGGCAGGTCCCACATAGCCCTCAGGGGACTTTCTTTTGGGTCCATTCAGCAGGATAAGTGTGGGACTGCAGAGCTAACCGCACGTGCACCTTTCTTGCCACTGGTCTGCACGCTTGTGCTGGAAAGTGGCCCCATCACTTCCCTGTTTACACCTTGCTGGGACCGCTTTCTGACATCTCTTCACCTTGATGAGGTGCTGAGGGGCACGGTTTAGTGTTTGATAGGAGTGGTTGGACTTGATGTTCTGGTGGGTCTCCTCCAACCTGGTTATTCTATGATTCTCTTCTCACTGTCCTTCCCTTTTTGTCTCTCTCTGACTCTGCATTCCTGCAGCAAAAGGTTTCTTTCCTATTTCAGGGCTTTATTTACATGAACGTATTTATTTACCCACAAACCAAGGATACTGGAGGAACGCGTCTGGAAGAGGATGGTGCTAGGGAAGAGCTCCCTTTCCCTGAGCTGAAGCGGAGGGAGGGATGGAGCCCGTCCACCCCGACTCCCTGCAGTAGCTGCCCCTGCCGGGGGGCGGGATGGGATGGCATCCCAGTGTGCCGCAGCAGGAGGACACTGTCACCTGGCAACTGCTGAGCCACTCCTGACACCTTCCTGGGTGTCAAACACACCGTGTCACTGATCTCTTCCAAAGGAAGGACAAAACGGGGAAGAGCAGGAGTTGGAGGAAAGAGAATGAGAGAGGCAGGAGGGTAAGCCAGCCCCTGGGTAACCTTGAACGTGCTAACAGATGGCTGGGACCCAATGAACGGTGTTCGCAAGAGCCCCGCCGTTCAATCAGCATTCCCTGTTTTCTGCTGGAAATAAAAAGGCCGTTAAAAGGAAGCGGCAAGGCCAGGCGGAGGGGTGTCTGACTGCACGGCGAGGGGCGGCCGCTTCCAGCATCTGTCAGTGCACGGCTTTCAGGAATGTCTATATATAAATAAATGCAATGAAAAGGTCCCCAGTCCCAGTGAAAGGAAATGATTTCCTCCTCAAGTGATTATGGGCACCATTATGCAAATAGTAGCCAGGCCAACAAAGCGGCCTCATAAGGAAAGGGGAATGGAGCCAGCAAAAGCTTGGGAGCTCCAGATATTGACTGCTAACCACACAGGCAGCGAATGGAGAGTGGCCTGAGCAAGGGTGAGGGTGGTGGGACAGCCTAGCAGTGATGGGACAGGGAGAGGAGAGGAGAGGAGAGGAGAGGAGAGGAGAGGAGAGGAGAGGAGAGGAGAGGAGAGGAGAGGAGAGGAGAGGAGAGGAGAGGAGAGGAGAGGAGAGGAGAGGAGAGGAGAGGAGAGGAGAGGAGAGGAGAGGAGAGGAGAGGAGAGGAGAGGAGAGGAGAGGAGAGGAGAGGAGAGGAGAGGAGAGGAGAGGAGAGGAGAGGAGAGGAGAGGAGAGGAGAGGAGAGGAGAGGAGAGGAGAGGAGAGGAGAGGAGAGGAGAGGAGAGGAGAGGAGAGGAGAGGAGAGGAGAGGAGAGGAGAGGAGAGGAGAGGAGAGGAGAGGAGAGGAGAGGAGAGGAGAGGAGAGGAGAGGAGAGGAGAGGAGAGGAGAGGAGAGGAGAGGAGAGGAGAGGAGAGGAGAGGAGAGGAGAGGAGAGGAGAGGAGAGGAGAGGAGAGGAGAGGAGAGGAGAGGAGAGGAGAGGAGAGGAGAGGAGAGGAGAGGAGAGGAGAGGAGAGGAGAGGAGAGAAGGCTGCCCAGCTCTCATAATGGACACTACCCAAATTGCTAGACCTGCTCCTGCCCCGCAGAGCTCGGCTGTGATCCTCTCTCCTCCCCTTTGCAAGCATTTAGCAGTAGCAGATAAATAAACGGATATCAATCATCTCTGCAGTACAGCATGATCACCTTACGGGACTCATTTCCTCTCAAAATACACAAGTTAAACTTCTATTTAGCTTCCCTTAAATTTTAATGTCTCCTTTTGACATAAATATTTTAGTGTTTTGGGAAGGACAAAGTGGAAAGGGGTGATAGGATATGCCATGGGGCTTTCCCACAGGCTGCAGAACAGGAACATCCACGTCTTCACCCGTGCATGAGCAAACCCTCCCTGAGCACAGGGCTCTGCCGTGCGGATTCAGCTTCAGAGCAGGAGCCTTGCTGCTCCAGAATCGCCAATGGAAGCATCACTCTGCCCCTCTGCCCACCAGTGGTGGCTTTTCCATGCCAGGGAGATGTGCTCAGGACAGCAGCAGCCCTAAACAGTGCAGGGACAGGAGCTGTAACTTCTCCCTGGAAGGCAGCAGTCGCAACCCCAGCCGGTGCCTCCTCTGCCAGGTTTGTGCAGAGCTCTGTAAACTCACCCCAGAGATTCCTGGGGTTCCAGTCGGATGGTTTCCACAGGTCAACGACAGTTCATTTCCTTATGGAAGTTCACATTCTCTATAAGAAAATGTATAGATCATAAAGAAAAAAATGGCTCTGAGGTCCTTCTCTGTTTTCTCATCATGTGTGGGGTGCATGGCTCTCGGGCCACTGGTGGTGGCAGAGGTGGGTCTGGTCCCCTGGCCAGGTGGGTTTCCCCTGTCCCCATGCAACGCCCTGGCCAGGTTGCTGCATTGTGCTGGTGGCAACTCCAAGGAGGACTTGGCTGTGTCCACTTGGAGACTTCTGCATGAGTTAGGGTTCCTCCCTTGAAGCGTCAAACCACCAAGGAGCTCTCCCGGTCCTCCAGCAGTTCTGTGAGGGAGAAGCATCGTGCTAGCAGCCACCGCTGGCCCAGCCTGGAGGAGTCGTTTGGAGCAGCAGCCACCCCCAAGGCTCCAGGTTTGCTGTTGTGATTGATCTGTACACGCACGCTCGCACACAGCCCTGCCTCTCCATCACGCCGTGCCACATGTGGTTGTGGACGGTGGGAAACAGGTGCAGTGCGCTATCGAATCCATATGGTAACCGTTTAGTCCCACTTTGCTGCAGCATAAATTACAGCAGAAGGAGCGAGGCGAGACAGCCAGACCCAGACAGGGCCGCTGGTTTGGAGGTTCTGCACATGGACCTTTTCCACCCCCCAACTTGGTCACACCCTGATCTGCTCCCTCTGTTATTCCAGTGATGCCATCTCCCTCAGCCCTGAGGGAAACAACAGCCCCCGTCCTCGTGATGAATACCCTGAGCCTGTGGCCCAGAAGGTCCAGCAGTGGCCGGGTGCTGCTGCTGAGTGGGTGACACCACACAGGCAGGTTCAGAAGGACATGATCCAGCATTGTTTGTGCCTTCGTGCAGCAGCACAGACCATTTCAAGTGCTTCTCAGCCTGCTTTGGGTGGGAGCTCACTCCTGGAGGACCGACCTATGCAGTCAGCACCTCACAGGTGCACAAAGCCCCACAGTGGGAAGATGTGGGCTCCTCACGTCGGCTGCAAGGTGACACCAACATATATGCTGCAGAGTGGATGCTGCTTTGGCTTTCCCTTTTCACCTCTGCAACACAAAACCCAGTTGCTCCGATCTCCCACAGACCTGTTTGTGTTCATTTGTTGGCTGGTGAAATGACAGCCTGGAAGAGAAGTGATTCATACTGTGGCTTACCTGGGAGACAGAGGTGAATCCTAAAGCACGTGGAAGCATCCAGCTGGATGCCATTGATCCCTCTGTTAGGATAAACTCTCTTGCTGGTGCCGCTGGAGTGAACAATGGACTGACCAGTGCCTGTGATAGTCACGGTTTGTAAATAAAATGCCCTGTCAACTGATGGGTCGAACACCAGGCTTGACAGGGCAGGACGGATTATCCCTCGGAGCTATTAGCAAGTTTAGGGATGAGCCTTGTCTCAGCACAACTCCTCATGCTTGACACCAGTGCAACAGAATCATAGAAAAGACCTCTGAGCAAACCTTGACCATCCCCACCAAGTCATCTTGACCCCTCCCAAAGAGCCACCAGGATGATGTTGCTCACATATTCCTTGCTTCCCTCTTTCATCATACATTTCCAGCCTGGTTTGGTCTTTTTAACCCGTGCCCTTACCTGCATCTCAGAGGAGTTTATGGAGTAAGGTACATCCCCTTGCCCTTTTCAGCCCAGAGAAATCTTCTCATGACATGACAGAAATCCAAGAAATCAACAACTCTGGAGGTTTGTAATAAGTATGAATCCTTCCTAAACCCAGACACTCAGCACGAAGAGGGGTCAGTGATCCCCAGGCTCCTTCCCCTCTGCCTCCTGCCGTCTGTCTCTGGGTAGATGATAGGAAGCAGATGAGGCAGGCTTGGGACACCCAGCTGTTCCAAGGTATGGTCGTGGTTTGTGTCTCCGGAGCAGGCGCTGGGCAGGACTGTGCTCCAGGCACTGCTCATGCGGGAGACACAGACCTCCCACTCAGAGACCCTGGGAATGCTCCCATATCTCCTGCTTCCCCCAGGTCCCTCTTCCCAGCCGTGTCCTGTGCAGAGCCAGGGGGAGTGAGCATCCATCCGTGCAAGATTCATCTCTTGTCTGCGTGTGTGTGTGTGTGTGTGTGTGTGTGTGTCTTGGTGGGCACACGAGTGCCGTGCAGGCAGGGTTCAAGCTGTCTCGACCTTCTTGCAAGCCATTTTGAGCCAGGTATCTCCCCTGGTTGGAAGGAAGCGATGGGTAACGATGTTTAACACTTCTAGGGGCTCCACCGTGCTGACGTAGCCCTGAGGATCGCCAGGGAAGCAGACCAGTAGATGCATTCATCTTCCCTACTTCCAGCCTGCAGGTAAAATAAACACAGCTTCAAAAACACCCATGCAATGTCACTTTACTGGCTCCTGCAAATTCACTCTCACACTCTCCCTCTCTCTGTCACTCACACTTACTCCCTGTCCTCCCTGCCTCTGGCCTCACATCCCTACCCTGCTTCTTTGCTTCCCAGCCCCTGCTCCCCACCTCTCTGCACCCCACGGAGCAGCTGGCAGGGCTGGGGCTCAGCAGGGGTGCGGGGAGGACGGAAACACCACGGAGCTGCCTGGGGAATCCACTGCCAAGACCCATAAATAAGGGAACCCTGTTTGCTTTCTCCTTGTCCGGCTTTGTGCAAATATTTACTGCCCCTGTGACCCGTGGAGGCAGCGCAGGCAGCGGCGGACGGGAAGCAGCAGCTCTGGAGGAGTTGCTGGTGCGGGAAACGTCCGCCTCGCTCCAGCTCCAGGGATCTCCAGTTTTTGCACAACGGCAGCAAGCAATTAGCAGAGAATATTAAAACTTTGCCAGCTGGTTTGAGGACCTCATCTTGAGTCTGTCAGATTCTTCGTCATGACTTTAGGCTGTGTTTTTCCAGGGTGCAGGATCTGGAGTGGAACACCAGTGGTCTGAAGAAGGAGCATGGCACAAAGAAGGGACATGGAGCCTCCTGCCACCCTCACCCCGGCTCAGGAGCTGGGCAGAATTCAGGCAGTGCCAGCCTTACCACAGCCTGTTAGCTCTCCACGCACCCCAGAGCTGCACCTCCACATGAGTCACATCCCTGGTGCCACGGGGTGAGAGAAGCCTGTCAAAACCCATGTCATGCACTCATAGCAGGACTTAACCTCTGGAGTCCCCAGTGCAGGAAGGACATGGATCTGTTGGATTGAGTCCAGAGGAGTCCCCTGAGATGATCTGATGGCTGGAGCACCTCTGCTATGAGGACAGGCTGAGACCTGGGTTTGTTCGTCCTGGAGAAGAGAGGGCTCCAGGGATACTTTAGAGCAGCTTCCAGTGCTGAAAGGGAAGATGGGGAAAGCTCCAGGAAAGCTGGGGAGGGGCTTTTGATCAGGGGGTGCAGGGACAGTATGAGGGGAACGGTTTTAAGCTGAAAGAGGGTAGATCGCGATGAGATCTTAGGAAGAAAAGTTACATTGTGAGGGTGGGGAGGCCCTGGCCCAGGTTGCCCGGAGCAGTGGTGGCTGCCCCATCCCTGGAGGGGTTCAAGGCCAGGTTGGATGGGGCTTGGAGCCCCTGATCCAGTGGGAGGTGTCCCTGCCCGTGGCAGGGGTGGGACTGGATGGGCTTTGAGGTCCCTTCCTACCCAAAACATTCCATGGTTTTATGATAAGTCTCTGCCCAGGGAGGTTCATCAGCTTTCCCAGGGCTCTGCAGGTCTCAGCATCCTTTACCTGCTCTCTTCATCCACAAGTCTCTCCCTCTCAGTCACTCTGGGCATGTATTTTCCCTCCTGCCCTGTTTGTTGCTTTTTAATTTAAAGATAAACCTGCACATCTGCTGAGCTTCTAGCTTCTCCATGAAGTGCAGCAGCCCATGGATTCACAGATCCATGGAGAGCAGTGCCAGCTTCCAGACAGCAACAGGTACTTTGCACCTCCAAGCATCTCCCAGCTCTGGAGATGAACAGGTTGATTGTGGAGCAGCATGTTGGACAGGAGAGCAAAGCTACACTCCTGTTTGCTATCCCTGGCATCACTCTGTGGCGGGTGTGTAGCTCTCTGACAGTGGAAAGGAAAGTGTTAATTGCCTCTCTCTGGCTAAGGAATGCTGCAATCAACTGGCCCAACTGGGATTTGCTGGTGGGTGGGCTGGGCCAGCTGCAGGCTGGGTATTTATTGCAGGGAGGGGGCTCAAGTGTGGTTTGGCTGTTGGTTCCCTTGGGGCTGTGGGTGAGGTGGTCTGACCAGGGCTGCTATGAGCTGAGCTCCTCTCTGGTGGCCTCCTCCTGCCCTGGCTGGAAGAACTGTGCCTGGCTTGCTCTGCCTTTAGGTAAGGGTGTGTTTTTACTTTGAGTTTAGTTTGAGTTTAGATTTCTTGGTGGATGAGCAGGTCCTGGTGACATCTCAGATGGTGACTGCAATGGAAAGGTAGAGATGTCCTGTCTGTCCTGGGGAGTCTGCCCTTGTTTTTTACTTTCTTCTGACCCATTGCATTGTGTGTGTCTCCAGGTAATCCTCCTATGAGGCAGTGAGGAATGCATGGAAATATGAAATGTCCTCCTTGCCCTTTCAGGGTCCCCAGAGCTGGCAAGCTCCTCGCCCAGCCAGGCCTGCGACTGAACAGATTCACTAACAGATTTCTTTTGTAATATCTCAGCTTGGAGAAGTTAATTATCTCCAAATATTGAAAAGGGCAGATGGATTTTGCAGGATTTACTTGGCTATGTAATTTTGGTGCCCCAGAGATGCTATTTGGTCTGGCTGCGATGAGTGACACATCATTGCACCCGGGCGCAAATGTCACTTGAGTATATAACTTCTTCCCTCTCCTGTTATTTGCCCACTGGGGAGAACCGTCTCTTCCAGGCTGGCCTGGCTGTGCTGAGACTGCTAATGCTCTCACCCAGGCCTCTCTGCTGTGCTGGCATGGCCAGCTGAGCATTCACCAGGGGCTGCTCTGCAAGCTCCCACTGTGTTTCATAGCCAGAGCTGCAGACTGAGCACTTCTGGCTCAAGCCAATGTATAAATGTTAGGAAAAGCTTCTGAGCACATCCTGAGTGTTGATGCAGAGAGAAGCCAGTTATTCCCGAGGGCTGATGAGGAGTCCTTGCTCCAGCTGGCTGGAAGATGGCCCTTCTCAGCCCCTCTTTCATCACTCTTCCTTCTCTCGAGGTATTTGGGGGAGTCTGTGCTAATGCTCTGGCAGAAAAAAGAGGGGTGGGGTGTTAAGCTTTCTTTCCCTAGGGTGAGCATATTCCCCTCGCAGGATCTGGGGAGCGCTTGCTGCTGGAGCTGGGCTCTGCTCTCCTCTCTCTGCCCCCCCACTTCTGCTGTAGTGGTGCAGGATCCACATGTTTGCAGCTGCCCAGATTGACTTGTATTTAGGGACAGGGTTTTTTTTGGCGTGATGATCAGACCAGAGGTATATTCTCTTTCTGCCTCCTCCATCTCCTTGTGCTTTGTTTCAAGCAGTGAAAAGTTAAACGCACCATCACATTATCCGCATGCTCAGCACAGAAACTAAATAGAGATGTTCCCAGTAAACTCACTTTAATATATTTGCAAAGCAAAACAGTCACCCCATGCAGTTATGGCTCTCAGAAGTTGTTGAAGTGGAGGTGACCACTAAAAAGGAGGCAAATGCAGAAGGGGTTTTATGCATTTGGGTTTAAGGCATGAGGTGAACTTCGCAATGCTCCACTCCTGCTCATAGGCAGAGGTTGACTTCTGTGTTTGGAGGATCTGGGTCAAATAGCTAGAGGTCCTGTCTTGGAGGGTTTACCAGTCCTTGGAGTTGATTGAATTGGACTGGGGAGGGCAGTGACCACAATGCTTCCCTCTGTGCCTCCAGCTGGTTTGACTTGCAATGCAAATGTTTTCTCCTGTCACCTCTTAATGATCCTTTTTCCCCTTGTGGGTGTATAATTTCCCCTGAAATTCTCCAGTGAACACTTTCCATCACAGTTATTTGTCCCTTTCTTTTCAAGTCTATGGCAACTTCTATAGAATTGCAGACCTGGCATGATTTGGGTTGGGACTGGATTGAATTGCAGGATTTAATCTCTGGCTGTCAAGTGATCCTGCGTTACCTTCTGTGGGGCTGACAGCGAGGAGACCCCAAACCTGCTGGGATCTATAAAATGAGCTGACAAGTGGCCCAGTTTGCAGAGCAGAGATCTTCTCTGAAGCTTGTGCTCTGGGTGAGCGGCGTTGCTCCCTGGGGCAGTGGAGAGGGGTCTGGGATGGAGGAGGAGAAAGGAATGCTTGGCTCAGTGGAGCGAGGGAGGAAGGGGAGAGCAAATGCTCTTCTGGGGGATGCTATTGGAAAGACATCATAGCGGAGGGGTTCATAAATCCATGGGGCTTCACTGCTGAGGCTCGATTCATCTGCACATCAAAGCCAACCAAGAGCCCCTCAGTGAGGCTGCAGGAGTCAGGGGCAAGAAGGGGTGGCTGAAGCACTGGCCCCCTGCACCTTGTCCCAAAACACACGAGCTTTGAAAACACTCATAAGCCACTGGATGTGGTAGAAAACATCCCCTGCCATGTGCGGAGTGTGCAGACCTGTGCCTGAGATCTCTGTGTGCTGGATGACGGGTGTTGTGGCGCTGGCTGGAAAACACGGCTGGCATTGTTGTTTTGTACGGTGCTTGCCTGAGGCTGCGTGGGAGAAGGTGCAAACCCAGCCTGCTGGCTGTGGAGGAATGTCTGTCCCAGCAAGTGAGCAGTTGGGTTTAAGGCATGAGGTGGACTTTGGGGGACCTTTGCTACGCTTCACTCCTGGGTCAAATAGCTAAAGGCTGAGCGCTTCAGTCAGGTCTGCTGATCCTTTGCTGGAAGTCCCTCTTGGCAAGGAAGCGGCAGGATCCTTCCCTCTGGAACTGAGGGAATTGGTCTGTGTACTGGCAGCTTAAATCAAAATCAAAGGATTGTGTGGATTGATGGTGAACACAGCACATGGCTGAGCAGGGCACCAACCCTGGGCTGGCGTGTCACTGTTCCCATGTGTTACACTGAATTATTGAGCATCAGAGCTAGTATCTTCCCTGCATGCTCTGTGGGCTGAGCTGAAATGCCCCAGAAGTCTTAGCTTGACATGAGAAAAACGCAGAGCTCCCCCTGACCCCCATCCCTTAAAAGCCTAAAGCTGGTCTGTCTGAAGTTGTGCCTTGCTTGGCAGGGCCTGGGCTGGGTGAGGTGGTCTCTCCTGGGATACCCTTGTGCTGCATCAGCTCAGGAATCTGCTTTGCCTCTTTCCTTGTACAGACAGACACATCTCCTTCTTGCGGCATCTGCCATTGCCTTGCAGGAGGTATGACCTGTTCCCACCAAAATAACCTGGAATGGTTTGTTACCGATGGGCTTTCTTGGTCTCCTGCCTCCTCTTCTGTCTCAGGGCTGGTATCAGGTCTGTTGATGGGAGAGAGCAGCCTTGACAGGAGATAACGCACGTGCCATGTTTATTGACTGCTGCTTCTGCAGGGGAACTAAACCTTTCCTCCCCCAGGGACTGTACTGCTGATTGATACTTAGGCAGCCCCTCACTGTGCTCTTTCCTCTTCTCTGATGGTGTTTCTAAAGCAGGCAGCAGGGGCAGAGCGAGATGCTGAACAAAACAGCTTCTTTTTCCCAGCCTCAGCTTACTCGCAGAAATCCCCACTGGTTTGCTGAGAGGAGGGGGACCTTGGAATCGCAGGATTGTGAAATGGTTTGCTTTAGAAGGTACCTTAAAGACCATACACCCCCTGCCATGTTCAGGGACACCTCCCACTGGATCAGGGGCTCCAAGCCCCATCCAGTCTGGCCTTGAACCCTGCCAGGGATGGGGCAGCCACCCCTGCTCTGGGCAACCTGGGCCAGGGCTTCTCCAACCTCACAGAAAAACATTTCTTCCTTGTTTTCCTAGTGGAGGCAAATGAAAAGTGGGGTTTGTGCAGCAAAGTGTGGGCCCCACAATGGGAATGGAGCCACAGGGGCTGTGCACCTTTTTTTCAGTGCAATCCTGTGGGTTAGGCAGGTCCAGACACTGGCAAGTGTGCCAGGACTGGCTTTCCAATGCCTCCATCGGACCCAGATGCTCCAGCCTGGCAAAGGTCTCTTTCCTCCCATGGATAACATAGTTCAGGTTTTGTGTGTCTGGATCTTGAGAGGACAGCTTTTTGGGTACAGCAGTCTTCAGAGCAGCTCTCAGCCCATTTCCCTGATTCTTGATGGGAAGGGCTGAGCAGGGAATGTGGCAGCTTTCCAGTGTCTCTAGTGTCTCCTTGCATCTCTCTCCTCATCCATCAGATGAAGCACAGGAAGGTATGCTCGCTCCTGCCAGACCACGATGTCCTATAATCCTACTGGGGTGCAAGGCAGGGTTGGAACCTGGGGCTTAAATAGCTTTGAGTGTTAATGGTGGTTTATGATCCTTTAAAACCTTTGAGCCCCAAAAACTCCCAGAGAATTTGACAAAGCGCAGCCCTTCTGCAGGTTCCCCTTGCTGCCAAAACGGAGCCAGCGCTGGGGATGAAGCGATGGAGATTAGCACACGTGCTCTGGGATGAGGGGAAAACGATTGTCTTGACACCAAGCAAGCTGCCAGGGGAATGCTGGAGGGGTCTACCTGAAATAGTCCTGGTTAGAGTTTGGGGCAAAGCCTGAGGTCCTTCCCACAGCTCAGTAACCTGCAAAACATTCTGGGGACCCTGTGAGCTGGCACTGATGGGATTTCTCCTGTCCTGGCTCCAGCCTTTGGGCCCAGAGCTGTCTGGAGATACCAGAGCTCAGCAAGATGCTGGAGCCCCCGGCAGGAGCTTAGCACATCTTCCAGCAGTTTTTCTCTTGTCTCCTCTTAAACTTTCCCCAAGTAGAGAAAACTGCACTGGAGGAGAAGGCTCTATAAATCAACCTGCTTTATTGCCATGCACTGTTAAACTGCTGCTGCGTCTCACCCTGGAGATGGCTGCATTTCAGTGCAGGATGAATTGATTTCTGGATACCAAAGGTCAAATCTTGAGCTTCTGACTTAGTTCTTACTTAGTCCATACAAAGGCAAAATCCCCATTGAAGCCAGCGTTTGGATATCAGCCGCTCTATAAATAACACAGAACTAAGTGAAAACTAAGCCAGGCTCTGAAGCTCACAAAGTGCTCGGGGATCCTTGGAAATGGATGGTCCTGGGGTAATTTCCGATTTTAGCAGCAAAGGAAAGAACAGAGGCTGTGATCACAAAGCGGGGAGGTTTGGGTCTGTCTTTTCCCACTCTTCCTCTCTTTGACAGAGGAATCCCTGAGAAGTGCAGCCTTGCCCCGAGCCCTTTGCTCCCAGCACCTCGCAGGAGCTTTTTAGAGCTGGGAGGATTCAAACGGGAGGGAGCGCAGCGGGCGGATGGAATCGCTCGCATTCCCGCTGCCCTCTGCATTCTTTTGCTCTTTGTTTCACTGCATCCAGCTTTTTTTTTTTTTTTTTTTTTTTTTTCCCGGAGTTTGGCTTTCTTTTCCCCAAGGGAGGCAGTTAGCTTAATGAGCTAGCGCTGCTCTGATTGTTTCTGGAGATGCAGGCAGTGCCCCATCTCCTCTGCTGGCCCCGCTCGGATCCTGCCAGATAAATCACGCTGATTTAAAATTGATCGTTCTGGGATGTGGAAGAAAGTGGAGTGGGCGGATTTACCCCATTAGGGTGCATTGATCACCATTACTGCGTGTAATCAGGGTTAATCTCAGGATTAATTGGGGGGATTTGCTGATGGAAACGATCGGCAATTTGTGTTAGTTACTGCTCTATTCGCCTCTAATGGCTTAATCAGATTACAAATTAAAAGTGGCTTCTTCCAGAGAATCTCCCTGGACTTGAGCAGGAGCTGGAGCAAGGGAGGTGCACCAGGAGCAGATGGCTTGCAGCTCTGAGCTCGGGTACTGACAGAACAATCATAGAATGGTGGAATGATTTGGGTGGGAAGGGACCTCGAAGCCCATCCAGTTCCATCTCCCTGCCATGGGCAGGGACACCTCCCTCTGGATCAGGGGCTCCAAGCCCCATCCAGCCTGGCCTTGAGCCCCTCCAGGGATGGGGCAGCCACCACTGCTCTGGGCAACCTGGGCCAGGGCTTCTCAGCCTAATTGTGAAGAATTTCCTCCTAATGTCCAGTCTAAATCTTCCCCTTTTCCACTTTAAAGCTATTGCCCCTTGTCCTGTCACTCCAGACCCTTGTAAAAAAAAGTTGGGGGGGAACTGGGGAGAACCCTCAACTTGTGCAAGGTATGTAACAGAGCTGGCTCGACTGGCTTTCTGTGGGCTGGCACCAGCAGGAGTAGCGCTCAGGCCATTTTGTCATGGGGAAAATATTTTAGGAGGGAATGGGAAGAATTTAAACTCGGAGCAAACCATTAAAACAGTGATTTTACAGCAAATAAATTAAGGCTGATGAGCTGAGACTGGTTAAACTAATGATAGAAAGGGGTCCTGTCCTGGAAAGAGATTCATCTAGCAGGAGCTGAGCTGAAAGCATCTGAACTCTATTAACTGAATAGATTATAAAGCCAGAAGGGTCTGCCTGTGGACATCTTGGCTGAAAGGATGCAGGAGAGGAGCTTTGCAACAGCAACAACTGCCCAGGGATCTCCCACCCACAGAACAGGCTATTACCGGGGGAACTGGGAAGTCCAGCTCTCCTGTGAAAAGGCAAACCCCATATATTTTATGCACTTTTCCTCTTTGCCTCAACAGATGGGGCTGGTTATAAGTGGGGAGGGCTCAGTCTCACCTCATCCCCGATCTGTGCTGTTATTGAGTTTTTGATACGTGACAGTCGGATATAAGGGCTGGAGATCGATTCATTCAGCTACTTATAAAGACATTAGCAAACCTGAAGGAAAAGAGGAAAGTGAATGTTTCAAGTGGCTGCTGACAAGTTAGAGCAGTTTAATAAATCACTCGTAATAAACTACTTTACATGTGCGGAGGAACGCTGCTGCCTTCTCTAATAAGCCGTTCATGATGAAACAGGCAGTGCTTAAAAAACAAATTCATTTGCAGGGCTTGTTGATGCATTCTCGCTGTTCCCACTGTAGATTCCTCGCCAGGTAGGTCTGCATTGCCACGTGCTACTCAGCCTGTGCATAAATCTGTTGGGAAGTCTGTAGCTCATGGGAAGAGCATCTTTGCCAGGAGCTGCTCCTCATCGGTTCAGAGATGAGCAGGAAGGGGTAGCCCATTCCTCATTCCTTGCTAATACTCCCTTCTCTTTCCACGAAATCCTTATCTCCTGTGCAGCCAGCGAAGATGAAGCCTTTTTCCTCAGGAGCGTATCGGGCAGCTGTGCATTTTTGCCCTTGCTCTGAAAACTCCATCTCCTTTAGGATTAGGTAATTCCACTCCCTGCTCTTAGCAAGCCCTGTAGAGGCAGCTGCCTCTTGTCACTTCTTCCAGGCCTTTGAAATGCAGCAGCTCGAGCTATGGCAGGACCTTGGAGGCCAAAGGACTTATATTTGTTAGAGGGAAGAAGTAAATATCAAGGATGGATTTGAAAGAGCCCTAGAGGTGTGTTTGGACTTGCGGGAGGGGGCATCTGCAGCTCCAGGAGGATGCTGGGTGGCAAAGGTCCTGAGCAGGTCTGCCAGCAGAGCCGAGCAGGTTGGGCATTGCGGCAGAAGGGGTTTCAGATGTTTCTTGTCAGTCCTAGGGTCATCCTGCCTCTGAGATGTGAGGGGCAGCTGATGGGGGTGAGCCCTGCTGTGGTGGGGAAGCTCTGCAGAAAGCTGGCTGGCCTTGTCCTGCCTGGTACAGCCAGGGGAAAGGGAAAACTCTTGTATGGTTTTCCTCTCCTGACTTGGCTTGGATTTGAAGATCTGCAGACATAGGCTTTGAAAAGGATCTGATGCGGCTTTGGAAATGTCAGGCATCGTTCTCTCTCCTGGAACACTCGTCTGCAAAGGTGAACCTCCCTGTTCAAACAGACAGGGCTGCCTGGCCGCCTCCGAGTGCTCCTCGGGGTGTGTGGTGGAAGGCTCTGTGAGGAAGAGGAGTACACGGAATCTGCTGGTTCTAATGAGAATTTCTTCATAAATTCAAAGGGAAAAGGCAGGAGATGGTTGGGGGCATTGCTTATTTTTATTTGGATGCAAACTAAGGATCCCAGTGACACAGTACAATGGGATCTGTGGAGATTGATGCTATATCCTGGGTGAAAATGTAGGCAGATCTTACTACATTAATATTTTTTTTTGCATCCACACCCTGACATATGGGTTGTATGACAGAGTGATACCTTTCTCTCAAAGCTTTGGCTCTGAGGAGACTCAGCTGTGTCTGAGCTGCTTTCCTCTGCCAGGCGCAGTTCCTAAAACCCCTTGGCAAGACTTAGCAGAGCTGCTCTGCTATTTTTTTTTTTTTTTTGTACTGATACTTTATTAAAAAGCTCCAGACACAGGCTTGCTTTCTTCAGTGCTTTCCTGGTGCTTCCACTCACCCTGTCTGATAAATGGATTGTCTAATTCTTATATTGGGTGCTTCTGACTTCCCCCAGTCCTGTGGGTTTCCAAGTGATCCCGCCTGGATCTGCACCAGCCTACCCACATCCTCCTCCTCCTTCAACCAACTGACAACTGCATGGTTTTAATTAATCTTGTAGTCAGCCAGGTAACTTGCCACCACATGCTGATTGCCTGCTGCCAGCCTGTGCCTCAAGACTCCTTGCTGTGCAATTAAGCAAACCCAGAGGAGCGAGGCTGGAGAGGCACCTGGAGGTGGTTTACCCTCAAGAATATTGGGAAGCTTTCTCCTGCAAGTGGTTCCAAAGTCTCTTGCTGCAGCTTGAAGCATTGCTTATGTCAGGGAGAAACTGAAGGTTTTCCAGGAGAGCAGTTTGTTAGGGCATCTTCATGTCCCAGACCACCCCTTCTGATGCTGGAAGATCCCCCTGAGCTGTTGAAGTGCTTTGCCACCTTCTCTGCTTCACAGCTGATTGCTTTTTGAGAGGCACAGGTGGGTCCAAAGCTGTGGAGGAGCAGGGCTGGGGTGGCTCAGCACAGCTCCTGCTGCCAGAACCCCATTTCCCCAGCCCAGAGACCCCTCGGCCGCAAAGCTGTGCTGCCTGCCCACTTAGTGGATAAACTGCACATTTTTATGGTTGTGATTATCACTTTTTTTTTTCCCCCCCCTTTTGGAGGA
Organism: Clamator glandarius; assembly: GCA_033459285.1. Taxonomy (NCBI): domain Eukaryota; kingdom Metazoa; phylum Chordata; class Aves; order Cuculiformes; family Cuculidae; genus Clamator; species Clamator glandarius. The sequence continues at coordinate 1,063,250 of JAUNZM010000180.1, read as the reverse complement.
GGTTTTAGAGAAAGCACTCGGAAAACAGTTTTGGTGCTTGGCAAGGCAACTGGAGCTCCCATCTGTTGCTTCTTACATTGTTAAGCTGCTCTTTGCTTCCCATGCCAGCCCGGTTTCTGTTAAATGGATCCTCACCAGGTCACGAGAGCCAAGTGGCTCCTAAATTAGCTACGACATTAATCAAGTCCCATTTGGATTAGCTCAGGGTGTCTATGCCCTCACCCTCCCCTCCATAAATTAAGCAGGTTTTATATCTTCAAGGCTTCTCTGGAATCGTGTCCTCTGCACCCTCCGCCCCCTCCCCAGTCGCTGGTGACAAGCATACACGGCTTAATTGGTTGGCATGGGAAAGGGCTGACGTTAATTGTCTGTGTTTGGCACGCAGGCTTCCCCTTCCCCAGCGCCTCCCGGGGGTTTTATCAGCCCCATCTCCGAGAGGAGCAGCTCCTGAGCGCGGCTGCCAGTGAGACGGGGTTTGATTCTTCGCTGCTGTTGACTGAAATTGTTGTTTGCCTTTGTGGCGCTTTGGCTGGGGAAGAGCAGCTGGCAATCCCGCAGGGGATGCGAGGCTGAGCAAGGAGCATCAGGATCCCTTCGGGGACTGGAGGGAGGTGCCGGGTGTAGGTACCCAGCTCCCCGGCAGCCTGTGCAGGCGGCCGAGATCCTTTCCGACCTGCATTCTTCCTCTGGCAGCTTGTGGGGCAGGTGAACTGCCGCCTCCCACAAGGGAAGGTCCCTCCTGCAGCCTCCTGAGCATCTCCCCCTGCTGCTGCTCTGCAGGGCAAGGGCTGAGCGAGCAGCCTCTGCGAGCCCCTCCTGGGTGCGTAAACGAATCCCGGTTTAATCCACCCCGGAGTCTGGGGTTAGAAAGTGACCTGGGAATGCGGGAGGCGTGGATTTGCATGAGGATGGATGGATGGGCTGGGTCTCTAACAAATTTAAATAAGAGGCATTTAGCAGTTCCTTATCCTGATTGTTTTCACGTCCTTCCCTTTACCTGATTAATTCTTAGCCCATCCTCATAATTAACTGTGAAAGACAGCAGCTGTCCTTCCTCTCCGGACAATCTTTTCCCCACCAGGGAACAGTGCTTATGCCGGGATGAACAGGACGTTTCTGGTAGCTCTAACAATAAAAAAAATGATTCGGTGCCTTTTTTTACGACCTGGTAATGATCTGCCTGTACTTAACAGGATCCTAAACGGCCACGCGTCCCTCGGTGCCATCAGTGATGCTGAATGAGCATCGGTGTCTGCGCTTAATGGTGTTTGAGGAGGGTTGCAAAGCCACATCACAACCCGGGAAGGCGCAGAGTGAGGACTCGGTGTGGATTTGCTGTTGTGCGCGTTTTTGAGTTGGTGTAATAATTCCCATTGACCGCCTCTAGGAAGTGGTGGGGATTCTCTGTTTCAAAGGTGGAAAAACCTCCCTTCGATTAGGTTTTAAATTGAACTTGTAATTTATTAGAGTGTTTTCGGGCTGAAAGACAGCAGAAGAAAGAGAACATGGGCACCTCAGCCTGCAGGGCTCCAGCGCTCGGAGCCTCCTGGGCAGGGGGTGGGATGTGGCTCAGGACAAGCATCCTCCTGCCCTCAGGCTCCCGCAGCCCCAGCTCTTCCCTTTATCTGCATCTCTGCTCATTGACACCCAGTGAATTGGTGGCACTTTTGGGACAAAGCCCTCGGCAGCCGAGGAGAGTGAGAGATAATTGGGCTTTTGCGCCTTGTTCTAAAGGGGGCAGTTAGGATGGAGAAAGTGAGAAAGGAGCACTTGACTGCTCACAAAAGCTGTGGCCTGGCTTTCCCCTTCCCTAGGAGCTCTGTAGGGGTGGGTGTTAGAGGTGCCCAGCTGGGAGCAAAGGCTCACTTCAGGAATTAACTTTGTCACAGAAGGACAGAACGGTTCGGGCTGGGAGGGGCCCCAAAGCCCATCGAATTCCACCTCAAGGGCAGGGACACCTCCCAATGGATCGGAGGCTCCAAGCCCCATCCAACCTGGCCTTGAACCCCTCCAGGGATGGGGCAGCCACGATTCCTCCTTCCCCGCCCTCACAGGAAAATATTTCTTCCTAAGGTCTCACTGATCTCATCTGAATCTCCCGTTTTTCAGCTGAAAACCTGCACTCCCTGGTCATGAGCCTCTCCCCGGCTTTTCTGGAGCCCTCTAAGTACTGGAAGGAAGGTGCCAAGGTCAAAAGAGTGCAAAACGTGTCCTGGCAGTGCAGATGGCCATGGGATGGATTGCAGGTGGCTTTTTAGAGGGAACAGAACATCACTCCACACCCTGCAATGGTACAGGCTCGGCTTATGCCACCTCCCTGAGGCGTTCCCTCAGCATCAAAGCTTTTCTCCACTGCCAGCGGCAGGGCTGATGCAGGCTCAGAGCACCCCAAACCCTTCAGCTCCCTCCTAGCCCTGCAGACTCCCTGCTCAGGTACCCAGGAGTCTTGTACCCGAGATGTAGTTTGCTCTTCAGCAAACCTCGGAACTCCCCCCGTCGTGAGGCTCCTCCTGAGGAGATGGTATCTCAGCAGAGCTTCTCTGTCAGGAAGTTTAACAGCATTCAGCTTAAGTTTTCTTCTGTTAACATGATCCCCTTGCTCTTTGCAGCCTGGAGCATAAGCCTCCTTCCTCTGCAGTGTTTATGTACTCGGGCTATTTGCATGATGCTGTCATCTCTCCTCTCAGCTGCTTCTTCCTTGAAGTAGGCAGATGCTGCTCTTAAACCATTTCTGCCTAGATTTCTTCAGCTTCCATGTCATTACAGCCTCCTATTAACTCTTCTCGGTGTATCAATGTCTTTTCTAGCAATTACATGCTTAAAAAGCATGCAATATCTCCCTGTTTTAATACACCCTCTCCAGCCCAGTATAAACACACAGCAACATGTATACAGAAAACAAACCCCAAGCCTTGCTTGGGAAGCTTTCCACTCCATCCACGATTATCTCTCTTGGGGAGTGAGTGAGAAAGAGCACATGCTGCAAGTGACAGGCACTCGGCATCTCGTAGAGTGCTGCTGGACCACGTTCAACAGCTCATGGCAATGACAGAGGAAGGACGTTTGCAGGCTAGGATGGACTCTGCTGCCTCAGCCCTGCTTTGAGGCTGTGGGTTTCATGTCAGCAGCATTTTGGGAAGGGACCTCAGAGCCCGCCCAGGTGTTGTCCCCTCACCTCCATGGGCAGGGATACCTCCTGCTGGATCAGGGGCTCCAAGCCCCATCCAACCTGGCCTTGAACCCCTCCAGGGATGGGGCAGCCACAGCTTCCCTGGGCAGCCTGGGCCAGGGCCTCTCCACCCTCACAGAAAAAAAAACCCTCCTCCCTAAGATCTCATCTCAATCTCCCCTCTTTCAGTTGAAAACCATCCCCCTTCATCCCATCCCTGCACTCCCTAGTCAAGAGCCCCTCCCCAGCTTTCCTGTTGGCTCTGTGTACAATCCAGATGCTACTTCAGGTTTTTCCCCTTATTTTCCTTTGTAAAACCAGCCACCTGATGGCTTTGGCTGCAGGTGAAGGCACAGCTGCTGCCCCGCACTCTGCTTGGAGGAAACTGCTGCGGGCTGTCCCATCTGCTGGCCTGGGGAAAGCCCGATTTATGAATTAAAGACTTGAAGCTCAAGGTGTTTCCTGGTGGAAGCAGCTCTTCCCACTGTGTGTTGTCACCAGCCGTGCATTAGAGGAGACTTTGTGCAAGAAGATCTATGGCTGCCTCATGGTTTGTGCAGTGCTGGGTGCCAGGGGGACTTGGGTTTGAAGACAGTCAGTTCTCATCATTTTAGCAGCAAAAGATGACAAGCACCTCTCAGGTGCCTTCTGACACTGGATCCTTTGCTGTGGGTTTGTGCAGGACTGTGAGGGTTGCACCTATGTGTGTGCTCATGGCCTGGACTTGTGAGTGCCAGGAATGTTCTGAAGGTGGGAAGGAGCTCAGTAGCTTTCTGAGGAGCCTTCTCCATCTGCTGGTCCCCAGAGCTGGGCTGTGCAGCCTGCCAGGCCTGTCATAGCCAGCATGAGTCCTCCCTTACAGGAGAACAAGGCTCAGAAGCGTCACTGCTGGGTGTGCGGTAACAGCCCCAAGTCCAAGGAGAAAATGCTCCTTTGGAAATGACCTTGGGGAAGGCTCGTAGTGCCTGCTCTGGGTCTGTGAAAGGCGCTGGATGAGTGTCTGGCCCTGGGAGGGGGGGGGGGGCAGATGCTTCACTTGGGGATGATGCTTCACAGGGGAGGGTGCAGCACATCTCTCTGCAGCTGAGCGCCATGAGAATGTGGAGGCTCCTGTCCCCATGGCTTTGTCCTTTCACCAACATTAATTTCTTGCCTGAAGAAAAGAAAGGACGTTGTGGGGGTGCAATATTCCCTGGGGCTTGAAAATACCAGGGGCTTGCAGGTCTGTGCCCTGGTGGAGCGCTGGTCTTCAATGAGATAACATTGTGCCTATGGTGGGGTTTGGTTTCCTTGGAGCATAACTCGTATTTCCATTGAGATCTGAATCTCTGCTGATAAAGGGAGACTGAGCTCACAAGAATATAAAGTTTCCAGAAGGTACCAAACCTTCCCGTACAGGCTCCCACGGGGTCCTGCTGTGGCTATAGAGCTCAGCAAGGCAGGGAGGGCTCTGGGGATGCTCACAGCCCCATCCCCTTCATGGAGGGGAGCAGCGGAGGATATTTTTTTCAGGATGGCAATGCCTTCCTGACAGAGACCAACATCTTCCAACCAAATCCATTCTATGATCTCCAAACCCCAGGGAATAACCTATGACTGCATCACTCCAGTTTCCCCTGGAGGGACCCCTTTCTCCTCTGGCACACACAAACAGCTCTCAGGTGAGTGTTACTATGAAAATGCCTTCCTTTTATCTGGTATCCTTTCTTAATATAGTCTTTTAACCTATGCCCTACACTACAATGTGATATTAAAGATAGATGGTATCTGTTTCTGTTGTACTAATAATTTTTTTCTATCAGATATTAGTTATTAAACCATGCTGCTTTTGCAATGCAGAGGCATTATTGCAGATGAGTGACCAGGTCTAAACGTTCGAAATGTCTAGATAATTAGAAAGGAAAATGGTTCCAAATAGAACCGAAGGCACAAGGGGGGATTTAAATCAGAAGGCGGAGAGCAAAGGAGAGATTGAAGAGTGCATGACCCCTCTGACTGTCCACAGAATGGTTTGGGTTGGAAGGCACCTCAAAGCCCATCCAGTCCCACCCCTGTCACGGGGAGGGACACCTCCCACTGTATCCAGTGGCTCCCAGCCCCATTCAGCCTGGCCTTGAACCCCTCCAGGGATGGGGCAGCCACCACTGCTCTGGGCAACCTGGGCCAGGGCCTCCCAGCCTTCCCAGGAAAACGTTTCTTCTCAATACCTGGCACAGAGGATGCTTTTTTCTCTTTTGGAAATCCCTTCCTTTTGGAATAAGCAATGCTTCTGCCTTTCACACATGTGCAGCAGGTGAGATGCTGGAATGAGGCTGCTCAGAGGCAAAGGGACAGCTAATATTTGACTTGAGCTGTTCACTTGACTTTGGAAGCAAAATTGCCCCAGTGGCCTGGTTTTTTTTTAAGTTTCATGCAGATCCAGGGGAAAAAGAAAAACAACAGAGGGCAAGTCTCTCCTCCCTCAAGTTGAGCAATTAGGGAGGTTTTATTCTGAGCCTGGGTAATGTGGGGCCATCTGTATTGGCTCCAGCAGGTCCCATTCCCCAGCTCCTGTGGTTAATTGCACTTCCATTGGCAATCTGAGCAGTCCTGCATGTGTTTCAAATGAACCCTCCACTTTGGGCTCCTTTTACTGATCACCTTGGTGTGATTGGCAATTAAAGCCCTTTGCAGCCCAGGGAGAATTATTGTCTGTTTTTCAGCTTGTCTCTCCCTCTTCTAGCTTGCTCTGCCTTTGGCATTTCCTAATATTCCCTCAGTTCCTTATCTATTGCAAAAGCTCCGCCATGGAGCTGTTTGTCTCTTCCCTTGATGAGAACCATGCCTTTTGGGAGACCATCTGGGTTTTTCGGAGGGTCTGCAGTGAGCAGGACAGTCTGCAGCACTGAAGCAGATCTGCCTGGATTTTAGGTGCTTGTGGGGGATAAAGGAGGAGGCAAGGGAAAAAAAAAAAGATTAAAAGAGCAAAGGAGGGTGAACTTAACCCAGTGGTAAATCCATCCCCGAAGCTGTGGTGCAACCAGGAAATGATCTCTTAACACCGTGCACCTGCATCCCTGGGAAGAGCATCCAAAAGGGGCCCAAGCCCTCGGCAGGCTCTGGAGGAATGGCGCTTGCGAGTCCAACTGCAGGGGTTTTTAAGACTCCTTGGCCAGCTTCAGTCCTCGCTCGGCTTCTGGTTCCTGCCTCCTAGTGCCTCTGCCAGACGCACTCTTTCTTTTCCTTATCCTACAGTAAATGAATCCAGTGCTGTTGAAAAGTATCGAGGCTGCAGCTCTGGAAGCTGGGGGCTAGCCGAGTGCCAAGATGCTGACAGCATCTCAGTGCCCCGAACAAAAGGACTCGTGTTTTTAATGCCCAGTGAAAGGCTGGCATCTGGAGAGACTGATGCTGCTGATGAACTTCTAGCAGCCACATCTGGTCTGGAACCATCAAACCTGGGGTCCTGCAACTTTCCAGCTACCCCATGCCAAAGCTCCTAGTCAGAAATAAAAGTGTGCACAGCTGAAAAAATGCTTATCTGGAGCCTAGGATGACTGCACCCAGCCCTGGTGTGGAGCCTCCCTGGCTTAACCCCACATGGCAACAGGACGTAAGAGGCTGAGACGGAGGAACATCAGCAGGACCGAAACCAGAGCAGGAGGGAAATCTCCAGCCAGGAATCCGGTTGGGCTGCTGGGAGGCGGGGCGGGTGTCAGCATCTGTACACTTATTAAATCCTGACCGAGGTTGACGGCACGTCTGGCCAAGGAGCCTCCTGAAGCACAGGTCTTACTAGGTCTGCTAACTCTTCCACTCAGGAGTGACACACATGAAAGCATCCTTAAAGATCCAGTGCTGAGGGTTTCCCTGACCTTGGAGGATCTGATGTGACTTGAGAAGCTGCGAAGTTTCAAGTAAAATCACAACAGACAGACAGTGATTCCTGGTAAAGCAGCCTCATCCATTCAGAGATAAAACTCCACTCTCTTCTAATCATACCTTTGTGGGGAATTCACCTCTTCTTTACAAGAGGCAGCGTCTGTACGAAGCAGGGCCTGACCTTGCAGGGAAGCACTCGAAGGATGCAACCGCTTGTGAACCAGCATCCTACCCCAGCTCTGTGCTGTAAGTGCAGGGTCGGGTCAGCATTCCCAACTTCATTGCGCTCACCTCCCCACCCCACAGATGCGGAGGAAGAAAGGGGTCAGAGTGCCTTTGGCAACAGAGACCTAAAGCTTGGAAAAGCCTGAAAGAAATTGCCTGCAGCTGCTGCTGTAGCATGCTAAAACCCAAGCCATGACAGTACTTTTCGGATTCCAGTGGGATGGGAGAGGTGTTTTCTCCAGGCTCGCTTCCCTCTGCCCCGCAGGGGGTTATAACAAGGCGATTGTGGGATTTAAGACCATCATGGTGGGATTAGGCGTTCCTCAGCCGAGACGGTTCCACATTCTTTCCCCCTGATTTGCCACTCGGTGCTCTCATTCTCCCAACCAGAAACCGGCTCGCTCAGCTCCCTTCCAGTTACGGCACTGGAAAAGTTTGCAGCCCAGCCTGAGCCCAGCATCCCTTCCTCATGTATGTGCCTTGATTTAATGCTTTGATTTGGAAGTTAGTTTTTACAATAAGAGAAAGATGGCCCTTGCCAAAAAAAGCAGTTTCATAAAATGCTGAACATGACTTGCATTCTGTAATTGCAAACCTGAGAGACTTGGAGTAATTGACATTTTGGATGTATTGCAGAGTATCGTATTTAATCTTGAAAAGCAGGTTCCAGGCAAAGGAGGCAACTGCCAAGCCAAACTCAGACTCCTCACCGGGTTCCTACCATAACTCATTTTCAAATCCATTCAGCACAGTCTTGAACCTAAATGTTTACGTTTTTGATTTACTAAGATAACATTCCTGGGTCACTGAAACTGTTTGTCAGGGAAGGTCTCAAAGACAGGAGGGATTTGTGATGCGCTGGCTCGAGCCAGGGGCATGTGTGAGGTGTGCTGGCACTTTCTGGTGCTTTGTGGAGAGTTGTGTCTGTCTCCTGTGATCCAAGGGATGGCAGAGCGATCTTGACATCTCCCTATAGGTCTTGATGCCTTTTTGGGTGATACAAGAGTAAAAGTGCACCCTGTCTGGCAGAGATGATGCTTGAAGTTCAGTGTTGGAAATGCAACTGGTGTGGAGAGGCCCCTCCAGAGCTATGGGTTCCTCGCTGCCAGGATCTCCTTTCACGAGCATCTGAAATGTCACGGACATGAGACCGGACGCAAATCAAATTTCAGAGAGGCGTGACTCCGGTGCGTGTGTAATTTTATAAATGCGTGGGATGTGCCTGCTGCTCAGCGAGTGCATCTAAAGCTGGAGCCGTGAGCCAGAGGCAAGTCAAACTTTCAAACTAACCCACGGCTTCGACTTCTCCTTTGTCTACGAGAGCAGCTTCTGTAAAGTGTCTGTCCCACATTATCGTGGTTTACAGCCTGGCTATAAACATTTGCTTCTGTTTGAAATGCAACAAATACAAGCGGAAATCTGCTCTCTGCGTCCTGCTCAAAGATACCAGTTGAAGTTGTTAAAAAGGCCAGCCCTCTTCTTGCAAATAGAGTGTTTACATTGCCACGGATTTCAGCAGAGCAAATACTAATTTACAATGGTGCAAATGAAAAGAAAGCAGAAAATCCAGGAATGTAAGGGGAAATTACACACTCCTGACCATGGAAATGAAGATGCAGGCCTGGCACCACAGCCCTTAAAAGCTACATTTATACTGGGCCAGGTTTTGAGTCTGTGACTGGTGCTGAATAAGGCCAGAGGTTTGAACTGGGAGTATTCAAGGTCTCCTAGCAGGGCTTCTGGGACTGTAAGTTACTTCTCATGAGTGACGCTACCAGCATCGTGGAATGATTAAGATTACAAAGACCTCTAAGCTCCTCCAGGCCAACCACCAGCCCAACCCTTCAGACTATCGTGCCCCGAAATGCCAAGGCCACATGATGTTTGAACCCCTCCCGGGATGGGGACCCCAACACTGTCCTGGGCAGCCTCTGCAAGGGCTTCACTGCTCTTTCAGTAAAAAAATGTTTCCCAATATCTTCTCTAGCACAACTTGAGGACATTCCCTCTCATCCTATCACCTTGGGAGAAGAGGCCAACACTTGACTTGCCACAACCTCCTTTCAGGCAGTTGTAGAGAGCTATAACATTGCCTCTCAATCTCCTCTTCTTCACTCTGAATGATCCCAGTTCCATGAGTTGCTCATCGCAACACTTGTTCTCTAGCCCCTTCCCCAGCTTTTTTCCTTCCTCTGGACATGCTTAGGCCCCCAATGTCCTTCTTGTAATGAGGAGCCCAAACTGAACCTAGAATTTGGGGGGTGACCCCTTCGCTGACCCTTCTGGCCACTTTGCCAGCCTTCCTTGTTAAATATGTTGTAACTGCTCCCACAATTCAGGCAGGATGAGGACGTGCTCTCTGCACGTGCTGGGAATGTTGCCCTTCCCCTAGGAGGGTAAGGGGGAAGGAGCTTCCCTGCATCTCTTCTGGGAAGGATTTTCCAGCAGGGCTGCCAGCCCAGTTTGGGGATGATGTGGGGGTCAAGGCTGGCACCCATTGGGAAGGAGTTATTATTTGCCCAGCTGCACATCTTTATTCATAAACGTGCCTATTGTTCTTAACATTTTGCATATTCCATTGTGAGAAATGGAGTGGGGAGGGGGCGAAGCAATCGCCACGTCTCTGGGAGCCGGGCTCCTCTTTTATTTTGGCGGCGGCAGGCTGCAGCGGGAGCCCGTGGCTGTCAGGATGTTCACATCTGTTCCTGATCTGTGGACAATGGAGCACCATCCACCCGCTGCACATGGCCGATCTGTGACAACTTGACAGCCTGCCCAGGAATTCAGACCAAACGTTACTATCCAAAGCCATCAACGTTGTCTGGTCCAACATTAGAAGCAGGGGGAGGAATCATAATTTCAAAGGGAGGGAAAAGTTGCCTCTGTTGGCATTTGTGCTGAGTGGCATTAGAGTCTCCTTTCATCTGGTGAATGGGGCTGTTTGGGAGCAGAGGGTGCCAGGCTTCAAAGTGGGGCAGGGTGCTGGTGTCGATGTTCCCCTGCCCGCTGCTCCTGCCTGGCCTTTAAATCCTCCAGCCCTGGAGAAACCACAGCCCTGTGGGCAGCTCTGCTGAGCCCTGCAGGCTGCCTGTGGCCAGGAGGGACAGAGAGGTGCTCCTCATCCTCAGGTGCCCTGGGGTTGGGGCTCAGGCACCCTGGGGAGCTGGCATGGGAAAGGCTGTGGGCAGAATCTACTTCATCCTCTCCAGCTCATTCTGGAGGCAACATCTGCTGTCTGCTTTCAACTGTTCTGCAGGATAAAGTTCTCCATCTCTCCTAGATCACAACCACGCACAACAGCAATGCGGCGTGGGACGCCCTGCCCAGGTAGCAGGCTCCTGAGATGGGTCTGTGACCTCTCAGCTCCTCCTTGGGCTGTGCCATTTGCCTCCATCTGCACCACGTCCTGCTCACCCATTCCTCTTAGAGACAACCCTGGCCCCTTGCAGCCTGGAGAAGAAGAGCACCTGGATGAGAAGAAGGCACCTCTTCTCCGAGAAGGCGCTCCAAGGCTGCCCTCTCGCTCTGCGGCACACGTGCTGCATTGTTTCGCCTCCCTTGGTGCAGCAAATGCGTGTAAGTAGGTCTGAGCAAGACTGACAAAAAGCAAAGGACCTAAATTGCATTACCTTGCACACCAGCTCTAGGTCTGACCTTGGGGATTAATTAGATAAACAACCATCTCGTACCTTACCTTATATAAATGTACAAGCAAGGCACCATTAAGGATTACATTGTCACTAACCTAAGCCCTTAGTGATTTAATTAGACAATTAGAGGGTGCTTGGGAATGCTCTTGTAGTAACCAGAGATATTAACACCATTTGTATTTATATTTAATAGTGTTGCAGAAGGGATTTTAATTATTCTGAGTCTCGTCTTCAAACTTCCAAAGAGGAAATTCTCTTCTGGTTTTAGCAGTCTCGCTGGTGCTGTCGCAAGCGCCGTGTTGGGAAGGTCCCAGGGCCAAACCCCTTTTCCATTGTAACCATGTGGCTCCTTGGCAGGTGGTTTGTTTGTTGAGATGGCACTGAGCATGCTGATCCCATGGGTCACTGCAGGAGGAGCAGGAACCAGCCCTGGGCTCGCTGGCATCCGAGTAGTGTTAAGTAACGAATCGTGTCCCCGAGGTAATGACTGCACAGACAGAAAGGTTTGTGCGATGGTGCTTAGGATGGGAAAATCAATGGCACGTTCAATAGCTGTACATGGAAGAGTGATCGGTGCCTTCCCCTCTCCTTGGCACGCTGTAAAAGAGCAGGATGTTTATTGGAACTGTAAGTGAGGTGTTCGATAGAGCCTCTGACAGGTAAAACAAACCCTGTCCTCACCTGTGTCCCCTGCAGCATCCAAATCACTGGTGGCTGTGCTGCAACTTAGCAATATCAAATAAAATCAGGCAACAAGGGAGAGCCATCGACCCGCATCACCTGCAGCCCAGATCAGGGTATGAACTGGAATCACTGCTGGAGGAAAGCCTTTGTCTCAGCACCAGGTAGCTCTCAGACCCTTCTTCATCAATACCAGCCAAGCACCCTTTCTTCCTGCTTTCCTGAAGATGCCATTCTTGCAATCTTGCTGCCAATAATTGTATTTCCACTGTATTACAGCCCTAGTAACACAATTAAGCCTTAATAATATAGATGAAGCTGGGAGTAATTTGATTTGCTAACTAATGTTTGAGTCAAGTGGATTTTCCCCCCTGTTTTCATGAATCTGCAGTTGGCTAAACCTACCACCACTCCTCCACTCCCTGTCCTTTAATGAAGTGGTGATTTATCAGAAGGATGGATCCAGATGGCTAGAAAACAAGAGGACGATTGACTCATAGAATCATGGAATGGTTTGCGTTGGAAGGGACCTCAAAGCCCATCCAGTGCCATGGGCAGGGACACCTCCCACTGGATCAGGGGCTCCAAGCCCCATCCAGCCTGGCCTTGAACCCCTCCAGGGATGAGGCAACCTGGGCTCTCCACCCTCATCATGAAGATCTTCTTCCTAATGTCTAGTCTAAATCTTCCCTCTTCCAATTTAACACCATTCCCCCTCATCCTATCACTCCATGTCATTGTAAAAAGTCCCTCCCCAGCTTTCTTGTAGCTCCCATTTGCTTTTGTTTTATGTGGAAGGGGCGGGATCCTCCTGGGAGCTCCATCTGAGGCAGCGAACGGGATGTCCTCAGCTAATCAAAGACAATGAGGGAAAGTGGGGTCAATGATCCGTTCAATGAAAGCATAAGGCAAATGATACATTGAGCCACTCCAGAAAATGAGGCTTTGACAGCAGCCTGGTGCAGGAGCCATCTGGCCAGAGAGGAGGCTGGCAGTGCCAGCCTGCAGGATGGGCACCTCTGCGATGGGACGTGAACTTCTGGAGGCTTCCAACATGCCTCATCCTCCCCATGGGGCCACGCTCCACAGGTATTGGAATTAGAGGGAAGAGAGGCATTGCTGGCCTCTAAATGTATGAAAAATCCTTCTTGGGAGCCTGAAGAGTACATGTTTGTGTGTGACCTGTTTTTCCAGGAGCTGATTAACTGGATATAAGCTTGGTGAGCTGATATTGAGGGATATTGCACATAGTTATTCAGGGTCAGGACTTTGGCATGTTTTTTTACTCTTTTCCAATTGCAAAGGGCAAAAATATGAGAGCAGAGCTTGAAAAACCTGTGTAAATAAGAAATAAGAAAGGAAAAATAAAACTGCAGTGAGCAGCTTCCTCTCCTGTGCTCTACTCTGCCTTTTTTAGGCAAATCTGCTGCTCACCCTCACAACCTCCAGGCTCGCCCTGCGTCTGAGCGTCCCAGCGAGCCAGGAACCAGTTCACGCTCAGTCTGCTGGGTGGGGATGATCCAATTTCCATGGCATGGGGGATCCCTTTGTGAAAGTAATCTGCAGCCCCCGCCAGGCTGTGTCAACTTAGAGCAGCGCTGCTGAGAAGGCTACAGGGAGATAGCTTGCAAATCCTCTTTATTCCTTGTTTACTAAAAGATGCTAAGGTTTGGTTTTGACAAAAAAAGCCAACTGTATATGGCCTTGGGAGGATGCACCAAGTCCAGAGCCCTGCCTGCTCTGGGCAGTGACCTGTAGCCCACTTATTTGGAAGAACTACTGGTCACCCAGGGCAGGTCCTCCTGCACAGATGAGCTCCCAGCAGCTGCAAGCAGAGGCAGGGAGGGATCTGAAGCTGACATCGGTGGTTAGATGATGGCAGAGGAAATGCCAGGATGCTTTATTCAAAGTAGATGTGCTTTCCAGGCTGCCAGACAAGGAAGGAAATTGGAAAAGCAGTGTCTTTCATGTGGGTTTTGGTCTTTGTTGCAAGGAGTCAGGCTGAGATTAACTGTCCTGTTGGAAAAGGGCCATGGGAACAGGCTCCTGCAGGGTGCCTGAGCTCACCTGCCGAGGGGCCTGGCTGGAGCCAGGGAGGCAGAAGCAGGGTGCTCAGGGGTATTTTCCAGTGCTCCCAGTGCCCCTGGATGGGCTGGTGTGCAGGCAGGCAGGGCTCCCTCTGCCAGACCTGCTTTTCCTCATCCTTCTGCCCTCAACCAGATCCTGAGCTTCTTGGGTCTCAGCTGCAAAAGCAGCTGCAGCCCCTCTGCTTAGAGAGAGCACGGGCACTTGGAAAACCTCCGGGAGCCCCAGGTGCATTAACAGCCCTGGGAGTCTCACCTGTGGCCTCTGCCTGGTGCTGGTGTCCCAGCTCACCCCACCAGTGAGGAAACCCCAGGCTCCCTACAGGCACAGCTCAGGGGTGAGCACGTTCCCATAGAGGGTTGATTCAGCCACCTTGCCCAGGAGGACAAGGGCTCAGGTGTTTGTGGATGGGCTGAGCTGTTGAAGGGGCCTCCGAGCCAAAGAAAGGTCTCCAGCCCACTTCATTCTCTGGTGTAGATGCACGTGAGGGTGGTGATGTCCAGATGAACATCTGTTTGGGATTCAAAGTGAAGCTCAGGGCTCTCCTGTCTCTTATTCCAGGTTAAAAAATGATGTGTATTCCCCACATCCTACTATAACTGTGAAATGCCCCACTGCAGCACAGGGAGGGACTGAATTTCAAACTGGAAGTGGGATGGGGAGTTTCACAGCAGCACGTCTACTCTTGCCTGAGGGGTAGAAATCCTGCGTGGCTCCCAAGAGGGTCCTGGACAGCACCACAAAGACGGAGGGTGTTCAACACAGGGCTTGGATGATGGATGGTGAAGCAAGCGAGGAGGAAGGAGGAAAGGCTTGCTTGGTGAAATGAACGGTTCATCTACTCAGCAGGCAGTGCCAAGGCACAGAACCCTTGGTTTGCGCTTCGTGTCGGCAGCCAGCACTGGGAACTTGAGCTCCTGCTGAGCCAAACCTCCTGTTGATCTCCATGGAGCACTCAATGCGACCTCACCCAAAGGCTGCACACGGTGCGTTCGGCAAGGGTGCTGGCTGACAAAGTGCCCGTCTGAGCAAACACCGGCTCTGCCGAAGCTGGTGGATGGGAACTTGGAGAACACGAGCTCATTGCAAACATTGACCTAGATGGTTGCACTGGGATTACAGCCCTGCAGCACGGAGGCAGAAACTGGCTGGTTTTATTTGCACAAGCACTGATATTAATTCTCTCCCTTCTCCCGCCAGGCTGGAGCTGCTCTTTTCTTCCCAGCAGTTGCTCCTGGTGTTTTGTAGCTGGCTGCTGGCCTGCAGTCTCAGGGGGCTGCAGAGCCCAGTGCCCCATGCTGCAGTGCCAGGCTCAGAAGGTTTCTGAAGGAGCAAAGCCCTGGGGCTCTGCAGCTGGGGACGATACAATGACAGCGCTGGGGGACACAGGGAAAACCTCACCAGCTAAATGTCACCACTGAACTGCCTTAATCCTGCTGGTGAGTCAGCGAGAGTGATGGGAGCTGTGGGACAGCGTTGGGCAGGGGGTCGCGGGGCTGTCCATGGCTCAGCGATATGATGGTTGAAAGACCCACCATCCCCTAGTCCTCTCCATCACCTGCAGAAGGTGTGGGTCATGTGATGGCCAAACCCCTGCATGGTTCCCCAGCCCTTGTAGCTCCTGTCAGGGGCTCCAGGTGCTGGTGGGTGACTGTGGAGCTTCTCCACACTGCCCTCCAAGCGCAGGGGCGGGAGGCACCAGCTAGATTTGTCTTCCCCTGAAGAATTGTCCTCCAGATAGAAACAAACCTCTCCCTCATGGCAGCCTCTGTTCCTCCCATCTTTCTCTTGGCAGCTAAGTTGTTAATAAGCTTCTTTTTGCTATGATTCCATCTAAATTACTATTTTAAAACAACTACAGATGTGCTAAATTGGCTCAGCATAATAGGATGAGATGGAGAATAAAGGTTCCCCCAGTGGGCTGTCGCCAGCACAGGTAATTTATTACCTGGGTGGCTAATTATACGCTTCTCAGCTTTCTAGGGTGAAAACATCTTGATATTTCCTAGTTAAGGAGCCCTGACACAAGTGAAATGACCAGACATGTGAATAGGAAACATGGTGATTAAGTACCTGAGAGATGAGGAATGCGAAGGAAAAGGCATTCTGCAGCCAGAAAAAATGAACTGTGTGATTTCCCCCAGCACCTTGGGGGAGCAGGGAAGGGCTGGCCCTCTCCTGACTCCAGCCAATTCAGGCACTTCGTGCATGAAGACTGCAGCTAACTGAATTCCAAGCTGGGGGAAAAAAAATCCCCTCCTGTAAATGAGAGAATAAATTGTTTCATGAGTTCTGCATATGCGCTAGTGAGCTTCGGGGGCTGGGGATGATAGGAAGGAGAGAGCCCTGGAGTCCTCCCTTCTGCTTCGCGCTGGCTGCTCCCCATCTCGCCATGCAGCCCCCAGCGCCACAGATGGATGCTGCTCCACCCCACTGGGCTTGCTCTGCTCCATCCTCACTGCTGTCCTGGGAGACCTCCACCACCTCATGGCCCTGCTGCCTCTAGGGAACCCCCACTCCTGATCCAAGAAGTGTAGGTAAGAGACACTCATCCTCTCCTTCATTATTTGCTTGATAAAATGTAATGTTTGCTTAGTTAATGTGCTTGAGACAAGGTATCTTCTGAAATGCACAGTCTGTCGAACACTGCAAAATGGGCCAGTTTTCACAGCACTAGAAATCGATGATGTGAGGCAAATCCCATCTAGAAGAAAGATGCCTCTCTGAACCGCTTGGGTCAGCCCAGGGCCTCCAGCCACATCAGAGGAGCCAGGCAGCACTGGGTTGTTTATGGAGGATTCGCAACAGAAAGGAGAAATAAAACCTTGGCAAAGAGCTGCTTTTTCCCCTGGAGAGGATGGGGTGGTTGG
Organism: Clamator glandarius; assembly: GCA_033459285.1. Taxonomy (NCBI): domain Eukaryota; kingdom Metazoa; phylum Chordata; class Aves; order Cuculiformes; family Cuculidae; genus Clamator; species Clamator glandarius. The sequence goes on along the minus strand of JAUNZM010000180.1, from coordinate 1,046,709 downwards.
TTGGGTAGGGGCTCCGTAGGTTCAGGTTTGCTGCCTGCTGGGTGGCCCATTGCTTGTACTGATTTCTCAGCTGCTCGTGGTGCAGCTCGTGGTGGCCTGACCAGGTCCAGCGGCTGGTGGGAAGGGGTTGAGGTCTGCCTGAGCTTTCATCTTCCTATGAGGCCACAAAATGATCTCACCTAAAATGAGATCCAGACTTCAAGACCTTTGGATGCTGTTTTAGCAGTCAAATCTTCCCTGTCCAGCATGTACCTGCTTCTACTTGAGGTGTTTCCCATCCCATTCACATGACATCCTGGCTCATGGAAGGAAACTGTCCTAGGGTCAGCGCAGCCCCCAAGGGACAAGCTCAACTGCAAACCTGAGCAGATGCTTCTTGTGAAAGACACGTGAGATCCACAGAGCTCTTCCATCTTAATAACAGTGGTAGGGATGGAGGTGACACTGCCTGGGAAGGGTTCTGTGCTCATCCTCGGCTCTCTGCAGGGGTGGGAAAGCAATACGAGCTTTTTTTCTCTTGGTCCCCTCCATCTCATTTGTAGCAGTGAGGATGGCTAAGGATGGATGCAGCTGCAGCAGTGCCGGAGACATGGATCCCAGCTGCTGTCACCACATCCCCCTGTGGCTCTGGTCAAGCTTTTCCAGAGGTGGCCTGGTTTTGTCTGACCTGTGGGCTGTGGTGAGGTGCGGTTTGACCTGCCCCGCAGCCCTAACAGGGGGGGTGAAGAGGAGGTGTCTGCGGAGGCAGAGTGTTCAAGATAAAGGGAGAGCCAGAAAACAAGGTGTTTATTGTATGAAAGGGGCCTCATTCTCATGGATGAAAGGGAAAGATGTGTACGCATGTCTTTGGACTCCACAGCATCTCCCAGAGCTCTGGTTTTATGCTTCTTTATCCTTCAACTTCTTCCTTAATGAGAAATTAATTAGCCTTGTAGTTCCTGCCTGGGAACTTGTAAACATGCAGCAGTGGTACCCGTCACTCCCGCCCCGTCCCATCCCACCCCCTTCCCTGTGGTGTAGTCCAAGATATCTGACAAAAACACTCGAGAACAAAGCTGCTGGGCTAATTCAGGGAATTATCAGGAAGCCTGTAGCAGAGCTGAGATAATAGGCCTTAAATAGCAGCCTGATTGCGCTTCCTCCAGAGGCTTCGCAGGCTCCCACCCACCCTGGAGCAGGTGGAGAGGGGCTTGGGGGCTCCAGGGCCATGAACTGGCCAAGGTGGGGATGTCCTGATGGGGAGGTTGGGTGTCCCTTGGGGGACAGTGCCGCTGGCTCCCTCACTTTGCATTTGGAAAAAGGAAAAACAAAGGAAAAGCCAAGCTGGCTGGGGTGCCTGAGCTGTGACAGCCTTGCTGCCATGTCCTTCTGCCTTCTGCACATCACCTCGGACATGGGTCAGCCTGCGCTTGAAGCATCTCCCGATGGTCAGCGAGAGCCAGGAGGGAAAGTTCTGCTGCCCCTCACGAAGCCCAGCATCCCAGCTTCAAAAGCTTTTATGGCGTCTGCTCCAGGGCTCTGCCTCTTCTTCCCAGGTCCTCACACAGTGGAGGCTTCTCCAGCTTCCCCAGGGACCTCCGACCTGAAGGGCTGGTCCCTGCCTGCACAAGCCGCCCATCCTGCTGCAGCAGAGACCTGCTAGGACATGGCACCTCCATGTGCCAAGGCTGAGCATCACCAGAAATGCAGCCTTGATAAAGAACTAAACCTTCAAAAAAGGATGTGCTCCAAGGGCAGTGCAAGAGAGGGTTAAAGGGGTGGAAATAAGGCTGAGAAAGAGGGTTCTACTCCACCAACCACATTGTCCTGGGACAAGCACCAGACCTTGGGCTGGGATGTGGAAAGGCTCTAATATATTTTTTCTCGTTAAAATGCAGTTTTTCATAAAGGGGAGGGTTAACTGGCAGGAAGATGGTGTATTAACTGTTGCAACCACAGGAGCTCACGCCAAAGCCTGTGGACAAGAACTGCACTGATGCTGCAAGGCAGCCACGTGCTGGAGGGTGGGTTGTCGAGCACGGAGCAGCGATGGGACATGGCCTTGTTCATGCTGTGCCCATGCTGACGGACCCTGGCCTGGCAGAGGCTGCAGCTTCGTTGTGCTCCAGTGAAACCAGCCTGTGCTCTCACCGAAAAGGCTCTTCTGCTCCATTTTCAGTGCAGTGGATGCTGTGTCATGGGGCTGATTTGTAGCCTTCGTGCTCAGAAGCCAAACTTCGCCACTGACACTTTTTCCCTGGTGCAGCTGGTTCAAAACAGAGGAGTTTCCTACCTCGAAGGACAGGCAGTTTCCGCAGAAAGGAGGTACACTGGCAAGGGAAATCTGATGTAAACATCAAGCCTTTCTCCTCTGATGCTCAGAGGATGGGACCGAAAAGACTACTGGTTTTACTCACATCCTCATGGAGGAAATATACTCTTCCAAGTACAACTTGCAGCTACTTCAGAAATGAGTCATTACTTTGTACATAAGCTAAACATTGGAGCATAATCATAAATAAATAAAACTGACTTCATAAACTGGAAATTAAATCTATCCTTTCCCTGCTTGAAAGGCACTGTGATTCATTCTGTTCCTTCCTAGTTTAGTTTTCATTTTAAACTAGATTTTGAAGCCCTATAGTGTTCTTTGCGCTGTTTATCCATGCTGTACTTTTGATTTGTCCTGTGATATTGCTTGAGGAACATTGTTTACCCATATGTTTGATATTAACAACCAAACTCACCCCTCTTGTGCCTTCTCCTTTTACCGTGTCCTCATGGGGCTGGCGGTGGTGACAGGCATGAAGGCGCTGGGCTGGAGGCTGCTGAACATCTGCAGTTCACCAGGTCACCTCCAGCTCCGCTGAAGGTTGTGAAAGCGCTGCCCAGAGCAGGAGAGCAGGAGCCAGAGCTAAACTCCAGAGCACACAGACCTCTGCTCAGGCATATCTAGGATGTGATCCTTGCTGAAAGAGCTGATCCCACCCATTCCTTTCCCACAGCCCCTCGCTCCCCTGCAGCGGCAGGGCTGCTGGAGCTGAGGGCTGGTTCAAGTGCTTAAACTCATCGAATCTTTCTTTCTTTTAACTCAGGATGATTCCCAGAGGATCAATTCCCCAGCCTGACTCACACGGGATACTGGGACAAGCAGCTGGGACCACGGTGCCACCACAGCACAGCTGAGAGAGTTTATAAGGAGCTGTCCTGGCTCTGCTGCTCAAAGAACCGCAGCTGCCTGCCCTGGGCTTCCCTTGCTTTGGGAATTGCCCCTGGAAGCATGAACCACTTGTGTGTACAGAGAGCAGGTTAGAAAGTGCCTCAGGCTCCCCTACCCTCTTCCTCCACACTAAAGGGAGTGAGATTTGGATTAGCCCAAAAATCACAAGCCCTTCCTGCCTGATATCTTGTGAGCACTAGGGGCTGGAGGGATTTTACGTCTCAGGTTGGAGCTGGCTTGGAGGTGGCTGACCGGCCACAAAGCGTTGTATTTAGCACAGAGCTCAGTGCCCACCCAGCTGTCCCCATCCAAGCCCCGAGGCAGCAATGGCACCTCGGGATGTGGCACATCACAGCTCCCAGCACTTGGGCTCTGTAGGAACTCGCCAGCCACATCCCTGCTGCACTGTTACCACTGGAGGAATCGGAATATTTTGGCTCCTAATCTGCCCCCAGCCACCCCCGGCTCCTGGGTGTCTGGCCTTGGCAGCAAAGCTCCTGGTTAACAGCAGCTCTGGAAGGCTCCTGAGTGAGGAGGTCAGCACAGGCATCTGGGGTCACCTCAGGCTTACCCTGCTCTTCATTTAGGCAAGAAAAAATATAGCTGCCTCTCTCTGCCACTGGGGTCTGAGGAGGCAGGGGTAGGGAAGAGGGGGCTGAGCAGGGCTGCAAATGGCTGGTGTCTTATTGCAGGATGGGATGTGTCCCACTCCACCGTAGGATGCACAGGTCTGGGCTGAGGCCATGTGCCTGGGAAGGGCAAGGCTGTGAGATGGGGAGCCTCAGCGCATCCTGGGGCATGAGCTGGGGAGGCAGCTGGGGTCCCTGCTCCACAACAGGGGCAGAAAAGGCCCTGCTGTGGGATATGTACCTTCCATGCTGCACACCTACCCTTCTTGTCTTCTATTGTTTCACAGATACTCTGTTTTAGCAGCTGCAAGGGCCAGTTTGGCCTGAGAGGCAGAAGGTAACCTCATCCAGGATCCCCCTTAATCCTTGTATTTGCTCCTGTGTGTGCTGTTTCCCATGCCGAACTCCAAACCATGAAGCACGATTCACCTCTTCCCCAAAGCTGAGCCCATTGAGACTAGACCCTCCCTGCAATTTCCACTACACCAAGAAACCTCAGAGCCCTTGGTGCACCGTGGCCCAAATCTCATTCTTAAGTTAAATACCTGCAGTTGCCTGTTTTGGCAGAGCTTGGCTGCCAGACCTGCTCTCCATGAAGCCAGGTTGGAACATGTAAAACAGGAACGTTAACTATTTTTCCAGCTGTCTGCAACTCAGAATCTGTGAAACACACACGAACGCTACACCTCCTCCCCTTGCCAAGGAGATGCCAGTGATATTAGGATTAGGGTTTTTTAAAAAAGATGATTTCTAAAAATTGGAGGAAATTCCTGAGGGTGGTGATTCTCCCACAGGAGCTTGTGACCGTGGCTGTTGGCCAAGACCAGTCTCCACGAGCATACCCCAAGCTGGGAGGCTGTCACTCCATCCCAAAGGTAGAGCAAGTCGAGAGTGACTTTTCCCACCAGCAGCTCCATCTCTGGGGCTATGGAGGTGAAACATCTCCAGATCCTGGACTCGGAGCCTGGCTTCCCATCTACTGGAGCACGCCGTGCCCTGCAGCAGCACTGCAGATGTCCAGTGGTCCCAGAAGCAGTTGACGCCAGCCAGGAGCTGGACTTTACTTTGGGTGGGAAGGCTGGTTAGTTGCCTGGCCAGTCTGAAATCAGTTTGGGTCCATCTTTGAACCTGATTCCTCTCTAAGCCTGTTTTGGCTCTATTTGTTTGGAATAGACCCAATCCTAAAGGGAGAAGCAGACAAAGCAGACTGAATATCAGATATTAAATAGCCAGTGTTAATATGGCAGCCGTTAAATGCAAACGCTTTCCTGCCTCCGAGCAGCTGGAAGCCCGGCTGCACATCCACCCCTGCACCCCGGTGCTACCAAAAGCGAAGTCAGGCTGCACGTGTATAGATCAAATTGCTGGAATGAAGAAGAAACCTAGTTTCCTGCTGCCAATCTTTCTGGCATTCAATCTTCTGCGCCTGCTTTTAGTGGAGGTAGGAGGAGACCATGCGCGTTCCCCTTCAGAGACGTGGGCAGAGGGGAGCGTGGGGCTGCCCTGCTCGCTGGCTCTGCTCAGGTGCTCAGCAGAGGCTGGCAGGGTGGCTACTCCCTGCTGGAAAATTAAAGGAATCTGACTTTGTTTTGCAGGATGAAACCCAGAGGCTTTGAAGTCCTGGGACAGATCTGCTGGCCAGGAGAAGCTTTCTCTCTTTTTCAAAGCCACGGTGTTGGGATAAATCCAAGCAGAGGGCTCCTGTACACCACGGAGAAGTGGAGCAGAGGCCAAGTGCCCTGGCTCAGGCTCCTGCTTTGTCCAGCTGGGCTGGGATCACAGGGACCAGGAGGCTGTGGTGGATGAAAAGCAGTATGAAAGGGAAAACCTCAGCCTTACTCTTGTTTGCTTCCCAGCTTGTGCTGTGCTTTAGCCATAGAATCACAGAATGGTTTGGGTTGGAAGGGACCTTAAAGATCATCCAGTTCCAACTTTCCTGCCATGGGCAGGGCCATTTACATCTAAGCTGTCCCTTGTGCTTCTCTGCAGATGAAATCTCAGGAGAAACCAGGCAAACGTCAATGCCCAAGGATCCCCCTCTCACAGTGGACAGTAAAGGAACGAGAGACATCCGACCACATCCCTGAGCAGGATCCCCCATCACATTGTCAGCGGGCACTTGCATTCGTGGCACAGCGTGGCTCGGGGTCCTTCTCTTTATCTGCCAGCCTCCTCCTCTTTCCTTGAGCCACTTCTTTATCACATTTTGAGCATACCTTCCACTTGACTTAACACTAACATATGTGTAGTTGACATTTCAGTAATGCCTTACAAATTAGCTAGGGCTGATTGAGAGATTATCTCAGCCTCTTCTCCCCATCCCTGACCCCAGCTCTGCTCTGTGTGGGCTGAAGCAGGGGCTCCATCCTGGGGACGGGACCTGGGGCTGCCAGGATGGCCTCAACTCCTCCTCACACCTCCCCAGTGAGTTTCTGGGAAGGAACCTGTTCTCATTCCCCTTCTTTGCTTTTCTCCCTAGCTTCAGGACTGGTTTGGGTGCTGCAGTGAGACATGCTCCAGCTCAGCATGACACGCGTCCAGCTGGGGTTATATTGGGAACCAGCACCCTGGCTTTGTACCCATGGCCACTGCAGAGGCAAGGGGGGCTTCCCACGTCCTCCACCCCAGCAGATGCATCAGCCCATCACCAGAGAACCCCTGAGACCCACCAGACCCCTCCGCAGCCTGGGCTCCTGCAGATTTCTCCCTGCACTGGGTATTTGCAGCTCATAAACAGAGACAGGGGAAGGTAGATGGACTCTGTTGAAGGGCTTTTATGAGAAAACCTTTAGCAGTTCAAATGTTGGGTTGCTGGTTCTGCTTCTGCAGCCTTCTAGACGGAGAGGTTTAAAGTCCTCCTGGAGGCATCCCCATCATCCAACCATGTGCTATTATGGACTTCTTTGTTCTGAGCTTTCACATTTCCTGCAGCCCTCAAGTTCCTGAACAGTGGCCACTTCATACCCGCAACGGCAGAGACCTGTTTCTGTGTCACTTAGCACCAGGGAATGCTCTGCAGGCACATTGCTGTGCAAGAGACTGTGAAAAATGAGGATGTTTTATGGTGTCCAGTGCAGAGGGGCCCTGCGCTGATCACACAGAGTTATTACGGCTGGAAAGAAGCTCTACCAGCTCACCTGCTCCATTTTATCCTCCACATCAGGCCGGTAAACCATCCTTGTCAGATGTGTACTTAGCCTTATCCTTGAATATCTCTGGAGAAAGCAGTTCAGCAGCCTCCCTGAGCGGTGTGTTCCACTGTATGAACTCTAGTTCGAGTTATAAAGGTTTCACTAATGTTTAACTTTAATTTTCTCTACTGCAACATAACACCATTATTGCGAGTTTGAGCTCCTTGATGGCTCTCTTTCCCCTAAGCCCCCATTTAGAAGAGATGGGGAAGGAGCGAGATGAACTGACTTACAGCCCCCTTACAACACAATTCCAGCCAATTCCGTTTAATACAAGTTAAGGTAGGCAGAGTTTATGGGATCATATCAGGTTTTAAATGGTCTTAGGCAATGCTCAAATGTCCTCTTGTGAAATTAGCTGGATGGTGGAGCTGCTGCCCTGGCTGCTGCTTCCACCTGGCTTGGGGAGACGAGGGATGGAGAGATTCCAGTGGAGGGAGGGCACATTGAGTGTGGAGGACTCACTGGCTGAGTGCAGGGGAGAGCAATGGTGCGGGTATGGGGTCTCAGCAGGGTTTGAAGGTCCTATCTCAGGGTCTCTTCCTTCCCCCCTGCACCATTTCACAGCACCTCTACCCATGGGCATCCGCAATCTCCAGGCACCCAGGGACCAGGTGGAGTGGACGTGCAGGGCACGAGCACCACCCCCCTGCCCAGAGAGGAGGGGATTTGCCAGACCCCAGCTCCCTGCCCTCCAAACCTCCCTCTGCCCCTCTGCGCAGCCCTGCCTGAGCCCGGGGCCGTGGGGAAGGAGGGATGGGGCAGGCAGGGGCAGCAGGGCTGGTGACGGGGCTGCATCTCCCATGAGAAGGCATCACGCATGTCAGACGAGCTGAGAGAGCGTGTGGGCAACAAGCATCAGCGCACAGGCCAGAAGGAGGAGGCTGGAATGTAAAAAGGAAACGAGTACATGGAAATTCAAAACTCTCCCCAGATGAAAAACAGGGAGGAGGGGGATTTTTGGCAAATGAAGTTATAAAATTATTCCTGATTTTCTTCCTTATTTCTAACATTGTGAATCTCACCAAGATCCAGCTGCACAGCTGCATCTGATGTCCCTACCGAATCCAGTGAATGCTGGCCTGGGAGAAGCCACAACTCTCCTGTGATAGTCAGCAGAATCTGCTCCTCTTGTGGCTCCATCAGACCGTGCTGCTCAGTTGGGACACAGATGATCCATGAGTCCTACAGAAGGAAAGGTCTCACATCCATTGGGGACCAAAGGGGTTCCTCATCTGTTGTCACATTGTCTTCCCAGCTTTTCTTTCTTCCTCACCCTGTCCTCCTGCTCCTCTCCTTCAGTGCTGGTAATTCTTGGCCCCTGCGTTTGCTCTCAGCATTGTGTTTTCTCTCCAGCTCCTTCAGCAGTAAGTGTGTGGGCAGCCTCCCCCTTCTCCAGTCTCGTGGATGTAACGGTTTCCCCCCATCTGATGGGTCACAGGGAGACCTTTGTCATCGGGCTCACCAGGAGCTGGGGAGAGCTTTGAGCCTCACAAGGATGGGCTCCACCACCTCCACTGGGTCTCTGTGGTTGCCTGAGATGAGTTCCTGCAGTAGGAATCTTTTGATTTTTGGTGCAAACCAAAAGAGAATGACCTTGGGCAACACCAGCAGTGGTGGCAGGAGAAGCTGGTCCTCCCCAGGGCGAGCGGGTGGGATCACCATCCAGGGCCACCCATGGAACGTGTTCCCAGGAAACCCCCTTGGGTGAGCAGCTCACTTGTCCCATTCAAGTCTTTGCTCTGGGGCTTTTCCTCACCCATCAATTGTGTGATTTTAATTCAATTTATCATTAAAACCATTATTTTTTTTTTTTACTGAGTGATTGTAACCAGTAACTTTTCTCCATTCTGGGCCCATTTGCAAGCAATTTGCCTCAAGAATTTGGCAGCCAAAATTCAAGCAGCTTCGCTGGATGCGTAAGTCACGCCACATGCTCCCACATCGCCTGCAGATGAACGCGACTTGTTGAGTGAGGTTGGTAGCTCCAGTATTTGTGCTTATCAACTGGAAATGTGCTTCCTAGGGATAGTCTGCAATATTTACTTACACTGAGCTGTTTCTGCTATGGGTCCTGGCAGCAAGTACAGTTACCCACATCTTCATGGCTAAGGAAGGCAAACCAGGGCATGGGGCAGGGGCCACACTGGCTGCTTGAGGACCCCAGGACAAGCAATATTTGCTTTGTGGTATTTATCCAATGTAGCTTAGGACATGGGAATTGATATTTATTTATTTTTTAAAGCATTCTCCCCCCCAGCCTTGTAAAACTTGTGGTTCTCCCTAGGATTCGAGTTACAAACTCTTGCTGTTTTGCTTTAGCCATGTTTTTTTTATAAATGTGTGGTTAGGCTATTTTTACTTTCGAAGAAGAGTTGGTTTTCTCCCTTTTTTTTGCTGATAAATTGCAAATGGAAGAAGGAAATTTGCCCAGGCTTTCCTGCAGACATTCTCCTTTGGGCGGAGATTAAACATGGGTAATTTCAGTCTAAAATGCAAATGCTTTGGACATTTATGAGAGCAGGGAAAAAGGGTCCAATTATGACAGCAGCTTTGTGGGTTTATAGGGGTGCTACTAGCAGTCAGTGCCGTCCCGGGGAGCTCTGGGGCTGCAGCTGTGGGGGGATTGGAGCTTGCCCAACCAGAGCAGCCTGCCGTCATCCTCCTCCTGAGCCCCCATCCCATAGAGGAGATGGTGAGCTCCACGTCCTGGAGATGCAGAGCTGGGTTTCTCCAGCAAGATCTGCTCCCATGGCTTATTTCATGTTTGCTGCTGGCAAAGCCCAGGAGAGCAGCAGACCATGGAGCTGTGGGACACTGGGGTCTCCTCCAGTCCCACGGAGGCAAGCTGGAGAGGTGTTCTAGGGTTGGTAGGTGCCCAGCTGGGACACCGGTCACTCGGTCAGCAGGATAGTTGCAGCGGCAGTTGAGGCATCGTATACGGGAAGGTGGACACAGTTCACAGCTCATTGCTTACGGGCTTCACGGTGCTGGAATCTAGGCAAGAAGTTAAACATGACTCAGAATTCTCAGAGCTTGGATGGAAGGTTTTAAAAAAATAATCTTGGTTTTCTTTTCTTTTCATAGAGTCACAGAATCATTTAGGTGGGAAAAGACTTTTAAGACCATCGAGTCCAAACTTTAACCTCACATTGCCAACTCCATCATGTCTCTGAGCTCCACATCCACATGGCTTCTGAATCCCTCCAGGGATGGTGACTCCACCACTGCCCTGGGCAGCTTCTGCCAGTGCCTGACAATACTTAAGGTGAAGGAATTTTTCTCATAACCATCTAGATGCTGCCACTTGGGCAGCAGTGGCTGGGCATTTGGGAGGGCATGGGGCAGCTATAGGAGCCTGTGTTGAGCCCCAGGATGCTGCTGGGCTCAGCAAGGAGGACGGAGCATGCGATGAGAGCTCCTCTGGGGAAATCCCTGCAGAGGCTGACAGCAGATTTGCACCATGACGAATTTACATCTCCTGCTGAGAACTCAATTTCCAGAGGAGATAATCAAATGCGACCCGGGTAACAGAGCGATATTTTTGCAGGATGTTTTTTCTTTATTTGCTCCTCTCTCTCAGTTTCTGTTTGGATCGTTGGCAGCTCCCGATGGTTGCATTTTGACAAGGATCCTCAAACTACTTGTAAACGCTTCCGAGTGAGGATGAGGTGGAAACCATGCCGTCTACCTCCAGTTATTAACATGGCTTCAGGATTAAGTAGGTCAATCCCAGAGCCTGGTGCTGAGGGTCTGGACTCCTTTACTGCTATCCCAGACGTGTCAGAGGGAAACGGGTGGGAGAGGAGAAAGCAGAAGGGATGTAAGGGGCAGAAATTGTGCAGGCATCCACGAGGCATCGGTGGAAATGTGTGGGCGTGGGGAGTATCGGCAGGTAACACCAGCAAAGCTGCGAGGGCAATTTTCTCTTTCCACCCACGGGTTCTCTTAAGCCCTAGCCTGCCAATCAGTCCCTTATTTACATGAATACTAAACCCACTTGCAGCTTCTTTAAATAAAATAAGAACACGCACCTTCCTGTAGCGAAACATATTATAGCAGTTTGTCACAGCATCATGCAGTAGGTATTAATTCCCAAATCATTTTATGACATGTTTTATCATAAGTTATTAAAGCAGGTAGCTGCATTGGGCAATCATTTGATAAACTGAGCCATAATTTAACACGCTCCTCCGTCATATTAGCGAGGAACAAGATTTATTTTCTCAGTGCAACTTTAATTATGTATATTACAAGCAGGGGATTGAGTCAGTTGAATCCTTAAGGTTAATGATGGCTCCTGCTGAGCACCTCCAGGTAAGGCTTGGGCTCTTCCCGGTGCTGCTGACTCACCTGCGGTTGGCAGGTCAGGCTCCAGGTATGCAACGTGACCTGGAGTTTCAGGCCTTGAAAAGGCGGTTGTGTTCTTCTAGTGAGATTTAGGGCATTTGTAATGCATCGCTTGGGTTGGCTGGCTGCCTGGCTGTGGTCCCCTTGGGGAAGCCAAGAGGTTCTCCCTGGTCTGGAGAGGCACTGGTAGCACTGGGGACTTTCCCCGCCAGGCAAGAGGGCATCCTGACACCCAGACCTGGCTGAATAACCAGGAGCTGCTGGCATTTGGAGACCTTATAGAAGCCTTCCAATAGCTGAAGTGGCTACAAAAAAGCTGCAGAGGGACATTTTACAAGGGCGTAGAGTCATAAGACAAGGGGGAATGTCTTTCCAGATTTAAACTGGATATTAGGAGGAACATCTTCACAATTAGGATGCGGAGGCCCAGGTCGCCCAGAGAAATTACACTGCCCCATCCCTGGAGGTGTTCAAGGCCAGGTTGGATGGGGCTTTGAGCAACCAGATCCAGCGAGAGTTGTCCCTGCCCATGGCAGGGGGGTTGGAACTGAATGGGCTTGGAGGTCACTTCCAACCCAAACCATTCATGATTCTATGATCCTGTGGTTTGGTTCCTCTGAAATATGATCACTTTGTGGCTCATTGGACTGAGCAAACTGGGAGAATTTGTTCTCTGACAAAGATCACAGAAGGATTTGCTGCCTGCAAGTTGCTATATGGTAGCACCCTTGCTCCAGACCTGCTTCTCCCCGAGGTTAGAGTCCTTCCCTGAGCCTCAGCTCTTAGCAGTTGCTTTTAGCACTTCCACTGCAGTTGTGAATTCTCCAGGATTACTGTGAAACAGAGGGTCCAGCACAGCTTTCTCAAGACTCTGCTCTTCTGTTGCAGGTGGCTGTTGGAGGAGGTGGAATCCTGGGGGAACCGGCAGAGGAGCGTGGATATCTGCTCCCGCAGCCTGTACTCCCTCAGGCAGAGCCGGCTTCTAATCCAGCCTCTCCAAAAGCTGAAATGGAGCGTCAGGGAGGCAGAAAATCCCGAGGAAATGACCCAGGGGCTTCCGAAAAAACAGAATGTCTCCTCCCCTTGAGGGAGTTAATGACCCTCCTGGTGAATATCACTGTTCGGCTGGGAACTGTCAGAAATCCTCACGTTTCCCCAACTGCTGCTGCCTTCTTGCTCTTTTTCACATTTTTATTCTTGGCTCTGGAAATCGTCTTTTAATTTCTGCCCCTTTCTCCCCGTGTCTCTCCGCCTCAGCCCCATGCTTGCCCTCCCAGCTCCAGCCACTTTATGAGAACCTGGAGGATCCTTGCCCACACGCTGGTGAGATGGAGAGGTGTCCACACAGCTCTTGGGATGAGGGAAGCAGAACCCAGGCCCTCCAATCACCCGAGGACCCTGTCCCGGTGCCAGCTCCCCAGGGAATGCCCCAGATGCAGTTTGCAGCCCTGGTGCGAAGGGATGCAGGAAAGCTGTCCCTGTGGACAGTCCGGGGGTGCCGGAGAAGTGAGGAGTCAGGATGCTCCACAAGGACCACTGCAAGATTGGAGGGAAACCAGCCCGTGCCCTGCATCCCATTGTTTCCTCTCTGCTGCCTCCAGACCAAGCTTCTGACTTTCATAACCACAAATACAGGGGGAAAAATAATAATCCCTTATTAAACAGTAAATTACTGAGCAGTTTTGGGCAGAGAGGGGTATAGATTGTAGAGTATAGAGTGCAGAAGGGAAGAGATGTTTAAACACATCGGGCTGATGTCATTTCTTTTAGTCAGGAGCAGGAGAAACACAATCCTTTTCTCTTCCCCCCAGCAGAACAAAGGGGAAAGTCCCCAAGGGGAGATTAAAAAAAAAGTGAAACAAAGAAACTCCCACAAAAATGAATGAAGAAAGAAAAGCAAAAAGGGAAGACAAAAACTCATCCCCTGAAGCGTTCCCTCCGGGGTGTGAAACAGCTTCTCTCTCCCCCCACTTCCACAGCACCCGTTGGGCTTACAGAGCCATAAAATAAGAGTTTGTGGCATGTTCAATCGATTACTCCTCCTAATGCTCTGGGTTTGGAGGCAGGTAATTTATTTCAGACTCTACATGTCTACATGCAAAAAACTCACCCCCACCCCCTTCCTTTTCTTTCTTCCCTTTCTGGTTCACAGAGCTTCTCCTGCCCCTTTGCCCCCACCTCCCCCTCTCTTCCCCCGCTCAGGTCCCCCCAGACCCAAGCGTTTCCCAGTGAAAGGTGCATCCATTCCCACAGTGAAACCCAAGGCAGGTAATGACTTTCTCACCCCATCCATACAGCACCAGGAACTGCCACCTCACCAGCTGCATCCCTTTATTTTGGAGAGACAAGGGGGAAGGGGGAAGTGCCAGCCCCCTCTGCTTCCCTCTCCTCCAAGGCCTCCCCATAAAAAAAAAAAAAAAAAAAGGAGAAAGATATAAAGGGAGCAAGTGTTTGCAGAGATAGAGTTTCCATCAGGCAGAGGAGCTGGTGGAGCTGGGGCTGACGGTGTCTGGGAAGGAGCAGGGTCCCCAGCTCCCCCTGTGCTCTCCGAGGGGTGGCACTCAGGGATGTTTGCCAGCCCCGGGAAAGGAGGAGCAGGACTGGGTTCCCACTTGGGTTTGGCTGCTTGGCGAGGAAGCCAAAGCTGCGAAGCCTGGGGACAGAGGGCCCGAATTCAGCCCTGGAAACCGCACATGGCGCCCACAGACCAGGTCCAGCACCGGGTTTTGTGCTGGCTGCCTTCCCTTGCCCTGGGGACAGCAACACCTTCACAGTGTTTCCTGGAAGGGGAGAACCAGGTTTACAGCTTGGCAGCTGAAAACCATCCAGTGGCAAAGTTTGCAGGGGATCTGCTCCGGGCCGCCTGTTCCCATCAAAGGCTGAGCAGGATGGGGGCTCCTGGCAGCCCAGGCTCCTCTCCATCCCACACAGACCCCGTGAGCTGCTGGGCTTCTGCTCTGGCCCAGTGACATCTAACAGCAGTTCCTGATCCTGGGATCTCTGGTCCTGAGCACAAGCTAGGGACCTTACCCTGGACCTCCCTCACTCCCCTGTTAAGTGACCTCTGCAGAGCTCTGGAGTACAGGGAGCAGATTTGAAGGGCTGTAGCACACTATTAATTGGATTCCCCCAGAGCACACCTCACTCCAGAGGGTTTCCATCTTAATCCACTCCAGTCTCCCAGGAAAAGAAATCACCCATAGCTAACACTACTGTAAAAATCCAGGTGGGTTTCCTGGACTGGAAGTTCCTTTTATTCCTTGTTCCTAACTTGCCTGTCCAAGCCAGGGTGGGACTGGGAAACTCATCTGTGAGACCTGGGGACAGGCAGCACTGGGGATGCCCCATGGTGCGTGCAGCCCAGCCCCTGCCCAGGAGATGCTCCAGCCCCACTGTGGGGCTAGGGAGCTCGGATCCCGATCTGCACCCCCTCCACACCTCCAGGGACACGAAACCAGCCACTTTGTGCAGGGAGGAGGTGTGGGCTGCGAGAGCAGCTTATCAAAAGCCAGACTTTGACTCTAGCCAGGCTGGGCAGCTATTGTTTCCAGTTTGGGGGAGTGGGAGAGGGGTTTATCTCATAAAGAAAAAGGCATTATGAAGGGAAATAATAAATATCAGGGAACAGGGAAGGAAAAGGGAGGGGAATGTTATTGAAAAATGTAAACTCTGCCACCTGGCCAGTTCAGTGCTACTGAGCTCCTTTGTGAAACACTAATCCTGGTCTGCTCAGAACGTCATCCCTCTCTGACACAGAGTCTGCTGGGCTTTGGGGAGCCTCCTTGGGCTGAGCTGGGACAGGCAGGGACCAGCCCCCTCGTCCTCGGCTGAAGGGTTTGCTGTGCTGTGCTCTCTGGGTTGGAAGAACCCTCTGAAAATCCCTTTGCATGGCCAAAGTCTTCCCTTTTTCCCTTCCAACTATGCTGAGCCACTTCTGAGACCTCTCTGCACCCCTGTAGAGCCCCACTCACTGCAGGCCCCCCAGCCCTCTCGCCAGTTCTCCTCAGGTTCTCCTCCACGCACCCACACCTCAGCTCCTGCTGTTGGCCTTATTTTTCACCATGCTCTTTGTTTATGAGTGTTTCTGCCTTCCTGAGGACCCTCGTGCTCAGAGCTGGCGTGGAAGGCAGCCTCCCCATGTAGAAAGAGGCATCAGAGTCACTCCTTTGCCCAGGAGAGCTGGGCTGCCCTCTGATGTCTTCTCTGCCTCCCAGATCAATAAACTCTCCCTGTGGAAGGACTCCAGGGCTCGGATACCTCTTCTCACTCTTCCTTCACTCGCTTCTGCACATGAAGGCTCTGAGATACCAGTGCTGGAAGGTGCACGCTGTTCCCCCCCCACCACAGCCTTGGTACCTGTGACCTGGGTTCATGAGCGGAGCTGGTTTTCCCTCTGCATTTTGGAGGCTGGAAAAAGTAGGGAAGATTTTTCCATTAAAAGGATGGGTGGATGCATAGCCAGCCCAAGGCCTGTGGGCTCCTGGGCTGTAAATTCAAGCAGGAGTGTGTTTGCTAACAGTGGAATTTAGGGGCAGCAGGAATATTTTGACCATGAAGCCTTAAACAAGTTTTCTGATGTTTCAGAGTGAGGACAGAGCCCATCCGTGCTCCATCCCTGCTGTGGCTACTCCCACTGCCAAGCTGTCCTCCTCCAAATGGTTCTGCCAGGATCAAAGCCAGCCCGAACCTTTTCCATATGCCTCACTCCTCTCCGATGGGCCCCTCGGCCAGCTGGCTTTTCCCAGCCTTCACCCACTACCTGTAGACCTCCCACTTCTGAAAGAAACGCAATGAAACTGGGCCAGAGAAGCAATTAGAAAGCAGCTTCCTCGTCACACCTTCTCCTGGACTGTCCTTGAAAGGGGTGATGAAACCCATCGGGCACGGCACGGGGCTCAGTGACCTTCACACTGCTGGGCTGTGCCACCCCGTGGGGCACATCCTTGCTGATGTGTGTTTGCAGTGATGGAGCAATCTTGACCATGAAAGGCTTTTTGGCAGAGCTTGGGGCATGTCCTGTTCCCCACAAGATTCATCTACAGGGTCACAGAATCACTGAATGATCTGAGTTGGAAGGGACTCACAAGGATCCAGCTCCTGCCCCTGCACAGCACAAGCCCAGCATTCACACCATGTGTCTGAGCGTGTTGGCCAGATACTTCTGGAATATTGTCAGGCTTAGTGCCGTGACTGCTTGCCTGGGGAGCTGTTCCAGTCCTCCATCACCCTCTGGGTAAAGAATCTTTTCTCCACATACAACCTAACTCTCCCCTGGCATCTCCCTGTCATTCCCTCAGGTCCTGTCTTTGGTCACCAGAGAGAAGAGTTCAGCACCTGCTCCCTCTCTTTCCCTTGTGAGGCAGCTGTAAACTGGGATGAGGTCCCCCCTCAGTCTCCTCTTCTCCAGGCTGAACAGACCCAGTGACTTCAGCCGCTCCTCAGATGGCTTCTCCTCTAAACCCTTCACCAATGTCATAGTCTCCTCTGGACACCCTACAGTCATTTTAGATCCTTTTTATCCTGCAGCATCTGACACCGCACGCAATACTTGAGGTGGGGCCACCGTCCAACGTCACCAAACTCCGTCCCATCTCCATGCTGTCACAGCCAAGCCGTCCCCATCACACCGTGCCAGCAGCACATGGAGCCACTTGGCACTTCATCAGGAGCTTAACGACTCTTTGGGTTGCAGGCGAGTAAGCAACCTCCGTGCAGGGTTATTTCTGTGTTAAGCTGCTGAAGTTTTGGTAAATATATGACCGTGCATCAGGCGCTTGCAAGACAAAGCATCTCGTTGGGAATTTGGAGGAGAACAACAAAAATGATTAAGCGGCTGAAGGGATTGACTTATGATGAGAGATTAAAAGAGCTAAATCTGCCTAGCCGGGCCAGCCGACAGCCCCGGGAAGATATGATAACTATCTACAAGTATATGAAGGGCGTAAATCACAGCTCGGGGGACTTGCGGGGGGCAATCCTGGGAGATTTACTGGGAGGAACAGACACAAGTAGAGCACAGGAAAAAAATCATCAAGACAAGATATGGTGGGGACTCTTGGGCTGGAGAAGGAGGCTCTGCTGGGAAAGGCAGGAGCTCCGTGTGAAGGCTGCTTGGCCTCAGGGTGCGGGAAGAGCTGTGAGGGACAGGGCTGGCTGGGATGTTTTGGGTGTCCTGGCAACGTCTGAAAAAGGCTTGGCAAGCTGAGCTAGGAATTGGGCAAGGCTCGGTGGCAACGTGACTTTGAACTGTCTCACATCTTTGCTGCTCAGTAGCCATCAAAGCTGCTGGTGGTTTTCCTGATGGACCCTGCAAGGAGGCTCCTGTGCTCACGAAAGAATCGTGTTCCAGCTCTGCCTGAGGCAAATTCCCACACAGTTAAACGAAGCTGCTGAGGAAGCAGCTGGCACCCTCTGATGCAGCCCCTCAGGAAGAAGGGAACATTTCTGACAGCTTCTGAGGATGCCTGGCTCCCACACACCTCTACTTTTGATTAGGTTTTAAAAATATTTAATCTGCACAATTTGACAATGGAGATTCAGCTTTATTCCTGCAGTAATCCCTCCCGCCTGGTGCCTGGCTGAGCTGCAGCATCCCCGACACCAAAGGCGCCCGGCAGCACCACGCGGGAGGACCAGAGGAGGAGGAGATGTGGGACTGGTCACGGTCAGCGTCTGTCACCTTTGGGTCAAAACAGAGTCCTGCGCGAGCTGGAGCGAGTGGAAAAGCCCTTCCATCAGCAGCAAGACCTGGATCCGTGTCAAGCTCAGAGGATAATTCACACTGCATAATTCACTCGAGACTTCTCTACTCCCAGCAGCTCATAATTCCTCGTGCAAGGCAGTGTTTTCATTTACAGAAATGAAGAGAGCTCTGCGGGTTCCCTGTGACTGTGTCACTGGGGATTTCTCTTTTTCTGTGGGAAGAGGTCATAAACACCAGTGTGCCCCTCCAGAACCTGGCTCTGGAGAGGCCTGGAGGGGGGACAGACAGGTCTGTGACCAGCCACTTGATTTCCTCCACCATTTTTTGTTTTCTCCAACATCTCCACATAACGAAAGCATAAAAAAAAAAAAAAAAAAAGGTAAAGGAAAGCTGCCCAGCACTGCTCAGAAAAATTAATTCCCTGTTCCCCAAATGGAATGTAGAGCTGGTTTTCAGCCCAGGCTGCAGCATCTCTTTTGCAGTGACCTGCATGGTGGCTTTGTCTGGCTGTTTGTCCCCCTCATGCTCGTCCCACGTTCCCGGCTCTCGGCCACCAGCCTGTGGCTGCCAGCAGCCCAGGCCAGATCAGCTCTTTACACAGTAATTTCCCGCGAGTTGCTCCCAGGTCTCCCATTTCTCTTCTCACCAGCCTGGGCTCTAGCTTACACTTGCAAATGACAAATTATGCTTTTGCCTCTAATTCCAGCTTCCCTGGCATCCTCAGTGGAAGCAGCCCTCTGCAGAAAGCAGCAGGTTCTTTGCAACCAGCGGGAGGTAGGCTTTGCCTCTTCTCTCTGCTCCCTCCTCCTGCCTTAATTGCAGCCCGACATGGGCTTTTGAGGTGTATTAAACACACAAATTATTCTGCAAAGCCTCATGAAGTGCTGGTTACCAAGGCCTCTAATGGGAAATGACAGTGCAACCAGAGAGGCTGTTAACGTCAAAGCATTGTCTGAAATCGCTCTGGCAACACCATCATTTTGCAGGCGTGGAGCATGAGACCAGGTGTCTCTGTGGCTGTGGCATCTCCTGGCAAGGCCCCGGCGTGCCGGCCGGGCTGCACGGGCACCGCGGGACCAGAGCATCACGCTAGGATACAGAGCACGAGAGGCTCCTGGCAAAAGGCTCCCCCACTGCACCTGCAACGTCGCACTCTGCCCTGGAACGATGCTGGTGGATTGGAGAGGGTCCAGAGGAGAACCAGAAACACAATCAAGGAGCTGGAAGGTGTGATTTATACGGCAAGTTTAAAAGGGCTGCACAATAGCAACAATAATAAGCGCTCTCTGCACACAGGTTTTTTTCTTCTGCGCTCAAATGAAGTTAACGCATACAACGCCCAAACCACATCAACAACCAAACCACACCTCGTGTGGCCAGTTGATAATAGGAACAGAGTGAGAAACATCCATGAGCCTCCTCAGAGCTGAATCGCCAAGGAAGGAAGGGAGACAAGTCAGTTAAGTTATCCCAAGGGGCTGTAAGGAGTCTTGGAAACAAGACAAGGAAAATGCAGGCTGAGTATCAGGACAATTTCACGGGTGGTGCAGGGCAGTGAATGGGGGCTACTGCCATCCTGGAGCAGGGTGGACATCCCAGCTGGTCCTCATGGGGATTTCCAGGAGGATGGGTCTCCTCAGGGGATGCTGGTGGCCAACTGCAAGTCCTGGGGGCTGCTGGAAGGAGACAGACGAGGTTTGGGTCTTGCTGGGAGCTCAGAGAAGGAGCCCATCACAGTGTGAATTTACAGCTGAGGCTCCTAGGGTAGGGGTGGGTGCTGGGGCTGTGTCACGCTCCCAGCAGTGTCCTGGCCAGCCACCCTTACAGCAGGGGTGCACGTGGTGCCTCTTCTCCTTGGCTGTGGGCTGGAAAGGATCCTTATCTTTGGCTGTTCCCAAAGCCAGCACCACCAACTCCTTCCTTTTAGCGTGGGTTCCAGCACTACCGCACAGCAGCCCTGAGTGAGCTGCCGAGGCAGCAAATTGCAGCCGAAGCTGGAGCAAGAAAAGGGAGCCCGGTGATGTGAAGGGTTCCAGGTCCTACATGCCTCTTATTCTAAATTAAGAAATGTGGAAGAGAGCAGAAGAATTAAGAAAAAACATACACAGAGTTAAAAATAGGACTGTCCCTCTGCTGCATCCTTCCAGCAGCAGCTCTGGGAGGTTCCTGCTGGCCCAGTCCCCAGGAGCAGAACTGTCCACATGGCACGAGGGAGACATCCTGCACTCTCTCAGGGGTGCTGGGGCCAGCCCTGGTCACTTGCCTGGAGGTTCTTCCTGCAAGACCCCATCTGGAGGACTCAGAAAGCCAAACCCTTCACTTCTGTCCCCCAAACCCACTGCTGACCCAGTCCCACGTGGTGCCACGTGCTCTGAGCTCCAGCCCTTCCATGCGTGCAGAGTGCTCCCCAGCCCCTCTGCTCTCCAGGTGGGGACTGTCCTGCCTCCACATGCAGGGACCGAGTGCTTCACTCCCAGCCTGCTTTCCAGGGAGGAAGATGAAGCCCAACAGCTAAAGATGGAGCTAAATATAGGCCAGCCTAACAGGCGAAAGCAGTGGGAGGGGAGAGGTTTGGAGGGAAAACTTGTTCTCCATGGCTTGGGCAGCTGCTTTCCCATGGAAGTGGGCATGGAAAGTTCCTTCCAACAATAATCCAACAAAGCAGAGGGAAATTAAAACAAAAAAAAAAGCTCATTTTACAAATTCTCTTGCTTCCAGCTGCGGGGAGGACCACTAGGGAAAGATAAATGTGCATCCAGCCAGAGGGAACCAGAGCACGGCTCAGGTCTGCAGGAAGATTTAGGGTCTTGAAGTCCAAAGGCAGTTCTTGATCATCACATGAGGAAAGAGGAATCTCTGGGTGTGGATATCGTGTTAAGCAATGTGTTGTAATAAGTGCTTTATGCTTTAGAGGAGAAGAGAGAACAGTGAAATCCCCCGTAAGAGCTAATTACTGCAAATTCCTTTTCAATAAAACAAGACAAAAAAAATCCTCACTTAATGGAAAAATCCATTTAAAGGCTCAGATGAGGTAACTGCAGCTCACGTCCTCCTCGTGTCGTTAGTGGGAGTCAAGCAGGCTTTCCTCCTGGCTTGGCATGATCCGCCCAGCTGCCTCCGAGGGGCTGCAGGTGTGAAGCTGAGATGTTGAAGTGCAGGTCTGGAGGGGGATGGTATTCCCTGGGGGCCAAAATCCCATCAAAAAGGCTTTCTAGTGCTCACAGGAGAGCCCATGCTGAAAGTCAGGGTAAGATCCTTTTATTTTGACTGTGGCAGGAGAGGGGTTGGGATGATAACAGCAGGGGCTTGCAGGCACCTCCATTCTGGGGCCCAGGAGAGCTTGTCTCGCGACCTGGCAGTGTCCATCCCACGCCACCTGTGTCCCTGCGCCCCAGAGAGCCCCCCGCAACCTCCAAGGGTCCCCCGCAACCTCTGTCACCTCTCACAGTCCAGCCCAATTAAAATAAAATGGAGAATTGAATTAGGATTGAGTTTGACTCTGTCCCCGATGCTCTGCATTTCCCTGTGATTTGAAATGGGGCCAGTTTGGTGGATTTCTTGCACATGGGAGCAATATATTGAATTACATGTATGTCCAGTGCTTAGGAGAGATCCATTTCTTTTCCACATGTTCCTGCAGCTGCGTGACCCCAGGAAACCCAACAGTGGGGTCTGTCTTTGGAGACAAATAGGGATTGTTTTGTGTAAATGCTCCCTCCCCCCTGCTCCCCCCAGCCTGGGTGTATGAGGGGATTACTCCCCACCAAACACGTTCGCATCCCACTAAAGCCAAAACACATAAACACATATATGTTATTTATTTATTTATTCACCACAAACACACAGGGTGGAAATGCAGGTTTCGGGGGAGGACTCAGCAGCTCCCCAGCCAGGAGACTTTCCTGCCTCCTGCCCTCTCCTGCCTGGGGAAGGGGTGGGAGCTGCTGGATACAAACTCACAGGCAGGCAGGTCTTTCTCTTCACCACCATGTCCAGACTCATGTGGTCAAGCAGCCACCGCTCCCCTCCCAGCCGTCACCCCAGCCCTGATGCTGTGGGTGCACTGGGCAGGCAGAGATGGGAGCTGGGAGAGCAGGGATGCAGGATGCTCTCTGGCAGCCGTGCCCCTCAGCCCTCCCTTGGCAACAGCTCCCTGCCTGCATCCCCAGCCAGGAACACAAATTCCACTCACCATCCACATCCCATGCACCCAGCAGCACAGCCCGTGGGAGCAGGACCTACACCAGTGCAAAAGGAAGAAGAAATCCACATTGTATAAATCAACTGGGAGTGCCTGTGGTGGGACTCGCTGCTAGCATTCAAAGGGACCTGTCCTTTTCATTCCCATGCTGTCACTCAGCATCCTGCAGGCCGTCCTGAAAGGAAGGAGGCTCTGTTGATAAGATCTGAGGCTGCATGCATTTCTTTCTTGCTTTCTTTTTTTTGGCATGCGTTTCTTTCTTGCTCTCTTTTTTTTTGTTTTAAAGAAATATATAGGGTAAAGAAACAAGTTTGCAGGGTAGAAAGCTGTTTGATGTGGAGCACTGCTACCCAAACTAACAGCACACCCTCATGTGCAATCTGGATCTGTATTCAGTCTCGAGCATCTTTGCAAGTGCTTTTCCTGAGCGCTGACTTGAGGCAAACCCCAGAGAAGCCCGGAGCCGGTACGTGATCCTCCCAGGAAATCAAACCCTGCCAGACACCAGTGTCAGCTCCAGGTGATGTGAGGTCAAGGCTCACACGTGTCCTTAGGTCCTGTTCCCATATCCCTGGAGGCCCCAGGCTCTGGCTAAAGCTCCTTAGCCCTCCAACTGCACCAGACAACACAGTCAGGGACAAAGGAGAGGTGGAAGAGATGGTTCTGGCACCCAGTATCTCCAGCATCCCTGCGGAGCCCCAGGGAGGCTGCTGTGCCCCCGGGTTGGATGTGAGGCCAGGTGGGGAGATAACAGCACCCGGACAAGGGACCTGACGCTGCTCAGCAGCCCCGGGGATGGCCTGGGGCTGACGGGATCAGCAGCTGAGCTTTGCTGAGCTGCTGCAGGAGGAGCCTCACCACCACCTTATCACTGGCACAGTGCTTGTACAGCTTGTCTATAAATAGGACTTTTAAAGCAAGGCAATTAATCACGGTGCACGCTACTGTCTGGATGAGCTTCTGTTGGTTTAACAGCGTGGCTGTGAGTCCAGCTTCTACTGTGAGATTTACAAGTGCAGCCTATACAGACAGACACAAGTTTAAGGCTCCTTTCATGTGTCACAGTGAGGATGCAGAGCAGGTTTGGGTTGTTCTGCTTTCAGGAGTTACCAGGAGCAGCTGAGCTGTATTAACAACCACCTGCATGTGCCAAGTCTTTGCAGCTGGGCAGTCACGGGCTCTGAGAGGCCACCAGTACGATTTACCTGTTCGATCCAGTGCTGCAGCAGGCTCAGGGGCTGCACAGAGTCACTTGTCACCATCAAGCTGACCAGCAGTCGCACCATAATCCACGGTACCATGAGCAGTGGCAGCCTGCAGAGATCCACCTGCCCACTCCAAACCTGGCCAGCTGTGTGTGAGGACCTGACCCCTGAGCTGTCTGTAAGTCACCGCCCTCTTTCCAAACCCTTTTTGCACCAGGCAAAACATTCTTCATGCAATCCAGCCGTGTCTGCATGCTGGGGAAGGTGTCCCTGTGCTGCCCAGGACTCTCCAGCAGGTATTGAACCCCTCGACATGTCACCTACACCTGAACTGGCTGCTGTAAGGAGTGTGGATTTTGGGGAGCTGAGAGAACCCCATCCCTGGACACCACTGCTGCAATGGACTGGGCTCGGGGAGCTCAATGGGCTGCGCTCAAGGAGAGCGTCTCCCTCCGGCCGGGCTGGTGGAAGCCGTGCTGGGTCCATCCTGGTGGGAAGCCACTTTCCGCTGATGGAACAGGGAGGGCCATATTGGTTTCAGTCTGTTCTGCAAAACACGAACCAGCATGTGCAATCTGTGAACCCCCTGCTTGACGAGAAATGCTAATTGTGTGAGAAGGACCTGCCAACAGTCCGCAGTATTCAGCGTGAAGGGGGTTTATTAGTATTATTACTATTGTTCTGGCAGCTGCAGAGCAGCCAGCCTGTTTGGCTGGGGCCAGGAAAGCGAGCAGGGCGCAGGAGAGCAGCTCTCCCTGCCAGACACTCCTGTGGCTGCAGGGGTGGCTGTGGGAGCAGGATGGGGACCCGCGCTCTCCTCCTGTAGCACCCAGGCGCTCCCCCCCGGGAAGGATCCTGGTTATGATGTAGGGGAGGGCTTTTCTCCTTGGGCTGAAGGTGTCAGTTTTGCATGAAATATGAAGTGGAAATTCCTCCTCCTTCATTCACTGCCTCAGATGCCAGCACCTGCACTCCGGTGGCTGCATCCCACTGCCTGCATCCCTCGAAAGGGGGCACCCAGGCAGCAGGGGCTGCCCCAAACAACCCCGGGCAGCAAGGCTTTGCAGCTCCCCTGCATCCATCTCCACGAGGGGCTGGATTCTGCGTGCCAGGGCTCCCCTGCCTGCTGGGAAGAGGAGGGCAGAAGGAAGGCCAACGGAGAATGGGGACAGTTTGCTGAGTCCTGAAGCGGCAGCAGCAGTGTTCTCTGAACACCCAGCAAGACCAGTGCCATCAAAGAGACTCATTCAATTCCCAGTGCTCCAACTAAGCTGAAAAAAGCTGAAGAAGAAGAAAAGATGACTCTGGCTTGATTTAAAAGCAGAGCAAAATCTCCACATGGTGTGAAAACACAGCAGCTTTCCTGTTTTTTGCAGGAGAAAATCAAGGCTGTATTTTGAAAACCATCCTGACTTCTTGCCTCTGGCCTGGCAAAAAGCAGGAGCGTTGATGGATTCAGTGTTTTTCTTCCTCTTCTGGCCTTGCTAATTTGCAGAAAAGGAGCCAGATAAAGTTTGATAACTTTGAAATAGAAAGAGAGGAGGAAGATGTCCCAGGCAGCGACGTGGAATGCTCCCCCTCCTGTTGCAGAGAATAAATGAAGTGTTCTTCATTCCCGGCTCGTCTGCCACCCTCCACTGAGTCTGTCATGGGCTCATCTGTGTATAAATTAGCTTTTCACAGTAACGCCGTGTAAAATTATTTCTGTCATCCTTTTATCTGACCAGTTTATCTCGTCAGCTTGTCAGTCTTAATTCTGCAAGCTTTCTCTCCTCTCTGCCACCTGAGCTTCCCCGGCTCCCTCGGAGGAGGCCCCGAGCCCTCCCGGCTCTGCCACGTGCCCCTGGAGCTCCCGGGGTGTTCAGCAAGGTGGCAAACATCTCCCCGCAAGGCTTGGAGAGCACTGGTGCAGCTGGCCAAATGGTTTACAACCAGGCTGTCTGCTGGCGAGACGAAGCGGAGCGGCGAAGCGTCTGCCGTTTCCTGGCTGTTGTTTATTGCTCAGAATTAGGCACTGACATTTATCGGGGTTGGCACGTGGTAGGTGACCCACGGCTTGGAGCCTGTGCCGGGCTGCGCGTGGTCACATCAGTTACGTGGTATTTCCCCCCAACAGCAACGTTTTTGTATCCCGGCTTCTGCTGCGCAGGCTGATGGAAAAAGCATCTCGCATCTATTGTCTGGGACTCTTTGTGCTCGCTCGCACGAGCGCTGCTGGAAAGGGAACCCAAAAGGGATGCAGCTGTAATATATTAATTAACAATTCCAGATGAGGAGTCACTCAAGCCCTTTTACCACCCCGTTTCAGTTCTTTGTGCCCGACAGATTTCATTGTGGATGGGACGAAGCAGGGGTGCCCTGCAGCCTCTGCACAGGACAGGGTGCAGGATGAGGCTCTCGGGGAGGGGGCCGAGTGCCCCAAGGGCTCCCTGCACCCAAACACTGTGAGAGCTGCCTCTGAGTCCTGCAGAGCAACATCACATCCAAACCCACCTCACCTTCTCTGGTGTTTTTGCCCCACCTCCCTAATTCCTTCTGCCTGCCCAGTGGACCCTCTCCTGCAGCATCCTTTCCCCTCCCTCTTTGCCCCTTCTGTGGGTTTCTCTGCAGAGCTGTAGAGGAGGAAACATGCCTTTATTCTGGAAAAAAAACAGAGGGACAGACTCTTCTCCTCCGCAGAGGTGCTCTGCCATCGTGCTGGGAACCTGTGTGGCTCTGTGGTGCCCTCTCCTCGCCAAGGTGTCCCACCTTGCTCCTCCAGTCAAATGCATCCCCCCAGCCTGCTCTCTGATGGCCAAGGCTCCGTCCCCAGCCTGTTTCGCCTCCTCCTTCCAACTCCCTCCCACGCTTCTCGATTTTTAGCAGTTGGTTGTGACTACTGGTTACCCGCACTGTTATCTGTTCTCTTGCACTCACAGAAGTATTGCGGGTTGTAATTCTGTCTGCTACATCTTGTGAATATTTCTGGACTCTGAAGTTTCCCGGCTCCAGATGTTCTGGCCAGACCAGAGTAAAAAAAAAACAACCCAAAACCTCAGCATTAATAAAAACCTTTTGAAAATAAAAAGTCGTATTGCGCAGTAGTGACATCATATCCGTGAAATATGACCTGATGATGTCACAGCTGTGAAATGAAGGATGATTGTCTCTTTTTGGCAAGGGCCGGCTGTTTGGGCCAGACCTGTTAAATAAATGCATATGGACTATAAATGTGTATATTAAACCCAGAAGTTGTGAATGCTGCCTTGTGGTCACTTAGGTCAGGAAACCTGACAAGGAGAGCTGGTGATGGGGGTGCTGCAAAGACATCGGAAATTGCTGCTCACCCCCTGAAACCAGGCACCAAGTGGCCAACTGGGTGCTTTCGGGGCTCGTTTTGCTCTCCCCTGAGCAATAGTTGGTGCTGGGGACAGATGGACAGTGCTGCCAGGCTGTCTGAGCCCGGATGGTGGGTGAGTGGCTTTGCTCTGACCAGCAGAAGCAGCCCAGGGACCACTGCAGCTCCTCTGGTCCAGCTGCTCAGGGGACCCAGTGCCTGTAACCGCACCAGAGCCAACCATCCCACCCCATAACCCACCCGTGCCAGGCATCATTGGAAAACCCACCTCTTTTTGAGCCCCTGACAAACCGCTTACCCCTCGAAGCCTACAGATTTGGTTTCCCTCCTCATTACCTTAACGAGACTGGCTGCAAACATTACTGCCTTGGCTATCTTCTCTTGCACAATATATTTCAGCTATTGGAAGCAACAGTCTATAAAACATCTGCACCAAACTGCCCAGTTTTCACAGTCTTGAAACCCCTGGCACTGCTGGGATGCCGTATCCATTACACGCGCACTCTCCTCACCCACACAGATATTTCACACGCATGTGCAAACCTCTTTATGAAGAAACACATTGCCATGCCATGGAAAAGGTCTATTTTTTCCATATGGCTTGCGCTGACAATGTCAAGCTTTTAGTTGAAGCTCACAGCATGCTTTTTTAATTTGCCCTTTCCTTTTTCCCCTTTAGTCCTATTGTTTGCAGAAGAGTTTGTACCGTGAAGAATGCACAAAGCGGGAGGGTGCTGTCTGCTGAGGTGTCGGGATTGATACCCTGAGCGATGGGATGCTATCTGGGGATTTCATAGTTATTCTTGTTCTTGCTTGGTCAAAACAGGAACACGCATCTATTTATTTATTTATTTATTTATTTATTTATTTGTTTGTTTGTTTGTTTGTTTGTTTGTTTGTTTATTTATTTATTCCATAGGAGGGAATGGGTTCCGATAGGGCATTTCAGTTAGAAAAGTTACGTGAAAATAAAACACCTCCTTTGAATTTGCCAGGAGGAATTTGTTTTGATATTCTCAAAATGAACATTTCCACGTCTTCCCACTTAAAATACACTTATGTTTCCCAGATTATGCCAATCATAACAAAAAAGGGGAATGAGGAAAGGCAAAGGTTGTAGCAGAGATGAAAAGTTGGGACCAACACGCACTGATGCTGTTTTCCTTTACTTCGGTCAATGAAAAGGAAACTTTTGGTAATGAGAGGAGTCTTTGATGGGCAGAAGTTTAATTCTAGAGTGTATAAAAGGCCCTGGCCCAGGTTGCCCAGAGCAGGGGTGGCTGCCCCATCCCTGGAGGGATTCAAGGCCAGATTGGATGGGGCTTGGAGCCCCTGATCCAGTGGGAGGTGTCCCTGCCCTTGGCAGGGGTGGGACTGGGTGGACTTTGAGGTCCCTTGCAGCCCAAACCATTCCCTGATTCTATGATTCTATGTTAAAACAGAGAAATTACACCCAAAAGAACCTCCTCCCTCTTGCATCCTGTCCCCCCACTGGAACGGGAGCAGCAGTGGAGAACCCCAACCAGCACCGGCCTCGGCCAGAGTGCCCATGGGGCCATTGTCCATGAGGCTGCTGCTCACTCTGTAGCCACCTGGAAACCTGCAGAAACCCACCTTTTCCACCCCCTGATATTCCTATATTGTAATATGAGCCTGAAAGAACATCAGAAATAGCCTGTGGGCTGTTTTTCTGGGGCTATTTCTGCACTTTGCACCCTGTTGGAGGCAATAAAAACAGTGAGGTGAACCTGTCCCCATCAGGGGAGCCACCCCTTCCCAGGAATTTCTTCTTTGTGCATGGAAAAAAGGCATTTGCCTAACTGATGTCCTGGGACTTTATTTTCCAGGCTTGACTTATGCATTGGAAGGAAAGAGGGGTGTCTGAAGGCAGGGGATATTCTGCTGGCTTCCAAAAGAAGAAATGCCTGATTCATCCATCACACCAGCAGTCACCTCATGTCCAGGTGCCATGGAACAGAGAGACAGAGGCAGGGAACAAAGCTGGATTCCCCAGGGATGCTCACGTGGGCTGTGCCAGCGGCACACGGAGGGCAACGTGGGGTGGGAGCAGGGGCAGCCTGAGCCTGGGCAGGAGATGAGCACAGCACCTTGATGGCTGAACACAGGTGTTAATTGACATCTCTTTGTTTATAATTACACCAGTGAAGTCAGAGCAGGAGTGACCTCACCACCAGCTAATTCCTCATGAAGAAGGAGAGTCTGGGGGCACCTGGAGCAGAGTTTGGAGTCGCAGCCCTTTCCCAGCCATGATTAATCCCCAGGAAACACTCTGTGTTCAGGCTGTTACCACTTGAATCTGTGGATGAAAATGAATCAGAGCAGCGTCTGACTGTGGGAAAATTATCACCAAACTTGGATGGTTTGGCTTTGTTTCACCACAAATTTATTAATGAAGACTGAAACTGAGATGGATCTCTGACCGTAACCCGATGTTAACCCCTTAGTGGACCTAGTCAGGCTGCTGGTAGCCTCGTCCACAGAACAGCAATTCCACACTTCAGCTCTTGGTCTTGTGGAAATTCCTCAAATCATGAGCACGAGACTGAGCTGTGAGTTTTACTGATGGTGGCTGCCCGCCTTGGCTGAGCTGCTGCAGCACTCTCCTAGCCTCCTCCAAGCATTACACAAAGCCTGGTGTGGATTCTCCATCCTCCTCCAGCATCCCCTCCAGACCTCTTCTCTCCACCCCTTGGGCAGCAGGTTTCCTCTGCTTGGAGATTTGTGAGTGGGATCCTTCTCATGGGGCCCCACTGTCCCTGCTGACCCCTTCAGTTCTGCAGAAGCATCTCCTTCAGCTCCGAGATCCTGGCTTGCACTCTATGAGTGGCTGTTCGGAGAGCATCCTCCTCAGGGCTGGACCACGTCGTGCATCAGGATTATAATGAGATTCTTGGCAACGTGTCTGCCTCTTACAAACGCCTTCTGGAGCGGCTGGCCAGACAGATCCACAAGTGCAGCCTCCCTCTGCTGCTTGAAAATGAAAGAGGGCTTTGTGAAGCCACCACAACCAAATCTTTCTTGTGGGGTGGATAGGCAGCAGCAGCCAAAATGCAAAGCCCTGTTTGTGCCACAAAATCTCAGCAGAGGACGAAGGGAGGAGTGGGAGAGAGGCAGGGAGAGAGGAGATGGGACATGTGGGAGGACGGAGAACAGAGAGGCGTGCGGGTTGTGGTGCAAGGAAGGAGGTGCCATGGGGAGAGACGGGGAAATGACGCACAGGGCTGTAGGAGGAAGATGGGAGAGGGACCGGATTGCTTGGCATGGGATGCTGGGGTTTGCGAGGAGCTCACCCAACCCTGAGAGCCCCTACATGTGGGCTGAGATCTAAGAACCATGGAAATAGGTCTGTGGAAGCTCTACTGACAGTGCCCCAGAGTCCAGTGTGTCTGGGCCTTGGCAGGGAAGGGGAGCGAGCAGCGCTGAGGCTGGGCTGCGTGCTGCAGGCTGGCTCCGAGCAGGCTCAGCTCGGCTCCTGGGCTGTGAGAGAAGGCAGCCGGCTCGGGGAGCTGAGCGCACAAAGGGGATTTAATTTAGTAACTGACTTTTCATACATGTATGTATATAAAAAGTGTTTGAGGTAGAAAGAAGCAGAAGTGTGTTTGCATAGCCTCAATTCTGAAATTTCATCTCAAAGTGGAGTATATATATCCATATTTTGAAGTGCATTCATTTAAAATAATAAAAAGAGCCTTGAAAAAGGAGCAAATTCTTTGGCTAATAGGATCCACAGGGAAACTAAAAGAACTTAATAGCTCTGCAGCAGAGTCTGCACAGCACCTTCACGGAGAGGAGTGCTGAAGCAGGAGCAGGGGGCTTGGGGAGGGGAAAGGAAAGGAGAGAGAGAAAAGGAGAGGAATGAGCTCTCAGAAACTGTGAGTGCCCGAGAGATGCTGCCAGGTGCCGCAGGGCTACCCGAAGGGCCACAGGTCGCTGCTGTGTTGTGGTGTCCTGGGGAGAACAGCCATCGAGTCATTCCAGCAGGTTCTTGCTCATAGCTCGCTGGTAACCATCCATCCAGATTCATTAGGAAGGGAGATGTGTAATTTGCCCTTTGTGTCATTAGCGAGCGTGGCTAATCAGCAGCAATATTGCAAAGCCGCGCATCCCCGTGGCAGGTCCCAGCCCGATGGGGGGGGGGGTGTTGATGGGGGATTGTAAGAGGAGAAATAAAATAAAGTGGTTTTAATTTTTAAAGGAACCAGACCATTTCTGTGAGTGAGAATGGGGCTGGAATGCTTTAGTAATCCAATCCAGTGCCAGGCCTGCTCCTGCAGCACTGCGAGGGAGCACGTGGATGAAATACCGAGGCTCTGCAGGGAGGAATATCCAGCTCCTAAGCTGCGTGGCACACAGGTGTGAGGAAACCCGGGCAAGGCTTCCGAAAGCTCCATTCAAACCAGGCTGCGATAGCAAGGAGTTGTATTTATAATGCCTCTTATTGCACTTTGTGGTTTAAATCGATTCCAATATAATGGATCTTAACCGTGATCCCACTGCTGTTTGTACTCCTACTCACCTGGTCTGTTCTCTCTCTCGTTACAGATATATGTACACTCATTTATATTTATAGACCTCCGTGATGCACAGTCACGGTTACCGTGCCACACACTCAGCTGGCTTATATGTTATTTAAAAGCGCAGTGAAACGCTGGATGTGCCGACAGGATCCCAGGGCCGGTGGCAGAGGGGCAGCGCATCTTCGGTGTTAGATCTGGCCCATCGAGAGTCTCTGCAAGAACATCCCTTTGTGTCCCGCTGTCAGGCCAGGAAGGAATGGCTCAACTACCAGAAAGCACGGCCAATCCCATATACATCCCTCGGTTTACCTTCTCCGTTCTCCCTCCATGAGATCCCCAGGGACTCCAGATGCTCTGCCTGTGGAGCTCAGCGCCGCTGATGGCAAAGGGGCACCTGACAGTCAGCGTTGGGGCTGGATGAAGTTTTTAACCCCAGGGTCCCCAGCGCTCGGTTGGAGATGCTGGTTGCCAGAACCATCTCTTCCACCTCTCCTTTGTCGCTGACTGTGTTGTCTGGTGCAGTTGGAGTCATCGCTCTGTTTATTTGGTCATTTTTGGGGAGGGGGCTGAGGGTATAATTTCAGCAGTCTATGACAGCATAATTAGATAAATATAAATGAAAGAAAAACACACTCTTGAAGTCCAGGGACTTTCACATATTTTTCCTGTTATTCCATCTCACTGGAAAAATAAAAGCTACTCAGCGTGAACATTTATTAGCAATTAGTATCTGGGGCGTCTGGGACCTCTGGGGACAATCTGGGTAATTAAAGCTTCCCACAGCCTTCTCCCTGGATTTTGCCCCGCTGTGCTCCTTTCCTGTCCCAGCCCTGCCTGTCTGAGAGGACATTGTGCATTTGTGAGGCTGGGACCTGAGGCATCCACAGCACTGGAGAGCTCAAAGCAATGTCCTGGCTGCAGCCTGCTGTGCCGAAGCCTCCAGACCATCCTCATCCTCACTTGCAAACTGCTGAGCCTGTTCATTAGCAAAAAAAGCATATAAAGAAGAAAAATAAAAAGAATACCATGTGAAATCACCTTAAAAAGGTGATAAAAATATCTGGAAGGACAGGTAGAAGCCCAACAGCCTTCATCTTCACCACACATCACTGTGAACTTTCTGATTCTCTGCCCATCTTGACAGGCTCCTTCAACATCAAAACCTTTCCAGACGTGATACCCAATACAAAAAAACTGAGACTGTCCCTACAGCTTGGGAACCAAGAGTGGAAAGGGAGAGACAGAGCGATGGGTATAGAACATGTTCTGACCTATCACAGTGAGAAAAGGCTCAGCTCGATTGCTTCCCTCAATACAAGTGGACATGGGTTCAAATAGAGATGTTTTCTTACCCTCAGTTAGAAAATGTCACTGTGCAAGAGGGAGACGTGAGTTCACATCAAGCTTCTTGCGAAACTGAAGAAATCCCTGATGGAAACTTCTCAGTTATTGACTGAGGCTGATGGTGACAAGATCCCAAAGATCCTGTTGGTGTTCAAAGGAACCATTTTTGATTGGGGGAAGATAGAATCGTAGAATGGTTTGGGTTTTAAGGGATCTTAAAGATCATACCGTTCCACCCCCTGTGGAAATCTGAAAACAAAGATGTGACAGCAAAACCAATGGAGAGCCTTACCAGCCTTTCAGAAAATGAACCTTCCCATTTCCCCAAGGACCAGGAACCCCAGCTCTAAGAGCACAGACCCAGAGGACGGGATTTGCCTGCAGAGTTCACATTCAAACCAGGCTGACGTTGTAAGGTCCCGCCATCCTCTCACCCAGAAGCTGCATTTACCCCCAGACTGCGCAGGTCCCAGCCCCACCTGCAGACACCACCACCTGAAAGAAGCCCTTGAGCGTGGCTGCTGGTTTTCAATCTGCAGCTCTAGCTTCCACCCAAGTAAATAATTGTACCTGTTGTAGTTATTTACTGCCACCAATAATTCTTTGCTGGCCCTTTTGGTTTGGACAGAAGTGACTTTTGAATATATATTTTCTCACACTGGTGGCACATAATAAAGTAATCATGTAATTACTGCAGCCATAAATTTGTCACCTTGGGAAGTAGTTTTTATGACTTAGAACAAGAGCAGGAAAGTGTGTCTCCTCCAGCGCAGTGATGTGGTTTGTGGTCACAAGCACTTTAAGGGCTGGGTTAGTTTGTGTCATTCTCCTGATTCAGGCACTTAGAATTTGTTTATCCTTTGATCGAGTCTTTCCTCAGCTGCCTGCTCTGCAATATTAAAACATTTTCAGAATTTAAGCCCCTTGCAAATCATGAAATCCCCGTCTGAGAAGGTGGGAACTGCAAAGTGAAGGCGCAGCAGGGCTGTCAGCCCCCGAGCTCACCTGGTGCACCTTGAAGTGGTGCTGGCAATACAGGCTCCTGGCTCACAGCCGGGAAAAGAGGCATCAGAGTAACAGACCAGTAACAAATGAGGGCTGAAAGGGGCCGCAAGCAGCCTCCCCTCAGGACACAGTCACCAGTTCCCTGCTAATGCCAGCAGATGTTAGTTTGACCTCTCCTTGGAGAGGCACAAGGATGGAGAAACCAACGTTAAAAAAAGAAAACAACCCGGAATGTCACAATCTTTGCAGGCAGGAGATTTCTCCTTTCCTCTAGGATTTACAGTCCTTGCTGCTGCTGGGCCAGCCCCTCCCAAACACAGCAGGCAGACCTGTGGCAGCATTTTCAGTCCAGAAAGCTCAGAGAGTTTGGAATTTGCTCTCGCAGCAATACCTGACGTACACAAGCCCTGCAAATAGCTCATTTTTTAAAAAGTGTCTTTTTGTAGTGGCTTTATTTCACTACGATATTCTAACAAAGCACATTCCAAGTGATCAAGTTATAAATAAACACAGAATGCTAATACCCAGTTTGACAAATCAGATCGGAAATTTCCAGCTGTGCTGCACTGCTTCATTAGGACTATTTTTTGCTTGAGCTATAAATTAGCTTTTTCATCTTTCAAAGGTTTTATTTTGGATAAAATGGTGTTTTCCAGGTGGTGAATATTTCATCAGGATTCTCTTAACCACTTGTAGCCCCATGTCAGCAGGGTTGATCTCAGCGCCTCCATGCTCGGTGCTTGAGCGCTCCACAGCATCAGAGCAGCAGCTTTCAGTTTCCTCCTCTTCTCTTTTCCATCTCAACACAACATATCCCTGTCATTCAAGGAACTCTGAACTGGATTCAATGTGCTGCCAGTCTGCACCCACATAACTGGTAATAGTGGATTTTTCCCAGTTCAAAAGGCTCCGCATGGAAGTTCAAAGTATTGAGACACACAAGTTGTGAGTTGTGCTCCGGGATGCGAATCTGTGAGCAGAATGAAGAGCAGGTATGCGACTAACCCCGATTTAACACCAGAAGCCAGTGACAGAGCTGGACTCTGTAACCAGAAAGCTCTGCACTTGAAGAATAAGCTTTCAGAAACTTTCAATTTGCAGTTTTTCCTGCTGGAAAGAAGGATTCTGCTGGCTGTTCCTGGTTCTCATATCTGAATATGTATTTCTTGGTCACCTTTGGAGGACAGGCTGCCCAGGGAGATGACTGAGTCTCCACCCTGGAGGTCTTTAAAAGACAGGTAGATGAGGTTCTTAGGGATATGATTTAGTAGTGGACAGGTATGGTTGGAACTGATGATCTCAAAGGTCTTTTCCAACCTAGGGATTCTATGATTCTATGACCTCCACCAAACAGTTCATGCCCCCACCAGGGATCTAAGGGCTCTTGGAGGTGGGATGTCTCTCCCAAGGGCGGGTTTGGCATCAAATTTGGTATGATTGTTGCAGAAGAGAGAAAAATCATGTGAGTCTTTCCTCAGTCACCAGGATAGCTTCCCTGCCACAGCAGGAAAGGGGGCGGCTGTGGTGATGCTGCTTCTGAAAGCTGCTCAGGCAGTGATCCCTTGAAAGACAGGTTCACGAGTTTTGCCCTGTCATAGTCTGGGGCTCTTCCTGACAAACTGGTTGCTGCTGCTACTCCAGAGGCATGTTTTATTCATGCCAAAGCGTGTTCTTTTGGCTGTGCCAACATCAAGCAAATGCGGCACAGAGTGGGCCAGTTGGGTTCATCCCAGGAAATCATTTATCTCCCTTAGGGAAGTGCTGTGCAATGCCCTTAAGCCCTCATTGATATTTAATGGTGCGAGCCTGATACTTAAGCACCGTCCCTGCGCTGAAGTTGTCTTGCTTCTGCGCTGCTTTGAGGCAACAATCACCAGCGTTTGCGAAGGCTGAGGGGAAGGATTTGTTTAATGCAGCCCCAAGCCCCTGCCCTAATGGGTTCTTAATCCGTACCCAGTGCATCGAATTTGCCAGCTGCCTCCCAGGGGTCCCCCACCACGCCTGCATCCTCCAGCCCTTCGCTGGCAGCCTGCGGCTTCCTGGGATCCCCAAGGGAAAGGCAACAGCGACTGCAAGAGTAACCCCCCCGCAGCGCCCTCCCTCCTGACCCCAAAGCAGCTGGCAGCCGGAGTGATATGCACATTACTGGATTTATATGAAGTGCTGCTGAGCAAGAAAGATTTGAGGGGGTTTAGCAGCTAGATGGGACCAGAGATGATCTCAGTGCATCGGCTTGTGCTGCGAGGAAGGGCGAGAGCTTTAAAGTAACAGAGCAGGAGCAGCCTGCAGAGAGCAGAGGTGTTGTCATCCCTGTGGGACAGCCAGAACACCCCAGGCACCATCAGGACCCTGACCCAGGCAGTCGAAGCATCCTTCGATGACAAGACTGCCAGTAAGCCATGCAGTCTCAAATTATGCTTATACCTCACATCTGCCTCATCCAGGGGCAGAGAGAGAAACTCGGCTGTGTTTTCTCATGCAGAATCCCTCCATGTCACAGTCTTGGATGAAGTAAGGGCCTCCAGAACGTGGAAGCTGCCTCACTGGTCCAGCCGATGGGTGTTGTGCTGCAGTCCCCTCTCTGTTTTCCCAGGTCAGGGCTTTCCACCCAGGCTTCAGCTGCATTTCTGCCCAGATCTGTATCATCCTTCACACCATCTCTGGGTGAAGTCTGTCAGTCTCATGGAACTGGAGCTCAGCTCGGGGCATCTCAACAAAGCAAGCTGGCACCTATTAGGAAGGAAGCGAGAGAACCCACGAAACCCCAACCAGGTCAGCAATTCTCAACAGGAGACTTCAATCATATTCATCAGGGGTGAGGAGCTGTGGGATTAACCCTTTTGGTTGCTCCTCACCCCCTTCAGACAGAAAAGCTTTTAATAGGTCAGCAGATAAAAAAAAGCAGCAGCAAAAACATTCCTTATCTCTCCTGCCATGCCTGGGCTCTGTAATACAACTGATTCCTGCGATGTGCAGACCTACTCAAACAAGTTTATCTTCATTCGAGGAATAGTCATACAGGGAGATTGCAATGTAATTACCTTCTCACAAACCCGAACTGGAAATCTTCACATCCAGTCATTAGCCTTAAGACAGGCAGACAGGCAATTATATCTGAATAAATGACTGAGAAATGAATCCGGGAGACTCTCAGCCCTGATTCCACCTCCAGTACACAGTCTCAGGTGCAGCAGCAAGCTGTCCATCAGGCATACTTGTACTCGGCATAGACCTTTCATTGATGCACACCAGTCCTCCTGGCCATCCCAAGGCTCCCACAGGGGATGTAAGAGCTCGCTCCCTACCATCCCGGAGCAGCAAAGCTCCCTGTGTTCCTTCCCCATGGCCTGGGATGGACCTGGGCAACCTTGGCAAGGCCTGGCCTGGGGCTCCCAACACCTCTCAAGTATTTCACTCTTGGCTGAACTCCTCCTTCACCTTTTCCCTTCCTCTCTTTCCTCAGTGGGTTTCTAAGCCTCGATGTTGAATGTGTGAAATCTCCCAGGCAGGTGGGCAATAAAACGTCTGAGACCTCGTTGCAGGGGAAGCAGCAGCACTGCAGTCTGGTGCTTAGAGCATGCAGGCAGCAAGCCAGGACACTCGGGATCAACGCCTGGCTCCGGCACAAACCTGCTCAGTGGCCCTGGGACTGTGGTAGTGGGAGTGAGCTTTCCAGAGGAGCTGCACTTCCCTCCATGTGGTGCTTCAGTCGGGGGCGGATTTCTGAAGGGTCCAGCATCCACCAGTACTCGCAGCGGCACAGAAAGTCCCCCAGATGGTCAGGAACGGCTCTTCCTCCACCAGGTTCACCAGCCTTCCTCTTCCTCGCTCCCCTGTAAGACTGGAACACCACAACTGGCTGACTTCCAAGCCTTTTCCAACAAGGGTGGGTGGTTGCACTGAATATATTTCCCAGCCACGGTCTTCTGGAAAGCTATTTTAAAAAACCAAGTGCAATGCGACCCTGTAGACCTCTCTGCATGTAACGTTCCTCCGGTGGGTGCCAGCATTGCCATCGACCTGCAGGAGACAGGGAGGGTGCATAATGGAACCACCAGCCACCTCATCAACCCATGATGGCAATTCAGGGGCCACTGCTTCTCGCCAGGTCTGCATTCTCGCTCCCCTCCCTCCATTTCACTATCGAAATGGATATTTTATCTTGTGTGATCATTCACTTAACGAAACACAGGTATTTGCAGCCCAGAGGGTATTCCCCACTGGGAGGCTGGAATAACAGTTTGGCACTGCACAGCACATCAAGCTTTGGGAGTCCTGACACGATCCTTTCCAGGGGGAGATGGCGGTGTCGGGGAGGAGGAGCCGAGGCAGCCAAAGAGGTTGTTTGATTGTTTCCTGGTTGTGAAAAAAGTCAGCTGGTTATGGAGAGGGGAGAGGAGGAGGGAGAAGGCAGGGAAGGTGTGGGGGAGGAGGCGGGTGGCCTGCTGACGATGGGAAAGACGCTTCTGGCACCAGCTTTGGCCATATGGAAGCCTGGATTCCTAGCACGCCCGGGCTGTGGGTGGCCAGGTCTCCCCGATCTCCCATGGGAGGCTGCCTCCTGCACGCGCTGCCTCCTCCCACCCACCCCGAGAGAAACTGCTACAGGTCTCCCTTTGTCTTCAGCAGAAACCTCGACCCAACGTCTGGTTGCGATGCACAGGGGAAGGAGCCTTGCTGCGTGCTCTCTTTTCCGTGCTCCCACACCACCAACAAGGCAAATCCATTGGGTTGTGGGAATTTCCAGCAAGGACCTTGCAGTGAAGGCAAGGGCTCTGGCAGCCAGGACCCTTCCCTGGCTCTTCCAGAGAGCCCTGGCAGACCCTCAACACCACAGGCAACCCCAAAACACAGGAATATTGCAACAGGAGCAAGGACAAAAAGCAGATGATGCCACCAACACATAAGCCCAGTGCCAAGCCTGAGGAACCACCACGTACCCACTTTGTAGAAGCAGGGAAGAGCGTTTCCAGCTCCCTGCTGACCTCAGAAAAGACCAAGCCCTCAAACCACCCCAACCCGGCACAGTGGGATGGAAGGGGAAGCCCATGCCCAGGCTTGAAGAGGCAGCGCTGAGCCACCCTTGGGAAGGAGAGGATGCTGTTCTCAGGGTCTGGGGATGCTGAGGAGGGGCAGGTGCAGCCCCACGGCTCCATTGCAGCAGCCCGATCCCTCATGCCACAACATCCCAAGGTCTGACTGTTGTGACCCTGGACAGACCAGAGCTCACTTGGGTAAGACCCTCTGTCTCCATGGAAAATTTATGGGTTCAGCACCCAGCAGGCTACATGAAGGCAAAACGCTGCCAAACATTTGGTCCAAAAAAGGGTGCCTCAGAGCATCACAACACAGCACAAACATCCATGGTCCCCTGCTACCTTGAGCTTCACATGGCTGCTCCTCATCCCCTCTCCCTCTCCGATTCCCTGCACCGCAGTGCTGCAGCTGGATTTCTGCAGAGCCCTCTGCTTTGGAACACCAAAAAGCACTGATAATCCCATGGGATCTTTCACTCTCTCCCCTTGCCACCAGGAACTGATGGTTTCACAGGCCAGAGAGATGCACCTTTCAGGCCACTCAGCTGTGTGTATGGACACAAACATCCCGGTGTGAAGGCCGTGCTCCAGCACTGGCTTGGAAAGTGAGCTGGTTTCTTGCTCCTCCACAGCAGCCTGAGCAGGAGGAGATGGGAGGCGGCTCTGTTCCCTGGGGCCTCCTTTGGCACAGGTAGCGCTCAGCTCAGGGGGATTGATTTTAGCACACTGCTGACTGACAGCTGCTTGCAGGTCTGGCCAGAGGGTTTGGGCTGGCTCGTTTGGGAGCCTCCCTCCCCCAACCATTAATGCTGTGTCTTTGCTTTCCATGCACCGCGCTGCACTGCTGCCTGCCAGCATGCTCCCCTTGCCGGAGCCTGAAATGTGTCTGCTGTACCCTTCGGCAACGGAGAAATATGTAAATGCCAGTCTTATTTGCAATGCAATAATGTTTCAAGACATTGAGGTCATTCTGTATTAACCTGGCAATGACACTGTTTAATCTTCCCAAGAGGTTGGAATCAAAGAGAAAACATATCGAGCCCATTCCCAGGAGTGTGTCCTGTGCTTGTGGTTTTATAATCAGAAGAATGTAGCCTGTGTTTGTACTTTGCTGGGTTAGGAAAGGGCCTTTCTTAGTCGTTTGTTTATTCAGAGGTTAATGCATTAGCTGTAAGGAACCTGCCAGCAAGGGCACAGAACAGGAGCTCTTTTTCTGTCCGTGATGGCTAACCTGTCAAAACTGTTTAGCACCCAGAAGTGCAGCTCAGTGCTTTTTTTCTGGTTACTTGAACATCTTCCACTGAATAAACAGGTAGGGAAGAGCCTGATGTGCACTCTTGGATTGCTTCTGCATGCCCACTTCTGGACAGAAAGGTAAAATACAGGTGTGGCCCTGGTGCTCAGTCACCCCCATCATGGTCCTTGCTGGAGCGTGGATGAGGCCTTGGTGATTGCTTAGTCCACACTTACTCATCTGTGCTTCCCATGCTGGCTCTCAGTTGGCTGCAATGGCAATTTTTGTTTGGTCC
Source organism: Clamator glandarius (assembly GCA_033459285.1). Classification (NCBI taxonomy): domain Eukaryota; kingdom Metazoa; phylum Chordata; class Aves; order Cuculiformes; family Cuculidae; genus Clamator; species Clamator glandarius. Next base: position 1,006,442 of record JAUNZM010000180.1, on the reverse strand, counting down.
TGTCAGGATTTGATTGAACATCTTCATTAAGTTATCTGGGCCCAAGCTTATGTACAAGAAGCTTTGACTGCCCCGTTGGTAAGTTCCAGAGTTGTCCACAACGCTTTGGATGCACCCCTTGATCTCTTCAGGAAGCTCTGCTCTAGCAATTTTTGGCATTTTCTTGCTAATTGTTTCTTAGCAGGATGATTTTTTAGTGATGCTGTCACTGATAGTGGGTGCAGGGGAGGACAAGTCTTTGAGCCTGGTCACAAAGTCACTATGGAAACAACTTTAAGGTACTGAGATGCCTCTATCCATCACTGATTGCAGCTTGTGTGAATGCTCTTTCTCAGTGCAAAGTTAGCAAGATCCATTTATAAGTTAGAATCAAGCATTTCTGGGCTTCTGAATGAGCACAGTGGACTTCAAACTGGGTGCCATGGGAGGCACCCCATGGTTCAAGGTTCCCCGCAGCAACCTTCTCCTGAAATTTGTAATGGAGAGTAGAGTAGGTGATGTCTGCGGTGCCAGCAGCTTGGCAGGAGGGTGTTGGAGTCCTGAAGGGCTGGGGGTGCGTGTTGTGAGGCAGCAGGCCCTGTGGCGTGGGGGCTGGGTGTCTGCTTCACCTACTGCTTCATGATAACAGAGCTTGAGGGAAGAGAGGAACCGAACAGGTGACATACCCAGTGTATTCTCTGACCTGGGAAGCATTAGGATGGTGGCCACAGAGGTTAAGGCCTCCTCCCTCTCATTCCCAGGCTGCCAGCGCTGCAGCTCCTGCTGTCCTCGTGCTTCGCTTTCCTCACAACCTGTCAGCACGTCAAACATTGGTACAAGGGTTGGATGGAGGAGGGCATCACGTCCTGAGCTACCTAACCTGAGCTACTGCCATGGGCACCGCAGCAGGCAAGCTGCCTTTGCTCTGTTCCCTCGTGTATCCTACAGTAAATAGCAGCTTGGAAATTACTGTAAAGAAGAACGGCCTCCAATGTGACTCTGCCTGTGCCTGCAATTCAAGTTAAATTAGCCATCTCCTAAAGGAGGCTGTACCAACATTAAGTGAATGTAGGGCATGATCTTTGTCAGCTCTTCTGATGCCCTTTGTTGGTCGTTTTCTGCAAGCTCCTGCCTGTTTTTAAAGGCACAAATGGAAATGATTCTGATCCCCTCCTCTGCAGAAATACCTGGAGGATTCCTCTGGCTAATGTGATTACAGGAGAGACCAAACAGGGAGATGGACTCTGAGAGACAAAGCTCTTGGTTAAACAACATAGATGTCTCAAATATTTGCCAACACTTGCGAACACAAATATTTACGCCAGCAGCAAAAGCCAAGGCATATTTTTACTTCAAGATGTATTAAATGTTTCCTTGAGTGTGCAGAATTCGGAAAGAGCTCTTATATCACTCGCTGGCTCATTTTCCAGGCCACTGAATGCATTCACTTATTTGGCAAATCTTGCCATTAACAGTTTTTTCTCGTTTGATTTTACTGACTTCGCTGCTTTTCCTGAGAATCTTGTGCAAGGAGGGAGAATGAAGGCACTCCCCACCCCTGGCAAGAAAAATCATGTGTCAGATGGGAAAACATCACTGCCAAAGTCGATTATTTGTGGCCCTCCAGATTTCTTGTGACCTGCTTGCCTTTATTGCAGGATGGGAAGGCAGCGAGCAAGGTTGCAAGTCCAAGGCAACGCAGGGACCTCGTAACAGCCTTGAGCCTGATGAGTCTGCTGGATTTGCATCCCTGAACTTAGGAGGTGCCAGCTGCCTGGTGGCTACAACCCAAACTGGCCACTTCCCAGAAGGATGGCCAGCTGGTGATCGTGGCCCTGTGACAAATGGCTCTGTTTTTGGAGGTGTTCCTTCGCAGGTGGAGAACCACCAGCAGCGCTGGTGCTGCTAGTATCATTGCTCCTAAGGTTCTTCGCCATCCAAGGAATGCTGCTGATGTTAGGACACTGCAGGAGAGGGCTCTGATCTATCTCAGACAGCTGTGTTCCCCTTATAAAACAGTATATTGTGCTAACAATAAATGTGACGCTTATTTACAATCTCAAGCACTGGCAGACTAAAAAGGAGAAGCGGCAGGCAGTTCCCTCACAGAGAATCGCGGGGGATTAATCAGTAGCAATAAAACTCCAGTCAGTCTTTTTCCCCCACATCAAAGGGGATTAAGCGAGGCACTGGTCAGTTAAACCTCAGCTGAGGAACAGGGATGTTCATTCTTGGTCCATATTGCAGACCTATCAGAACAGGAGCTAGGAGGCAAATGAAGTCTTGGTATGGTGCAATGCCATGGACAATTATGAAAAAGGGACTATTATGAATAAATAACATTCATAATCCTTTTCCAAGCTGTTTGGCTTGCATAAACTCAATAAAAGTTGCACACGTGTTTTGTTTTGTGGGTAACAGAGGGCAGATGAGGTTGGCCTTCCTGCAAAGGCGAAAGAGCCAAAATGGTCCCTGTGAAGCCTGGAGATGCAGCAGTTCATCCCACCAGTTGGGGAGCAGGAGTAGATATCCTGGGTCTGGAACCAATGGACCCAGAATTCTCTGCAAAGAAGTGGGCTGAAGGCAGGCTGAGAGAGCTGGGGTTGTTCATCCTGGAGAAGAAAAGGCTGTGGGGAGACCTTAGAGCAGCTTCCAGTGCTGAAAGGGGCTCCAGGAAAGCTGGGGAGGGGCTCTTGGTCAGGGACAGCAGACATGGGATGAGGAGGAATGATTTTCAGCTGAAAGAGGGGGGAATTGAGATGAGATCTTAGGGAGAAATATTTTGCTGTGAGAGTGGGGAGGCCCTGGGCCAGGTTGCCCAGAGCAGGGGTGGCTGCCCCATCGCTGGAGGGGTTCAAGGCCAGTTTGGGTGGGGCTTTGGCCACCGGGTCCAGTGGAAGGTGAACTCAAACCACTCCATGATTTTAAGTACCTCAGCACACAGACAGTGGGAAAAATCCTGTGCGAGGTGGTTCGAGGTGGATCCCAGTGGCCAGGCTCTACTAGGTAGACTGCAGGGGCTGCACAGTGGCAGGAGGCACTGAAGGACATTTCACACAGGGACACAGCAAAGCCAGCTGCATGGCCAAGGCTGAGAACGGGCAGAGGCTGTTCTGAGCCAGGGAAAGGCAAACAGGTATATTTGTGGATGCTGGGGATTAGTTGTGGAAAGGATGTGGTGAGGCCTGGGACTGGGAAGTGTTAATAGGGACAGATGGAGGAAGCTTGCCTTACATCTTCCCACTCTTTGGCTGTCTCCGTCTGGCACGATCAGCCCTTTGCTTAACAACATAATTCATATTGGCCCTCAAATTCACACCCACATATCTACAGGGGAAAGCACAGCCCTGACCTGTACTTCCAGCGTGGTTCGTCATGTGAGTTGTTTCTATACCTCAAAGAATGGCTGGAACAAGGTTCTCCCTTGGTGCCAGCCATTTCCACACTACGCACTTAATTAACCCTTTTCATGCATGACTGAGAGCCAAGATATAAATAAAGCAATGACGAGAAGATACCAGGTTAAATCAGTGGAACATCTCTATGGTCCAGTGCCTGGGAAAGTCAAAGGAGGACCAGACACACGGTGCTCGCTTTTGGGCTGTGGAGCCCTCTGGTACCACGCTGCCCACAATTAAGTCAGGGGTATGACAGCCACTATCTCTTCTCAGACGGTCTGGTATTTCAGAAGCAGCTTCCCTTGGTCCCGGGCATGCTTGAATGCATTATTATGACGTTCCTCATCTTCATACTGTTTTGTGGTTAAAACTAAGCTATGTTTGCTGAGGAGTGGCCCTTTTCCAGCCTTGGGGATGGAAATGCGGGTCTCTATCCTGTGTTCCATCCTGCATTTGGCAACAAAAGATGGGGATGTTCAGAGGAAACAATGCAGGGAAACTTTTCACATCAGTGAGACGCACACTAAGTATTTTTGGCAGCACAGTGTGGGAATTTGGCATGGGCTGTTGCTTCTAAGCTCTAGACTCCCTTGCCTTCAGCAACAAGTGGCACCTACATCTATTGTGTCTGGAGTGTTCATGGGCTCTGAAAAGGAGACTGATAGAGGAACTAGTGGGCTTCAAGATACTTTCTTGAAGCAAGAGTTCTTCTGAGCCCCTAAAAATGGTTAACTCCAGGAGATGTGGATGTTGTCCATGGTTTTGTTGGCATTGCACTAGTTTCTTGTGCTTTCTGGAAAGCTGTGGCTATTTCACACCCAAGAGGGACTACATCAAACCATGTGCGATGCTGGTTTGTTGGTGTCTGAGGAGACAGCCCTTGCTGTGGCTATTGCTGCCTTTGGAGATTCCTTTGCATTGCTATGGAGCAATTTCTTGCAGCATTCTCTGGGGACCATGATTTCCAATGAAAACAACAGCCAAGAGGAGGCAGAGCTCAGTCCCTGCACCAGAATGACAAGGTCCACGAATTAACATCTCTATTGTTTTCGCCTTGATTTTGGAACTGAAACTGAAGCATATGGACCTACTCCTTTCCTTACCCAAAGGAGTGATAAAGGAAGGATTATTCCCTCCAAAAACATCAGTCCTTGACAGTTCTTGTAGGAAAAGGGAATAGACCAAATAGCCAGTTCCCTGTCTCTAAGTCAAGATATACCCTCAAGTCTGAAAAGTTGGGAATCTCTGGCAGGGTTCCTTTTTTCTTGCTAAATAAAACAAACAAAAAGATGTCTTCTGACCCAAAAGCCTAAGATATTCATTTCTTCCATGTCTCTGTTTTTCCCTTTCCTTTTTTTTTTTTTGTTGTAGGGCTGTTTCTGAGCAGCTAGGCGAGGAGGACACACTGTATAAACATGGCACCAGCAGGGTGTTTGGAATGCTTCTCGCTCCAGACCTCCTCCCCTTGAGGAGAAGTCTGGCGGGGTGGAGGAGTCTGGATCATGGAGCGGAGGGCAGGGAGAAGACAGCTTCTCCTTTCTGCTTGCGTGTCCAAATCTCCCCAGCTGAGGAGAGGAACTGGTGTGCACAGGGTCCTTTCATTTAATGTGCTCTCTTCTGCTTCCCCTTTCATCCCCATGTGTCAAACAGCTTGTAGGCTTTGTTTGAGGCGGGCAAGGAATTTGAACTACAGGCCCAAATGCCTTAAGCGTCTTTTGATATACAAAGTCTCTAGGTAAAGTTCAGCGGTGTCTACAGCCGGCACCCTGGAAGATGCTGTCTCAGGGTTCTGAGGTGTAAGACTGTCCTCAACAACTTCCAGGTGAATTAGTAAGTTAAAAACAGTCAGTAGTCTTCCTTGGGAGATGCAGGCATCATTCAAATCCAAACTCATACAGAGCTTCTCGGTTTCTGGAAAGCACTTGATCAGTGAGGAAGAAGATTGCTAGGGAGTATAAGTGGGGGTACCTGCGGATGGTCCTGCTCTGGAGACTGAGGGTGGAACATGCCAAATGGTGACACAGTCACCGCAGTTTGGCTCACAATGCATGTCTCCCTGCCTGGGACCCTCTTCCCAGCCATGTCTATACTGCAGTGAATCCATAACCAGAGGTAGAGGAGTTCCAGTAACGTCCTTCCACTAGGAGCATCTCACTGCTTCACATGGAAATGAGACATGACACAAGCCTGCAAGGCTTGTCCTTTGTGATTGGAGAAACTGAGGCACAAGTCAGTGGCAGAAGGCACAGAAAAAGGAGTTTGCTTCTGCTTCCCAGCCATTCCAGCCCTCATTTTCACCTGCAGGGAATTTATAGTTTCAGCATGACTGGGCCACTACATATTTAAGACATTTTTGTTTCTAGTTAGATAAAAGAGCAACAAAATCAGTTGTGGATGAACTTCAGCCTGTCAAATTACTGCTGATGGCTAATGATGGAGTATAGCATGCTGGGAAATGCAGTCTCCATGGGCCATGCTTTTGTGCTGCCGAGGACCAACGCTGTATTTTGTTTATTCCACACAAATTCAGATTCTCCCTTGGTTTCCTAGTAAGTGACTTCTCCCAGGGAATAATGGTCCCAATGAAAGCCCATTTGAAGTCAATGGGAGTCTTTCTGTTGACGTCAATAAGTTTGGACCTGGTCCCATGCATACGGCCCTCCTGCTGAAGAGAAATGAGCAGCAAATCTTCTATGTCTGCATGAAGTATTCTGTTGCATCATTCATTGTTTATAACCACAATTCAGCTGGTTTTGTATTGCTAAACTGGCAACTGGAAGCGTTTAAAAGGGAGAGAGGAGAAAGGTTTGACCATGCCCTCTCTGCCCAGGGACTTCTCAGGTCGCAACACGATTGCAGTGAGGTCAATGTTTCTGGCAGAGCTGAGCTCCTCTTTGTCCAAATACCTTCCCATTTCCCCCTGTTTAAGTGAGAGTAGTGAATCTGGGGAGAAATGGATTGGAGACCCCCGCCCTTTCTCCCTCAGGGCAGAAGACATTGGTAGGCACTGAGAGGGGACACAGTTGTGGTGGCTCTAAATTATCCTTCCCAGAATGAAACTCCTTGTTTCTGCGGAGTCACTATAAAACTGATGATTATTGTACAAATTCTCCGTCTCCTCCAAGAGCTCAGGGACTGACAGCCCTTTGGGTCCAACATAGCGGGTAGTGCCAGCCTTTTGCCCATGAACAAGCTCTTGAGAACCAGCCTTTGAAGAAGGCGGAATGCTGTGAAACCAGTCCGTGTGTGTGGCTGTGGCTCCAGGATCCTTCTGGGTTTAAAACTGGGTGAGACTCGAGGGCCACTGCCTTTTGCTGGGACCTTCCCTCTCGTGGCTCCTGGTGGCCGGTGCTGCCTCTGCCGGGTGCCCTTCCCAGGCTCTGCCGTGCCATCCTCCACACCTGCTGCTGCCTGGCTTCTGCTGCACGGCACTGAAACCCTTCCAAAGCAAACAGTGCACAAAGGCAGAGGCTGTGCTCCTGACAAGGGTCTTGCTGCTGGCGGAGGGCGAGCCCTCGGCCGAGACGGGAGCTGCCTGCTGGCCGCAGGAGTCAGTCCAGGTCCGTGGTGGTGAGAGCCGGGTGCTAGAGCTGCCACCCAGCAGTGCTTCCACTTGGCACATCCCCCTCGAACAATCAAGTGGATTTTTTCATTGTTGTTATCACTTCTATCATCGCGGGGCAGCAGTGCCGTTCCCCTCGAGCTGGCGGATGGATGGAATAGGCAAATGCCCCTTTGAATTGCCGGCGGTGGCCGTGAAAAGGCGGAGGCCAGCTGTTCTAGCCCTGGCATGCCAAGTGTTATCCAATAATCCATTATTACACTCCTGCTTCTCTCCACTCTCAACACTTGCTTCTCTTCCTTGAACCAAGTGCTACCTTGTGGCCATCAGTGGATTTTAAGTTAACCCTGCCATCACCTGAATGGCAAAGCCCACCAGGGAGTAAATTTGAGTTTAGCTGGCATAGGAGGCAAGCACAGAACCTTTCGAAGGAATTAGGAGCAATGTCCTTTAAATATATATGGCTATGTTATGTATGTACGCATATTTATGTAGAGATGTATGTGTATGTAGGCAGAGACACAGTGAGCGTGTATGTGTGCATGTGTGTGTGCAGACAAAGGGAGGGGGTACTTTGTACAGAAGGCAAAGGTGTAGAATTTGAGGGTTGCCATGGATACAGGTCAGATGCCTTTGTTCTCACATTGTGGTGTAGCTTAGGGAGATGAGAGATGCGCCGGCTTCAGAGAAAGGAGAGGGAAGAATGGGGTTTAATTTTTTTTTTGATATGTGCAGAAAAATAGCCACACTTTTTTTATCAAAGTTTGAAATAAAAGGCAGCAAATGAAGGCAATCCACAGATGTGAATGTGACTGAACTCACTGAGAGCCTGGGAAATGGCTCAGTTGAGTGGCATCAGGGGAAACATCAGCGTGGCATCAACATGGTCATAGACAGCCCCTCCGTGGAGCCACAAAGCCACTTTTCTGCAGTGACTCTGTGCTGATACAGAGCCTGGTGGTTTTGTGCATGTCCTGCATGTGCCAGCTTGCACACATGTGTGTGCGTGAGTGCATGGGTGCACTTCTACCTTTGTTTTTCCCTTTTAAAGTCTCCTCACCACCTTTCTATAGTCCCAGACTAATTCTTTTGGTGCTGAGGAGGAGGAGGTTTCAAACCAGGATCCATATGGGGCCCGTCAGTTGAGACTGGATTCATTTTAAAGTCCTTGTTAAGTCCAACAAAAAGCCAAAGATTAGAGCTGATATGTTGGCTTTTATCCAAATACTGATCCTTGAAAGGCTGCCTTGAGACCGCCAGGCGACTCTCTCATTCCCCTTTTTCTTCTTGTTCTTCTTCTTCCTTTCTAATTGCTTCCCAAATTTGGGTTTATTACCAGGATTTTGAAGCCAGGTAATCAGAACCATGAATGTTTTTCTCTCCCCCATCTCTTTCTGGTACCAATCAGGCCAAGTCTCTTTGTTGGTTCAGAAAGTCCATTTTAGTATCTTGACCACCAACGTCAAACCCCTGGCAAAGCTGCAGCCCTTCAGGATAACACTTTAAAGCCAGCAGATACTGCACTGGCAGCCGAACAGCCACGTCTAAGAGAAAAGCAACGTGGTTCTTGTCTGTTAGCTGGGAATGCTCTTTCCTGGTTGTAAAGCCAGGGCTGTGGCTTCCCCTTCCTTTGGCCCTGAGGCTCATTGTTCAGGGCTTGTTCTCATCATGACCAGGGTGTCGCAGCGGACGGGGGGCTTCTCCGTGAGGGAATTGTCTGGCACTGGGTGCTGGGCTGCACCTGGAAAAGGGATGTGCCTGTCTCTGACCTCACCATCTGTCTGCACAGGTACCAATGCTAAGGTCATGCTTGGGGATCAGGACAAGGACAACAGGAACGTTCATGGTCAGTTCCTGTTGTCCCCTGTGCTCCAGCTTTGGGAGAGCCATCTTCCAGCCTGAGCTCCTCCCTGCATTTCACATCTCTTTGAGGACAGATAGCTCTTGACAGTCTGGGTTGCAAGCGAACAGCAGAGTGCCCGGAAAAGAGAGCAGAGCTCTATGAAGAGCTATGTGTAATCAATCAAGGAGAGAGGACGAGGAATGGATGCTGGTGACGCCCTATGCCAAAACCAAAACACTGAGCAGAAGGGCAGCTGGGGCCAGGAGAACCGGCCAGCCCAAACCCAAGCTGTCATAGTGAGGACACCCAAGCAGAGGGTCCCACTTTGGTCCTGCATGGTGCCTCATCTGGCAGACCTGCTGTAAAACCTGTATCATCCGTGTCGGTTAGCATATCTCATGAATACTGGACAAACCTGGACCTCTGGAGACAGGTGCTGAAGCTACTGGAGGTGTTAGGTGGGAGTGATAAGGAAGAGAGCCTGCAGGGCTCTGGAACTGTTGGAGCGTGATCTCAAAATGGGGAGCAGAGAAGAAACTCAGGCTGTGTTTGTTGGAAACGGTACTCTAGAGAGGGAGTGCTGCTCATTGTTCTGCTCCTGAAGGCTTAAAAGCAAGTGTCTTGAAGGCTTGACCCATCCCTGTATGGCGAGACCCAGCCAGGCTGGCCCAGCACTCTGCTTCTCACTCCAGCACAGAGCAACCGTCCTCATCCCACCACGGCAGCCAAAGCCTATGAGGTGGGTTCGAAGTATTTGGAGGGAATCTATCATAGGGGCTTTGTGCAATGAGGGGCATTAAAAAGCCATCAGATATTGTATTGTCCATACATTACTTTGAAATATATGCAGCCACATATAAATTATTACCTAACGTAATATTTGTGCAGTTTAAATTAGATAGAGGGCCAATAGATTTTCAATATGCGCTATGCGATGTAATGCTTAGTGTGAACGGGCAGCGAGGAGATGCGAAATGCATGGGGGAGATGCATCTGGACTGCCTGCAAAGCCATTCAGGAAAATATTTAGAGGGCTGAGGGGCGGGAATGGGTTTGTTCTGCATTTGTTTTGGTGACTGCTTTAACTCCAAGTTCTCTGTCCCTGGAGACCCACAGCACGGGCTGGTGACCCCCTACGGGCAGCAGAAAAAGGAGCTGGCCCAGCCCATTCTGTGCAGGGCTGTCAACTCTCCACTTCAGTGCCCATTCAGTGAAGAGGGATATTAAAAGGAACCAAAATTCCCATTCACTCCTGCCAGCATCTGCTCTGCTGATAATCCCTCTGTGTGGGCAGGTTTGCCGAAAGGCTCCTGCCATCCTCTGGGCTCTGCTTGGCACCTGCAGCTTGCAGGCACCACAGTGCTTTTCTGCACAGCCAACCCCTCCTCTTCTCCCCACTCCCTCCATACACAGGGCTCGGTCCAGCCTGCAGCCCCTTCATCCCCGTCCAGCAAAATCCTTCCTATGCACATCTATCCCTCACCCAGCCCCAGCCTGGGACTTCCAACCACCAGGTCACCTCTCCTGCTTGCAGCATCTTCTAGCCTAGCTCCAATATGTCTGAAGATTGCCAGGTGCATGTCCAAATCCTAGCTGGAAGCACCATCCTGAGGAGGCACAATCAGTATCCCCCATGTTTTGTCACTGGGTTTATAATCCCCTGAGACTGGCTGGCTCTGGATCTGAGTACCCCAGCTCTGAAATACGCACTTTGGCTTCAATTCCTTCTAATCCCTCTGAAGAGGAAAATCTCCTGTAACCCCTGAGCACTAAAGAGGAGGATACCTCTCCCGTGCTTCTGCCATGATAAACTGAGAGCTGGCCAGCATAGAGCTCACAGGTGATGGGACGCAGCCTGGGACATCCTGCTGGCAGGTGGCTTGGAAGGCAGTGGGCTGGGCTGGGCCGCACACCTTATTCTTCTCATCCCTGTCCCTTTGCCTCAGTCATGCATCAGACTCCAAGAACAAAGCCCCTTTGGTTTCCTACCCCAGGGTGGACCATGAAGGTTTATGCTGGAAGACGTTTCTTATTTCTGGAAGCACTGTCTGGGGCATTTTCCTTTAGAAGTTTTAGTTTATCAGTGCTGTTGAAAGTGGACATTATCCACAGCACTTCTCATTTCAACAAAAAGCCAAAGTTCATTCTTTTGAAGAGCGGGGTGAAACAGGGAAGTGGCAGCATTTGGTGTGCAGCCTGTTGAGCAGCCCAGCTCTGCTCTTATTGCACCCTGGCAGCCCCTTTTCCTGCTCCAGTATAATGGGAACACAGAGACCAGCGTGGAGACACAAAATCAGCACGCAGGGAAATCAGCGGGGTGTGTGCAAGCTGGCTCGGATAAAGTCCACCCCAAGCACGGCCCATACCACAATACAACCATGAACAGCAAAGCTCTGAAGTAGGAGAAATAACATTTCATTTCTCCCCATCCCCCTGTTTCTTTTTCCACTGCCACTCCTGCCGGCACACACCTGGGCTCCAGTTGCTGAATCCAAGGACCACAGAAAGCCTCGGTCTCCCAGCACATCTAAACCCAGGGCTCCGGCTTCCCTCAGTCCACTTTTTGGCTTGCCTGGGTTATTTTAAGCCCAAGCTTTTCTTCTAGTTGAGGGACTGTGACTTTACCAGGCTGGATCTCCAGACCTAGCTAGGAAATACCCATGAGCATGGGCTGAGCATCTCTCATTCCAGACTCCCCCAGTTCTTAGTTTAGGCAGAAATTCAAACAAATGAAGCCAGTTGCTGGAGAGGACAGGAAGCAATTACAGACCACCCTGCAAAGGCAGGACAGCCAGCAGCTTGTGTGGCTGCTGCTGCTGTTTAAACAACAACAACCCCCAGGCCGGGAAGGGCAGGAACATCTCTGACTAACAATGCTGGAGCGAGGTGCACTGAAGACGTGGACAAAGGAGGTTTAGAACAAAATGCTCTGGTGCAAGGGCCTTGGGATCCTGCGGTGTGGGTCAGGAGGGTCCCGCTGGCAGGAGGAGGACAAACAGGATGGATTCGTTGCTCCAAAGAGAATCGGGACCCAGGACCTCCTTGTTCCAAGCCGGCGTGTTGGACCCACGCAGGTCAGGATTAGGGTGGCCCACAGGATGCCTTTTCCATCTGCAGGGCCATTCTGTGGTGGGATTTTTTTTCTTCTCCATGGAGGGAGAAGCGGGGAAGAGGCATTTTCAAGCTGTTTTCTCCAGGACATCCCAGCTCCGCCTGACAGCTGGTTCCCATTGGGCTCCTGACCAAAGGCAGTCTCCAGCAAGGGTGGGAGTGGGCGGGAGGGGGGGAAGGGAACATAATAACGATGAAGACGAAGAAGAAGAAGAAGGATGAAAGGCACTTAAATGTGGAGGGTGGAACTGAACCAGGAGGACACTCGGTGGGAGGGGCTGGCAAGGCTTTGAAGCTCCTCGCTCTGGGGAGCCTCCTTTAAACCCTACACCATATTGGTACAAGGTGGGGGAGGATGGTCTGGCTCTCTTTTTCCCTCAGAAATATTCTGAGAGGTTGAGACTCCCTCTCAGGATGGCCTCTTTCTGTCCATTAAGCATTTTAAATGCTTGTGCACCTCCCATGGCCTCCCATCCTTCTGTTCTTTGTGGGAATGGGCTGGGGATGGGAGGGTCTCTAAGATGTTCTCCTGTGAAATGAAAACATCTGGGATATGGGGTCGGGGTGATAAGGGGTAGTGTCAGTCACAGCCTCATGCCAGTAGGTGTGCAAGTGAAAAGGAACTGTTTGGGTCCCAAACACCAGCATCTAATGATGATTTTTGTTCCTCTCTGTCAGAAGTCTTAGCAGGCACGTCAAGGGGAGGATGGCTGATGCTGCACCTCTCCTCCAAGGTGGTTGCTCAGGCTGGGAGAGGAGAGGCTGCTGCAGAGGTGGGTGGCTGGGGTTGCAGTTAGGTGCTGGGGTTCTCTGTAAGTTGGGATGCTGGGTAAGGGGCTGTTTCTCCAACAAGTACACGGTGGCCCAGGTCCTGGGGGGCTGAGAACCACCACTGGCTGCCACGTGGCACCTTGTGAGGAGGAATCACTCAAGTGGAAGGTTCTAGAGGGGAACCAGAGCCTGACTTTAGCACCGACTGAATAGAGAGGTCTCCAAAGCACCCGTGCAATGCAGGGAAAGATCAGACAATGGGGTTTTGTAACCTGTAGCCCCGTTTGCTCCTTGGGAAGCAAACGGGGCTTTGCTGGGCTAGAGCCAGTCTGGGGAACTCAGAGAAGGAAAATCTTGTTTTATAAAGGTGCCAATAGGATGTCTTCTCTTTTTTCCCCAAACCTAAACACAACTCTCCCTGGAAAATCAGACAACTGTTTATTAAATTATCTCTAACTAAATTCAGAGCATCGAGAAATATAAAGGCAGCCAGAAAATAAAGGTACAGGAACCAGAAAGGAACATATTCAGCAGACACTACACTTGTCTTCAGAGCACTGCATGCCTTCCTTCGTTGGCTGCATAGCTCTACTGCATGACTGAGAGATTATTCCCTTTGGAGCTGAATTACCCTGCCCTAATCTAATAATGAATGTGCTCCAAAGCAATGGAAGAAAAACTAGCAAGCCTTGCTCTTCCCTGTGAAGCAAGCAGACCTGGCCAGGCTGGCAGAACCTCTCAGTGCTGGGAAGGGCTCAGAGATGGGCTCAGAGCTGGAGCTGGAGCAGGACACTTTCATTCCTGGCCCTCCTCGGGGCATAGGCTGTAAATCTCTGGAGGAAAAAATACTCTGTTGAGCATTGTTCCTCCCAAGGTTGTCAGGAAATCGGTGGGGGGAGAGGCATGAGGTGACACAGAAAAAACAATGGAAGGAGAAAGTTCACAATAACACTGGTTTTTGGTGCGTGTCAAACTGTTTCTGGCAGAGAAGTAGTTGAAGGTTCAGTGTGGGAATGTGTGCGATGAATCCACCCTGTCTGCTCCGCAACAGTCACGGCCCTCTGGGGGATCCAGGCATCCCTAAGTGGGCTTGAATGGATGACTATTTCCATCTGAAATCCTTTCTGGAGCCTGGCATAAGCAGAGGCTGGTGTGGCCACAGAGATGAAGAGGGGAATGGAGCATCTCCTTTAGGAGGAAAGGCTGGGAGCCCTGGGTGTGTCCAGCCTGTAGAAGAGCAGGCTGAGAGGGGATCCCATCAATGCTGACCCTTTTCCAGAGGGCAGGGGCAGGAGGAGAGGGCCAGACTCTGCTCGGTGGTGCCCAGTGACAGCACTAGGGGCACCAGGCATAAACCGGAGCACAAGAAGTTCCACCTGGACATGAGGAAAAACTTCTTTCCTGTGTGGGTGTCAGAGCTCTGCACTGTCTGCCAGGGAGGTTGGAGTCTCCTTCTCTGGAGAATCCAAACCCGCCTGGATGTGCTTCTGTGCAACAGCTGGAAGTGACGCTGCTTTAGGAGAGAGATTGGACTGAGGGAGCTCCAGAGGGTCCTGCCAACCCCACCATGCAGATTCTGGGATTCTGTGACCCTGTTGCAGGCAGAGCCGCAGAAGCAAGTTAGAGAATTGTTCCTCTACAGCCACGACATCTCCCTTGCTCTCTCCTCCTTCCCCTGCTCCCCTTTTTTGTTTGGTTTTGTATTAAGGTCTGCAGGTGTCTGGTACGCTGCGACGAATTGGAAAATTGAATGCGATATTAAGTTAATTAAAACTGCCCTCCGCATGTTAATCTTCTTGTCAAGTTTTAATTAAATGCTGATAAAGGCTCAGCATGGGGAGGTGGGGGGAGTTCCTGGGTTCCCCTCCTGTGATCCAGGCAGCCTGCAGGCATGAAGGTGCTTGTTAGGGCGACGCTGGGTTTCAATGGGTCCCTTAACGCCTCCTGTGCCTGCGTTAGGGTCAAGGAAGACTGTCCATCTGGCTAAAATTCACTGGGAGGGGGGATCCTTAGTGCCTGCACCCACTGCATGTCTGTTGCCATTTCCCACCCAAGAAAAGGGAAAACTCCTCCATTTCTGTGTTGATGTGGACCCTTGGGCTGTGCTTTCATAGGCACGATGGGGTCAGGCTGATTGTTGGACTGTTCACCTGCAACAGCCTCTGTGAAGTGGTCAAGGTGATCCCCTGTGATGCTCTCACTCTCTTCACTCTCCTTGCGGTTTAAGGAGAGAGGGTTTGAAGTCCATGTCCCCAGCAGCACAGACGCCCCTTCTATCTCTTTTTTTTAATACCAGTCAATCTCATTTTGCAGCAATTATCTCATCCATTGACCATGGGCTGAGCTGGAATACATTGTGCCAAATAGTTCCTCGCTATAAATTTCTGTCGATGTTTCCATTGTGGAGTTGACATTTCCCTCTGAATTGACGATTAAACTCTCTTTGCTTGGTTATAACCGTCACAGTTAACCTCTGTTGATTCCATTTTTGACTTTTTTTTATAGGCAGTGCGTTTCCCACTCCACATATGAGTCTCACCTCAGCATTTCCTTGTATTTTTAAGGTCCCTAGCCAAAATTAAGACATTTCCCACTTTAACTTGCAGCACCCTGTAATGCCTTTAAACCATTACAAATGCTTTTTGAAACATCTCAGGGCCAGATCCAGAGCAGAAGTGGAATTAAAAGTTTAGAGCCCAAGCCATTAACTTGCCCAGCCAAAGTGTTTCTCCTGCCTCAGGTTTTGCAGCTCAGCACAGGTACAGCACCTGCAGTTACAATTAGACAGTTATTAAGTGATACTGCTTTTAAAATGAATTGTGACTGTTCCCAGCCCCGGGTCCCTGTGCCCACTCCCTGGCCCCAGGATCAGGCAGTGGGGGTTTTCTGGAAGTGTCTTTCCATTGTGCTTCATCCTCCAGCGTAAAGGGTTCGATTTTCCCAGTTGTGAACAGCGCTTGTCGATGCCTCACAGTTTGTTTTGGAGCTAATGTGTTCAGGAAGGTTCCCATATATCCGTCCTCCTCTTCAGCACGCCTGGGAGCACGCTTGGCTCCGGCTGTCCGGCGTGTTTCTGAGAGGTGGTTTCTTCACCCCAGTCACCAAGATTAATTTTGTATAGGCATTTTCATATGCTGGGGAAAAAAATAAAAAAAAGAAGGAAAAACCACCTGGAATCAATTGTCAGCACAATGGAAGCTGGCATAGCTAACACTGGGGAGAAAGGGGTGGACAATAGTTTATTTACCAGAAATACTGCTTTGGGGACAATCAAAACTATTGGGGAATTACTGCCAAATTGGATGAATAAAGCAGACTGGAAAAAAAAATTAAGGGGGGGGGGAGAAGCCCTGGAAAAGTCAAACCCTTTAGTCATACTATTTTCTGAAATGAATTTGGTTTTGTTTTGAATGGACTCTGAGAAATCTGCCTGGGTTTGAGCAGAGATTTAAAGAGACAACATAATCACACAGCCCCAGAGTCATTTAGGTTAGAAAAGACCTTTAAGATCATCAAGTCCTGCTCTTAACCCGACACTGCCAACTCCACCACTAAACCAAGTCCCCAAGTACCACATCCACATGGGTTTTAAATCCCTCCAGTGATGGGGGCTTCACCATCGCCCTGGAGCCTCTCCCAGTGCTCAGCTGAGCTGCTCTTCTTAGGGCTGGGTGTACTAGTTGGCCTGGAGAAGGCAAGCTCACCCTCACTTTTCTCTCTTTGCTGCAAACCGCCAGGTAGAGTCCACACTGGAAAGCCCAGCCCTGACTCGCCGGGTGATGCTTGGCCCCAGCCAGCACTTCTCTGCTGCCCAAGCTCGCACGCCTGCCCTGCACGGCGGCTGCTCCTCCGCGCCATCCTGCCTTATCGCCGTTCCTCCAGCCCTTGCCCACTTTGTTTATTCACACTATAAACTTCTTCGTGATGGGGTCTGTCTCTCGTTGCATTTGTTTTGAAGCCCTGTCCCCACTCATGGCTTATCTCTTGGCACAGTGATAACAACAACCAACAACCCTCTTTGCTTATATCACCCTCCCTTTTAAATGTTTTTGTAATCTAAACCAGAGCTTCTATCTCCTCTTCCTTCCTTCGTGTAAAAGCACCCGGGCCATGGAACGCTGACGGACCCAGCTCAGGCTGAAAGGTTATTGCCTGCACTTTCGACTCCTTTTCCACAGCCCCTGTGGAAATGAGGGAAATGTCAGACTGATGCCACGTTGCTGTGAGATTCCAGTACAAATACAGTGGCCATGGATGAAATAATTGCTCCATCTTTGGGTCGATATAACTTTTGACATCAGGTAGTGTTTCATGAGTGCCCAGGAGTGGAGCCCACCCTGGGAGGAGGCACCAGGCACTCCCCCAGAGCCTCTGGTGGCACACAGGCTGCTGTGGTTCTGCCTCAGCTGTACATCAGGTTCCAGCCCCAGAAAGCCAGGCAAGGTGCAGTTTGGAAGCAGCCTCCATCTCCCACCCGATGGGGACCCTGCAGGGGACAGTAGGTGCCTTTGTGGGGCTGGAGCATCTCTGCTGCTCCCCTGCCTCTGTCCCTTTCCAGCATCCACACCGATGAGGTCTTTGTACTGCTTCCCATGGGCTGAGTCTCCCTGCACGTGCTTGTGGTAGGAAGAAGCCCCTGCAGCCGTTGTTAGTGCAAGCGGGAGCACACACACTCCTGGCACCTTCACAAGTTGCCCTGCAAGTGCTGCCCCACTTGGGGCTCATCCTTGCATGGATGCATGTACCAGGCTGGACAACACAGTACATGATCACCAGCTGCCCCTGCATGCCTAGGGGATGGATTTTCCCCCCCTCTTTGTTTTTTATCCACCTCTAAAAGGCAAATCCCAGTGCTTGCATCGGTCTGGGCATGCGTGTGCCACTTGGCTGTCGCTCGCCCTGAGCACCAGAAGAGAAGCCAGCGCTGCCAGGGACTGAAGGTCAGCAGAAGGACATCTCAATTATTCTGTGTCATCTGCAAGGAACTCAGCTCTTGTGAGAGTCCCAGCGGAGAGCAATGAAACGGTAACTCGGCTGGAGGAAAAAAGAAAGCGGAAAAAAAACAAGAAAGGAAGGGGGGAAAAAAAGGCCCATGCAGTCTGCACAGAAGCTAAGGTCACAGGGATTGACAGCTGCTCAGAGATATCTCTATTTTGTGTGCTGAAAATAACACCTCATGGGCTACAGATCTGCGTTTTCAATTAAATATTGGGCAGTGAAGAGGGGAAAAAAAATCTCAGTGATAATTTCAGAGGAGGGGGAGGAAATGGAAAGCAGGCTTGTGAAGGAAGCCTGCCTGCCTTATTTCCTTGGGATTCTCCAGTGCATCTCTCCTTCTTCTGTCTCTTATCTTCTCCTTTCCTTTT
Source organism: Clamator glandarius (assembly GCA_033459285.1). Lineage (NCBI taxonomy): Eukaryota > Metazoa > Chordata > Aves > Cuculiformes > Cuculidae > Clamator > Clamator glandarius. Next base: position 988,412 of record JAUNZM010000180.1, on the reverse strand, counting down.
GAAGCACTGGGAAACTGGAGGCAGCAGCTAAAGAAATAACTCTGAGTGGAGAGAAGCAGGGCTGTCCATCCCTTGCATCTCCCATTGTGGGAGGAATAACCAAGCCCTGGTGGCACTTGCAGAGCTCCAGGCAGGCCCCGCTGTCCTTTGTGCTTCCGATTGGCTTCTCCTCCATCACCCTGGGATGTGTGCATTAAACACAGTTAACTGGGAGCCAAGGGCTTCCCCTCTGTGCGGGTGTGATTTCCCTGCTCAGCCTGAATGCCGTGGGCTCAGGACTGTTGGGGACTTGGCACGGCAGGGGCTGGCGGTGGCTGTGCTGGGCTCAGCCAGATGCAGACCCCGGTGCTCCCTTTGGTGATTCACCTCCTGCCAGACTTCCCTGGCTGCTGCAGCAGATTCCCCTTTGCACACATCGATGGCTATGCCAGCAAAAACGTGGCTCCTGCCACTTGTTTTCAGATCTGCTGACATATTACCCTATGAACTAGGGGCTGTTACACCTTCTCCCTCCCTGCATGATCTTACTCCTTGCCTGAGGGATTCAAAACCTGTTTATTCCAAGTAATCCTTCATCCCTCAAAGACTAGGAAGATGTTTCCAGAGGGAGAAGCCCCTGAAAACTCCATGTCCTGGAGCAACCAGCGCACTGGATGGGATGAGCACTCTGCCAGTCCTCAGCCAGCAGATGTCTGGGGACTTCGCTGCAGGTGGCTGTGAGGGTACCTCCAGCATCCCCTGCCAAGGAGTCTGGGGCTCAGAGGGTTCAGCACAGACAACAGTTAAGACAACAGCAGCAGGCTGTGTAATTATTATCGTTGTTCCCAGGCACCAGCCTGCATCAACATCAGCATTACTGCTTCCTAATGTGCAACGCTGTTGCGTGATTGCATAAAGTACTGCTGTTGTTGATATAAAATTAAATAATAAATGGCTTCAGCCCACTAACCATGAATTGGTTAGGAATTGGGCAGGTGCTGGGAGGCTGGGGGAAGGTGCAGAAGCTGTTCCCTGCTCAGTATGCCTTGGCTGCTCTGCAGGCCTGTAGAGCTCCTGGAGGGCACTGAGGAGCAGCCCATGGCTGGACCATCCCACTCTTCAAGAGCTGGGCACGGCTGTTGCAAGTCATTTAAGCCCAGTGGTCATTATTGAGGCATCTGGGGCATTTTGTGCATTCCTTTCCAATTGTTAGAGTCCTTCAAAAGTGGCAAAAGCTTTTGCTCAGGACTGGAAGCTGAATTCCATCAGTTTGTGGGAGGACATGGACCTGCTCACATCACAGGGAAGATGCTTCCACTGGAGGAGGGTGGTTTAGGCATTGGCAGCAGTGGCTCTTGCAGCGTGGGTGCTGGCACGAAGCAGCCCTTGCTGCCAGGTGGTTAAAAACAGCTCTTGCCTCTGCAGGCTCAGAAGACACTTTCTGTGGGATCCCCTTTTTGCTGTGAGTGGGCCCTTAGAGGGGGAGCACGCAACGGCAAGTGGGGGTGACTGCTGCTTTTGAGGTGCCCATGTGCTGGGGTGCATGGAGATGGGGAAGGTGCTGCGGTTCATCCCGGCAGCCAAGTGCATGAAGGCTTTTATCTCCCACCTGGTATGCATTTGACTTCTAGGAGTGCAGGAGGACATGTCCTCTCCTTCACTCCGTGTCTGCTGGAGAGGTGATTAAAGCAAGCAGCCAAGGGGTCGTCTGCTCTGCAAGGAGGCTCTATTCCCTGCTCCACCAGTACTGGACCCGTGCACTGGGAGTCATGCTCACACATCATCAAGCGTACCTGCCGCTGCACTGACGGGCTTCCTCGGGACACAGGCCTATTTATTTTATGTGCCGAGAAACATAAATGTTTGCACTAAGCAGCAGACACGATGGGAGCAGATGCTGATGTTTCACCTTTGAATCCTGGCCTCGCTGGCTTGCTAGGAGCTAAGCAGAAGGCTGATGAATTGCAAACACATGAAGACCCCAACTTGCTGGCAGCCCTCTTGCCTGGCTTTGTCAGCTGTTCAGCCGATGAGTTGTTTAAGTGGTCGTTTTATTGTGCTTCCTTTCCAAATGTTCAGATACGCTGATGGTAGGAGGCTCTGCTGCACTCCAGGCAGCCTTTTCCAACCTGTGCTCTGCACCAGCAGGGTTTTCTGAGCTCTTTTGGCTGGTGAAAGCAGGGTCTGTGTGTCACCTACTTGTTGGCTCCATGAATTTCATAGCATGGATAACTTACTGTGAATTCGCTTGGGCTTCTTTTTATTGGAGCCATGTGAACACATTTATGAGTGTCCTGAACTGCTGCCCACAGAGTGGACAACCATTCCTTTCCCTCAAAAAGCTTCTACTGAGTTGCCAAAGCATTTAACTGGAATTGATGTTACTGCCTGGCTTGACATTGCTCCTTTGCTGCTTCTGAGCTTGTCCTGAAACTGCAAAACTGCCAGCAGAGTGTGTTCACCTGGAGCAGGGAGCGGAGGTCGCACCTCTCCAGAATCTCCAGCCGTTTTGCAGCACGTTAGGAGTTTTGCTGTTGGATGAGTTGACCAGAAATCTTCCAATGCCAAGCTGCCCCTGGCACTGGCCTTTGCCGACCCACACTGCCCTCAGGCTGTAAGCAAAACCCAACAGGCTTTGCAAGCCCTGTGCCCAGGAGCTGGGGCCACACAGCGGGTGGGAAGGATGATCTCTCAGAATACAAACCTCTTCAGGGGAAAACAAGCTGAGTAAAGAGGAAACCAGAGCAAGAGGCAGGTCTGGTTTTGTCAGGGTTGGGAATAGCCAGCCCATTTCAGGGCTCCTGGGCTGTTGCCCCACTGGGAAGTGGAGCAGACCCTGCCTGGAGAAAGCTGAGTGAGAGCCCCCACAGCAGGGAGAGCAGGAGCCACACCGGGAAGGCAGGATAGTGAGACACAAGCACCTGGAAAGAATTAACGCTTACCCTCAGCAAGAGCTTGTGAGGAGAAAGAACAAAGCAGGCCAGGCAAAACCAGAGCAAGAACAAAATGGTGCTAGTGGGAAAAGGCATTCCTGCCTCTCTGCGAGGAAAAACCAGAGCAAGAACAAAATGATGCTAGTGGGAAAAGGCATTCCTGCCTCTCTGCAAGGAAAAGAAGATGTGTGAGCAGTTCTTCTGTGCTTTGGGGGAAGAGCTGCTCCCTGTCAGAGACTCAGCCTTTCTCACATTTTCATTTCTGTTCAAGTCTGCCTCAGATTTTCCCCTTTCTGACTTTATCCCATTCCTCCTTCTTTCTATGTTCTCTCTACTCTTCTATATGCATCCTTCTTTCACTCCTCCCTTTTCCCTGTACCATTCCCAGCAGTGCTAAGATAGTGCTTATTTCCATACCCAATCACCATTTCCATTTCTCAGAAGCCTGGGGGTTATTGCCCTGCTTGTCCCTTCTCCAGGATGGAGCCTCAGTGCTGATCCTTGCCCCCAGCTCTCCTTCATGAGGTGTAGGAGAGGGGACAGGCAGAGTTGGAACAGGGCTGGGAAGTGCCACAAATATGAGATGTCAGGTGTTTGCAAGGGCTTCTCTCTGTGTCAACGGGCCAGGAGGGCTTCTCCCCTCTAGGACATGTGATACCTGCTTCCCAAAGATCTTACTTTGAAATCAGTATTGCTCATACCCTCCTGGCTGGCTCCTGTTTGCACCAGTCCTGATCACATCAGCAAACAAAGACAAAACCAACTGTGTTTCATAAGAGAGTTTTCTACCTTCATGCCCTCTGGGTGTGTTGAGCCCTGGGTGGAGGATTTCTTCACCCCATTGGGGTCATGGAGCTTGGGGAGTCCAAGTGACAGCCCTGAATACCCCTTTCAGCTGAATTTGTTTCCTAAGACACGTGCTTGTGTAGCATTAATAGCATTTGCAGGCCTCCTCTCTCTTTGACTGTGGCAGAGGCTTGGCTGAATGTGACCCTGGCTTGGTTATTGTGCACAATTCCTGGAGCAGAAGAACAGCATGGAGGCTGCAAACCAGAGTTCTTGGATCTAGGATGCTGCTTTTCCTGGCTGGGCAGCAGGGAAGGTGGGAACCCTTTCTAAGCCCCCAGAGATGCTCAGATGCAAAACAAAGCCGTGACAAGCTTTGGGCAGCCGAGGAAGGACTCTCTTGCCTTTTTGCCCTGTGTTCACCATCCACAAGGCCAGCTCACCTGTTGGTGTCCCTGGTCTGATGGAAAGGAGCAGGGAGGTGAGATCTCCAGTGAGCTTCTCAGCTGGATTTCTGGCTGGTTCTGCTGGCCTGAGGGCTTGCACAAGTTTGGAGAAGCATTAAAGCACTGGAGTGTTTCAACCAAGGTTGAACTCTGGTTAGAACTGGTGACAGAAAGGACCTATATAACCCATCCTTCCAGAGATTTCCAACTTCCTGAGTTTCTCTCACCACCATCTTCTGTCCCGACAGAGTCTGATGTAATGGGGCAGCAGTAAAAAGTTACTAGGTACAAATGAACTGATGGGGATTAAAGAGCCAGCACACACCTCCTGGAAGGCTTTAAAAGCATCCTGTTTAGAAACAGCTCTGTTTCTGCATCCCGTGTTCTTAGGAATTCTCCTTCTCCTGTTTTTTTTATTCCTGTGGAGGAGTTGCAGATGGAGCAGGCTCACCAGGTCCCATCGCACCCATCCTCCCTGGGGCTGGAGGAGTGCTGTCCTGCTTAGCCCCTTCCCAAGGCTTTTGCCTTTCCCTAGGCATGTTTTAGGGTTTTTTTGAAACTAGTTTAGCTTCAGATTGCTCAGGCCTTTCCCTGAGAGCCTCGGAGACCCCTGTTCTGTGCACAGGCAGAGTGCAGAGCCTGGAGGCAGAGCAGGCTGTGCTGTGGGCTGGGTGATGTCCATAGTGGCTGCATTAGAGAACAAGTCAGACTCATGGGATAAACAGGTCATGTTCAGGGCTCCTGTGGCCTCTAATGCTGCCTAGTAGAAGGTTCTCCCAGCTTTCAGAAGGAGAACGGAAATCCTTCCCATCTTAGGATACGGGGATCTAACCTGGCACAGGAAATTCTGCATGGTTTAAGATTTTTATTTGCTTTAAAGAGCATTTCTGTTCACTTTGCACTGACGAGTCCAATGATTTGCTGGTTACAGCTAACAACAGAGGGTTCCCTGGCAGAGCCGGGAGCCTCGCTGCTCCTGGTGCTGTTGGCACGCATCTGCTGGGAAGCAGAAGCTGCTGGGCTGAGGCTGGAGCCAGGCAGAGCAGGAGGCAGGCAAGATAACAGTCATGCGATAGCCTCCCAGCAGAGGTCTGGATTCCTGGCGGTCTCATGGAGCTAAGTTTGGATGTTGAGGTCAGGCAGGATAATCTGAGCAGCGAGTGGCTGAGCATCCCTTGGCAGGGGGAGAGTGAAGCGGGTGGAATTGCAATGTACCGGGGCATTTGGGATCGTTTACAGTCTTGTCTCTTCTAGACTATGTAGTTTGGCACTGAGGTGTTACCAGAAGAACCAAGCTGCTACTGGACTTCCCAAACTCCCACACATGGATTGAAGCCGTGAGCAATCACTGGCCTGGGTGGGAGGGCAGTGGCCAGGTCTGCATGTGTTTTGATTGAGTTATTCATGGAGAATTTTTGTCTTGTCCACCTACTGTACCAGAATATTCATCCTCATGGATAAAACCCACGTGCTCTGTAGTAAACTGTACGGTTTGGTGGGGGTTTACCCTTTTTTGTCTGCCAGACTGTGGCAAGGGTCCCTGATGTTTAGTAGCTGTGGCCAGCAGTTTTGTCTCCATATCAAAATGCACAGCCCTCAGCTGACCCCTGGAAGCATAATGCTGGTTTAACTGGGTGAGCAGCACAGGCACGAGGCTGCCAATGCTGATATATTTGCTGCAGTTGGATGCATGTTCTGGCATTTCTGTGGTGTTTAGGAAGTCTTAATGACTATGGAGAAGCCGTCTGGTGCGGCTTAAATGGAGTTGGTGGACCTCTGCCATGCTCCTCAGTCAAGAGCTGCTCCACGTTGCTGCCTCTCACAGAACAACAGGCGAGGCTGTGGAAGAGCTGGCGAGGAGTCTCGAGGGGTTTTACAAGTTTGGAGCCGTTCAGGCTGCTCATCCAGATGTATTGCACAGATCTTTGGTTTGAAGATGAGGTTGGAAAACTTTGAAAGATCGCCCTTCCCCAGGGATCTCATGTGCTTCCTGGCTCTGCTTAAACCCAAACCGCAGTGCCAGAACAAAGGCTTTTCTCATTGCACCTTGCTATTAGAGATGAAAACAAAGCTTCTGCAGGAGGGAGGTTTTTGGATGGGTCTCTCCAAACGTTTTCAGCCTGTATCAGCTGAGGTTCGAGTTGAGATGCAGAACAAGACCTGAGCCAGTTCCACTTTTTTTCCAAGCAGCGTGGAGAAAACAGATGCTTGGTTCCTACCTGCTTTCAGAAAATCATCCAGTTTGGATGAGGTCCCTCTAGCTGCCCTTGTGTGCTGCGTCTGCACGCTGGGTGGCCTGGAGCCTTTTCCCATGGTTGCTGAGAGAAACCAGAAGTGGGATGGGTAGAAAACCATCAGGGACAGTGGAATATTGTTTAGGTGTATTGCTCTGCTTTCGCACTCCCACTTGTAACTGAGCCCAGTGCCCGCCTCTCTCTGGCTGAGTTTAATGCCATATCTGCACGCTGGCATCTCTCTCCACCTGTTTAATGCATGTGTAGATAACGTTAGCAGGCACTCTCTGAAATGAAGTGTGGGAAGATGGGTTGTTCTCTCCCTGGCAAGCTGCAGATGATGAGGTGCATGTGCTTCTGCAGTGACAACAGTGATAAGGGAGTGTTAATATCACCATGAATCCTTCATTTTGAGGAAAATAGAGCTTTTTATCCTGGACTGTTGAAGTATTTTACAGAGCTCTCCGTGACTGTAACCCAGCAGCCGTGCCTGTGTCCAGCTGCCTCACATGAACCTCACCAAACAACCTCGCCATCAAAACCTGGCACCTGCCTGAAGCGATGAGCCATCGGTAAGGTAGAAATATTCTGCATTAAAGCAGACACTGATCCAATCTGAGGTGTCTGTTCTGGTACAGCTACTTTCAGTCTTAATTTCTCTCTGTCATGCCTCCTGCACCTGCCTGCGTTCTTCTCTCTGCGTGCATCATCTGAGTTGGCTGTTTGGAGGATGATGTGCGTGGGGTTTGCATTACGCTGCAATGCTTTTTGCAGATGAAGTACCCAAAATAGGACCTTCATGTGACATTTTTTTCTGGGCTTCTAGGATGCTGTGTGCCTCTTCTCCCTCATTTCACCTTTGTGTGGGTTCATGACACAAATCCCTTCCCACCCCCTTGTCAAGGCAGTTTACAGAGGGGCACAGGCACAGCTGCTGGAGCCAAGAGCCCTTGCCTGCCTCCATGGCCTCGTGTGCCACCTCCCAGGAGGAGGAGATGCTGGGATACCTCTCATCAACATGTGCAGACCTCAGTGGGACAGGCCATGCTGCATGGGGCATGGGGCTGAGGTTCAGAGGCGGCTCTCACCAGCGTGGTGACTCAGGCACTGCTGCAGCTGGGGTGGAGGTTGACAATGGTAAGTTCAGGGGAATACAAAAACGTCCTTGCAGAAAGACACCCAGAATGGTGACTGAGCCTGTGATAAGCCATGTCCAGAGGCTTTGGAGGGTGGTGAAAACCATCCTCTGCCTCACTGGTGATGTTACTTGACAGCACAAGGGACTCCTGGGCAAAGCCCTTCTCTAGCCAGCGCTCCCTCCCACACTATTTAGCCCCCAGGACACAAGCTGCTGCAGCTTCTCACCACAGGCAACAGGATTTATTCCAACCATAACATACTTTTGGTTTTCCTGGACTTTGTGGCTTGCATCAGACACAGACCACCAGCCTCCCAGCTCTCTGCTTGCCTGCCTCCCAGTTCTCTCCCCACATTTCTTGCTAGTAGAGCAAGACCCTCCTACCTCTGCTCGCCTTCGAAGAGCTTTCACACCGATTCATTGAGTGGATTTCTAAGACTCACTGTCCTCGTGGGCACATCCAGTGAGTGCTCCCATCCATCTGTTTAACTCTTCGGGAAAAAATAAAGCAGCTAAACAATGAGTGAGTACAAAAGCATATGTGAGGAGTTGGCAAGGAGCGTTCCCTGACTCACAGCATCCATGCTTCTGCATGTCTGCTCCACACACAGATCACTACCTTTCTTTACCCTTGCTTTAATTAGTAACGGCTGAGCACGCTCTGGGAACACGGTGGATGAGGAATGATGAACAAAACAGCAGCTCCAGATGAGCAAAAATATCTGAGGAGTTTAAGATGGAAAAAATGGGTTGTTCTGTGTTCTCCAGCCATCTGTGTGTACCCTGCACTGGGGACTGGTCCAGCTAATGAGCATCTTTTCTCCCAGGAGCAGGCAGAGGTAAACCAAGTGGAGGAACTGCCTGAACCAGTCACCTGTGCAGAGGCACATTCCTGATATCATCCTTGCTCTGAATGAGGTTTAGCTCATGCTCTTCTGATGCTGGATTATGAGTCTGGAAAGTCTCTTGCCTTGGGTCTTGGCCAAGGCTGCTCCCAAGTACCTCCAGCAATGTGCTGCTGCTCCTTCCTGAAGAGGCTGGCCTGCTGGAGAGGTGAACCAGCATTCCTGTTTAGTTTTCCTTGGCGTACAATCCTCCAGATGCCACCAGCCAGACCATTCCATCCCCTCTTCGGTGGCTGGAGACCCGTGGTTCCTCTTATTCACCACATCATTGTTGTCCATCTGGTCTTCACCAGGACTTTGCTATCCTGGAATAATCCTTTTCTTTTTGATCTTTCTGAGGAAGCCACAGACTTTTCCAAAAGTGCTCCAAGAATGCAGCCTAGTGGCCTCGGCAGCCGCCTGCTCGGCATGCACCTCGCTCAAGGCTCAGGTGATGAACGGGGACCGAGCACACCAAGAAGGGAAAGGCTTTCACAGGCAGCACAAGCCCCACCTTCACCCTCTCCAGCAGTTAGATCAGGGCAGTGATAATGGCTTTGTTTGAAAGGAAGAAGAGGAAGGAAAATGGGAGTCTAACACAACAGGAGTTGCCTCACCCAAGTATCCCAAGGACTTTGGCTGCCAAAACTGGATGGAAATAAACGCTGCAGACAATGCAGGGCCATATCTGGGAGCTGCAGGAGCCCAGCCAGCCCCCTCTTTCCTCACAAGATCTGATAGGGCTCTTTGCTGGCACGGGATGGGCACGCTGGCCATTGTCCCCACGCTGGCCACACTGTGGCCGGCCAGTGCTGTTGTCCTGGGGTCCACGCGGGCTGGTCGAGAAGAGAGAATCGCAGGAAATCAGACCAGATCATATCCGACCTTTAAATGCATCACATCTTGGGGCCAGATTTTTTTCCCACTGTCCTTGTTGGCTCTTTTTGGACATCAGGAACACAAGGAACAGTAGGTCTCCCAAAATAACTACGAATGTGATCATTGCTGGGCTGAATCATGGTTTCCCTGTGGTCACATCCTCCCCCTGCCGAAGGCTGAAACCAGGCAGTTTGAAAAAGAGCAGGGAGAAGCATCTAGCAAAGTTGTCTGCTCTTTCACCAGACCAAGTGGGGAACATTTGTGCAGCATTTACTAGAGCAGGTGGGTCTTGACATCTTCTGGCCAGGGCAGTGGCATGCAGGATAGCAACTGCTGCCTCAGGGATCCTCTCTGCTTCCCGCAGAGAGCAGGGCAGAGGGGAAACCTCCTGTCTTGCTGCTTCTTCTCACAAACATATCTGATTATTAAGCCAAAAGTGCTCGTTCCTGCACAGGAATGTAAGTCCTTCCTCTCCTCCAAAATCCCTAGAGCAAGGGAACCTTGTAACCATCAGGGAGTTTAATTCAAATTTTGGTGTTGTCTTCTCAAACTGCAGAGCCTCAGCCAGCAGCTCTTGGGAAGGGGTCTGCATTGGTGCCTTTCCTGGCAGCAACCTGACGTCCTAAGAGGGGCAAGAGGTGGGATGCGTGCTCCGTCTTTAGACCAGTCAGTGGAGCTTCGGATTCCAAACATGTTCTTCGCACAGTACCAAAATACTGCACCCCCTCCAGGGCCACCAGCTCTGCCCACGTCCCTGGTCGGGGCACAGGGAAGTGACAGAGTGGCCTGAGCACCAGGCAGCAACCAGCGATGCACTGCCTGCAGTGGCCCCCGAGCCCTCTCACCAGCGCAGTGCTCGGTGCTCACACCAGTAAACACTTGGTGTTACTGACCAGCCAGCCAAGACCCTTCTCTCATCAACAGAGAACGTCTTCAGGCTCCTTGCAATGGAAGAAGGTGAGGTTACTTCCAGCCTTTCCAGAGACCAGTTGCGTGGCTTTGGGCAGGTCAGGCTCTGGTCTCCGCTGAGGCAGGATAAGTCCTTGCAAGCACTGCAGTTGCCTGGCTGCTGAGGGTCATAGAGTGGGCGAGCAGGATCCGTCCAGCACCTCGGGGCTGCACCCGTCCCCGAGGCTGTCACTGGGACCCAACAGCTTTCCATCTTTGCAATATTACCCTTAATTAATTTGTCTGTACCGACGCTCCTGGTAATACTATTATTTGTAATACTCAGTGCATCCCCAGGGAAGGGCACAAGTCTTAATTAACATCTGTAAAGTTGCTTGTGCACCGTGCCTGGAAAATGTGAGGCAGAGGTTACTGCTCTGTCAAGGTGGGGTTAACTTATTTTTGTCCTGCCTTTTCGTAGATCCCCTTACTCTTCGCAGCGGACACAAGGCCCTCTATCCACCCATCCTTGCCTTTCAGCATTGCCTCAACCAGCAAGGAGCTCACCCAGCCCAGTTTTCCTAGTTTCCATGGGTCCTCCCAGAGCGTGCAGGCACAGGGCTCACCCATGTGTACACACACACACAAATGCTCACTGGATATCCAAATGCTTTCCAACAGTAGTTTGCTGTTGCTGGTGGTTTGCAGAACCATACAAATTCCCTTCTGCCTTCTCCACAAAGCAGCTTAAACTTGGTTTAGAACAGAGGTGCATGGACAGTCACACTGGAAGCACAGGCCTGCTTCTGCCCATTCCAATAAACGGCTCAGGCGTCCTCTCTGCCATCTGCTTGCTGAGAAACTGGATGCAAATCAAATGTAAATCTGCAGGTTTGCAGGCAATAACAGCAAAGCCCTTGACTGACATCCTCACAGAGCCGTGCTGCTCCTTGGAGCGGCTTTTTGGGGTGCGGGGCAGACGGCATCAGCTGCCCACGGGCTAGTGCTGAATGCCAGCCCCTGGCCTCATTAGTTCAAGCTGCCCTGGCCTAATTAACTCTTGTGGAAAGGCAGGTGTAGGATCAGGCTGGTGAAGTGCCACAGGGCTGTGGTCGGATTGCTCTGGCAACTGTGTGTGCAGCTGGACAAACGCACCCAGATCACCATGGATGCTCCGCAGCTCCTCACCGCAGCCCAGCCTTGCATCACCTGCCAGGGCTACAGTGACCTAAATCCATCCTTTCTCTGTACAAATGAGCCAGAGCCTGTGCCTGGCTGGAATCTGCCCTACAGCGGGATATCCATGCGAGTTTCCCCTCCCTGCGCAATCCCGACTCCGTGGCCCTGGAGTGGTTTTGCAGGACTAACCAGTGTGTCCTTCCAGCAGGCGGAGGCCCCCGGCTCTGTTGCTGGTTGCTGTCGAGTCTTTTCAGCCAGATCTCCAACGTCTTGGCTGAGCTGTGTTCCAAAGCTGGCCAGATTTCTGATGCTTAGCAAAAATATTCATTAACGACTTAATCTGCGCTCACACAGGGGAAGCTTTTACTGTATTTGTTCTAGGTCTGTGAAAGAGTGATCTGGCCACTGCTCTAAACTCTGCCTTCATCTGTGATCTCAGAGACGAAGAATTCAGAAAAATGCTGTTTGGGGAGATGGTCCCACGTATCCCGGTGTGCTTACCCATGGACACATGCTGCCCAGCTGAAAACACAAACTGCGCCTCGTGGGATGCAGTGATTGCCTGCAAAAATGTCCCCAGGGCTCCGTGGGACACAGCAGGAGGTGATGCTGCTCTGGGAGGGAAGGGCTGGGGGCCATGATCCCCCCATTAGCCCAGCCCCTAGAACAGTGTTATATGATGGAAAAGCATCACGTCCGACTGTGCAACTCCGTAGTGGTGTCTCACCCTCTGTGGCCTTTGCTGTGTCCCATCCTGCTTCTCAGCATCCTTGCCAGTGAAACCAGGCTAACAAACCCTGGACTCTCACCAGGAGCAGAAGTGGCTGGGTCAGAGAAAGCTGAAAGAGCTCTTGGAGCATCATCTCAAGGCACGAGAGAAGGCAGGAGAGTGCTGGGAATAGAGAGAGCCAACATGTGGGATCTGGAAGGCTTTCCTTGGGTTTTAGACTTGTAACTCCTCTGCTCCCAGGCCATGATCATCCCACCCAGAATGAAATGTTTTCTCCTGACTCTGCAGGCAGGGAAGCACTTGCTTTGCCTTCAGACCTGTGTGTGCCCTCCTCCACTGAAGAACTGAATTCCGTTTCTCCTAGGTACTGACTACGTGAAAGAAACAGCTGCAAGCCCCTCATGTCTGCTCCCTGGCATATCCAGGGTGACTCCGGCTGCTGAAGAGGGGAATTTGCTCTGATGCATCTTTGCAGGCTGGAGACAGTGTGAGCTGTTCCCACAGCACTGGGGCAGAACATTCCCCTGACATCCTTGGGCCCAGGCTCTCTGGGATTTGCAGCTCTTGCAGATAAGCAGCCTCTAAAGAGAGTCCTCCAGCAGGAAAAGAGTTGGCACGGTAGAGGGGATGAGTCTGAGTACATGTGGCTTGCATGGGGAGGGAGAGTGGGATGAGAAGGTGGGAAGGAAGGAAAGGCATGGGGGAGGCAACACAGAGAAGAGCTGCCAGGCCTGGTGGATAGACAGAGTGGTGCGAGGGCTGGCTGCAGGGGAGATGCCAGCTTGTAAAGAAGGAGACACAAAATCACATGTAACAATCCCAGCTACCCCCATAACACCATTCCTCCCCAGCCAGGATAAGACCACGGGGTGGGTGTCTCTGAGTCACACCAGCTGGGGGGTGCTGGGACTCCCAGGCTCTGGTGACTGTTCCAAAAGGGCTCCTTGCAGTGCAGGCACAGGCAAGTGTCCTGAGCTTTAGTGGAAAAATACTCCATAGCCATTGGGCTTACTGGGTGCCTCACCATCCCTGCAGCCTCCTGTACAGGGAAACACATGCCTGTGCTGTCTCTGGCTGGAAGTCTGAGGTGAGTGTTCTGCTGGCTGGTACCTCCTCATCTTCTCCGCCTGTACTGTCAAGTCCCTCTCTGCAGGACAAGGGGCTGCTGTCACTACACGAAGGGGAGTTTGACACTGGCAGAGGTGCTCCAGCAGCTGCTGAGTCCCTGCCAGCAAGGATCAGGGAGCAGCCGGCTCCAGCCCCTGCATCCTCTGGCTGCACGGATGCTGTGGGGCTCTTGTATGAACACAGACAAGAGGTCCGAGCATCCCTCAGAAGGGATGTCTGGTGAGATCAGCTGCTTCTCAGGGACACCGCTATCCTGTTGGGCTGAAACAAGGCATTGAGAAATGATGGGGTTTGGTCTCCCTCCTCCCTTTGCTTTGGCAGACGCTGTTGTGTCTAAATGCTAACCTGTTACAGCTGATAACAGCCGCAAATGCTGCTGCTACTGCTGCTTTCATAAAAATTCGTGGGATGCCAGATTATTTCCATGCACAACAGGAGCCCTGCGGCCGCATCTGCACAAGATTCTTCCCTTGAGTCTTCCACCATCACCACCACTGGGCCAGGTGTGGGGATGAGGCGGGGAAGCCGTGGGCTTTGGGGGCAGCTCTGCTGTATCGCTGCGTGCCGTGCTGCTGGGCAGTGGACAGACGGACATGGATGGGGACACACACCTCCTTGTTACAGGAGATTCTAAGCAACTCAGTGCATAAATCCCTTCAGAAATGAAGCTCCTAAATCATAGACTTACAGAACAGTTTGTGTTGGTCAGGGCCTTAAAGATCATCTAATTCCACCACCCTGCCATGGGCAGGACACCTCCCACTGGATCAGGGGCTCCAAGCCCCATCCAGCCTGGCCTTGAACCCCTCCAGGGATGGGGCAGCCACCCCTGCTCTGGGCAACCTGGGCCAGGGCTTCCCCACCCTCATCGTGAAAAATTTCTTCCTAATGTCTAATCCAAATCCTCCTCCTTCCAATTTAAGCCATTTCCCCTCACCCTATCATTCCAGTCCCTTGGAAAAAGTCCCTCCCCAGCTTTCCTGGAGCCCCTTTCAGCACTGGAAGCTGCTCTAAGGTCTCCCCTCAGCCTTCTCTTCTCCAGGCTGAACAATCCCAGGTCTCAGCCTGTCCCCACAGCAGAGGGTCTCCAGGGGACCATCCATGCATGTCCCAGATGAAGCCCCCAGTGCAGCAGAGCTGGTCCCCTGGACGAGAGGTGCTCTTGGAGGACCATGTGCAAAGGTCCCAGAGCAGCTGCTGTGGCCTCGAATGCATTGCTCAGGAGATTTTACAGAGGGAATGCTGTTGAGTAATGAACAAGGTGCTGCCTGAGTCTTGTTTGGAGGAAAGAAGGGTAGGAGCATTGAGGCTGAGGGGAATAAAGGAGTACAAGGAAGAGGAGAAAGAAAGAAATGACCTTGGTGAGTTTTTCTGGCTGTTCTCCAGGTTGCAGGCTGATGCCAGAAAAATCTCTGAGTCCCTTTTGGCTGGAAGTCCGCTCCCCGCGTTAGGTGAATCACACACACATTTCTGGAACATTACATATTCACAGTTCCAAAGCTCGCAGTAATTAGAAAAACTACAAGACCAAGGCAGGGGGAAAAAATATGAGTCACACATGGAAGTGGTGTTATTGTGCTGCGGGAGAATCAGCTTTGCAGATTTCCAAAGGTAAATGCACATCAGCCTCTCGCTGCTGGGAAGAGCTCTTCGCCCTACGCTCTCCCTGCCTGGCTGCCAGCATCACCGGGCGAGCAGCAGCTCTGGAAGAGACCAGGAGACAGGAGGATTTTGCTACACAGGGAAGCTAAATTGGGCTTAGGCAGGGCACGAGATTCCTGCGGGATGACTCCAGTTGATAAATAGTTGCTGTGCACTTAACTCCCAATGGGGATGTTCTCACTCCCTGTCGCAGCGAGCTGCCCATGTTGAGCATGATCCGCTTCCATCCATGAATTTTGCCATTCCCAAACTAACTGCACTTACTCCAGAACAAGAGCTGCCATGCCAGGAGCTGATCGCAAGGAGTTATGTCAACACAGGCAGGTCTTTGGGGTGCAGGAGAGACCAACTGCTGCCACCCAGGCGATGTGTAGGCTGGGAGCCTTCTCCCACCCTCCAGCATGTAAAAGCAGCAAATGGTGACTGGTTCCTACTCACTCTCTTGAGCTCTGCCTCGTGAGGCTGCTGGATTCAGAGAAGAGCAAACACCATCCCAACCCCCTGTGTCAGGGGAGTTACATAAATCATGCAGACAATCTTATTTCCAATGAACTGATGGATGGAGCTTTCATCCCTTTCTTTGCGTGACCCCTCTGCTGCTGTTCATTAACAACATAAAGGGTGTTTTAACCTGGGAGCAAAGGGGCTCTAGTTTGTTTGGTTAACTCTCCTCCTGAGTCATCCCGTTCGGCTCTGGTAAAACCCACACTCCAGGCAGGCTGTGGGCTCTTCCACTGGGACTGTGCTCCCCAGGCATCCCCAGCAGGACCTGTCGGCACGCCTCAGGGGTGAGCATCACATCGTTTCTCATCATGTTGCATCGCATCTCATCGCATTGCAATGTAGCACGCGCTGTCACACCTTTGAGGAACCTGGTGGGAAGGAGAGCTGGGCTTAGCACGTGGCGTCACCACGCATCGTAACACCAATGCCTGATTTCCAAAAGGTGTGAGCTCATGCTGGCTGAAGGATACAGCTCTTATCTCCAGGTTGAACTGCTGCACAGCTGCCAGGGTTAGCAGGGGCTGCCAACGTCCAGTGGAGACTCCACTCAGAAAAGGCCAGATTACGCATCAGACGATGAAGTGATGCTATGGACAAACCATGCCAAACAAGAAATCTTCCTGCAATACTCCAAGACAGATTGTTACATCTCCCTGCCAAGAAATCAAACATTCCTGCTAGAGTCAGGGCTTTCACAGAAGCCCCCTCTGGGACAGCAAGTGAGGCTAAGACAACAGTCCAGAGTTTTGCTAGCAAATCATGAGTCCCGAGTGTCTCTCCAGCTGGCAGGACCATCATTGACCTAAATGGCCCTGTCCTCCCTGAAGCAGCTCTGTCAATTTGGCCACAATCCACCTAATAATGCAGCTTGAGTATAAAGATGCAGCCAGGCCCAACCACAAAACAGCTGGAGACTGTAGGGTTGACTTAATCCTGGTAGAATAAAATGGGGAAACTAGTGGGAGTCAGCTAGGATGTTGCTGGCTGGGTTTTGAGCAGCACTGAGTAATAAAAGGGATCAAATGTGTGAGGCACAAGCTGTCTGGAGCCACAGTTGTTGTTGTTGTTTTAACTAATTGAATTTTAGTGCTGGTGAAAGGTACCAGATTGACAGCTCTGGGGAACGGTGTCTGTGACTCAGCCCAGGTACAGCACAGGCAGTGAATCCCCTCTTAATCCCCATCCTCATCCAGACATCGTGCTTTCCTCTCATGGGGAGTAAGACATTTGGCCCCTGACACATGCAGCCTTTCCCTTCCGCAGCTGGGACTGAGCCGAGGGCTCTGCATCCCTCCCAGCAGAGCCTTCCCTGGCTTCGTGAAGATGCTCTGGTGGAAACACCTTTGGGTTGAGCAGGGTGGAACAAGTGGCCTGGCCCAGACCTGCTACAGGGACCATCCTCACGTCTGGAGAGGGACCAGCGGGAGCAGGGGCTGCCTCAGGGTGAGCAGCACTGCGAGAGCATCGAGGGGAGTTGCTGCTCATGGTAAGAAATCCACTTTGGCCAGCTCCCAGGAAGCCTTTGCCAGAGGAGAGCAGAGGGGCTGGGGCTGCTGGGGAAGGCAGAGCTGGGGCCAAGCATGACTGTGGGGAGAACTGAGGGGAAGGGAGCAGCACCCCCGAAAAGGGAGCAGCAGCTGCATCCTCCCTGGGAGCAGAAGGCAGGAATGTGACTGCATTCACTTGCTGGGTGACTTCTGCTTCTGCCACAGGACCGGAATGATCCTTCCCCAGCCTTGTAAAGCACCAAAGGTCCAGACACACTGCAACTTTTCACCACCTAAACCCAAAAGCCTTGCGGTACCTGCCTTACCCAAACCCCTGCTGCAAGTTTTGACCAGGGCCAGGTCTAGAAGTGCGTGAGGGCTGGGAGGAGCACAGGGCAGGCAGTGCCGGGGCTGACACTGTGCCCTTCGCACGCACGGGCAGGGATGGGCAGTGGTGCTGGGGCAGCACACGCCTTGCTGATGCTCTCCAACAAGCACGCACGGAGGCGGCTGTTTCCCAGGGGAAAGCTCGTAGCTGGGGCACCTTGTCAGCCCTGCTCTATAAATAGCTGGGAAAAAACTTGGGCAGGAAGCGTCGGATTTTAGGAAGGGCGAGGGGAAGGGCTCAGTTTCAGCCTTGCCAAGTCTCGGTCACGTGGAGGGTGACTCCTGCTCCGTGGCGGATGCTGAAGGCAGCGATGAGGTTGTTTTGTCCAGTGAGACAGGGCTGTGTTCTGCTCTGCGGCAACTCAGGCTCCCTTTGAACTCCTGCTGTTTCCCTCCCTGGAGCTGGCAGGGCTTGCAGGCAGCTCCATCCTCCAGGTGCTGGAGACAGGCTCAGCCTCAGGTTTTATGGGAGAGCCTCACTGCTCGTGTGGGTAGAGCCTTTGGGAGTTGTTTAGCAGATGTTAGGAGGGATAAAAGCATGCAGGTCTGTCTGTTTTCAGGCAGGCGGCGACCATCCAGGTGCAGAGTTTGGGGATATTAAGTCAGTGATCCTGATGGGCACAGAAAAGAAATTCTTCACCTTTCAAGTCCCCAGCCACGGTCTCTCTCAGTTGGATTAGATTTGCTCCTGCTTACAGGGCTGAACAGGGCCCTGCTTTGCTGTGTCAGTTCCTACACCTTGACCCGTGTCTTACAGGCATTTTCTGGAGCTGGCTGCTGTGTCAGGCTTGTAGGATATCAGGTTTCCAGCTGGGGCAGCTGCCTGGGAACAGCAGCCCACTTAATAACAAGGTGTGCCCCATCCCTGCCAGTGCTGGGAGGAGGGAAAGGAAAACAAGGAAGGATTAAAAAAAGCCATGGCTTTGCTGCATCCCTCCTCAGATTGCTTTCATTCAGGATTTCACTACAGAGTCGAGCTGGTTTGGTTTTTTTTTTTTTTTTCCTTTTTTAAGTGATCCTAAAATAGCCACTCTGCACAGCCCGTGCGGTCCTGCCTGGCAGGCTACAGCTCAGTCCCTCACTTGTCCCCAGTGAGAGCAGCGTCCCCAGCAGGGCTGCCAGCACCCAGCTGCCAACACAGAGGGCAAAGTCACAACTTTCTCTTTGAGAACATTCATGTTTGGGACACGTACCCATCTCCTATACACATTATGTATAATAAAAAGATAAGTGCAGCTGCTCATGTCTGAGCTCCTCCTTCAGGAGGGAAGTCTGGGCTGGAGGACGTAGGTGTCTGCTGTCTTTCAATGTCACTTCAGTAATCAAAGTCCTGCAGGCGAAGCTCTCACTTCAGATGCTGAGGGCTCGGGCTGGTAACTACGTGCAGTATCGTTTCCCCGTTTGTGGCCGGCCAGTTCTGCTAATGACTGAGCCACCGCTCTCCGCAAACCGTGTGTGCGTCAGAAGCCCAGCATCAAGGGGAGCCAGCGTGAGTCAGACTTGAAAGCCCTGAAAAACACAGCTGGGCTCAGAGAAGGCAGCGCCTGAGATCTTCTGAGGCTGATCCAAGCAGTGACTGATGTTCGGTGCCGAGATCCCTCCCTGCCCTCCAGAGTCCCTGGTCCCACTCGTCATGGGGGATGGAGTCAGACAAACCTTTGTCTCTGGGTAAAATCCACCCTGCACCACTCTGTGTTTTGGAACAGAATGAAACCACCTGGTCCTGAGAGGCACCCGGCTGGTGTTGCTGTGTCTCCTTTCATAGTTAGTATCTGCTGGTTCCGTGCTTCTCACTGGCCTGTGAACAGCTCTGCCCCACCGGCACCCAACACCCCACAGCCCCCATAAGATTCTTGCGGTGGCAACCAGGGAAGCGTCAGTGATGGAGAGCAGGGCTGCTCATGCAGGATCAGGCCCCTGCCCCTGCCTGAGCTACGGTTTCCAACTCTGGTCTGCAGAGAGACAGCAGGATCGGGAATGCTGAAGAGGAGATACAAAACTTAGAACACCTGTGCCGGGGCAGGTTGCCCGCCCTTGTCTGGCAGGGGGAGAGGCGATGAGCAGGCACCAGCGCTCTCCTCCAAACCCCAGCGCAGCCGATGCTCAGAGCCAAACCAGAATTGAAATGCAGACGGGGTCTGACAGCAAAGCTGGGGAGAGTGTCCTGTAGCCCGGCCTTGCATGCCACCTACGGTTCCTCCGGTGGAGGTGATGCACGCTCTTTGACGCCGGCGAGGTTTATTTGCAGTCAGGCAGAGGCATCTGTGGCAGACAGAGATTCCCCAATGGCATGCTCTTTATTAGGAATAAAACTCCACTATAAAACCCATTGTAGGTAGCGCTGGCTCCTCGCCACAGCCCGGCTGCGCTCGAGGGCACGATGCTCAGCCGCCCCTTGTGGTGGGTACAGCGCTGGGGCTCCCCTGCCACAAAATTGTTGTAAATAGGTCATGTTTAAGAAAGGAGCCGCATGTTATTAAGATGCCCTGTCAGAAGTTCGAGGGGTATCACAGAGTACGGGGACATGGGCCAAGGAGACTTTTCTGAGCTGCTGGAGCACCCGTGTCCTGTGAGTCAGCACCACTGGGGCTGCAGCACATGGGGCAGCAGAGACACCCAGAGCTGGGGTCAGCCCTGGGGAGATATTGCCCACCTTGCTCTCATCTACTGCTCTCCTGACCCTCAGCCCCTCCTGAAGAGCATCCTCTCCTTTCCCACCACTGAGAAGCCCTCTTCCTTCAGGGAAGGAGGTGACCTTGAGCCTCAGGGACAGAAATGTCTTAAATTTCAGACTGCTCTGCATTTCCAGTGTTCAGATTTGAGTTTCTGGGACTCCTTGATAGGAGAGAAACAGCAACTGGGTGTTTCAATCCAGCCCCTGCCATGCTCCTGCCCAGCCAGTGAGCCCTGTGTGTGCTGTCCCAGGGGAACAAGGTGTCTCTCGGAGGATGTGTCCCTCTATCCCACAGTGGCATTGCTGTTAGTGGATGCTCAGGGGACGGAGCAGACAAACACGCTGTGCAGAGGGACATGCACTTGCAGCTTGCAGCCACCTGAAGGTGAGGACAGCCTCACACCTAAACCGCCTGGACGAGCCGCTGAGGGCCCTGTGCCTTGTGGCTTTGCCTTGCTCTCTCCTGAAAAGCTCCTCCTTTCAACCTCTGCAGCCATCGGTGGCAGGGAGAGGGTGGCAGCTGCTGCAGAGACATCTCCCACCAGTGATGGCAGGACAGAGCTGCAGCAGGTGGGACCAGGCATCGTGGAAACTCACGGAGCAGAGGGAAGAGATGACGAACAGCAGAAGAGGCTGGGAGAGACAAATGACTCTGTCCTGTGTGCCAGCACTAATGGGAGGATGATGTGCTCCAAATACAAATGACGTGGCAGCAGCAGTCACTGCTCCCTGCTCCAAGCAATACGGAGGTGATGGAGTGGAGCTGAGTCCAGGTCACATGCAAGGGAGCCATGAAGTTTGTCTGACGCTGTCTCACCTTGTGATGCTCTGCGCAAAGACGTTGTGACTTGGAAATCTGTATTTTGGAGGCTGAACTTTATCATTCTGACCACTTCTTCCCCAATGCACTTAAAAAGGACAGCATCCCAATGTCAGCGAGGAGCACTGCTGGTCCTCCAGCTGGGGCTGACGCAGACCGATAGGAATGCTGGGCTGTCTGAGGAGCTCTTCCTGGAGCAATAAATATGGGCAGTGTGCTTCCAAGCAGTGTCCCTTTGCAGGGGATGAAGGACACACAATCGACGCAGCAGGAGGCGCAGCATTTAATATTTATCAGAACCACCTCAGGATGTATCCCAAGGCGCCGCTGAAGAGCAACCGATGTGAGAGGCCACCACGCCAAGGGGCGAGCAGGGATGCGGGGCTGGCTGAGCTGTGTGAGGGGACACCCTCCCAGCACCCTGGCTCCTGCCTCTCTCATTGGAACGCGACGTTGCCTTGGAGACACTGGGACATGATCAGTCCCTGTGGCTCGATGGCTTCCAGACGAGTGCAAGTAGTCGCCGACAAGGACGTCATCCCTGGTGCAGCCGTGCTGGGCATCCTTGCTGTGAGCACATCCCTGGGAGCTGTGCTCCTTGTTGGGTGGCAAGCCCATCATTCTGTTCCTCACCTGGCACTGGTGCCTCTGGAGCACACGTACCACCTCCCTGCAGCCCCCGAGGCACGTGGAAGGCCAGGGCAGCGCTGGACCCTGCTGGACCTCACTGACAGGGTCAGCCCCATGGAGATGGTCCCTACCAGCCCCCACACTCGGGTTTGGGGGTCCCGTGCGCCCTGGGGCAGTCTCAGGTGCTGCACAGCATGGCCAATTTCTGCACCAGTGCAGCTGGCAATATTGAGATGCCCTTGCACCCCACAGAGCCTGTGAAGCTGTCTCTGTCCTGCATTAGAGATCTAAGCTCAAACAATAAGGGTAATGGACAGGAAATTAGAGATAAGTAGGTGGTTTGACAGGATTAGGGATAAGCAAAAGAAACATAATTATGTGATAGCTGCTATCGGACAAGGGCTCCTACGAAAGGGAATGTAAATGACCTAAAAAAAGCACTACACCAGATCAAACAGCTATACTTTGCAGATAACAGCCCAAAAACACAGGGTATAAATATTTATCACAGATGTATTCTCCAAACACTGCCTGCTCACGATCACATTAACAATAGATGGGATTGAGGATAATAAAGGCTTTTCACCATTTATTTTTTCTTTTATATGTTTTTTTTCCTGGGGCTTTTATACATGTGTATGTGTGAGAGAGATAGGGAGTGCACCCCTGATGTGTGTGGGGCAGCGGTGCTGACATAGGGGGTGTCTGGGGGTCCTCGCCCCTCCTGACCCCTCAGTGGCTCCAGGTCCTCCCCAGCCGCTCTGCTGATGGTTGCGTAGCTCAGCCTCCGAGCATCCTCACCCGTGCTTCTGCCCTGGGCAGCCTCTGCCAGGGCTTCACCACTCTTTCAATGAAGAAATGTTTCCCAATATCTAATCAAAACCTCCCCTGGTGCAACTTGAGGACAATTCCTCTTGTCCCATCCCTTGTTACTTGGGAGAAGAGACCAGCACTCACATCAACACAACCGCCTTTTAGGTAGTTGTAGAGAGTGATGAGGTCTCCCCTCAGCCTCCTCTTCTCCCGACTGAGCAACCCAAAATCACATCATGCCAAGCGTGGTTGTGCCTTCAGAGTGACCGAGGGTGATGTCCTCTGCAGCCCCTGTGCCTGCCCCCGTGCAGCACCCGTTCCCGGTGCAGGGCCAAGGCTGCCCCCAGCACGGCCGATCCCACACGCTGCCCCTCAGACGCCCGCCTTGCTCCTCTTCACCATCCAGTCTGGTTGTTGTTATTTATTTAACAAGAGGGGACACAAAACCTCCAGAACCGGGGCTTGCAAATTGCTGAAGCCCAGGAAATGAAACCTCCGTGGCAGCATTAATTGGAGAGCTTTTTAATTAAAATCAGCTTGTTTCCCGATCAAAGATTAAAGGAAGGAAGAAAGCTGAAAGAAAAAAACAATAATAAACCAATTCCCTGCCTGCCCCTCTGTGGCATTCATGAGGTGCAGGCTGAGCGCCCTGAGTCATCCCTGCTGCTTTGCTCTCATACCTTTGCATTTCTTTTTTTCCCAGAAAAAGTCAATTTTGTCTCCTGTTTCTATGTGATTTCATCCTCATCTGCTGCCTTTCTGCGTGTCCCTCGCGGGTGCCATCCCCTCCGGCATCATCCCTTGTTGGGCACCACGGGGGCAGCTGGGAACAAGGAGAAGGATCTACCAGTGCAGAGCCTGGTGCTCCCTGCTCTGGTCCTCATTAGCTGATTGCACCGAGCTGACGAGCATCCCTGACAGCTGGAGAAGCCTGCTCAGGGCTTGGCCTTGCAGCTACACCCAGGTGTCCTCTCCGTTGTCCCTTGTCCTTGTCCTCACAAGCCCTCCTGCTGCTGCCCACATCCCTGTCATGGTGAGCAGAGGGAACATCACCCAGGGAAGAGTTAGTCTCATCTCAACTTTTGTTTTAATGAGAATGAAATCCTGGCAGGGAAGTTAGCATTGCCTAAAGATCGAGCTGCTGTGACTAAACGGCATGGAAAGAGGCTAAACAAAGTGTATTGCTAACGAAGAGGAAGACTTGGGCCTTTGGAAAGGCTGATGTCCCCAAGGCTGCCGGGAATCACTGTGGAGGAAAAAAAAAGTTGGAATGGAAAGAGTAAATCCTTTAATCAAATGTTATGGATTGACCAAAAAGCTGTGATTTCTTAACTCAATAATTTTGGTCAAATATCTATGTTTTATATATGTATATATTAATGAAGGTTGTAACTGAGCACAAAGCCCCAGGAAGAGGAAACAGCCAGCAGGAAAGACTGGGAATGGAGAGCAATGGAGATGGATGGGAGACTCTGAAGTTCAGAAAATTGGTGAGGGAAGGTGAAGGCATCCCCTGTCTGTGTAAAGAGCAAAAGGGGTGACCTGGCTGTGACAGAGGAGGGGAAAAAAATGATATGGGATTTAATTAAGGAGGAATTAGTGTCAGTCAGCATGACTTTATGGAAATGGATCTTGCTAAACAAACCTGATTTCCCTCTGTAATGAGATTAGGCTCTCGGTTGCAGAGGTGCCCGTGCAGATGTCACCAGCGTGCCTGGCCAGCAGGGCAAGATGCAGTCGTGGTGCTGGGAGCCCCTGGACTCGGCTGCTGTGCCAGGGCTGGGGAGGAGGTGAGGGCCTTTTGGAAACCTATTCCTGCTATCCACGGCCCCATTGCGTGTTGAATCTCTCAGGTAGGAAGAGCCCAGGAGATGGAGAGCAGGGGGATAAGGCAGGGGAGGGATCCACGGGGGAGCTTCCTGGGGGGCTGCACTGCAGCGTTGTTGTGAGCCGGATCCTGCGAGCTGCCTCCAGCTCTGCTGCCTGTGGTTTTAAAAACCACTGAGAAATGGAAAAGGTCCAGAAAAGAGCTACAAAAATGGCTGACAAGGATGGCTTTGTTGTGCAAGCGGGTATTTGAGCATCGGCGTGGGTTTAGGGAGATTACAGGGGATACTGAAAGTCTATTTATCTGGTGGAGGAAAGCGGAATGGAACAGCTGAGCGGAGGCTGAGCCTGGACAAGGTCGCAGTGGGAATACGAGTGAAGGATGCAGCACAGAGTCAAGCAGAGAGGCTGCTAAAGCAAGGGTGGTGATGCAGGAGCATGATGGGATCAGGTAAGGGCAGCCCTGGGGCAGAGGTGGTGATATAGTCCTGTCCAGGAGAGGAGGGAACTTGCATCCAAGGGCGAAGCTGATATAAGACTCAGCCATGTCCCAGCCCTGGTGCTCTCCAACCCTGTGGGGACCCTCCTCGCTGCCATCAAGTCTTCATTTCTCCACCACTGAGGTGTTGGGCACTTCCCTGCCTTCTGCACCAGGGAAAACCTTCGATAGGCATCACTAGAAGTCAGGAGGGATGGACAGCCTTGGGCCAGATTGTCCCAGAGCCCTTTGGCTCTCAGACTTATAAACAACCATGGGAGGGGGTTCGTTGAATACTGAACCCAGTAAACTTAACGTTTCTCCTCTGGAGGCCCCTGGAGGTGGGCACAGGTCTCGCTGGGGCCCTGGAGCCCAGGCGTGGGCAGTGGGGCGAGAGCAGAGCCCCATCGTGGTGTTACATCTGCGGCAAGGAGGGGAGCGAGGGGTGGGAAGTGGGGATTTCTTATTAACTTCTGGGAACTGGAGCTCCTCGCCGTGTCAAGGATATTATTTATGTGCACGAGATGCAGGCTGATTATGAGAAACATATTGATTGAGGTTTCACAGCTACTGAACACAGTAGATCTGTATCAGTTACACCACAGCCCAAACCTGTATCAATGTGTTTCTAATAATCAGCTGGCATCTCATTAACATAAAGAGCTGTCTTCTCCCATTTGGGAGAGCAGCTCTGTGCCTCACAAACTGCACATTACCCAAATGCCAATTGCTTATTAGAACAATCTTTCTGCAGGTCTAAAGCCTGGGGAATGAGGGTGTAGTAAGACATCACTTGTTACATAGTTGTTAGACCTCAGTAAATATGTTTCTAATCAGCAATTAGTACTTAATTAACACGCTGAAAATATCATTTTCAATCTAAATGAAGCTTTTACGGGAAATCTGGAAAGAGAGGTGGGAAGATGCAAGCAAATGAAGCTCAGGCGATGAGCTGAAATCAAAATGATGTATTTGAAAGAAGTCTTGTGCTTGGGACAGATTTTTGATCTCAAGTTGATGCACTCCAGGAAAAAAGTCATTGGCTGGAAACTGTTCCCAGGAGAAGCTAACCAAACACGGCCATGCAGCCCTAGCAGCCCCCGGAGTGCTGCAAGGTATAAAGCAGGAGCAAGCCCTGCGGGCTCAGCCTTGTGGGACCCCTCCTGATGCCCCTGTCCTTCTCGTGTCCCCGTGTGCCCCAGCAGGTCCAACAGTGCAGCCAGGCTCAGCCAAGAGGGGATTTGAGGTGCTCCTCAGACATCATGCATTAAAACTTCTCCGTGATGCTTTTCCATTTTCTTCCAGAGGAAATGTCAGCACCCCTGCTGCCATCCCTGCTTTCTCTCTGTCAGCACATTTTTGTTAGCCTTTGCTCTCCTTTTCCCTCCCATCCCATCCTTTTCCCATCCTCCTTCGCTCCCGCTTCCCACTGGCAGGCAGAGCCGCCCTGGCCCTGGCACCGCATCGCTGCCTCGCGCAGGTGTGGGATGCAAGGCTCTAATCTCCAGCTCGGCGTGCATGTCCTTTCATTTCTCAAGTGGTTGGAGGGAATCTTGGCTCGGCAGAGGGATCGTTATTGCAGAGCAAACAATCGGCTCTTTAGGTCCTTTTCAGCTAATCGCCATTGATCCAGGCTGACCTTTCTGTCCCTCCCCTAATCCCAAATCTGGATGCCGCTTTGTATTAAGCCACCTCGGATGGAAGGTAGCAGAGGAGATAAACTCTCGCTGCAGGGGCTGCCGGCTGTGCTGCGGCATGGCATGGGCTGGATGATGTTGTTCATCCCAGAACCCTCTTCGCAAGGAGGTTGAGCCGTGCCAGCAGGCAGAGATGCTGCCCAGGATGCCAGCGGGGTTGTTCTCTCCCTGTGTAGGTGGTGGGTGCCCACCCCACCCCATCCCACAGGCAACCCCGAAGGAGTTGTGGGATTGGAAACCATTAAAGGTTGACAGGCTTTACTTCCCCGATACCAAATTTGCTGAGAAATACAGCTGCAAAGTGAGGGGAGAAATAAACCCATTTGCGAGTGTGAGTTAAATTTCAGCAGTTCTTACCCTGCTGGAAGTGACAGAAATGTTCAAATAACCAAAATGTTTTGAAAAGCAATACTGTGAGGGTGGAATTTTTTTTTTTATCCCCCTTGTTAAATCACTGGTTTAATTTCAAATAAATGGCCCAGATTTAGAGGGACTAGAAGAGTAAAGTAATCAGAGCAGTAAACAAAATCTCTGCTGTCGTGTACAGACAAGGTGTGGGAGTGCTGGTCTTTATTTCCATGGGAAAAATAGATAAAAGGAGCTCATGGCTGAACTGCCTGGGCTGAGCAGAGCCGGCATCTGCCCTGGAGCACGGCCCCAGGAGGAGCCTGTCCCAGACACAGCAGCCTGGGCAGCCTCAGCTCATCGCTGCCTGCAGGCAGGTGCCCTGAGCTTTATCCAGGTCTTTGCCCAGAGACTCGGTACGCGATGACCTCTGTCTCCCCATCTTCCTGCCCTCCATGTGAAGGGAATGCTGTCCCACAGCACCCATGCAAGCAGAAGGGCAGGATCTCTGCCCCAAGTTCACCCCTGGCATTTCGCAGTCAGGCCTGATGAGGAGGTGGCATAATGATCTTAATTAATTGACCTAATTAAGTTCACAGCTGGTAGGAAGATGGTTCTCATGGCAGCTGGGCTCTCCACGAAGGAGGCAATAAAAACCTCAGTAAGCAGGGGGGCTGTAAGGTGGCAGGTAAGCAGTGCAGGGGATGTTGTGTTTTCCCTGTGCCCCTACCCTACCCTACCCTACCCTACCCTACCCTACCCTACCCTACCCTACCCTACCCTACCCTACCCTACCCTACCCTACCCTACCCTACCCTACCCTACCCTACCCTACCCTACCCTACCCTACCCTACCCTACCCTACCCTACCCTACCCTACCCTACCCCAGGTCTGGGTCAGAGGCAGCTCCTGCCCTCATTCTGGTGGCCACCCCAGTGGGATTTGGTACCTGAAGCTGGGTGCTAGGGGAGTTCTGTGAGCTCCTGAAGTGGCACAAACCTGAGCTGCAAGAGCTTTGGCTCTTGTTCCCCCAGGCTGGTGCTGGGCCCCTGCTGGGTGGCTCTGTCAGAGCACCCATCTGCCTGTCACCTCTGCCAGAGCCTCTTCTCAGCACCCATCTGGTCCCTGTCCTGCCTGTGCCCCTCTGCATGCCAGCGTCCCCAGCCCATCTGTGGGGCCCTGGTGGAGGGGAAGATTTTTTGGGTTGCATGTAGAATTTTTAATGTCTCTTTCTATTCCAACCCATTCCCCACATGGCTTTCCCTGTTTCTCAGCTCTGAAATGGCGACAGCAATCTGTTTCACTGGTGCTACGCTGTCCTTGTCAGTGGGTAATGCTGAAATGAGTGACTGGAGCAGGCGGGATGTGCCAGGGAATGGATGCTTCTGCCTGGCTTCCCTGGAGCAGAGGGACAGCTGCTCCCTCAGCTGAATGGCTGGAGAATGAGTTTTCATTCTCTTTTTTTCTCTAAACCTGGTCCCTGATGGACTCATCTCTCATCTCGCCACTTCCCAAGAAGTGCTCTGCTTGGATGCTGCTTTAGCAATTGGAAGGAGAGTGCGGCCGGCTAATGTGCGAATGTGGCTGCTGAGGTTTGTGTGATGGAGTTATTGTTGGCTCCTGCCGTGCAGTCGGTGATGCCCGGGATGGTGTCAGGTGAGCTGTGCCTGGGGAGAGCTGTGGAGAAAGGGCTTTTTTCATCTCTGAATCCAATCTGTGCTAAAGAACTCTTTGCTTTTCCTATCACCAGCAGGGTTTGCTTGAAGCCCTC
Source organism: Clamator glandarius (assembly GCA_033459285.1). Taxonomy (NCBI): domain Eukaryota; kingdom Metazoa; phylum Chordata; class Aves; order Cuculiformes; family Cuculidae; genus Clamator; species Clamator glandarius. The sequence continues at coordinate 960,112 of JAUNZM010000180.1, read as the reverse complement.
CCAGGTGGGAATATTGCAGGGGATACAGGAGTCTCCAGGCTGGGGTGGATGGGACTGTGCAGAAGGACAGGGCTGCAGGACTGAGGCTGCTGCTTTTGGTGGCATGAGCTGAGCTCTTCAGTAGGTCTGCCAGCTGCACTCCTAAAGATATCACAAATAGCAGCGGCAGAAGAAAATGTAATTGAATATATCAAATGGCTCTCTTCAACCTGAAGCACGAGGGTTTGACCCAGCCGTTGACATTCAATCCATGATAAACAAACAGCAATTACTCAAGCATCATAAAAACAGACTGTAAAAACTATATAAAACTCAGGAAACACCGGCAAAATAGCTATTAAATGGTGTGCGAAGGGAGATGAGTGTGGCTGGCCGTGTGCATCTGTCTGGAAAGCAGGGCTGAGGCTGCATGGGGGTGCAGGGAGCACAAGAGCGAGGCCGCAGTCGGGGCCAGGCTGGGATGGGAAACGAGCCGGGGTGGTTAGTGGCAGGTCGCAAGTTCTCCCAAGTTAGATGCCATTGAGACCACAAGAGCAACAAACTGGTCACTGCCTGGTCCCCAGAGGGAGGACTGACCCCTGCCAAGAAGGGTGGTGGGTGTCCCGTGCCACAGCAGATGCTCCCCTACCTCCTGAGCCTCATCGTCTCCCTTCTGCCACGCTTCTCCTCCACTTCCAGCCCCCAGTTCTCGTTGTTGCACAGCCACGGTGCACACTAGGAGCAAAATAAATAAATGAGCAGGCAGAGCCGAGTCAGGAGGGACAGCCTTTGTGCATCAATCTGGAGCTTTCTGCTGGCAGAATTAACTGGAGTGGAATTTTATCAGATCTTAATGACTGGTGAGAGCTGCCTGGTGTCCTCTGCAAAAGGCTGTTACGAGGCCAGCTGGAGAATGCATATTCAAGGCAGATGCGTCTTCCCCTTTACAGATCCCACTCCTGGGGCCTGTTGCCTTCTTCTCTATGAAGGGAGAAATTTCTACCCAGCTGCCTCTTTTTGCCCCATTGTCCCCCACAGAGCATCTGGGAGATGTCCCAGGATGCCTGCAATTAGTCCCAATTGAGCACAAGTTGAACTGGGCTGCTTTGTGCATTCTTTGCCTTTCCCTTGGTTTGACAAAGCTGCTAGGATTTTGGGGTTGGTTTGGCTATTTGTTCTCATTTATTTGGTGATTTGCTGGTCCTTGCTGTGCTGTAGGAAGCCCAGCATGACGGAAGATGCAGGAGGGAAGCTGAGCTGATGCAGCACTGTTTCATCTGCTCTGAGGATGCTGATAGTGTTGAGCGGCACCAGAGCAGCAGCTTTACTGGGTCTTCTCTGCATGTCTTTGTGATGGAGAATCCAAAGGTCCCACCAAATCCCTTGGACCAGCAGAGCCCCCTCTCCAGCAGCAGCCAAGGGAGCAGCACCGGAGCCTGGGCATGCACAGATGTCTATCTGCCCTGTACATCCTTCAGCTTCTGGCTAGATCCTGGAATTCCTAAGTCAGAAGTTTTATCTGGGTCCTTTTCTGTGAGAACCCTTCACATACCTCTGGCAGCCCCGGTGGTGGCTTTGTCCTCGGCAGCATCCTGCGGCAGAGTGCTCAGCCGCGCATCTGGGCTCTGTACGATAAAAGACTTCCTTTGATTTGTTTTAAATCTGCTGCTGCGTAACTTTATTGGATGTCCTGGGGGTTTTGTGTTCTGAGGAAATGGGAATAATTGTTTCTTATCCACCTCGTCTCAATTGTCCATGGTTTTTATTGAACTCACTCATATTTCCTCCTCTCTTTCCTCTGCAGCCATCTAGCTCCTCCTGGAATAAACTGCTCTGTTCTCCTGGTCATTCTTCTCTTTTTTCATTACTTCCAGCAATTTTATAAGCTTTCTTCACGAATCCTTGGCACTCAAGTGTCTTCCACCCCCTCACCTGGGCTTCTGCCGTTCCCTTGTGCTGGGGCTGGACTTCCCCTGCAATCCTCCTCCAGGCCCAGAAACCACCTCCTTTCCCAGCAGGGACCCCTCTGCCCTCCTCTGTTTCCTGCCAATATAAGCCTGGAAGGTCCCCTGCTGACACCACTAAATTGACTTTAACTCCACAGGTGACCAAAAATCTGTGAGACAGGGAAGCTCTTTGGCAACAAACTCATGTATATTTGTTTTTTTTTTTTTTTTCCTAGTGTCAATGAGACCAAACGCAACAGAAACTCCTCTCCTCCAGCCAGGACCATGGGGGATGCCCTGCTGGAGACTTTCCCTGGCCATGCCCTGCCTTGGTGTAAAAGCCGATAGCCTGGGGAGGCCCTGGGGACTGACCAGTGATGCACTTTCAAGGCCAGCACTGCAGGGTGCCGGTCCAGCACCCATCCCCAGTGTCACTGTGATGTTCCGGTCGCCGTGGCAACCTGCGGTGTTTGATGCTCGTTTTGCTGAGATGAAGAGAGCGAAACTGAGCCAAGAGCAGGAAAGCAGCAGAGACCATGTGGAGCTGGCAAAGAGCAGAACGTCAGCGCTGCTCTCCACCCCAGAAAAAGAACAGGGACAAAAAGGGAGGAGTGGAGGCAAGGAGGGGACTGGGAGGATTTCTTGCACCTTCACATGGTTTGTCTGTAAGCACTGGCTTGGGCAGCACCAGGACTGAGCCTCTTGAGCTCCAAGAGCTGAAAACAAAGGGTGGGAGGAAGAGGAACTTGTGTCTCGATAAACATAAGGTTGAAAAGGTGACAGGTCAAGGGATTTGGGCTCCAAGAACTTTCTCAAACCATAAATTTTCAGTAGCAGTGCTGAAGCCAGGAAACCTGAGCTGGCTTTTGGAGATACATTATCTCAGGAGCAGACAGGGTCAGTTCTTGGCCTCCTCCCTGATTCCCACCTTGTCTTTGGTGAAGTCACACTTGGGCATGTACCTGTGCCTGGGTGGGTTTGGGATGTGCCTGGGCTGTGGATGAGCCACCAGCTCAGCCTTGGGAGGGCACAGGGATGCTCTCACTGGAAGTCTAGTACAGCCTCTGCCTCATTGAGCTGAAATTTCTAAAGCAGAAGAGGTTTTTTCCTGTTTTTTAAGCCAGAAGGTGTAGCTGTGATCCTTGAATGTGAAAAATGAGCCCTTAAAGCTTGCTCGAGTCAATTGATCTGGGATAAACTGGGATGTCAGAAGAAAGAGGTGGTCTGGCTGGGGCTGCAGAGGCTGACCCCACTATCCCTGTGCCTTCCTGCTGCAGCCAAGCACAGCCCTGCCCTAAAGGCTCTCTGAGGTTGGTCAGAAAGAAGGATAATAAGTTGAGAGACAGCAATGTGACTTTTCTTTTGTCATTTCGCAGCACTGGGCAGCAGCCCTGGGGCAGGACAGCCAAGTGAGCAGGGAAAACAAACACCAGCTGATTGTTTGGTGCCATCTGATTGAGCGATGCAGAGAAAACCCAGCCTCAGCCCTCTCCATCTCTGACACCTCCAGCCCCTCAGGGAGCAACGGGCTCAGCCTCAGCGTGGGCTCTGCTAAAGCTGCTGGTGGTTTTGGGGCAGTCACAGCAGAGGAAGGTGACACGGCCACTCTGAGCCAAGGTGACAGTGGGCACTGTGTGCCATCTGCAGTGGCAAAAAATTAAACCGCTTGCCATGAACAATTTGGTGTGTGGTAATGATGCTTTCTCCAGCCAGGCTCACACCTCATGCTAGAGATGTGGCTGTAGATGTGGGCTGGGAGAAGCTCCGCTCTGCTCTCTCATTGCTCTCCTGGACGCTTTGCTCAGAAGTGGTTTGAGCCGTGGCTGGTGGCTGGGTGCCTTCATCTCCAGCTCATGGCCCTGGCAAAGAGGGTGCTGGGGTGATGTGGAACCAGAGGCAGCCTGGAGGACTTTGTAGGATGCATCTGTCCAAGAGGAGCTTCGGGAGGGAGAATGTTTTCATTTCTGGGAACACCAGCTCTTGGTGGGAGGTGCAGCGAGAGCCTTTGCTGGGAACCTGTGGCGCTGGGTTCATCCTCGGTTTGCTGACTCTCCCAGTGACCTGGGGAGGGAAACGCTCCCATCCAGCAGCCGCTGCAGCAATGCCTCTGGCATGAGCAGCTCTGAGAGGTCAAGCCACACACTGCTTGCAGCCAGAGCTTTGCTTAAACTGAGCAGCACAGGGTGAAAAGCTCACGGTAAAAGTCCCCTTTTGTGTTTCCTGCAGTTTATGTCCCAGTGTTTTGCATCCCTTTTGCCTTTGCTTTCTGTGGCTGCTCAACAGTGAGTTCTCTGGCAAGAGCCCACACGGAAACAGCTCATTTAAAATGTAATCTGGCCCAAGATCTGCTTATTGAAATGATTTGATGAATAATTTAGGATAACAATTAAAGTCTAAAATTCATAAATAGCTCATGAGCAATTCATGAACCGGAAGAGAGGCTAAAGTTTGCCTGATAAGTACTTTGCTACCAATTAGTCACAGAGCCCTGGCCTGGAGCCGCGCTGGTCCAGAGGAGATGACTGTGGCTGTGCCCACGCAGCTCTGATGCCACCATCCTGGTTGAGGACACAGAGAAGTTGGCACAGAGCATTTGCTGTGTGGAGGACCTCCTGGAAGCAGGAGAGCTGCTGAACTCGCTGGGAACTGTGGCTTTGGCTGTCCTGAAAACTTATCTGTGGGTGTGCCAAGTAGAGCTTTGGCCCTGGCAGAAGAGCCTCAGGGATGCGTGCAGCATCACTGGTGGTGAAGATCCTGTCTGAGTCCTCCTTTCACCCAAGGACATGTCCCACCGAACCTGGGAGACCCCCAAAATTGAGCATAGATGTCAGCTGGATGAAAAGCTGAGCAGTAGCCCTGGGGCAGAGTAATCCAGCCACAGCATTTGAGTTCTCTTCTCCTCCTGGGCAGCTTCAGCTGGGCATCCCCCGCCTCGCTGGCCCTCCTGCTGCCTCCCCAGGCCCCTGGACAGCCAACACTGCAACAACAATAACAGAATTAAGTTTTATTTGAGCTGAAATGAACTGTTTCCTGGCTGCTGAAATGACCCATTCTCCCCCAACTCCAACCCCATGTTCTTTTCAGATCAAACAAAATGCTTTGCTCAAAATGAAACAAAATGTTTCAATTCCCTTTTGGGTCATTTCTAGCTTAAAAAAAAAAAAAAAAAAGCAGAAGACCAGCAAGCAAGCAGCCTGATTAAAAGGTTCAGCGCTCCCACTCAGTGTTTTTCCCAGGGAATCTCTCTCCCTTGCCAGTGCGGAATTGAGAGTGGGTGTCCCAGAGCCTTGGGGTGTGGGAAGGGCTGAGCTCTGCCCCAGCCACCCCTCTGCAAACCTCCCAGCCAGGCAGCATAGCCTGGGTCTCCCCACACCTTCCCAGCAGGGCTGCAAGAAGCGGGGTGTCCGGAGAAACCCAGCAAAGATCCTGCCTCAAGGACATCTCAGCTCCTTGGAGGATGCCTGTCTCCGGGGAGCTGTGTTATTAAATCCCCTAATAAGCATAAATTTAAAGACCGGGGCCATGCAGGAGCAAATCTCTGCCAGATGTCTTTGTCCCAATTAAGGAGGAAGAACAGGGAGAGAAGAGGCAATTAATTAGCTGGGAGTGCAGGAGGTGCTGCAGAGGAGCGAGAGTTACCACATCCCCAAATGCAGGGGAGCCCTGGCAGGGTTTGGGATGACGGGCTGGTGTCAGATGATGTTGTCAATGCAGTTGGCATTTAGTGGAAAGCACTGTGCCCAAACAGGAACGATTTCTGGCATTACACCGATAGCTGGTGTTTTAACAGGAGTTTTTCAGAGCTATTTAGAGTGGACATGGAAGGCACCACTTCAGTTTTCCTGACTTTCTCTGCTCATGCCTCATCCTTTCCAAGGGGAGAAACTACAGGATTCAGATGGCGATGGCCTAGAACACCCCTCTCCGTGATGTCCCCTGTGTGGATGCAGCAGCGTTGGGCACAGAGATGGGTTCTGGGAGCTGTGCGCCCTCCTCGGCCCCACAGCCTGCTCAGCAACACTTTCTCAGGCATTTCCAAAGTGAAGGTTTATGTAGATTTATGTTAAAATATTCCTGCATCTTCACTCCACATTTATTTTTACTGATTTGCAAATGCAAACCTTTGTTCAGCATGCAGTATGTAAGCCTGATGGTTTGTCAGTAACTTCAGACTGAACAGTTTAATACCTTTTTTCTCTCTTGTCCCCAACACCTGCTGCCTATCCCTTTTCCTTCCCCTCATGCAGTTCAGCCTCACACTAGAGAAATGCAAGATAGTCCACATCTCCTGCATCCCCATCCCCTGTATCCCCAGTCCCTGTATCCCTTTTCCCTGTATCCTCATCCCCAGTCCCTGCATCCTCAGTTCCTGTGTCCTCATCCTCTGCATCCCGATCCCTCCTCATCTCTCTCCTGCAGAACAATGTCAAGCTGCCTTTTCAAGAAGGGGACTGGGGACAGGCAGAAAAGGGAGGGTGAGCAAAATTTTAACCCCCCTCCTTCCCTTGCTTCCTCCTTGATGTCGGCTCAGCCGGCTTTCCGCCTCTCACTTTAAATGGATGTATTTAAAGCAAATGCAGAAACTGCCATTCAGCACAAGGCTTGTAATAAAGATGATGTCTCAGTTTCCAATATATATTTATACATAGTTTGGGTTTTGTCTGGAGGGTATGTAGGGAAATTCACAGAAAACGCCAAGCACTGACACAACAGTGATAGAAAATAGCTCTGTCCTTCTCCTGTGAGGTGCGTGATATTTTCCAAAGTGACATTTAACAAAAGGGAACCTGCGGCAGCACTTCTGCTCAGGTCAAACTGGCAGCAGTCGCCTCTCTCTGTGCGAAGCCAGTGGGGCAGCTTGGGCCTCTGCAGCTGAAAGTGTACGGGGTCAGCTGGGAAACGGTGTGATGCCCAGGGATGCTGCTCCCAGCGGCCCTCAGCATGGACCAGCCCCAGACCTGGCCCCTTGCCTGGCCAGGTCCTCACCAGGGTGGTCCTGCTTCACCCCGAGAAGATAATGGGGAGCACTCACCCATCACGCTGCAGCAGATTGACTCAGGAGGAAAGATTTAAAGAGCTAAATCTGTCTGGCTTGGTGAACGGCAGCTGTGAAGGAAAGGGGGATGAAAGGATGATCTGAATAGCATGAAGGGTCCAAAGCACCAGCCTGGGGGCAGGGACACTTTGCAAGGCTGAGGGGTGATGCACAGGGGATGGAAAATAGGCTGGATAACAGTAAAGAAGCTTCTTCGCATGAAGGAGCTCCCATCACAGGGAAACTTGCAAACCTCATCTTCTCCATCAAAACTTGGGGCCCTGATCTCAGGAACAGCATCTTGGAGATCCCCTCCTTCCTTACTGTCCCTTGGGCTGCTTTTGGGGATACTGCTCTACCTCCATGACCATAACCCCATGGATAGATATTTCCCTGGCACTGAGCTGCACCTCATCTCAGCAGCTCAGCGTGCTCACTCCATGCATTTGTAAAAACCCCTCCCCATCTTTCTTTTGTAGCCCCTTCAGGTACTGGAAGGTCTCTATAATGTCTCCTTGGAACCTTCTCTTCTCCAGGCTGAACAACCCTGACTCTCTCAGCCTGTCCTCATATGGGTGGTGCTCCAGCCCTCAGATCCCCCAGCCCTGCTCCTCTGCAGCTGGGTTTATGTTATATTTAATCAGTCTGTTTGCTGTGGCTCCGTCTGCCGAGCACTCAGATCATCAAAGCTCCTCCAGCAGACTGGATGCGTCCATTTAATGGACTGCTACGAGACACATCCTTACTTCATTACTTCATTATTTACAGGATGGGGCTTTCGTGCTGGGGCCGGCAGCCCTGCGGAGGCTGCAGAGCTGCGAGGGCAGCCCCAGCATCAGTGGCACAAGAACCCCCGAAGCCCCACATTAAGAAGCCATCAACCATCAGCCATCATGGTGCTTGGAGATTTAAAATGAAATTATTCAAATCTTGAAGGAGAAAATGACGCTTTTTTTTTTTTGGTCCATCCAACTGCTTTTTTTTTTTGCTGGAGTGAGGCCGTTGCAGTGGTCGGAGCTGGCTGCACTTTTGTACCGTTTATCCAGAAAGAAAAGGCAACATCTGCCAAAGAGAAGAGGGGAGAAGAGCAATTTGGACCTCCTGTGATGCTCATTAATTGTCAGATTTCTGGACCTTTCCTGGTGCTTGCATAAGGCGCTGGGGCCCCTCGCTCCGTCCATGGGACACGGGAGGGCACCGATTTTGTGATAAGCATTTTGTCATGCGGGATTGAGCTTCTGCAGCCCCAGCTGGGCTAGTAACAGGCTGGGCAGGGAGATTCTCCTTCCCCATTATTCAAAACACAGTCTTATCCTTCGTCTGGTCCCTGGGGTTTAACTATCTTTGCAGCTCTCCTGATGGAGATGTGATACTTTGGAGAGCCCAGACAAATGGGGCTGTGGGACCAGCCCGCAGGAGGTCTCTGAGACAACCAGCGTAACAGGATATTCTCAAGAACCGGGTCATTTTATGACCATTAATAACATTTGCAGCTACTGAACATCATCCACTTTTACAGAAGGAGCAAGACCTGATGCTGCAGGGCCGAGGTTGGCTGCAGCAGCTCAGAGGGGAGCCTCTCACTCCCCACGCTGTAACACGGGGTGTTCGGCCAGGTACATCCTGGCTGACCTCCTCCTCGGAAGCGGGAGGCGCTGGGGACACACACTGCGTGAGCCAAAGGAGGCTGCCAGAAAATGGGGCTTAGCAGGGCTGGGCTCTGCTGTGCGGTGGGAAAGGCTGAGGAGCCTCCGGGTCATCTCCTTATGTGTTAAAGGGAGGGAACGCAGCAGTGTTTTGCAGTCAACTGGGGCACTAAAGACAAGCTTTCTTGGTTGGTTGTGTCCAACCCTCCTGTCTGCCTGTACGTGTCTACCTCCCTCCACACTCCCCTGTTCATCACACCAGAGTCACAGTGACCCGGGGTAGCGCAGCACAAACACTGCAGATCCTATGTAAACAGAGGTTATATATATATTTTCCTCATCTGTTCCTCACCGACAGAAATGCGGCCTCTTTTGCAAGGAAAAATAAACCAACACAATGGCAACACCGGGTTCAGCAAGTGTTTCCTCGCAGATTTTAACCATGTTCGGTTAGGTGGCTGTAAACAGACTGACAGGCTGCCTCCCACCCTTTGAAACCCCTCGCAGTCGGTTTCCTGTCTCAAATTCACACCATCGCTTTTCCACCGGGGCCTTAAATTAATGCCCGGCTGGGGTGCATAATTACCAGCTCCCTAATGGTCCAAAACATCCTGAAGGGCTGAAGTTTCTTTTTTGATTTGTGGCTCCGAGTCAGAGTTGTAATTACCAAATTGATTTTAAATGCAGGCTCTGCTGACAGACCATTGGCAAACGGCATCTCCGAGTCCTCAGCCACTCAGGGAAAAAAAAAAAAGAGGAAGCTCTTGATGAATATACCTTGATCTGCAGCTGCTGTTTATTTAATACAATTTATGGGCAACGGTATTAGGTTTTATCAGGGAGCTGCAGCTTTGGAAACACTGCTTTGGCAGGAGAGGTTGAGCTGAAAAGTTGGGTCATAGCTGTGAGCTGCCGGAATCGCTTTTTCACATGACAACCCCTCTCCTCTGCTCAGCTCAGGTCTGCCTGAATCAACTCAGCTCAGCTCAGTTCGCCTTGGCTCTGCCCCCTCATCGTCTCTGCTGCTCCACATCTTGGACATCTCCGCTGGCTCAGTGCAACAGGAGGATGTTCTCAGGCTGCCTGACCACTCACAGGTAGATAACAGGCTTCCAAAACCTCAAATAAATACAGAGGCAGCACATTTTCTGGGTGCTGATGCAACGCTGACTGGTGACCTAAACATCAGTCACCTTTGGTTTCCACCTCGAGCAGCCCCCAGGACGTGCTGAGCTTGGCACCCACAGGTTCCCTCTGTGGAGGCAGCAGGGCAGTGCTGGGCAAGGGGTTAGCTCGTGCGTCCACCAGGACCCTGTCTGGGCTGTGAATCCCTCAGCCAGGTAGGGTGGGGGAGCACTGGTCCTTTTCTCCCAGTCACGCTCCTGCTGGCCAGTTGACCAGTTCTCCTGGGTGCAAGCTATCTGCTTCTCCCTAGATTTTCAGTGCCCAGCTCAACGGGGTTCTGGCAGCCTAAGGAGGTTCCCTGGGGTGATTTTCTCCCTCTAATGAGGGTCTGATGCTGTGGTGCCCTATTCCTCTCTGTGGTCTACAAGAAAAGATGATGAACCACAAACAGGAGGAACTGGAGCCTTCAAGGTTTGGAAGGAGAACTGCAGACCTGGGATGAGACGGGAAGTGAAAGGTATCATGGTCCCTTCAGGTCTCTCAAATTTGTAGGACAATGTACTCTGTGGTTTAAATCATATTTCATGAGCTCATTCAAAAATACAATAAAGAACCACGATGGGCAGGGGCTTAATCCACTCTCGCCCAGACTAGTCTGTCATGTGAATTCACCTATTCACCATTCAAATCATAGGGTCACAGAACCATAGCATCTTTTGGTTGGAGAAGACCTTTCAGATCATCGAGGTTAATTGCAACTGCCCACCACTGACCCAGATCCCTGATCACCTCATCTGCCCATGTTTTAAACCCCTTCTGGGATGGGGACACCACCACCTCCCTGGGCAGCCTCTGCCAGCACCAGAGAAACCTTTTGGTAAAGAAATTCTTCTTGACATCTAATCTGAGCCTGTCCTCGTGCAATTTGAGGCCATATATTCATAAGGTTCCATAACGTATGAGCCATAACTCTTAACACCATGTACTTACTAGCAAAAGAAATGAATCCATTACCCAGCTGAGAGGGAGAGCCCATCCCTCCTCTGTTAGGGTGCTGGAGTCCCTCGTGTCACACCAGGATGCAGGAATGCCTCCGCAGTCTGGCTGCTCTTAGACCCCTCCAAAAGCCTTTCTAGATGAGCTGATGCTTTATAGCCTCCAGCCTGGAGGTTTAGTCTCTACCATTTCCCTGTTAGTGCACTCGGAGGAAGCTGCCAGACAGGAGCTGAGAGCAATTAGAGGGTGTTCCTCTCCCCCCAGGTCTATCCTAGAGCCCTGGTGTTCTGGCTTGACCCAGTGCTCTCAGCTGCATCAACAGACCTTGCCATGAGCTGGATTGGCCAAATGTAAGCAGGAGCAGAGCCAACACTCGGAAAGGGTCAGCAAAGCCCAGCTGCCCGGCGTGAGAAGATGGCACTAACCACGACCGCTGGAGCACCACCGCCACCGGCTTCTCTGGCACATCACTGCATCTTCTCTGCTCATTTCTTAATGAGCTCATGAAATATGGTTTAAATCACAGAAGTGGCTGGCAGAGAGCGGGAGATGTGAGGTTGTGTGGGAGAAGCTCAGGACATGGTCCCCAAGCTGTGCCAGGAGTGCAAGAGCTGCTCAGTGCTCCAGTCACTGCTTTATAAATGCTCTGTGCTATAAAATGTTGTATAAAAGAGGTTCTTTCATGGCCCTCCCCTCCTTTCTGACACTAAACCGCATCTGTCCTGCCAGGTTGCTGCTGCTGCAGAGGCTTCGAGTGCCCCAGCCCTGGGACCAGCTCAGGGTCATTCAGAAACTGAGTGCTCGTTGAGGTAGAATCGAGCCAGAAGCCTTTGCTCCCTCCTTTTATCAGCACTGTTGAAAGGAGTGGTATTTCCCGGGATCCAGGCACCTTTCTATGGCACCTCCATTTTTTATTTCTGAGGATCTCGTTTTGGTTGCCCACCTGCAGACGGGCTGACAGAGTTTATCTTGCCTTCACTCAGCACTGGAAGCTGCTGATTAAAGCAGAAAATATGAAGGGTCTTAAAACCTAAGGTGCACCACAGCTCTCAGCTGCTCCCTTCCCTCTCCTCGGCTGGGAGGATGGATCACTCTGACAGCATCCCACCGACCTCAGATACCGGGTATCTCTCGGGGTCATTCGTGGGGCAGACCCCAACAGCTCGAGCATGGAGAGGGCTGACTCTGAGCTGGGGATGAGTTGCCCCAAGAACCAAGGGACTGGGGAGAAGGGTTGCCAGGGCAGCAATGGTTCTTTGGGAGCAGGGGCTGAGCTGTCTGTGGAAGGAGGGTGTCAGCATGTGCAGCCCCCCTGGCCGGGATGATCTCAGGGAGCCGGAATCCGCAAGCAGCTCCAGGAGGAAGAGGCAGCACAAGAAGGCAGTGTGGGGCAACAGGCAGAGCAAAATGAGGGACAGCCAGCTGAGGTCTGCAAAGTTTGGGTCTTGTCCCTATTATTTCATCCCCAGGGCATCCCTGCTGGTGTCTCCAGGCAGAACAAGCACCAGGAATCCTGCCTGCAGTGCTGGGCAGAGTGTAGGGCAGCTGGACAGGCAGAGGTGTTTGCAGACAAGCAGGTGTCACTGGGGTCAGAAAGGGGCAAGAAAGGTGTGGGATAAGCCCACTGATAGGGAAGCAAATAGTTTGGCTGCCTCTGTGGAAAAGTACCTGGTCTGGTTTGTTTCCTAGGTTCGTGATGAAGGATAAGGATTTAGAAAAAAGGGAGGAAGAACTGCAGTTAATCCACTGATTAACCTGTGGAGAGATATGCAGATGCTAAATCAACGCAGGAGGGAAAGAGGGAGAAGTTGGTACCACCAGCACAAACACCAGCAGAGCACAAGGATGGCTCAGTTTTAAATGTGGAGGTAGAAATCATGGGGCAACTGAAGAGCAAGGTTGAAACACCACGGAAAGCCAGAAGAGTGGGGAGCAACACTGGAGAGCAGTCAGAGAGGGTGCGAATTCCCAGAGGGAAATGACAGGGTCACACTGAGGTTTCATCCACTGTAGTGGGGTGCTTGGCTAAGGACCCCAACCAGGGGGATGCTGAACCTTCCCAGGGAGACACTGGACTGGATGGCAATGACATCTGTGGGACTCCCAGGCTTCCAGCAACTGGGACAGGGCAAATCCCCAAGTCTGCAGATACTTCTGGGCTCGACAACATCACCAGGGCTGCTGGGCTTCGCAGGGCTCACGCGTTGCCTTCACATGTTCCTCCATGCACCGTGTGTGTGCTGGTGTGTGGGAGCCGCGTGTGTGCACACATGTGTTTCTGCTTTGGTTCCTACCGTTGCAGCCTATTTACCAGTGCGCGTTTCACCAACACGCTATCCCTACCCCAGTGGAGCGTCTCATGCTTTGCATTAGCCCAGCCAAATTACAACTTCAAAGTTCTCAGGTTCGGCGGGGGCTCCGTGGCTCTGCCCGGCGGAGGGGCAGGCGCAGGTCTGAAAGGTTCCTTATTTATTTTGTTCGGCATGAAGCGAAGGAACCGCTTTCCATCTGGAACCATGTGGAATTTTTGCATTTGAGATATTTAACCTGACTTTAATTTGAGTCGAAACGTCTGATATTCCTGATAGTAATACCATGGTGGGGGGGTGGAGGGGGAGGACCGAAGGCTCCCTGCTCCCCTCCTCAGAGGCTCTCCAGCCGGTCCCTGTTAAGCGATTCCTGGCATGCGAGCGTGTGGCAGACAGTAATGGAGAGCCTAATCAGATCTCGGGAGCTCCAAAATTGCTGGAGCAGTGGCAGAGTAAGTGGGTGTCCATGAGAAACCCAATAGTTCTCCGTTCATTTTCCTCTTGGCCCCCATCCATCGTGGGGCTGTGCGTGCCGTCCCTGGCCAGCAGTGCTGCCCTCACCGCTGGAGCGGGGCCAGGGGCCGGTGGGCTCGGCTGGGTGCCTGCCACTGGCCGAGGCTGAGAATCCCTTTCCTCTTGGTTTTTTTGTTTATGAAATGCCAGTGAAGTGCCTGTCCAATACGTTACTTTAATAATGAGAAAATGAGGCAAGCTGGAGAAGGACTTCTTACAAGGGTATAGAGTGAGAGAACGAGGATGGATGCCTTAAATTGGAAGGGGGAAGATTTAGATTAGATATTTGGAAGAAATTCTTCACACTGAGGGCAGGGACTCCCTGTCCCAGGCTGCCCAGAGCAGGGGTGGCTGCCCCATCCCTGGAGGGGTTCAAAGCCAGGCTGGATGGGGCTTGGAGCCCCTGATCCACTGGGAGGTGTCCCTGCCCATGGCACTGGATGGGCTTTGTGTTCCTTTCCAACCCAAACCATTTTATGATTCTATGATTAATTTGCCATTTATATCTCACTGGGTTCATTAAAAGGCGGCTGCATTTACACTGTGCACGTGATTAACCTCCCTGCTCTTTTAAAACCACTGGGCAGAGAGGGGCCCAAATTGGAGATGGTGCAGAAGGATGAGCAGGTTTTCCCAGTCAGGCTTTCTTTACTCAAACAACAGAACAGAGAGAGGACAGAGCTGCAAACCTGCATTTGGAGGCTGCCCCTGGCCGATACCACCCCAGTGCTGCAGAGCAGCAGGGAGCTGGATTTCAGCCTCGCAAGGGTTAACCAACAGTAGCCGGGAAAATAATTGCAAAATCTAAAATTAAAGTTCCCCTGCACCCTGGCCCCTTCTTTAAACTTCAATAATGTCTTTAAAGAAAACGTTACTTAAAGGAACATTCTATTATTGCAAATCAGATTTCCTGGCTCTGGTGCAGACGTTGGGAACAGCTCTGCAATTTCACCGCAGATCCCGAGATAAGGTCCGACCTTTAACCCGCTGCTCACGGCACGGCTTGGATGTCACAGGTATTAAGGAAATCTCCCTCCTTCCACAGAGAACCCCAACTGACTGGATGGGGAGGGAAGCTTGGTCATCTTGGAGCCCAGGATTTGGATGGAGAGGAGCCAGGACTGACCTAGCAAACCAAGGGAGACGGAGAAGGTGGGGAAGAAGGTTAAGACCAGGCAGACCAAAGGCTGGTCGGGAGCTGCAGGGGTAGGAAAGAGCCTCCAGCCTGCAAAGCAGGAGTTCATGGAGCTGCTTCCTGGCTCAAGCATTAAGAACTAGCTGGGCTGCTATAATCTGTATTAGATTTAAACTGTGCAATAAATGTTTCGGTTTATTGATGCCAGGCTGCAGCCAATTACAGCTGAAGTCATCGATGGATTAGAGCAAGATGAGAGACCAAATGGCTTGGGAAGGGAGCCTGGGGGTGGCAGGGGACTGGTCAGAGTGCACACCGGTTTCCAACTCTCAGGTTGTCAAGCCTTTCCTAAATAGAGATCTAGCCCAGAAAAATACAGCTGGCGATGGTGGTTCAGTCCCATCACAAACACTGCAGAGCCAGACGGCCCTTCTACTGAGCATGTTTGCTCCAGAGGTGCTGGGCAGGTGGAGCATGGGGCATACTGGGCTGTGTCCACCCCAGAAGGGCGGCTGTGTCCCAGGAGGAGGGTGGCCAGCTGTGTCCCTCTGCCACAGTCGCAGCCTGAGGGTGCCTGCAGGGTGGAAGTGGCATGGGAGAGCTGTGCTGGAGGCATCTGCCTGGACTCTGCATCTCCACCAGCCGGTTAATCCACCCGTTGCGTTGCACCCCGTGGCACTTTGGCTTTGCAAGCACGAGCACCAGTGTTTCTTCCCCTTTCCCATCTCTTCTTTCCCTTTGGTGGATGTGCTGTGTTCTGTCCATCCCTCCGTCACTGCGGTTTTCGGCTGTGTTCCCCTCCGCCCGGATGGCACAGTCCTCTGGGCAGCAGATGTTCTGGACAAGTAGGAGGTCTGGGGCTGGTTTGCTGCCAAGCCAGGACCACACATCAGGGCTGCGTCCTCCCTGCAGCCGCTGCGAGCGGGAGCTGCTCTGCCAAGGACACTGGCCAGGGGCATGATGAGCCACCACACCACAGGGCTGCGGCCACCCCAGACCCAGCGAGCTCTGCACACAGATGGATTCCTGGTGACAAATAAAACCCGAATCCTTGCAAAATGAAGATGCAACAGAAGATGAAAGGCCCCATTGCTGGAGGCAGATTCAAAGCCTCGCCCCCTGGAGCAGCAGGATCCTTCCTGGTGGGATGCTCAGAGGTCAAAGCAGGGAGCAGCAGCAAAGACAAACCCTTACCCCTTCCTGGCTCATAAAAGCTGGAGGTGGTCTATAAGTTGCTGTGCAGCAGTGTAAGGCCAGAAGATGAGACCCATGGGGCAAATTCCTCTCTGGTTGGGATGAGCTCCAGGCTCATAGCTCCCCAGGGGAGTGTTCCCTGCTCCCCACGGTTCTGCACTGGATCTCGGATACCTGCGCACGCTGACAACCCTGGCAAGACGTCGGCTGGACTAGGAAGTTAGCATCGAAGCCAGAAGGAAGCAAAAAATAAAAGTGCATTTCCAGGGACTCTGCCATGGGAGGATTAGAGTAAAACCCACGGATTTCTCAATATTTTCCTGACCCAAAGTGCTGAGTTTGTTTAGCCGTGATTTATGGGATTCTGTTACTCGCTCTTTGTGAATAGCGAGACACTCACTGGGGATTTATTAAAGCATTCACAAGTCCCAAAACTCTGTCAGATTTTTGCATGAGTAATAATTTGCCTGAAAATTTGGAGGGGAAGGCAAGTTCCTCGCTGCTCCTCGTTCATTCCCTGGCTGCTGGGAACGCTCCCGGCACCCGGGCAGGAGCTGGCAGGAGGGCACGTGCTTGGCTAGCCCTGCACGAGGAGGAACAGAAAGCTGGAGCCAACACTTCACAAGTGACCCCAGATCAGAGCGTTTTTCCTCCTGGCTATTCGGTTCATGGGACTAACTTGTCCACTGGAAGAAATCGAGCTCTGCTAACAAATATTTCACGGGCACCTTGCTTGCTGTTAACAGCGTTCATCTTCCACGGATGCCCAGCTCCATCTGGCACCAGAGCTGACCCACAGCTTGTTTTCCACCTCAAGCTCTAAATAAACACCAAACAGACCCACATTAAAACAACATTAAGAAACAATCCAAACCATCAGGGGAAGGAAATTCCTTTTATTTCGCCTTTCATTCAGATGGAGCTTTTTTTGGTCGGAGTCCTGGCAAACAAACAGCTGAGATCAGTTCCCAATTAGGTGCTTTTGGCCTCTCCAAGTGATGAGAACCTAGCTGATTTCTCCAAGCTCATTTCCCCCAGCCCCTTGTAGAAAGTCGAGAGCTGACGTGCTGGATTTCTCTTTGCTGCTGCTGCTGCCCACCTGGAAATGACAACCCCAACCCTCACCATGTCCCCCACCCCAGTGGATCCTTCCAAAACCCTGCCAGCACCTCGAACCTGGGTTCTCTGGACCCCACTAGCCAGGAGTGATGGGACCTCAGGGCTGAGTGAGACCACACTGAGCATCAGAGACCTCTGAGAAAGTTCCTTCAGCTGCAGGATGTTGCTGGAAGCTGCTTTCCCTCTTGGTCAGCAGCAAACCAGCCTCCCTGGGCAGAGATATTATTATTGAATAGTCACTTATTGGTTTAAAAAAGACTGTTAGTTTTTTCCTTTCTCCAGGAAAAAGATGCTTAGCATTGCCCTCATTAGATAGTACCTGGGTCAAAAATAGCATCCCCCAGAGAGGCATTTTGTGTTCTTTCTCTCTGCTCCAGGTTGCTAAATGTGGTTGCTTTTAAATATCTGCCTTCTCATCATGGCTTGATCGACCCCCATGAAAAGCAATTTGGAAAGGAGCTGGAGGAAAGGTGCTCAAGAAACAAGGATGTGGTGGCGGCTTTCGGGTGTGCTGGCTCAGGCTGCCCAGGGCAGTGGTGGAGCCTCCATCCCTGAGGGGTTCAAAAACTGCGTGGCCATGGGGTTTCAGGACATGGTTCAGTCAGCACGGTGGGGTTTGACTGATGGTTGGATTGGATGAGCTTAGAGGTCTTTTCTAACCTTAGAGATTCCATGATTCCTTGGTTCTATGACTCCTAAGTCGTGGGTAAGTGCTCTCTCAAGGGCTGCAAAGACTGCCCACCACAGAGGGTCCCCACGGTGAGCTGGGCCAGGCAATTCCCTAAGAGGTCGCAAATTCCTACTGGGAAAACGGGCCAAAGGAAGGCTGCAAAATAAATAAACACTCTCATGTAAACGGCAGCAGAAGAAGCAGTAAACCAAAATGAGAGTACTGAGCAAAGCTGTTGTGTCTGACAGGAATCCCGACCCCTGATCTCAGCTCCCTGCTTTGCTGCTTTTCTGACTTCAGCACTATTGTGGGCAGATGCCTTTGAATATGATTTATTTGTTTGTCTTGGCACCCAAACAAGGAATCCTGAGACCAGAAAAGACGATCAAGAGCCCACTTCCGAGTCCTCCTTCCCTTTCAGCCTGCGCACACTCTGCCCCGTGTGCTCTTGGAGCGGCTTTGTTACGCCAGTCGATGCGGGAAAAAAAAGCAGGCAAGAGTTGATCATCATAAAACAATGCACTTCGCTGGCCCATGGCCCGAGGGGTTGGACTCTGTTACTCCAACTGTCAGGGAAATGGGGCCAGATTCAAACGAGGAAGATGCCTCTGTCCCAACCCATCAATAAATGCATCGCAACATCGAGGTGCTGCTTGCTGAATTCCTCTCTTCAGATCCCAGATCGCGCTGTTCGCTCACAGAGGGACAAGGTCCCCTGCTCCCCGGGGAGCTGAGCTGAAATCAAACCCTCCCCAACAGTAATCGGGACAAGCAGGGCTGCAGGATTTGGCCCAGTGATGCTCTCAGAAACAACTCCAACAGCTTTTTTGGTGCAGTTCCAAAAGTCTTTGTTTTTCCCAGCTTTTTGCTGTTGGATTGCAGGGGATGATTTAAAGCTCCAGCCAACTATCTACCAGAATGAAACAGTTTCACAAATTGCAAGGCCAAAGGGACCATTAGATTACGCAGCGCAACCTTCTGTATGAGGCAGGCCATCTCTACTCTGTCTCATTAGTGCCTTCATCCTTGCTATCGCTGCAACCGCTTCCTTCTGCTGATAGCTGCTTTCTCTCTCCAGCCGTCTCCAGACACCGCAGTACCCACTGTCAGCTGGGTCCAAGACCGAGGAGAAATAAAGTCATTTCTGGAAAAAAAGAAAAAGGCTTTTATCTGAGGAGCTTTATAGTTTTAAGAACTTAAGGTTCACAGGGCTCTGCTGTGAGTCTTTCTTCCACCTCATGTTTCTCAAGCTCACATGGGGCTCCATGGGGAATGTCCCTAGGGAATATTTGGGCATGATAGGATGAATACTGGCAGGAGGCTGCTGTCCATTTAACCCCTGACTGTGAGGCAGGCTCATCTTCAGCTTCACAGCCTCCTTCACCTGCGTAATGCTGTACACAGCACCAGCTCTTCAAGGCCCTTCCCGTTTGGAGAGTGTGGTCCTCGTGGGTCTAGTGTCCAGAGAGGATAGAGTAGTGTCCTGCTATTCCCAGTAAGGCTGCAGCTCTGAAGAAACAACTCCGACCACAGCACACAGGTCATTGAATATTCTTCCATCCTCTGGCTCACAGGAGACAAAGGATGAAAGCCCACGAGGGTTCTTCTGCAGTGAAAGCTAGTTTGCCTGCCCTGAAATGCTACCACAAGCTGCGATGGGATCACACTCACCTGAACCCTCCTGAACACACCCCTATCCCTTGCTACCCGCCCGCAAACCCAACCCAATGCAGCCCTAAGTGAACCCTCACCACCACCAGCTGGTGCTTTCTGGAAGCTATGCCACAGGGCTGGGAAATGTCTATTTATTTCTCTTCCTCCCTCCATAGTGTCCCTTCTCAGCTCAGGAATGTGACGCTGAATTTTCTGCCTAGAATATGCTGCTCTGTTTGAACAGGTTTTTCTATTCCCCAATCACTCACCATCTCCACTGCATGAGATTTATTGACTTTTATTTATTTATTTTGACTTAGTCATTTTTCATCTGGGATGGAGCAATGTGCCGAGTGAAGACGGCCTGGGAAGCCCTCTGCGTGAGTCATGGCCTTAAGCCTTTGAGCTGCTTTGTTTCCTTTGGTTTAATCTCTTGACTGCAGTAAACACATTGGACAAAGCTCTGCTTGTTCGGGGACAGCCAGGGCTGGTGTTTTCAAGGGTCAGATACTGGGGTCCAGCCGTGGTAGAGAAGAAGGAGAGCAGAGCATTTCTGCATCAACAGCTCAGGCTCCTCTTCCATCGTCTCTAGCGATTGTCATATCCTGGAGATGCTGAGACCCTGCTCCCTTTGCTCTTCCAGCACTGTTGGACAAGTTGAGGCTCAGGACATCAGGAATTCCTGCTCCCAAGCCGTGTACCAAGGTGCTCACTCACAGCCCATATGGGAAACATGATTTTTGGCTCCTTGAGTTGCAGTAGCTCTCCCAGCCCGTTCCTCCAGCCCTGAGTCATGCTTTGCCTTTCACGCTTGACTACTGCCGGCAGAGACGGCTGCTGAGCGGCTCATGGGGAGCCTGCAGGGCTCGCCAGGGGCCAGGAGACTTTGCTGTCATTTCCATTTGTCAGGAAGCCGTGGGTCGGTGTGCAGTGATGGGGTCGGGGCTGAGACTGCAGCCCTGGGCGCTGGGTGTGCAGGCACCATCTCTCTAGCTCCCAGGGCACGTGCCAGCCCCTTGCAAATGCTTCCAGCCAGCACTTTCCCTCTCCCTTCTGTCAGAGCAGCTGGCGGTGGGGCTCTTCCAAAATGGTTGGCTGCTGGCAAGGAAGTGATGCTGAAAGCTCCTCTTCCAGATGTGCACAGCTGTGTGCATGCTATCACCGCTCCATCCACGGCGTCGGCCTCGCCACGTGCCAGGCTGTGCGGGGAGGCAGGAGAAGCCGGTTGAGGGGACGGAGCCTGCATCTGTCGGGCCACAGTGTCACCTCGTCACACGTGGTGGGGCCATCAGGACAGGAGCTACTGTTGGTCGCTGTGCCTGCCAAAGCAGCCACGTCCCCAGCACGTCCCATGGGTCCTCGCTCTGCCGAGTTCTAAGCCCAGCAAGTTGGACTTCCAGTATTTCCTTTGGCAGAGGACCCTCCAGCCTCATTACTGCACTCTTACATCATTTTTGCTTGCATAAGCTAAGATTTCCCTGACTCGTTCTCACCCTAATGCTTCTGATCTTACCCTGCATCTTTCTGTGTAACTGTTCTCCTGTCAGACACCTGTAGCACCAGCTTCTCTCCTCTTGCCTCCTCTCTTCCCAGGTGTGTTCACAAGAGCTGGGGTGTTTGCACGCTTACCAGATCCCCGACCTTGTGAGGATTATGCTGCCGTACATGTTTCAGGTCTAATGCTCCAAGAGAACATTGCTGTTAATTCCAGTGCAAACCGAGATAGCACTGGGAAGCTGCACCCTTTCTGGGGACCAGGACCGTTAATGCGACACATCTGTTGCAGCCATCCTGGTGGGCTCTTGTGGGGAATCTCTGAGGGCTGGATTCTGAAGGGTGGGGAGTTATCCAGGTGCACTTTGTTGCCCCAGCACATGCATCACTCCTCTGCAGGTCCCTCCAGACCTCTGCTCCCCCTGCAACATCTCCCACAGCTTCCAGCATGATAGTGGAAAATTCCCATGCCTGGGACACGCTCCTCCTGCCACGCACAGGTCTATCAGTATCAGAGGAGCAAATGCTAGTGATTTTTTTTTGCTCCTTGCTTTGAATTCCTACCAGCAGAAGTGTCCCGCTAACAAAGCATCAAAGATATTGTCCGTGTCTTCTCCTGAAAACTGGCTGAATGAGAACAGAACCAGAAAAGCCAAACCAGGAGAGCAAAGTCAGGAGAGCAGAGCCAGAGGAGCACCCAGTGTGGGTGCAGTGCATGGGGCTGGGCACCAGCAGGCATGGAGGAAGGAGACAATCATCCTCCCTTTGTGGGAAACAACCCCAGGAGTAACTCTGGTCTTCAGCTCATGCCAAAGTGTGTGGGGTGGAGAAGCATGGGGCTAGGGCAGCCCAAGCCACTTCCCGTGGCTTTCCTTTGGCCGCAGCTTTGATC
Source organism: Clamator glandarius (assembly GCA_033459285.1). NCBI lineage: Eukaryota > Metazoa > Chordata > Aves > Cuculiformes > Cuculidae > Clamator > Clamator glandarius. The sequence goes on along the minus strand of JAUNZM010000180.1, from coordinate 938,406 downwards.
TATTTTTAACGAGAACTGCTGAAACTCAGGGAATCGGCTCGCTTGCCACGTGCGGTGCTTGGCAGTGGCCGGGTGATGGAGGGACCAAGGAGTTCATCACTCAGCCAAGCTCCTCCAGCCACTAAAGGGATCAGCAGGCAGGGATGTGCCCCCCATCCCTCATGCTCCCCTTCAGGAGGGAGGGGGCCAGGTGGAGAAGGAGAAGAAGCAGCAAACATCTCGAAGTCATCCCCTTGGCTAGCCAGAGCCATTGCTTCAATGTTTTTTTTTTGTTGTTGTTTTAATCGCATTAGAGAAGGATGCGTTTGTTTTTTCATCTCCGGTTGTTGTGTCCCTCGAGGCCTCCTCGCTACAGCTCCTTTGTTTGTGAGCAGAAAATACTGCCACGGCCGAAGCCTGGCGAGAAATCCTGGAACAGGTTGTAAATCTCAGAGGCCGGCGGATTGACACACACCTGCTGGCTGCTGGTGTGCAGCTGGGGAGAGCGGAGAGGGGAAACTTGTTATGGTTTTTCCCCCTTTTTTTAATAAATCTAGCATGATTCTCATTCAGGTTTTCAAAAGAAATCGAGTTATTGCGAAGCAGGAGGTGGTGGCAACCATCAGTGATGGCTTTCCCACCTCTTCAAAGGCCAGCAGCCCAGGCTGTGTCCCGTTTACCACCGTGGGCAGGCAGCAAAAACTGGATTAAATAGCAGGAGATTAGAGGTGATCTCACTGGAACTGGGGCTTTGGGGCCAGGAGGGTCTCTCCAAGCAGTGGGATTCGGATGGGAGCAGGAGGAAGCCCATGGGCTGCAGGGAGGAGAGAAGGGTTGTTGGATAAATGGGAGCTGGTGAAGACTAATGGGACCACAGCAGAGGAGAATAAACATTACAGCGGTGGCCTGCCTGAGGATAGAGCTTTGGGGTGGGTTTGGGTCGAGTGGTTGGTTGTGACCACCCTAAACAAAAGGAAAATGGTGTTTGTTCTTTTTTTCTTTTTAATTGTGTGGGGATCAAACCCTAATGCAGCAATGGCAAGAGCTTCCAAACAGAAGATTTTTATTTAATTGGCATCTTTCTGCCACAGGAAAGGAAAAGAAATCTGTGCCGAATTGCAGACCCTAATAAAAGCCTCGTTTGGGGGAGTGATTCATTAACTTTACTGGGAGTGCGTTTAAAAAATAATTTAAGGAAGAAAAGAAAAAAGGCCTAAGATTTCCTGTGCCTGCCTGTAATATTAAACCTGCTTAAGCTACAAGGAGATGCCTGTGGATGTAATTGCACGTTTCCAAAAGCCTGCGTCCGCACAGCCGGCTCCAAATGGGCTCTGAAGCGGCAGCGGTTTCCCCAGCTGCAGAAGGGGCAGGAAAAGGAGGGGGAAAAATTCTGATGGGCAGGCATTTCTGTCCCTATTGATTTTCCCAGTGTGTGGAAGACGCAGAGTCATTCCTCTGCCCGCCTCTCCCTTCCCTGGATTCAGATTAAAAGGAGTGAACGGCCTCAGCCCCAGATGGTCAGTGGTCCCAGCACATAAGCTGCTTATTCAAGCTGAAGTTGCCTTCCCTCAAGTGCTGCAACCTACAGCTTCGGGGGTTTGCTAAGCAACCCCAGCAAATATTAATGAGGGTAAAGCAATTAGGCAATATCTGATGTGATATCTTTAGGTTTCTGGGCACTGAGATTGCAGGATGAGAGGACAGGTACCAACCCAGCCCTGCGGTCGTTGGGCTCCTCCGGCACTTTCTGCCTGGGAACAGCATGCGGGGAGCTGGGCGATCGCCTTCCAACTGAGCAGGGGTTTTTCAACAAAGCGGGGGTTTTATTTTTGTTGTCGTTGAAAAAATGCTGATGCATGGAAATCAAAACCTTTTGTGGAAACATAATGATTCGAACGAAAATTCAGTTAGGGAGAATTTCCTCAAGTTCGGGGTGGAATTTCTCATCAAAATGAGTGAGAATGACTCCAAAGCCCTGGCTCCACCCAACTCTCAGCATCTCCAGGTTGTCCACACCATGGCCTGGGGACGAACCATGTGGCAACGTGTCCGGGCAGGAGGCTCAGAGCCAAGTCTGTACTCATCAGCTCCAAAGCGGAGGGCTCAGGGGCTGGGGAGGCAGAACGGGAGCCAGGCAGAGGCGACGGCTCCTCTCCAAGGCAGGAGCAGACGGGCCCAACACCCCTCTGTGCCGTGTCTACATTTTCCTGCTTCCACATGAATGAACAATTGCACTCTGCTGAATCACTGGAGGGGAAAAAAGAAGCCACTGACACCCTGTAGTTAGCAATGAGAAAGCTAAATATAGCTCTTACTATGGGTTGTGTGATAGGGGAAGGGAAAAAAGGAGTAGGCAGGATGCTCAGTCACTTTGGTTAATCTGATTACACCCCAAAATATTAAAGGAACATTATCTATTTCTCCATGCTCTCCCTCTGCCTAGGATGCTGAACCAATCCAGTCAGCAACTCAGCATCCAGGTCCGGTCCTTCTCCTCGGGTCCCCTGCCCTCCTGAGTCCTGCCCCAAAAGTCTTCTCCTGCAGCATCAGATCCCAGTCTCAGATCTTCCTCCTACCTCTACAATACACATTCCCTGTACAATGCTCCCAGTTTCAATCTTCCCTGCTATCCTCTCTCTGCTCTGTGTCCCTACCCGCTTATGCCCCACCCCAAAAGCCAGCATGGATCTAGGAGGTGGGAAAAGATGGAGCAGGAAGGGAAATGCCCTTGGCTGAGCCATAAACTGTGATGTTTTTCTTCAGAGGCACTTCAAATCAATAACATTTGGGGCAGTTTTCCACAGAAAAAGTAAAAAGGCATATCTCTGTAAGCAGAGCTGTTGCTTGGGAAGTGCTGAGCATCTGTTCCACGTCAGGGCGTCTCAATAAGATAAAATAAATATAATTGGAAATTGAGTTGTTTTTGTCTCTCTTTAATAGCGAGACATGGTGATTGTCTGTCGCCGTGCTCTCAGGAATGGCCATGCCATGTGGAGCGGATTGTTTCCTCAGCTCCTGCCGCAGGCAGATACCAAATACGGGGAATTTCAGCCCAATTGATTCTAGTCTGGCAGAGCTCTGTGTGAGCGACTGCGGAGCCTCCTGATGGGAAGTGTCAGGCGCGCTGAATCATGAGCGGTGCTGCCACAGAAAGCCTTGTGCTCTAAACCCTGGAAAGTTGGCACGGCAGCACAGCGGGTTCGCTTGCTACTTCATGTTTGGATGTTGTAGAATTCAAGTTTTTCACTGCATTGTTCCACTCCTTTTTTTTTTTCCTTTAGTTTCTTTTTTTCTCCCAGTTTCTGGCTCTCGCGGCTGCTTGGCTGGAGTGAAGCACACCAAGGCTTGGATGACAAATTGTCTTGTAGCATCTGCTAGGAACTGATAAGACAAGAGCCTGATAAGGCTGACATGCTGCTCCTGCTGGATGGTGGAAGGACTCCTGTGGCTGTGGGTGGGGGGCCTGTCCCCACCCTGCACCCAGAAGCCGTCGCACCCCAGGGACCGAGGCTACGCTCCAGCCAAGCGCCCCAAATGGGAAAATCAAGCAGAGGATTTGGGAGCCTTGGGCAGGCTCTGCCTTTGAGTGTGGTGTTTTCTTTCCAGGCTGTTGACTATTTCACGAGGTTAAACACATATGTAAAAGCAAACCACAACCCAAACCAGTTATTCTGCCTTGAATAAGTGTCTGCAGTTTTTTGGAAGAGATAACAATGCTGTCTTTGTTTCCTCCTCACTTCCCTCCCTCCTTACCTCGCTTTTTCTCATTCCCTCTCTCTTAGCATGAAAACCATGATAGCAACAATATTTCATTCCACAAACAGTCTGGGAAACAGGGCTGAGCGCGTGGGCAGGGTGATGGGAAGGCAAATACCGGTTTAAACCAAAAAGCCAGTACAGTCTTCTGAGCATGGGATGCCATCGCTGCTCTGGTCCATCTCCAGAGCCTGGCACCAGCTAGTGTGGTCTCTGCGTGAGAAGCCATCAGGATGGCCACTAAATGGCGTATTTTACTCTCCGAGGTCTTGTTTTACAGGGAATGTCACCACGCTGTCTGCCTAGCTTTCATCTCATCTTATTTTCAATGGAAAGATAGATATGGCATAAAATAATGCCAGTTTGGTGGAGCAGCTCCCTCAGAATTCTGCAGGCAAAGGTCTCCTCCGAGACCAGCGTTTGTCCATAATAATAAAAATTGTTTCCTAGAGAGGCTTCTGCACTGCTTGAACGTGGTCCAGTGTTTTCCCTCAATGATAAAACTCAGTGGGCTGCGGTGCCTCGAGGTTGGTGTGGGAGCGGTGAGGAGGCTGACAAGGCATCGCGAGCCCTGGCCATCGCTGTATGTGACAATGATGGGGATCACATCAAAATAATGTCCAGCTGGAATCCTCAGATCATATGAGCCCTCCCAAAGAGCTGTGGTTCTTGGGAATTAATAAAATATCCCATTCCTCCTTGTGAGCAATCACCTACCAGCTAGTTGGAGACTCTTGTCTCAAGGACCTTTGTCCTTGCTCTGTAGGGTGACAGTGCCATGGGGACCTAGCAAGGGCATAACAGGGAGGTCAGAGCTCATCACTGCAGGCACATGGATTTTGGTCTATTCTCTGATCCAAAACAAGGATGGAACTCTACCAGAGAAGTACTCCGGACAAAAATCTGCTATCATCAAATGCAAATTTCAGTGAGCCACGAGCTGCAACTTTGGTCTGAAATAAATCAATCAGCTCCTGAAAATAACACCAATATTTCAATCTGTCTCATTTAATGCAATTTTTGGAATAGATCATGCTCCCTCCTTTGGAGGTCAGGCCTAATCATTACCCACTCACTTCAAGGACGGTGCTGTGAGCTCAGCCTCGAAGCTCACCATTTGCTAAATGCACCCTGCCCTTGCCAATAAATCCCTTCTTGGAGCCCTCCAACAGGACTATCCCATCCTCAGTTGCTCTCTGGGACCTGGATTCCTCTATTATCAGACCTCAGACTGAAGGGACAATGCTCTGGTTGAAACTGGGAGATGAAGTGCTGACAGACAGCTAAGAGGGGAGTAGGGGACCTCAACACTCTCTGTAAGCCAGAGATTTCCAAGCAGAGTCCATGGTACAAGCCTAATCCCACCACAGCATCCACCCTCCCCCTGTTGGACCCTGGAGCTGTGCTGGAACACCTCACTCCTTGCCACACGTTCATCCTCCTTGACTTCCCCCTGGTCTCACTGTGAATCATGTTGGAGTTGTTTCCTTGCTTCACATTTTCAATTTTATGTGACATAAAAATAGTGAGTATTATTAGTTTATGTTGTGTGTGCTTGTTTTATTTGTACCTGTTACCATGCTCCGATATCCTTGAACTCAAGCTTTACCTTGTAACTAGACCAAATTATTCTCTCTTATTACAACAAACTTTAGGTTCATGTTGAAAGACATTTATTGCAATTCTTTCTTTGCTGGAAATTCCAGGCTTTTATGGAAATCCAGAATAAATAATGATATTGTGTGCAGACTGAAAAATCTGCTTTCTGGTCAGATCTAGCGCCTCTGCTCCCATACAGAATAATCCCATGCTACTGACCAGCAGCATCGTGGTCAGATTTAATGCATAAATACATCAAAATAACTACAGAATGAATGAATATGACCTGAGTTTGTGTGGCAAACACACAGCATGAAACCCAACAGATCTGCCATGCATTTTAACTACAGGAAAGCAATCCGAGCAGGACCATACTGGTTTAATTTCTGTCATGTATGTAAAACCTACCCCGTTTTGGAGGATCCCTTTGGAGTGAGATGGGAGAGGGCTGGGATGTGCACATGAGCTCAGGGATGCTCTGTCTGTGGTACCACAAGTGGGGACCCCCAAAGTAAAGGGGTACCTGGTGTGGGGTCAAGGTAGGGGAAGATGGTCAGGGAGCCTGGGAGCAGACTTTGTCCAGGCTGGCAGCTGCTGCAAGGATCCATGCTGGCTGCAGGGAGCAAGCAGCACTGGTGGTGGCTGCACAGGGGCAGGAGCAATAATCTGACACCCAGAGATGTGTCTGATATTTTATTTATTAGAAAAGAATCTCTCGCTCTTTCCCACTTCCCTGAAAAAAAAAGAAAGAGCAAGAGGAAAAAAACCCCAACCTCTTAGACTCATTAAAGGCAAATGTTCCCACTTAGGAAAAACTGAGGGTTTTTTTACCCACTGCTTATAAGGAACAGCAGACAGATGTGTTCTCTGCATCCCCATCCCTCCTCCCGTCCCACGTCCTCTTAGCATCCCACACACCCACCACCCTGCAGCTCCATCAGGCACGACGGCAAGAGGTTGCACAGCAGTTTGGCTCTTCTGGCAAGCTCAGGCTGTGGTGCCCACAAAGGTCCTGGCAGAGAAGGCTTCTGCTGTGGCCTCTCAGCATCCTCTTAGTCTTGAGTTATGGGGGGATGGAGAGGCTGCCCCATCACTGACATCTCCCAAGGGCCCTTGTCCAACAGGGAGCAGGAAAGCGGTTGCTGTGCAGAACAGCCGCATCCCATGGCAGGGCAGGAGGATGTGGGCACCCGAGGATTTGGCTGCCTGTCCTCACATTTCAAACCACCAACCCCCACGGTAGGCCTGGATCTCTTGGGGCTTGAGCTGATTTGTAACATCTCAAGCTGAAAAAATGTCAGTTCTCTCCCTGGGACATGGGAGGAAATATGGAAAGAAATAGAGGCTTAAAAGCTGCCCAGCCTGGAGGATCCCAGGCAGGCTCCCCTTCTCCTGGCAGCAGAACCAGAGCTGGGTGCTGAGCTATCGGGTGAGCCCATGGGGGTTTGCTGGGACAGCAGCACACTTCGTGCAGCCTCCAGACACCCCCAAAGTCCCCAACTGGAACCGTGCAGTGGATGGAACTGGGAGATGGCAGGGAGCAGAATGAGCACCGGGAGAGAGAAATCCCAAGATCCCAGTTGGCAAAGAACAGAAGAAGGCATAGACAAGATCTGAGCTGAGAAAGGGCTTGAGGCTTGAGGGGGAACAGCAGCTGTTTGGAAAGGTCCCTGCAAGCAGTCAGTGGGAGCAGGACACAGCCAGGGAGCAGGGCGAGCCGGGGAGGTCCAGAGGCAGATGGAAGGCAACAGCTCTGGGGGCATTTAAAAGAGATCTGCCTCCATGGGGCATGAAAATAAGCTTTGTTTTAAAAAGCAAACAAGCAAACACATGTTCAGCCCAGCTAAATACAAACTCTCGAAGTTATTATTTATTATTTCTACTAAGGCAACGTTCAAGGCCTTCTTGCAGATTGAAAGGATTCCCTGAGTTCAGTTTTGTAGCAACATGGAGCAAGAAACAGTGCTGTAGCAAGAGATCAGACACCACAGATGAGAGCAACGAGAAGGAATGATGGGTGGGAAGACAAAGGAAACAATAATAAGGCTGTGTGTTTGCTCTTGCCAACTATGTACACATCAAGAGGGGTTTGAGTGCTGGATGGTTTAGCAGCTTTTAAACGTTTCTGTAAACCCAGCTTTGAGCAAGAATAAAGTGGAAATAAATAAAAACATTTCAATTAATTTTGCTGTACCACTCCCCTCCTCAGTGTTTCTATCCAAGTGCTCCTTGCAAGCGAGAACATTTCTGCCGTGTGCTTCATGCTCGCATACTAATGCAGCTGTGCTGTGAAATCAAGAGCTCACACCACCTCCGATTTAGCATTAAAGTGTGATTGCAGTCAGGCAAGTGATTCTGCAAGGGGAAAAGACTTACTAGCAGTGCCGTAACAGCTCCTGGTTCCACGCTGCTTCCACCACAGCAGCTGGTGGGTGGAACCGTGCTCCGTGCTCCAGGAGTTCCCTGGCTGCTGCCCCCAGCTCAGCCCAAGGACTGAGAATCAAGGTGGTTCTTCATCTCCCTCTCTACACCGTCCAACCACCAAGTGGATAAAGAATCGAGGATGACAAGCTAAGTCGGCCACGGGTGATGCAGAAAGTGATTGCCTCTGTGCAGGCTCCTCCACAGCCCCATGACCCAGAGGAGACAACTATGTGAGGGCCATGAAGTCGCTTTTGTAGCCATGATAGCACTCTGTGCCATCCCATAATCACATGCCACCAACTTTTGATGGACTCTTAGAGGCTCATAGAGAATTATTCTGCTGTCCCTGGTTGCAGGGTGGGAGTCAGAGCAAAGCTGGGGCTGCAGGGGACCCGAGGCAGTGTTATCTTGCCCTTCCACCAGCACAAAAAGACCTACTGGTCCAGTTTTCTCTCTGCCTGTAGCAAAGCTCCCAATGAAGCCAAGTAGAGATTTCCACTCCTCGATAAAAAAAAAACCAAAAACAAAACACTGTGATTATTGCTGTTTACCCTGTGTTTCAGGGTTGACAAATGCTATACAGAACTTAGAGGAAGAAATATTTCTTCCAGGTAAACATCCGTTCCAGCTGAACTCAAAATGGGTTTTACTGCTGACTTGAGAGGAGCTGGATTCTCACTCTGCGTCTTCTCAACCTGCTTAATGCCAAGCAAGAATCTTCAGGCACTTTGAAGGGGTCAGGCTCCAGCTGAGACAGGTATTTGTCTCTGTGGGAAGCAGCCTGAACCACTGCCTCCAGCTCATGGTTTTTCCTGTGGTTGTTTTTGAGGAAAGAAGAAAGAAGAGAACTTCCACGCACAGAGGGTGGCATGAGGGAAGAGTTTAAGAGAAAGGAAAACAATAATGAGAGAGGAGCACAGGGCACAGTGGGCTGGGGAAGATGTGGAGATGAAGGTGGACTGGAGAATAGATGATGAGAACCAGGCTGGAGACCTGAGCATGATGAGGAAAGTGAGAGGAAATCAGACGTTCAGCACATGGCCTGTGAAGGTCTGCTTGTGCTCTCAGTAGGCTGAAATTTGGCCTGTGATGCTGGATTTTCCTTCTTATCAGTGACCTACCAGCCCAGAAAGGCACATTTTGCCTTTCATTCCAGAAGCAGGAGGTATGTGCTACCTCAGCCATATTTCCAGCACTCGTTTTTATTAGCTGGGCACCATGTCTGGCTCAGCCCCTAGTCCAGGTCTGTGTGCCCGACACACCTCTGAGTCTCACTCCATAACTCCAACGTATGACCTTGCCTGTCCATCCACAGCTGAGGCTGCCAGGCTGTTATCTTTTCATGGCTTGTTTCTTGACACATCCTTTTCACAAGCCTTAACAAATGGGAGGGTAGCTTGTAATATACATCCAGAAGGCTGTTACCAAGATAATTTTCTGGCCCTTCGCTGGGATGGCAGCCAACCATAGCTTTCCTTTTCTTCGCTAGATCCACCTTTTCACTCCCATCCACAAAGGTGTTTGTCTTCATCTATCAGCCCCTCCTAGAGCCAACTCCCCTCACATCACTCTCTCAGACAGAAGTGCAGGGTCAGCTCTGCTTCTTCCAACCTGCGATAACGAGCTTTTATCATTCACTGCCTACATTTCCAAATGACCCTCTATTTCTTCATCATCCTTAGGACAAAGAAAGTTCATGGAGGTATCTGATAGTGCTTCCTCACGTCCCTGGTTAAAGGGCTCCTCAGCTGCACTGGCTATACAGAACATGGGTGCAGCTATCCCTGAGTGCTGCCTGGTCCAGGAACAAATGGTCTCTCTGTGCTCCCTTTCTCTTCACTAGTCTTTGCCCTCCTTCTTTGTACTTAAAGTGCAATAACCTGGAGTTATCAGGAGGTATCTTCTGCTTTGGGCAGCACCTGGGTCAATGCCATCTCAATGCACAACGTAGCCGTGTGCTGTGATACAGCAGATGATAAAACTCCCTGTACCAAGGAGGCTGTTGAGGCTGATTTGGAAACCTGTGAAAGCCCATCAGGGCTGGCAGGACAGTTCACTGGAAATGTGGCTTTGCACCTATGTGATGCAGCACTCTCGCATGCCTTTCCTCTGGCTTTATCCCAAGCTCAGCATTCTAAAGGGCAGCAGGAATGGTGCAGACATACCCTGGATGGTATCCTACTGCTTTACAGTTTCTTGCATCTGAATTGTTTCTGTTGTCAAATCATTTCACTTAAGAGTCACTTGGCAGGATCTGTCTCTCCCCGCTGTGACCAGCATCTCCATGAGCTCATACAAGGACCGGCTGCCCTTCGACTCTGACAACACCCCACACTCATCTTCATTAATCAAAGGAAGCCTCAATTAAACACGATTAGTGATAGCGCTGAAAAATTGAGATTAGGAAGCCTGATGTGTAAACAGAGTCATAAAAACTCAGCACATTAAAACACACACTCCTCAAGATCCTGGGGCTGGAGAAATGCTCCTGTAAATCAATGGGAAAGCTGGGGGAATGAGTACAATAAACCGAAGGGCAGAGCCTGCTGCTCTCCCTCATCTTGCAGAGTACCTTGTTCTTGGAGCCACCCCATTGATTCCGCTGGGGCTCTCTGCGGAGTCAGTCAGTGCTAAGTATGAATAATCGGTCTGGCACGCAGCCCTGAGGGCATGGGTGATGGATGAACTTAAACTTTCACAAGTGAGATGAGACCCAGGCTGGCTGAAATGAGAAAGGTGCTGACTTTCCTCCCTCACCTGGAATTGAAATTGAAATGAAACTGTTTTCAAGATAATACAGCCAACTTCATTCTCATTTTTGCTTCGTGCTCTGCTCCTGCACAGTGCATGCACTCTGCACACGTTTCAGGCATCTGCCTCATGGGAAACATTCCCAGTTATCTGCTCTCTCTGCCTGCCCCATTCCTCACAATATGACTCATTCAGACATTTGCAAAAGCTGCTCCCAGAGGAAGTCAGAACATTTTTGGTGGGATGCTGTTCTCCCCCCGAGTGTTGTAGGACTGGGTTGAGCTCCCAGGGCTTTAGATCTTCTGACTTGGCATGCAACCCTGCAACACACATTGCATTGGAAGGGTCTGCAGAGCATCTGCTTCACCCATCTCCAGCCAAAGGTACCTTCCCATCTCCCTGGAGAAAATGAAACCCCTGCGTATAAGCTCAAAAATAAAAGATCAAGAACTGAGGGAGAAGTTAGAAAGCACTGGGGTGTTGTCAGTGTTCATGGTCCCTGAGACACCCATGGGAGCACAACACGTCCCTCAGGCAGAGCGTCGTCTCCTGGCTTTGTCGCTGAGCAACAACATCACTGAACGCCATATAACATGCTAGAGTTTATTAAATGACAAAACTGAGCGAAAGACTCCAGCCTCTTTGAAGGAAAATATTTAGAGAAGGCTTTTCAGTGTTTATGGTAGGAGTTTGGAATTTTTATTTCATTGGGAATTTGGAGCTGCTGACACTGTTGCTCAAATATGGGATGAAAGAAAACTCTGAAACTGTGATATTTTCGGCTGAACGGGAATCTTGCTTTGCAGCCAGCTCTAATGTCTTGTCTTGTTTGCCTCTGAACAGAAGATAAATGAGAAATCTTTTAACTTTCCCAAAGAAAGCTACAACAAAATTTCTAGCCTAGGTTTTCAGAGACCAGTGTTGTGTAAAGAGAATCCTATTGCATTGACTTCCAAAGCCTGGCAGTGATTGAAGCTTGGAAGTGGGGCTGCAGGTGATGTGTGGCTTAGCCCTTACTGCTCTCAGACCAGATCCCAGCTTTAATGAGAGGAAGAAGCCACTCCGAGGGCAGCTCTGCAGGAGTTTCTGTGTGTCCATGTGTGAAAGCACTCGAGGAAGTATATGGGTTTCTCCCTTCTTCACCCCACTCCCACCTTGTACAGAAAGATGTGCTGGTAGAAGCTCTCCCATGGCAAGAGTTTCATTTGGAACCACAGTCTGTGGGAGCTGCAGCCTGACCAGAGCCAGCACAGGGGCTGAGGTGTCCCACACAGGGGCTTGCTGGGATGCAGTCTCCCTTTCCGATGGGTGGGAATGTCTGGCTCCAGGGTTACTGCCAGACAACCTGGGAATGTCAGTTTTCCATGCTAGGCTGCTGCTTCTGAGGAAATCATGGATCAGACACTGCTGTAGAAGCATTCATCAAGTGTGCCTGATGCAGAACAACTTTACTGTAGGAATGTCCTCACTGGCTTGAGCTCTTGTGTTACTTTTTTAGTGTTGGAAAATGTTCATTTTCAGATTTCCCTTCCCACATCCATCTCTGCTGGTTCCTAGGAATTGCTGGGACCTCATGATTTCAGGAGATCTATCAAAATGATGTGGAAAACTCTACGGAGCTGCAAAGAGAGCTGGGTGCTCCACTGGGTAAGGCTGGCACGGGGGCAGAGCTGGGTGCAGGGCTCTGAGCTGTCCTGCAGCTGCTGCTCCAGGTGTGACCCAACCCTCTGGGTGTCAGGGACTGGGCAACTGCAGGGGATGTCAGCGAGAAATGACATTTCCCTTCCCCTCAGCTGTGGTGCTGTTAGATGCTGGAAATGCATGTGAATGCAGGTGGAAGGAGGGAAGCGAAGCCCTAACTGCAGTTCAGGGATCTGTCTTATTCCAGGTGTGGCAGGAAGATGGAAGAGTCTCTCTTCTCCCTCCAAGGAGATAATGATCCCACTGAGCGCATGTGTGTCCTCATTTTGGAAAGTTCCTCAAGCAATGCACATCTCCATAAATAGCAAAGTCCTGAGCTCAGCTCCTGCATCTCTATGGCTGTTGAATCAATACTCCAGTCCCCAGGTTAATGCAGTCAGCAGCTCAATTTAGGGAAAACCCGTTGGGAACAGGAATAAGTATGGGTTTTGGTGGAGAGAACAGCAGGTCCCTAGTAACGTGGCTCACGAAGCAATCAAACACAGGTCATTGTGCCTGGAAAGCACTCATGAAGGCAGGTGTCTTCATGGGACCCATCAGCACTCCGGCTCCCAAGGAAATTGGCTCTGGAAAGGGCCGGGGGCAGGTTCCCAGGCTTGGGAGAGGCCCTGGGAATTGCAGCAATGGAAGGGGTGGGGAGGGACATGGGAGCCCCTACACTTTGGAATAATGTAGCTGCTACAAGAAAGATCTCCAGCTAGGATGGATGATTCCATCTGCATTTCACATAATGTACACAACACCTCTCGCCCCTCTGTGTTCCTGGGTAGGCTGAAGGGATAAAAATGAGATAGATTAATTCAATCAAAGTAAAGAGGCAAATTACCTGCCTCCAGACTGGGACCGTGAGGAGGACAAGGAGATGATGCACGGTGGACAGGACCCCCTTCCTTTCTCTAATGAGCTTTCCCAATGAGTGTGAGGTGGTTTTGTTGACTGTGTGTGTCTCGGTTTCTTCATCCTCCTGTGAGAACATGAAGAAAAGATCCCTATCCTGGAGTCAAAGGGCCAGCCTGAATTCAGCAGTGATTCATCTGCTCGATGCACAGCAAACAGAAGTAAATAAAGCGTGGAAGGAGAAGAAGTGCTTCTTCGTGACACAGGAAGAGAGGGATGTGATAAGTTATTCTGTTCTTTGATAATGGCTCAGCTAAGCTGGCAGTTAGAATCAAGAACATAATTTCTCTCCTCCAGATGGCTAATAAATGTGGATCGCTTTCCTAAAGCTGCTTGACAAAGTACAATTACTGCTGGTTGCAGAGCTTCTTATAAAAGACACCAGTCTGGGTGCAGGCTCTGTTGAGGCTGAAAAAGCCCCAGGCCTGAGTGGAAATGCTGGGAGCCCCTGGATCCAGCCCCAGCAAAGGAACCAAGGGCTTTTCCTTTATGGGGAACTTGTGGAGATCTTCTCAGCATGAAATGCTGGGGCTGACCCAGGCTGTTGGTCTCAGCACTCGATAGCCATCAGGCCCCAGGCTGGGATATTCTTTTCCTAGTGCTCCTTGTCCATGAGGCTGGTCGGGTGTCTCCCGTCTGTGCTGCTCAGCCCTGCTCAGCCGTGCTGGAAACCTGCCCCGCGGGGAGGGCAGCAATGGGAGAGCAGGGTGCGCTGCGGCGCCTGCAGGGGGGTCATTCCAGTCTTACATAATACACAGTTTTGAGGTTAAAAGCATACTTTTGCTTACTTCTCCATTTTGGGACATCTGCTACTCACTAAAGCTTTTATTTTGTCTCTAAAAGTGGTTGTTTTAGGGATATTTAAGCAGGTCAGCAATGTTTTTTTTCTGGGGAACAAAAAAAAAAGCACAGATGAGAGAAATTTAAAAAGGCTGAGGAAAGTGTCAGGGCTTGGGGACACTGGGCAAGACAGTGTCTCCTGGACACGATGGACAAGCATCCGCATTGGAGGCTTTCCCATTTTCAAGCCATCTCACCCCTCCTTATACCAGCCCTGGGACACTTATTGGTGTGACCCCATAGACTCCAATGTCCTCCAACGGGGGATTTTGCCAGGAAAGTTTTTCTTGACTTACCCTGGTGGAAAATAAAATGGAGGTGAGTGCAGAGCACTTTTCGATCTGCATTCAATGTAGAAACAAAGTTCTCTACATTCATCCTTTAAAGACTGAATTCCACCTCCAGGCTCGGCTCCTGAAGCCTCCACCAGCCAAAGGAATGCTCACTGGTAGCTTTCTAGGTTGAACAGTTATTTTGTTAGAGGAAACACTTAAAACTAAAACTTTGCAGAGTTTCCCCTGAGGTTATGGTGTTTGTTTAGGCTTCTCTGACCAAAGAATCTCAATCACTACAAACTGCAAACCTCCCACACATCCATCCCTCTCATGTCACAGGCTCAGGCCACTCTAAAAGTTTATACAGCAAACAGCAACCCAAGAACTTCTCCTTCCATATATCATAACTCCAAGAGAAAGTGGAGGAAGAGCACCAGCTCTGGAAGACAGAACGGAGGCAGGGAAGAGGGGCAGGGTCTGAGCTACCTGAGAACGGACAGGGGAGCGGGCAGAGGGGAGAACTGGGAGCTGCTGCCCAGCCCCTTGGCAAGGGAGGTGTCTCTAGGAGAAGGGCGAGCTGCCTGAGGAGGCATCTGTGGGAGGGGGTTACCAGCCGGTCAGGGGATTATGAGGGGCAGGGGATGAGTGAGAGGGCAGGAGGGCGGCGAGGGCCATGTCTTCCTCCCGCTGACAAATGCAAAACATTAACTCTGACCTCATACTTTTTCCATCTAAAAATAACACATTATCAGTGCAGTGATGACTACAGTGAACCACGATTTATCACGCTAAAGGCAAAAGTGAGGATGTGCATTTGGGGGTGAAAAAGGTCAACTTCGGACCATGCTCAGTGGTTGTCTGTAAGCTATAGAAGAGCTTTTTGGGGACAGAGAAGAGATCTGAAGTTAATATTTGAACCTGGATATTGGCCCAGAGGAGGTTGCCTCAATTTTGAATCCACTCCATGTGTAATGTTTGTGCCAATGCCATTTGAACTTGGCTGCCCTTAAGTTCATTTAAACCCTGTGCCAGGTTCTCCACCACATCTGCTGGATATGTTTATGGCTTCAGGGTGTGCCAGGGGAGATTTAGCTTGGATATTAGGAGGAATTACTTTACTGAAAGGGTTGTCAAGCATCGGAATGGGCTGCCCAAGGCGGTGGTGGAGTCACCATCCTTGGAGACGTTTAAAAGACAAGTAGATGTACTTGGGGGCATGGTCTTAGCAGGGCTGGATCAATGGTTGGACTCAAAGATCTTAAAGGTCTTTTCCACCCAAAATCATTCTGTGATTCAAACTCAAGGTAGAGCACCAGTTTATACCTGCTGAACAGTGACCCCGATTTCTGCCTCAGTTTCTGCAGCTCAGTAAATGTTGGCTGGATGAGCTGCTGGCCTCTTCAGGGATGCTGCTCCTCGGGCTCCTGATCTTGGAGCAGTTCTCCTGCCGTTGGTCTGTTCGCCTTTGCAGAGCTTTATCTTTGCAGTCAGGTTACTGGAGTTGTGAGTAGGAAGGACTGGAGGCAAGTCAGAGCTAGGAAAGCAATCAATTGTAAGTTAATGGAGTTACGGTAAAGATGTTATCCAAAACCACCGTGGCTGCCTAATTATTCATAACATCCCTCTGGAGAGTCTCCTTTTGGCAAACTGTGATTCTGCTGCTTTGTTGCCATAATAATAGCAGTTTCGGGGCTTTAAATGAGAGGGTACAAATTACCATGCAGCCACGGACAATATGGCAGCTACCGCGCGCTGGATTACATGCTAATTTCCGTGTGATATCCAGGTTATTACATAGTAAGTGCCATGTCATTACAGGATAAATGAACGATTATCACCACTGCTTGACGAATGGACCTCCTTCTCGGTCTGTGGGATGTCTGCAGGCAGGAGGTCACTTCTGCAAGCGTGTGGTGCAGGTGTGTTTGGGATGGTACCTTCTCTTCCAGGGTTTGTCTCTGCACCCATTAAAAGTGCTGGGTTGGATGGGACCTGAAAACAAGGCTGTTCCCCCTGGCTCTGTGCATGTGTGTGTTTCGGACACAAAAACTTGGTGGGATACCTTGGGACTGTTTGAATACCCACACCAGCAAAAGCAGTTTGAATGCTTCCAAAAAGGAAGCTTAAAAGCTCAAGCACATCTGGAGGAACCATTTAAGACTTTTAAGTGAGTACTAACAGAAAATTATTTGCATCTTCACTCAGCTTTATCGTTTTCTGTCTTAAATATTACACAGCAAGTGCGCCCCAGCTCCTCTGGACACGCACTGTGAAATTGCGAGCTCGTGAATGATGGTTGCTTACTTTATATAATCTCAGGCCACTTAAGCTGCCACAGATCTGATGCAAGGTTTTCTGACGTCTTTAAATTAACTTGCATTAGGCCTGATGAGGCCTCACGGGTTTGAGGAGTGGTTAAACACTTGTGCAGAACAAGAATTCAGCCGGTCAAGTAACTCAGGTCCTGCAAATGCCCTCGGTAAAGCTACATCGAATCTCTGGCTCTCTCTGTAGAAAGCACACAGCAGTACACACATGGAACACAGGCCTGACAGGTTTCTTAGCAGGACGTTTGTATTTCCATTATCATAGGTTGATGGAATGGTTTGGGTTGGAAGGGACCTCAAGGCCCATCTAGTCCCACCCCTGCCCTGGGCAGGGACACCTCCCACTGGATCAGGGGCTCCAAGCCCCATCCAACCTGGCCTTGGACACCTCCAGGGATGGGGCAGCCACCCCTGCTCTGGGCAACCTGGGCTTCCCCACCCTCACAGCAAAATATTTTCTCCTAAGGTCTCATCTTGATCTCCTCTCTTTTAACTGAAAACCATTCCTCCTCACCCTAACCCTTCATTCCCTGACTAAGAGCCTCTCCCCAGCTTTCCTCAACCCTCTTTCAGCACTGGAAGCTGCACTCAGGCCTCCTCGGAGCCTTCTCTTCTTCAGGCTGAACAACCCTGACTTTCTCAGCCTGTCCTCATGGCAGAGATGTTCCAGCCCTTGGATTATCTTTGTGGCCTCCTCGGGACTTGCTGTTCAGCCACTTGCATGCAAAACTGCTTTGTTTTAATCCTGCAAAATACAGCTACAGAGGCTTCAGAAATCTCTTTCTGCCCTGCCCAATGAGAGATACCAGCTTCAGCACTGGGTAATTAGCTCTGAGTTTTTCCTCTCCATCACTAGTGAGTACAGTATCATGAGATTATCATCAGCCTCTTGACATGATGATAATTATCCTTCAGTAACTTTAAAGATAATCATAATCCATGAGGACAAGCAATTTTCCTGGGTCTTTCGATGGTATTTGCAAAGCTCACAGCTGGCAGGAAGGGGAAGAGGCAGCCGGCTCGCCGAGAGGGACCATACACCAAGCAGCCCTGCGAGATGGGCAACCAGGCTGAGCAGGAGCAAACGCAGCCTGGGGGTCAGAGGCTGCTGAGCCAGTGAGAGGGCAAAGGTTGCTCACCGCTCCTCCCCTGTCCCCACGAAGCAATGAGTCCCCAGTCCCTCTGCAAAGTAAGGAGCAATGCCCATCCTCAGTCTTTTGTTTGTCACGAACACAACTGCTGCCAAGCTGGACCATCCGCTCTGGAAGCATCTCAGGGCAGGCTCTGATGCCATCAGCTCCTCTGGCTGCCAGGAGCCACGGGCTCTGTCTTATTTAGAGCCCTGTTCATGAAGACGCTGCTGCAGCTGCTCGGAGGGAGAATGAGGCTTCATCAGGCAGCGCTGACATTTAGCATCACATCCCCCCTCCCATCCTTCTGTGTGAATTTCCTTGATCTCCTTTCAAAGCGAGAAATAAATGGTACATTAGAGAGGGAGAGGGAGAGATGAGCTTTATTAGCTGTTTATGGAAGAAATTAAAATTGTTCATTAGCAACCACGGCACCAACAGTGCCTCACGTCCCGACTCCGTCCTCGGGGCCCCTCAAGCGCCGCTGCCAGAGCCCCGATGGCTCCCTGGGGACCACTCGCCTGGTATTGATTCGGGCTGGCACCTGCCTGCCGCCTCCCTGCCCTTCTGCAGATGGGCACCTGGGGGACTAGGGGGAAATGTCACTGCTCCACTCCTGATGGGAAGCATCTCTCTCCTCCCCACAGTCTGAATCACAGCCTGCTGGCAGGCAGCTTGGCATTGCCGCCGGGAGGGCTGGGCTGGTTTGCTGTGTTGCCGAGCATCTGGGGCCTGAGATGCCTTGCTGAAGACGATTTGAGAGCTGAGCAATCGGGTGGCTGGAGGGACATGATCTGATGGTTGTGCACACAAGCCGTGTCATCACGGGGTGTCCCACGCCAGCTGAAACGGTCTTAGGGCTCGGGCGATGTGTCAGCGTGGCAGAGGGCTGGCTCTGCTCCTCAAACTGCTGTCACCTTCTGGGCAGTCAGTTTTTTCTGTGCTGCAATTTTGTGCTGGAAATTGTTGTAACAGGGCTGGTTAAGAGCTTTCTGGGGCTGCGCGGAGCAGGCTGAGCATGGCCCAGTGGGCAGCCTGGCCTCCTCCTCCTCTGTGCATCGTTCCGTGCCCTTCCCACTGGCCCCACCATGCTCCAACCAGGCTCTCCTGGCTGGGACGTGACCGGGGCCAGGGGGGAGAGGGCAGCCGGTCTGCGCTGAGACAGTGGCACAGGGGGCAGTCGGGAGGAAAGGAGGCCAGGAGGACTTCAAAGGCTCTGTATCTCTTCACGCAGCTGCCATAAAAAACAATCCAGGTTTCCGCTCCTGAATCCCAAGTTGCCCTCGCGAGGGACATCTCTCAGGGCAAAGGGATAAATCTTTCATCTCCTCGGTCTGGGTTTTATTAAATGCCTCGCACATATATGTAAAATACAGAACACTGATTAATACCGGCTCGTTACAGGGAGAGGCAGGTAGAGATTAAATCACCGTTCTAACTGAAAGTCTATTCTTTCGATTAAGGTCAAGAGTTCTGAGATGCGCAGCGATACCAAAAAGCTCATCCAGATGGCCCAGCCTGCCTTCAAGGTGGCATTGGGAAAGAGCCGCCTCCTCTCCCACCCTCCTGGGCTCCAGCGTTGGTGCAGCAGAAGCTTTGCAAAGCTCTGGATCATGAAAAGACCATTTAACCTTGCTGCAGGGAGCAGAGGACTCCTGCTCAAAAGCAGACCCCTCTGGGCAGCGTCCACGGTTTGGGTAGGAGGAGGCGGCAGGGCTCCCTGCCCCACAGCATCGGCACGAGGGGAGCAGCAGCAGCAGCCCTGCTGCCCATCACCCCTGGGAAACCCGTACTGATCCTTTCGGAGGATCCCTGTGAGCAGCGCAAGGATTCAAGTGCAGATCGTGTCTCCTCACACAAGAAACAGGCACATTTTCACTGTCAAACCTGTGAGAGGGAACCAGGCAGCCAGGGAAGGTGAAGGTTCCTGACCAGAGGGAATGTGCCTGGGTTTGATTTCACGAGCTGTAGGACTTGCAGTCACTCATCAGGAAAATTCAAGTCCCACAGAAAAGGCTGAACATAGTGGCCTGTTTAATCCACAGAAGCCCAAGCAGGGGGGAGACAGGCTCGACAGAGTCTTCAGCTCCCTAGAAGTGGGCAGCAAGAATACAGAAGCAACCAATTCTTATCTGTGATGGAGGTAGATGAGAAGATATGGGCTGAAGCTGTAGCAGAGGAGATGAAAGCTCACAATGAGCAATGCTTTCTCAGACAGGGATGGTGACTCCACACCAGGGCAGCACTGGAGGATCCACCCCAGCAGTCTCCTGCCAGGGCTGAGATGGGGACAACCCATCCCACTGCATCACTCAGGCCACATCCAGCAAGCATAGAAAACAGTTACCTGAGACAAATGAGGCAAAATATATGAGGTAAAATAAAAATAGGAACAAGAAGTCCAAGAATGAACTTAAAATGCCCTTTGGGGTAGCCAGGCGCTCAGGGCTTTTCCAGTCAGTAACCTATCCACTCCCCTAACCTCTGCAGTGGCAACAAACACTTCTAAACAGAATGATTTTCCATTAAGCCCAGAAGAAATGGCAAGCTGCCTTAATGAATGTCAAAGTTAATACCACGTTTGTTATAGACTGAGACTGCAATGTGATGGTTTTATAAACCCATTCCTTCATTACTGTTATCAATATTGTTCTTGGTTGATTCCCGTCTGCAGGCCAGATCCGTATCCAAGCAGACAGCTTTTATCTGTGGCTACTTTACATGGGAGCTGCCTGCCTGAGGACCTGTAAGCCATCCTGTACTGGTGCATTTTAAAAACAGTAAAAATGGAAATAAAATAAAATAAATAAGGCAGGTTGAGTGCATAAAGCATACGTCTGAGCGAGTGCTCAGTGCGAAGCATCAAAACGGCTGGGGCTCTGATTGAAACCAGACTCAGGAAAGAAGGGCTGTAAACGTTTTTTCACTGCCTGTCCTAAGAAATTTATGTCTCACCCACTCCATCATATCCTTCAGGGCTGCCTCTCTCGCAGCTGTCTGCAGAGACCGTCCGCCGAGCCCCCTTATGAAGTCCACTCCATGATGTCACCCGGAACAATAATTCACCCACCTCCCCTTATTGTGCTCTGCTGAGAGGTACCCTATAAATAACGGGCCGAGGAGGGGGGGATGCCTGCGAGCAGCCCTTCCCAAGGAAAATCTTCCTGACGTCGGAAGGGAAGCAAGAGAAAGTGTGCACGTGGGGTGGGGGGGACCCAACGTGGGCTTTGTTAGTAAATGAACGCAAAACCACAACTGCACAAAGCAAATGAGGTGGAAAAATCGCTGACATTATTGCTAGCAGAAGCTGCTCAGGAGACTCGGAGCAAAACCTCAGCTGCCTGGATATCCATTCTACCTACCCGGGCTCGCTGCCTCCTCTAAAGAAATCAGAACCATCCACAGGAGCACGCCCAGGCTCGGCTCCCCCAGCCCAGAAGGTCATTAGCCACGTGTGATTAAAATGACTCAGCAACCAGGATGAGTTGGCCCTCCAGTAGCACCCAATTGGTCACAACTCAAATTTGCCCTGACTTACGGGATTTTTTTTTCTTGGGGCCCACATCCTGGTCAAGTTGCTGCTCACCCATCACATTTCTAGAGAGCAGGTGTCCACATCAGAGAGCGCAAGGCCCCAGCGAAGGCGCAGAGCCCCGGAGTTGCGAAGCCGAGCATAATTGTTTCATTCTGCCTGATAACATGTGGTTTTGTGATATTTATAATGCAGCACTATTAAAAGGGGAAAAAAGAGATCAACTCAAAATCCCTCCACCGCAGTTGGCTCTAATTGTCCCTGTCCCACCACTTCCCCCTTTCCCAGTCCTGCTTGTGGGCTGTTTTGGCAACAAAGCAAAAGCCTGAATGAGCTGTTGAGATGAAGTTTATCCTTCAGTGAGATGGCCTCTCCTGGGGAGGACTAAGTGCTCTCGGGTTTGCCTGGGAAGCTTGGATTGCTGTTACCTGGGACTGCATCTGCCTGGGAGCTGAGACAGAGCAGTGCCACCTCCCTAGCACCCCTCCCTGCTCTTGGTGGAGCCGCAGCTCCACTAACTAGTGCAGCTCCAATAACAAACAGGATTCCATCAATTAATGCCATGAGCAGACTGAAGTCAACTGGGCTCACTCTGGCATCTGGAAAATGTACAAACAGAGAAGAAGGGGCTGTGCTCATGTCTCTTGCATTTCTTCTCTTCCACTTGTGGATTTGCGGGGCTTGGAGTTGCTGTCCCAGGACACTTATCGAACCACAGAAGTCTCCTCCCCACGATGCCTGTTGCCAGGAAAACAAACAAACAAAAAGAAACCAACAGCATCTGTGGGACAGCCACTATTCTGAACCACACATGGTCAGAATGAAAACAGCTCTGGAGGGCAAAGGCAGATCCTTCATGCTCCACAGTGCAGGCCACTGGTCCCAATGCCCAGGGTGGTGCCACACACACGGTTCGTCCCACCAGAATATCCTCAGGGATTAGGAATGGCTGGGCATCTGGAGGAGCATGAGATTTCACAGTCCATATTTGGGGAGCTGGTAGGGAGCTAGAATTTTTTACCTCCTCTCCTCTCCTCTCCTCTCCTCTCCTCTCCTCTCCTCTCCTCTCCTCTCCTCTCCTCTCCTCTCCTCTCCTCTCCTCTCCTCTCCTCTCCTCTCCTCTCCTCTCCTCTCCTCTCCTCTCCTCTCCTCTCCTCTCCTCTCCTCTCCTCTCCTCTCCTCTCCTCTCCTCTCCTCTCCTCTCCTCTCCTCTCCTCTCCTCTCCTCTCCTCTCCTCTCCTCTCCTCTCCTCTCCTCTCCTCTCCTCTCCTCTCCTCTCCTCTCCTCTCCTCTCCTCTCCTCTCCTCTCCTCTCCTCTCCTCTCCTCTCCTCTCCTCTCCTCTCCTCTCCTCTCCTCTCCTCTCCTCTCCTCTCCTCTCCTCTCCTCTCCTCTCCTCTCCTCTCCTCTCCTCTCCTCTCCACAGGGGATTGGTAGTTTTTTTCCCTTTCTTTCCTCCCAAACTGAAATTAAAAACAACAAACCAAGCCCACTATGACAGGAATGTCTGAAAGCTGGTGTGTGCTCAGTGGGGGTGGTAGGACAGGATCCTTGTATGTTCAAGGCACCGGATGGATGGACCTTGCCCCACACCAAAGGATAATATTTGTGAAAAGGGCTTTCCTGTGTCATTCTCCCTCTGCTTTTCAGGCAGTTAACCCTCTTCATTCTTTTTTTCAGCTTCTCAGTTGCATTCAGAGCCCTCCAAACCACTCCAGCAAGCAGCTTCCCCGACTGAAATTACCAGTGATGGAGAAGAGGAGAGGAGGTCTGTTGCCATGGCACCGCAGCAGCCCCTCTCCTTCGCCAGGCGGCTCCTGTGGGGCTTCATCCCTCGGTACCTGAGCGGGAGCACAGGACTCCTCACCAGGGGGACATCCCAGGGCCCCTGAGCAGCGTCACCGAGGGGTGCCAGTGACCACTCCCTCCAGGCTAGTGCCCACTGCTCCTCGACAGCCCTGCTGTGGCTACTGCCTAGTGGCAACAAGTCACGGGCAGCATTTGTGCCTGGAATGACAAGCTTTTCCCCCTCCCGTGGAGAGTGAGGGGGCTCTAAAGAAGAGCAGAGAGCAGGGATGTGGGCCCACCTCCAGCCCTTATCCCCCAGGCTTTGCACCCATCCTTCCCCCATCCCTCCTGTGCGTAGTGGCTGCTCTCATGGTGGCTGCTCCTGTGCTGTGATAATGACTTAAACGTCACTATGGCATTTCGTATTTCTGTCTGCAGCACTTCTGAGGTTTCTTGTTCTCCTCGCGTCCTCACTCTGCTGGGAGAGCTTCTCAGCCCAAATCGGCATGATTTCCCCCCTCCATGACACAATGGAGACAACATTATTAAATCCATGATAATAAAAGGAAGGGAAGTGGCTTGTGTTTAACCTTTTGCAGGCAGCGGGGTGAGTCTGGGCTGGCTGTTGTCAGGGGGACAGGAGCAGAGCTGCCTGTGTGCCTGTGCCGGCTGCCGGTGCTGGGCTGCCCGCTGGAGCTGTCAGCTCTCATTACGGCCCTGAATAGAGGCGGGCGTCCTCCTGCACAAGGCAGCTTTATTCCTTTGGATGGGAACCAGAAGAAGTGGGAGAATGAGGCGTTGCATGCGCTCAGTTCTATGTTGTTTCAGTGTGTGATCTCACAGGCAACCAACCCCTCAATGATGGAGAAACGGACCCTCGCCTTGGGAACCACTCTTCCTTCGTCACTTCTCAGGGCAGGAGCGATGGAGGGTTTGTCACCTGGTCATTGCTGTTGCATGACTCACTGTGCAGGAATTAGAGCACTTAATGGTCCAGTTTCCATCCAGTCAGTCTTGGATCTGAGTGTCGGTGATGGATCCGGCCCCTCCACCGTACCCTGCTGGATAGCACGACGTGATACCTGCTGGCCCGTGTGCTGGGGCTGCAGAGCCTGCTGCAGCGAGCTTTTGCCATGTCTGGGACTGCCTCTTGGTTTATAGGGCTTGTGGTATCGGTTGTCGAGGAGTTCGTGCCTTACATCAGGAAAACGCTTCCTGGCAGCTGTGCTGCAGTTTGGGGTTTGCAACCCAACCTGGGGGGACCCATTGGGGGGCTGTAGGGACTGTCCCTGTATCCCGGCTGCATGGGAAAAGAGCTCTCTGTGGGTACTGCCTGCAGGAACAAGCAGGGGCCTCAAAGCCTTGTAAGTAGCAGAAAGTTGTCAGGTCAAAATAGGATCAGGTGATTGACGGCTGACCAAGGAGTGATGGAAGACTCTTCCCAAACAATGATTTAATTTTTCATTCTCTGGTGAATTTTGGAAACATCTGTTCCTGATTCTCACGTTTCTCTTATTTTGGTATCATCTTTGACTTCTGTTCCACGGGAGTGATGGTGATCCCTTTCCCGTCACCTCCAGGATATAATGTGTATCTGTGTCATTACCTTCCCAGTCGTTCGCACTTTATTTCTTTCTGAACTCTTGGATAAATACCATCCAGTCTTGGTGATTTACTACACTTTCTCCAGTTGCTCCCAGATTTCCTCCTTAGAGACTTCCCTCCCCATTCAGGTCACATTCTGATTTCCTCTACACAATGCCTTTCAAATGGAAATGTTTCCCCTCATTGTCTTCTACAGTAAAGATCAAGATGAAAAAATGCGCTTCTCCCAGCGGTTCCTCCTTCCATGATTGTCCTCCTCTTCCCAGTTACCAAATACACACCACGATCACACAAGCAGCATCTTACCTCTAAAGCCCTGAAAAAATTTTCCAGGTCTGCCTTGGCATCTCTCATTCTGTTCTGTTTCACCATTGCTGCCACCAGTGTCTTTCTGATCCATTAAGAAGGGGGATTTCATGTAACTCTATCTAGCACAAACTCTATGCCCATTTCCAGAAAGGATTTCTCTTCTTTTCGCCTTTGCGCTTGACTTGCCTACACGCACAAGCCAGGTGGGTCCTATCCACATGTCCAACTGATGTGCCTAGATTTGGAGGGCAGATGCTCACCTTCAACCCACTAGGCCAGAGTCATCTCCAGGAGGTTGTAACATCTCTCCATTGCTCACAGAGAATGTGTCAGGAAAGTGCACTCTGATCTGAGATGCTCAGCACCCCCAGCATCGCAGGGCTGGATGTGGGGTGGGCGCCTCAGCCTCAAACCCTTCATCTGCAGCTCAGTCCTCATATCGTGCCAGGGCTGTGCCAGCAGAGCACCGCTGAATGCAATTTCCTGATGTTCTGCCTGTTAACAGCTACCCACAAAGATTTAAAAGTCTCAGATGTGTGTCCAATCTGTTGGTTTTGGTAGCGTGATCAGAAGGGACCAAAAGGACTTGTGACTATCTTGAAA
The DNA here is from genome assembly GCA_033459285.1 of Clamator glandarius. Lineage (NCBI taxonomy): Eukaryota > Metazoa > Chordata > Aves > Cuculiformes > Cuculidae > Clamator > Clamator glandarius. The sequence goes on along the minus strand of JAUNZM010000180.1, from coordinate 912,892 downwards.
TAGTTTCAGAAGTTTGCCTGAACCACTTATATTTTGGAACAATAACGATCCCCTAGACTCCGAGCCATTCCTCCACAAATTGGATCTTTTTAAAAAAACCCCATGTGATGGATGCCACTCGCTATGTGCTCGGGGGATAGGGTTTCTGCTGGGCTGAGCGAGCAGAGGGTGTGGTATAATCTGTACCGAACGATTGTAGCTGCAACGTGTTTCTCTCTCTGTGCCCGTTTTTGTCTCTCCTGGAACTCTCTAACAGTCGATCCATTAGACAAACTTTCCAAGCCATAATGTTTAAGTGGGTTTGAAATTAGGTGGAAAGAGTTTGTTCATCCCAAGGAATCATTGAAAAGGATTAATAAGAGCTCCTTGAGCACCAGGAATCCTAAGAAACAACCAAGAAACAGCCATACCCAAAAGGATATGAGAATTATCAGATAAAGTGATGAGTTTTCTGCTGCTTGAATTTGCGTCTCATCCCAGGGCAGCATCTGTCAGAGGACACTTCCAGTTCTCCTTCAATGTGCTGCTGGCATTGCCCATCCCTGTTACCACCCTTCAGGAGATCATTATGGAGACAAAGTGGCTATTACTTTTTTTATTAGTAATGAAACAGGGAGAAAATTGGTGGCACAGAATTGATACAAATCATTAAGAGTATCTGATAATTCTTCAGGTCAGAAAGCCCAACTGTGGCTCAGCAGGCTTCCCAGCTCTGTTTCCCTGATTTACAGTTGTCATTGTACTGTGAAACCTCAATTCCTGCAGCCCCGCTCAGCTGAAACCCCCAGAGCTGCCTCTGTTCTTTCTGCGAGCGGCCACGCTGCAAGGTTTCGCCCTGCAGCCACAGGGAGTCTCAACTCAATCCTACCTCCACGTTCCCACCCAGTGGAGTCCCCAGGGTCAGCTGGTAAGAAGAAGGAAGAGACCACAAGTGGTTTTTACTGGTGATCCCAATGCTCTCACTGCTGGGAAAGAAGGGGAGTAGCCCCTAGCCTGGCTGGCTGTGGTCAAAGGCTGCTCTGGATGGTCACTGGGAAAGATCTCTGCCCACGCTCTTCGGCTATGTTTTAATGCAAAATAAGGAGAATCTAGGCAGGACAGGAATTCACATGTTGGGTGGCTTCCAGCTCCTTCTCAAGACAGACAAGACAGACAAACAGAGCCATAGAGGCACCTAAGCCCCTGACACTTTCTAAGCAATGGTTGCTTTATCTGCATTTCCCCTTTTCCCAGATAATGGGGATTGTTCATTAATGTAGAAGACAGAGCACACCCAGCTGTCTGCAGTGGCTTCTGGAGGAACTTGTCCCTCACTAGCCTTGAGGATGAGGTTTTTTTATTGAGAGATGAGCTGGTGGGGAGCAATCCTCACCTCTGGATGGCAGTGTCAGGTCACAGCACAGACAAAGTATAGACATGTCCATGCAACACAACTGCCACCACACAACCAGTCTCTACCCCTTCCCACCCTGTGACGTGAATACTTGCTTTCTACAAGTTTTCCACATCTATTAACTGGATTTATTTGCCCATCAGCACCAGAAGATGGTGCCTGGCAGATCTTCTCCATTCAAGAGAACCTTTGCTATAAGATAGGAAGGAGCAGCCAGCTGCATGAAGGGCGAATGTAGTGTTCCTTAAGATACCTGAGTGATAGGATGAGAGGAAGTGGCCTCAAGTTGTGCCAGAGGAGGTTTAGACTGGACAGTGGGAAAAACGCCTTTGCCGCAGAGCGGTGAAACCCTGGCAGAGGCTGCCCAGGGCAGTGGGGGAGTTCCCAACCCTGGAGGGGTTCAAATGCTGTGTGGCCATGGCACTTGGGATCATGTTTCATCAGGCACGGTGGGGTCGGTCTGAAACTTGGACTGGATGACCCCAGAGGGCTTTTCCAATCTTAATGATTCTGTGATCCTATGATTTTCAAACATTTCCTTAAAAAAACCCTGTACAAATTTAGGTAAATGGAATTTTAAAATTAAACCAAATTCATAGTGAAAAGTCCAAGGCTTCCTCCTGGGGACAACATTCAAACGAAATGCCTCAGGTGCAATTGTTTTCCTTTGGGGGCAAGGGAGTTCCAAATACAGCAAAAATTACACAAATCAACAGAATATGCCAGAGTTTTTGTCAAATCTGGATTTTGCCCCTCTCTCAACCTGCTGATGGATTGATTTCAGCCAGCTGTAATCTCCACAATATCCGTTCACGAGCTGTGGCCCACGCCTCTAAAACAATACCTGCTGCTTGCAGTTAATACCAGGGAAGCAGCAGCCTCCTCGGTGCTTCTGGCCATTGGGTGTTGGGGAAAACAAGAAAACTGTGAGAAACCAGAGCTCCTAATCTACCTCACCTACCCACCCAGTGCCCTTTCAGCATCCAATACGGCTTTTGTGTTCTCAGTGTTTTCTCAGTTTAAATCCATTGCTCTGCTCTGCCGATGTACTTTGTCTGGTTGATATTTCTCTGGGGTTGCTTTTCCATTGTTATTTATTCAGGGCCAAGAGGCAGAATGCATTAAATCCACCAGGGTGCCAGTGATATTTTAGTCTCTCCAAGCGTTTCTTCTCTAAATTGTTACACATTCACTCTCTTTTCATTCATTTTGGCCACTTTTGTTGATTTTCCCAGGGGTGGGGGGAGGCAGGGTCTGGTTTGACTTTCCTGCTGCTGGGGTTCAAGTGCAATGAGATTCCTATGAGAGATAGAGGGAAACACGGGTGGGGAGTAGGTGTGCAATGATGCTCATGCACAGGGTCATATAGGGATAGGAAAAAGCATCCAGCTCTGTGGAGGGATGCTTGTGGAGAGGGCTTGCTCATCATCACCCACCCCTGGATGCAGGCAGTTCCCGCTGTCCCGCCAGCCCTCAAGGGGCCCCCACGCCCAGTCCCAGCAGCTCGGTGCTCCCTCCCCTCACCAGGGCTTTGGGGCTCCGTGCTGGCACGCCTGCCAAAGCAAGCTCCGATTTAAAATAAGCATCAACGAGCCAGGCTCTGCCCTTGTGGTGGGAGACATTTTCATTCCCATTTGTTCTGCTTTCAGTATACTCTGCAGACACTCAGCTTTAATGAGGGAGAGTTGTTTTTTTCTTTGACTTTCCCCCCTCAATAAAATGCTAAATATAGATGCCTGGCATTTTCCACTGAAAACAATTTTAGGGGCCTTGCTGTTGTGTAGCTCTCTGATGGCCGAGACTCGGTGGATGGGAGCTCTCCATCAACCCACTGGCTGCTGACCCCTGAAGATCTCCACCGCAGGCAGCTCTCACACCTCAAAGCAGTTCCCCGGGTTTAAATCCCATGGAAAATCCTGGCCATGACCACACTCGCTCCAGCTGCTCCATCCCAGAAAAGGGATGAAATCCCAAATCTAGCCTAAGCCTGAAGATTTGATGGGGATTGGTTGTCCAAGCATTATTCCTGGAGCCAGTTTTCCTCGTGGCTGGACAGACCGATGCATACTCGGCAGATTGGCTTCTGGGATCAGTTTGTCCAGTGCTGTTCTGTGTGATGAGAAGTAGATTTTCTTGACAGCAGATGAGGTCAGCCACATTGACCCAGTCTTCTGCAGCCTCTGCATCCTAAGGCCATCCTTTTATTGGTGCTGTTGTTGATGCTTCTGCCTTTTTGCTCCTTGGCCCTCGAAGGCTCACTCGCACTCACTCCTTGCTCCAGTTGCAGCTGCAACATCAGGGGAAAAATAATTGCTGTTAGGATAAGAAGGCAGGGAGTTGTCTGGGCAAATGCAGTGTGAAACCTCGGAGCCCAGACCACACACATCCCCCTCTGCCCTGGGATCCTCCTCAGCATCCGACAGAGCTGCTCCCCTGGCTCTCTCTTCCCCCAGAGAGAGCAGCATCTCCTCTCTTCTGGGAGCTGCTCTTATCTTCACTCTTAGAGTACAGAGGCCTCGTCTGCATTAAGGCTTTATCACCGTGTGCTGGCGACGCAGTGAGCAGCACCGGTGAGCTCCGTGTTGGGTCCAGTGTGGGGTGCAGACACCAGCCAGCCAGGCTGCAGAGCCCAGAGCTCTCCTCGGCAGCCCAAGCACAGACAGGTTTAAGAAACCAGGTTCTGGCAAGAAATAAAGTCCCCAGAGTTTATGCAATGCAATGCATTCCTGTCTGGAGCCTGGAGATGCTTCCCAGCCAGCCCTGGTCTGTACCAGCACACATGAGGGTGGCGTGTGGGTTGCAGCACACCCTCCAGGTGACGTATTGGTGGGATACCCAGCAGTAATGCTCACGTCTGGAGGCTCCAGGTGGGGGGACAAGGCTGCTGCACTCGCAAGGGGACTTGCTTGGGGGCAAGAGAAGGGGCCACGGGACCCCAGAGCAGCACGGCCCTCTTCTCCTCGCCTGCCCTTCTCTCCAGCATGGAGCAGATTGCAGCGTCTGCCTCTGCTATTGTGTTCCTACCGAAAACATCAGGCTCTTGAGGCAATCTGATATTTATTCTTGGCTTTTGCCCCCAGCATGGGTGATATATGAACAGTCCTGCATTTCCACTCCTTGAAGCTGCTCCTCTAGTCTGATCCATGCTCGGGACTCGCAGGCTACCCTGGGGCTTTTGGAGGGTCACAGGGCTGCCTTCAGATTTCCTGGAGCATCTGAATTCCTCTTGCAAAGTTGCTACATTTCATAAATTCTATTTTTGGCTTAATGAACAGTTGGTACCAATCTGAAGCCTGTTTGTAGCCAGCAGGGTGACCCTGCTAATGTATTCTCCATGACTCTTCCTCCCTGTGGGGCAAATCCCTCCCCAGAATAGCCCTGGAGCCTTCTCCCAGTTTAGTCCAGGCATGAAAACCACTCCATTTTGCTATTCCATCCACAGGCACTTCTGTTTTCCCCACCTGCCCGAGAGGGAGAAAGGAAGGAGGGAAAGCAGATGGAGGCAGAGCTGCAGAGGTGAAGTGTGAGAATGGGAACAGGGCAGAGGGAACACCAGCACCACATCAGGAAATGCTTCTGAGCAGAGCAAGGTGCCAGAGCAAGGGATCTCCCTCATGGGAACAGGGAACGGTCCTGCGTCTTTGGGGAGAAGAGGGAGATCCATAGAATCGTATACTCATAGAATCACAGAATGGTTTGGATTGGAAGGGACCTTAAAGATCATTCACTTCCACCCCCCTGCCATGAGCAGGGACACCTCCCACGGGATCAGGAGTTCCAAGCCCCATCCAACCTGGCCTTGAACCCCTCCAGGGATGGGGCAGCCACCACTGCTCTGGGCAACCTGGGCCAGGGCTTCTCCAGCCTCATAGGAAAACATTTCTCCCAAGGATCTCATCCCAGCCTCCCCTCTTTTAACTGAAAACTATCCCTCCTCACCCTATACCTTCATTCCCTGACCAAGAGCCCCTCCCCAGCTTTCCTGGAGCCCCTTTCAGCACTGGAAGCTGCTCTAAGGTCTCCCCAGAGCTTTCTCTTCTCCAGGCTGAACAACCCCAACTCCAGGTGAAAGCAGACCAAAGCCCACCAGGTCCTGTGCTGGCTGAGCATCCTCTTCCTTCCTTCCACAAAGTAAAGGAGGGTCCACGTGTTTCAGCTCAATTTCCCACGGCACAGAGCCAGAGCTGGGCTTGGGCCATCTCCAGCTACCTGGCCCCACTGTATCTCCTGGACTCGTTGTTGGTTCCCAGTGAGGATTTTCACACCCAGGGGGTTGGAATTCCATAAGACACACTGGGCTATCGATACAGAGCCGGTGCCACCCTTGCTCTGGCCATTCCTGAGCGAATCCCTCTGCATGCGGCCGTGCTGAGGCTGCGTTTCCAGCCACTGTGAGGTCCCCCTGGCTGACTCTGTGAAAGAAGAGGAGCTGGTGGGTTGATACAAAACAGGGGAGAAAATGTCCCTGGTGACTTTTTTTGCCAGTTTCATCCTCAAATAATTCTGCAGAGAGAATTTTTGCATGATTGGATGAAGTGTGAGGAACTGGTCCTTGTTGACAGATTGCACAGGCACTGAACCAAAATCAGGGGGGATTCACTTCATTTTCATCCTTTCTTTTGTTGGAAGAAATATGCAAATACTAATTCAGGTTTTCAGGCAAAGCAGATTTATAAACCCCCTACCCAGAGGATGGATTTCTCTCTGTTAGTCCCACAAACACCACTGAAAACTCTATTTTCCTCTGGTTTATTTTTATGGGTGTAAGTAACTCCTGTACAGCCGTTTTCGCTGAAAGGGTAACATTTTTTAACGGCAGCCCATGTTTAAGGGAACCAAAGCCGCAGGAGATTCCGATGATATATACACTCTAAAAAGGAAGGGCTATTAAAGAGATAAGATATTCGGAGAACATACTCTCTGCAGCGTTAAATAGCAGAGGAGGGAGATAACTTGGGAACTCTGGTAAAGCCACCAAGCATTATGCGAGTAAAACTGTTAGGAGAATCAATTTTCCTTACTGCAGAGATTGTGTTTGCCTGAGTGCGATGTTTATACATTGGCTCCTTTCCCACAACACAGACACATTAAACTGGCTCGCAGGGCTCCATCCTGAGCTCACTGTGGGCTGGGGGCAGGTTCGGTGCAGCAGGGTCCCTCCCATGAGCCCCCCCATCCTACACCCCGCACACAGATCTCACTCATCCTATGAAGCGCATCCCACCTGGTGCCCGCAGAGTCACCACCAGCTCATCACAGGGATGAGTCAGTGCCGCAGCGCTGGTGTTTGCCACCCGATCTGAGCCCTTCGTGGTTTCCCCCTGCAAACAGGGCTTTGAGGTGCAGTCAGGGTGTGCAGCAGAGCCCACGGCTTTCATAGTGCACCAGGACAGCTCGAGCCTCCTCTGCCCCGACAGCCAACAGCTCTGAGTACACCCAGCCAGCTTTAATGACAGTTATTTACCACGGTATATGGGCCATATCCAGCCCTCTCGGATCAGCCCCTGGTCTCATAATGAGATTACCAAGTTTATTTTAGTTGAGAAAGACACCAATAAAAAGGATTTAAAAACCCCTCGGAGTCCAGCCATACCCCAGAGCGCCCAGCCAGTGGGAGAACTCCAAAAGCTTCTCCGTTTGTTTTCCTTTCGGAGAGGAGCCGAGGCCACTGCCTCCTGCATTTTTGCGCATCAGCAGCATCTTCCCAGGTTGACCCCATGTATTATGGATGCATTAAAATCTTCATGTTCTGAATGGAAACTGCATTATTCATGGCTCTGCTTATAGTTTGTCTTTAAAAGCCCTGCAGCCTTTTAATGAATTGCTCCTATTTTAACATCAGCAAAGACCAGATATTTTTGTTTAAATTTTTTAAGAGTAATCCCTGTGGATTTTTCTCCCCCACTCTTCCCCTCTCTTTGAAGGCTCAAGGCCACTCAGAAGACAGGATGGTGCTGGTGGAGGACAGAGGCAGATGGGAAGGTGTGAGGGTTTGGGAGTGATGGGAGCCACAAGCACGTGTTCAGGCCCCTGCGCCAATTCCAGCCCCACACATGGGGCTGGAGGTGCTAAAACCTCCTCGGGTTAATGATGGGGAGTGGGAGCTTCATGGAGCACCAGCTCAGTGATGCAGCCAGCAAGTGAACCGAGTGCACACTAATCAGCCTGTTCCAGCCTTAGGCAACCGTAGCTTCTCATGGGAAGGTTTGGTTTGAGTTGCACCAAGATTTCCTTGCAATTTTCCTGTAACAAGAGAAAGGGAGAGATGGAGAGGGTGACGCCTTGGGTGGTGTTGGGTAGAGTCATGATTAAGTACAGGAGGTGTTGGCAGTCGGTGGTGTCTGGGACAGAGAGGTGTGGTGACACCCCACGGAGTCACCTCCACCGAGCAGCTGAATGCGTGGCCACCTCCGGAGGCTGGAGTGAGAGGGAGCAGCATCGGCAAGGCTTGTGTGGTCTGGAGGCAGGGATGGAGACCCAAAGGCTCTGCCTTGGGGTGCAGGAGCACAGCACGGGGCAGAGGCAGCACCCGCATGGGCACAACCCCAGCCCTGTCGGTGAGGCTGCCTCCGCCTCCACCTGCAGCGAATTTAGTCTAATGGCTTAAACACAGATCCTGTTTCCAGGCAAACATCCCTAGTGTTCTGTCCCTGGTGGCAGGGAAACTCCTTAAATCAAAGCCGGGCGATGCGATAGCTGGGGCACAGCTCTGTGTTTTATTGATCACATCTGGGCTCCTCTGGGGCTGGGATGGGGCTGCAGCAAACTGCGGGATGGATCCCGGGGGACAAGTTTCTGCCCTCCTCATGCTCCGCAGCCGTGGCCCCGCACAGCGCCTAGCACCAAATGCTGGAAGCAGAGAGGAGAACTGCATCAAGCCTGTGAGAGCACGAGCTTTTCTGAGTGTACTACCATGGATTCCTTTTGTTTCACAAGTTCCCATGAGTTTCTCAGCACATTGACTGCAGTTATGATTGTTTGGCATGGATCTCCTAGTTACCTCTGAGACTTGGGTATGGAAAGGTTTGAAAAAAAGCAAGAGATTTGAGGCATTTCCCTTCCTCTCCCCTCCAAATGTGATTAAATACCCCTCTCCCCTTGCTTCGTCTCAGCGCTGTGACGTGCTGTGGCGATGACTGGCAGTGCGGCACCAGGATGGCCAGCTGGGCTTGTGGGGTCTGTGTCACGGCTGAGCAGCTTCCCACGATCCCAGGCTTGTTCCCGAGCTGCTCCTTGTTATTAATGGTGCAGGATGTGCTGGCATTGGTGAGGTCCCTTGCAGCCATCCTGCTGCCGTGCCTCTGTTGCTGTCTGGGATGGAGCAGCATGAGCCACGTCACACCTCTCTGCCTGGGTTTCATTACATGAGAGGAATTTTTTTGAGGCAATTAGAGGATTCACAGCTTATGGTCACCAGCACTTTTCCGGTGCTCACCTTGGGAAGGAGGCAGGGCCAGTCAGGATGGGGGTTTTAGGAGAGAGTGGGGGACAGACTGTGGTTGGCCTGGCTGGGTGGAGGCAGAGGGGTCTGCACCCACCCCAGTGCTGGCCCCAGACTCAGGAGCTGCAACTCCAGTGGGACGATGTCGCTGTGCCCTGTGGCAGGGACCCCACTGGTCTCATCCTGGCAGTGCCCCAGAATGCAGGGCAGCCTCAGCTCAGGCACGAGTCCCTGCACGGATCGGCAGGACGCTCGCACCATCCCTTCTTCCATGGCCCTGTGCTCCTGTGCCCTCCCTCTCCGCCTGTCAAGGGGCTCTGATGAGAAGCGAGCAGCGCGGCCCCTCGGGGATGTGGCAGTCATGTCCCATTTCAGAGGCAGGATTCTTCCCGTCACATTGTTTTGTCTGTAAGCAGGTCACCTCTCGTTTCCATAATATCACATTTCCAGGACAGCGCTGCCCGCAGACCTGCCATTCATGCTCGATTGGAGAGCCGTTGTTGCCTGCAAAGAGCGCAGATATAAGTGATGTCTTAATTCATTGCACATTCTTAAATAAAGGAGAGAGAAAGAAAAGGAGCGGCTCAAGGTCAGCACTCATTGCTGAGTGAGATTTCTTCAGCAGATTGTCTAAAATAGCCTGGAAAAAATAAATAAAAGCAAATTGATGGATACAATATATTTGAGGTAATAGGGGGGTGAAGATGAAAGGAGAAGCACCAGCTTGACTGCTAGCTTGGTGTGAGAATAAAACCCTTGCAAAAATACTCTCAATTGCTATTTTACTGGCTGACCTGAATGCTTAAAAAAAAATAATTGCTGACTTAATCATCGCAGACGCTGAAGCCATTTGTGCAGGGCAAATGCTGGGAGCATCCTTCAAAAATTATTTTACAACTAAAACTCAAATTCTGGTTGGAGTAAACCAAATGTATTTGAAGTCAACAGAAAGATTCTCTATAACTTTCTTGAGCATTGGATTTCGCCCCTGGAAAGCTTTTAGGAGGCTTTTATTTTTCTACGTTTTCCACAAATATTGCTATGATCACTTTGGAGGGCTTGTTAATGGGATTTTTTGGCGGAGGATGAACTTTGCAGATCAGTGGTGTTACACATTTGACCAGAAATGTTCTCCAGAACCAAATTGTGTGAGGCAGCATGAGGCTGTGTGGCCAAAGCAGGAAGGGAGAAATGTCACAGATAGCACTGGAGGGACTGATTTGCAAGCTGGCTGTGATAGAACAACATAAAGCAGCAGAATAATCTCAAGAAATGAAATAAGGACCAAGAAAGCCCAATTGCATCTGTAGATGCTTTGTCTGTGAAGCGTGGGGCTGTGTTGATGGAGTCAGCTGTGGGCCACTCTGTCCTACCTGCAAATGCAGCACCTGGCAGGAACTTGTACCGCTTTGATGGGCTGTAATTATTTTTTTGTTTCTTTAAAAGAAGCACTCAGAAATAAATACACTTTAAAAAAAACAGGCAAAACCTTGTCAGGATGGAGTGGAATAACCCCAGAAGGAACAGCAAATCCGCAGCTGAACGCCTTCGCAAGGCTGGCCGGAACCGCAGCGGTGCCTGATGGAGTTGATTACCCATCCCCATTGCTGCTGGGTCTGTTTTTTCCAGGTGTGAGCAAAGCAGACCCAGTGGGACACACAAGGTACCAGACATCCCTTGCAGCATCCTTGGGAAGCAGCTTCCCAGGCTGGAGGAGAGGAGGGGTGAGAGCCTCCTGCCGCATCCCCACCTGGACATCTCGAACTACGTCCCCTTTTTTACTGCTCCAATTGGTTGTTTCCAGTGAGACAGCGAGACCACAGGTAATGAACGCGTGTTGCAGTCAGGATGTCATGTCATAAACAGTGTCAAAAACAATTCCCAGAGCGCGTGTGTGACAAACATTAAAAATGAGCTGGGCGTTCATACTCGGATGTGACACAGCAGGCAGAGCAGAACCACCCATCGAGAGGGGAGAACAAAGCTGCTAAGAGAGACAATGCAACTGCTGTCATTTTGTCCAGAACAGGACTTTCTGGTCAAAAAGTAAATACCACGGGGGGAAAAAAACCACAAGTTAAAATGTAGGTGGATGCCTTGGAGGATTTATCATGAACAGAGCTATCACAGCCATGCTGACTGCTTCCTGGCATGGGGAGCTGCCCAAACTGGTAATGCTTTTGGCATGAGAAATGCTGCTGTGTACACAGGAGTTTCTAATCATTAAATGCCATGGAAAGCAAGTGCCAAAGAGTCCTTCTCCAGCAGGATGCTCGGGCACTGAGCGCCTGCCCTGCCTTGGTGAGGGAGGTGATGCAGCACTGCTCATGTGTGAGCAGCCCCAAGGGAGAATCATTACGGTGGCAGGAACTCCAAAGTGAGGAGAAGACAGACAGGTGTTCTCTTTTATGTAAGATCCACTCTTCCCCACCCTCCTTGCAGGCAAATAGCAAATCCCAAGCTGTAATAACAGGATCTCAAAGGTGGGAGATGTTTTGATGCCATATCTCTCATTCAGGGCAGGGCACGCACAGCTCTGCCGACAAGCTGCTATTTCCCACTTTGGCGTGTCAGCGCTCATGGGTGGACGCCTTCACTGCATCCCAGATCAACACCAGCAAAGCCTGAACCCACTCAGAAGCTGCGTTTAGTCACTCCTCCCTGGGCTTTCCTCTGGTGCCAGCTCCTGCCTCACCGCTGCTTCCATTTCTGCGAAGCACCACAGCCGACACAAGCGCTCGCCAGCTCTCCCTGTGCTTCCCGAGAGCTGAAGCACAGACATCACAAGATTAAAGGAATCGGCAATTTTGAGTGCCCAATTTGAGGCAGATGATTTTTTTGATGGTACTTGGCCTTTTATATAGCGCTCTCGATGTTCAAAGCACAGCTCCTGATGGCTTCCTTTGGAGACATGAATGTTTAGCACTGCTGAAATCAGCTCCCCTGATCTCTGATTTGAATATCCAAGAATATCGCACATGCAATGTGATGTGCACCAGTGAAAATCATGGATGGGGAAGGACTCCAGCCAGCACTGCCTAACCATTGTATGTCAGGCTCTGGCTGATCCCCAGAGGAACTCTTGAGAGCCTCAGCCCTAAGTCCATCCTTCCTTTTCCTGCTCCAACCTGATCAGGACACTGCATTTTAATGGCAAAGATACAGCAAATCCTGATGGGCTATATGCAAGCTGTCATTGCTCGAGGCTCAGCACGTGGTCAAGCTGGGTCATGTTTTCTAGGCAGGAGGACAGGGAGGGCACATTCCAGGCACAAAGACATTTCCACAGTTTTGAAGCTTCTGTTGTAAAGAGACCTGATGAGGAACGAGAGCATCGTAAAGAAACGCATACCAGAATGCAGCAGATTTTTTGCAAGAGCTTCGTTCTTGGGAACAAATTAACCATTTTGGCTGACACTCCCCAGAACGAGTTAGCTTGAGGCAGACACCAGCATGGAAAATTTCATCTCAAACAATTAAAGTCTGGCAAAGCCGTGAGCAACTGCAAATGCAGTCTCGTAATGTGTGGGCCAGGATAAGCTCAGTAACCAGCATAGCATCCAGTCTCCCATTTACTTATCTATTTCTGTAATTATTTGCTTAATCACAGAGCACTTTTAATACTGTAAGCATAATTAATGTGTTATTAAGAGCCATGCAGGCCATAAACCTCCTCGTGTCATAAGCAGAATAATTTGCATTTGCAGACATTTTTTTCATCCAAAGATTCTTAAAACACTTTCCTGAAGTAGACATCATTAACCCCAGGTTACAGATGGTGAAACTGAGACAGAGCAAGTGTAAAGCCAATTGTCTCTTTCATTGCTAATGTCCTCGCCTGGCAGATCAGTCAGACGGGTGCCGTGCACCAGAATGCACAATCGGCAGGTCCTGCTGCCGTGGCGAGGATCTGGGCAAGCTGGGCTGAGCCAACACCTCTCCGTGGAGATTCACCCTTCACACCAGCTTGGGGTTATCCCCGCCAGTGGAGAACAACTGCTGGCATCACCCTGAGCAAATCTGCAGGAGAGATGAAAGGATGGCACTGATGAGCGCAAGGGAAGAGCAGAGATGCCGTGTCCGGAGAGATGCCCGGAGCCTGTGTGGCTGGATGCAGCCCTGCTGTCCCAGGGAATGGGACCTGGCAGAGGGGTGGGCAATGCTGAAGGAGATCTGCAGCCTCCATCCATGCAGACGGCTGAGCATAGGACCTTGGGAGCACACCGAGTCAGCAGGAATTCCAGAGGCAAGATTGAAATACTTTGGTTTGGATTGGAATTTACTTCCATTTATATTTCTTTTAGGAGTGTTTGTGAGAGCAAAGCCATTCCTGAGTATCAGACAAAACTTGTTCCTTACTCTGTGCATCCTCTCGGCTCCATGGGGCTGAGCAGCTGACAGGGGCTGCAGGTGAGCCTGGATCTGGAACAAGGAGACCAGAGATCTGGAGGGACAAACAGATCATTCTCTTCACTTTCCTCCTGCCCCACCTCCCAAATCACAGAAGAGCTTAATGGGCTCTGCCCTTTCCCAGAGGGAGAGGAACAGAGGAGGGACAGAGATGTCTGGCCCAGTTTCTCCAGGAAGCCTGGTGGGGAGGGGAGCAGCTTCTCAGGGCTGGAGCAGAGTGATCCTGAAATGCAAATCTGTGCAGCATCCCTCCCAGCCATCCCTGTTCTGGAGGAGTAGGGACAACTGACTCTCTTCCCTCCTGGACTTGGGCTCCAGGCAGCTGGTGCTTGGCATTTACTTCTGTCCTTCCCTGGCTCTGGATGCCTTGCAAGCGGTTAACAGAGGATGCACTCACTTTGCTTCTGTTTATGCAGGTGCTGGCTTGAAGAGCAAATATTAGTGCTTATAAAATATTTTGCAATTCATTTCCTGAAGGAGCAGCAGCCCAGGGTGACGTGGCAGAGCCCTAATGCTCATCGAGGTGCCTGCTGCTGGTACCCTGCCCGCAGCGCAGCCCCTGCCAGCCCTGCTGCCCCAAGGGCTGCGGACAGAGCTGAGCCGCCTTGCCCAGGCCCTGCCTTGAAATCCCCATTGGAAGGGAGGGCGGGTTTACTTCCCCAGATACCTTTTAGGTCTTCCTGGCTAGAGAAAGCTACAGCCATCCCAAGGCTGCCTGGAAAGAGGAGAGCAGGAGGAATCCTCAGTTGCTCCTGGTGCATCAGCTGTGTCAGCCAGGGGGCTCAGCTTGGCGGTGCAGTCTGCTTTCAGGCTGTTCCCCACACCATTCATGTGACAGAGGGTCAGGAGGGTCAGGAGAAGCAGAAAGCCTTGCTCTTTGCCCGAGGACACCCCAGCAACCTGGGCTGCAACCACACCAGCTGCCCCATGCCTGCAGCTCACTGCCACGCTGTGAGCTGTCTCAGGGTCGGGTTGTCTCTCTCAATCTGTCTGGTTTTGATCAGGCTTTGTGTCCCGCAGTTGAGAGCCTTTCCCTGATGACAGTTTCGTCAAAACGATTACATTTCAACACAAATCCTTGGTTTTGACAGCTCAACATTTTCTGACAAAAACCAAACCAAAACAAGGCGGACTTGGAACTTTCTCAACCAGCTGCAGCGTCATGTTGATGAGATTGTACATATTTGGGTGAGAAAAGGAATGGGAAACACCCGTAAGCTTTCCTAGTTTGGTTCCCGGGGATTGTATTTCAAAGCGTGCGACAGCCCTGACAAACCCAGCCCTGGCGCATGAGGCGAGTTGGGTGAAATACAGCTGCCGTCCAGCGCCGTCACCACGCGGGAACGCTTTGGGCTGGGGGCAGAGAAAATTACAGTCGTGAAGATTTAAGGAGGAGTAGAATCGGCTGGGTTTGCTGGAGCTTGATGAGGAGGGTTGCTGTGGGAAGAGTGATGGGACTCCAGTTACTCGTTGCGTGTTTCCATCAGCTCCCCCATCACTGGTGCAAATGCCCTATTTAAGAGCAATGGGCTAAGAAGTGTTGGCTAGTCAAAGCCCTCTTGTCTTTTAATGCTTTTCCCATATCACAACAACCTGCTTGCCTGAAAGTTAGAGGTCCCTCCAGCCTGGGCTGCGCTAACTCCACTTTTCCAAGTCAGGTTCCTCTTCCATTCTCGTCTTGCAAGTTTTCAGCTCCCCTCTTCATGCCTCCTTGCACCCCTGGGCTGGAAAAGCAAAGCAGACCGAAACAACCCCCAGACCTGTTCATGCATTAGGGATGGGGATGTTCTTCTCTTTCATGATTTGCATTGCAAAGAGAAAGATCAGGAAAAGGGTAGGGATGGGGAAGCATTCACCTGGCATTCTATCCATGTTCCACTTTCCAGTGTTTTGCTGAACTGGGCTGCCCAGGAGGAGAAGGGCACCAAGACAGAGCTGCAGCATCAATGGGTTGAAATCTGTGCCTGATGGTCCCTGCTGAGCCCAGCAGCTCCTCCTGCCCAGAAGTTTCTGAAAGGATAGCCCAGCAGCCCAATCCTGTGCTCCAGTGTGACTGGGGATGTGCAGCTCCTTGGCAGCGGAGAACTGGAGCAGGAGGGAGAGGCTTGATGTTGATTGAGAGCGATGTCTTTGAGATACGAGAATTTGAAAAATGAGACCTTAAACATGACTATGCTGGCTGTTAGGGAGCCTGCTACGAGGAGGAGGAGGAGGGGAGACGGGCTTTTCCTTTTCGAAAGTCTTCTTGGTTCCACTGGATAATCTCAATTTACAAAACAGCTGAGTTTCAAAATGCTGCAATAACCCACTCATTATCCCTCCTTGCCAACCAGTGCCTCTGGGTATGTAAGGGGAGGGTGGGATGGGTACTTTAGGGATAATTGCTGCGCACACTTGAACCCCTTAGGAGGTGGCAGACTCTGATTTGGGGGAATTCTTCCAGGTGCACAGGCAGCTGCTCCATAGGGAGACTGTGCTGGGCCATGCCATGCCATGCCATGGTGTGCCGTGCTGTGACATGCTGTGCCATGCCAAGGCATGTCTGCAGTGGGACTCACATTAAGGCAGCCGAGCTCCACGCAGAAATTCTACTTGGCTGTGCACCAGGTTCATGCCAGGAGCAATCAAAGGCATGGGATACAGGAGTCAGCAGGGCATCTGAAGAGGTTCTTCTAGTATCAGCTGTAGAAATAAAGAGCAGTCCCAGGACTGGGAAGTGTGCAGAGCTCCTGGGGTAGTTTCTAGCTGGAAGGTATTACAGAGAAGTGGTGGAAGCCAGAACTTGCTGTGGGTGCCAGGCTGAACTCAGCCCTTTCCAAAATGGCCAGCAGAAAGAACATCCTTGAGCAGGTCTGAAATCCTGGAGGTGTTGGGATCCCAGACAGCCCCTCGGCTCCAGTGCTGGAGCTGTGTGTGCTGGAGGGCACTAGGATGCCCGAGGAGCCATCCCTCTGGAACCCTGGGCAGAGCTGTTGGCTTGCAGGGCACCAAGGGCAAAGCAAGCAGGTTGTTAGCTGGGAGATCACTGGCAGAAGCTTCCCAAAACAAAAACATTGTAATGAAAGATTTAATTTCCAATGAACCGGGATTTTCTTTCCAAGCACATCTCTGCCACTGAAGGAGCCCAGCACTGGGAGCCACTCCAAAGCCCTAAGCCCCTCCATCCCCTCTGTTCCTCCAGCTCACGTTGCCTGCACATGGGGCTCTGCTAAGCCCGGGTCCTGCAGCCCCGCTGGCACTCAGCCCTCTGGCTGGGGCAGGAATGTGTGACCAAGAGATTTTAAACTGTCCAGGAGTCGAGCTGCTGACAAAAGCATCTGAATTACCCACAAATAGTTTGATTTCCCAAGCCCTTTAAAGTGTGATATTTTAATAACATTTCCAAGGGAGAATTTCATACACACAAAAGACACCGATGGGCCCAGCTGCCCCTTACTGCTTGCAAGTAATTCCTTTACTGAAGGATTTTTGTCTTTCTTTCTGAGTAGCATTTGGAGCGGTGCTCGTCCTGTGGTGCTGCAACACCAGCCACCTGCCACAGCCTGCAGTCAGCCAGAAGAAGTGAACCTGACTGCACACGTAACGCCAAACTGACCACCGAGGCTCAAATGCACCCACCCCCTCCCCAGTCCCCCACAGAGCAGCAGAACAAAGAGGGGAAAAACAAGAAGGTTTCTTTAAAAAGCTGTTTCCATTTTCCATAGCATTGTTAGGTGAGGATGAAGCTACGTGGTTTCCCCTGGGGCTCAGCCCAGCCTAAAACCAGGCGTTTCATCCTTTAGCATAACTGTCTGGGGACCATAACGGTGGCCCCAGAGCATGAAATGGGGGGTTTTCTAAAGCATCTGGCTTGTCCCTTGTCTGGGATGGCTCCAAATCTGCTTTAGAGCAGTTGTGCTTAACCATCGTGGTGGGGGAAGGCCTCCAGCGTGGGGCTGCCAGCCCGGCTGTGGTGGAGCTCATGAGGAGAAGGGGCTCTGGTGGGGTCCGTGGCTGACAAAGGCAGGAGAGCCCAGGCTGATTTTAAACAAGGATTTAAAGGGCACTGAAAATGTGAGCGCATCCCCTCTGTTTGGCACTGAATGGCACCCCCAGCTCTAGCCAATGTGCTCTCTCCTACGTTACCAAAGCCTTGTGCCTGTGTGGCTGATGCTGCCCATGAGTCCTTCAAAATGTCACGGTTCTGGTGTCCCTCCTTTGCTTCTGTTCTTTCCAGCGAGGAGGAGGGAAAACCCATTAGATTACCCCTGAACACACCCCTCCTTGCAGCCTCCATCCTCCCATTAGCTCGGCACCCCCTGCGACGCTCAGCGCCGTTGGGAGCGGTGTTGCCTTTTGCTCCCTTTCATCCACTCTGCGACATTCACGCGTTGCCATGAGGGGCAGAGGAGGGTTTCCATTTAGAAGGACATGACAGGACCCCGGGGGCTTGCCATTAAAAGGAAGATGATGAACGAGGGAAGAAGAAAAAAGACAAGCCAGCCATCTCAGCTCTTTCTTCTCCCTTTTTCCCCCCAAGTCAGAAGTTCCTAATTGGTCTGAGCTCTGCGGGTGCCTCAAGCTCCCCTCCTGGACCACCGACCCCGCACTGCCCGATGGGACCCACCACCCACCCTGGCACATCGACCACCGAGACCATTGCCAGCCCCTTCTCGCTGCTCATCTCCCCCCTGCTCCCCACAGAGACGTTCATTCCTGCAAAGACGTGACAGAAAAAGGTGGAATAAATAATTGTAAAGACCTGAAAAAACATTTTTGTGGTGGGAAATGCATTTGGGGAAAGGGCAAAAAAATAAATAAGAGGGAAAAGTTTTGAACTGATGAAGAAAACAGGGGCTCATCAGAGTTCCGGAGAGACCCCATTTCCCATTAATGGAGAAAGCAAATTGGAGCCTAATTGCTGGATTTGTACAGAGTTTTTACGTTGCATGAAACAGGATCTGTGTTATGATTCATGTGTTCTGTGCAGCAAGCGAGCAACTTCAGGAGGCAAGCTGCTTTAGCAATCAAGCATTGCTGGGGTTCCAATGGCAACGATCTCTGAGTCGGCTCATCGCCCCAGCACGGGGAGAGCACGGGAGGCTGGATGGGCAGGGCACTGCTGAAGAAGGACCACAAGCCCACCCTGTACCAGGCTGGAGCACCTGAAGGTCCTGCAGCTTCCCACAGTGCCTCCAACCCCACTCCTCCCAGTGCTGCTTTCTCCATTCTTGCTGCCTTGCAGGTCAGGTTTTCTGAGGCAGCAGGATACTCATGGGCACTTGTTGCCCAAAGCTGACCAAATCTCTTCACCACTGGAAATGATGCTGTGGCTTGGCAGGGGCTGCTGGAGGTGGGATTGTCTCCTCTGCTGCTGCCTTGCAGTTAGCATGTCCATGGGAACAGCCATGGAGAGGAGACACAGCAGCTCCAGGGAGCAGCACAGCTCGGGGAGGGGGAACCATGGCACATATACTGTTTTAAAAAAAGAGAGAAGGAATTAAAGATGAAGATTAGAAAGGAATGAAGACAAAATATTTTCTCTATTCCTGACAGCTGGACAGACTTCATTTTGGAGGCTGCTTTGCCTGGGAGCATCTCATATGTAAACAGCTCGTGAGAAGCAGATCCTGTTGCTCTCAGGGGCTATCACTTCAGCATCATCATTGCAGATGATTGTCTCCAAGTCCTGGTGGGACTCAGACCATTATGATGGGAGAAGCACCCTGCAGCTGTGTGGGGCAAAGGAGCAGTGTCACACAGAGCCTGCACCCCACACCTTTAAGCAGTAATTGGGAAATATTTTATGAGTCAAAAATACTGTTTTGGCAGGATCCTTCGCAGGCACTTGTAAGTGCTTATCTCCGCACTGGAGCTGGATGCTGTAGGCCTTTGGAATTGGATGCTTTTGTTCTTTGTGCAAAGGCCCAACCTGGTGTAGGTGCTGCTGCAAAGGGAATAAAAAAAACACTTGAAGATATAAACACTCTGTTGTCATCTGCTGCACCCACCAAACTGTTTCTGTTCTTAAAATAATTGTGTATGTGTTAAATGCTGACTAATTAATGTGCACATATTTAGAGGAGGATTAACAGCAACGTAATCAATGCAGATCTATTATGGCTAATTACTTATGTGTATCTATTACATACCTCCTAATCTTCTATAAATATGGTTTTTATAATCACTTTGTTAGCAGGTATCTAAAGTAACACGAAGAATTTGCAACACAAGTTGTATCCTGGCTCTGCTCCAGCTCAGGTAATTACACCCCAGCCTCACTCAATCCCTTTACAGCTTCCCCTGGGAATGGATTTATTTTTAACTTCCTATCCCAAACTGCCTGACAGTGTCACTAATAACCATGGGCCACTCACGCCCCAAAGGGCACCGTGGCATCGCGGCAGAGAGTGCGATGAGGGATCTCTGCACTGTGAACCTCAGAACATGCTGTGTATGTTTAGTCCATCAAAAAATGGTAGTTATTAGTCCCCATGGAATATCAGTAACAGCTTTCCAGTCTGGGGAAAAGACGCTGTTAAATAATGAGGAGGATCTGAGAGGCTTGGTGGATGAGATCTATCAATCTGTCTGTCTGGGCTCGTACACCACACTCATCACTGTGCTCTGCGGCCCCAGCTCTCCTCCAGGGACCGACGCTCAAATCCTGCTCCTGTTACAACTCGTGCTGGGTCTGATCCACCCAACATCACAGCAGCACCCGGAGGAGGAGAGGATCTGATGCGTTTGGACCCCGATGAAACCCTGGGATGCAGGGTTGTCCAGCATGGAGCTGCGAGAAGGTTGTGGGCAAGGGCAGTGGGAGCCCTGCAGAGCCGGGCAGGACCTGGGCTCTGGGCTGGGAGGAGGAAAACCATGGGATGGGAAGAGGAATATCACAAGCTGGGAAGAGGAAGGCCATGGCCCAGCTGTGGGATTGTGGCAGCTGTGTGGGAGTGGCTCCTCCCCACCTCTACCCAGGCTGCTGCTTTGCCTCTGGGTTTGCAAGCATCAACCTCTGTTGGCTTTTTTTTCGCTTTTATTTTGAGACACGACCTTGGGAAGAGCACTGCTGGGGTGAGACCTGTCATGCACAGCAAATGGTAAAGAAGTGGCAGCTGCACAAACGTCAGGCTGTCCGGAGGGCTCAGGAAGCTAAAAACAACATACATGTTTCACCACAAGTTCAATTACACTTGGGTTAAGTTTGGCACTTCAGTAGTCAAAACATCTTTCTAATGTCTCCTCAGGCTGGAAAACCCCCTCCAATAGGCACAGAAAGGGGGAAGCGTAGCCCAGTCTGCTGCTCCAGACTATTCAGAGTTCAACCATGTAATTGAGATTAATCACTTCTTCCCGTGATGCCCAGAAATACCTTTCATGTCTGGAGCACTCTTCCCCATTCTGAGAGACTTGAACTTTGATACTTTCAGGGTGATGGTAATGGAAGGGGAGAGGGCAAGTTGGGGATCCATCAGCCAGGATCCTGCATACAATGTGCAGGAGCAAAGCAAGTGCTTGCCAAGTGTTGCTCCTGGTCTACAAGGTGAGATGCTGCTCGTGCTGGGACATTGACCCACCAGCTGCTCTGTCTCCATTCGATCACGTTGTGCCTCACCATCCCAGAGGTCCATGTCGTGCAGAGGTGAATTAGTTATCTAATTGGCAAACTCCTTTCCTGTGAGCTTTCCCAGCTCTGCAGTAGCATCAAGCCAGGCACAAATCATCCCTGCCTGCTCCCACACAGGGGCGAGCACAATTCCATGTGCTCTGCTCTCTGGCTTCCACCAGGCAGCTCCAGGAAGGTGAAGAACCCTCTCAGAGGCCAAAGGTAAATGAAGCTACTTCCATCAGTAGTTCAAGTGAAGCACTGCACTGCGGACATGTAGATTTAGTCTTCATAAGAAAAGTATGTGATATCTTGCTTATGTTTTCCCACATGTTGCTGTCTGTTTGGGATCATGTTTCCCAGAGAAATTACGGTTGCCCCATCCCTGGAGGTGTTCAAGGCCAGGTTGGATGGGGCTTGGAGCCCCTGATCCAGAGGTGTCCCTTCCAATCCAAACCATTCCCTGATTCCATGGACGGTGTCACCTCAGGGATGCAGTGCACGTCCCAGCACAAGGGACTTGTGAAATCAGCCTGGCCGGGCTGAGGAGCCTGCGTGTGATGGTGAGAGCAGCCTGGGCTCCATGCAGAAAGGGAGGTGCTGGGCTGGGAAGCGGGTTGTGCTGCCGGCACAGGCATGCTTGCAAGCTTTGCTTTTCCATTTTAACCTAAAGACCCTAAAATATTGTGTTCCAGCTGACAACTAATAAAAGCTGTCGTGTCCTGTATCACGGCAAACATCTGCCAGTGGTATGGCTCCCAGTGGGATAAAAAGCTCCAACAGGAGTTCAAGAGCCTTTTTGGGGGCTTGCTGAAAGAGAGCAGAGGGAGAAACAGGCGTGCGTAAGTCAGGTCTTTGCCTCCAGACAGAGGTGCTCCTGAGCAACTCTTGGCCAACCACGGAGGAAGCACGGCTTCGGATGAAGACGAGTCAGACCCCGGAGAGACTATCCAAAGGTCAGCAGCATCCCAACTGCAGGAGATGTGGTACACCCGCTGCCTGGGTAACTTGAGAAGGAGTCAGCTAAGCTGCTGTAAGACACAGACTTAACGGCATTTCTCTCCCTGCGTTAGGTAGGCTGCTAGATGTTTATTGGTTCTGCTCTCAGGACGGGATAAGCTTGCACATTACCAAAGCTTACACAGAGCCTCAGAGCCCCTTCTTGGCATCAGCAGCGCTTGACCCTTCATGTGCTTTAAAGCTGAGCATGTGTGTGTTTATACGAGCAGAGCCTCGGCAGACAAGCACCGTACGTGATGGGAGCCTGCGAGGCACGTGGACCTGCACCCTTGCGTTTCGTAAATAAACACAGTGAAGCAAATCACTGCCCGTCCCTCCGCCTGATCCTGCCATCCTCCACATGGTCATGTCGGAGCGTGCAGGACAGTCACATGGAGTAGGAGCACTGGGGAGCAGAGGCTGCGAGAGGAGGACTTCGGGCTGTGGTGCTCAGAGCCGGCTGGGATGCTGCAGCCCACAGAGGTGGATCTGTCCTGCTCCTGGGGCATGGGGGCCACCAGCAAGACCCAGCCCAGCTCCCAGTATGGTGCTGGGCAGGAGCCTCCATGGATTAAACCATACAGTACCAGGTGAACAAGGAAAACCCAAACAAAAGCAGTGTGTGGTAGCACAGCAACTGTGTGCGAAGGAAATGAGTAAAGACCCGACAGGACTCACTAATGGCTTCCACTGCGTGCCTCTGTCTCTTACAAGGTCTTCACTGTGCTAGTTTGGACACATCCCATTCCCACAGACCCTCATTATCCTACTTGTGTTCACCGCAGTTCTCCATAAATATTTTATGAGTATCCTCTTTGCAAGCCTTTCGTTTGGATTTGCCCAGTGAAACCATCTGCATCGAAAGGAGAAGAGTAAAGAGGGGAAATGAATAACAAGAATGATCACGGAAAAGAGTGGGGGGAGAGGGGACGATGGCAAGGAAAAGAAAGCTCTATCTTTCCTCGATAACTAGGTTTTCTTGCCTGTGCTGTCATCTGATAATGGGAAAGCAACTGTGTCCCTTAACCAGAGGATCCTTGTTTTCAGGAGGCTGCCCAGCTCTCTCTCCCCTCTCCCACACACATTGCTCAGCGGGAGAATCCCCAGCCTTGCCACCTTGTCCCAGAGCAGGGGAAGGGGAGAACAAGATGAGGAAACAGCCCCAGCACCTTCCCACCTCCCTCGGTAAGACACGTCCACCTGCTGTGTCCTACACGGCTGCGAGCTTTGCTGGCCAGGCAGCCTTGGCAGACGGGAGGGTTCAAGCACAGCTCACACTGCAGACACCAGGGTGGTGTGAGCCCTGCCAAGCAGGGTGTTAGACACACGGTGCCCAGGGCGTGCCCACGCACAGCATCCTCCACAGCCCTGGCCTGGGATCCAGCCTGGACCTTCTTTGCCTCCATGCAGGTGGAGACAGCCCTCTCCAGTGGGATCTGCTCCTCTGCCCAGCTCGGGCACGCGGGCCGTGGCCCCGGTTTGCCTTTGAGAGCTGCCCTGCATCCTCTCCCATTGCTGGGTGCTGCATTCCCAGCCCCAGGCTTTCCCTACTGTGGTTTCTGAGGGGCAGCTCGATCCCTCTTCACCTCTGACTCCACCAAGGAGAGCCTCTTACAGAATCCCTATCCCTCTGCTTCATGAGCTTCAAGCCAGGGCTGGCTGGGAAGCAAGAATTCTGCTTAGAGGGGAAAAAAAATCCAACCCTGAGCTTTGGAAATTGGTTTTCACCATCATTTTGAAGAGACAGCAAAATGTTGATGACTACAAGCCAGAAAGGGAGCTGCTGGCCCTGCTCCCCCAATTGCTTATCTCCGTGGCCGCCACCATGGGGTACGAGATCTCTGGTAGATGCAGACCCTGGGGCAGATCTTGAACCAGTCCTGGGCTCTCTCCAGAGAGCTTCTGTTATGGACCCCATAAATCTTCTCAAGTGAAGGGCTGTCCAATGTGATAACGCTCCCGTCCCGGTGGAGTAGCTGCAAATTCCGCATCAGCCAAAGCATTTCCCAGAAAGGGGCGAGCTGGGGCTGAGCTGGGGCGGGGGTGACGGGGGCTGGGGCTGCTCCAACCCACCAGAGCTGTGGTTCTCTGCATCCCCAAGCCCAAGGAGGTCTCCAGGGTTACTGTGACCCCTCTGTAATTAGAAGACATCTCCAGTGAAGGAGGTAAATGCAATAGGTGTCTTCCAGAAAGGTGATGTTGTCCAGGACCCTTAGCAGACCTCGCTTCTCTCCCACAGCCGTGGAGCCCACGCACCCTTGAAGGCTTGTTGGGAGACGTTCATTTCCTAGTTTTTCCTTTGAGGTACGTGTTTAATGAATGAGGAGTCGGACTTCCACCCTTTCCTTTGCAGAAATACGGAGCTTGCCGCTGGGGATTTTTTCCTGTGGAGGTACATTCCTAAATAAATAAATAAAGCAGTTAAATAATTTCCTGTCTAATTGGTAAGAGGATGAAATAAGTGACCTAATCAGCCTTTTCTGTCTCTAATTTCTGCCTAACTCTGACATTTCTTGCCCCAACTTGATAGCACAGTCAGCCCGGTGTGTGTGGTGGAGTTACTCCCATTTATGCTGGAGCATTTGTGGGAAGCATCAGGCCTGTGGTCTCTAAGCTTTCCCCAGCTCCTCTTAATCCTATTGAACCTCACCTGGAGCTGCAGAGGCCACGAAGCATTCCTGGGCAGCCCTGCTCTCCCTGTACAGCTGTTGGGAAGCAGCTCAGCCTGGGTTCTTGTAAAGATGCCCACACAAAGCTAAAAAAGAACTGTACTACCCAACCCAAAACTTGTCTCCTGTGACACTGCAGCCAACATTGGCTGCCAAAGGACATGGCTGGCATCCGATCCTGGCTGGCACAAGGAAAACTGCTCCATGATTTGCTACTGAAACAGACACAAAACACCTAATGTTCTACTAAGAACTGGGCTGGGTCCCATCACCTGCTCAGTCTCAGCAGAACCAGAATTAGGCTGACAGGGAGCAGGAATTTGCTGTTTCACAGCCAGCTTTGCTGAAATGCAGCCGTGTTGCTCCCTCGCCCCTTTGCCATCACCCCCGTGGCCACTGCAGGGCTGCACCTTTACTCTGTGCTTTTTGCAATTTAAAGTTATCTCTCAGTGTCATAATAAGATGGTTCCATAGACGAGTTTTCCTCTCCTCTGCCTCTCTCTGTTGGATTATCTCCCTGAAATTTATCACCTGTTTTCCCTGCCCCAATCCCGTCTTCCTAACTACACATTCCTCTACCTTTCTAAATCATTCCCCTCCCTCTTCTTGCTGACACCCTTTAAGCCAGTTGAAGGACAATGGCGCAACACATCTCCCTCATTTTTCTGCCTCCACCACCCCAAGGTGCATAGGCTGCAGCTTCAGACTTTCGCCATGGTGTGTTCCTCACTACAAATCTGAACTTTCCCTCCTGGTTTCACGGCTGGTCCTCCCTGCACCCAACTGGTAGGCATGAGCCAAAAAAAAACATGAGATGAATGGCTCATCGGCACAGAGCAGAGGTTTCCCAGCACAGGGGACAGCACTCACAAGGAGATGTTGTCTGCAGACAGTCTCAGCAGGTGAGAACATCTGCCAGACCCTCCAGATAGTCATCCTCTTCCTCCTCCTCTCCCTCCTCCTCCTCTCCAGCCTTCCTCACGCAACGCTGCTTGGCCTCTCTGGCCCTGGCCTCTCTCCCTCATGCTCAGCAGCCAAATTCTTGTGTTGAACTGTTCTTTGTGGCATGTGAGCCAAGTCCTGGTTGAACACCAGCCGGCCCTGCTCCTGGGGAAGGCAGGCAGCGAGGGCTCCATGCTGGGGAAGGGACACACGCTCTACTGCCGCTGCAGCCTCCAGTGAAATTTGTCAAGTTAATCCAGTTTGGACATTGCTAACTTCTGCATCCTCCCTCCACCACCGCCTTTGCCTCTCTCAGTGCCTGTGCCGCGACTCCCCCAGATGGCTGGCTTATCTACATGCCGTTTATTATTCATCTTGCATCCACAGTCTGTTTGTTGCCACATGAGAGAGGAAAATAAAGTCAGTTCTGGCCTCAGGGGGCCCTGTGTTCTGAAAGGAGAGGTACACAGCAGCAAGGGACTCAGGAACAGCCATAACACAGGACTTTTTAACCATGGGTTACATTACCAGATCTTTTCTTATGGATGTCACGGACTGAGGAAGAGTGAGAGCAACTGGTGTGAGCCAGTGGATGCGAGGAGAGTGTCTGCAAGAGGCAGCATGGGAAAGCTGGTCCCTGGGTCACACTCCTGGTGCCTGCTCAACCAGACAGGTCAGAGAGGCTCCTCGCTGAGCCACACCAGAGATCAAAGGTGATGCTATTTAATCTTGCCAAGAGCAACAGCAAGGCTTGCAAGAGAAGCTTCTGTGAAAGCTCTCCCCACTCAGCACAGGACGTGCCCCTTTGTCCTGCCTCACAAAACGAGCCCATTGGAGGTGGCTGGGGCCAGAGACACAGCAGGGACCCTGCCAAGAGGCTGGTGCTTGCAGGGTCAGAGGGGAGGGTCAGGGTTTTCCTCCTCACCTTGGAAGTTCACTGCTGCACGGCTGTGAGGTCAAGATGCACAACCACAGCTGAGAGCTCAGGGAAGGCTGAGCTGGGGGCAATTCACAGGGCTGAGGTGCAGCCCCAGCTCTGAAAGGCGCATCCTTGATGCACAGGTGTGAGATGTCCAGGTGGGGACCATGGGGGAAAAACCTTATGGTTCCAGGTAGGAACCATGGAAGAAAACATTCTTGTTGGAGAATACCATCCCAGTGACCTTCCTGCAGTTGCTACTCCTACCCTTTGGCTGCAGGGATCTGCGAGGACCCATTTTTCCACCGTGGAAAGGGCCTCCAGGCAGCCCCACTGCTCCGCATCTCTCACCGAGGTGACACATGGTGGCATGTTCCGGCATCTCCCTCCGCTGCTGAGGAGAGGCTGGACCAGCTCCCTGCACTGCCGACGATGCGTGAGTTTATGATTCTCATGAAGATGAATTTCCGAGGAGGGACCATCCATCACATATTATACCTATATTTATTTTGGTTCACTCCTTAAGTTTTTTTGCTTTGGAAATTTGCTTAGCACCAGGGAGAGATGAGTGAGGAGGATGAAAGCACGGATCTGGGCTGAGGGACCCATCCGTCACACTGCACAGCACCAGGGCAGGCTCCCACGGTGAGAGGGGAAAAGAAAGGCTGTGGCCGGGTTATCCTTGGATTCCTGGATTATCCCAGGTTATTCCTGCCAGGACTGAAGGTGAACAGTCCTGCTGCCTCCTGTTTAGCACTCCCATCCTACTCAGGGATCCTCCATAAGGTGATGGCTTAGGGCAGCTTTTAGTATTACCCTTAATAGGAGAAGTTTAAGATTAGGGATGGCTGCAAACTGGAAAACAAATTCCTCGAAAACGTGGCAGGCCACAAAGACAAAACAAGCAAATCACATGCTCTTCTGTCGGAGAAGTTCACATTTTTTTTTCACCCTTCCAAAAAATCAAGGCAAACAAGTTTTGAGGCTTTTGTCCATTTGGGTTTTGTTATGGCTTTGGTGTGGCATGCGTGTGACTCTGTGTGTGTGTGTCATCTCTCACTCCAGCTTTTTCCCCAAGGGAAGCCAAAGTAGGGAAATAAAATTGAAAGTCTTCTTTTTTCAGAAACTAAATAATTTCAGGTATGTGAGGATCCTTACAGAAGAAGTAATTGAGATCAGAGAGGCTTTTGCACTGCAGTGTGGTGAGTATTTTTGGATCCACCAGTTTCAAGTACTCTATTTTTATATATTTTTTTAGCTATGTGACTAAAGAGTTCCCTCCAGTGCAGAGTTTGATGGTGCCTGTTCCCTCCTGCCCAGCCTTGCCTGGTGGCCAGGGATGTGCTCACCCAAGTGACTGGGTTCAGGCTGCACCGCAGCCCCACGGCAGGGACGATGCACCAGAGCCACCAGTGGCTTGGGATCCAGCTGCTGGGGAGGAGGAAAAGAAAGTGAGCTTGGCCAAAACGTGTAAATAAACAACCACATATGGTTCGTGGGACCCAGGGAGGGAACCCTCTAATAGGCTTCTATTTAACAAATTGCCTAACTCACACTATGAGCTCATGCCTCAGAGACATGGAAACTGGCCCAGCACCTCACGCCTGATTCAGGCACTCAAAGAGCCACAGAAAGGCCTGAGAGCCCTTGCAGACGATGGCAGCTCCATGTGCTCTGGCAGATGAACCCTGCCCTGCTGGACCGTGGTGCTCCAGGGACCTGCTGGCTGCCCACCCAGCACCACCGCCTCCTGTGGGTGCAGGTTCCTGCACCCCTGCTCACTCTGTGGCCATTCAGAGCCCAACCAAGAAGCCAAACTTGCTGGAAATTCATCTGTGGGGATTAATTCTCCCCCTGTCCAGGGACTGGATCACTTGTACCCCAAGGTAAGTGGGATTCTTGGCTCCTCGGCAAAGGGAGGAGGGGGCAGAAGCATCTCCCTGATCCATCCACACCACCCGGCTCCCAACACCTTTTTTATGCCTCCTGCTTATACCCAGGAGCAGAGCTGCAGAGGGGCCACGGGATAGAGGGAGAGATAAGGCTCCTCTCACGTTACCCGAAGCTGCCTTTCCACCACCTGATAGCATTAATTATGACTTATTCTAATATAAAAGAAACCCTTCAGAAAGTTTCCCCCTCTGTCCCCATGTCCATTACGGGGACCCCCACGACCCCTCCCAGCTCCCCTTCCCTAAACCCATGGGACTTCCCAGTTTTCAGCAATATGAGATACAGGAGTTTCTTTGAAAACGCTGCATGCTGGCAGCTTTCCCACCTCAGTTTCAAATCTCACTGGATAATATTCTCCATATTCCTTTATGGAAACCAGAAATTCTGGCTTTTCTGTGCACTCACCATGGCGTTCCCCACTGACCTGCAGCATCAATGGGCTCGAAAGGGAGCTGGGCGGAGGTGGATTTGCCTTGGGTGCAGCCCTCGTTAGCAGCCATCGCATAAAGACAAGAGCTGCGACGCAGGGAAAAACCTTCCTGACAAGAAGTTTGTTTGCCAAAAAGTGCAGTGGCAGGTCAAGTGAGACGACCCCCTAAATGGCAATGATATCGTACCCAAAACCAGGAAAAATTGGATAAACTCAGCAAGACTGGAGAGTTTTGTGGTGATGTTTTTCCAGGGAATCTTTCTGAATTATTCTGCTTTGCTCTACAATGATGTTTTCAAACAAGATTTGCCTATGTTTAATTCAAACTCATTTAAGAAGGTGAAAAAAACAAAAATAAAAAAAGGAAAGCTTTGTGAAAGCAAAGGGACTGTTTGCTTTACAACTGAAGAAAACATTTTGGTTGACTTGAAACAGGTTTTGGAGGGGTTTTTTTTTTTATTTTGCAAAGTGCAAGCTTGGTTATTGTCAATACCTCCCAAGATTCCTGTTACCCCTGTGGAAAGATGGGCTGCCGAGGGCTGTTAAAGCCACATGCCGCAGGGCTGGGAGGGTTATTAAAATCATACAGTCCCCAGAATGGCCGCATGCCTGCAAATAATCAGACAAGTTCTCCAGTTCTCAGGAATTTCCAGCCAAAGTAACGGGATTATCCTGAGAGGGCACGAGGCTGGGAAGGGCTCCGGTGGGGCAGAAGGGGGATGATCTGGGGCTCTCCAGTTCTGGGGCCCCTTCACAGAGGATTTCTTGGGAAGCCTCCATTGCAAATGAAGGGAAAATATGTTTTTATCCCAGGATATCAGTGCAGGTAAAGCATGAATGCAACCTGACATGGTGCTGGTCGCTGCACCCATGAGCATCTCCCCAAAGATGCAGGAGCACAGCATGTCTGTCTGTGAGCAGCCAGGAGGAAGGGTCACTTTATATTTCCATGTAATGTGTCCATGGGACACACAGGGGTGGGTAGAGATAACAGTCACACACAGCAGGCAGGGGAGATGTCCCAGAGAGAAAGCCATTGCTCTGAGCATCACAGGAGGAGAGCAAAGCTGAGTGCTGGGGCAGCAAGAAGGGAACATGCCCCCAAAAGTGAACACAGCCCCGGTTCCAGCTGGAGGAAGGCTGGATGAGGGCTGACCACCCCAAGGATGGAGACTGTCTGGAGAGGAGGGAATTGCGTAGCACGGAGTAGTGTAAGAAAGAGCCTTCAAATCATCACTCCTTGAGTCTGACTCACATAGAAGCTGCTTTGCAGCAACCGGAATGGCAGCGCAGGGGGAAGGATCCTGCCCAAGGCCTGGAGGTGTAAAGCAGCCGGGGGGAGCGGGTCCAGCCCCAGGACAGGGCAAAGGCGCCCATCAAACAGGTGCGTGCAAAGCGAATGTCAATTCCGCTAAATGGAAATGTTCCCTCCCAGCCTTCTGAAGTGTAACTGCCAGGCTTCCCGCTGCGCTTAATCTATATCACATTGAGCAGCTAAATATATTCGCAGTATAATACAGCCAGGCCTTGCTAATCTGCCCTTCATCATTTGGACACACAAAAATGGCTCTCTCCGCATCTCAGCACAGGTTTAATAGTGGAGCCATCATGCTGAAGGTCTCCTATTACCAAGACTTCATTCTTTTGGCAAGGGTGACTCAGGAGGACATTGCAGAGGATGCGCATCAGTAATTGAAACAAAACTGCACTTGTCAAAATGAACGAGCGACTGTGTTTCCTGCTGTCCTAACCTTGCCCTTTTCCGATTGCGTTTGTTTGGGAAACAAATTGTATTTGTTAATTTGCAAAACAACTCTCAAGTCTAGCGTGAGTCTGCTCCTAATCCTGAGGATATTTCCGCTTGGAGAACTCAATCCCCACCCCTGCCTGTGTGGGTTCTGTCCTGGCTCCATCCCTCTGGGACTGGGGCTGAGAGACCTCCCTTGGGCTGGTATTTCTGAGTCAGTTACGGGACATGGTTCCTGTCCTTGTGCGTGGGAAACCACAGGCTGCCCATCAGCCAGGGAGTGGCTTCCCCTGAATTCGTGCTATAAAAGGGATGTGCTGCAGGCTCTGACAGCTGTCTCTAACCCACACACCAAATGATAACTGGGTTTAGCCAGCAAATCTGAGCTAGAAATGTTCTTGGTGGAGCCTGGGCATAGGCTGGGAGCCCACCTTCACTCTGGGGTGGAGATGTCCCTCACTCAGCATCAGCTCTGGGAGCAGAGCCCCACCAGCCCTGCTGCCACATCCCAGGGGAAAAGAGGGGACCCTGTGGCTGTCTTGGGGGAGCAGGGAGCGGATAACCAAGGTGCTGGGTTGTGCTCAGCCACCCGTAGCCAGCCAGCCCTGTCTCCTGCTCCCTGTGTCTGCATTAGCATTCCCCAAATCCTTTTAACGCAGTGAATCTGATAAGGGATCTGCCTGTACTGGATTTTTCTTTTTTTCCCCTCTGACACATAACCCAGCTGGCTGGGTGGCGGAGCAGGGAGGAATCAAACATCCAGAAACAAATGAGTAAATCAAATTACCATTTTACATCTCTTTAACTTGTTTCCCTCTAAGAGCTCCCCAGATTTTATCTCAGGTAGCTTAATTTGAACAGGATAGCGAGGGCTCCTCGCAGTTTGTCCGGCTTTCCAAGGGAAGAGCAGCCCCCACCAGGTAGAAGCAAGCTTTGCTCGGGAAAGTTAGAAAAGGGAAGGGGAAAGGCAGGGATGATTTACTGTGCCCTGTGGGAAGGCCCAGTAAGCAGCCAAGAGTCCCAGAGTCAGAGGAGGAGATGGACCAGGAGCGGTTCAAGCTCTGAGAGGAGGGGGCAGCTGTGTTTCAGGGGAGCTTCACCTCCATGGTCACCACCTCACATGCAGGTGGCTAATTTGCACCTTCACCATCACCAGCTTCACCTGTACCCTGCAGTGCCCACCTCCCAAGTGGGTTGGCTGAAGGTTTTTGTTCCCCCTCTCCAGTGTTCAGAGAGGGCAAAGGGTGACTTTCCCAGCTTCCACCTTACTCAGTTCACCCTCAGACTTTGTTGTCCCCTGGGATCATCTGTCTCCAACCCACAAAATGCCTGGGGATTTGTGCCTTGAAAGTAGAAGTTGCTCACTCAGGCTAGAACTGAGCGATTGCTGCCACTAAAGAAGCCCCTGAGTGGGCAAACGGCCACTCTCATCGCCTTGGCCCAGGCTGCTCCATGCACACTTAGGTGGGGCTCACATCATTTCCCCCATGCTGGGAATGCTCTATATGTGCCCCTAAGCCCTGGACCAGGAGGTCTATTTGCACACTCTGCTCTCAGCCTGCAGGAACACATCCCCCTCCAAAGGGCAGGGATGCCCATTCCAGACGGGTATCTCTGTACTGGGAGAACTGGGCAGCTGCTGGTCAGCTTTGCCATTTTCTTCTCCCAAAGCCTTTCCACACAGAAATTCACCAAGATTTTCCTAATCTGAGAGATAATAACCTGAGGAATTTCTAGTCAGGCTTCATTGGTCATGGCATTTCACTGCTCTTTCAAAAACCCTCGATGTCTTCCTATCCCAAAACACAGCAGAAACAGAAAACAAATCAATCCATATAACAACAGCACGATCAGCTTTTCTTTAGCCCAGAGAGAGGGAGAGAGAGAGGGAGGAGAGGAGAGATGGGGAGATAGAGAGAGAAAGTGCAGGGACAAGAAGGGGCAGCGTTTATAGACTCATTGGAAACCATCAATCACTGTTAATGCAATAGGCTCTTTAGGGCTGGTGAGGATTGAATTCCAGAAGAATTTGATGAATAACAGGAGGAAAAACATTCCCACTGTAGAAGAATAAAAACAAGAGCTCCTTCTTCCCTTGTGCCACAGTACGAAGCCAAAGATCTCCAATCTGAGAGAGGTGCCCTGGGAGGGGCTGTACCTGCGCAAGGGCTTGAAGGAGCCTCTGCAGAACCACCAGCAGACAGCAGAGCAATGAATCTCAAGGACCTTGTTTTCACAACCCAAATCTCCATCTGGGGTGGGAGGGATGGGGAATGGCTTATTTTGCCTTTATTATCACCCAGTCCCTTGCTAATTACTAGTAATTGGAGCGAGTCTGCTCAGATAAGATAAGGCTTCAGGCTGCCCCAAGCCCTACATCCTTTGAGGGTGTGGAGGGGCTCCTCCTGCCTGTGGATGCCCTGATCCTGGCAGCTCCCTGCCTGTAACGTGGCTGCGAGTGCAGGTCAGGGCTGCCCGCTCGCCGCTGCTCTGAAGATCCGTAACCAACCCTGTAAACACAGACCTCGGCGCTTTCTGTCGTCTGGTGCAGATTGGCATTTGTTGCATCCCCGCCGTCGCTCACCAAAGGCAGACAGCAACAGCATCTCTCCTTAATTAGACAAGCTGGTAATGAGAGCTGAGGGCCCTAGAGGCTCGTCTGACATCACCAGGTATTGCTGTCAAGCAGACACAGAAAAATACACTGAGATTCAGCCAGAACATCCTCGGAATTAAGGAATGTGTCCTAAAAATGCATGAGCTGATGCTTTCTCTTTGGCAATAGGAAGGAGGAGAGGGAGGCATCCTAAACTGGGCTGACTCAGAAAACATCAAATAATTGCAAAGGGGGCATTTGGGTTTGTGACAATGAACTAATTTAGCATGAGCAGAAATGTGAAAGGAGCTGGTACAGCTCATGTGACCTTTTCCTGAGCCGTGTGGGTTTTTGCAATGATGGATGGATGGAAACCCAAACTCTGGCACAAATGGGCATCACCTGAAGGTCATTTTAGTTTGCTGAATGAGAAGGTGGCTGCCCTTCATGGTGAGAACCCAGATCCCTGAGCTGCTGCAGGAGGTTGGACTGAGGCACCTCTGTTTTGGTCATGGGCTAGAAAGGTCCTTTCTGGAGCTGGCCAGAACCCCTCTGGCCCCATTTACTGACTTCCTTCTCCCAGCAGACAGGCAGAGAGCAGAGGTGCACTGGTCTGCTTGGGCAGAGAGCCTAAAACGAAGGTCTGCAGAAAATGTCTATGGTTGCTCCTCAGTACTGCTGAGTGCCAGGCTCTGACCGACACCTCTCCCTGCCTCCAGAAGCTCCTGTGGGAATGGGATGTTGAGCCCAGAGGTTCTCCTTGAAGGTGTCATCCCACCAAGCTGCAAGTGGGAGCAGGACCCTCAGCCCCTCACAGCTGGAGCGGCAGTGGTGTGATGAGAGGCTGGAAGTGGTGGTCCCCACAGGGTCCTGGTGCTGTGTCCCCCCAGGGCACGCGGGTGGCGTGCGGAGCGCATCCCTGCCATGTGGCAGCCGGCCTGAGGACCGCTCCGGTGGGAGAATGACTCACAGGGACTCCGCTGCGGGTGTGTTTCCTATTAGGGCCGTTAAAGACTCCACAATTAGGAATGTAACTCAACCAGAGTGTGAATCCTTAATAGGAAACATCCCCCAGATGCGCCGGAGAGGGCCCGGAGGAAGATGCCAGCCCTCGAATGGGCTCTGGGCTCTGTGTGTGAGAGCCGCCGGGCTGGATCCCACATGAGGCGGCATCAAAGGGGGAGCCTGCCGTCCCAGGGTCTCCTTGGCCACTTCTGCCAACTTTGATCAGGGTTTGTCTTCTGACTCCGAAACAGTTTTTTCACACTTGTTTCCCAAGTGTGAAGAGCCCGAAGCCATGTCGGAAACTCTGAGGCAATTTCGGATTCCTTTGCAACAAAGCCAAGGCCAGGACAATGGGACTTTGATGTTATTGACATATTGGTTCAGAGTTTCCTTGTTTCCATTTCCCAGCATTAGGACAGAGCACAGGGCTGCTTCTCTGCTCTGTTTAATTAGTTAATGTTTGTACAGTGCTTGGAGAATATAAAGTGCTCACTAAGTGGAAAGCGTTATCCTTATTATTATGCCTCCCCATATTCACTGGCTGCATTTGGTGGAGCTGCAAAAGCTTTAAAAGAAAAAAAAAAAATAAGGTCAAGCGACTTTAGTTTATTTTATTTAAATGTAAAATAAAATCTTAGTGCTGAGCACAGGCAATGGACTGGCAGTCCCAGGAGGGAAGGGCTCTGTTTATCTCCAGAGCAACGACAATGCAGACTGGGCCAAACGGAGTCTCCTTGGTGTTGTCCCATCACCACGTGTCCTGAGTCTGGCCTGGACAAACCCTTCCTGGAGGCAGAAGGATCCAATTCAGCTCTTGGCCTCCCTGCTGTCAGCTGCTACCAGGGGGTTTAGTTGGTGCCAGTCACTGGGGAAGCTCATTTGTCACGAGGACTTGGCTACGGAGGGGGCCGCTGCCGTGCAGAACCCACCGTGCCGCTGCCGGGCAGCGCTGGGCTGGAAACCAGCGTGCACGGCCCCAGCACTTACACATCCACCAGTTGACTCGCTGCGGGGCTGCAGCATCCCCAGGGCCCCCCGGCTCCCTCCCCTGTGCTGGGGCAGCCGGCCCATGGCTCAGCATCCTTTGGGATGGCAGGGACCATCCCTGCACCCCAGGGGAACCGCTCGCTCTGACTGTTGCTTTTCTTTTGTCACTGCCACGTGGTGAGGCACAGTAAGCGGTCCTCTAGAATGTTTTGAGCAAGAGAGAAAGAGAAACCTCTGGTATTGCCAGTGATGCCAAGGCAGTGCCCCAACCCCACAGCCCAGAGCAAGACTAGGGATGCTCCAGCCGAGGACAGGTCCGCTTCTGAGCAGGGCACCAGTGTTGGGGTTGTCTGTCTCTTGCTGGGGCTGTTGTTCCCTTTTTCTTTCCCTCGAGCAAAGTTTCCCTTCATTGTGATTCCTCTCCTTGCTGCCGATAAAGCGTTTGAGGAGCTGCATTCGGGGCCCTGGCTTCAGCAGCCCTCACCAACCCTCCCATCCCAGTCTCTCCCCCGCCAAATATGTTTGTATTTTTAACATTTTAGGCAACAATCTTAAACCAAAAACAGATGTGACAATGAATATTTATCTGCAGCATCTCAGTATGGGATTTTCTCTTAAACTCGATAAAATAAACTGCTCATGATACAGAACAACATTTCTCCTAATATACAATACACAAGGGGCAGGAGGGGAATTAGCAGATGAACTCAGCATTAAAGCCATTTTGAATCAAAAGAGCAGCAACATTTACATGCGAGGAGAACAGTTGGTTGCTTGCCGTGAGATCCTGGCATGTTTCTTTTTCAACTCCTTGAGGCATCCAAATGCTACGAAGAAAGGTTATTGCGAATGCCACGTGGGGCAGATAAGAAGGGGTCCCTCCCTGCAGGTGGGGAGGAGGCAAGAGCAGCCCCTCTGTTCCTGAGCAGAGCCAGTGGGATAAGGAATAGGGCAGGGAGAAGGCAAACATGGATCCAGTGACAAGCAAGTCCTGTCTGAGTCCCTGCCTCATGTCCTTCCCTTGGGCTGCACCGAGGGCACGGTGCTCTCCCCGTTCCTTGTGGGCCAAGCTGGTTTCATTCATGTTGACTCCATCCATGTTTATCTCCATTCATCAGGTGAGTGGGAGCCTGAGTGAAGCGTTCCCACCCACACTGTTTCTGCGGCTGGAGGGGTTGTATCTTGCCTTGCTGGGACTGATGCACAAGGGATGCTCCAGATCCCCTGAACCAGGACCTCTGGGCTTCCAGGTGAAAATCCTCTTTTGCCCAGCTCTTTGGCAGGTCCTTCTGGACCACAGGGTGGATGCACCCAGAGGTCAGCTGATCTCCTGTCCCACATAGTAGCTGGATCCCAGCACAGCACAGAAACACAGGACTAAGTCCTCTGCTCAGTCTGGCACTGCCAGCTCTTCCCTCCCTGCTCTGCTCTTCCTTGGGGTCTCACACCAAGGCCTTGGTTTGGGGACTAAAAGTGACGAGTGAGTAGAAACTGCTGAAAGCTGTGGGATGAGAGCTGGCAGCTTGTCCCTGCACCCTGCTCGGCCCCACGGATGCTGCTGCAGGGCAGAGGAGCCGTGCTGGAGGCAGCGCACTCTCCTCCAAGAGCTGGGGGGCATTTCCAACCTTGGCAAGTTTTGCTCAAAGAGCCAGGCGCATTTCTCCAACCTGCTGTCTCTGACGCAAATCCAGAACAATATGCAGATTAAAAATAACAACAACAAAAAAGCTCCACTACCAAGACAAAG
Source organism: Clamator glandarius (assembly GCA_033459285.1). Lineage (NCBI taxonomy): Eukaryota > Metazoa > Chordata > Aves > Cuculiformes > Cuculidae > Clamator > Clamator glandarius. Next base: position 876,066 of record JAUNZM010000180.1, on the reverse strand, counting down.
CACTCCAGCACACATGCACCTCTCCCCCGAGGACAGAGCGAGGGAGCAGGCAGCACATGGCAGATGTGAGCCCAGATGCCTAGTGCATGGGTAGGAGGCTCCCATGGGGCTCCTGAGGGTCGGTTCCATCCTGTCTCTAGGGCTAAGAGGCCAGTAAAGCACTTTGTGCTCATTCACACTTCTCCACTACTCTCAAAAAGGAGTAATTCGGCGTGAGCAGAGAGCCCTTTGTAACCAGCCCCTGGGTGAGCCAAACCAGTGACCATGTGCTGTAGCATCTTGTTCCTTTTCCGTTGGGGACCATCTACTGTCCCCTTTCTCTCCCAGAAAGTAATGTGCGTGTCTGGGAGTCACCTAGCCTGCTCCTGAGGGACCCCTAAATAATGAGTCAAAAAGACAAGGTTTCCTTTGGTCGGCAGAATCTGCAAATAGGAGCCAGAAAACTGTTAAGCAAGGAGTGGGTCCAAGAGCTCTGCAGGATCTCCCTGCCCTGCTCACTCAGGACTTTGTGGTCCTATTGCTCCCAGTGAGTGCTGAACACTCAGCCTCACCTGCCAGCTCCTGCCCATCCCTCCCGTGCACCAATACTTCCATTTTTCTGCTTCAGACCTAGAGCTCAGCCAGGTCCGGGCTCCCCATGAGCTTCCCTGGGATGCAGAGGAGAATATTTTTGCTTTCCCAAGCCATGCTCAGACAGCGCTGTGGGGAGAAGCGTGACTTTACCAGGCCATGATCCGCCTGGCATCCCCAGAAATGTTTGTTTCATTCTCCAAACTATATAAAAGTTGCCTGATGTTCTGCTGCAGCCACATAACATTCCTTTGTAAGGGAATAAAGTGTCAGTGCCACAGCTGTGAAATATACACCCAGCTCACTCCGAGTCAGTAGCTTGCACCGGGCAGAATGAGGCAGTGGGTTCCTGTTTAGGTTTTCGGTTACTGTGTTTGTAAAATATTTATTTTTCTTGGTGTTTCTATCCTAGCCTCTCTGGAATCTAACTCTTTGGAGGCAGGGGGAGCTGTGGCTGGGTCTGGCGCAGGCGGTGGTGCTGCTGGCTGCCCTGCGGCGTGTGTTGGGCATGCGGATGATCCCCCTGTGCCCACCGGGCAGCCCTCTGCTCCTTGCTAGAGGTCAGACAGCATTGAGATGCAGTCTCCAGGGGTGGCAAGGGTGGGATGAGGCACTGAAAGGCCGAGAAGAAGGGGAAAAAAGCAAAAAAAGTGAGGCAGCAGTGTATAAATGAATAAATAATAGTAATAAAAAAGATCATTGGGAAGCAAAGACATTCTTTATGGTGCATTAATGTGTTTTCTCAGCTGCTTTCTTGCCTCTCCACCAGCTCTCACAGTTCCTGTCCTCGGGACACTTTCTGCTGTGAGCAGTGGGTGCAGGAAGGTTTGTGCTGACTGCTCTGCCCCTTTCACGCTGCTTGTGGGGAACACAGACCCTCTGCCCCTCCTTTCCCCAAGGCCTTCAGTGTCCCAGGGACTGGGTTCTTTAGAAGAACCTGCTGCTTGCACCAGAAAAGCCCTTCAGGTGGGACATGCCAGCAGACACAGCATATCTGGAATCCCTCCAGGCTCTGCCTCCATCTCTCCTGCAGGTTCCCTGAGTGGCCACTTTCTTCTTCCCCCTATCGTCATCAGTTTCATGGGGAAGGAACTCAGCCCAGAAGCGTGTGGTGGGACATCAGTTGTACAAGGAAACGGTTCTTATCTGCCTGCTGACAGCACTGTCACCATGCTGTGATGAGTGATGTGGACACGGTCCCACCTGCTCCCAGCATTGATCACAGGGCGTTGCTGCTGCTATAGAAACACCCAAGTTCTTACATTCACCTCCTTTTTTCTTTCTCTCTTTTCTTTTTTTCCCTTTAGATGCTCAAAACTGCTTCTGAATTCCCATAGACTTTAATCCAAGAGCCAATGAGCTCTTCACAGTTACGTTCCTGCCGAGGCACAACTTCCTTCTGCTGTGACGAGGTGCTGTGATGCATCCCAGTCACAGTGACAGCGTGTCCAGGAGCACAAGGGAGGGGATTCTGCCCCTTTGCTCCACTCTGTGAGACCCCACCTGGAGCCCCGTGTCCAATTCTGGAGTCCTCAGAATGGGAAGGAAGGGCATGGAGCTGTTGGAGCGAGGCCGGAGGAGGTCGTGGAGATAATCTGAAGGCTGGAGCATCTCTGCTATGAGGCCAGGCTGAGAGAGTTGGGATTGTTCAGCCTGGAGAAAAGAAGGCTCCAGGGAGACCTTAGAGCAGCTTTCAGTGCTGAAAGTGTCTCCAGGAAAGCTGGGTAGGAATGTTTTACAAGGTCCTGTAGTGATAGGATGAGGGGGAATGGCTTTAAATTAGGTCAGACATTGGGATGGAATTCTTCATGCTGAGAGTGGTGAGGCCCTGGCCCAGGCTGCCCAGAGCAGTGGTGGCTGCCCCATCCCTGGAGGGTTTCAGAGTCAGGTTGGATGGGGCTTGGAGCCCCTGATCCAGTGGGAGGTGCCCCATGGTAGGCAGTGGAACTGGATAGTCTTTATAGTCCCTTCCAACCCAAACCATTCCATGATTCTATTATTCCCACCTTACTGAGGGGAAACTCCCAAGGAACCTCCTCTCTAGGGACCAAGCCCTCTCCTGCTCATGCCAAGGCGGCAGGGTTTGTCCTCCAACATTCGTAATGCCCTGAAAGCTCATCAGCTGCTCCAGCAAAGCAAGACAAAGCACTCTGCTGATGTTATTTTGCTGGTTGCTCATCACCCATCTGCTTATTTCCTTGAAATTTTCTTCCACTAACCCACTTTGACACCTGCAGCCCCACTGATGAATTGACTTAAAAGCCAAGCTAACTTTGCAAATCTCTTATGCATGGCTGTGGGGAGAGCAGATGCTTCTCACTTCAGCGCGGCTGCAGGGTCCCACGTCAGGATGGCAGAAGCCTTCTTGTTCCTTTTTTGCAAAGCAGAGACGCCCACTTGGAAAAGCAGCGTGCCCTCAGGTCACAGGGATCCGGACTCGTCCAGCAGCACTGTGATAGACGGACACGCATGGAGCATCCAGCAAATCCTTGCCAGGCTCCCTGTCCTCAGTGCACTTGGCTGATATTGGCTTTTTGTGCCTGTGTCGCTCTGGCCAGTCCTCCACGTCCATTCTGCAAATCGATTCAGCTCAATGTGAGAACCAAAGTGGAGATGTTTATTAATAGGATTTGAGCTGAAATTCAACCCTTTCTCAAATATGTGCCTATAGATATTCCTTCCACTCCAAAAGTTCTAAACAAACCTGACTTAATAGTCATTTAATACTCTGTCAGCTTCTCTTCTCACCACTCCTGAGCTCCAGAGCCAAGCTGTGCCCCTACACGCAGGTCCCCAGCTGCCTGTGGGTCGGGGTCCCATGCTCCTCCTTTGCCTGATTGGAAAGGTGCAACCAAAACCTGAAGTGCAGATGTCAGTGCTTCTGACCCAGAAAGGTCATTCTGGAGCCCAGCTTTGTCTCAAGCCCTGGTTGAATGCCAGCAGAGGTCATTTCCCAGTTCCCTGCTTTGATTTCATTGCCCATGTTATGGTTCTCGCTTCCTGCCCAGAGCAGCCCAGCAGCTGCGGGGTGGCTGCTGCCTCCCGCCTGGCACGGGCTGCACGAGGGTCCTGGGGATGGTTGGTGCAGGCACATGGCGTGGAAGGTGATGAACATCAAAGCAGAGCAGATTTTTCCAGCCTGGAGACTTGAAAAGCCAGGCTACAGCTCATGAGCTGCCGTCCAGCTGTCCCTCTTCTCTGCTGCCTTCTCTCCATGGGCCAAGCTGGAGAGGGTCCTGAAGGGCTCCTCAACCCCATCGAGCTCTCCAGGTAATTTTGGCATGACCACCAAGGGGGACTCATCCTCACACAACCTCACTGACCTGCATGGTGCCTCAGTTCCCTCATCCCCAGAGGAGGGATAACTTTAGCTTTCTGCCACTGGCTCAGTCGCTGGGGTTTGGGAGCTGACAAGTGATGACACACACAGGATGCATCACCTGAATGTGCTTTCCATGGTAAATCCCCATTGCCAGGCCTCTGCTACCACTGAAACAGCAATGAAAGGCACCAGGCAGGATGGGCTTCCAGGAACCCCAGCCACCTCCAGCTCCCTCTGTACTTTGCACCTCCTCTTCTGCCCATTGACTTGTCCCACTGGTCCCAGTACTATAAGTAAATGGGGAAAATCTTCCCCTCAGCCCTATGATTTCTTACACCTTCAACAAGTGCATGCAGAACAAGCCCGCTGAGGTTTACAGTCCAACGAGGTCATCTCAGAGGTCTTTTCCAACACAAATGAGTCTGTGATTTGGTGGCAGAGATCAGTTCTACGCATGCTTTATCCTGACTGAAAATAAAGTACCCAGCATTGCTCCTTTGAGTAACCACTAGGTCCGTCTTTCCTTCCTTCCTTCCTTCCTTCCTTCCTTCCTTCCTTCCTTCCTTCCTTCCTTCCTTCCTTCCTTCCTTCCTTCCTTCCTTCCTTCCTTCCTTCCTTCCTTCCTTCCTTCCTTCCTTCCTTCCTTCCTTCCTTCCTTCCTTCCTTCCTTCCTTCCTTCCTTCCTTCCTTCCTTCCTCCCTCCCTCCCTCCCTCCTTCCCTTCCCTTCCCTTCCCTTCCCTTCCCTTCCCTTCCCTTCCCTTCCCTTCCCTTCCCTTCCCTTCCCTTCCCTTCCCTTCCCTTCCCTTCCCTTCCCTTCCCTTCCCTTCCCTTCCCTTCCCTTCCCTTCCCTTCCCTTCCCTTCCCTTCCCTTCCCTTCCCTTCCCTTCCCTTCCCTTCCCTTCCCTTCCCTTCCCTTCCCTTCCCTTCCCTTCCCTTCCCTTCCCTTCCCTTCCCTTCCCTTCCCTTCCCTTCCCTTCCCTTCCCTTCCCTTCCCTTCCCTTCCCTTCCCTTCCCTTCCCTTCCCTTCCCTTCCCTTCCCTTCCCTTCCCTTCCCTTCCCTTCCCTTCCCTTCCCTTCCCTGGCCGATATCGCCCCCTGGCGGCCGCTCGGGGGAAGGTCCGAGGTTTCCTCGGAGCATCCCTGGGACCCGTTCCCTCCGCGAGATCTAGGAGCAGCGTCCAGCACTGAAAGGGGCTCCAGGAAAACCGGGGGGAGGGCTCTGGATGGGAGAGTGCAGGGATAGGACGAGAGGGAATGGTTTTCAGCTGAAAGAGGGGAGATTGAGATGAGCCCTGGCCCAGGTTGCCCAGAGCAGGGGTGGTTGCCCAGAGTAGGGGTGGCTGCCCCATCCCTGGAGGGGTTCAAGGCCAGGTTGGATGGGGCTTGGAGCCCCTGATCCAGTGGGAGGTGTCCCTGCACATGGCAGGGGGTGAAACTGGGTGGGCTTTGAGGTCCCTTCCTTCCTAACCCATTCCAGCTGGCTGGTCCTGCTTTTTCCAAGTGCAAAATTCCACCATGGGTCTTTCACCCCATAAGAATCTTTCAGCCGTGAAGATGCCCCCTCGAAGCACACCCCATTCAATGCAGCCCCTGCCACCCTGGCCCTGGGGAGGCAGACCTGGAGCTAATGCTCTGTGTTTAACAGCAGTGTTGGTGTGAATCTCTCAAAGACCTTCGGCGGGACGCGTGGGTGACACTTGGGGACACATTTGCTGTGATAGGATCTGGCCAGACCTACCCACAGCACAGGAATTCAAGCAGATCCTGGGGCTGGAGCTTCATCCCACCCCTCTGCGTGCCTGTGCTGGGAACAGTGGGGATGCCAGCAGAGACATCACTGGACACAAGGGTCCCAGCAGAATCATCCCCAGCTCAGTGACCAGGGAATAACCATGAAAAACACACAGCTCGTGGCCCAGAAATGTCCTCTTCCAGGTGTGCAGCTCGGTTTCGCCGTGACCCCAGCCCTGGGCTTGCAGGCAGCAGCCTCCGGACCCGCATCCCGGCACAGTTGTGCTTCCATGGGGGCTGTGGGAAGGGGCTCTGCAGGGAGGGGCTGTGGCTGCGGGTCACCCACGCTGGAGAGGAGGGAAGAGAGGAGAGAGAGGATGGGGAAAGGAGAATGAGACAGAAACAGAAAGAAGAATTTAAACCCCCTGCTTTAAATGATGGAAAATACCCCAGCGGTGTTCGCTTTCAAGCCTTATTTTGCTATTCAGGAGCTTGAAAGACATCAAACTCACAAGCCCTTGTAGAGCAAGCATAGATTTCACTTTATAAAATATAAATAACCTGGGTTTGCTGCTTGGTGCAAGCCATTGCAATCTCTTAAGGATTCTCTCTGTAGTGATTTGTTACAAACAGCCTGTAATGAACAACTTAATAAACCCGACCTTCAGAAGAAGTGAGGTGAGGTCCCAGATGCTTGGTCAGCAGGGGAGGAGGAGATGGGAGTGAACAGGGGGCACCTGTGGCCACCATTCCAGCTCCCCATTGCCCATGGAAGGTCCATGAGGAGCTCAGCTGAGCCTTTGACGGAGCAGCCACCAGTGCTCAGACAGGTGGCCCGGCAGGGAAACGCACCCCGGGGTTTGTGCATTTTAGGCTGTGTGATTTCTCCACCTTGAGCACTGGCAGGAGGATGCGTATTATCTGTGCTTTGATGCTCATCTGGTTCATGACGCCTCCATTCCCCAGCAGAGGAGCAGGAGCAGAGCCACGGAGCCGATGGTGCAGCACGTGCTGGGGGACAGCTGCAGTCAGGACCATGACTGGAGCACAGCATGGATTGCAAGGAGCAATTCACAGTGATTAAACCACGTTGGATTCTCCAGCTGGGTCCCCGGCAATTACTGCTACCTCAAATCACCAGGGATTCTGGCCGTTAGGTCTCCACAGTTGTACAGTACGTCAGACTTCAGGTCTCAACCCATGATTCAAATCAACCACAAGATGATGGCCAGTGGGAGAAGAAGGAAAGGTAGCTGTGATCCTGGACTTGCCTGAGAGTGCTGGTCCAGACACAATGCAGAGATATAAAAAACATCAGCTCTACCAGTGGAGATGCCTGTGCCCCAGGAGCAGCCTCAGAAACACTCTGTGCTGCTGAGCGAGGCACATGAGCATCACCACAAAATAGGACAAGCAGAAGCACAGTTTCTATCTTGGGAACTCAGCTGGAAGCTTTCTCTCCATTTTATTTGAAAGTCCAGATTTCCTACAGCATTGTCATAAAGCCCAGAGGGCCCTGCAGCATCTCCCATCCTACCCCATTGGCCACTGGTGGCACCACCCCAGGAGAATCATGGCACCGAAGGGGAGGTGAGCACAGCACCACTGCCAGCTGGTGCTGGAGCCCTTGGGACAGCGATGGAGAGATCCAAAAAGCTCCCCGTGTGTCCCCTGAGGTCCAGAGGCCCTGATGGAAGAGAGATGAGCTCAAAAGAGGGAAGCCTGGGCTTTCCTTTCACCGCAAGGACAAAGGAAGGTAGGGATGTTGTGATAGAGCAAACAGTACCCCTTTTTGCCTGGGCTGATGCACTTGGGCACGTTGCCACGTGAAGATGCCCCGTTGCTGCTGCTCCCAGAGCTCGTGTACCTGGGGGAGAGGAGGGGGAGCTGGCACCGGCATCTCCCAGCCCCTGCACAGCCTGCAGCACAAATCAGCACAGGGTCCCCAGTCAGAGCCCCCTCGCCTGCCCGAGCAGCCCTGAGGGAAGGGACAGACCTGCACCTGGAGCAGCAGCGGGATGAAGACGTTAGCAGTGCTCTGGGGGAAAAGGAAGGGAGGACAGAGAGAAGCCAAGCAAAGGCTGCCCTCCAATGTATTCCAATAGTAAATAGCCTTGCCTCCTCACCCCCCGCCAATCCCATTTTCAATTTCCAATCTGACCTTACATTTTGGTTACCCTTTTTTTAATAAGCCAGATTTGGCTTTGGCTTATTTGGTCTTTAAAACACATTCACCTGAGTGTCACAAGCAGCTTCAAAGAAAAAGGGCATTTGGGGACCAGGAAGCCCCCCCCAGCGCAGGGCTGGAGGCAGGAGCAGCGGGGCACGCCGCTGCCAGCCTCTCCCACCACCCTGCTGTGGGCTGGCCCTGGCGTCAGAGCCCCAGGAGAGCCACAACACACACGGCTCCTCTGTATCTTCTCTGAGATGGAGCATAACCCATCACCATGGCCAGGAACCGCTGCTATCGAGTTGGATGGGTGAAGGACAGAGGGAAGCAGCAGCAAACTTGGGGTGCCTTCAGCCTTTCTCACTCCTCCCAGCTCCCACCGGGCCCCTGGCAGCAGAGGTGCTGGAGCAAACCCGCTCTGTGGGTGCTGCCAGGGGATTTCCAGCTCCTCCTGCCTGACTCCAGCGCCAAGTCCCCTCGGCGATGTTGGGAGAGCTTCCCAAATGCTTCCTGAGGAGCCTTTCCCGGCTGGCAGCAGCACAGCCCCTGCCTGCTCGCAGCCCCAAACCCGCACGGAGCCCTCACCCCTCTGGTCCCAAAGGCTGGGAGCACGGGGAAGGCAGACGGAGAGATGGGCTCAGAGGGAAGGCACCTTGGAGGAAGAAAGTAACAACCAGGAACACTGAGAAAGGGATGAAATGTGACAGAAAAGTTGGCCTGAGGGAAATAATGGGAGCTAAAAATAACTGTCCAAAGGCTGCAATGGGAGGGTGAAGGAGAAGTGTTGCTCAGAAGGAGAAATGGGGTCACACTGCACTCTGTCCCCTGGCACTCTCCTGCTGAGCCCCGACTTCGGTGAGGAGCCCCTGCGAGGAGGCTGGAGGGGACACCGGCCTTTGGGACCACGTCAGAGACTCAGAACGTGGTTTCAGAGCTGGGCTGTGTGCTAGCGACCAGGCTTCCCGGGACAGGCGGCATCCCACAGGGATCGGGCCGATGCTCGCAGGGCTCCCTGCCCACCCCAGCCACACGTGCCTGCCAGCCCATCGCCTTGATTACTTTGCTGTGCTGCCTTCCTGACTGGAGCTCAGAAAGCCTCTTTGCCATTCATTTACCCAGGGACTTCATTGGTATTTAATAAACTCGATTAAGCAAGCGCCTTAATTTGCTTTCGTAATGAAAACATAATTGTTTCTGCAGTGACAATGCAGGGACTCTCCACTGCAAGTGGCGGGTGAAGGGAGAAGGATAATAAACCATAGGAGAGCCCAGAACTCAGGCATTTGTTTGTTTTCCCCCTCAGGAAATAAAAACATCACCTCGCCAGGGCAGGGCTGGTACAGGGAAGAGCAGGGAAGACAAAGCTGCTGCCGTGCAGGGCGCTGCCACGGGAAGGAGGGCTGGCTGCCCGATTGAGGGTAACCCTGCTCTCCTCGTCCTGCTCCCTCCTGGTCCCCACAAAATTGTGCAGCCACAGAGCATCAGTTATGGTGCACGTTCACTCCTCTTCCAGCTCCATCGAGCATCCCATGTAGGGCACATGCACCCCACGGTTTGTGACCATGTGTAGGGATGGTGTGTGATAATACAGGGGCACCTCTGAGCCTTCTCACAGGCATAAACACACACCAGTGCTCACACACACAAGCCCAGCTGTTGGTAGTTTGAAATTCTGCACAAGAATGCAGGCATGACTTTCAGCACACACTGTCTGAAAGGTGCTGTGCATGTCAGCACCAAGGAAAAGGGCTCACAGCGGACTCGGTACAAATAAACGGGAAAAGAAGTTGCTTTGCAAACAGTGGGTGTGATGGCAAAGCCCCAAACTGCAAAACAATTTGTCATCTCTATGGTTTGTGCTTTGCACAGTTTACACTGAGATATTTCTCATGATCAATGATGTAGAAGATACCACAGCCACCACAAACCTGGATGAGCAGCCCAGAGGTCACCAGAGGAGCTGGGCAAGAGGTGGGTTATGCTTGCTGAAGAAAACTAAGGTGAAGAAGGACCCTGCGTGTGCACTGAATGGCAGCCTGACTTGTGCAGAGAGGACAAAACAGCAGCGAGGAAGAAACAGATGGTCCTGTTTTGTATGAAAAGGCAGAGAGGGAAGATGTAGCTTGGGAATCTCCCCAGAACAAACCATCTGTGAGGTGGAAGGCCTGTGCTGCTGCTGCTACGGCAAGGTAGCCAGGATAGGGAAGCAGCAAAGGATGCTGTGCTTGGCGTGAAGCAGGGCTGCGTTTCATTACTGCCTGCTCTTTATTTGTGAGTCTGAGGGCACAGACAGTGCAAGCAAGAGTTTAATCCTTTGTTTTTTTACTACAGTAGGTTTATATTTTCCCTTACCCCTGCCTAATGCTAAGCAGGGTCTCTGGGAACTCATGTGATTCCCTCTCCAGCTTCAAGGAACCCAAATAAATAGGTGTTGGCGAGACATTATTTAAAATACATGAAAGTAGGAACTGGTCTGGGAATATCACAAGCCAGGCTGTGATTCCCACTGATGCCTCACTGATCTGTTTAGGGTCTGCAGACATTGAGTGCAAGTCCCATAGGGCATTCAGTCCCCAGCACCCTCCCCATCCCAACAGAAGCAGCTGCAGGAGGAGAGTCCCATCCTGTCCAAGGCTCTAGACAGTTGTCAGAATGCATCTGCCATTGCAGGAAGCAGGGTCTGGGATGAGATAAGACCTTGGTTTATCTTCTCTAGGTAATTCATGTCTCTGGAGATCTCATTCCCTCCAGAAGGACAGAGCAGCTCCCATCTCTTTTGCAGTCTGAGGCTGACCCAGCATCTCCTAGGGATGGACCCAGCATCTCCTAGGGAGGGACCCCTTCTTGCAGGGGTTTCCACCTCCACGGGCAGCGCAGGGCAGTGCTGTCCCCACCCCCAGGCATGCAGGGCTGTCAGCTTGGTCCTCCTGCCCCATCCCCAAGCAGCCCCCCTCTCACATGGGGATCTGTGGGTGAAAGAGAGCAAAGGAGATGTCTGACCTTCCTGTTGAGGACGCGGACTTTTCAAAGGCATCCTCCCCTCTCACGGCTTCCAACGCTGAGGGATAAACAGTGGCATAAATCTGGGCAGGGTCATGGTGCGACTGAGAGCCCACCCATGCACAGGAATGCGAGATACAGTGGGGGCAGAGGGAAGGGGCCAGCTGATAACATGCTGCCTGGGTAATGCCAGGTTATTTGATGTCATCGCTGACTGATTAATCAAGCTGTAAATCAGAGGAGCCCCAGCACCCACTCGGCTGCGTGAGATGCCCCAGCGCTGCTACACCAGGCTGCTGGGGTCTCCTCGGTCTGTCCCTCTGTGGTGAGAGACACCTGGGCAGCTCCGGCAGGACAAAGCTACAAAGGCACAACCAAAGCAAGGATCTTCTTTTTCAGTAGAGGAGAGGTGGGCAGGAGAGAGTGTGAAAGAAAGCTAAAAAATAAAAGGAGCTGCCTCTATAAATCACTAATATTAAAACAGCATGAAAGGGACCAGGTCTTCAGATACAAACAAGCCCCGGGTGAGAGCACAGGAGGCATTGCTGGCCCAGCCATTCAGCTCTGCAAATATACGTCAGCTCTTCCTGACACATCGTTATTAGCTTTCCTACGCTGAATTGCACAGGGATAAACTTCGGGCTGGGAGAAAAACCACAGAGATTATTGTCAGCCCAAGCACAGCCATGCACTCTGCTTTCTCTCCCTTCCCCTCCCTCCACCTTCTCCAAGGAGGAACACAAAGGGAATTCATGGCATTTCTCAGGCTAATGCCACAGGAAGCATTGGCGGGCTTGAAAGAGGAGGAAGAATTAGAGGGCTCATCCAGACAGTGGGCTGTGGGGGGTAAGGTGGGGGGTGTAAGAGGAGGCTGAAAGCAGCTGATCTCAGTAAAATGATAGTTTGATGCATTGGTCGGGGGGAGGGAAAGAAGCTTCAATAAAACAAATTGAATTTAAATCCTTGGGTAAAGCCGGTTCCCAGCGAGTAAGCACGGGGTAGGGATGGTTTATGTTCCACATGTACAGCCCTGCGGCCTCTCGCTGCCGTTTGCTAACAAGGGAGCAGGGAGCAGGGCGGGCAGCGAGGGGCCAGCACCTCCCGTTCACACCCACACTCCCATGGGATGCTCCCATGCTCTGGGGCAGTGCACGTCCCCCTTGGTCTTCCTCACAACCTGGAGGGCTCCCAAAGCTGCCAGGCAATCAGTCCTTCACCCTTCGTCCTGCAGCTCCTGTGTAAAGCCCCAGAACTCTGGATCCTCCCCCATTTTGGTTCATCCTGAGTCCCAGGCCACCTGGTCCATTTCACAAGCAGCCCCTGGCAGAAGCCCAGCCCTGGCTCTGCTTGGCTTTGCCGTTTTGGTAGAGCAGCTCACACTCCCAGGTCAGGAAAAGTAAAACCCAACCCTTGGGAAAGGGCACTGGACTCGGGGAAATCAGTCTGTCCCCTCCACAAGAGCCATCTCGGAGGAGCCGTCCCCCTCAGCAGATCCCAGTGCTCCTCCCTGGACACTGGTACCATCCCTGCTGCCCATCAGCTCCAATGATGTGATGATTCATGGAGGTCAATGGCCTAAGAGGAAAATCCACCCTGCTCGTTTTCACTTGCTGTAACCAGAGTTTGATGTCAGGTCTCCAGAGAGGTGAAAACCTCCCTCATTGACTCCCCTGCTGCCAAGTTAACTACCCATAACATTAAAGATACAATCAGCAACAAAGCCTAAAAATAGCCCAAAGCAATTGTCAGCAGCATAAATAAAGATTGGTGAGTGTCATGGAGTGGGGAGAAATACAAACGAGTCATGGTTCATCCCTCTGCACGGGTGTATGGTCGTGCCTACTGGGAGACATCTAGGAGCATCCATGACTTCAGCGAGATGTCTGGAGACCTGGGCTCTGCCTCAGGGAGGGTACGAGGTGGCATTCCTACAGCGGCTCACCATTTTGGTGAATAGCTGCTATTCCCATAGGTAAAAGCTTATCTGAAAACAGCTCCAAACCAAGCTGGGCCCATGCAAACGCGGAGTAAGCTCTGGCAGATAATGCACCTCGTGTCCGCCAAGGACCTTCTTCAGGGAATGTTTCCCTGAGCCGTAGGGTGAGAGCAGGCAGCTTAAGCTCCTGGTAGGAAGGATTAAAGATCTGAGTCAAGATCACCTTGAGCAGACTGTCCTGGTGAGAGGTTGGTTTCTGCTCTGTATCCACTTGCTGCACTTTCCTATTGAATGAGGCAAATGGACCTCCTGCCCCAGCAACCCCACCCAGGGTGTGGAAGGGGCTTTGGGAGAAAACCCTCATGGTTGCAGCACGTGGTCCTGCCTGAAACAGCAGCCTGGGATAGCAGGGGCCTCCATGGATAGGGTGGAAGCAGGAGCAGGAGGTGTCTGTGCAGATGCGATGGGCAAAGGGAGCCACGGACACTGTGCCTGAGAGAAGTGATGCTGAAGCGCAGGGGCAGGAGCCAAGGACATGGGCAGAGCCGTCTGGGGAGCAGAGATGGGCCACAGAGAAGGAGGGGCTGAGGTCCTACAGGACAGAGGGGAAAAGCTGCTCTGCACAAGGTCTCTCGTGGCTGCTGAAGTGGGCAACTCTGACCATCCAGAACACCTTCTTCCTGCAGGAGGCTGGGGTCTCCTTCCTGGTCCCTCAGGCTCCTGTTGTGCTGGAAGCACCAATGTTTCAGGGAGTATTTATTCAGGCCGGAGGGACCCCTGATCCTTTGGAGCCAGGTCCCAGGAGTGAGCACACAGCATCCCTCTCCTCCCTCTGGAGTTGTTGGATTGCGATGGCACAGGGAGAAATCTGGAAGCTATTGCACCAATGCGCCTCTCCAGCGGGAACGTCGTGCCCAGTTCATTTCCTTTAAGGAAACACAACCCCAGGGGATAATTAGAGCTTCTTTGCGTACACAATCCCATATTGTTTATCCAACACAAATTAAAAAACGTGGTCCTCAGGAACATGGAGCTGGAGAGATAAAGAAGCGGTCGACTCCCAGATGGGTTTCATTACTGCCTCGACACACCGGGCCCCTGAAATTGCTTTGTGTTTCAGAACAATGGCAGGAAAGCCAGGACCTTCGGAGCATGAGCGGGCTCCAGAGATACACCCGGGGTGCTGAAAATAAAGACGTGATGGAAAATCGGGTGAATCTTTGCACCAGAATCCATCTCTCTCTCATGCTTTTGTGCCTCTCATTTCATGTGTTTGTATCTCAGGTGCACACAAACCATGTGAAAGCCTTGTTGGAGATGAGAGCTCTCCAAGGAATTTGCTGAGGCTCAGGAGCTGAGGGCCAGGAGAACAGGGTGTTCTGTTGTCAGCCCGCTGCTCTCTGCTGGGCAGGAGCAAAGGGTCCTCTCTGGGGGTGGTGGTTCTCCCAGCACCAGCAGCAAACAGGGAGCTTTCATGGACCTTGGAGGTGTGGAGGGAGGTGAAGGAGGAGTGAGGAAAGGCCATGGAGCCCCGTCCTCAGAGCCTCTGGAGCCAGTGCCACAGCTTGATCACAGCAGGGCTCACCCCATCACTGTGCTGTGGGCAGGCTGAGCAGAGAAAAAAATGCCATCTGGGATCTCACTTGAAAGAGATTTTACTAGCACTGGGGTTTTATTACTAGCAGTGTAGTGATGGTGTGATTTCTTTGTCATTCTGTGGTGGAAGGGCAAGACTGGGAGCAGGGCTGCCCTCCGCACCTGGGGCAAAGTCACCAAGGACCTCACTGCCCACACAGGGGAAACCCCCGTGTCTCTGCTTGGAATACCAGCTCCATCCCAGAGGGACACGAGCTGGATTTGAACACTTTGTCCTTTGGTAAAACAATGGGAATGTGAGAGAACAAAACATCTGGGGACAAGAGGGAAGACGCCAGCAGCATCTCCTGGTGCCCGTGGACCACGCTGAGGGTCATAGGGGAATGTGCCCCGGGGCTGTGGGAAGGGCACTGCCCGATGGCAGAGCAGGGTCCTGGCCCCAAACCTGGTCCCATGGCAGCAGTGGCATCCTGTTTTAATCACCCCTCCTCCTCGCTCCAAGCCGGAGCTCATTATGGGCAATGCTGTTTGTTTGTTTTGTTAATCGACACCAAGAGGCCCCGTCTGGGCTTGCCTTGCTCTTCTGAGCCCCATCCCGGTCCCTGACAACACAAAACTCAAAACAAATTTTCCAGTGTGGTTTCTGTGGCCTGGGAATGTGTTTCAGGGTCCTCACTTGGCGACCTTGATCAAAACTCTTCCATCACCCTCCTCGCTCTCCATCGCTTCTCCCCCCACGCTGCCTGTGACCAAACAGCTCTCCTTGGGCCAGCTTCACCCACTATCCCCTCGCAAACACCTCCTGGGACTTTGCCGCTGGGAGGAGGATGGAGGGCGCTTGCTGGGTGACATCGAGCATCCCTGGCCACATCTGGGATGAGCACCTGCAGGAGCTGCCAACCAGAGCCACGCTGCTGCTCGCCACAGCCCCTGTTCTGAGGAGGCAGAAAAAGGGCTTCTTAGGAGTACTGAGCAGATCCACACCTCAACACTCACCTCCCACAGTGATTGATTTGATAAAGTTGACTGTATGTTGGTACAATGCTGGGAGCAACATCTGGGTACCGGCAAACCCCACCGCAGTCATCACCCGGGGTTCTCCTGTAGGTATCAACAGAGAAGGCACGTCAGAGGCTGTCCTGCTAGTGATCTTGCTGCCTTCTTTGGGGCACATTGGACTCAAATGAACTTTGTAGATGAGGCAACATGGAGGAAAAAGAAAACAATGTGCTGCAGTTGAAGAGAAGTGGCTCATGCAGACATCTTAGAATCATAGAATGGTTTAGGTTAGAAAGGACCACAAAGCCCATCTAGTTCCATGGGCAGGGACACCTTCCACTGGATCCAGCTGCTTCAAGCCCCATTCAGCCTGGCCTTGAGCCCCTCCAGGGATGGGGCAGCCACCACTGCTCGGGACAACCTGGGCCAGGGCCTCCCCATCCTCACAGGAAAATATTTCTCCCCAAGATCTCATCTCAATCTCCACTCTTTCAGCTGAAAACTATTCCCCTTGTCCTATCCCTGCCTGCCCTGATCAAGAGCTCCTCCTCAGCTTTCCTGGAGCCCCTTTCCATACCGGGGCACTGCTCTAAGGTCTCCCTGAAGCCTTTGCTTCAGTAGGGTTGATGCGCTGTGCAGGCAGGGGCACTGGCAGGGGCCCCTCTCCCCTGGGAAGATGTCATGCTGGCAGCTGAGAGGGGATGTGACAAGAAACAAACATAAAGCCACAGCTCGCATTTGCCACCATGAGCCAGTAGCAGAGATCAGCTGGACTGCTGTCATCTCCATCCTCTCATTTCTACCCCCATAACACCTCCTGCCTTTTGCTTTTTTTGTAGTTTTTTTGTAGTTTTGCTTTTTTTTGTAGAAATGTTTTTGTAGTCAAGTCATAGAATCATAGAATCATAGAATAACCAGGTTGGAAGAGACCCACCGGATCATCGAGTCCAACCATTCCTACCAAACACTAAACCATGCCCCTTAGCACCTCATCCACCCGTGCCTTATGAACAGATCTGATTGAGGAAAGCCACATTTTAAACAAAAGGCACCCCTGTTTCTTTTGCCCGGTTTCTGAGGGCTCCAAACATGCACCATGTGGCCGGCTGGTCCTCCTGGCCTTGCTTCACACAGCCCTGCTCTCCTCCACATGTGGACACTATAGGGAGGAAAATAAAAGCCAGTGAAATCTATCAGGTGAGAAAACCTTTATGGAGGATGAGAATGGAAAGAAAAGGCTTTTCTCAGCCTCCTTCCACACACGTGGCCAAGGGAGCACCTGTCCTGCTCCGTGTGATTTAGCGGGTGAGATGGGAAAAGCAAACATGCCACACAAAGGAGGGAAAACCGTTGGCAGGTTTAGCATTCCTTCCTCCTAATAACCCTGGGAGGGATTAGAGACACAGGTAAAGGGACATGGGGGTCTTGGTCTGGCCATTAACCCGGATTCCTTGGCAGAGCCGGCTTGCTGCCGTGAGATCCCACAGCTCAAGGGCAGTCGTGCCCTGGTCCTGAATGCGATGCTCCCTGTCAGGTGAAGAAGAGGATGAAATTCACACTGACTGGAGCCATAGGGGATTCAGGGAGCCCAGCACGCCTCTCCATTCTCAAGCAGGGCTCAGCTCCCCCTTCCTACTTGCTGAGCTCAGGGAACATGTGTCTAACAGATTTTTATTAACTCTGTAGCCCTCCCTTGCTTGCTTTCCGTTTCTTTTTTTCTTCTCCCTGCTTGCTTGACAGAATTTAGATTAGACAAAACATGAGCTCATTTCTGCCCGCAAAAAAGGGAAACAGAAGAAGAAATTGCCTCTCCCTTCTGCACCCTCTTCCTACCCAGCCCATCATCTCCACCTACCCTGGCCCCATCCCCCAGCTCTGTCCCTCTTCTCCAGCAGGCAGGTTTTAGCCTCACAGATGTGATGATCCACTGCAGACCTGCTGCTCGTCACCACCTCATCCTCAAACCATCCCTCTCCCTGTGCTCGATGGAGCAGTTTGCTCTCCCCTCCCTGCTGTGGGCCAGCCCCAATGGCTTCACACTTCACGCTGCACGTGGACAGCATGGCCAGACTCTGGCAGCACCCTCCCTGGAGGATGTCCTGCCAGGGCAGAAGCTTTGTGAGGGTCCCTGGCAGTTAAACCTCAGGGTTTGGTGGTCTCAGGCAACACTGCACTTTTCAGCAGAAGCTGAAGGTTTCCTCCCATCCCTGCTTCTCCCCATCCTCCTCAAAGTGCAACAGCTCCCAGTGGAATGGGAGCAAGAGCCGAACCAGGGTGGACAGGGCTTTGCAGCAGCAAAAGCCTCCTTGTTCATAGGGGGAAGGTAGGAGCCTGTTGCCCCTCTGGTCTCCTGCTTGAAAGAGCCGCTGCCACAGCGCTGGGTGCTCCAGACCTCCAACGAGCGTCTTCGCTTCCCCAGGAAAGCTGTGGGGAGGGGGCACCACTGTGGCTTCAAGTTTCCTCCTCTCCATGAAAGAATCTGCAGCAAATTTTATGGACACCTGCAGGAGCTGCAAAAATGATCTCACATCTCCCAGGGACTTGCAGAGATGGAGGGAGGTGTGAGAGAGGCAGCTCTGTAGCCAAGAGCCATGCAGGCAGCTGGGAGGTAGGAGGATCTTCCCCCATTCCCTGATTTCCAGTCAAACTTGCCTCGAGTAAAGCAGAGGAGAGGAGGTCCCAGGCATCAGAGCCCAAATGCTCAGGAATACCAAGATCACAGATTAGCTGTCTCCACCAAATGGTGTTCCCATGGTGCCCAGATGGGTTCCCTTATGTCTCAAGACCCAGGGCACCACCTCCTGTTTGTACCCTCCGTCCCTGTTCACACCTCCTGGTACATGCACACCATCCAGTGTGGGAGACTGTAGGGCAAAGGGATCCAGCTTTCCTTCCTTCCTTCCTTCCTTCCTTCCTTCCTTCCTTCCTTCCTTCCTTCCTTCCTTCCTTCCTTCCTTCCTTCCTTCCTTCCTTCCTTCCTTCCTTCCTTCCTTCCTTCTTTCCTTCCTTCCTTCCTTCCTTCCTCCCTTCCTTCCTTCCTTGCTTCCCAGGGCCAAGCTCAGCACCTCTTTGGACCCCACTGCCTCCAGAGCACTTTGGGAAGGTGTTGTTCCCTTTAACTGAGAAGATACCTATCCTAGCCCGTACCTATATCCAGCAGCAGAGGCTGGTGGGCTGCCTGCTTCCAGCAGCTTCTGCCTGCCAGTGTCAGGAGGGGCATCCTCTTGCAGCCAGCAAGGCTGTGACATCTCATCTCAATCCTCTAATAAAGACAAGACGATGGCCGCGTTCTGCCTTCAGTGGCATCAGGAGTTCTTTGCAGCGTTAAGCAGCCCAATGGGGAGCTGTGGGTTGGCAGGGCTGTGCCAGTTGGATTGGGTTGTTGAGAGATCCTGTTCTTGGCAAGGTGTGCAGGCGCTCAGCATGTGCCGCTGTGCTGGGATGAGCCAGCACTGAGCCACAGCCCCTGCGCCGGGGGATGCCAGGAGGAGCCACAGGGCGAGGGGGGGCGATGCCATAGGATCACAGTATCATGGAATCAAGGAATGGCTGGAAGGGACCTCAAAGCCCATCCAGACTCACCCCTGCCATGGGCAGGGACACCTCCCACTGGATCAGGGGCTCCAAGCCCCATCCAACCTGGTCTTGAGCCCCTCCAGGGATGGGGCAGCCACAGCTTCTCTGGGTAACTTGGGCCAGGGCCTCCCCACCCTCATCATGAAAAATTTCTTCCGAACCTCTAATCTAAACCTTCTGCCTTTCAATTTAAAGTCATTTTCCCTCATCCTATCACTCCATGCCCCTGTAAAAAGCCCATTCCAAGGCTTTTGGGAGCCCCTTTCCATACTGGAAGCTGCTCTAAGGTCTCTCCAGAGCCTGGGTGTGCAGGAACATCAGCAGTGTGCTCCAGCCCTAAAGGGGCCGAGAGGCTCCTGTCACTGTCCTTTTCCATTGCTATCATGGTCTCAACAGCACAACTTGTGCTTAAACACACACACAAACCACAGTCCCCAAGGCTGTGAGTAACTAGCAGAAGCCTGTGTGCATCCCCGGGCACGGCAAAGGATGCATCTGTGTATCTCATAGCCTCCCTTTTGTTTCTCTTCCATTTCCTTCCCTCTCCCTGACCTTCCTCTTGGACAGGACACCTGTAGGTCTAACTGCAAACTAATGAAGACGATTGAATAAATAAACCTCAGCGCAGATTGCAGCTCTGACATCAGGCTGTAACGTGCTGGTGCCTCCCATGCACGGGGCCGTGTCCCGGCGTGGCTCCGGGGGCTGCCGCCAAACACCGTGCCTGCTCCAGAAGAAGGAAAAAGCGATGCAGGATTATTAATTGAGAAGCTCGCTAACTTCACAGCCTTGAAGTTTGCTGAGACACATCTGACTCATTTGTGGGTCCTGTTTCCAGCAGAGGTGACCGCAGAAAGAGGAAATCCAATGGCTGGTCCAGCCTGCAATAAGACTCCTGTGGAAGCAGGGAGGCTCCGGTTTGGGGTTTTATTTCATAATGCTGCAAAGGCAACCCAAAAGCTTGGAAGTCGAAGTGAACTTAAAGCAGTTTGAGAGAAATCTGAACGTGTGACTTGTGGGCTGGATCAAGAATGATGGGGTTCCTCCCTCTGCCTTTCATAGTGTTGTGGGTCAACCTTGTTCCTGCTTCCAAAGTGTTCTTTCCCTGTGGCCACGAGGATGTTTTTAAAGGAAAATCTTCATTACAGGGCCCTAATTTCCTTCCCTTTTCCTTTCCCATCTCCAAATCCCCACATGCTGTGCAATATCCTCACCCCAAGGACGAAGCTGTTCCGAGTCCCAGCGGAGCTGGTAGGACGTGTAGCTCAGGTTGCGTGTGGAGGCACAACTTGATGAGTTATGTCCCATCATGATGTCACAGCACGGAGAAATGCCAAGAGACTGGTACATCATCTCACCAATATAGCAGCATGAGCTGTTCACGACAAGAGCAGAACATCTTGAATCCTGAAGTTTCCAATACGTCCCAGATCTCTGGAAACCCAGTAAAATGTCATCTGCTCGCTTGCGATGCGGTGGGATGTTGCTGAATGGAAGCCAGCCCTGCCCTGGTGGAGGCTGGTAGATCCATCCCGCAGCTGATGTTGGGGAGGATGTTGCAGCTACGGTAGGTGTTCCATAAAAAAGCGGCCTGTGTTGGTGGCTTGGTGGAAAAGGAAAAGCAATCCCAAGGATTTTGAAAACACCAAATCCAGCTGGAAGAGAACTCCAGCACCTGGAGTGGTGCCACAGTGGGACCATGGCCTGGCATCCATCCTGGCAGTGGGGGGTGTGAGAAGCTCTACCAGCCCGACTTGCCTGAGCCGTGGGAAAACACGGACATGGGCAGAGAGGACCCCAAGACTTTCTTTTAGTATTTTACATCCTTGTCCCTGCTGGACTCCTGTGCCTTGGCAGATACTGCTGGTAGGAAAAGAAAAAGATCCCTTCCTGCCTGAAACAGCACAACCAACTCAGCCCTTCATGACTTTCGTGGTGCCCAGGCTCCCCCAGCGGCCACCCAGAGCTCGTTCCCCCATGCACATCTCCTGGAGGCTTTGTTGCTGCACAGAGCCTTGACATCCCTGTGTTCCCGGCTGCTCATTTGCTTTTACTCCCTTTTTTTCTGGCCAGGCATCCACCCTGCCCTGTGCCCTCATCCACCTGTGTGCCCCCTGCACTCTGAGCCCCACATTTTCGGGTGGTGGGGGTTGCACAGCCCAGCGAGCTCCAGAGGCACGCTCAGTGGCACACAGGTCTCCTATTATAGCTTATTAGACCACTACTATAGACTCACTCATTTAGAGAATTACTCATTTTTTAGGCCTTTCAGGAACTTTAATGAGTTGTTTTAAACACATGCAGCAGATGTGGCCTTGGGATGAGCTCCTTTGAAGCCCTCCCTCCCCCAGCCCGTCAGGCGGCAGGGAGCACAGAGTCCGGACACCTCTGGCATCCTTCTGCAGTTGTCCTCATCCCTGTGATACCCAGCAGCTCCAGCCCAACTCTGCACCCACTGCTGCTGGTGCAAACCCCAAACCAGCCCAATGCCGGCTCCCTGCTTGCGTTCTCACTGTTCTGCTGGATGGAGGATTCCCAGAAGATTCAGGAGAGTGGAAAAACACAAAGAAAGTAAAAAAGGAGGGGAGGATGAGTGTGTTTGGGCTATTTGGGGCCAGCCTGGGGTCTGCCTGTGGGGCTTTTAGGAAGGGAAACAAGTGTCCACTGCTATGTCAGGATCAGGCATCAAACCTTGCTCAGGAAAAGCCAGGAAGGCTCAGAAGCAGATGGAGAGTGGTGTGCCAGTTGGCTGATAATAGGTGCAAAAAACTCACATGGCTCCTTCTTCCCACCCCTCTCCCTTCCCAACCTCACCCCTTCCCAAAGCCAACACAGAGGATTACGCTGTAATTTACTGAGCTGGTGGATGATGCAAGGCGCTACCCCATGAGAAAAGCAGCCTCTGAGAACACATGGGTACTCTGCTTGGGGCTCTGCCTCCTCGGAGTTTTTGTTCCTTTTCAATTTTTTGGATATTCGACAATGTATGTGCAAAACCTGGACCAAATTATAGCCCATTACCCAAGACAGCTCATTCCAAATCCCCCGCATTACTGCAGTCACTAAAGGGGAAGCCGGCTCATATCACAGCTGAGAGCCCGAGCCAAACGGGCCATTCCCAGCCCCACCACAGGTCCCTCTTACACACACCGGCTCGCTCCTGCTCCCTCCCAGAACCCAGGAGGGCTCCTTTCTGCCAGCCCACAGGCTGGGGAAGTCAGGATGGAGTTTAACAAGGAGAAGGGTTAAAAAAGAGAGAGGAGAAAGGAGAAAGAAAAAGGAAAACAGGCTCTGGGTGCAGGGGAAATCTTCAGGCCATGCTGGAATGTAGATTCTAATTAGAATATATTTAAACACCACAGACTGCAGGCTGCATGTGCAAGCGGATTGCATATGCAGGAGGTGACCCCTGAAGAAAGTGGCAGCAGAGGTGGGGACTGGGCAACAGCATCACTCCTGCTGCCCATTATGGCAGGGGACGAGAGGGGACGTGCTGGAGCCCCTCTGACCCGGCTGTGCTGCTGGCAGCTGGAACCGGCTCTGCTCCATGGTTCTGTCCTACGGGATGGCTTCCCATGCCAAGGGAAGGTTTGCAGGGCCTGAAGGCATCAGCCTCTTGCAAAGACAACCACATGCAACTGTTGACAGTGGTTGCTGTAGCCTCTGTGTTTCTTTATTGTTGTTATTTTTTTACCTGCCAGAATGAAGGAATCATTTAATCACGCCCACCAGCTCTGCTGGAAGAGGGAATTTGGGGAGATAAAACATAAGGACCAAAACAGAGCTGCAGAGAGCATTGAGGTCTTTCAGGACTGCCATTGCACTGACAAAGAGTTGCCTTTGGTGCTTCCCTGCTGAACCTGCTTTGGTTCAAATGCGAGACGGCAAGCCTGGAAGTGACTGGTTAATAGAGTTAAGTGCTTCCATCTATCTGAGGGAGCTGGAGCTTTACCTGCAGTAGCTCCCGTGCAGCGCGGTCACTGACAGCACCAGGACTGGAGCTGCGGTGCCTGGGCAGATGCAGGAGCTAAACTATCCCGCTGAAGCCATTCCCTGCCACAAAGGATGGGAGGAGGGCAGTGCATGGGGCAGGGTGGGGACTCACCATGTGAGCCAGCTGTAGCTGAGCTGGGGAAGAAACAAATCACTTTCTGCCATTGCAGCATCCTTCGTCTTTGCACTGAGTTGCCGTGACCCAGCAAAGCATAAGGATAAAAGCATGAGCTGGGGGGCTTGCCCTCTCAGGTGAGTGCCTGGCCCCTGCGTGGAGCTCAGGTGAGTGCCTGGCCCCTGCGTGGAGCTCAGGTGAGTGCCTGGCCCCTGCGTGGAGCTCAGGTGAGTGCCTGGCCCCTGCGTGGAGCTCAGGTGAGTGCCTGGCCCCTGCGTGGAGCTCAGGTGAGTGCCTGGCCCCTACGTGGAGCTCAGGTGAGTGCCTGGCCCCTGCGTGGAGCTCCGTGGGCAGCCAGCAACGGCTGAGGATGCTGCAGCTGGGGAACAGCCGGAACAGTCAGCAGAGACACGAGTGCTTTGCAGCAAATCTCATTTGCTGAAGGGCTCTGCTTCACCTGATTTTGTGGCCTTCAGGTTAAGTAACAGCAGCAGTGTGGGCTTGGCCAGTCAGTGCTAAAAATACATGCCCCATTAACCCAGTTACAGGCCCAGCGGTGAGAGGGAGCAGCAGTTTGCCTCGATTCCCCTTGGTAGCAACATTCCCCTTCCCCCCCTGCTCCCCCTCCCCAGAAGCACTCGCACAGAAAATACACAGAGCACTGGGATGTCTGCCAGGAAAACATCATAAAACGTAAACCAAAGCTTGCTCCCTAAAAGCACAGCTTAGCCAGGGTTCTCTTACATTTCCTTTTCTCTTTCACTCATTTTTTTCCCCCTACAACAGCAGAAAACTGCTCCTTTGGCATTTCCTAGGCTCTCAGGGCTGGAATTGTAGGGTGTGATGGGGATGCCTCGGGGCACGAGGGACGAGAGGAGACATTCTCACTCTGTTGAGGATATAGGAGAGGTTGATAGGATAAGATGGGATGGGATGGGATGGGATGGGATGGGATGGGATGGGATGGGATGGGATAGGATAGGATAGGATAGGATAGGATAGGATAGGATAGGATAGGATAGGATAGGATAGGATAGGATAGGATAAGATAGGATAGGATAGGATAGGATAGGATAGGATAGGATAGGATAGGATAGGATAGGATAGGATAGGATAGGATAGGATAGGATAGGATAGGATAGGATAGGATAGGATAGGATAGGATAGGATAGGATAGGATAGGATAGGATAGGATAGGATAGGATAGGATAGGATAGGATAGGATAGGATAGGATAGGATAGGATAGGATAGGATAGGATAGGATAGGATAGGATAGGATAGGGACTTTTCAGTTGGAAGTGCCTAGGACATGTGAAAAGATCAGCAGCATTTTCTTTCGACCCATGGAAGCTGAGTTCAAGTTCCCAACATGTGAAGGAGAAAAGGCTGTGGGTAGTTTTGCTCCCTTTCCCTTCTTGCAGCACTGGCAGCTTTCCTGCTTGTCTTATCTTTCACCAGGAAGAGCACCAAATGATTTTTTTCCAGCATGAGTGTTGCAGCTGGAGGCCTATGTGTAAATAATAAATGTATAAACAGTGAAGAAGCAAAGCGTGAGGCCATGGAAGAGACATCCCTGTAATTGAAAAGATGGGTTTCAGTGGGCAGGAGGGGAGAGCATTGTTTTAAGTAGAATACAAATAGAGAGAGTAATACAAATATCTAAAGTGGCCTCAGCATTTGCTTCTCCTGGGGAACGCAGTTTACCTCCCGAGACTCAGTGCTGAAGGCAGAAACCGTTTCCCTCGTGTAAGAGCATGATGCAATCCCTGCACGTGCTGGGGATCACTCTGCTCATCCCAGAAATCTTGGGTACTGTCTACAGTCAACATACGGGCCCTGATTTGTGCCTGTGGCCCCCATTCAGAAGAGCCTTTGTTCTCCTGCTGTCGCTTCCAGGAGATGTGGCTTTTGCTGGAAGTGAGGAGTCTTATTTTATATCAATGACTGCAAAGATTTCTTTTCTTCCTTCCTTGATGCAATAAGCCAATAAAAGTTGACAATAGCATCTGTTCCCAGGGTTTAATTCACATATAGATCAGGAATGTGGTGGTTCCAGCAGGAGGAAACAAGATTTTGATGAAAGAAGATAAGATGGAAGAAATACCGTCCGGAAAATACAGGAAGGAAAGGCCGAGGCCATGACAGTAATGGGAGAAGTAAAAAATTACATACTCTAAATCAGATTGATCTGCAATTGTACATGGGCTCCCTGCCCGTCACATGGATGCACAGAGTTTACTCGTGTGGTTTGGAGGGGGTTTCCAGCGCTGTGCCGTGCCAGCCACTGGCCTCTGTTTGCTCTCCCAGTGACAACCCCGCGTGCTGAGAGGGTGTGAAGTCAGTCTGGCTACACTGGCCCCAGCTCTGGGTTTTTTCTCCTGCCGAGCAGCAAGCTCAGGGTGAGAAGTGATGTCAGACAGCCTGGCCAGAACTCAGAATGGACACTTGACACTAAGAAACGGCTGGTTCAGAGCTGCTGTGAGGGATAGAGAACCAGCGGGCAGAGCCAGGAGAGTTCTGCAGCAGAAACGGGGAAAGAAACTACCTATGGATGTTGAAATATGTGGAGCAGCTTCATACTATAGAATCTAGATCTTAGAGGTCTCTTTACACCAGCTGTCACAACTTCAAACCCATTTCAACAGCATCTTCCACGACGCAGGACAGTCTCCATCAACACTGCCTCCAAGAGTTTGAGTCTGTCAAGAATCTGAGACCAAATTTTGATTAAGATCCAGATTGGTTCCTGTGTACACAAAGCAGCAAGGGGAATCCTGCACCCTGCAGTTTGGCAAAGAAGGGCTTGTGGTGATAAAATACTCCTCTCTTGGAGAATTCCCTCCCTATCCTTCCTTCTTGTGCAGGGCCCTGATCTCCTTGTGCTTCTCTTGCCCCAGAGTTTCTCCAGGAAGCCTATGCCTGGATGAATGCTCTTTGCCAAACAGGTTGTCCCAGGTGGTGATGATGCTCCTGCTGTGGCTTCTGCATCCGTTGCAGCCCCTGAGGTTGGGGAAGTGAAGCTTCTTGGGGACCCTGGCACAGGTTAGAGCTAGAGATGGGATGGGAGGGGTGGTCCAGGAAGGAAGGAGCTGGTCTCCATGTGCCTCTGCATCCCTGCCTGCTGTCCCAGGGGGAGTCACGCTGCCCACCCTGGCTCCTCAGCCACCCTCCCCTGGTGCCACAAACGTGCCCCTGAGGCCAATTGCATCATTGCACGGAGGAAATGACCTCACAGGGAGGACAGCAGCAGAAACTGAGGTACCAGGTGATGGCTTCAGAGACACTGGGGTCATTTTCATGCAAATGTCCTTAGGGGTGAAGAAGGAGGGGGGAGAGGAAAGCACAGAGGAAACCGATGCGTAGGCAGAATTGTTTCTATACCAACTATTTTTCAAAGACTTCAATAAGGCAACAGCAGCTTCTGAAAAAGGGAGAACGAACAAAGAAACCACAGCTGCATCTCCATTCATGAAAGGGAAGAGGCTGGGGATGTGGCTGTCAATCCCGGCTGGGCGCTGGGTGAAGCATCAGGGACCGACTGGAGTAGATAATGTCTGGGTTTTCCTGCAAATATTTGGCAGTTTGGACTATTTGTTTTCACTGCTTCTCCCCTTTTTTGTGTTCCCACTCCACAAACATCAGCACTATCAACTTTTCCTGGCTAAAGTGCTCTCAGTGGGAGGCTTCACCAACTGAGTCATCGAGGGTTTGCAGGAAACAGAATTTTAATAGGAAATTTGCATTGTAAGTGGTTTTCATGTTCAGCTCATCAAGGCTCTCAAACAATTCCATGAGCCTTTTACGGCCAGTTACAGCATTGCTCAAATATTGGCGATAGAGCCAAGGGTTAGAGATTGTCCCACGGACGCTCACCCATGGATGGGAGCTCGGAAGCGTCGAGGCGATGCGGCAGGGCGTGTTCCCAGGGCTGGGGCTGAGGATGGGCCAGCTGAGGGGATGCATCTGCCAAGAAGAGCAGCACAAAGAAGTCTCAAAGCTCCGCGAGTTGGAGCTCATTCGTGTCCTGTGAGCAGATTGCACCGTGGTAGAGAATTTAGAAATGCTGACAGCTGGACTTGGAGAAGTGCTGACTAGAGACAAGGCTGAACTGTTCAGAGAAGAATCCAGCGGTTCAGATTTCTATCTCAAACCCTTCTGATCTTGAACTCACTCTGAAACCGTTGAACAGAAGTCCTCCCACGACGTCTGCACCCCACAGTGAGTTTTGTTGGATTCGCAGCCCCCAAGAACTGTTCCCGGCTTTCCCAGCTCCGTGTTTTCATTTCTCATTCTGGCCAAAACCTGAAGGAAGAAAGAGGCCTGGGGGAAGAATATTAAACAGGATCTACAGACTTCTAAAAAGGTCCTCGAGTGGAGGTTCGTGACCTCAGCAATGGCTCAAGTTAGGGCCTGGGGAGGAAGCCGTGAGTCTGCCTGTAATTTTCTGTCCTTTTCCTTTGGCTTTCTGGTTTCCAGCACCGTTCAGGAAAAAGCCCATAATATCTGGCAGCCGGTGTTACTGGGCCGTCCACACGTGCAGCTCGGGTGCATTGGGCACGGCTCGAAGCAGGCAGGACACGAGCATAGCGTGAGCCAGGTGTGCAGCTCCTGTCTGTTCTCCCAAGTCTGTCTTAAATCTCCTGGTTTTCTGCTCCTGCTGCAATTTGTCTTCCTTTATTCACCCCAAACTTTTCTTCTTTCGGAGCTATTTAAGACTGAGTTCCGAGGGGTCTGTACCATTTCTTTCAATTAACCTTCATATCAAAGCGATCACACTGTGTTCAGCAAGTGTTTTTGGAGTAAATGCTAAAAAAACCCACTATCCTGATTTTTCTTTCTTTTCTGTTATGCCTGGTGGCATCAACACATGCCTGGCACAGCTCTTTCATTCCTGGAGCAGCTCCATCTCTCACACGTACTCCTTTTTTCTTCCCTTTTTTTTTTTAATCTTAATTTTATTGTGCAGCCACTTATGTTTTTCTGCCTCCTTGTTCAGACGTCTTGAAAATATTTTCTCTCTCAAACTCTCTACCCAATGGCAGCAGGAGTCTCTCTGTGCTCAGGGGAAGCTATTGAATTCTTGGCCGTTCCTCTGAAAGCAGCGTGCTCCCTTTGAAGCCACAAGAGAAATTCTGCTAGAAACTGTGAAATATTTTCTTCTCCAAGTGAATTTAGTGCTGTGCTGTTTAACTCCCACATAGCAACCAAACGCCCACCCCTGAAGTCCCAGTCGGATGGGGAGGAGCCGTGGGACCCGTGGCTGGAGGGATGTGGTGGTGCACGAAACCTGTGTTGGAGGAGAACGATGGAAGCAGGGGATGTCCAGGAACAAACCCCATGAAACCTCCCCTGCTGCACGAAGGCTGCAGGACTCCTGTTTGTTTGTCTGTTTTAAAGAAATATGGCAGAAAGAGAAGGTGTTTCGTGCCATAGCTCCCGACCTTGGATAACGAGGTTTAGTTCCTACTGGTGGAAACTGAGCACCGTGCATCACAATCGTGACCCAAAGGACCAGGAACAAGGAATCTCGGTTCCTGTGTCTCTCTTACAGAGGCCGTCCAGAGGCAGCCCTGACTGCGGAGGTCAACGGAGTTAGGAATGGGTAGAGGTCGCACACACACGTCAACTCTCAGAGCTAATGTCTTGCACACAAAATAATTTCAGATCATGCTAGAAACCCCGTATTTAGATGTCTCCTCCTCCCTCTCTGTGTAGCAGAGGAAGCCATGGCTTTAGGAGGTAGCCCAGGAGCAACAGGAATTACAGAATCACAGAATCACAGAATCACAGAATAACCAGGTTGGAAGAGACCCACTGGATCATCGAGTCCAACCATTCCCACCAATCCCTAAATCATGCTCCTAAGTACCTCATCCACCCTAACCTTAAACACCTCCAGGGACGGTGACTCAACCACCTCCCTGCGCAGACCGTTCCAATCCCTAACCACCCTCTCCGTGAAGAACTTTTTCCTAATCTCAAGCCTAAATCTCCTCTGGCAGAGCTTGAGGCCATTCCCTCTCGTCCTGTCCCCTGTCACTTGGGAGAAGAGCCCAGCTCCCTCCTCTCCACAACCTCCTTTCAGGTAGTTGTAGAGAGCAATGAGGTCTCCTTTCAGCCTCCTCTTCTCCAGGCTGAACACCCCCAGCTCTCTCAGCCGTTCCTCATACGGTCTGTTCTCCAGCCCCTTCACCAGCTTCGTAGCTCTTCTCTGGACTCGCTCCAGAGCCTCAACATCCCTCTTGTGGTGAGGGGCCAAGAACTGAACACAGGACTCGAGGTGCGGTCTCACCAGTGCCGAGTACAGGGGGAGAAGAACCTCCCTGGACCTGCTGGTCACACTGTTCCTGATACAAGCCAAGATGCCATTGGCCTTCTTGGCCACCTGGGCCACTGCTGGCTCATGTTCAGTCGCTGTCAACCAACACCCCCAGGTCCTTCTCCTCCGGGCAGCTTTCCAGCCAGACTTCTCCTAGTTTGTAGGTGCCTGGCTGGCCCTCACAGGGACTCGCAGGGGGGTGGTGTCCCCAGGGCTCTGCTCCGAGGCAGCTCCTGCCCTACCTCTGTGCAAAGCAGCCCAGCTCAGGGGAACCCTGTTCCTCCTGGTGCTCCTTCCCAGGGATCATCCTGCATGGGGCCCACCAGCCCTCATCGCGGCTCTTCAGAGGCCTTTGGACAATTTACTGAGGCAAAATTGCTGGTGGATTTAATTACAAGTTTCAATAAGTCAAGCCTATTGGGTCAAAGGAGTTCTCTGTGTGCTGGCCCATCATCTGCTTGGAAACTGTTTACCTGGGCATATTTCCCTCTGTCTTAATTAAAGCTGAATGAAAATCCAGGTTATTTGAAAGTGCGGATAATGACTATAAAACCCTATTTGCATCATCTATGCATCGCAGCCGACTGACACAGCTGCTGCCAGGGGGTGAGCCTGGTCCATGTGGTGTCGCAGGGGCAGATCCGGACCAAAGCCGAGTCCCGTTGGAGTCCTGTGCCCTCCTGCTGCCACACCAGCTGCTCGCCCATCGTTTGGTGCCCAGAGGAGGCTGGTGCTATGGGCTGTAGGAGAGCCTAACGCAGAGTGAGCCTCATGGCACTTAAAGGCGCACGGCAGCACCACATGCATGAGAGCGCATAAGGATTTCTATCTTCGCTCATCAGTTGGAGAGGCAGAGCTGATGGCCCTTAGCTTCGATAACATTTGTGCTCAGTCCCGGTCAGTGCCAAAGGAATTGTTGTCATCCTGATGGGAGAGGAAAGGGAAGAGAACAAAGAAAATGAGAATGAAAATGAAAAGAAGGAGAAGGAGAAGATGAAGAAGGAAAAAAAAGGAAGATGATAAAGAAGAAATAAAGAGGAGAAAAAGAAATAAGAAGAGGAAGAAGATATGGAAGAAAGGGAAAGGAAGAAGAAAAGGAAAATGGAAAAGGAAAAAAGAGAAAGGACCCCAATAAGGTACTCAGGCCCAAGCAGGCTTAAAGGTGGCAAACTCTGAAGTGGGTTTTTTCTGAGAAGCACAGGCGAGAGGCCACAGACTGTCCCGTGCCCCTCCAAGCACCGTGGGCACCTCCAGTCACTGCGTTTGGTGCTGGTGGCTGTGCAATTTCAGGGTCTCCGTGTCCGTTCCATACCTCCCAGCCACTCCACAGCCGGTGGCCCACGCCTGCTCTGCTGAGGAGGGCAGCTCTGCCACAGCCACTCTGCCTTTGGGGCAGCAGCAAGGACTCTCCTGGCAGGGCAGGATTTCCCTGGCCCTGGGAGCATCTCCCTGAATGCAGAACACATCGGAGCTGCTTGTATTTGCAGTTCTGATCCTGGCGCTTGTGGGAATTAATGGCTGTAGGTTTTGAAATGCAATTATAGGCTTTGCCGTGGTAATTTTGTTTTTATTTCCCACTGCGTTTGCTGCTACTCTGCGGAGAGGAGAGGCTTTGGTTAAACCTCGTGTAACACAAGCATACCTACAATTTGTTTGCTTTTTCTAGAAACATTTTTCTTCCCATTTGCGGGCTGTGGGTCCACGGGATGTTTCCTTCTGTCTCAACACAAATAAATGTCCAGGCTGTAGATGGTTGAACTCGTAATGGGATACAGGAGTTTTCACCTCCAGGTCATTTGCTTGGATCCAGGGCAGCTCAGCCACCACCAAAGGCGTTTGCACTCTAGGAGCTCACGAGGTGCCAACAATGACACCGAAAGCCTTGGGTGCTGAGCCCTGCTCACCACAGTTGGAGCCGCCTTTCTACACAACCCTTGGCAGCTCTGCCAGGATCTGAGCAACTCCTCGGAGCACCCGGCTTCGCCTGCTGACTGCAGCTGCCCACAAGATCCTCCTTCTCTTGGTGATCTTGCTGCTTGATTTTTGGTCAAGATTAATCAAAACCAAAGCTTTTTGGGACAACAAACTGGTCCCCTCTTTTTCCCAGTCAGTTTACCCGCTCACTACATACTCGAAAGTAGAATTATTGTTTACAACTTTTCACAAATCTGGCCTGAAAAGTCAGCAACAAAAATGCCAGGAAAACCTAGAATAATGTGACAAAAGAAAAGCAAAAGGCTGACATTCCAGAGGGGCTTAAAGCTCTGCTGGGATTGTTTGTTTTGAGAAACAGAAGACACAGTGCTTTCAGGGCCGAGAAATGGTTTGGGAATTACTAGGTCTGAGCACTGTGGTTGGGGAAGATTTCTGCTTTTCTATTCTGCTGAAGGATGGGAAACAGCTTCAGCATTTTCCTCATGATGTGCCCACAGTCCAGGCCCCCCCTCGCCTGCCCCGTTTGGCACCTGCAGCCGCGAGAGGCGTTGCTGATCCTGCACCAAGTGATGCCCCCCGAGCAGCCAGACCCGGGGTTGCCAGCAGCCCTGCTCGTACGGGACGGACACGGTGCCATCTCGGAGTCCTCATCACAAACAGGTGCTGGAGTTGCTCACAAACCAATAGCCACAATCCCAGGCGCTTTGCTCTTATTCTTCAGCTATCACACCACTGGCACCTCCCCACCTGGCAGGTACTTTGTGCTGGATCAATCATGCATCACACAGACAGTGGTTTGTGATGTGTCACAGCCCAGGGAGGCAGGGAGAGCACAGTGACTTCATCACTTGTCTCACCGAGTTAAGCGACGGAGCCTGAATGGGAAAATCTCTCATTTGTGTGTGATGCTGCTTCCCTTGCTCTGGTGGAGACACGGGAGGTGCAGGGAGCGGAGCTGCCTGGGGTCCCCTGCAGCACCTTCAAACACCAGATGTGTGTGTATATATATATATATATATAGCTCTGTGGGGAATGCCAGCAACACACAGCAAGCTGAAACAGGTGACAATGGTTCATGACATGCAACAGACTCAGTTAGTTAGTCACTTGTTTATCTGTCTGTTTCTTTATTTATTTATCTATCTGGATGTTTTTTCTTTTATTTATTTACCTGCCTATCTATTTATTTATTTGCTTACATGTTTATATATTTTAACACCCAGACACACAGAGGAGACGGTGGGCCTCGGCTTGCCTGTGCTGTAACCCTTGGAGAGGGTTTCTAACCCCAAGGGTCCTACTTGTGTTTCCTTAGGGAGGGAGTGTGAAGGTGCTGAAGAGCTGCGAGTAACTTTGCAAGATAACAGCCTCTTTTGCTTTCCAATTCACACCTACTGCGTAGTCTTGTCTTGTTAGCACTGTCTTGATAATGAAAACCCAGTACTAGCCTTGCTTTTCTCATCCCCGCAGCATCCCAGGGATGCCCTGGCAGGAGCACAGCAGGCACCCGGCCCCTGGGACTCTGCCTTGAGGTCCAAGAGAGACCTGGGTCTCAGCTGAAGGGCAAAAAGCTCACCTTTCTCCAGCCAGTGCCCTGTCTTCAACTGGTGGGTTTTCACGGTTCAAAGACTCTTTCTTTTCTCCTCTGCCGCTTAAAATAACAGGGTCAATGTATACATGCTCCTCATAATAATGATAATAGGGGCTGCTGGAAAAATGCAGCCTGCAGATGAACTCAAGACACAGACAATCAACTGGAACTCAGGGGTAATTCTGGTTTCTGATCAATTTAAAATCATTTTGACCCAAGGTATAATTTAAAATGTTCCTACCTCGGTTATTATAGCCCTGGGGCACCCCGGGTTGTTTTCATGCATTCTCCTGCTTGTTCTCTCTCTTGCTGCTTATGAGATCCAAGGAATAGTGTAATGAAAAAGGAGCACGTGGCTGGAGGGGTCAGTGGTTAGTCATTTTGGATCCTTTCAAAAAAATTCGGTAGCATTTGTTAGTGTTCTTTTAAACAGGGGGGCTCACAGCACAGCAGACTTGGGGGAAGCAAAAGCCCTTTCTTCACCAGGCAGCTCCTCTGGCTGCCTTCGCTCCTTCCTCTGTTTCTCTCTGTCACCCAAAGAGTCCTACCCAGGGCCCATCACCGGGGCATCTCCTGGTAGACCTTGCCCTCATTCACCCTCGCCCCGCATTTGCCAGTATTCCTTTTTATAAGGAATAATCAACCCCTGGGTCTTGCTGAAGGATGAGCTGCTCCCCTTTTCCTCTCCTGCTGCCCGAAGAGCTTCTCTCCCGATGGAAGGCACACGACGGGAAGAAAGGAGCAGGCAGGATGCCCAGGGCCAAGCACACAGGATCCAGCTGGAAGCAGGCTGGCCGGCCTGGCAGGGCGGTGGATTCTCTGTGGAGGCTCAGAGGGCTTGAGGATGTCAGAGCGAGTGCTTGGCAGGATAATTATTGCAGGCGGAGAACAAAAGAGAGTGACAATTTTCCTGTGGATGGATTCAGCCCTCGTGCCTCTTAATTCCCGATGAACAAAGAGCTATAATTGTTCTCAATAGTGAGGAGGGGAAGAACCTAATTTCCAATATGAGTCAGAGAAGCTTTCAAGCCGAGGGTGGGTGGAAACTATTTATAAAGGACCATTAGGGAAATACAGATTTCTACACACAGTAAACAGAACACAGGAAAAATTCTATTTATATGTGAGTCTGGAAGCCTGTCCCATGCAGCACAATGCAACGATGGCCACAGCGCGAACCCTGAGTGCCAGCACCGAGGATTCAACCCTTGGAGTCACTGGCGGTTGTGGTGTATGTCTGTCTTTCGGGAGAGCTGGTGGAACAATGCCTTCTTCCCAGGCACGTGCTTCAGACAAACAAAATGTGCATTTTCTCCATCCTTTCTGTGTTGCCTTTAGAGACAACAACAACAACAAAAAAAAAATCATTGAACAATTGGTTTCATTTGGCAAAAAAAATGCAGAAAGCAAATACCAAAGGATGTGCCAAACTCACTGTGGGAGATGAGCTCCCAGTTTGCTCAATGCTTGTTTGCACAGGTAAACTTGCATCTTTTCACAGTCAGCATTCAGGCGATGTTTACAGTTCTTTATTCCCAAGCAGCCTAAAAATAAATTGCACTAATGCTGAAGAATTGTCAGATCCCAGCCACTGGGCTTTGAGGGGGAAGGTTGAAGCGCACACAGCATGTGTTCCTGCAGTTGCCTGATTCCCTGGACATCCGTGGTAAAAGCGAATTGCAAAGCCCTTTAGCAGAAGGGAATCTGCCCCAGGTGAGGCAGAGTGTCCTGGCTGTGGCTCCCAGAAAGGGTAGTTGGAGCTTTGGCCACCAGCAGCCCCAGGGATGGTCCCCAGACCTGCATTCTTGGCAGGGCACAAGGAGACCCTCCACAGAAGAAGGTGCAGGGTAAGGGTGTCAAGTTGATCCTCCAAATCTCACTAAGCCACGTATGCCAATTTTGGGCTGGAAAGGGGATACACCACTGTGTGACATATTAACCAGAGAGCAAAATGTAAGCAAGACAAATCCTTATGTCACAGATGAGCAATGTGGGCTTCCTCCTCCCTGTGTCTCAAAGCAGGAAACATCTCCCTGAGCCAAAATCCAGGCTAAGCAAGGTCTCAAGGCCTGGCCAAGATAACAAGAATATGAAATAATCTATGTGATAATCTGCTAATTAGTACTGGCTAAGTATAATCTGTTAAGTATCAATTTCACACATATCTGGCACTTTTGGGGCACTAAACCAATCGTTACAGTGGATCTATTCCTATTTTATGGCTTGGCAAATGGAAAGCAGCAAGCAGAAGTGACCACAGTTCTCCCCTGAGCCTGTCTCCACACTGAGGGCTGTTTCCCTGCAGCCCTGCCCTTCGTTCTGCCTTGATGTTTGTGATGGATGGTGCAGACCCTGCCTGTAGAGCAAACCCCAGCTGACGGGATGCCTGCCTTCACCATGGAGCTTGTGCTCCCGAGGCTTGGACCATGAAGGAGCGCGGTTCCCTATGTGATGTACTTGATATGCATACAGACCTGATTTATATCTCTTCCAACAAGCTGTTCTCTGCTATCACAAGCCAACAGGACCCATAGGGTGTTACAAGACATATTACATGCAGCCAAGAGCTTTAATCCCCCTGGGGGAGTGATTACAAACAACTACACACGTCCCAGAGTTGCTTAATCACTGTTAAGAAATTTCTTTATAATCTGAGTAAATTACTTTAATTACTTGCAACTACCAATTAGCGTTTGAATGCTTCCACTGAGAAGTTTGCAGGCATTAATCTGCTCCCTTGGAATGTGAAATCGCCGGCTGGAAGATGGCTTTCGTCTGGGCAGCAGCCTGGCAGGGCCGTGAGGCGGCAGCCAGCCCTCACCCCGTGCGCCCTCTGCTCAGCCTTGGAGGCTGGAAAGGAGAGGTCAGTCCTTCCATGCGTGTTGGCAGCTGCAGAAAATTGCCTCATCCTGAGAAAGGGAATCCCAGTGATAAGCACAGAGGCTCTGCAGGCAGGGCCAACCATCCTGTGAGCCTGGGCAGAGCAAACCACCCCACAGACTCCCTGCTGGGAGCTTACATGGATGGACTGAACTCTTTACTACCCCTGTTTGCAGACGCCCCCTTGCCCCCTCACCAACAGCTTCCCAGCACAGACACATATTTTCTCAAGCATCATGTGCTGGACAGGGTGGGCTTTGCTAAAAAGAACAGATTTGAGCTGAACTTAATCTTCAAGTGTGAACACCAATGAGGTCTGGACAGCCATGGCCCCATTTCTCATTGTCTCATTAGTCCTGACTTACAGTAGCTCTCAAACATCAAAAAGTTTTCATCAAGGTCTGAACTTGCTGCTCTGGTTGCTTTCTGGTCTTTGCTGGCACAGATGGGATTCAAACCACTCTTTTTCTCTGATATTTAGTCCTGGGGTGGCTGCGCTCCTTTTCTTTGTCTTTGTTCATCATCAGGAGCATGCTGGTGTGAGGAGTCTGGGCACAAAACCAAATGCCCTCGCCTGCACTCCCGACGGTGAAGAACCAGAGCGGCTGCGGCTCCCGAGCTGCCGCAGGGGCAGCAGAGCCAGGCAGCCCCCGTGCCTCGGTGTTAGCCCCACAGCACATCGGGGCAGTCAGGAGCAAGGCTCAGGAGGGCCAGGGCTCTGGTTAGCAGTGGGGAGGAGAGGCTGAGAGAAAGGGAGGCTGCAGCACTGCTGGAATTGAGAAAGAGCATCAAGAAGAAAGACCTTGAGCTAGGGAAATGCCGCCGAGGCCAGTGGAAATGGATTGTCCATCTGGCTGCACCTTCTGCCCCATCCCGCCTCTGTCTCACTGGTCCCTCTGGAGCCATTGTCATCTTCACCCTGCAAACACTTCTTGGGGCTTCCCCTCCTTTGCTGGCAGAGATACATGGAAAATATCTTGTGGTTGACCAGATAAAGATTTTTGTGTGGGGGTTATAAGGTCGGGAAGGTTCTTTCCAGGCCCTGGAGGACATGAATTGGTGCAGGAGTTTTTTTCATCACCTCCAAAATGAAGTCATCCATCATCTTCCTCTCGGGGCACTTTGCTTAGCACCTCAGAGGCATTTCTCACCCAAGCACTGACTCAGTGCTCTGGGTGAAGACCTCAGGATGCATCTCAACCCATCACCTACAAGTCACAGAGCACAGGGCTCCATATGTTTTGGCACATTTGGACCTCTTGCATTTGTCCGTGCTGGGCAGCAGTGCCAGCACTGCCCTCAGCAGCACAGGAAGGTTTAGATTGCTGGCCAATTCCAGGTCCCCAAGACCAGGGAAGCTCACAATGAAATTGTAGAAAATAGAAGGCCATGACAGACATAATAGAGCATACAAATGGAAAACTAGATTACATCCCCAGAGCCTTTTTTGCAACTGGGAAGAATGAATTCTATTTTTCCTTTCTTTCTTTATCTTTCAAGGAGACAACCGGTTATTTTGTGATATTCAGGGGGAGCAGTAGTAGTTAAAAGTATCTTAGTGTAAAAAGCAATCTGAGCATGCTTCCTAACATCCTCACTAGATCCAGCTGGACCACTATCCATGCCTACAGCTTCCATCCCTCCTGATCAGGCACCCAGCTGCTTATCAAGTCATTATTGCTCAAGTATATAGATAAAGGTGATGATGACCCCCAGCCATCTTCATTGATAGCCTAAACCAAGGCCACCACGTTCTTCCATCCACACCCAGCAGCTCTCCTAGCTCCCAAACCATCTGCACAGGAGAAAGGGCTGTCTGTAAAATAACAAAATGAGCAGGGAACCTAATGCAGGATATATTGATGTGCAAAAGCCAAGCAGATTATACTGGAGTGCCTAAATGAGATGTAGTATAATCCCCTGTTTGGAGACAAAGCTCTGCGGCAGGGAGCTCAGCAGCTGGCAGAGCACAAGGAAGCAGCTGCCGGGGTGGAGGAGCTGAGATGACAGATCCAGGGCTCCCTCCTCCCAGCAGTATCCCCAGGCTCCTGCTCTAAGAACAGGGTGTGCAAAGTGGATGGGAAGAGCTGTTGCCCAAATATAGGGATGCCCTGCCTTCACCTCTGTACCCCAAACACTGAAAGGCTGGAGATAGCCTCAGCCTCACTGGTGCTGGTGGCCAGGCTGGGGATGTGGCATCTGGAAGCTGGAGGGGCTTCATGGGAAGAGGGATCCCTGGCCGCTCAGGGACTCTTTATCCCACCACTGCTTCACTCCTCCAACCCTATCCACCTGCATCCTGGTGGTGAGGGGCTAAAACAGCTACCATAGATCATGCAAAGGGGCTAAACAGTGAAGCAGCACCCAAGAAGCCCATTTCTTGCTCTCTATCCTGAGTGCAGGCAGCATTGCTCCCCAGAAAAGTCCAGGCAGGTCCCCAAACAGATGTACAATGCTCATTTCCACTCCCAAGTAGGCAAAGACTCCATGGCAGACCCGCTGACTCTGCTGGGCTGACAAGCATTTCAAATGCTGCACAGAAGAGAACTTTTACATGACAAGTAACAAATCCATCCTCCCTGCCACCATCATGCAGTGTATCTTCCCACACTGGAGCTCCCTTTGCTTTCTGTCCACATGCCAGAGCACTCAGCTCCTCTTTATGACTCTCAAATCCATATCACTCAGAAAATGATATTCTTATTTCTTCAAATATCCCCCTCAGGGCGGATGTCAACATCACGTCAGCTTATGAGTCAGTAGATGTAAGCAAGGAGACACACCCCATCACATGCTGCCTGTCTCCGTGACACTTGGACACACCATGAGCTCCATTCATCCTCGGTGTATTCCCCAGAAAGGCTGAAGCACCTCAGATACTGTGAAGCATCATCCCCTTGCATGCCCAGGCAGGACGTGCTCACACATATGCATGTACATAGAACACAAGTTTGTGCATTTCTGGATCAAAATGTGGGGAGGGGGGACAGAGAGAGTCAAAGTGCTCACCTGCCACTGCAAAAGTGACTGTGAGCAGCAAGGATCAGTGTGGAGGAGCTGGAGAAAGGAGATGCATGGCTATGTCCACAGGCCACATCACAACACAGCTGGGGATGGGTTACTGCCTGCCAGGGAGCTAGAAAGAGCTGTCTTGCAAGCAGAAACATGAACATGAGTGTTAGGAGGTAAAAGAAGGGCTGGGAGCCTGCTGTCAATCAAATGCAGGCTGGAAGCTGCCAACACTCAGCCTCCAATCATTTGGGAGCTGTCTTTGGGACCCTTAGGGACATAAAGTTGGTGGAGGGTTTAGAGTGGAAGCCATATGAGGAGCTGCTGAAGTCACTGAATGGGATCCCCAGCATGGGCTCCCTGAGCTAAAGAGCTGCCAGTGATAGGGGCAGACATCCCATCCTTGTGCTGCTGTGGGGCTTTGCCATTCCCACATCTTGTTTCTGTTCACACAGGCAGACCACAGTCCGTGTGTTCCAGAGAACCATCATCACTCTGTCCCTGCTGTATGTGGCTGCTGAGGTTTGGATCCAATGGTCAGTGCTTGCCCTGACCCAACAAAGTCTGACTTCAACATGGATTAGGGGCTCGTGGAGCTCTTCCTTTCCATGTGAGGCTGTGTCGGGGCATGGGGACTCATCAGAGCCATTGCCCTATGTGCCACAGCAGGGCCAGCTCTCCATAAATGATGGAGTCACTTGCTCACAGAGTAATTTCCCATGCCACTGATTCTCTTCTGGTTGTTCCAACTTTGTGGGAAGCACTTTCTGGCTCTCTTGCCCAATAACTTGCTCAGATGAAGAAACCTTCCCCCAGCACCAACTCCTGCCCTGCTGCAGCGAGTGGGACCTGACAGACATCAGTGGACAAGAAGCAATTTGTGCAGGTGTGGCAGCTGCTTACTCACTCTGACTCAAAGTGAAGGGCTCCTGTGGTTTTGTAACAGGTCCTGCCACAACGTGGTCCTTCGGAGTCCAGCAGGAGTGGTGTGTGGCCAGCCCACCTTCCAGAGGCCAATCCAGACTGTGCCCACGGCACCAGCAAGGGCTCAGTGAGGCTGAGCTGCCCTTCCCAGCAGCACAAGACACGATGCAGGCTGCACAACCGCTCCCAGCTCATGCTTGGCCATTGCGATACTTTCACGTGAGAAACAAATAAAGACTGATGCTATCTTCTGGAAGTAAAAACCAAGGTTACTCCCCTGACCTGATTAATGCAAATAAACTGAATGGAGTCCTGTCGCCCGGGGCTTGCAAATTTAATATCTGTTAAACTGATTCATTTCATGCTGTTTTAGCCTCTCGCCCTGTGACTGCAATTACCTCTGATGGTCTCGCTGGGCTGTTGGTGCCTGCTTCCCCCCATGTCTCACGTGATGCTGTTTGGGTTGGGTTTGTTTGTTCTGTTGTTTTGATTTTTTTTTTTCCTTCTTGTGGTTTAATTTCCTTTGAGTTTATTAATTATGGCTGGGGGATGCAGGCCAAGAATGCTCATCTAATGCTTCCTCTTTGCCTGGCGTGGCACTTCAGCCCTGTAATTCCCCCTTTAATGCCGCCGTGGGACAGGTCAGGGGAAGTGGAGCCAGCCCAGGCTGTGGGGAGACAGGGAGAGGGACTCTCTATTTTCCCTTTCCTGCCTGGGAGCCCTGTGCCCATCTCCTTGCATAGCTCCCACCGTCTTCTCCTGCACCTCCTGGCTGTCTGCCCTCACACAATGCGTCGGCTTTGCAGGAGACTCAGGAAATGTGTTTCAAACCATTTAATGAGAGCATCAGGTTTGTGTGCCTTGGGCTGGGCCCATGGAGCATCCTCCCCACACACATCCCCCAAGCCTGGGTGAGCCGAGGGATGCTCTGGATCTGGCACTAGCTGCTATCAGCAATACCTTATGCATGACAAGGAGCAGATTTTCATGCGATCCCCATCTGCAACAATTAGGCCCTGAATTCATCACTCATTTGAACAGCAAGAGTCTCATGAGAGCAGTAGCTTGGGTTGGATTGTGGAGATGGGATTTCTTCCCCCTGTCCCCAAGCAGCCACCAAGATCAGCATCCTAATCCAATGGGAGGTGTCCTTGCCCATGGCAGGGGAGTTGGAATTAGATAATATTTAAGGTCCCTTCCAACTCAAACCATTCTACGATTCTATGACCAGCTCCTCAGAAGCTCTTGGCATGGACTCCAGCTGCCTGGGCTGCTTCAGGAAACCTCAGCCTGATGTCTTTTAACTTCCCAGGGTGACACACTGTGGGTTCATCTCAGTTCTTGGCTAATGGAGCAGTTTGGGGGTGCTGGAGGTGCAGAAGCCAGAGCAGCAGTGGTTAAAAGCAGACACCTCACAAATGGAGAAGGCACAAGAGTAAATGTGCTGCAAGTATAAAAGATAAATGAGAGTAAAGACATCAGCTGAGTTTCACTTCACTTCTCATCCAATTCAACAGTGAGGGAGCTCTCATTAAATTAAAAGGGGAGCCACTTCAGGCAGATGAAGGAGTTGGCATTTTAACGTAGGGAGTTCACCTTTGCAGCATGTTGCTTAAGCGAAGGTTTTGTTGAAGTGAACAAGGACAAGCTGCTCAAATGACAAACATTACCAGCAGTGAGATGTTTAGCCAAGGTATAAAAGTGAGATGAGCTCTCAGTCTCCTCCATGTGAGTGCTCCCTGCAGGGCACAGACACTGCCCATCAGTCCTGGCGTGGCCCAGGGACCTGGGGGACAGAGACAGAGCCACTCCGCCTGCACAGCCTGGCTGTAGGCCTGGATGGGAAGGTGAGTTTAACGCTCAGGATGCCTGGATTTTCTTCCCCAGGAGAAGACTGATGACCTGATAAGCTCCGCTTCTTTCTTTCCACGCCTAGGAAGGGTTTAGGCTGCAAAAGTACAGATAAAAGCCAAAACGCTAAGTACTGGAAAGCCATAATGCAAAGAAAAGAGATTAATTTATCTCCTTAAACAAACAATAACAACCAGATTGCCAAGCTGCTGTCACAGTGGCCTCGTTCGGGATGCTGGAAATCAGCAGAAAATCTCCAGTGGTTCTCTCTGCTCCTCTCTCTTGCTCACTTCTCCAGAGCCAGGATGTTCCTCATCACACACAGTCTCCCTGGGGACCTCGCAACTATTCCATCCCTGGAGGTATTTAAAAGACAGGTGGATGAGGTGCTCAGAGGCACAGTTTAGTGGTTGATAGGAATGGTTGGACTTCATGATCCTGGACATCTTTTCCAACACAGTGATTCTGTGATTCTGCAGTGACCACTGCCAGGGAGAAAAGCTCTTCTCTGTGGTGTAAGAGAGGGCTCATGAGTGCAGATCTGAGATGTGATGAGGAGAAAGAGTAGCCCTTGAGCTTTGCTCCTTCCTCTGGTTTTCTGAAGTGCCATTTGCAGCAGAAGAGTGTGGTAGGAGCTTCTGCCCGGCCAGCCCAGGGAGCAACAGGAGGCTAAAGACCTTAGATGCCTCATTTGTAACATGTGCCAAAGCTCCTAAGCCTGTGCCTTGGCCTCTACTACTGCCTGTATTGCCTGGGAAAAGATATCCGAAGCAGCTACCATGAGCTGCATCTTGTACCCCTGCACTGCACTCTGCATCTCTGTGCTGCACCCTGCTCTGCACCCTGGAACCCTGCACTGCACCCTGCA
Source organism: Clamator glandarius (assembly GCA_033459285.1). Lineage (NCBI taxonomy): Eukaryota > Metazoa > Chordata > Aves > Cuculiformes > Cuculidae > Clamator > Clamator glandarius. The sequence continues at coordinate 833,679 of JAUNZM010000180.1, read as the reverse complement.
CCTCTGCACCACCCCCTGCACCCCTGCACTGCATCCTGCACCCCTACACTGCATCCTGCACCCCTGCACTGCATGCTGCCTCCCTGCACTGCATGCTGCCTCCCTGCACTGTATGCTGCACCCCTGCACTGCATCCTGCACCCCTGCACTGCATGCTGCCTCCCTACACTGCATGCTGCACCCCTGCACTGCATGCTGCCTCCCTGCACTGCACGGATGAGCCCAGCTCCCACGGCACAGCCAGTGGTGATGGGCAGGAGGTGTGGAGGGGAGTTTGCAACCCTTTCACCTGGGCTGTACCTGCAGCAAGGATAAAGACAGGCCTTCCATCTCTGCTGCCAGCTCACCTTTCAGCATAGCAAGATTCATTTTATAGAGAATAAAAGAACATGGATGAATGGCCCTTTATGATTCATGAATGGGACCGCAGAGGAAAGCTTGCACCCCTTCTATTTGCTTACATCTTACTTCAAGTTCAGAGCTGTCAAGGGAAGTGAGAAGACAAGGGACGCTGGCTTCCTGAGCGCACGCACTCACACACACGTGCGTGCTCACACACCCCCTCACACACCCTTCAGTTTATTTTGCATTTTTTGTTTAGTTTCAGGCAGCAGAGCTGCCAATCTCTGTGTGTTTTCAGCGCTTCTGTGCTGAGTCTGTCATGATGCCTTAATGGCTGTATCACCTTGTGAAGCTCTCAGACATCCTTAGCTCCTTTCATTAGTGGTGGGAAACCTGCCAGCCTCTGACAGGTTCTTCCAAACAAATCACAGTGCGATTTAGAAAGGGAGATATGACCAGCGATTTGGCAAGTGGCCAGGCGCCCACGGCATGCACGTCCCAACATCATCCCTCCGGCAGCGCCCAGCTTCAGCTGGGATGGCGATGTCCAGGCCACAGGCTCTGTGCTCATCCCTGGATGGGACCAAATGTTCTCAGCCCAGACACCAGCCTTTTGCAGCTCGTGGTGAAGCCCCACCAGCTCCTCTGGAGGCTTCTGTGTCTTTACGAGGCAGCCATGCTCTGGGGCACCAGACCACTGCGCTCTGCAGCACCCGACAGCCCATCCTGTGGTGCCTCCAGACTGGCACCAGCAACCATCTGTCCTCACATGGTCCTGCTGGAGCCCCCAGTGCCCGCTGCAGCACTATGCAGGGCTTCAGAGATGTCTCTCCAAGCTGTTTAGGGTTCTTGGGATTGCCTGGCATCGATCCCAAGAGACCAGGCTCTCCAGGTTGGTGGCATTTCCCAAGCAGCCTGTGCTGCTGGCGGTGTGCACCTTGAAACCGTGTCCTGGGCTGGGGCTGGAGTGGCTGCTGCAGCTGAAGCACAAGCTCACGCACCACGCTCCAAGTGGGACCACTTCACTTCGGGGTAGAACCACTGGTAGAACACAGGGCCAGTTACATTCCCCCAGCCAACACCGACCCCACTGCTGGAGCCTGGCCTGGGGGTAGGGGCTGAGGCAAGCTGAATGGAGTGCTTCTGGAAACAGAAAAGGACATGGCATTTCATCATGTTGGGGCCCAGACTGTCTCTGCTGCACCAACAAGGGAACTATTTGTGCGGTTCAAAGCCTTATTCATTCTGTTGTGGGTTTTTTTTTTCCCTAAACCACCCACTTCAAGTTTTGGGTGAAGGTTCAATTTCATTTTTCTTATTCCCAGCTCATTTACCCATCCCTTAAGCAAACATATTAAAGCAAGCATGTGGGGGAGAGGTTGTATTAATCAAACCCGGGGGTAGGTGAATTTCACGCCAACAGAGAACGACAATGCCCTGTGTATTTGCATAATCCAGCCAGAAAGCCTCCTCGCTGAAAAGCCAAAGCTATCGGCATAGAAACGCTTGGGACTGAAGAGGAGCTCTAGTCCCTAGCGGTTGCAGACACTGAGGGCAATAAATCAGGGATCCAGGTAGAAGAGTGGTGGTTCCATCGCACTCTCCAAGCTTTGCGTTCCATCCCCTTCAACAGTCGGCTCTGTCCTGCGTGCTTTGAAGTCGAGGGCTCCGCTGCGCAGCAGGAACAAGCCCCGGCCTGAAGCACAGGTGCTCCAAGTCGGAGTCGCAGCGGAGGCGAAACTCATCAGCAATCAACGTTGGCTTTATGCAAATGCTTCCAAATGAGGAGCATTGTCTTGCCAGCTGATACAACCAGAACAAAGCCCCAAGCACCAGCAGAGGGGAACGTGTGCAATTTCAGGGCTAAGGAGTCCGGGGAGGGATTTAATAGCAGTTGGCGTTCGACAAAGGAAATAGCTGTTTCTGCAAAAGGATGATTAGAGGTGTACATTAAAGCGTGGGGGTTCTTAGGAGCGCACTGCCTGGCATTCCTCACTTCTGGATGACCTTGGTCAAGTTGTTTCACCTTGCTGTTTGCTGCTTGGGTTTCTGCTGAGCTGCTTCCTCAGTGGGATAATTTTCCCGGCTCCACAGATGGGATACGGCTGTCTTTGTTGATATTTGTGAATAGTTTGCCACCCCTCAATGGAATATCTTAGGGGAAGGGAAGCAAAACAAAGTTCCCACTGGGCTCTTGCCCTGGCAGGAGATGCAGAGGTGGCAAGGACCTTTGAGGGCTGAGTTGCCAGCAGTGCCAGTTGCTCGCTGGAGTGAGGAGGATGCAGACAAAGTAAAGGAGGGAGCAATGAGAGCCATCAGTAGGCCCCAGAAATAAAATCTGTCCTGAAAGATTCGGGTCAGTTCAGTCTAGAGAGGATAAATCTGAGGGGAGGTAAGATGATGTTCTTCAAATACGTAAAAGAAGGCTGAAAAAGAGAAGAAGTAAATCATTCTAAACACAGTAGACCTGGAAATAATGGGCTTAACTGGCAGTAAGGGCAGAGCAGGGTAGAAAGTGGGAAAAGCTTTGTGCAAGAAGGCTATCAAGGCTCAGAGATGACTGCCTGGGGACAGGGGTGAGGTGCTGCTTGAGAGCTCTTCACTCTGTGCTTCCCTGGTGTTAGAGAGTGGAGCTGGTTCAGCCAAGCCACCTCCACCTCGAATGCGAGTCCACCTCTGAGAAGGACCATGAAGCAGCTGTGAGACCATGCCTGATGGCCAGCTCCACAGCTGCTGGAATGATTTGGCCTTGAGGTGCTGGGCATGCAGAGCCTCTGAATCTGAGCCGTGGGGCTGGCAGGATCACAGTGAGGGCTCTGCCTCTGGGCTGGATGGACCAAAGCCACGTGCTCGGAGCCCAGGTCCCAGCAGTTGCTGCTTTGTGCATGCGAAGCAAAGGCGCCGCTCACGAGTAACCCCAAGCACATGGCCAAGCATTCCAGACGCTGGAGGTACCTGTCCAGCCGGCACACATGAAGCACAAGTGGGTGTTACCATATGTTCCCTTCCCTTGCAATTTTCTGGCTGAAGGTATTCGATCAGCCCAGTTGTTCACCAGCCATCTGTCCCCTGTACAATTGCAGCTGATCCTCATTGCAGCTCTCGGATGGCAACTGCCCATCCCCGGCGCACTCCAAGAACACGCTCCGGTTAACCACGGTTCAGACATCTCAGAAAATGCATCTCTTTTTAAGAGCCGGGGCTGTCAAGCGCTCACATGAATGGCAGCCGATGTCTGTGCTGATTGCAGGGGGCGATATTTAAAGCCTATTCGGCAAATCAGTGCCTTGGATACTAATATAAGTAACTCTAAAAAAATAGAAAGAAAGGAAAGAGAGGAGATAAAACCCCCGTCATTTACATTTCTAAGGAATATGAAATTGTGCTTTTGAAAAAAAGCAATTTGTAAACTTTAGATAGCAGCAAATTCCTTGTTTTTTGGATACAATACCAGCTTTGCATATGTGCTGAAAGAAAGAGGGAGAGAAAATAACCCCAAAGCATCCTGCCCACTGCATTAGCTTTTAAAATAAAACCCATTTATATATAAATGTTGGCTTTTTTCCCAGTCTCCGTAGAAAAGCTTTTCTATATTAAATGCTACAATGAATTAAATTAACCATAATGATTTCTTTGTGAATGGAAACCCTTTTTCCTGTGTGACATGTTTTTGATCATTTTTTTCCCCGTTACAACAAGCCGTGCTCCTATCAAGTTGAGGATTTTTTTGTTCCGCTATTTGCACAGTGCAATACAATTACTGTTTGCACTTCTTGTTCCTAAGAAGAAACAAAGCCCAGCTATTCCGGGCACTATCTGTCAGTGCAGAGGGGTGGGAGCCCTTTGCTGCCTGCAGGCAGCAGGGTCATGACAGACCCGTTCGTTCCCCATTCAGATGCCAAGAACAAGCAGGCCCTGAGTGATGGGGAAGTTGCCTCCCCTGCACCGCCAAAAGCAGCTAAAACCATCTATTTGCACCTCTGGGCCGCTCCTTCCCCTGTGTTTGCCATGAAAGGACTCGATATAGTCAATTTTTAATATTTTATTTTATATTTTGGGGTTGGTTTTTGTTTGCTGCCCTGTTGGTTGTGATGCCACTTGGCTGTGCTCTCCGTGGGCACCAGGGGCTGCTTTGCTGCATCCTCGCTGTGTGGAGCTTTGCTGAGCTGAGCTGAGCTGGGCAGGCAGGGGCAGACCCAGGACACCCCATTCATCCCTCCTTCTTCCTGAAGAGACCTGAGATTGCAAATTTCACAAGGTCTCTCAGCTTTAACCAGCAGAGCCTGAAGCCGCTGTTAAATTGCTCCCTGTGGCACACTGTCCCCAGTTCATTTGGGAAATGATTCCAGTTCAACAAGAATCATCGGAAGGATTTTTCCCCCCCCTGACATTCATTCTTAATTTGCTTTTTGCTGGATTTAATTTCACCGCTCCTCTCCAAACCCCTTGAGCAACCCCTCATTTTTCTCACTTCTTGGGCAACTGCAGAACCCAGGTCCCCTCACACCTCCCTCCATCTGCCCACAGAGGATGTTCCCAGCTTGGAGACCTCCAGGGCAACCACATCTCCCTGCGGTTCAGCACTGACTGTGCCTCACTATCTAATAAATCAGACCCTGTGTTACAAATTAAGTGAAAAAGCAGTCAAATCCAGAGGTACTTAAATTGCCTTTGCTTTGTGACCTGGCAGTTGCTGCAGAAGTGCATTTTGCTGAGGAAAGGCAGAAGAAATGGATTTCCAAGGAGTTGTCACCTCCATGGCCATTAGGCGTGCACGGTTGCTGCATGAGAACCCCCTCCCCTGCAGAAATGTGAGCTTGAATGTCTGTGTCGCTGCAAAATCTGTGTTTCCTAGGTAATATTTTATCTCTCATCTCAGTGATTGGCATAATGAACATTTTTGTTCCTGCATAAATACCACCTGAAAGAGCCCCCATTTAGCAGAGAATTGCCAAATTGAGGGAAAATGCCTGACACTGAGAATCCCCCCAGGACTCTCCCTCAGCATGAGGATTGGCCGATGTTCCTGGAAGGACAAGGACAGGCTTCCTGGCTCTGGCAGGAGTAATAAGGTAATTGGGGAGGGAGAAAGAAATGGCTGCATGGGCTCCTGGGGGGAGCTGGGGATTGTGCGGATGGGAACGATTTCAGTTTAGGGTCAGAGTTTCTGCTGCCATTCACCAAATCTGTGTGAACGTGCAGGCGTGGGTACAGCTTGGCCCTCAGAGAAGGGAAAAGGATTATATAAACACTCTTGGCTTTGCAGTGTGTTTAGAGGAGGGTTAGGCTTGACGTTAGCGGCTGCCCTGGGAAATTATTCCTCACCTCACTGCCAGAGGAGGGATGGGGCTGGGATGCTGGAAGGCAAAGACAGCCCCAAAGGGAGGACAGGCTGTTTTTCTGACAGCTGAGACTCGGAGGACCATTCGCAGAGTTCATTCTTTTGCCATTTCGCTCCTTCCCCGTGTGACCTGGTGCCCACCAGCCCAACCCTTGGTTGCACAGGGGAGCTCTGTAAAGCTGCTGGTTGGCTTTGAGTATTTCAAGAAGACTTCACCCTCTGCAGAGCAAAGTCTGTCCAGGGCACCCAGACGAAAGCCCAGCTCTATTGCCATCACCTGTGGTGGGCAGAGAAGCGCAGGCAGATGAAGGATCTTCTTGTGGTTCATCAAATGAGACAAGGCTGGGAGATTCCTGTGTGACAAGGACAACCCAGGACCCAGCTCCTGCAGCTCCTCAGACCCAGCTCCCTTTCCCCCCAAAACGGGTCCCTGCCGACACACTGCATACAGGCTGAAAACAAAGCTGTGGTATTACAATTATTTGATATGAGCTTGTGGCTCTGCACTGTCCTCAGAGCTTTAATTTAGATGATTTAGGGGGCTTTTATTTCATTTTAGCCCATTTACAATTGTAAAGAGGCTGTGAACCAAGCTGCTGGTCTCTGCACGTATCGACAGGGCTGATCAATTGCTGAGAGTTGGGGGGTGATGTAGTTAGGCAGGAAAAAACATCTTTTTTTCCCTCCTAATTAGGTGCTTCATTAGACTCGGCAGGCACATGTGTTTTTGGTGGCAGGGGTGAAGCTTTCAGCTCACCAGGGTGATGAAGGGGGAAGCAGAACATGCCGAGAGCTGCGGGAAGCACAGGATGGGACTAACCCCCACATTTCCATGCTACCCAAAACACATTTATCTACACACAAGGATCTGAGCCTTCCAGGAGCTGAACACTGAAGGACTGAGCTCACAGCATGGCTTTCCCATATCACCCTCCTTTGGGAACAAGCTCTGAGCTGCACAGGGAGGGACAACAGGGGGAAGCTGTAGGCTCTATTACTTCAGCCACTTCAGAGTAAACCATCCTTGCTGGTAAAACTCAGTGCCTGTGAGCCAGAACAGCCGAGCTGGAAAAGTTAGCATTGGGAAATGTTAGAGTGAGCAGCGCCACAGTGATCCATGTGCTGAAATCTCAGAGATGCAGGGTCAGCAAGGGGAGCATCGTCACCGCCCGGCTGTGACCCGGTGGGGAGAAGCACTGAAAGGTAGCACACAAGGAGCTGCTGGTAGGGTTGTTCTTGGTTTCCTGTGCTGGTTTTTTTTTTCTGCCTTACCACCTTCCAGATGCTGCAGAATCCCCAGATGCTGCCACAACAAAGTTCTTGCATTTTTTAACTTTAAAAAACATAATTGGGTAACTGAGAATAATGACTAAACAATGCAATAAATCATGTCTACACCTGGCCTGGCAACAGGGGGAGGGCGGTTCAGGGAGAAGTGTTTCTTCCCTCATTAACGAACAGAGCTGAAACATCAACACAAAACGCTCCCAGAGTCAGCAAATCTGTTCCAGGCTGTGTCAGGGAGCCCCTCCGTGTGCTCCAGCCTTGGGAACCCCGGTGGGAGCTGCTGTTCCTGGGGCTCAGGACCCAGCCACCTGCGTGAGAGGCAACTCGCAGTGCTAAGCCCCAAAGCCTTCCCTCTGACCTGGGCAGAGCGGCAAACATTAATAGAACTGTCACTGCTTTAAAAGCCGAAGACATTTTTATGTCCTGGCAATAATTTTTGACTGCGAGGTGCCACTCACCGTCTCTGCTGTATAAACACCGCAAAGAACCGTGGCCACGCTCAAAGCCCCATAATTATCTGGGGCAGGAAACTGCGATACCTGCGCTCAAGTTGTTAATGTTCATTTTATTTGCTCGTTTGTACAGAACTGCAGACCTGCCCCCCACACAGAATTCCCTGCCAGCTGAAGGAGCTGGTGAGGGGGTGGTGAGCGGCAGCTCTGCCGGGGCTGGGGTGTAAGTGAGCACAGCAGAAAGCCTGGATTTCCCTCTCTGTATCACATTCCTAAGGCTTGGCTGGGGTCTCAGCAGCCACCCTTCACCACACCAAGAGTCATAGAATAGTTTTGCTTCGGAAAGCACCTCAAAGCCCATCCAGGTCCACCCCCTGCCATGTGCAGGGACACCTCCCACTGGGTCAGGGGGCTCAGAGCCCCAGCCACCTTGGCCTTGAACCCCTCCTTCCCAGAGCATCCTGGGCTGGGGCCTCCCCACTGTCACAGTGAAGAACTTCTTCCCAATGTCTGATCTAAATCTTCCCCTTCCAGTTTAAAGCTATTCTCCCTTGTCTTGTCACTTCATGCCATTCTAGGAGGTCCCTCCCTGGGTTTGCTGTAGCTCCCTGCAGGTACTGGAAGCTGAGGCAATGCGGGGGTGGCAGCCCCTCTGCTGCAGGACCAGGGGTGATTCTGCCTGATGAAGTCCCAGATCAAGCAGCTCTGAAAAGAGAAGGACATGAATGATATCAGCACTGTAGTTTTCTTTTTCTCCTAAATATGATTTTTGCCTTTTCCATACTGAGTGTGTGATGGAAGAGGGGAGAGAGGTGACAGCCAGAGCAGGAATGGGATGGGGTGAATGGGGAGAGCTGTGACACCCTTGTCAAGGGGCAGGTGCAGCACAAGGGAAGATGGTTTGCAGTGATTGCCCGTGTGGGACAGCACGTGCACTTTTCTTCAAGAGACGTCTGTATGCCCAGGCTCAGGCCAGGCTCACTCAGATCCTCCAGTGATAAATTCATCCAAGCCTCTACATTTATCTGCTGTTTGAAAGCAAGATGTTTATCTGTTTGAGTCTCTTCAAGCTGATGGATGCTCTTATCTCTGCTGCTCTCTGACTGCTGCACAGGCTGAGGAGTTCATGACAAAAAGACAAGGGAAAAGTTTGGGCTTGGGGAGCCTAAGCCTGATGGTGCTGTCTGGGTCTTTATCTCTTATTCATTGTTGTTCAACCCAGAGCTTTCCAGGTGCTCATGGCCATTTCTATGTTACATGGGTATGGGAGAGGAAACAGTTTTCCAGTGACCTTTCCCCATCACTCGTGTGCCAGACAGGGCAGAAAAGTGGTCTATGGGCACGTGAAGGACATAAGTAGATTGGTGCGGTGAGGTCAAGTAGAGACATGATTAAAAAAAACTGCAATGAAGCTCAAAGCTTGGTTAATGGGCACTTAACAGGCCCTTCATCCACCCTTACAATTAAATATTGTGTTCTTCATTGGCTCTGATCTCAGTTTAAGCTCTTCAGCTTCTGTGGCTTTGTCTCCTGACCACCTCCATCCTCACGTGAACAGCAAAAGGTACTGAAGAGGCAGAGTGCATGTGCTCACGTGCACAGAAAACATAAACATCATTGAAAAAAAGCAGTTGAAACTTAGAACTGTGTTGAGAGAGTTTTCTCCTTGGCCCGCCATTAATCGTCAGGAAATGAATACCTTTATGGCCTCTGTAATTATGGTCTAAATAAAACTGAGAAAATGTCTATCCTCAAAGATCTCATGTCTCCACCTGCTTCCCTCAAAACACCCCTTTCCCAGACTTTGTCCACCCAGCAGATGCAGAAACAACTTTCCAAAAACCAAGAGTCACCTCTAACCTCAAAATAATTGAAATTTTCCCTGTTCATCAGCAGAGTTTTTCCTCATTAAATCCACCTTGTGCCACTGTGCTGCCCTGAAGCATCCCCTGTGACTGGGCAGGGTGCCCTCCCCGTCTGCCCACAGCGACCTGGGCACCCACGTGTCCTTCCCACCTTGCAGCCGGGATGCTCGAAGCTCGGAGGAGGAAGCGTTTTAACAGCACAACTCCAGTCGTCATGGTCTATCCCAGCTTCCCAGCTGGAGGAAGGAGAGCGGCCACTTCACCGACACACAGAGTGGCGAGAGCCATGGCTAATTTGACATTTTCTGAAGTGGCTTGGGACCCTCCGGCAGCAGCGCTCTTGGAGGACAGCACGGTGCTGTAGCTCTTGTATTTATAAGCTTGTTAGTCGATTAACCACACTTGAATGCTGGCAGAGCGATTGTTTCGCTGAGTGGCTTCAATGAGAGTCTGGAACAATAAGATGCACACAGACAAAGGTTTTAATGGATAATTAATTGTTCCAGCCTGTACAGTTTCTGTGCAAAGATCCTGGTAGATCAGAGTTTCCAATTTGCACCCCCTTTAGAATGTGATGAAACCGGAGCAGAGAAACCATGGATGGGGTCAGAATTGTTTTTAAAAAACAGGGCCAGAAATGAGGGACTGGTAAGGGCTGGATACGGGGAGTTGGGGTGTAAGGAAACGGGGGACAGTGGGAGTGTCAACACAGGCCTGGGGGGAGTCTGTCCATGCAATGCCTTTCTCCTTTGAATCCTCACACCCCTTAGTCTGCACTCCGACCTCCAGCTTCTTATTTACAGGGATAACCAGGACGACTGAAGAAGCACTTTTTGGCTCTGAAACCCGAGTTGTGGGTGCAGGATGGTGGCAGTAGAATTTATAAGGATCCTGGGACAAGGCAGGTGTAACACCAGACTTTGCAGTGTTTATGGCCTTCAGGGGGTCCTGCCAGTGTCCCGTGGATGGTCTTAGCAGTCATTTTATTGGGAGAAGGAGAACGAGGGCTGTTCACCACAAGCAGGTACTACAGAGACGCTGATCTCCGGGAAGGGGCTACATCACAAAGAGCCTGGTCTGTGGGAGAAGCATCCCCAGCTCCCACACTGCCAGGCAGCTGCATAGTCCACCCTTGCTCTCCTCTGCTCAGGGATGGGACCAAAGCAAAGGCAGAGCTGGAACGCAGCTTGTTGGAGCTCTACTAACTTGAAATGAGTGATCTGGGCAGGGAGGAAACCTGCCAGGAGCCTGAGAAGCATGTCAACAGCCACAGCTCCCCACTCAACTTGTGTCATCACCACACAAGCAGACAGGGGAGAGGAATGTGATTTGGTCTGGGTATTTCTTGCCGTTCCCCTTGTCTCGCTGCCGCTCTGTGGGATGCCTCCCTGCACACACCCCCAGGGATGGCCAGAGAGAAGACAAGGACCCACAAGGTCCTGGGCACTTTTGCTCTCTGCCTGGCAAACCTACAGAAGTCATGATGGGATTTCTCTTCCAGGCGTGGGATGGGGCTGCTGGTGGGAGCAGGGAAGCTGTAACCAGTCCCACCAGTGAATGCATGGGATGAGTTTGCCATGGAACAATTTACTTCATACTCTCCAATCATAAAAAAAAAGTGGCAAAGCGGTGCATCTGTTGGTGGCTAAATATCATCCACAGAGGCTCTAATCTCTGCCTGGGAACAAGCTCCTGCAGAAGGTGGGAGCTGATATCACGGCATCTTCTAAAGCAGAGTTGATGCTGGGAGTGGGATTGACCCCATAAGCTCATTTGGTGCAGGGCATCCTGTTGCACGCTGCTGCAGCCCTGTAATTGTCTCCTAATCCAAAAGCAGGCTCAGAGCATCTTACACACTTGGAAAAGGTGCCGCTTCAAGGAAGATTAATAAAGCAAAATGAGAGAAAGAGAAAGGACAGCAGGGGCTGCACATGCCCGCAGAGGCCAGCTGTTGTGAAGCCCCAAAGGGGTGGTTACCTTTGCCATCCCACTGAGTATCCCTGATCTTGTCACAGTGCTGCTGGCGGGGATCTGGCCCCGGAGCATCCCTGTGCTGACAGATCCACAGGGAGAGAAAGCAAAGCACCTTCCCCACCAGCATGGGAGCTGCACGCTGCCATGGGGCACGTGGAGTGGAGACACAACCCCTCTCACATGCGCCAAACACTCCACATGTGCGCCTCGTGTTCCTGTACACACAGCCCTGATCCTCACACTGGAATCTCTCCTGTTTTCCTCTCTGTACTGGCCGCATTTTGACTCCTTGCAGTGGCACAATGCTAGCACCAGCACATCCACACCACGCTCGGCGTGCGCAGACGCGTAGCCCTGCGAGGCTGCTCCACACGCACATACCCACACATGCATTAGTGGCAGACACATGCTAAACGCACACGCACACGCATATTAATCACTTGTCTCTGTCTGTCTCCCCCTTTCTCTTCTCTAAGCTGTGCTTACTGCCAGGGAGATTAGCTGATCAGAGCCAAATGCAGGGTACAAAGCAGACTTCAATGGAGCTCGAGCATAATGGTAGATTACATTAGAGAGAACAGACAGACGTGTCCTTGTCATCCCAGGTTAATATGACTATAGATTAATGCTGTAGCTGTTGATTGTTATGGAAATCCCCCCATTTAGCTCGTTCCTAAAGCACTGACAGTTCTACTCTTGAATTCGGAGCAGGGGTGGAACTTGTTAATGGATTTCATTTTCCTGCAGGAAGCCAAAGCATTTAAAGTGAGAGGGAGCGCAAATTTGCTGACTTTCTGGAAGCGTTCCAGTGTGCATTGAGTCGGTGTGGACATTTAATCCCTTGTTCAGATGCAAAGCAATGCAAAAAGCCATGTTGGTCTTGCCTCTCTAGGAAAAAGGAGGAATTTAGGCTTGGGGAAAGAAGCATTGGCCAGGTTGTTTCCTCTTCCAACCTCTCCTGACCTAGGTGCCGAATGCCTCAGGCACATCCCTGCTCCCCATACACAGACCACGCTTCCCCACACCTGCAGCAGGGAACTTTCTGCCAAGGCTGGTTGATGGATGCCAGCTCAGGGACTGTGGCTGCTGCTACATCCCTTGCTTTGTTGCTGCGTCTGTTTGCTTCCCCATGGTCGGGTGGGGATGCTCCACATCCCAGCGGTGCCGCTCAGACGGCTGCTCTCTCCATGTAGAGCAATGCTCCTCTTGCATTGCTTTGCTTCTGCCCCCTGAGCAATCAAAACCAACCAACTGCTCCCGAGCAAACTCGGAATATCTCTGTACATCCCAACTCTGATGAATTATTTGGATTTCAGATGGTGACTCATGGGGTAGCAGGCACACGCTCTCCAAAACGCAGAGTGGAGAAGGACTTGACACCAGCACACAGGGAGCAGAGGGATCACTGGGGCACGGCCACATGGAATTCCAGCTCTTTCCCAGGTATTTCTGTTAGCTTTAATACCAGTGTCACCTTCCCTTCCCCGTTGCTCACACTGGGAAGGATAATTAGTCTTCCAAGGAACAGAAAGTTGCTCTTTAACACTTTCAGCATTACTTTTACTGCCTGCGGGGGAAGTTCAGTGATATTTCAACACCAAAAGGTCACTCTTGCCTGTGATCAGTGATGAAATCCCACCATCTGCCCCAACCCCAATTTGCAGCAGCAAAACAACCAAAATAGAAATGAAGCCACCAAAAAACACCGTGGGTTATTTTTCGCAGAGCAGGTGGAGTGGACACTCACATTTTTGGAGTGGACACTTGCATTTTTGGAGTGGACACTCACATTTTAACACAGTCCTTGGGCTCACAGCCCCCGACAGCAAAGGGAAACACGGGGTTTCTCCCCCTTGCTCAAATGCTCCATCTTTTAGGATGTAAAGGGGAATTTACAGGAGCAAGGACCATGCTTTACAGTGATTTCATACATTCCCAGCATACAGGATACCTGATCCGGGTGGGAGCTTTGGGATGCTACTGCAGCACACGAAGTGCATAGTAATTATGCTAATGAATTCCCCGCTCCCTAACTGGTCCCAGCCCCGGGGGTTACAGAACCCCCTGTCCCCAGCCCTGCTCAGGCTGTCAGCCCCACAGCCCGGGGCAGGAGGGGCTGTTGCTGTGGAGATGCCTTGGGGGGTCCCACACATGGAGACTGACTTCAGGTGGAGGAACAAGCAGCAGGAACAGCAGATGAGAGTCCGGAGGAACAAAGCTGCCCTTCTCATGGAAATGCCCCTGGTGGTGACGGGGAATGCAAGGGAGGGAAACACAGGGTTTCCTACAGCCGAGAGAGATGCTGCATTGTTTCTAATTAATTAGCATGTTTTTCAAAGCTTTCCACCAGGCGTCAGCAGCTTTTTAAAGGCGTTTTGCCAAAGAGTATTTAAATGGAAATCCCCCTGAAATACAGTATATTCTTTGCAGGGTCTCACTGGAAGGTAGGCTCTTCCCAGGGGAAAACAGCCCCTGCCTCCTTGTTTAATTTGTTGGTTTATTGGGATCTTGGGTCTGGGGGATTGTTGTGCACTCCAGTGTGAGGCTGTTGTTCCCAGCTGGCAGCCCATCTCCTGCAGTGGCTGCTCTGCAGCCCCAGGTCCTCCTTCTGTGGGGATGCAGGATGGGTCGCTGCCACTCACTGCCCTCCGCCAGCCCCACACGCTGTCACCCGCCCTGGCTCCCCTGCCTGGGCATGAACACAGTGTTTGATAGGCCAGGTTATCAGAACCAGGTCCCTAAATCAGCGTATGGAGACACAGATAAAGTAGCCTGATGGTCAGAGGCAATGAGGACCCTGCAGCAGCACCCAACCCATCCCATATGTAGCTCTGGGAATTGTGGGTGATGACTACAGGTCCCGGTGCTCCTCTCAGGGAAGGCCAGGCTGGATGGTTTCATTAGACGGAGATCTTTCTGGAGTCTCACTTTGCCTTTGCCACTTTCTTTTCACGTGGCATTTTCACTGTTCCTTCCCCCAAGCCCCACAGCTTCCCCAGTGGCAGGTCCCGACGATGTGCCTGCAGCCAAACCGCTGCACGTGCCTCGACCCACACACCTTCGTGTGCAAAGGAACCTGCGATTCTGCTACTTTCACCAAGGACAAGGCATTTCTCATTGGTTTATTGTGCGCGCGTGCGCTTGTGAGATTTTCATGGCCCTGTGATTTATGCCAGGGCCTGAGTTATAACTCACATTTCTGTTTAAAAGCTAAACACTCTAATAGTGGTGGCTATTACTGTCATCACGTACCAGCCACTCTTTTGAGATCTAATCTAGCCAAAGCTGGCCTGCGTGATATTATCTGTGTGTTTGTCTGCCTGATGGAGCTGCTTGGGTTTTTTTCTCTCTCATATATTGCTGTCTCAAGGACTGTTTTCCAAGCAACAATTCATGTCTCCTTCAGTCATCAGTGAAAACAATCAAGCTCAATTTTATTTTTTGGCAGAAATCGAGTGCTAAATGAGATCTCGGAATCGTAAACAAGAGTGATGTAGACAAATCGGTGGGAATTCAGAGAAGAACGGCAGAGATGATGAAGGGGCAGGAGGACCTGGCTGATGGGGAAGGATTAAAAGAAGTAAATACTTACAGCTAGGCTAAGATAAGAGTAATGGGGAACATAATGGCTGTCTAGGAATATCCGAAGGGTGTAGATACTGAAGAGGAAGAAATATAGTTCAGAATGGATCAAAAGCAATGGAGCTATGAATAAAGGTGATGAAACTCAACAAGGGGAAATTCAGCCTCAACACTAGCATAGGTTTTCCCTCTTCCTGCTCATACACAGAGCCATGGATTTTCTCAAGGAAAGTGGGATAAATACAGTCACTTGAGTACTCTGAGGCTGCAGAGAACATCCCTTAAATAAATAAGTGGCAGTGGAACATTTTCAGCTTCATGCTATCTTTCCTCGCAACTAGCCGAGATGAATGAATAATCTGTGATGGACAGCTTACTCAAAGAATTCTGCTGTGGACATTGCTCACAGTCTACCAGTGAATGGATCACATTTTCTTTCAATTCATCTAATCCTTTGGGTTACCCAATTCTTTTTTTTTTTTTTTGGCGAGTAATTTTACTCTATGGACCAACTGTCCACAGAGAGCTGTGAGCACAGCCCAGGAGCTGTACTGGGAGCAGTGGTGGGTGATGAAAGTCATCCTGCTCCAAATTTAGATGAATCCAGCTCCTCTGACCGGGAGGACTGGAAGGAGGTCACCAGAGGTGTGACTCTGTCAGGAAAAGAATCATTCAGGGAAGGAGATTATGTGAGCAGAAACATAGTATTTTACAAAATTAGAGACCTTTTCCTTCTGGGTGATGCTGACCTAAAGAGTGAAGGGGAAAACCCAAAATAACCAGAGGTCTGGATAAGCAGGCTGAAAGGCTTCTCCACTCTCAGTGGTTGCAGAAAGACATGCAGCTCTGGCTTTGTGGGCTTGGTGATCCCCAGCTCTGACTCACAGAGGGGCTCCAGCAAGGAGGCTGGCACTCTGTCTTCCTTTGTGAGGAAGCCACTCCCCACCTAAATGGTCTGCATGCAGCAGCCCCTCATTTTCCAAGTCATTTGGACCGAATAATTGGATATCAGCAGAATTTCCATCCCCAGCTCCTCGCTCAGTTCTCTGAGAAGACTCTAGAAGTGAGACTTGGAGAAATACAGTATCTGAGCTCAATTAATCAGCATCCCATAAAAGTCCTGACTGCTTCGATTGCCTTGTAAAACATGCAAGGTGGATAAAAAATAATTGCAGTAGGAAGAAGTGGAGAAGCATGGCTGGCCCACAGATGTGTCAGAGCCCAAGGCATTGCCCAGTCACTGCCTCCTTCTTCTTTCCAAGCGCACTTTTCCTAGTGCAGGCACACCACTCGCAGCAGGAAACAAAACTGGACAGTGCAGATTAACATTTAAATTTGGCTACAGTTCCACAGAGTTTCCCTCTCAGGCTTTGGTGAGTGCAAGTAATGGACCTGCAGGCACATGAGCTGTGAGCAATTAATTCAGGCTTGCTAACCGCAGTCAAGCAGCACCACTCAGCCCTCTTTGGAGTAATTCTAACACTGGTGGGAACATCTCAGTAACACCCTAAAATTACTTGAGAGAGGAAGAGAAGAAGAACATTTCATCTTAAGGCAGGATGGAGCCAGGGGGTAGGATGCAACACATTGTCATGGACTCATATATGACCACAGTAGCCATAAACTCAGCTTTACCTCTGAAAAATGGTGCTTTGGCTGCTCAGTGGCCTCTGCTGCCCTGCTGGGCACTGGCTGGGTAATGAGTCAGGAGGTGGACAGCCAGCCAGAGTCATCAGCCGTATCTCTGCGATGCTCGTGTCCCTCTGAGCACTGATCCTGCTGGCCTTGGAGCTGACCTGGACAAGCAGTGGGGCTGGGCAGCCTGGCTGCTGGGCAGGACAAGTGATGTCCCTCTGAACTGGTACCCATGGCTGATCCCAGCTCCGTCCTCCCCACATCTTCCCCTTCATCCCACTTTGCTCTTCTGCTCCTTTTCCTCTTCATTAAAAGACAAAGGTGGAGGGGAGACAGAGCTTTGAACACAAGAAGCAGGAGTAGCTCTGAGCTGAGCACTAAAGCATCCAGGAGAAATGCTTGTCTAGGGCTTTTCACTAGACCATTTCAAAGGAAACCGTAAGTTGCTGAGCTGTGGAAAGGCAATGCTCTGGAAAGGACAGGTCATGATCTACTCTCTAGAACGCAGCTGTAAATCTGGAGCACCACATCTCAAGCGAATGTAGTTCATTGGGATTTACTGCAGCACGGCAGTGAGCAGGACTCTGCTCCGGCTTTCGCTGAGCTAAACCCACAAGGTCAACCTGCTCTTGGCAAAACTAGAGGGGTTTCGACAAAGCTGCCAGTGTAGAAGCACCAGTGTCCCAAGGAAAAGTCCCCTGTAAATGCCTCTGTGGGTCAAGGGGGTGCAAAGAGGAGGTTGCTCTTTTGAAGGAAGGCGGGTCCTGGCCTCAGTTCACACTGTGTCAGCAGCTCCCAGATTGAAGGTCTGAGTGGGGATGTTCAGTCCATTGGCAAAGCAGCAGATGTTTGGACTGCTGAAGGATTTGGAAACAGGCTGGTTATCAGGTCCTGCTGGCCAGCAGACAGCCAAAACCCCTGTATCAAATAAACACCAACTAGGATCTAGTTGTGATCCTGCTCAGATGTGCAGAACCTTCCAGACCAGTTGCTCCAGACAATAACACAGACGGGTCCCTGGCTGGTCTCCCCTCCAAGCCCTGCTGTCTGATCCAGGATGGGATGCCATAGGCCCCTCCATGGGCTTTTAAATGAGCTGCTTCACCCCACATCATGCTCCTGATCCATCCCTTCCCTTTCCTTCCTCCCACCTGCAATATCCTTGCCAGTGCCAGGGTTGCCTGGCACCTCAGCATCTTTTGGCCCTTTCCCTGCCTGCATAGGTGACCCAGCACCACTGTTTTTCTGTCCTGCCACGAAATAAGAACATGGAGGGTTGCTTCTTCTTCCCAACTGGCTCCAGCTCACTTTTGTCACTTGCTTTTCTTCCCCAAGTCAGGAACAAAAGTGGAGACCCAGGAGTTAGGTCCATGCTGAAGAGCAGAGCTCAGCAGCACCATGAACTGCTGCTGCTGGCATCACCGATCCTGCTCCCACGCATCCCAGTGCCGGTCCCAGCTTTCCCTGAATGCCTGGGTGATCCCTCCTGGTTTCCAGGCATCCGTGATGATTTGCACATTTCTCTGTGTAAACACGAGCCGGTCACAGCTGCTGAGTTCAGCCTCGGCTCCTCGCCATGGGTCACGCTGGTGCTGCGTGGGGATGGCGCCGTGCACAGACCTCCCCGGGGCCTCTCCCAGGAGATGGTCGTCCCAAGCAGATGCAGCTGGACGTGCGTGCCGGGTCCCCCAGTGCCCACCACGCCGCCCCTGCTCCCAGAGTGGATGAGCTGAACCTTTTCAGGGGAAAGAATAACAACCTGGGAATAACGAAAATTGAATCTGCCAGCCCATGGTTTGGGCAAATAAACATTGGTGTAATGATGAACAGAGCAGGTGGGAATGACGGATCTTCTCAGGGACAAGCATGGAGCTGTGCTGGCAGCGCAGGAGCTGGCTCTGCGCCTCGGGAGGGCTGGGAGGCACCTCAACTGCACCAGGCAGGACCAAGGGGACGGTCACCGTGTCTGTCACCTGTACTGCTACAGGGTCACCCCTGTTCCCACTGGGATGCTGCCCCCACCGTGGAGATGGCACTGGAAGAGGAGAGCTGCTGTCCTGATGGTGCAGGGCACTGCAGAGCTGTGCCAGGCACACAAGGGGACAAAGCAGGGCTGCTGCTAGACCAGAAACAGATATCATCTCTCCTTTGTCATTCAGGAATGGTGGTTTCTTCCCCTTTTCTCTCTTTCTTTAAAGACAAATGGTTTTGTGCTAGGAAGAAGTTAGTTTTTATGAAGAAACAAATCCCCGTAATGTTTTTCCTGTAGAGTCTCTCATTCCCTCTGACCCTATTTAAACACAAAGATGAGGAGAAGGCAGCTCAGGATGGTCCTGCTCCTTTATCTGTGCTGGTGGGGAAAGTTGCCTTATTGCTCCTCAGTCAACACCGTGTCTGAGAGGGACACAGTTACTGCCTACTGGCTCTAAAAAAAAAAGAGACAAGAAGCCCTGGGAGCCACAGGAGGGTTGAACCACCTAAATGAGACTTGAAATGACAGCCTTTCCTTTCATCGATTATTTTCCCAGCTCAGGGGGTTGGGATGTGGTGCTGCTGCTGGGCATCCAAGCCCTGCACTTGGGATGCGGGGGCATGGGATGTTCCCAGCGGGCGCATCCTGCTGCTGCAGAGGTGGTGGACACTCCATCAACCTTTTCCTGAGCCTAGATCCAGCGCAGTGTCCCAGCGTGGGCAGGGGCCTCCAGCACCGCGGGTCCAGCCGTGGGCTCACCCAGGCTGCTCATCTGGAAGCCCAGAACAACACAAATAGGAAACACATTGGGGATTAGCGGGAGAGATAATGACAACAGACAGCGCCCGGCATGGCCCTGATTACAGCAAAATCACAGCAATCGCTGCTGTTTATAATTCTAGCAGAAGCAATTCTTTCTTATTGTATTTTCTTCTTGATTATGTTTTGGGTTTTTTGTCCCTTCTGTTGGGGAGGTAAAAGGACCTTGATGTGTAGTTTAGGATCATGTCTGGGCCTGAGAGAAAATCACCGTCATCTGATTACATGGGAATGTCCCGCAGATCTGGGGCGAGCAATGGCTTCCACCGCACTCGGCATGTCCTAAGAAAATGTATTCCTTTATTGTTATTGAACAGAAATATTTCAGCCCAGTATATCTCCAGTTATCATCAGTGAGGGCCTTGGTCCTACTCTTGCACCAGGGATGTCTCATAGCAGAGGGCACCTTAAATAATCCATCCTCCAGTACTACAGTGATGTCTCCCAAGCAGTACCCACAGGTGGATAATTTGGCCAATAAAACCTCAACTATTAGAGCCACTGGCAGAAAATGTATCTGTTCTGGTCAGAAATCTTACAGGGTAAGGCTGGGCACGTCGCCGTGCGTGGGTGCTGCAAGAAGAGGCTGCAGATGGCTCGCAGCCCTCTGCCTCGTGCTTTTCCCCTGCACCACCATCCACACATCTGCATGTCCTTCTGTTTCCAGGCTCCTCTGGGAGAACATCAACCATCCCTCGGGGTATCCAGTGAGTCCTCAAAGAAGCTAAAGCCCCTCCAAGCATGAAGGCAGCTCCTGGCCGAGCGAGTGCTCTCTGCAGGGAGAGCCGTGGGGACAGGGGCTGGCCCAGCAGCTGCACGGGGCAGGCTCAGACGTCTGCTGTGGGGCGGCTGGCACCACGGAAGGGCCTTTTATTTGGTGAGCTGGCAGAGAGCCCGTGGCAAAGGCTGGGAATGCCAGCTGGGCTGGGAATCCCAAACGCAGATGTGGCACTTGTGAATATGCCAAAGTACCACGGGACAGTGATGGTAAGGGGTTCCCATCATTTCAATTGCAGGATGGCTGCCTTCGTCCAACAGCAGAGGGAATGAGCGCTGTCCTTCTGGAAGAGCAGCCGTCAGCTGTGCATGAGGACCATGCTTTCCATGCAGGAGCTCAGCCTGGGGAGCGGAGCCTTTGCTTACATCCTCTCCTTCCATCCCTTTTGTCCATCTTGATGTATTTCATTTTTCTGTTCATTCTTCTCTACATTTGCCTCCCCCTCACCCCTCACTGTCAAATTTTGCTCTCCCTTCATATCTGGAAAGACCAAACTGGAGAGGTTTGAGAACTACTTTAAAAGACAGCCGTCACCCATTGTTTTTCCAAAGGCATATGGTGATAATAACAGTGAGGCAGCCCCAGACCTCCTGGCTTCAATTACTTTACAGGATCAGCTAATCCCAGTTAAAATTACCTATGTAACTGAGGGATAATTGTAAAGCAGGCTCTCTCCTGGACTTTGGCTTTCTGAAAAATCATTACTGAGTTGCTCCCTGTGCCAAGGCTACAGAGGAATCAGCGGATGAGTAACAGGCGCTGGGAGATGCTGTCCGAGAATATTGGTTTCTTTGTCTTTGTAGAGCAAACTCCAAACAGATGGGCACTTCTTTCCCCAGGGCTCTGTGGAGTGGATGGGATTGAGGTAATGGAGAGAAAAGGAGATGTCGCATGATTTTGCTTGCCTGGGTAGAGCTCCAAGTTTTTGATTTCTCCTGGGATTGTCCTTTTCCCAGGATTGTCCCAGCTTGACAGACCGGTCAGGAGGAGGCTGATGCAGGTGTTTGCCCAGGACAGCTTTGCAGGTATGATCCTGCCGTGGATCACACCAGAGGCTCTGAGCAGCATCCCCTGGGAAGGCATGTACCCACACCGCTCCGATGGGACAAACCAGCACAGAGCCCCAGGTCCAGGCAAACACCACGTCAGGCTTCACGTGGGATGGGGGATTGGTTTTGTTCATCTTCAGCTTGATTCCCTTTGCTGTTCTGAGCTACCACAGAACCACTCATCGATAAGAGAACTCATTCCTGTACACAACACGAAGGGGCCTGGGTCTGGTACCCCAGGACATCTCTTCTTTTGCTGGAGTTTCCCTGGGCTTTCAGGATTTGCAGTCTCAGGGCATCTCTGCAGTACTCAACACTGAGCAAATCCTCCAGTAACCATGACAAGACATGATTCTTCTTTAGATGGCAGATAAATCTCTCCTGGACGGTGGAGCTGTGTTCTGGTTTGATTGCTTTTACCCCTACAGTAACTTCCCTGACAGTTTCTGCAAATTGCTCCTTTTAAATCTAAAATTTCCTGGATTTAACCCAGCTCTCGAAGAGGTCACCTCCTCCTCACACACCCGTACTGCCAGCTTTGCCCCAGGATTTGGTGTCCTGCATTATTTCACCACCTGTCTCTGCTGAGAAAATGTGTTTTCTGTGGTAGTTCTGTCGTAGGCCTTGATGAAGGATCAGACAGACATTGACAGCTAGAAAACTCAATAAACTTTATTAACTCTTTGACAGGCCTAACAGAGTCTGATACAGCCCCAGGTTTCAGGCATTGCTTGGCACGTCCTGCGAAAAATCCAGTCCTGATGTTGTTTGACAAAACCTGCAGATCTGATCTCTAAAAGCAAAAAAATATGAGTCAGGTATATTCAGAGATATCATCTGCTCAGGTGAAGAACAGCACAGGTTCAGTCCTAGGCACCGCACACATTCCTTCCAGCCGGCCGTGGCGGGTGCCGCTGTGGTGGAGCCGTGTCCCGGCTGCGATGCTGGTCCCGGGGCACATTCCTGGCTGCCCTCCAGCCTCAGCCCAGCTCCTGAGAACTCCTCGACGTGCTTGTGCGTGCCTCTGCACAGGCGGCTGTGTCGTTGAGCCAGAAAAATCAGCTCTGCCAACCAGTTCTTGCAGTGAGGGCACAGCAGTAAACTTCGAGGCTGTTCTTAAGCACAGGGATGAGGAGCAGAGTCCCTCGAGCATGACCCCCCACGAGTCTCCCTTCCCTCCAGGGCTCCCTGACTCCACATCGCTTCTGGTTTTGCAGCCCAGGCTCTCTGGAGCATCAGTATTACTGTGTGCCTTTTGGCCGTGTGTTGGTGCCCAGTCTCCTTCTCCAGGGTGGCATTTACAGTGTTCAAACCGCTCTGAAATGAGTCCTGATGATGAAGGTGATGCTTTTGGGGATGGGTCCAGCAGCATCCAGTCCCTCTCTCACTGAAATATCAATGCAAGAGGGAAGCAGACCTGCTCCTCTTCCCACAGCCTCACTGTGTGGATGAGATCCACACTTCTCCTTTGCACTGCAAGGATTTGTCTGTGCAGGGGATGGGGCAGAGAGGGACTGCCCATGCCATTTATCTAATTAAAATGAGGGTTACCTCCAAATAGCAAGAGCACAATCTCAATATAAAGAGTAACCATACAGTGTGCAGCCTTAATTGCATGGCAGCTTAAATAAAGGTTTGCAATGTCTGGACTCAGTCGGATACTTCTGCAGAGAAAGATAAAAATGGGAAAATAGTGGCATGATCAATGTTGCTATTTGGTCCTCCTCAAATTGTTTTTCTTCTGTAAGTGTAGCCCAGCTTTCCTGTGACCATTATTACTCTCCCCTATTTTTCAGTCTGGTTTATGAAAGCTATTGATCCATCAGATGCTTGAAGATCCTGCTTCCCTGGCTGGGATGTCTCATTTGAGGCCATTATAGACTCTGCACACTGCAGAGGCCGAGGATCGATATGGTCCTAGGAACACTCACACGCTAGCCCAAGTGTAAGTTAATTGATATGTTGGTTAGCCGATACTCAGGGATACTCACAGGGCGACTGGCGTATCCGAGGGAAAGGAGAGCACGTGTCTGAACTGCTTGGCAAAGTGCAATCCTGACAGCCAGCAGCCGGCTCTCAGCAGCTCCACTCGCCTTAATGATATTTGATTTGCCTCTTCCAGGCAGATAAATAATTGTAGAAGGCCAGGAGCTTGCTTAGAGGAAGGATGAGGGAAAAGGCAGAGTAATTTTCTGATTTCCAGTTGCAAACCTGCAATGTTCTGGTAGAGGATGGTCTGCCTCCTCCCTGCCAGCCTGATCTGGCTCCTCAGCTCCTTCCACCAAGTAACGAAGCTGTGCCGAGAATTGTACAAGGAAAAAGGGGGTTGGAAGGTGTTTGGAAGATATTCAGAAGTTATCTAGTATGGATTTTCTCGAGTTTGTTTTAAACACAACCCCTGGTGTGTTTTAGCTAGTTCTGGGCTGTGCTTTTGGGTCTGAAAAAGCTGCAGCCAGTGCAGGGTCTCAGAAGGGAGGGAAAGGTGCCTGTCCTCAAACGAAAATTATTTTGAACTTGTGGTATAATTTATCTAGAGATTGCATACAGGTTCTCTCCAAATTGGAGACAACTTTTGCCCAGATGACCTGCTTTTCTCTCTTCCCTGACCATTTTCAAGTGTTCAGGACTCTTTTTATAGACATTTCCCATGAACATCTCTAGAGTTTAAGTTGAAAACAGGAATGACTTACACACTGTCCCTTTGCTGCCATCAGCAGGCACACACTATTGGCCAGGACTTTGGAATAAACAAAGCAAAACTCACCTAGAAAATACATCTCAGGTTTTCGTTTGGTCCCTCTGCAATGGGACACAAGCCTGTGAGGCGCGTGGTTTCAAATTGAGATTGATGGCCCAATCTGAGTCCCTGGGAGCAGCAAAGTGGATGGCAATCTACTCTCATTTTGGAATTAATACTAATTCCAAGCAGATGAGGCCAGGAAAGCCACATACTGGGGTTATTTGCACAGTAGATTGAAGGCTCATGGACAGGGAGACATCTCTGAGTTTTGCTCCCTTTGCTGGTGCTGCCCTGGAAGAAGACATCGCCACTGGTGTGACAAATGGAGCAAGATAAATCTACCGCTTTGTCAGGCTTTTGGTATCTGGGACAGTTGACTGGTTCCCTGGGAAGGACCGGGTGGAAGGCATTGCTCTGCCTGGAAGAGATATTAAGAGCTCAGAAGGGCAGGTGGCTCCCCCCCATCCCAAGGTTTAGGGAGCTGGGAATGTTTTCCAACATAAATGGGTTCTCATCTGCAGCATCATTTGTGGTACAAATACAAAGGTAGAGAGTTGGAATGACTTATTGAGACCTTGGTAGTTCCTTGCTGGCTCAGAGGAGCTAATACGTTTTTTGCTTGTAGACCAGCAACACTCTATTCACTGCCGGGTGTTTCTAGCGGCGTCCCCTCGGTTCTACTCCCAGCCTTTCAAACCAGCCGTGGCCTTTTCTTTGCAGAAAGAGACAAGTGGTTCTGGAGAGCATGCACTTTTGTAAGCAATTCTATCACCTTATTGTGTGTGTTCAGGGAGCCAGCGGGAAAAGTTAAAGGGTTGATGAAATTATGTTTTCAAAAGTATGTGTGCCAAGTGGTCGCCTGTGTCTCTGCCTGGAGGAACAGGGAGGGCGGCCAGGGCAGGGACCTCTCTCTTTCCATCCACAGGAGCCATCTGAGATCTATGTGGGTTTTAGAGGGAGACAGAAAAAGAAGACTCATCTTCATCGCAGGCCACTGTTGCTGCAGGCTAGAGGTGATATTGGCAAGCTCATTAACAAACAGATAGAGAAGGGAAAAGTCAGCTCAGGATGCTCCCAGATATAACCCCTTCAGTGCCAGGAGCTCATGGCACGGGGGCTCCACAGAATGGGAATGCTGGCAGAATTTCTTTTTCTCTCTTCCACTTGCACATATAATACCTGTATTTTAGATTTGCAGGTGATCACAGAAGATCATAGAATCATAGAATCAATCTTAGAATCACAGAATTACAGCATCGTGGAATGGTTTGGATTGGAAGGGACCTTAAAGATCATCCTTTTCCAATCCCTACCAGGGGCACAGACACCTCCCACTGGATCCTGTTGCTCCAAGCCCCATCCAACCTGGCCTTGAACACCTCCAGGGATGGGGCAACCACCACTTCTCTGGATAACCTGGGCCAAGGCCTTCCCACCCTCATCGTGTAGAATTTCTACCTAATGTCTGATCTAAATCTTCCCCTCTCCAATTCAAAGCCAGCCCCCCTCATCCTACCACTCCAACAGGGCTGTTCTTGCCAGCATCAGGCACTTGCACAATTACGGGCTGCCCTGGTGGTTAGGTTGACTTTGGGTTGTTCTTCCCAATATCCTCAGTTTTGTGACACTTAATACGAATATCCAAAGCCAAACCAAAGGTCTAATGGAGTTTTGGCTGCAGGAGGAACAATTATCCCCTGTTCAGCCCGGCTTCTGAAGTAGGTAGCTCATAACAGCTGCCGGAGGAATGCGTTCCAAATGCAGAAAGCTGTATGGGCAGAGGGTGGAGATGTTGCTCACCCAAGCCACAACATAATCCACCCACTAAAGGAGTGAGAAGAACCTCTTTGCACAGAGTTTGTCCTGGCAGGGGATGGAGCTGGCAGCACCCCAGACCAGGAGCATCACGAGTAAGGCCTGAACCGATGTCAGGCAGGAGCTGCACTGATTCTGCTCTCTGAAAGCTTGCTGGGTGCCTGCCCAAACCCCCTACCTTATCTAATCTAAACCAAATGTCAGGCTTTATCCACAAATATAAGAGCATACTTGCAGAAAGTATAATTTGATTTCATTATTAAAAAGGGGGGGGTAAGTGGGAAAAAAGCTTTCAAAGCATGGATTGCCCCTGTAGGAGAGCACTGTAACACACATAGAGCTCACAGAGAGTGGTGACATGCACACCATGGGTGAGCAGACCCTGGGATGAGCCCTGAGAGAGGGGCAGAAGCAGTGCCAGGGCTGGTGTGTGTGCCCGGCGCAGCGGTCGATGTCCACACTGCCCAGGTATTTTGATTCTGTGTTTTGAATTACATCACCAAAACTGGAAGCTGCTCATAGGCAATGTTCACTCTGAAACCAAGCACAATTATTCTATTGAACAGGTTACTGTGAATAACTCAGTCACGCTCCAGAGGTGAGGGTGGCATCTACTGCAAACATCAGCAGAGTTTTGTGAAAGCAGAGGAAGTCTGAGCTATGATGGGAGATGAGTGTCCAGAGGGCGTGACACAGTGACACTGCTGGTGTTGGAGGCAAAACACTTTCCCTATTGAGATCAAAGTCCTGTGGCACCTACAGCAGCCAATCTTCCACCATCTCCATCCTCCTGTGTGCCCATTGCTGCCCACAGCTGTAGAGATGGCAAGCAGCACACACCCAAACACCCTGGCAAAGCAGTCAGGCTCAGCCAGCCCAGGAGAAACTTATTTCACAAGGTGGCAATTAATATTTTATGCTCTGAGTTTTCCCTGAATGATTTTTAAAACGTCTTTTCTGATGACTTCCTAGTAGTGAGTCAAGTAAATTAGAATCTGAGTGCAATCAACATCCTTAATTCAGACGCCAGCCCGGGATCCGTCAGGGAGCTGCATCTGAGCAAGATCTGCCTGCCTAAGAAGGTCAAGGGCTGGGCATCCTCTGAGGCTTTGCCCTTGGAGTATTGTCAGGGAGGAAAAGAAACTCCAGAAAGTAGGACACAGTCCCCCAAGTAGAACACAAATCCCGCCCTGCTCAGCAAACTTGACTTCTTCCCTTCATCTGTGTGTTTTCTGTCATATCTTAGGAGGTGGAACTTTGATGATATATGAATAAAGGCGTGCCAGGCAGCAGCCGTGGCAGAACCTGCCTGCTCCCAGCTGCGTGCCCAGGGGAGCAGGGCAGAGGAGTGATGCTCATCACCAGCAGCGCTCCCAGGGGTGGTGTCAGGTCATTCCTGCTGGTGGGCACCCTGGCAGTGTCTGGAGCTGGGTACTGAACTCTGCTCAGTCTCCTCCTCTGCCCCAGCACACCCTGACGGTGCCCACTGCTCTGAGTGGCTCCATGCTCCCACATCCACAGGCAATGCCTGGTGATGTCTCCTTCATGGGAGACATGGGGGCTGTCCATCTCCAGGTCCTCTGCACAGACCCCGTGCCCTGTGGTGGGGCTCCTGACAGGATCCAGGTCCTGCATCTTTGTGTGATGGAGCAAATATATCTTTTTATCCACCCATGCTTTAGCCTGGCGTGAGTCTCAGCTGGGGCTCAGGAGACACCAAGGACGTGGGGAAGGGCAAATTCCCGGGCACAGTACCAGCAGAAGACACAAGCTCCAGCAGGGGCCACATCTCCATGTGCACATAGGGACGCGCCATGTCTGCTGTTGCTGGGGAGGCTCCATCCAGGGGTCTCCGCAAACTTGAAGCGGTTGTGAAACTCCCCAGAGCACAACCCTGAGGAGAAACCTTTAGACAGAGACAATCCTCTTACAGGAGGAGAGGGGTGGGAGAGTTTTTCTTTCCAATTATAAGCTCTGATAGGCTGCAGCTGCCGAGGAGCAGGGTTGTTTCCCTGTTCCCTAGTGTGCATTGGGTTGGGCTCAGCCATTAATAAATTACAGTGAAAACAGAGTGTAGAGGTCAGGCCAGTGGCTGCCAGCAGCCTGCATGCCTCAAAATGGCTTCATGTGCTTTGTTGGTAAAACTCATCTTTGCAACCTGCACCACTGGGCAGTAACAGGGATAGGACCCTCTGTGGTAGCTGGGCCACCTGGGAAGGTGCCAGCCACTATGGGCAGCCACTGCAGGGGATGCACAGCAGCCACCTCAAGCTATCGGCCAGTCTGAGCATTTCCCTGAGGTGCAGGGAGCCCATCGGGAGCAAGGAGCTGGATCCTGGCACAGGGGGAATACGAAGATCCTTGGGGAAAAACAGCTCTGCTACCCCAGAGCAGCAGCAACGCGCACATGGATGGGAGAGTCAACGTGGTGGGTACCACTGCCGGGGCTGCTCCACCTCCCGCAGTCCCCTCTGCTGAATGAAAGCTGGGTTTGTTTCACCTCCCATCCTGGAGCTGGAGGTGAGTAAACAGGAAAAGTCGCTCCCTGTGCACCGGGAGCGGAGGAAAAACGAGGTGTTGAAAAGATGACAACTGGCTTTGCCGAGGAGTTCACCTGGTCAGAGAGGTGGGGAGCAAGAGGAGACCAGGGAGGCGAGGGAGGGGACAGGTGAGGCTGCAGGAGAAGAGGAGACACTTGAAAAAGTTTATCTTCTATTTCAGGAGCAGAAAATATTATCCATCACTTCCTGGCATCAAAGGTTTTTCGCTTTCCTTCACCCTGGAAAAATAAAGTCAGGAGCGTCTGCCTGATGAGAGATGGAGGGGCAGCGGCGGAGCCGGGGCGGGCAGGAGGACAGGCAGGATGTAGCGTATGAAAAGCGCTCTATGCAGCTCAACTCTCCTGTGGGCAATAAGGGCTGCTGAAAAGCCCAGAAAGAGCCTTTATCACGGAGTGTTTATCGCTGAGATCATTCCTGCCCTTCCCTAATTCCAGCCCCCTCCTCCCCGCCGTGCTTGGGGCGCAGGCTCAGGGTTTCCTGAGGAGAGAGCCTGCCACATCCCAGGTCCTCCTGGTGTCCCGGTGTTCCAGAATTCCCACGGGTGCCTGTTTTGGGGACTGTCACGCTCAGGACACAGCTCCATCCATGGAGCAGTCAAAGACAAGGCCCATTGAGGCTCTCTGCTCTGCACCACGGCCACATGGTGCTTGTGCAAAGCCCTTTATCTCCAGGCACCACTGGAGAAAACTGACATTTGGTGGCAGGATAAGATCCCTCCACCCTTCAGAACAAGTCGTGTGTCTCCCCCCACCACCACTATCACCATGCAATGCCCCAGGGAGGATTTATGCCCCACCACCACACCCTGGAGATGAAAATCCTAACGAAAGGCATTTTCTTTTCCAGTTGTCCAGGACTGAGTGTCATCTCGGGACAGCCAGCTCCTGGTGACACCACTGAGATGCACATCATTACCACCTGGTGGCACCAAAAAAAGTTGTCAGAGGAAGAACTAATTAATACCAGTCGTCATCTTTGGCTTGGGAATTTCAGTGCAGTGTTTAGGATCGCTGTGGTTCGCTGTGCAGTTGTAAAACCCCAAGTCATGTTTTATAGCTTGAGGGTTAATGTTTGTGGGCTTCAGGCTCACAGCAGGGGACAGGTTTAGGCTCAGGCTGCACAGTAAAATTAAATGGGAAGGGGATGCTCTGCCTATGGAGCTCAGACCTTGCACCCCAGCCACCCCTAAAATTTCCCCGGGGCACGGGGTGACTGCTCCAGAGCAGGGCTTGTCGCCTTTGTGACAGCAGGCAGATGATCCTGTGGGATCCTGAAGCCTTTAGAATAATCCCCAATCATATGATTTGTCCTCCCTGGTTTGGGTACAGCAGGAGGGAGCGTTGGGGATGACCGTTTGGACCAGCTGCACCCCAGTGCTTGTCATCAGGAGAGGCAAGGGTGCGCCAGTGGATGGGAAAACCCAGCAGAAATTCCTCCCCAGCCAGTTGGGAGGCTTCAACACGGGGGCCCCCAGGGTAGGACCTCCAGGAGAAGAGTCCCTGTGGGGAGTGCATCGCCGGTTGTTGACAGCAGCTGGTTCTCAGGGAGCCTCCAAGTGACCCTAAAATTGTCCAAACAAACCCCCATCTCACAGCTTTTCTGGCCAGCGTGTAATCTATCACTGGATCTGCTTTATCACAGGCACAGAAGGGCTGAGCACTGCAGGAGGTTCACATGGTGTCCCCATCCTCCTGGGAGCAGCAGGAGCCATGGTTCAGCCAATGGGACAGAGTTCACAGCATCGCCTGACACCCTCATTCCTCCCCGCCAAACCCTTTTTCATCCCCTGGAATGGCACAGACAAGCATCCAGGTGGTGTGAGGGGAGATGGTGTGACTGTGTCTGATGGGCCTGAGTGGGAAGACACAGCCCAGCTCCAAACCGTGTGAGCAGGGTCTTAAAACAGACCAAGAAGCTGCATAGGAGTGGGATCCTTGTCTGTACCTGTGAGCATCACCAGTATCCCTAGCCACTGTCTGCTCTGCTGGTGAATTCCCTCTGATTTTCCCTTTGCTTCCCTCCTTGATGCATCACGCTTGCGTTGCACAAAGACCACTCCCATTTGCAAGACACTTCTCCAGCTTACTCACCAGCAGCTTTCCCCTCCAGAGCTGTGGAGTGACCCACAAGTGAGGGCTGCCAGCAGAGCTGAGGGAGGCTGCAGGGATGGACCAGTGGTGGGACTCAGCCCTTTGCTCCACATCCCAGCCAGCTCTGCGCAAAGATGCAGGAGCCTCCCACGTCCTTCCTTTTCCTGTGATATTACTAAGCAGGAGGTAAATTGAAGGCAGGACATCTGATGAAAGAGAGTTTAATTGCTTCAGGTTTCATTCAAAAAACAAAGCTTAAATAAAGCGGGGCTGGGGTGGGAAGTAGCAGCTCTTGATGGTTTGACAGATTTATGTATCTCAGCTGCTCCTGATCAGCCCTGGTCACCTCCAGCTCACCATCGCATGTTTTCCGCCCTGCCAGGGTTGCCCCATGTGTTGAAATGTTTGGGTGTCTCCAGGGAACTGAGCCTTGGCCCCCATTAATCCCCCCTCGCTAACCCGACAACAGGGAGGAAATTGGCTTCAATTAAACGTGTAAGGTCTCATTTCCCTTTGAAGTGCGGAGCAGCACAAGAGGCTGCACTGGGGAGGTCTGGAGAACAACCAGACAAAACCAGGCCCAGCATCTTAAAATCAGGGAACTGCAAACTAGAGATGAGTCTTAGCCCATGGAGCAGCCCAGTTTCTGTTTTCCCTTGCTTAGGAGAGAGCTCGCGTTCCCAAAGTGGAGCCTGAGCAAGGAACAACACAGCAGGGAGAGGCTGCAATGCAAAGATCCGAAAGGATCAACATGTTGGCAACGCCATGAATTTCCTTGGCAGAAAGGTCTGTTCAGAGCAGCTTTAGCCTAAGCATCCCCTAATCTGCTTCCACCACTGCTGAAGGGAGGTTAAACCTCCTCTGCCTGGGCATGCTCAGGTTTGGGCGCCTTTCCTCCAAAGATTTAGGGAGGATACCTGGGCACAAACACCTCCAGAGAGGGCAGTGAAGCACCCAGGTCCCTCTCTGCCTTGGATGGGTCTCCTAGCCTGCTCAGCATCTTCTCAAGGTGTCTGGGTACACTCAGAGCTGCTCTGTGGCGTCTCTCCTTGGGGCCTGGTGGTTCCCAGCACGCGGAAGGTTTCCTCCAGCCCGAAAATACCCACTATGCGCTTACTGAAATGAGATCTAAAAGTACCCTGACACATTTGCTGCATCTTCTGGGGTGCTGAGGGAATAACAGATCACCAGCTACTGCCTGTCATCCATCCTGCTTCTTTCCTGCGCAGGACCTGATTTATGCCTGCATCTCTTTCCTTTATACCATCAGTGCATGCTGATAGATGGCCCCTTTCTCTGCTCTTGCTGTCCCCTTGTGCTACATCAAACCATTAATTCTTTGCCAATGTAAACCTGTCTCGCCTTCAAGACTTTAATTTTGCAAAAGCATAAACACCTTATAATCCGGCTGTCTTTATCTCGCTGGCTGGCTCCGCAGCATCCCCTCCCCTTCTGCCAGCGATGGGTTATCTGGGGTGATGCTGCAGCCATGGAGGAGGGAACAGACATGGGGCTGCCCCAGTCTCACCGCATGGGCCATTCTCCTCGTTCCTCCAAAGCACAAAGCCACCTGCACGTATTCCTGGAGAGATGTGGGAGGCTCAGCCAGGCACAAACGGCCATTAAATCCATGGGTCAAGTGCTTGGCAGGCCAGTGCGTGGTCTAAGCCCGGCTTCCAGGTCTCTGAGTGATGCCCAGACCTTTGGCACAGGGAGAGTTTTCATCTTGAACAAATCCTGTCATTCCTTGGGGTTTTTAGTCCTGATGAAAGACTGAAAATGGAGATTTGTGATGACCTGGGAACTAGACACTTGCTCACAACCCCATCCTCACCGCTGCTCCCTCCTTTTGCTCTGCTCGCAGCCCATCTCACACGTGAGGTGTCCAGCCCGTGCACAGATCTATGGGTGAGAGCTGGGGCAGCTGCGGGCACAACTCGTGCTCGACACTTGCAGGTACGTTAGGTTGAATGTAAGTGCCCCAGGGTTCCCCCCAGCAGCGACAGCTCTGCCATGCCCTGAAAATAAAAGAAAACTCCCAAGACACTGCAAAAAGAATCTGTGTAAGTCCTGGGGCCATGCCCAGGGCCATGCTACTGCTCTGCTGATGCCAACGAGGGCATTTGTTCCACAAGGTGGGACTAAGGATCCAGCATGCCAGCTGCAACAGCGGGTGCCCCTGCACCAGCCCCAGGGCTGAGCTCAGACCTAACACAGGGCAGGGGGTGCCACGGGCAGGCCATGGAATCATAGAATCATCAGGCTGTAAAAGACCTTTGAGATCTTCAGTTCCAGCCGTACCTGTCCAACACTGAACCAGATCCCTAAGCACTTCATCTGCCTGTCTTTTAAACCCCTCCAGGGATGGGGACTCCACCACCTCCCTGGGCAGCCTCTGCCAGGGCCTGAGAACCCTTTCTGTGAAGAAATTTTTCATGGTGTCCAATCTAAACTTCCAGTGGTGCAGCTTGAGGACATTTTCTCTTGCCCTATCACCCATCACTTGGGGGAAGAGACCAACATCTACCTCTCTACAACCTCCTTTCAGGAAGTGGTAGAGAGCAATGAGGTCTCTCCTCAGCCTTATCCTCTCCAGGCTAAACAACCCCAATTCTCTCAGCTGCTCTTCACCAGGTCCAGCCCCAACACTGCAGCACCTCCAGCCTCAGACAAGTGTCCACCTAGTCCCTGCAGCATTTTGTCCTTCCTTCACTAACTTTCCTCTTTCCCATTTTTGATTTTTATTTGAGTAGTTTGTCCCGATCTCTGGAAATTCCTGCAGTGTATAAAATGTGTGCCATTTCTCCCTTTGGGGAATGACATGAATCCAGTTCCATGGCTATAATCCATTTAGTACCAGGTTATTAAAATGAAGATATCTTTCAGCACTATAGACCTGTTAATCAGGGGAATGGCTTCAGAGGGCTTTTGTGGGCTCTGTTAATTTGTGCTGCATTGAGCCACGTAGAGCTGAGAGGAGCATTAGGGATGGGAGGGAAGGGAATAAATCAATAAAGTGGATTGAAGAGTGCTCGGCTGGCTTGCTGTTCTGCGGCTGCTGTGTTCTGACTTAAACGTTTTACATCCATCACAGCCTGCAGATGTAACTCTGGCTCACAGGCAACAGGTTTTGTCCTTATCAGTTCAGTGTGTGCTGTGCCGGGTTAGCAGCCCACGGAGCAGCCCTGCATGGTGGCCTTTGCCTCATCCAGCCGCCTGAGCTCCATAGCATCACCCATCCAGTCCAGAGGGGTCTTCTCCAAGGGCTTTGCTCAGCAAAGTGAACAGAAAGTGCAGCTTGGTGCGGTGGCTGCAGGGTTTTGGAAGGGGACTGAGATGCCTTCCACTTAGTGGTTGCTGTTAATTTTATCTACAAACCAAACTGTAGCTGCTGAAGGCTGTCAGGTCTTTTCTATCATATCAAGCCTCCTATCATGTCCTCTGAGCAACTGCCTGGGTGTCCCCAGCCCCGGCAGCTGGACACCGCCCGCACAATCCCTGCTTCCTCAGCCTTTCTTCAGGAAGGAGGATGCTCAGTGCTGAGTTTCCTGTGCAGAAACAGCCTTTTGCTCTCTTCTGGCAGAAACTGCTGAGACCAGACAACTGGCTAGTGACATTTCATCTGCACATGAGTGTGAAAATCTATGTTTCTGCCCAGGTCATCCAAACCGGACATCCCTACCAGAGCCACTTCAAGAGTGTCTCCATAAGGAGCAGCTTCCAAGACAGGAGACAAGATCTGTGGGATTTCTTCTGCTTCTGCTGAGCTGTAGTGAGTGTGGACGGAGAGCTTGGGTCCTCCCGTCTTTCTGCTTGACACTGCTCACCCACATGTGGAGCATCAAAACACACTGGGGAAACTACAACTGCCCCAAGGAAGGGGCAGACAAAATCACACCCTTTCCCTGAGGTGCCCCACCCCAGGCTGGCAATCCCACAGCCGATGGGTTCTCCAGGGGAGCATCCTGCAGGGAATCACAACTGAAGGTCTGGAGGTGGGAGCCTCTCGGTACTGCCAGCCCCACAGGTTATCTGGAGAGAAAAGCCTCTGCTCCCAGGGTCCCTCTGGGCAGCACAGGGAGGGAGCATCATTAATAATTTGTACCGCGCCCCCTCCTGAGCTGTGCCAATAAGTTGAGTTTTAGAAGTTCATAGCTTCTACTAATTGGGATATTCCTTTTATAGTAATGGCATTCCGGCACATAAAAATGCCTCATGCTACCTCTGCACTGCCTGTCTGCCCATGCTTCCAGCAGAAGCATCTCCAGAGCTGTTGTAAATAAGATGGGATGAAGTGAAAGACTGTTCTGCAGAAATGTTCTGCCTTGTGGCAGGTTTGATACTTGTGCTTAATTTGGAGCCTGTGTCATTCTCTGTCCTCCTTTTGGCTAAGAGGGAGCTCTTGCTTCTGAAGGAAATATTGCATTTTCATTGGGTTTAATTCTTTAGGAAAAAAAATCATTTATGTCTCCTGCTTTTGAAGCCTGGAAGCCTTATCATTTTGCTATTAAAAATGTTCTTTTTTTTTTTTGCTGAAATGTAACAGAAAGCAGCTTTTTAGTCTTTGCCATGATCAGACAATGGGAAGATGGCATCAGCTCTGTGCCCATGAGTGGCTTCAAGGGAATTCTAGTAGAGTTGGGTGCTGGAAGCCAAGCACCAAAGAGATGGATCAGGACTGTTACCAACTCCATGGCACTGCTTAGGACAGAATATCATCCACAGTTGTGGCCCGCCTTCAGTAGTAGAGTTGGGGTTTTCTTACACAGACATGAGATGGAGAGTGACAGCACCATGTTCCAGTGTGGAAAAGCCAGACAGGTGTTGGAATGCCAGCAGGGAAGAATCAAACCTGATTGGCTTTAGGGATGCTGCAGCACTTTGAGGGCAAACCCCTAAAATCATCTGCTCTGTCGATAAACCTGCTGGAGCACAAATACCGTGCAGCTTTGCACCAGTAATCTATAATTAACAATCTCATTTCCCTAAAACTCACTCACTGGCACTTACTTAGACAGAGAGAAACTGTAAAAGGCATTTGTGGTGCCCAGGCTGAGCTGCTGTGCTCCAAAATCCTATGATCAGGCTTTCCCCAGTGCAACAAAGCTCTCGGCTTTCAGACCCCTAAATCTCCGGGTTATCTTTATCTCTTTAGCCTCAAACTTTGGAGGAAACATCCCCCAATTGGAGGGTGTGACTGAGGTGGCTCAGCCTGGAAAGCCAGGGAAGCAGAGAGCTCCACCAGCTGGGCTCACACTGTGGAGGCAGCTCAGGGCACCAGGACACACCTCACACCAAGTTAAATAAGTGAATTGCTCAGAAATCCTCCCTCGCTCCTGGCAGCTTGGCATACGGACAGAATTATTTACCATCGAGAGCACATGGAGAGCTCTGGGAAGCACAGGCTGCTTAGAAGACCTGTACCAGGCAGGGTTTGGCCTCACATCTGCTCTTCACCAGGTGCTGTGCTGGCCTC
The DNA here is from genome assembly GCA_033459285.1 of Clamator glandarius. Lineage (NCBI taxonomy): Eukaryota > Metazoa > Chordata > Aves > Cuculiformes > Cuculidae > Clamator > Clamator glandarius. The sequence goes on along the minus strand of JAUNZM010000180.1, from coordinate 797,901 downwards.
CCAGCATCCTCAGACATGGACAAATAGGTAGAAACGAAGAGCTCTCCTCTTCTCAATGGGCATGGGTTGGAAGGTGCTTGCTGTGGGCTCAGAGGGCAGGTTTTTACCTTTTGGGCACTAATTCCATCACTGGTGTCTGCTGGGCTGGTGTGGTGGGAATTTCACCCACCCCTGCCAGGTTGCGAGAGGCAGCGCAGCTCCTGCTGGGACCGAAGCCGGGTTGTCTCTGGGACCAAACCGCGCTGTGGGCAGCCCAGGAATGACCTCCAGCAGGAGGGAGCTCGGGGAGGTGCGGGTTTGGGGGGCCAGGCTGTGGGTTGAGTCTTCCTATGGGGCCCAGTTTTGTTTTCTCTTTGACTGAGGATGTGATGGGTGAAGCTCTGAAATTTGATTTGGGGTTATAAACAGTGAAGAAAGCTTGTGGCGCCTTTGGAAAAGACATCAATAGCTGGCACGCCTGCAGCCCTGCCCTCTGCCTCCCCCCCCGCCACAAGAGAGGGAAGGCGCAGGCACCCAGTGCTGCAACTGAGGTTGTGGAAAATGCTCTTTGTCAGAGGAGGAGAAGAGATTTTTCATACATTCTGTGTACATTCCTTCTGGGCTGGCTCTTGCTTTGTATTTAAGTCTCCTGGTAACTCTCTTTTTCTGCACTCAGAAATCTGCCTTTCAGCTTTGTGGGGTTTTTTTTCCTATTTTTTTCTCCAGGTGGGTTTATTTTGGCTTTGATTTCTGTCTTTCCCCTGCCCACCCCTCCACAGCTGCTCCTTGTGTTCTCTGATGAGCTGGGGTTTCCAGCACCTATTTCAGGGCAGTGGCTCCACTCTGCACACCCAGGAAAAGGAGATGTTTGTGAGTGATGGTGTGGGCTCCAGGCCCACCAAGAGAGGGGAGCAATCTCTTCATTTTGAGTGGATGTGATGCGAATCCCAGCGCCTGGGCACGGAGCAGCCAACCCAGGCTGGGCAGCTGAGCACTGGGAGCAGGCACTGATGTGGAGACAAGGTTGGATGGCATGCAGGGCTGAAGTGATGCTGCTAGGGCCACGTAGCAGGGAAGTGATGGAAAAGCAGGCAGAACATAGCAGTCCCTAAGCACAAGGCTAAAATGGCTTCCCTGCAATGATAAGTCACCTTTATCCCAGCTGTGGGACTGTAGAGTCTTTGTCTCATGACTTTGTTGCTGGGCAGGTGGGAATTCCACACAGTTTGCTTCTTTCTCCTTCTAAATTCAGTTTGGCAAGTATTTTGATGTTAAGAGACAGGGGAGATACACATATATATAAAAGTACAATTATAAAAATGAACATCTCTTCAGCCAGGCCACTGAAACCTTCTGTTCACTCTTCCAAAAAAAACTTAAATGGAGACAATAGCTTCCTATAGAAGGGCCTGGGTTCAGTGAAGTAGTGTTGGGAAGACAACGTAAAGCCTTGTTCACCCAGTCTATTCGAGAAGGGAATCAGCCCCAAACACCAGGAACCCAAATGCTTTATCTAAGAAATCCCCACAGCCCATGAAGAGCTCACCACTTCCAGTGGGAAGAAGCAAGCGCTGGGTTTCCCTTCCTCTCCTAGAGATTTGCAGAGTTGTCTTGCAGGCCCTGGCCTTGGTTTCAGCCATCCAAACCCTGCTTTTTGCTTTTTCTCTTTAAAAGCAGGTGCTCTTTGCACATGTGACATCTGCCACCCAAGACTTGGCTGTTCTCTTCATGCCATTCACCAGACCGTGACTCCAGGCTTCAGCTGCAAAATCCTCTTGCTGTGGTGGCAACTTCGAATTAGCCATGATGTATGGGGGTCTCCAAAGGGAGATACTGAAAGATAAGTTGCTCAAGAGGTTTGAAAAATTAACTGTGAGGACTCGAGGTAAGAAGGTGGCAGCGTCTGCCAGACGGGAGGCAGAATCCAGGCTGGCTTCAAGAAACTCTCTTCATTCTGCAAGGTTAATCTGAATGTCTGCACAGCTCTGAAAGGAAATTGTGATCAATTTGTGCCTCTTTTACAACTGCACATAATGCACTTAATTTATAGGTTTTATGCAAGTAGCAAACACTGTTTGTTTGTTTTTAAATTCTTATCAGTGGTGATAAATTGTTTGTTTTTAAACAAAGAGAGGCTGGTGTTTGAGTGGTATTTCTTGCTAATTGGAACTTATTGTGTGGGACAGAGCAGAAAGGGAGTTTGCCTTTAAGCCGAGCCCATATGCAGGAGTGCTCTCATTCTGGTGAAGCTGAATGCTGCTCGCTGCTGGCTCCCAATCTGAAAAAGCAAAGCAAATGTTTCAGTGTTTAACAGCCTCTTTTCCATGCTTCTGAGCTTTGAGGGAGAATACATTTTCATAATTGTACTTCAGAAAAATGCATTTGAATGCATCTAGGGGAAAACCAGAAAAGCAGGCTCCAGGAGAGGCCCTGATGTGCCCTGGTGCCCCATGGGGTGAGGGAGCGTGCCAAGGGGTGAACCCCTCCTGCGCCAGTGCCCCTCATGCTGCTGCTCTTCCTATAGCTGTGGGGCTGCAGCTCCTTAGGGTCACTCCTCTCCTTCTTCTAGGCTTGTTCCAGAGATCACATCATCATCTACTACCTCCAGAGATGAATAACAGTTGGATTACAGAGCAGGAAAGAAGATGCTGAACCCCGCAGATGCCACTGCAGTGTGTGGTGGATCCACACCAGCGGTGGTTGCAGGGTCTCGTGATGCCACGAGTGCAAGGCAGCCCCAGCCCTGCTTCACCGTGCTCAGTCCTCGTCCTCACACCAGCATCACCCCAGGAGGCAGGTTCATGGGGTCCCAGCAGCCAGCTCCCAGGGAGAGGACCACCCGGTGTGTTCATTTACAGGCTAACACTTAGCCTGGGTGACAAGTCGTGGTCAAAGGGGACGCAGTCATCTCTTGCCAACCCAAGCATCCAGTTCCCAACAGGCAATACAGTCACAGCCGGGGGAGAGTGTGAAGGGGAGCCCCTCTCCCAGCTCCCTCCCTCAGGAAAGTGGCTGTACAAAACCCCTAACTGCTAGGAAAGGAGGGTGGGACGATGGATGCTCACACCCTGCGTGATCTGAAGAGTTATTCCTTGCCAGGACACGATGTGATGTTTTACAAGATGGAGGATTATTGTGTCCCCTCCTCAGGGAAAGCTTTGAGGCACTACATGAAAAACGACTTTGCGGGAGGCACCGCTGTCCAACGGCAACAAGGGAGATGGAGAGGCAGTTGGCACCTGGGTGCCTGCAGGAGACACCAGATACTGGTCCCCACCACAGGCAGGGAGATTACCCAGAGTATATCCCAGCAGTGTGATGAGGTTTCCAGGGCATGGACTGCAGCACACAAAGGTAACTGCCTTCTCTGTGTGTGGGATGGGAGGACCCTGCAGGACTTGAGCTGGGTGGGGTGACCTGGTTGTCAGCAGGAACATTACCTGATCCAAAGGCAGAAACGCTCATCCCCTGCCCCCTCTCAGTGTCACATTTTCAGGACTTGCTCAAAGCAGAGGTGGCTGCCCCATCCCTGGAGGGGTTTGAGGCCAGGTTAGATGGGGCTTGGAGCTCCTGATCCAGTGGGAGGTGTCTCTCCCCCTGGCAGAGGGGTGGAAGTGGATGGACATTGAAGTCCCTTCAAACCCAAACCATTCTGCGATTCTATAAGCCTGATTGTTCCTGCTTTCCTGGATAAGAATGAGAGCCTGGAGGTGATCTCCCTTGGGAGACTCCTGGTGTGGAAGAACATCCCTTCTGTGCAGATATCATCTCAGCTTGTTCTCCTGAGACACTGGGTCGATGTGACCATCTTTAGAAGTCAACCCATTTTTATTTTTTTTTTTAATGCAGAAAATTTGATTCTAAAGTTAGTTTTTCCAGCCAACTTAGCTGAGCCCAGTTCTATTAACTTGCAGGCCTTTTGTGAAGCTCATTAGATGTCTGGGGACTTTCCCTTAAACTTCGAGGCCAAGGGAATCGTCTCGTTAAATATGATGGCATAATCTCAGCAGAGAAGTTTTGCAATTCATGCCAATTAACAAATTCAATCAGGCTCTTGGCTCTTTTTTTTTTGTGGCCTAGAGACAGTGGGACAGGTGGGCACCGTGGAGGTTTGTGTGCGCATAGAAAGGGCTGGTTAACAACTAGAATAGCTGCTTCAGTATTGGAAGGATTTTGAAGATCCAGGGAAGCTGTGAATGCAGAGGAAGATGGGGATGGTAGGAGACACCCTGTGGAGAAAAAGGGAGTGCTGGCCCGCAGGATACACTGGGCTGGGGCAGACAGGAGCGGATTGGCTGTCTGATGGCCTTGGTTCAGAATTATCATAAAACCTTTAAAGCAAATAAAGTTCCCTTCAACTGAAAAGGTATTATTTGAGTGCTCTCTGAAAGAAGAGGTTTGAACAGCATGATCTCTTCTGGCTCTGAAATGTCACGAAACATTTATACAGCTGCTCAGCTGGCATTAAAATCTGGGTCTTCTGCAGGAACATGGCAAGCGGCTCCAGGTCACTGGGATAAGTCCAGGACCTCAGGCGAGGGGTGGCTGGGGAGCACTGGTGTTCGACAGCTGCCTTGGGAGCATCAGTCTAGCTCCTCCCAAGCAGATGACCCCACAGCCATAGGCAATGCCATGTAGCCACTACTCTTGATTTTAGCAGGAGAGCCTGGCTGGAAACCAGCCTCCCTGTGAAGAGCTGCTGCCCAAAGTACTGCATCCCGTGCTGGAGAGGATGGAGAGAAGAAAGAAAACAGGAGGGATGTACTAGTCTGGGCAGAGATATTCCCTCTTCTCTTGGCTCTGAGAGTAGGAGAGGAGCTCCTGGATGAGCACGCAGCCTCTCCTGATGGAGGGAGTGAGGAAAACATCAACCAGTTATTTTCAGAGGGTTAGTTATATTGACAGAAGTGTGGACACTCTTCGCTGATTATCTCCTCTTTCCACCTGTCCCATTCCTTGCAGTCTGTCTCACCTTTCTCCTCCCTCACTGTCCTCTCCCTCCTTTGCATCCCAGGAGGCTGAACCACGCAGCAGGCACACACAGGCTCTTTGCTCCCTCCTCTGCCTAGTGCTGTGCTCGGCCACACAAGCAGTTCTGCTCCCATGCCCCGAGGCAGCAGCAGGCACCGCTGCCATCCCAGTAACCATGGAGCAGAGCTGAGAGGGTGATGGGACATGCTCCTGTCTTCTTCGCCCTCAGGAGCTGCTGTTGGTGCTCACTAACAGCCTGGTGCCAGCCCCGGACTTCTCCTTCAGCCTAAGTGGTGAAGGTCTGTGGCTTTTGGTGAGCATCCCATCTTTGATCCTTTCTTGTGGCTTTGGTTCCCTGTTTACACAGACAACCACAGCTCTTTGTATGCACACTCATTAACTCTTCTGAAGCATTTTCTGATCACCAAGATAAGGGTCCCGGTGTCTGAGCAGGGTCAGAGCCCACATCTTCACGTTTCCGATCCTGCCCCGACAGATCCCTCTGAGCTTCTCACCAGTGCTCTGGGTATGTTGATGGTGGCAGCCGTCCCAGACAAACCCACAGGGGGGTGGATCTCTCCTCCCTGAGCAAGCATGCCTTTTGTTCCCCAGAAGGCAAACATGGGAGGAGACCCATCTCATGCAGGCTTCGCAAGGGTGAGCCACGGGCGAGATCCATGCAGGACATGCCTCAGTTACCCTGCTTCTCCTTGACGTGCGTTAGGGGGTTTTGGGGTGGTTTCTGAGTTTTTATTTTTTTACTTGCCTTTATCCTCTGAGCCTTTCTGGCAGGCTTTTGAACATACATAATGACTTGGAAGGTGCAGCAAAGGTTCTGGCATCCGCAGCGTACGGCGGGAGAGGAGCCAAGGCGCAGGGCCGCACAGTGGTTTCATCCCATTTGCAAACTATAAGGCTGCCTTTGAGCAGAGGGGGGCAGTGCGAAAGAACATGTGCTAAACATCATGTTGGGAAGCTTAGCGCATTAGAGGGAACAGTGTGCTGGCTACGGACAAATGGAAATAGTTTGTGATTTGTTATAGGAAAAGGGGAGGCAAGGAGCAGTCTCTTTTGATTTAGGGTTTAGTGAACAGCTCTGGTAGGGCAGGTAGGATGGTCTTCTCTAGGTGTTTTAGCCAAGCAAGTGTCAGAGCAGCATAAATCAGAGAGTTTTACCCAAGTCTGTCAACCCTTTGAGAAGAACTCCTTGGTATTTGAGAGTCTGCACACAAAGAGGGGTACAGACACAAGGTAATGAGTCAGAAAGAGACTCCTTGGGGAAATAAAGACCCAGACACCAGCCTGGAACATGTGCTTCAAACCTGGGCTCTGAGAAGCATCCCTCAAACACTTGAGATGGCACAGAGATCATAGAATCATCGAATCAGGGGATGCTTTAGGTTGGAAGGGACCTTAAAGCCCAACCAATTCCACTCCCAGGCCACAGGGAGGAACATTTCCTGCTGGATCAATTTGCTCCAAGCCCCATCCAACCTGGCCTGGAACACCTCCAGGCATGGGACATCCATTGTTTCTCTCTACGACCTGATGATCTGCTCCTGCTCAGCACTGCTGTATCCATCTGGTGCATGCAAGTGTAGTATGTGCCTCTGATAGCTCCAGAGCACATGAAAGACCAGCTTGTTAGGCTTTAATTTATCCATTTTATTTGTGCTGTTCCCTTCCTGCCACTATAAAGACCACGACATTTGATGCCCTGTGGTAGATCATGGTTGACCAGGCTGCTCTAAAAAACAAAATACTTGCAAGACTGAAAGACTTAATCTATCATCAGGCTACTTGGGATGGTGGCACGAACGGCAGAGTAAGCTTCAGAGCTGGAGTTGTGGGTGCTGACTGATGGGATCGGTTGGGTCAGGTTCCCTGGGATTTGGGAGGAAGGTTCAAAGCTGCAGTTAAACACTGAAATCTCCTCTTCAAAGAAATTCCTATCTGTCCCTTACTTTCTCCACCCCAAGCCTACACAAGACTTGTCAGTGCAGGGACAGTGGGCACAGGCTGATGACAGCCGCAGCCCTAAGATCCGGCGGAAACAGAAGTGCTTTTCCAGGCCTTTTAAACTCTGAGCACCCACAAAATGAAGTGCCCAGGTATCAGTTTTGGAAGAGAAAAAGGATCAAAGATGTAGAAGGAAAGCTGAGAGTTTCAGCAAACAGAGAGGGAGGCCTGCACTGCTGGGCGAAGGGTGAGGGGAAGCGCAGAAAGCTGTCTGGCACCCCTCTTGCTGCAGAGCACGGCTCCTGCACCGCTCAGCTTCAGAGCTCCCTCTGAGCCAGGCAGAAGGGTGGGGTCTGGGTGTCAGCATGAGATCTGAGTTGGGCTGAACTGGACAAACTGCTGCTCTTTCCTATCCAAGTACCAAAGAAGCTAATATGAAAGAACCAAGCATGCATGGGCTCAGAACCCCCTCCAAACACCCCAGAGCCCAGCCGCATGCCGAAGGATCTGGATCTGGGGCTGCACTTGTTCCCCTCTTCCTGGCCCATGAGGTCTTCCTGGTGATGTTCTGTTGTGCTGCAGAGAGGAGGGGGCTTTGATCTCAATGGCTGAGACATCCCCTGCTGCTCTCCACGGCTACATGTCCAGTGTGGTGTGTGGTAGCCAAAAGGACAGTACAGCACCTCTGGCAGAGCCTCGAGAGTCATGACCCAATGGTCCTCTCACCTGAAAAATAAACTATAGAAGGGAAAGCTTGCCTCCACAACTAAACCAGGCCAAATTTCCTTATCTTTTGCCTAGTGTGACCTAACCCTGTTCACAGCCACACCTGGAGGGTTTATCAAGGGGTCCCTGCATCCCAGCTCCACCATCAGCCCAAGCAGCACAAGCAACAATGGCACTGCACCTCTCCAGTCTCGCTCTGCCAGGTCCGTGATCCAAAGGCTGTCAGGCTCCCCAGGCTGTCTCCACAGCTGCTCCAGGCACTGCCACACCATCTGTGCCCGGGAATGACTTGCAGCCACAGAGGCAAATGCCCCACTCTCATTTTCACATGCATTGCTGCAGTAGCAGGTCCCACACGGATGCTGCATCATGGGGGCTGGAGAGGTGCTTTTCCTGGAGCTCACACTCCATCCCAGCAGATGAATGAAGGGAGGTAACAACCACCTGTGAAACAAAGACTATTGCTTCAGGTAATTTTGTGCAGTACCCAGCGCAAGGTCTCACCTACCTGCTTTGCAGCACTGCAGTTATGAATGTTTAATAACCAATAACACAACGCTGGCTGGGTGGTGACATACATCAAACAGCGAGGCATGCACCAGGCTGGTCCTGAGCGGGGAAAAGCTTCTTCCCTCTGCATCGCTTACAGCTTTAATGGATATAGCAAATAAGTCACACCTGACAAGTATAAAAATGGCATTTTCCCACTGTGCTCTCACTGGGAGGCCAGAGCCCGCGGTTCTGACATCATAGCTAATGCAATCAGCTTTGCTCTGAGAGGAGGACCTGGTGCTGCCCCAAGTGCTGGGCTGCGTTACAGGAGTCCCAGTCAAATGTGGGCAGTGGGATAGGCCAGAAGGTGCGAGCTAGCCCTGCTTCACCCCTTTCCACCAGCAGCTCAAAAGCTCTGCTCCGCCACTCCCTCTCTTTTCTTCTTGCATTTATTTGTTCATTCTTTCTTTGTTCTCTGCAATTGTCCTTAATGGAAACAGCAGCTCAGCAGAAGTCACCCCGCAGGAAAGCTCTAGCACAGAGGGATTTTTGTAGATGGCTTTAATAAAAACACTGAAGGTCTGTTGTTGTTACAGTGCTGTGTGATCCATTAAGTCTATTAAATACAACAGAGGAAAACTGTGAAAAAAGCCAGAGGAAGCCATGAAGTCACAAAAACCCAAACAAGACAGGGCTTCTTTGCCGGTCTTCTCCACTTTGACGGTGCCACAGCCCTGCCCTGTGCTTTGCTGGCTCTGCCAACGGAGCAGGGATCTGCAGTGGCTTGCTCTTCAGTTGCCCCATGTGCAGGTGTGCATGCATTTGAGTTGCCATGAACATGTAGTTTCTAGATATTAAATCTAGAGGATATTAAAGCCGAGGGTCCTGTGAGATCAGCTCATCCCTGCTGCACACAGCCTCCACTACAGCGCACGTGTGCTGGGTAATTGTTAGCTTGTGTGCATGCACGGGGTCTCTGGGTGTGCACACGCTGCCGGTTTTGGGTGGCCCATGTCAGAAACAGGGACTGGTTGTGCTCTCTTCCCCATAAAACACTCATCAGCTGCAGCCGGAGATGGACCTGATGATATGTGTTCCTCCTCTGCCTGCCAAAGCTTCAACCTGGAGCCTAACCCAGGCTGAAATCCAGCCTTAAGCTCAAGGACAGGCTTTCCGTCCCACTCAGTACAAAGTGCTGGAAGGACAATGTATGCAGAGGGAAGCTTTCAGCACTGGGGAGTCAGCTGAACGGTGTGAAATGCCTTCTGCGAAGATGTTTCAGCCAGGAAAGGGATGGCTGAGAGCAGATGGTGGAGCCGTGGTGTGGGATCTCCCAGCGTGGTACATGGAATCATAGAATCCTTTAGGCTGGAAAAGACCTTTAAGATCATTGACATCAAATGTAAACTCCAGCACGCAGTGCTCCAGCTCTCCCATGGCACCTAGGGCATCCTACCATCACAAAGCACTCCTCAAACACAAAGACGGGGCCTCCCTGAGTTTTGGGGATCTCATGCGCCCCCGGGCAAAGCCATAGGCATCATCGCCAAACCTCACTTGATGACTGCAGTGATTAATGACTCTGGGAAGCACATGGAGATCCTCTGGTGGAAAAGTTTATGGATTACATTTGTATTCAGCTCTTTATCTTGAGCATGTCTCTGTGCATCCTGGCTGGATCTTGCTCCAATCTAAGTCTTTATCTGTAGAGAAGGAATCCAGTGAAGGCTGAAGACAAGAGACTGGGAAGCGGGGAGACTGGTGGTCCATATCGTCCTGTCCACCCACAGAGCAGGTAGGAGCCGGAGCCAGCACCTCATGGAAAGCAAACCCTGACCCCAGCAGCTTTGGGGAGCGTCAGCAGCAGACAGGCATTCCAGCAATTCCCTGTGCAAACAACATGGGATAACCCATCTATTACGATTATTTGCACAAGATGATTTTTTTCTGTTGACATTCAAGAACATTTTTCCTCTATTTCTCCTTCCCTGATGCCACTATAAAACGTTAATCCTCCAGTCTCACAGCAGCACTCTAGAGCCCTCGAGGGTCAGACCAGGAGAGCAGACGAGACCCAAGAGCTGCTGCAGATGTGGCCACGCTGCCTTCTGGGCATGGGGAGCTGCTGCTGCCATGTCCCCGGCCGGGCACAGGTCTCAGCTACCCCATCCTCGCCGCAGCGATGCCGCTCTGCCCGCTCCCCTCTCCCCGCACCTGCAGCCGCCCTGCCCTCCCCAGGAACAAGCCTTTGGTGATGTTACAGCTGCGAGACACAACTATGGGGCCCAACCAAAGTGCATCTAGAGCAGCACGGCGTTCCCAGGCACAGCAGATGGGGCTTCTCAAGGAAAAACACAAGAAATAAGTCACAGAGAGAGGGATCGTATCCTTGTGTATCCTCCCATGTCCTGCCAGGCCATGGTTTATACTTCTGGAGTTGCTTAATATCCCCTGTTGGACCTGCCTTCAAAGAAGGCATCTAATCCCTTCTGGAAACCTTTTGATACCTTTGGCTACTACACTGCTTTGTGGCAATGAATTACTGTGTGCCTGGCCAATCCTTTCTCCTAGTCAGCCTTTCTGGCCATTCACCATCTGGGATGACTTAAAACCAGTTTGGAGACTCCAAAGAGAGCCCCAAACCATTATCATTATGCACTCGCCCTTCCAGTCACCAGCTGCTGTACCCGCACTCGGTGGCCTTGGCACCCAGGAACCCGCAGGCAACGTTTGGGATCTAAGCAGCAGAGTAGGTCTGTGTATGCAGAATCCTGCCCAGAACCAGCTGTAATTCCTCTGCTGTCACTGTCCTGGTGCACGAGGGAGCCATCGCTTTCCCAGGAAGCTGTGCCACAGCACATTCACAAATACCAGGTTGGGATTTTCAAGTAAAAGGAAGAAAAAGTAAATATTTCAAAGCGATGGGTGTTCAAAGCCTGCGGTGCAATCCTGGAAGCCTATTGATCAGCCTGTGATTTTAAACACCCTAACTCAAGGAATCTGACAAAGAGAACCTTCTCATGTTTATTGCTTGTGCCTTTTTAGCTTGTTTTCCTCCTCAGGAGGGGTTTTTAGCAGACGTGATTTGGTGGGTACAGTGACCAGTCACAAGACACCGGGATCCACAGGGTGACTTTATGATGTTAGCATGAGATGTCTGCTGAAATCCAGACTGATTCGCTTTCTGACTTCTTAGGGCCCTCGCTCTTAATCACGGTGTTAAACGGGTGCCAGTGGTTTTGTCTGAACGTGGCACAGAAAGCTCTTCTCGCTCTCCAGGCCTGGCTGTGACACGGCTGCAGGCAGACACATGGCTCACTGCAAGAGGACTTCCAGGAAATGTTGGCCAGCCTATTTTTACTCAGTAAACTGAAAGCCTGCAGTGCCTCATTTTGTGCTAAATACACCCAGAGCGGAGCCACAGGAGCTCAGCATGCCCAGCGGGACCTCAGCTCCTCTGACCCCACAGCCCCACAGCCCACACCACAGTTCGTGTCCACCAGCACCGACTGAAAGCAGAACAAAACATCACAGACCCTCCAGGTTCACCACAAAGAATCAGCCCCTGGAAATCCATTTTCGGTAGAAATATTGCTGTTTCCTCTTCCTCTTTGAAGTCAGCTGCAGAGCATGTACGGCCGCTTGGCTGGGGCTTAATGCACAGAGTACGACCTTTGAAACCACGAGGCTTTTTCTGTCGCTCACTGCAGTGGACAAAGCGCAGGTGACTCTTCCGAGTTCTACCTCAACGGTAACTCAGGCGGGAGAGCTCCTTGATTACAAGAGAGTGTTGTCAGAATAGGGTCTGAATAAAGAAATCTGGTCTTGGAATAACAATATTCACAGCGATAGACAGCATTATATAATGTACTATAATAAAAGATATTACGGTATTGCCAAGAGACAGGAATGCAGAGGGAAGGCAGGAACAGACGTGACAATGATAAATCAATCTGGAAAAGAAATAACAAATGCAATATATTCTTTGTCTCCTTTTGTTTGAAGCTCTGATAGATGTTTCCTGGTTCAAATAATAGAGCTTGCAGGAACATACTTCTGCTCCTGCTCTCCTACTTATGCATTAAGCCGGTTTTATTAAAGCACTCAGTAAACACCCATTGCAATGCTTCTTCTCCATTTCCCCCGGCAGCTGTTTTACAGATGTTCACTGCTGGAACAGGAGTGGCGGCACTTATAGGTAAGATAATTCATCCTAAAATTGCTCCTGATGAACATAATGTGGGGCATAAGGAAGCCGATAATAAAATTGGTTCTAAAGAGTCAATTAGGGAGCAAATGGGAAAATGGGTGAAAAGGGATGGAGCCTTCATGGCGCAGGCAGCCAGGAGGCTGGGGTCTCACTGGACTGGTGCAGGCAGTGAGGGAGAGAAAATCCTACCTGTCCAGGGAGGGGTTTCCTGCCAAGTTGGGAGGCAATTTAACTTTTGAGGCCCCCATTCATCAAGGGGCTTAATTGTCAGCCTAATTTCAAACACTTAACTAAGTGCATCGCCTTCAGTGATCACCTTCAAAGGCTCATCCCCGCAATGTGAAGTGGCAAGCCCTGCCGAAGCAGGACCTTGGCTCCTTTCCCAAGTCCTTTCAAATTGACCAATTGCTTTTATGTAGGGCTATTTTTTTTTAAATCTTTGATGCTGTTAATTTACTTTTCTTATGACTTTTCACCAGGGGGGAACAATGGCACTGAGATTTTTTTTCTTTTTTTAAACAGTGGAAATTAGGAGGGAAAAATGGTGCCCTATGACTTCATCTAAAGGTATCAGGATGTCGTCTCCCATAACGTCTCCTGGAGTTTCACTTCATCTGTCACGCGATTCTGACCAGGCATTTTAATATCAATGCTAAGGAAAACGATGGGATGACTACCAGTAGTTGGAGCTGCTATTTTAAGTAACATTAATCCAGCGTTACTAAAGTATTCCAGGTGGATTTGGAGCTTCCTTGCACTATTTGAGGACGCAGCTGCATGCATGGCATGTGGCTGCCTGATGTCCCTCTGCTCTTCCTCTCTGCCATACAAGTGAGCATCAGGGACAGCCGAGATGCAGCCCGGCTCGGGCAACGAGGGCTCGTTAACACCATCCATAGTGGTGTCTCCTCGTTTCTGTGATGTCCTTGAGACCATCTGATGATGAGTAATTGTGATTAACAGCCAGGGGGAAGATGAATTCAGTTTTTCTTTTTTCTTCATTCATCTTTACGAAAAAGAGGAACATTTCTTCCCCCTTTTTTAATCGTCCAGGGGAAAATATGAATGATTGCCATGGTGCCTTGCAGCTGGTCTCTGGCTGTGATCATTTCACAAGACAAGGAACCAGAGCACGTGGAACAAGGTCATTACTGCTATGTGGGTGATGCTGGCATGGTGGTACTCAGCCTCTGAGCATCCCAGGATGAGGAGCTGCAGCAGGAGGGGGAGAGATGGGCCATGGACCAGCACCCCAGGGACACTGGGTGTTTGTAGAGAGTGGGAACTCTTCACACACACCCCTAAACACCTCAACCAACCTAGGAGGATGCTCCTCCACCTTTTCTCTTTCTCTCAGAAGGAGGCAGAAGAACACAGCAATGTGTGCCCAACGACTCCTTCCCTCAGGCTTACTCAGTGCAGTCTTCAACCGCCCTCCCTTCTCCTCTCTGCTCTTTTCTCTTGCTCTCCTTCTATTTCTGTTTCCACCATGACTCCCCCTCCCTGTCACCTCTATGCATGCCCCCTCCCCCAATTTTTTTATCTCTGGATACCAAAGATCAGACTGTCTTTAATTACGTATCGGGTTGGTGGTGGTGTCTCCAGGCTTCGCCTAGAAGCCGCGTTGGCTCAGATGTTATTGCATACAGGCTTTCTGCTTGGTTACACTTGTTTATTACTCGTTCATTAGCTTTTTTACATTGCTGGAGATCTGAGCCACTCACATGGCAAGGGAGCCTCGAAGTGACAGCAGTAAAAGCCTCTGCTAGTGAGATTATAGCTGCTTGCTGGCTCGGATGGGAGAGCTGGAGAGGGCAAGGCGAGAGCACTGCCTTTGTGCTCAGCTGAAAGGCCCCTGTCAGTGTGCGTCAGGCAGCCTCCTGGAAAAAAGGAACTTTCCTAAACCTCATGAGAACTGGTTAAATTAACCCTTTCGCTGGTGGCCACCCCCTGAGAGGCTCTGGGTAATGGCAGGTGAGCTGCCTGTGCCCAGCTCTGGGCACCACGATGGGTGGTACGGGTGCCTTCGTACTCATGCTCCACACAGATCTGCTTCCCCCCTAATAGGTTTATTTTTTTCACATCAGGACAAAAACTTCAAAATCTTCCAATAAGTCAAGTAGAAAATTATCAGCCTACGATCAAAACAGCTCTGCTTTGTCCTTACAACATTAATTGCTCGGGCTTGCCGTACATTCATGTAGGGTACCCAGCACCACAGGCTCACCTGTGCTGACCCAGCAGCCTGTGCATCCCCATCCTTGCAGCCACCCAATGTGGTCTCTTTGTTCTTTTCTTCCCTCGTTCCTTCAAGACCTCACGGAGCGAAGCACTGAGGTGGTGCTCAGCCTTGCCCTGCTCGTGAGCGGGTGCTTGCTGTGGCTCCAAGCAGTAGCAGTGGGCAGCAATGAGGAATGTTTCAATTAAAATCAAATTATACTTAATCGTAGAGGAATCCTGAATTAATGGAGTAGAGGAAATGTGGTGAAGAGGCTAAAGGGTCTTAATGGGCTGCTCCACGGCAGGTCAAGCAAACTACCTGTGACCAGCCCAGGGCAACCAGCTGCTCCTCAGGGCAATAAGACCTGCTGTAGAAATGTCCCCCTACTCCAGCACCCCAGGGTCTTCCCTGGCCACCACCCTGGTGGGCAACGCTCCTCTGCAGGTTGCACTCCTGGCTTGCACTGGGCTGCAGCTGTGGGAGTCAGTTGGACTTTATGATCTCAAATGCCTTTTCCAAACTAGGGATTGTATGATGCTCAGCTGGTTTGCAGGCAGTGCCAGCCCCATGGGCACCACGGGGCAGAGTCCAACCGTCCTGGGCAGCGTTGCAATTGCCCAGAGCTCTGCTCCTGGGAAAGGGGCTCCTTGCCACCACAGCACTTAAACCTGATGGACAGTCCTATGTGGCACAGCCTAGTTCCCTGGCGCATGGTGTGGTGCCCTGTGGAGTGGTGTGGGACAGTGATCCGTGGTGCAGTTGGTGCAGCTCTGGGTCGATGGGCTTGCTGCAGGTCCCAGGCTCCAAATGCAGCGGAGGCTCGGCGAGGCTGGCTGCCGTCGCACACGGTGCTGTCACACACATCAGTGCCAGGCCCTGGAACAAGCCCTTTGCAAAAACCCATCTCCTCCACACCCACCATGGCGGATGAGGACTTTTCCCTTGAGGAAAGGAGCAGAAAGGTGCCAAGTGCAGACGGAACAGGCCCTGACATTGTGTTCCCAAAGCAGCGTTTGGGGCAGCCGCCCACCCTGCGCCCTCCCCAGCAGCAGCCACTCTAACGAACGCACCCACTAATGGCCTGGAAGGGGTTTAATTGCTTCCCCACTGCCAGATCTGGTGCTCCAGGGCACACGCGTGAGAAAGGTTTCCTTTCACAACTTACATTGTTCCAAAGGAAACACACTTTTTTCCCAACCCCTAATGAATATTGCAAATTCCGCAGGCTCAAGGAGCTGAATCCTGCCAGGGCGGATCGCGCTCTGCAGAAACACTTTGTCACTAGCTGTTCCCATCATCTGCTCTTTAAAAGCCTGATAAAGTCGAACTCATGATTATGGACAGCCAAGGTCTTCAAAGCCCGCGCCGGCAAAGGCTCTGGTTTCAGGTCATGGAAATGCCACTGTCACTTCAATGTCTGAATGTCTCAAACACGTTGTCAATGGGGATGTGAAACGCCCCCAGTCAGGGGAAAGGGAGACAAAGGGAAGCGGAGCACTCAGCTGTGCCTCCCTGCACTGCCACTCGCCTCCCGGCCCCAACCAGGGCTCAGCATCAGCCAAAAGAGAAAAGGAACCCCCTGAGCTGAGCAGAGACTCACAGAATCACTGAAGTTGGAAAAGACCTCCAAGATCCCGTATCCGTGTGTGCACTTGCACCCAGCATGCAACCAGCACACATCCAACATGCATCTAGCACACATCCAGCACACATCCAGAACATTATCTCTACAAACCAAACTCAATAAAGCTCATTTTTAATCTTGGGTGGTTTTGGTGGTGGTTTTGGTACTGCTTTCGCCCCATTGTTTCTAATTTCTTCTACCCATTCCATTGCCATCACACCTCAGATAGATAGCGTAAATGACTTCGTTTTGCAAATGCTCTCTCAGGGAAACAAGAGACAGACAAGTTGCTCAAAGCCTTTAGTATTATTCACTTCCCGGTTTTATGTGATTTGGTTTCTTGTTTTAAAACTGCCCATGCGAATGAACAGCTAAGGCAAGCAGCTGTAGTGGTGAGGAATAAGTAGTCACATATACAAACAATAATCCCAGATTTCTCAATGCAACAGAGCAAGAGCATCCACCTCTGTCCCCAGGTCCTGCTGGGCAGAGCGGGTGATGTCTGCGCATCCCAGCCGGACACAGGAAAGCGCTGAGGCCGCAGAGAGTCTTGACACATGTGGTGAGCCACAAGCTTGCTTTGTTTCTTTACAAAAGGAAAATATTTCCAATGAAAACCTGTGCACAGAAGGGGATGTTAGGGCAGTTGCTGTGTGCAGGGACACGAGGGCACTGTGGCCTCTTCAGCACCAGGTGAAGGATCCAGCGATGGGGATAAGCGGGTCCTGACCAAACAGTGTTTGACCTCCTGGAAGTATTTCTTCAAGGCATTCTTATTTGTATATATACAGTCCATAGCAAAACCATCCATTTCAGTTCTAATACACTCAAATTTAAGGTTAAAACAAGATTATTTGTTCCCAGCACTAGGGTGCCTCAAACTAATCCCGTGGCTACACAGGAAATACTTGTGTATTTTGTTCCCCTCTCGTGCTCCCATCAAGTGGCCAGGAGCACCAAGGGATCCCACTTGGGTCACAGAAATGTCCTCGCCATCCTTCTCTCTGTTGCCCTGCAGAAGAAGGCGTTGCTTTCTGCAGCCCTGGAGCAAACAGGAATAACAGTAATTGTCATTCCTATTGGAAGTGTCAACAAAAAGCAATGAGCATCTCCTTGGTCTGTTGTGCTCAGCATCATCTTCGGGATGGAGGGGCAAGGAAAACAGAGCCAGCACCCATGAGGTTTTTACCATCACGGGGGGGAAGCTGTGCCGCTGCCTTCCCCTGCACCCTGGGCAGCACAGCTTCCCGCTGCAGCTGGGAGGCCCCACAGCCCCTCACTGCTCCTTTAAGCAGTAAGTGGGTCAGTGGCGGGGGTCTCGCTCCCCACGCTGACATGATTGCCCACAATGAGGTCACTTTCCCATTGCTCCACTCCCGCCGTGCTCTTGTCAGGAGCCATCGCTTCCGAGCCAGGGGCCACGAGCCCCACGCCACCCACAGCCCCCTCTGCCAGGGCTGCCAGGGACTCCGAGGAACAGGGTGATGGGCTAGGTGTGTGCAGGGTGCTCCCCCATCACTGCCACAGGGCTGCATTACCAAACCCACTGCTCATGGGGGTAAATCAAGCCCTTTGCTCGTCTCCTTTGCCAGCAGCGTCGCTTCCCCAGTAGGGTGGTTTCCAGCCATTCATCGCTCTGCTCAGCCAGGGACAAGTTCTGGGTGGGCGTATTTGGGTCACTGGATTTCACAAGCATTTCCTAGAGCTGGCCCGGCACATATTTAGCAGTCAGTGTTCAGCATGGAGCTGCTACCTGGCTATCCATCCCCCTGCCTGACTCCCTGCACCCTCCCAACTCCAGGTGGGGGTCACAGGGCTCTGCCAGGGCCTCCGGGAGCCCTCGAACACCCAGGGAGCAGGTGAGGAGAGGGCTGCAAGGGACAGACAGAGCTGGGATGCTTCTAGTCTCCTCCTGTTTTCTTTCGTACAAAGCTGAAAATTTTATCTGGCTGTGTTCATCGTCCCTGAACTTAAAAATAGCCGGGTTCCTTCCTGCCAGAGCAGAGCAGTTTGCTTTTTCTCGCTGTATCATGGAGATTCCTCAATCCCCTCACACCCATTAATTGCTCATGGGAACAACAGGGTGAGGGGAGGCTTTTGTGGGGGCTTTGCCCATCCCTGCACTCATGCACGCTGTAAAGCACCAACACACTCCTCCACACCCCCACACCAGCACCAGTGGTGCACAAACACTCAACTGCTGATGAAGCGGGTTTGTATGGAGGCATTTGCTGTCCTCGCTGAGTTTGGGAAGCTGCTCAGGTCTGACAGGGCACCCAGTGCGCGGCGCTGAAGGGGACACTGGGTCTCAGCCCTGTTACTCAATAAACAGACTCCCCTTTGAGCAACCCTGACCCAAGCAAGCCCCAAGGACTGGCACAGCCAGGCTGTTAGTGAGACACACGGCTCTGTGTTCACAGAGCAGAGGAGCGACAGACTTGTTAAAAATAAATGGAGCTTTGGAGATGTCTCCTGAAGTTTGGTTGATTCTCCCGATAGATCCCATTCCCCTTGACTTGCAAATCAGGCTGGGATTTGAGGAGAATCATCTTTCGACTGACACTTCAGGTGTTTCCAGGAGTCAGCGTTGCCGTTCCCCTCTCTGAGTTCTCCTCATTGCTGTCACCAAGAAGCAAAGGGACCTAGCTCTTCGTCACTGCAGGGTCGGGAACCTGTGCTGATTATTCCGTGGGTGCTGGCGCATCTCCCTGCTAAGGAGCAGAGGGCTTCTCCCCCTGCCTATTAGGTAGCTTGCAGTGCTGCGTGACATTGCCTCAGGACAGCATTCCCTCTAATTGCTCAGCCCTGGAAGGAGTTTCAGCTCTGCAGGCAGATTAAGTTTGAGGCTTGGAGCTGGTTGCTTGAACAAAGTAGGCTGCAGTTTCTCTGTTTTCTCCCTTCTTGGAGAGGTCGCTGCTGTCTCCTCAAGCCACCCATGGTGCCCTCGCCCAGAGGGACTGGGAGTAATGAGCACAGATGGACTTACAGACACAAAATCTCCTGCTCCTGCTTCCATCTAAGGGTTAGGGACAGCCACAGCATGGACAGGAGGGCACACACCGGGGCTCGGGCAGGGAGGCAGAGCTGTTTCCAGCAGCTGCATCCTTGAAGCCTCTTCCCTCACTCTCTTTCTCCCCTCCTGAGGCTGCAGCTTGTGACTGGAGGGGCACAGGACACTGTACCTGGGCAGGGACAGCAGGGCCTAGACCACAGCGTGAGCCTCAGAAACCTAAAATTCAAGCCAGAGCCCTTTCCTTCCCTGCTCTCCCACTGCTGCTGTGCTAAATACATGTAAACCTGCCCCTCCCCTTCATTTTCACAGGGTGGTGTGAGCAGTTGCCGGAGTGCATTTATGGAGAGATCCCTGTACGTGCTGCATGGTGGTGAACTTTTCCCTCCCCCCGTCTCCCGTCCTCCCCCTCACGTCTCTCCACCATACGGACACAGCTGAGCAGCTACTAGATATTCAGAGCCGTGAAGGTTGATAAACAAAAGTGAGATAGGACATGGCACCAGAAAGACCTCAGCTAATGGAATTTTTAAGCTACTTAATTTGGGGGCTTGTCAACCTTGACAGCAACCCTTTAATAAATGATGTGTTGTAATTCCCACCGAGTTCCCCAGGTGTGGGGGCCACTGCTCGGGCGGAGGGGAGTCCACCTGCCTAGAGACCCCGGCACAGAGGCAACCGGTGGCCATGGGGATGGTGCTGAGTGGGCAGTGCTGGCTAAGAACTGAGCCATGGGGCTGCCTTCAGCATTCCCAGCACTCCCTCAGCTGCGAGGGGGTGGGGAGGCTGCTATAATCCAATGTTTGGGGTAAACCCTCTCCCCCCTCGCCTTGCTTTGCTCAGGAGAGCAGCCACCGTGCCAAGGCGTGCGAGTGCCATCCAGTGTTTGCCAGTGGGCAGCAGCCCCAGGCCCAGCGTGACATGGAGGGGGGACAAGGGGGGGCCGCCACCTCCCCTGCTGCTCACTGGGGGCTGGGAAAAAGGCAGCGACCAAGCCCCAGGATTCCCTTGTGCAAGGAGGCTGCATGGAGTCCTGCATGGGGCAGGGGTTGGAGGTGTCACCAACCTCTGTCTCTGGGATGGCCCCCAACCCCTCAGATGCAGAATTATTCCTGCAGAGCCCAGATAAACCAGTAAGCAACCCCCCAGCTTGTGGCATCCCCAGAAGGTGCTTTGGCTCCAGCCATCACCATGGTGTCAGGACTGCTCTGGCCATCACCAGGATGTCAGGGCTGCCCTAGCAGGGACCCTGCACAGGGGCACTCCAGGAGGCTGTGGGCAGACTCCCCATCACTGCAGGGTGAAGGAGACCCACACCCTGTGGGACACAGATGGGTGTCCCCCTCTCTGTGCCACACAGGGACACAGGAGGGACACAGCTGGGTGCAGGGATCTGGGGTGAGACCCACTTTCTGGGGCAGCATCCTTGGAGGAAAGAATGCCAGGGGGCTTCTGCACCCGAAGGCGTTGGTACTGCTGAGATGCAGGCAGGGCACATGCTCAGCTGAGCACCCAGAGCAGAGGATTGAACGGGTTCTGGCCCATTCCTCATCAGTTCATTGTGGCACATGCTTCTAGCAAGTGACTGAAAATCAGCTTCAGAGCTGCTCTAATCCACTTCTTGGCTGCATCCAACCCTGGAAGCCCTTTCATGCTGTATCCACCAGCCTGAATGCTGTGTTACCTGTATGAGGTGGATGTGGACTCACATCTCCCCATCCCCTCTGGACTGCAGCCTCGCTGGTCCAGGCTTGGCTGAAGGAGACAAGCGGTGGCACAGTGTGGTCAAGCTGTGACACCAATCACTTCCCAACCCCATCAGCTCCTGTGGAGGTCTTGCTCTTCTTTTATGTCATAAAGTCTTTCTTCACTTGTGCTCTGTGGGAACTGACTCAAACCAGCCTGGTTTAACAAAGGGAAAGTGATGAAGCCAGAAGCAGGAGGTCCTGCAAACCCACTGAGCATTCCCTGTGGGTTCCCCAGGGCAGGGGAGAGGATGCTGTGGCAGCAGTTTAGTGGGTTCCCCAGGGCAGGGGAGAGGATGCTGTGGCAGCAGTTTAGCTGTGAGGTGGTAGAAAAGAGCAATTCCCCCTTGCACAGGGCAGCCACGAGTGCTGTTCCAGCAGCATCATAGAGATGAGCCCTTGACTGCTGCTGATGTGGAAATGGCAGGAGAAGACAGGGATCCACAGGTGCTGAAACTGCTGAACCTGGTGAAGAGTCAAGGCATCCCAATGGAAGCACCCAGTCTGGGAAGGAGCCAGACGGCAGTGGTGGCAGGGAAGCAGATGGGAGATGTAAAACATGCTGAGCATCTGAGAGTGTCAGTGACTCTGTCCATCACCTGCCCATAGCTCCAGGCTCCCAGAGCACCTCCAGCAGTCCTCCCCTTCTGCCTTGTCCTACTGGCAGCTGGCTGTCCTTGGAAAGCCTCTTCCTTTGGAAAGCCTCTTCCCATCTCCTTCTCAGTGGCTTTGGGAGAGAGGGCAAAGACTGCTGTGCAGGGAACAGGGACATACAGCATGCACAGCACCTGAAACCACCCTCCTGTGCCAGCAGCCCCATCCCACAAAGCCCAGACCCAGCTGTAGGACAGTGCTTGTGCAGGGAAGAGCTGTACCAGGGCCTCTGCAGCTCCACCGCTACCCAGGGTCCCCCTAGACTCCCACGCACAGCAGGGCCCCAAGCGGTAGTAGACCCAGCAAGGAGGTAACAAGTGTGTAACTACTAGGACTCACAAAGGATTGCCCTTGTCCCACCAAAACTCAGCCATCGCCTCACAGAGCTCCATTCCCCAAGACATAGAGGATGGGCTGGGGAAGGGTCTCCTACATCCCTGGGAGTGGTACCCGGTACCACAGCCCCTGGGGATGCAAACCCACCAGATTCTCATGGATTGGTCTGTGCCTCTGGCCCTGGAGCAAAAATGCCTCCAACTAGAAATATTCAGCAGAATTAGCTGAAAATCCTCCCTAGGTGTGAGGTGGCTGGAATCACGTTTTAAAGCAAATTTCTCATTTCCCCAGTCACCCTTGCCTGCCTCCAGAAATGCGTGCAGGAGGCCCCACTCCTGTGGGAAGAACAGAGCCGAGGCACAGCCGGAGGAGCAGGCGGCATCAGTGGCACCAAGACCCACTTGCCGGGCTGGGACAGGGCTGCGGGGCTTGGGCTGCAGAGCCAGATGTCCCCAAACACCATGGGGTCGCACAGCACTGTGGTTGATCCTGCCTGGAGCCACAACAGCCCAGCTGAGCTGAGCTCTGACCTGCGCTCGCTGGAGCATTAGAGCCAGGGAAATTAAGTTTTTAAAAGTCCCTCTCTGGTCTCCGGTATCTGGCGTTTGGCTGGGAAGTCAGATGGTCTCCAGCCACCCGACCCTGCGTCCAGATGGTAGGGAAAGGCAGGGGAAACCAGAGCCTGCTCCAGCTGGGGAGGGGGTGATGGGGCCACGGTTACCGGTGCGTGCTGGGAACCTGGGCAGGAGCACGAGTGGAGCAGGACAAGGGATGGCAGGGATGGACCTGAACCTCTTTGAGGGCCACTGTCTCGGATCAGCCTGGAGCCTGACCTGCCACTCTGCTCGTTTAGTTTTCAGCCTTCTGGAAAGGGATAAATCCCCTCCTTGCTCCAGTCTTGCAGTTAAGAGCTGCACTGAGGCTGGATTTTGCATGGAAGAGCTGCACCTTCTGTGCCAGGCAGGAGAGGTGTGCAGGTGCCCCAGTGCCACGGGAACACAGGGACTTCCCCAGCTCAGCCCGGGTGCACCCGCGTCCCTCCCGTGGTTGCCTGGCTGGGTGGCAGCCTCGATGGGAAATGCCAGCCTCTACTTTCCCAGCCACAGCGGGTCAGAGCGTGGGGGAAGCAAAACTTCACCAGTCCAAGCAGTTACTCTGGATTTTATCATTCACAACTGAAAACAGAGCCTATAAATAACCAAGATCTCTGTCCTAATAGCTGCATTTCAGCACATTTTTAATTATCATTTTATGAATGGGTGCATTAGAGTATATTTAAATACCAACTTGGCTGTCCTGTTAATGAGGCAGGATTGTTATAGGCCAGCTCTGGCTATATATTACGCTGGTACATGCATATGCTTCGACATCACATTTAAAAATTAGCTATTTCAAGCGTAAAATTATAATTGGTTTGTCTAATAAAAGGATAAATAAATATCTATTTAACTTCATTACTGTCAAAGGCAGGAGGCTTTTCTCCATTGTCTCCTTAGGGTTTTATGGCAGAAAAGCTAATTAGCTGTAATTGGGTGGATCCAAGGCGACCGAGGCGGGTGCAGCAGCGGTGCTGGCTGGGAACGGGGCGCTGGCGCCTTTCCCGGGCTGGTGCCCCTGGTCCCTATGGGGCCAGCAGTGCTGGTGGCCCCACGGACGGGCTCCATCCCAGCACGGGGCATTTGTATACTGGGTGTTAGTAAGGACCCTGTGCTGGTCTGCAAGGTCACTTTGGGGTCCAGGCATTGTCTTTTCTGCTTAGATGGTCCCCCTGCCACACGTCTTTCCATCCTAACCTGCCCCTGCTGGGCATGGGGGTCCCCGATGCCAGCCAGCACCTCCAGTCTCAGCCAGGGCAGGGCTGGAAGAAACGGTTCTTGACCCAGAGGAGACGTTGCATGGGCCCAAATAAACCCCTGCATGGGCCAAGCGGAGTCCCTGAGCCTCGGGCTAATCCTCTGCTGCTCCTGCACCTGCTCCTTTGGTGTCCCCTCTCCTGTCGGACGGCAGAGGAGTGCCGCACAGTGCTGCCTGCGTGTGTGGGTGCAAATCCCCTCTGCATATGTTATTTGACAGGAGGAGAGAGAGAACAGCCCTGACACCCAGAGCAAATCACTAGGCTGCCAGCGGAATCTGTCTTTTTCTTTTCCTCCAAGAAAGGGAGCAAGAGAGAGTGTTAATGATTGCACAGCAGCCCCTGATGATGAGCGCGGGGTGGGGGGAGCCCGCCTGCAGGGGGGCATTAGCATGGAGGACGTTGTCTGGGTTTTGCTTATCAGTTCTGCTTGTTGAGCGCGTTCCAGGGATGGAAGAAACACCAACAGACAGCGTGGAAAATTAATTTTTAATGCCTTTTATTAGTGCTTAAGCCATTCTGAGAAGATGAAATAATCCCTGTTTAGGTGGAGTGGCAAAGGTCTCGGAGGGCTGTCAGGAGGCTGAGTCACTGCACCAGCCAAAATTATCCAAACGCATCTTCCCAGTCCTCGTCAGGGGCTGGAAAACTTGGAAGCCCAGTGCCCCACACACCACAAGGCCCTGCAGCATCCTCCTACCCGGCCATTCAGGAAGGAAGTTTTCCTCCCATGGAAGGGAGCGGAGATGCTCATCTGTCCCATTCCCACCCTCCATCACCACGTGCCACCACAGCCACCCCGGCACGGGGACCAGCAGCGGCACAGGGCATGCAGGAGCCATGGTGAGGACCCTCCAGGAGTGGGTGCAATGCTCCCTGCAATCCTTGTACTTAGGATGGATCCAGCACAACCAGCACCGGCTCCTGCATCCTCGCTTGCACTGAAAGACACACAGAAGGCCCAGAGCCGCCCCTGGCTCTGCAGGTCCTCTCCCCTCCGGAGCCGTGGACACAGATGGACAGAGCTGGCCCTGTGTCCCTGTCCCCAGCACCCCAGGGCTGGCAGTGACAGGGAGGGGACCCCGTCCCCATCCAATGCTCCCAGCATGGTTGCTGCTGCCAGCTGGCTGGAGGGGCTACTCTGCACTGGAACAGCACTGGAGAATCAATCCCTGCCGCTCTTCTTTACTCACCAGGCCCTTGTGAGATACTCTTAATAAGGACAGAAAACAAATACATCAAGGCTCAAGACAGGTTCCAAAGGGGAGCAGGGCAGGCCGGCAGGCTGTGGCTGTTTAAAACAGGTTGATTTGCCCAGGCTGGTGCTTGCTGGATACTTGCGGTGAAGCCATCTGGATTCACACTCCTCACAGCAGTCTCGTTGCCCTCCAGGCAGAGCCAGCAGCCCCGGCTGGGCATGTAGAGCATCCCTTGCAGGGATCCTGCCAGCTCCGGGGTGTCCTGGTGGGATCCAGCAGGGGAGTGAGGTAGTCAGATGCGCGTCAGCTCACAGAGGGACCAGCCTATCTTGCCTGGGCTGAAGCTCCCAACCAAAACCTGTCATGTAAGTTCATGGAGGAATTAATGTGCCTTGTGCCCGAGAGCTGGAGACTGTCCTGGCAGAAGGCTGCTCGTGTGTCAGAGACACAAACTGCAGGAAGTCCAGCGTGGGTTCAGGTAATTAAAACCTGTAGCATATCACACACTCACAAGAGGGCTGAGCTCAACCTATACAATCAACCCCTTTTGTTCCTGTAATGTAGTCTTCTCTGCAGTCTACTTGCCTTGCAGGGCATGAATTAAGCACTAGTGATGTATTCCCTGCCCCTTCTAATGAATTTTATCTCTGTGTATGCATAGGGATGTGCTTCAGGCATGTACGCCAGCGAATCTCTACACAACGTATACGTGAGGTGTGTTACACACTTGCCCTAAAGTCCAAGGGACTCATCTGAAACAGGAGAGGATCTGGCTGCACCACCTTGGTGGGAGCACAGGCTAGATGTGCCACGGCGATGATCTGCTCCTGTTCCTGACCTGCCAATTCCTGCATCCCTAGCAGCTAAATTAGAGTAAGAGCAAACTACGTACCCACCTCCAAGCTGCCAACCTTCCTCAACATCTCCTCCTGCATGCCCACCCCTGAGCTGCCCACCTTCCCCAGCACCTCCTCTGCTTGGATGTTTTCTCCCTGGGATACTGGAGGAGGAGGCGGAGGTCTCTCCCCAGGAGGAAGGAAGCTCCAGAGAGCCTCTTTACATGATGAATTTTAATGTTTCTTTCCACATCAAGCCAGAGCACAAATCCCTTCAAAGCCCCAGCCCAGCACAGCAGAACTAATTTGAAGTGTCACCAAGGTCAAGCCTGGCTTCCCCAGCCGTTAACCTGCCTCTCAAGCTACACACTTTGTATTTATTTACACAGCCACTTATTTATTTAAGCTTCAGATCCCAGATATAGGAAGGGACGTGGGGTCTGCCGAGGGGAGGGGGCTCTTTTCTCCCAGGGCCCTGAGCTGCTGCTATGGGGACAGTGGGGGTCAGCTCTTCCAAGGGGCTCCATGCACAGAGGGTGATGGGGAGGATGAGGGGAGGGGGATCTCCACTGATTTGGTTGCTCAACCCCAGTTTTCTGGTTGTGCTTTTCTTCAATTTGTTCTTGTCCAGAAACAGAAAGCACAGCTTTTCCTCTCCAGGCAGGTCTTTCACAGGCATAAATCAGTGCAAATTTACTCTACTCAGCAATGCTGATTTACAGGAGCTTTGAGCCCCCCTGCATTTTTCAGCTTTTGCTTCTGCTCCCTGATAGATGAGAAAGCACAGGGACTGAGGGAATGTTTCTGCAGGTGCATTTGCTGCTGAAGCTTGGTCCTTTCCCTGGTTTACATCCCGCTTCTCAGCCACCTTGGTGAACCATGAGACTGGGAGAACATCTGGGCCCCAACTCCACCAGACTCCACCTCATCTCCACCCCTCCATGAGTCCTGGGCATCGCTGCAGCTTTGTGCTACCTGCAGTTCAAATCAGAAAGCTTTTTTTTCCTGCTCACCATTGCTTTGCCCCTCAACACCCTCTTAGCAGCCTTTTGCATCCTCTGCTCCCCAGGGATGGGGATCCTGCTTCTCCCCTGGAAGAACCTCGCTAGCAAGGAAGGAGACAGCTTGGGCTGCACCGCACAAGATAACAATGCCAGCACACGCAGCACCGCAAGTTGTTTCATGGGAGAAGAACCTCTTGAGAGCACTACTATCTATCTAAATGCTTTTTCATTGGGATGTGCAAATTAGGAGATTAAAACCTCCTGCTGAGACATGCCTGGGGCCAGCTGGGACCACTTATGAGTGAGTGGGTGCAGAGCAGAGGCTCTGGGAAAAGGAAGACCCAGAGAGATACTGTGGTTGCTGGAGAGGAGGGAAGCTGGTGCTGAAAGGTCTCGTTAAGCCAGCCTGGGCAGGATTGGCACAGCTTTGACCCTAAGCTGCTGTACTGGAGGATCTGTGCAGCACCGTGACTGTTTCCCCCTGGCTCTGGCTGGTGCCCAGCAGGTGCTGTGCTGTTGGGGAGATGAGAGATGGGCTCCTCACCATCTATTTCCCATGTGCTCCCATGCCCTTCGACCCCAGAGCTGCAGGGGCTTGGGCAGGTGGGGGAGTGCTCCCACGGAGGGGTCTGTCTCCTCATCTTCCTTCCTCCTGGACAGGAGTTTGTGCACATTGTGAAACGCAGCCTGACCTTTCTCTTTCTGTTCTTGCTGCTCACTTGCATGTTTAATTTGAGGCCATGGAGCTGGCTTGCCTGTGGTTTAAAGAGACTTTTGTTTGAAAGCTCTGGCAGGGAATTAAAGGAGTTTGTAGTAACTTGAAATTAGCAGGGCGATCTGAGACAGATGTGCACGAGGGAAGAGGAACGTACTTGCTGCATCTCCTCTCTGCTGTTGTTTCAAAGATACTAATTTGATGCTTTTTTTCTTAAAAGCAGGCACCTCTAGGTTAGAATAATGAAACCCCGATGCCCTCTTATGGTATTCCAGCACCACTTTCTTCTCTCGCTTTCTTCCTCTGCCAGTGCTCCCCACTCCTGACCCACCGGGCTGAAGGCTCAGCTCCTCTGGTCTGCCTGGGGCTGCCTCTCTGTGCACTTGGCGTGCTCCCTGGGCATTCCAGGTGGATTTGTGGCCAGCTCCATTGCCAGCAAAGCTTTGGCTTTGGGCAGGAGGGTGTCGCTCCCAGGGGAGCGTTGTTTCTTTGTTGAATTAACAACAGCAGCGTGCGTAGGGAGTGAATGGGTGGAAAACAGCACTGAAAAGTGGAGCAATTTTCCTGTTTCCAAGCTGGACCTCCTGGTGCAGCTGGAGGGAGGGTGGGTGAAAGGATCCTCCTTAGGGCTGCTGATGCCCTGTCTTCTGCTGCAGCAGCTTTGGGAGTTCTGTGCCCAGAGGGATGAGCTGGCTGCACAGAGCATCTTACTTTTCACAAGCTGTATTGGTTCGCCTTTCAAAGGTGCCCTGGAATCATAACCTGGCTTATGAAGAGTATGGATCTGGAGAGAAGAGGGAGGCGAGGCTCTTAACGAGGTTAACCTGCTGCTGCTCCTCTTAAAAGCAGCTGAGACAGGGCAGGAGGAGAGGAGCCTGGAGCGGCCATGGCACCTGGGAGAGGAATATCAAACCTGACCAGGAACAAAAGATAACACAAAAGGGTTTGAGGAAAAAAAAAACAAAACCACAACCACAAAACTTCTTGTCAGCAAAGCTATCAGTGGATGAGATTAAAGAGAACCTGCCACGTTCCTCAAACGTTGTGTTACTGTGCTTGGGGTGAGGCAGGAGGAAGCTGTGCCGCAGGGCTGGCAACGGCCTCACTCGCTGCCCCGTGCTGGGACTGAAGCAGTGATGCTCTGCCCTGCCTTTCCCTGCCCTGAGAACCCGACGTTGCCTTTGTTCAAACTAGGCCTGTACTCCTGCCTCCTCCTCAGTTTAAAGCTCCCTCTCTCTTGGGTTTTGCAGCCCTGAGCTCCAGCCTCGCACCAGCCCCTTTTGTGGGGTGGGCTTGGAAGGATGCACCTGCTCACAGCCAGCCAGGAGGGTCCCGGGCAGAGGAGAACTGGGTTTGGCTGCTGTAGAAATTGCCATGGGGCTCAGAGTCAGGGATGGAAGCTGGTGGGGCAGCCAGGAGCCACTCCTTGCACCCTTCCCCTTGGATGTGTGGTACAGCCCTTGGCTTCTCTTTTTAGGGGGCCTTTGCTGAAGGCTGGTGTCTGCAGGTGTTTTACCCATTACTTCACAACACCAGATGCTCTGGCATGTCCAGAGAGGTCATGCTTTGGAGATTCTCCATCAGCTGTGTGCAAATCCAGCCCGACATCGTCATCGGGGCAGCTGGGCTCAGGCTGCCCGTGCTGGGGCTTTTCCAGCTGCTCAGAGGGAAATGTTTCCCTAGGGGGGAGAGAGCATCCTCTTGCCTTGTGTTACAGATAGTAGGATGTGGGGAGGCACAGAGCGAGCCGCCCAGCTGTGCTCGGGATGCTGCAGTGGGAACCTTTGCAGGTGGGGCTACAGCTTCGGGAACACCGTGAGTTATTGAGTGAAGAGGGGCTGGAGCCGGCCCAGGGCCAGCGGCTGGAAATGTGCAGAAGATAATCCAGACAGGCAAGTGTCTGTCAGGCTCTCAGGTGTTGGCAGAAGTTAATGAGAGTCTCGGTGTCTGATCTCTTGCAATCAATCCCGCTCTCCATCGCTCAGCGAGAGGCGAAGGCCTGCGCCGCTGTGATGCTGCTGGGGGCCTGCGTTCGGCTTCGATGCCAAAGGAAAACGGTGGATGCATCGCTGGGCTGCTCGAGGCAGGGCTGGGGCGGCGAGATTGTTCTCCTGGATGGCCCAGCTCAAAGGGAAGGCTTCTGTTTGAGCTACAGCCTCCCAGGGCAGCTGCTCCCTCTCCTCCCATGGAATCCTATCGCCCTTTGGTTAGGAGGAAACGTGCCGAGCGATCAGGGATGGATGCAGCGAGGAACGTGCCTGGTGGGGGGACGCCGTGAGCCAAAGGCTTGTTTACTAAAAGCAGGAGACTTGCTGGTTTTCCTTCTCCTAGCGCAGGCTTGTCCGCAGGGCCCTAATGCAGGGAGAAGGATCCTTGATCCCACATCTGCTGCCCTGGTGCCGTCGAGGTCGCGCGGAGCAGGATTCTCCAGGCTGGATAAGGAGCTGCTGGGGAGGGTGGGCAGGGGGGACCTTTTCTGGGGGCACTAAACCCTCTAGAAATCTTCCCTCATGGAAGAAGCAACAAGACAAGGGAAGACACATCCCCAAGTTTGCTTTTTGATTGTTTTCCCTCACTAAAACTCCGGGATGGATTTCCCTGGGGTACAGGAGCCCAGGGGCAGCCCAGGGACCCCGAGGTGCAGCCCCCGAGCCCCTGAGGCGAAGCGGGGGTTGAGAGGTCGGGATGCGCCCGGAGGGAGCGCTTAGCGGCCACGGGGAAGGACAAAAGGCTCATCTGCCCCTAACTCTCGGCTGTTAAAGAGCCATTAAGTCCCTTTTGAGCCACAGGAGCCCCGCGGCTGTGAAAGCGACGATAGAGACCAGGGCGGGGAAGAGCCGGGTGGCCGCTCCCTCTCCCCGACACCCCTGGGGCGGTGGAGCCGGGGCTGGGCAGCTCCTCAAGCCCCGCTTTCTCCCGGCTCTGGGATGGGGGCAGCTCCTCAAGCCCCGCTTTCTCCCGGCTCTGGGATGGGGGCAGCTCCTCAAGCCCCGCTTTCTCCCGGCTCTGGGATGGAGGCAGCTCCTCAAGCCCCGCTTTCTCCCGGCTCTGGGATGGAGGCAGCTCCTCAAGCCCCGCTTTCTCCCGGCTCTGGGATGGGGGCAGCTCCTCAAGCCCCGCTTTCTCCCGGCTCTGGGATGGGGGCAGCTCCTCAAGCCCCGCTTTCTCCCGGCTCTGGGATGGGGGCAGCTCCTCAAGCCCCGCTTTCTCCCGGCTCTGGGATGGGGGCAGCTCCTCAAGCCCCGCTTTCTCCCGGCTCTGGGATGGAGGCAGCTCCTCAAGCCCAGCTTTCTCCCGGCTCTGGGATGGGGGCAGCTCCTCAAGCCCCGCTTTCTCTCGGCTCTGGGATGGGGGCAGCTCCTCAAGCCCAGCTTTCTCTCGGCTCTGGGATGGGGGCAGCCCCCGGGGCTGCGGGACCTGCTGCATCTGGGGGCTTCCAGCAACCCTCTCTAGCAAGCCCCGCGCATCTGGGCTGCATAGGAGGCCCCGGCCGAAGGAAGAAGCTTCTGGGCAGTCCTCGCTCGTTCAGGCGATGCTTCTGACTCCCCTGCTTTGTCGCTGCTGGAAACCCGCTCGTCCATGAGGCTGTTGCCCTTCCTCGCAAGCCCCTGCCTGAGGAGGAACAGGCTGCCCTGAGCCCTGCGGCTCCGCTGTTTTGCCGAGGAGAGCAGGGCAGGGATGCTCCCGGCTCCGTGAGCCGCCCCCAGCAGCCCCACAGCCCCCGCTTTGCTCCCCTTTGCTCTCCTTCGCCTTGCCCTGCGGGGTGATGCTCCTCTCACAAGCGCACGCCCTCCCCGTGGCCTCAGGGCTGGGATGCTCTCCCGTCTCCCGTTGCTGTGACCTCCTCGAATGAGAGCAGCGAGGTTTGAGGTTGGGCAACCAGCACCTGCCGCTCGCTGCTGCAGAGGAGTTCGTCTGGGGGGTCACTGCAGCCCCCCACAACCCAACCGCCCCCCGTCTTGGCTCGGGCAGTACAAGAGGCTGCCAAATCCTCTCCTCCCCTTCACAAGCGCTCTCGGAGCTGCTCTGCGGAGCCCCAGCGCCCTGCGACAGCCCCGCATCTCCCGCTCCTGCTCGCTGAGTGGTTTAATGCAAACCCAGCCAAGATCATTTTTTCCGTAGCCGCAGGGTGCACGGCTCTGCTTTAGATGGCACATTTAGCTGCTGCAGGAGCCAACTGCACCAAACAGCTTTAGGAATTTATGAGACCTGCTCATGCCCTGGGGAGCCCAGGGTCAAGCCACACGAGATGAAGGTCCAGTGGATATAAGGTACCCTGAGCTCCACTGGCTCCGTGCTACCAGCAGAACCAGCCCTGGGCTCTGTGCGCTTCCCCTGGACACCCAAGGGCAGCGTGAGGGTCCCCCAAGCGCTAATTCTGGTTTGGGCCCATCCTGGGGCCAGAGTTTAGGAAATGGATGCAGGAAAATATCTCTATGTATGGAATAGGTCGATGGATGTGTGTGTCTGTGTTTATAGAAATGTTTAGCAGAAGCCAGTGCTTGATCCAGCACAACCTCCAAGTGTTGATCATAACGGGGGGGAGGTGTTGAGTGGCTGAACCTCCTCCTCTCCGCTCCCTCCGGAGCTGCCCCACTGCAGTTCTGGGGGGCGGCAGCCCCTGCCCCATCGCTGCCTCCCCTCGCAGGAGCATCAGCGCAGTGGGTTATGTCCCTCCCCATGTGGGCAGCACAGAGGAGCAGGGGGCTGCCACCTCTGCCCTCCCTATCGACACGGCGGAGAGGAGCAGCACAGCCAAGTGCTGCCGGAGAGGGCTTAAGCATCTCCATAATTGCACCAGCTCCCCGAAGACCACGTTCTCTTGAACTATAGCCGCTACCCTATGATTCGTAAAGACTCTTCGGGGACTCAGAGTGGACTGTGCAGCCATAATTACCTTGGCTGCCTGCCACTGCCAGCCCTCGAGTGCCAGGGGACCGCACAGCATCGCTCATATTGAGCGCTGGGAAAGCACATGGTGTTTGCTGCTCCCCAGTTCTGGGAGAGCAGAGAGGAGGAGTGGGAGGGTTGAGAGCCTTCCTCTGCCCTAGAGCGATGTGTAATTTTATCACATCTTATAGCATTTTGCCCTGGCAGCTCGTCACCAGCCAGGCTGTTAAAGTTCCCTTGAAAAATGAGGGATCCATGGTAAATTGATGATTATGGGATAAGAGAGGTAATCTGGCTACCTGTGGTTGATTACTTTGATACCACAGCATTTGGTACTTTAGAAAACCCCAGTGAGAGCTGTGGAGATTGCATGGTGCTATGTTAACCGTGCAGCAGTCAGGGATTTGGACATGATGAGGGTTACTTTACACCCCTGCCCACCATCAAGCAGGGACATCAACAAGCAGCCAAATAAAATGGCATCAAAAGGAAGAGCTGACCTCTCAGAGATGTTAAAATAATCAGGAATAAAAGGCACTTGTGGAAATACACTGTGCAGTTCCATGTATTTGACCACACCAGTTCTTAACAAAAGAAAACCCAGACTCATTACACAGAAACATCAAACCATCCAAGATAATTATCTCTAATTAGTGCTAATTTAAAAGTGAGGTCTGTTCTATAGCTGAATTGTTGCATATTTCATTAGTTCATTTGATGCTGAGCAGACAACGCTGATAAGAGAATCAGTTCACTGCCATGATATAAATTTCACCCTCCCTTCACCAGAAACAGTGAGGGGTCCATCTTCACAGAGCCCATACGTGCCAGCCCAGACAACTCAGTGGTTCATCCTCTGGGAGAGTTCTCTGAATACTGGATTAGCTCTGTAGAAATTAAAAATAGAGGGAGAGAAGCAAGCAATGCTTCAGTCAACGTTATTGCCTCACTGCCTCTGCAACAATTGATCAATTAATTCCAGGTTCCTTCCAGGATCTGGATGGAGAAGACAAGTCTTTACATCTTCACCTTCTTCTCCATCTCTGACTGCAGTCTTCATCAGTGCCTCGCACCCTGCTGGAAAGCTTCCCAGTGCCGGGGAGCCGTGCACTGGCCCCATGGGCTCACTCCACAGTCCCCATCTCCAGGGCAGGGCTGGCAACCTCTGCTGTTACTGGGGAAACAAACAGTGGGCTAGGAAATGCTGGATTTTCACAGCCCTGGTCTGGCTCGCTGCGGAGCTGGATGCTGTGGGACTTCCAGTCAGCCTGGAGGGACAACTGTTAGTGACACCAGGACACGTAACAGCAGAGATGTCTAAATAAAGATGTGCCTCATACGGACCAACGGCATTGCCTTTTGTAACAAACATGCATGCCAGCTCTTCCCTGAAGAGCACGTGGAGGAGACGGTGCAGTGATGCTGATGTGCCACACACCTCCTCCTACCAACTTCTGGTGCAGAAGCCCCCAGGTCAACTCTCGCAGTCTTGAACTGCTTACCCCCTGCTAGAATCCTACCTGGCCCAAGTAAGCTGAGACTTATGAGATGAAGAGCAGAAACTGGCACTTAAGTGATCACGTGTGAGCAGGAATAAAGCATTTGACTTTCAGATCCACTTTGAGATTGATGGTAAATAACCCTTCCTGCCTGTAAGTGATGTTAGGAATCTTGCGAGACAATGAAATACCCCTTCTCCTCACACAGTAAGGTTTTAATCAGATTACCCTGACTTTATGAAGCTTCCAGCTGCCGCTGCCAGTGGAGCGAGGGCCTGGCTCAATGCAAGATATCTTCAAGCAAAATGCAGGGGAACTTTCAATCCCTGAGAAGTTCCTGAGCAGGAATACAGTAATTGAAGAAAGATACTGCAGGTGTTTGAAGCTGAAATTAATCTTTGAGGAAGAGAGGAAAGCTTCGAGTTCTTTGAAGGAGCAAACTCTGGAGCTTTAAAGCATTTCAGAAGAGTAAATTGAAGGGGTATTGAATATGCAAAGGAAGAAATGCTGCAATGAAATGCGGATCCGGGTGGCAGGTGTGGGAAATCCAGAGAGGAGAGAAGCTGGGACCAGTGGGGTTGTGGGGACACCCATCCTGGGTTCAAGGAACCCAGTGAGGGAGCACAGTGATGGGAAGGGGTGGGAATGACTTGGTGGGGGGAGCTGACTGAGTCATCCTGGAGCACCATTCATCTGCATGTCCAGGAGTCAGACCCAAACCCCAGCCTTGAGCAGCTGAGAGGTTCCCGACGCCGAAATCCTGTTTGTTTTCCAAAGTGCTTCTGGGCTGCCCAGGGCAGTGGTGGGGTCACCATCCCTGGAGGGATTTAAAAGCCCTGTGGAGGTGGCACTTACACATCTGGTCTAGGGGAGGACTTGGCAGTGTGAGACTGACGGTTGGACTCAATGATCTTGAAAGGTCTTTTCCAACCAAAATGATTCCATGATTCTATGGATGGGCAGAACATGGCTAGAGGAAAATATGTAGGATTGGGAACAAGCGTGTCACTGATCACAGCACTGAAAGAGACCCAGGGACACTACCCAGAGCAGTAGATGAGTTAGTGGCTGCTGTTACAGACAAGAATTGTGGAGGTTTAACGAATCGATTTGACTTATTGATTAATCAGAAAGCTTTCCACTCTTGCTGATGCTCACTTTATTAAGCAGGCGTCTCCTTCCTGACTGGTGTCTGGTCTCCCTCACTGCTCACTGGTACAAGGAGAAGGAATCTGGGGAGCATTTGCTCATGGAACTGGGGCAGTGACAGCCTCTCCCCGGAGCACCCTCTCAGTCCCATTCACACAACATCATCCCGAGAGCCGCTTTGTTCCTTCTGCCCCTGAGCATTGCCTGGTCTCACACAGGGTCTTGATTTCGCCCTCACACCTCAGAGCTTTCCACAGCTCTTCAAGCAGAGCTCTACAGCCTCGTCTTCATGTTATTAATACATTATTACTGCTTTGACAGCTAAATTTTATTCCTGGCCACCCTGGCCCAGGGAAAGGTTACCAGCTATTTACTGGAGAAAGAAGCTGCTCTGCTCATTCCTGCCTCCCTCCCACCATCCTCTGGCTGATGGGCTCCTGCAGCTGTAGGACATGGTCCTTCCAGGGGGGTCGACAGCAGAGCCAGCAGCAGAGCCCAGGACGTGGGGCTCTGATTTTGCAACCTTAGTATAAAAAAAGACAACCTCAAAGACAGTTTGAAATGTGGCTCTGGTTGATGCTCTGCCCTTCCCGAAGACACCCACAGCTCCGTGTCTCCTCAGTCCCTGCGTGCTCCTCATCCAGGTTCTCCGACCCACCCCAGGGTACAGCACAGGCCCCTGCTGTCCCTCACTCTGTGTCTCATCAGCCACCACCAGAAGTAATGTTTAGATTGCCTGCTCAACATTCTTGATGCGAACTGAACATCAAAACCTCAGCAGGGTGCCTGGGAAAATCTCAGGGAGAATATCAGAGCGATCTGCTTCTACAAAGCAAAGGAATCAACAAAGACTGTGTTTGGGGATTTTTTTTCATCTCGGACCATACATACAAATAAGTTTAGACTTGTTTTGTTATTATTATTATCACCCTTCCTGATATCAATCTCTCCTTTTCATTATAATAAATATTGATTTGTGCTGTTAGGAAACCATTTCTCCTATCTGCTGCTTATCTTTCCACAGGCTCTTTGGTGGGGATGGAGGCAGCAGGACTCATCATCCCTGGGAACAACCATTCTGCTCATCCCCACCACCCCTCCAGCAGCACCGGAGGGACACGGAGCCAGGGGCCTTAGGAGACCTTCATCTCTGTGTTGGGTTCATCTGTACAGAGTGGGGCTGCTGAATCACGGCTGCGATCCCATGTATCCAGAGGGAGAGTTAAAATAATCCCCTGAAGTCATGCTTCTTTCCCTCACCACCCTGCCACAAGGCAGGACAAGCGCCTTTCTGAATTGCTGATGATGGTTTTTCTTTTTGGGGAACATTTCCCTGCACTGAGGTGTCTTCAGGGCAATGGCCTCATTCCTTTGGTGTGTCTGTACTTCCCGGCACAGCTCTTTGCCTCGTTCATTATCTTCCACGTGGAATTTGTTTTGCGCCAGCAGAAATGCTCTCAGGTTAGTTCAAGCGAAATAAAAATAGCTCCTTTCCCCAGAAGAGCTCTCTGGTTATACAAGGTGGATAAAAATCCTGGAGCAGAGGGAAGGATAATGCCAGGGGCTCGTTTGTAAAGTCAGCCCTCTGCAAGCTGCAGCACGGGGCTGGGTTTGGAAATGGGGACAGTTAGTAGAGCCCAGAGAAAAGAGCATTGGTTGGGAGGAGTCGTAGAGTTGTTTAGTTGGAAAAGACCTTTGAGATCATCAAGTCCAACCATACCCGTCCACTACTGAACCACCCCTGAGCAGCTTGTCTACCCAGCTTTTAAACCCCTCTAGGGATGAGGATTCCACCACCTCCCTGGGCAGCATCTGCGGGTGCTGAGAACCCTTTCAGTGAAGAAATGTTTCTGAATATCTAATCTAAACCTGCCCTGGTGTAATGTGAGGTCATTTACTCTCCTTCCAGCACTTGTTACTTGTGAGAAGAGACCAACACCCTCCTCTCTACCTGTTGATAGCGACAAGGAAAGCATCAGCAGCTGCGAGGAGGGGGAGGAGGAGGGGATGAAGGCAGCCAGGGCTGTGCCCATCAGCAGTGGGCTCTGTGCCCCGGCCAAGAGCTGCTGAAGCACAAAATGCAACCCCAGCCTGGCAAACCCTGCTCTGCCTTTGCCAGAGGCTGGGGAGGAGGAGAGCAAAGAGGGGATTTTGGGAGTCCAAAGATTTCCAATCTCTGCTTGGCATGTGAAATGCATTTACCTTCCTGTGTCAGGATGCCCAGGCTCAACTTCAAGCACAGCCAGAACTGTTTTCGTGAGACACCTAGAATATCTGTATGAATCAAGTAAAACCACTTTTTCCTCAAATCCAGGGAGCCCTTTTTAAAGCCAGAGCCTTGGCTCGGAGCACCTGCCAGCCTCAGAGCAAACCACAGGCTGGGGAAGATCCCAACAACCCCTCTTGTTTCATTACCTGCCTTTGCCCTGAGGTGCTCTCAAGCTACACCCAAGCCTGGAGTGCCGCAAGGAGGGAGAGAAAACAATCGTATTGCATTCTATAATAGTGATTCTTATCAGAAAGCTTTCATTTATCAGCTTTATTAAAGTGCAGTCTCCCAGAGTCATGGGTTCATGAGTTAATCACAGCTTTCAATTAACAAAAAATACCCATTTCTCACTCTTGGAGCTGAGCAATTGGCCAAAACTAGGAGAACCTGGGAATGTTTCCTGCTTCTAAGGCTTGTGGAAAGCTGGCTTGGAGACATTGCAGCTGATGATACAAAGTTGGGCAATTTGCTTTTATTCCCAGGAAAGCTTCTGGCTTCTGGAGGGCTGTGCTTGCTCCTGTGGTACCCAGGCAAGGGCATCACCGGGTCACCCAGCCCACGGTGCCAGAGGAGGTACTCCCAGCAGCCCGGGCAGAATGGATTGGGCTGTTAATAAATTTAATCAGAGGTGTTTTCTCCCTCTGCCAAAGCATCCACACAGGCAGCCCAGCAGGGAAGGCAGCCCTGTCCCGGGCCCCCCGAGACCAGCCCCTCGCCTCCCGAGCCGCCGCAGGAGCAGGATTTGTAAGCTGCTGACATGGACATTCTGCGTAGGCGATGGAGGCTTTTCTATCAGGGAGCAGACACCTCCAGCAGACGCTTTCACTAACAGATTTATTATTGCTGGGGAGGAAAATGAAACCATGTGGAGCCAGCGTGCGGAGCCCAAGGAAGAAGCCGGCCACTTGGAGGCAGACGGGAATTTCCTGAAAGGTGAATATGGCAGAGAATTAAAAGGCAAATAAATAAAAAAGCTTTGCTTTACACCTCTGCCTCAGCCGTGCTTCAACTTGCCCCAAAGCCTACATAGAACAGGAGCCTAAGAACTGCCATAAAGGGCTAGGCGGCAGCTCTGCACAGTCTGATGCCCTGTCCACCCCAACACTGGCTACCAGCTGCTGCAGGAAAGGCCGGGGATGTCCCAAAAAGAACAGAGATGGGGCAACGTGCACAGAGGAGCTGCTTCTGCCCAGCTCCAGGGGGTCAGAGATGCTTTAAGAGCTCAGGCAGGAAATTTTATCTCCTCAGTGTTTCTCTCCTGTTAGCCTACTTGTCAGGAATATGAATGTTCATGGTGAGTCCATAGCACAATTATTGCTATTGCTATTGCTATTGCTATTTATATTGCTATTGCTATTGCTATTCCTATTCCTATTTCTATTCCTATTCCTATTGGCTTTGGTCTCTTCTTGCCTGGAATCCACAGAGAAGCAGGGTCTCACCTTGGCTCAC
Source organism: Clamator glandarius (assembly GCA_033459285.1). Lineage (NCBI taxonomy): Eukaryota > Metazoa > Chordata > Aves > Cuculiformes > Cuculidae > Clamator > Clamator glandarius. Next base: position 759,109 of record JAUNZM010000180.1, on the reverse strand, counting down.
CTGCAGCAAAACAGGGGCCAAGACCCCAGCAGGTCATGGACCAAAGGATCCCCTGACCCTCCGAGCCCCGGGGCAACATGAACAGCGGTGGCCAGGAGAGTGGGCATGGCCTAAGCCCCAGCTGGAGCCTTGCAAACACACCCTGGCTTAGAAAGAGGGGAGCTGCCTCCTGAGTTCCCCACAGCGATACCCTTTTTCCTGTGCGTGCCTCTCCCTGGGATCTTCTCTGCTCTCCTTGCCTCTCCCCTGCCCACCACATTGAGCCCAGATGTCTCCTTTAAAGGGGAACGCAAAGTTTTGTTTAAAATAACACTATTTAAAAAAAAAAAAAACCACAACTCTTCCAAGATCCCAAGCAATCAATCAACTCTACATGCAGGCTCCAAACTTGCAAACACATTTGAAAGCAAACTACTTGAAGTTTTGCTTCCCCCACGCTCACCTGCCAAGCCCGACACCGGGATTTTGGGCATTCCCTGCCAGAGGGTGATTGAGCTTCATGGAACGCGGTGAGTCAAACCCTCGCTGTGTTCCAGCCCAAGCAGAGCTCCAGAGAGCCAGAAGGAGGATTGCAGGTAGGGGTCTGGTCCCTCAGCATGGAGCTTTAGATGCTGAATTGAGAAAATGGGGAGAGCTGAGCATCAGGATGGGCACAAACAGAGCCCTGCTTGCAGACTGCTGTGGGGCTTGGCTGCAGCGTGAGTTTTTGGTCCAAACAGTAAGAATTGAGTCTTTTCTCCTTATACATGACTAAAGTCTGCAGAGCAGCCAAGCTGGTCAGTGGCCACCAGTCACCTTACCATCCTGTTCTTGTCCTACCATTACTCTGGTGGCTTCCACGGAGCAGTCCTGCTCTGCCAAGGGGCTGCTCTGCCCCTGCCTCTCATGTGTCACCCCTGAAACCAGCCCTGTGCACACCAGGACTGTGCGAGACAGGAGGGAGCTGTAGCTGCCTCCTGGTAGGCAAGAGGCACGGCTCTCCTCATCCTCATCCCCAAGGATGAAGGCCCAGGCTCACCAACTGTGGCCCCATCTCAGCCCAGAACAGCTTCTCAAGCCCCACATCTCTAAACAATTCCCCTCCTCCCCTGACCCGCTCCCTGCCCCCCCACCCTGAGCTTTAATTTATCAGCAGAATTATTAAAACAGCCATTTCTCAGCTGTCTAACGTTTCAAACCCCTGCTCCCATTCATCTGATAAATATTTACAGAGCTTGACATTGTCTTCAGCTCATTCCCTTATGCACCAAACAATTCCAAACACTCGCTTCCCTTCTCCCGTGGCTCAGGGAGCGTCCCAGCATGGTCAGACCCATGTGCCCTCTCCTGCCCCTGCCTCAGGGGCACAAAAAGGGAGGGAATCAGCTGGTTTTCCTTTGGAGTCAGTCCCTCTCCCTCAGCATGGGCTGCAGGGGTGCTGGTTGCTTGTAGCCCAAGTCCCTTGCACAGAACATGTTCCCTTCAAAGAGAGACCCCACGTCTCAACCAGCACTGGCTGCTCTCTCCCCATCCGACCCCACTAGGGTCAACAGCTTCTCACCACCTTCCTTCCCAGCCATCGCCATCATCCTGGCCCGCTCGTCCCGCATCCTCCGATGGGAGCAAAGGAGCGAGTACCACTCAACACCACCAGCTCCGCAGGGTCACCACTGAGGAGGAGGTTTGCTCTTGGCTGGTCATGGTCACAGCCAGTCCCTGGGGAGCACAAAGCACCTTCAGCCATGGGCACCTATCCTGACAGCCCTGCACACGGGCACAGGTGCTTCGAGGGTGCTGAGCTCCCAGCTGCCCAGCTGTTTGTGCAGTGAAGGCATCACAGAGTGGAGCTGTCAGACACTTGGATATGTGCAAGGTTTTGTCTCAATTTCCCAGCCTCTCACTGCGTGAGAGCTGCATCCAAATGTCCACCCAGGAAAGCAGCATCCTGCATGAACTCAGGCTCAGGGAGGAACAATGCTGCCCAGGGAGCATTCACAGCAGCCTGGCCAGATCCCCACCCCACACACGGCACCCTGTGTCTGTGGTCACCCCAAAACAGTGTTGCTGGTGAGCCCTGCCAGACAGAGCTCTGCCAGCCTGCCAGAACACCGAGGGCATCCCTTCCCCTCCCAGGATGGGGTGCTGCATTCTTGCTCTGCTACAGCCCATTGGCAGTGCTGGAGAAACCAGGATAAAGGGGTGGGAGCAACCCTTGATCAAGTCTATTTTTGTCTAAACACAGAATTGCATTAGAGGTGAGGACTCGTGTGGAGGTGCATTGATTTCCATTCTGTTTTCAACAGGCTGGGTCAAGGACTCTGCGGTCATCTCCGATCAGAAAGAGGGAAGCAGATGCTCACAAATCAAAACTCTGATTCTTCTGATCTGGCAGTGGATGTTTCAACACCAACCCATTTTGCAAGGCCTTACAGGAGGTCAGATTTTGTTTCCAGCAGAAAAAACAATCAATTTCAAGCTCTTGAAGTTGCTGAGAAACAGAATTGCCAACCCCTGCCAGTTTGATCATAGCACAATCATTTCTTTTCACATATTTTTCAGGCAAGAGAGATGAAATCTCTTCTGCTGATGCTTCTCAAAACAGTTTCTCAGGTCCTCATCATGAGTAGGAGTGCTGAGTGGTTGCTCAAGGAGCCTGAGGGGTCCAGCCAGGGGAATATCATCTTCAAGCTGCATGATGGACTCTCAGGCAGGCCCAAAAGTCCTCCAGGAATCCCAACAAAGCAATCAGCTGTATTTAAAAATTCATTCATTTTTTTAGCAAAGGAGAAGGAGAAGGGGAAGGAGGAGTGAGAGACTGCCTTCTTCGACTCTCTCTTCTCCCACATGCATCTACTGCTGCTCCGAGATGCTCCCGCTGCTAAGAACAGGACAGGGCTCTTGGAATACGTATGCCAGACTTCTGAAAGAGAAGTCGGGCTGGATTTTTTTTTCCAAGACATTCGTGTGTGGTGAATTGTTAGCAGCAAGCCTTGAATACTCTGCCTTTTCTTGCAATAACTAAATAAATGCCACATGCTGGCAGTTCCTCCAAGCCCAGGCATGATACATGCATCCACTCTAGATGATCCGGTGCTTCCAAGGCATTGAGGGATGGGCAGTATTGAGGAAGTCGATGACATTTCACTCATTTTCAGGGATGTGTTCTGGTATTAGAAAAGCAGAACATTTTTCATGGGAAAAACTTTCCCTTTTGGAGTCAGCCTTAGCTGTGCCCTTTCAGAGGGAAGCATGGTGTGTGTGCTCTTCCGATGAGGGGCTGGTTTGGGCTCTTCTTGCACCCCCTCCCAATCCCTTTCCTGCCCCCCACAATTTTTTCTGGCTCCACTAAAAATCCCCCTGCTTCCTTCCTTCCCTGCAACCCCCAGCCAGCGTGTCTCCACCTTTGTGGGACTCCAGCACCCGTGTTTCCCAGCCCAGGACCCACTAATACTGACCACACTGTCTGCAGTGCAGAAACACAAGTGGGGAGCTGCAGCCCTTCTGCTGCCTTGACCTGCACCCCTGCCTTTTCACCATCCCTTTCCCTCTCTCCCCAGTAGCTCCAGCATCCCTAGAGCTCAGCTGTGACATGACATGGTGTGAAAAGGACATCTGTTGAAATGTGTCTTGGATGAGAAAGGTAAATCCATAAACCAGCCTCTCATCAGCCTTCCACCTACCTGGCAAGGTCAGAGCTCCACCAAGAGCCAGTGCTTTAGCATCGCTCCTGTCCCTCTGCCCAGAATTACCCTGGGGTTTGCTCTGTTTCTGCTCCCAGAGCACATTCTCTGCCAGGCACAGGCCTTTCCTACCTTCACGATCACTTCTGCCACCTGATCTGATTGCTTCTGCAGGTGAGGGAGAAGGCGAAAGAAGCTGGAGGATTCATTCATCAGATATCACGCAAACCCTACACCCCACGGGGTTCATCTGGCAAACTGTGCCTTGGTTCAGCCCAGCCAGGACTCCGAGGGGTTTTGGGGCTGAGTCCCCACTCTGTAGCCTCCCTGCCTTCATCCGGGAGGTTTGCTCAAAGCTGCCCCCCTGGCTGCTCCTGTGGGCTTCTCTCCAGCGCATTGTCCAACACGAGATGTTGTCACTCTCCCGCTGTAATTAACTTCAGATAACGCACATAACCCACTCGCTTACACTTACATCCCTCACACTCAGACCCCCCTGCTCGAAAGGCTTGCTTAGCCATGAGATTGACACCGAACAAGACGACTGTGGAAACAAAGCCATCAGTTGACACGTGCAGTTTTTAACCGCAGATTGGTATTTGCAGCATTAAAGTGATGTCTCATTACTCTGCTGGAGAGATCTTGTTAAACGCCAATTTAAACCCTGAGCACAAAGGAGTGGAGCCCAAGATTCCAGCCAGAGGAGCAATGTACTGCAGGGGAGAGAAATCTGCAGTCTGCCCTCTACTCCTTCACTGCAACAGCACGGAGAGAAAAGAAAAAGGCCTTTTTACCTCCCCTGCTTCCCTCCAACACAGGCCTGAGCATCAGCCTCCAGGGCTTCCTCCAGTCTAAATTTAAACAGCTCAGGATTTCCATCGCTCCCTTAGGATACAGCTTTGAAGCCTAGGGAGCTGCTCTGCGCCATGAAGTTTCCCTGGGAGCCAGCCTAAATACTTAATTTCTTCCCCCTTTGTCCTAATTAGAGCTAGCAAAATAATGAGAACATTATTTACAAGTGATTCAAAGCAAAGATTTGCACCAAGAAAGCCTGCGCGGATGGAGCACATGTGCACCACACACCATCTGACACCAACAGCGATTAATTATTTACCTGGCCCTGTTCAAATTCACTCCCCAAGGACCCTCCCAAACCGCTGGGGGCTGACACCCTCCCAGCTCTCACACAAACCCTTCAGAGACCCAGATACGGGCTCAGCCAGCTGCGGGGCACACAGCCCCTTTCCCAGGCACACGGCATTTGTTGGGAGCTGGACTGTCCTGGCACGTGTCTCGCTGGAGCTCTGTCCCTGGCCATGGTCACCTGGAGAGGAAGGGTCCTGCCTGGGAGCCCTCCACAACCCCTCCAGCAGCAGATCTCACTGCAGGCAGAGCTGGAGCACTGCGGGGAGCAGCAGGTCTGTCCAGAGGGAGACTTTGTCCTCTTCATGGAAAAATGCCTCCAGAAGAGTACGGGGCAGGATATGAACGCACTGCATCCACCACGTGCTGCCCTGGAGGGGAGAGGGTCTATGGAGACTGCGGACATAAGCCCCTCTTTCAAAGGGTTTTATTGCATACTTAGTCATAAAACTTCGCCTGGGGCTGATTTGGCAAACAGGGCCTGGGCCCAGAAGCCAAAATCTTTTCATTTTTTAATAACATTTCATGAAAATCCATCGGCCCTTTGTAACTCGGACAGGTGGGAAAACAATAGAGCTCGATATTCCCAGCCCCTGGCACTGGCTGGAGGGCTGGGGGCTGCTCTGTGCCGGCAGGGACCCCGAGGCACCCGCAGCCGGCGATGGAACCGTGCTGGTGCAACAGCAAGGGCTGTTCTGGCACAGCCGCTGTTGTAAAGGAGTAAGTGGGAGCCGAGCAGCACATCACCATTCCATTAATGTGCTGTGAGGCTGGAGGTTTTTTCCACCCCAGAGCTGGGTGCATGGGGTGGGATGGCTGCTGACCAGGTGCTTTCCACACCACCTCACTGCAGGACCAGAGCTCCTGGCACCTCCAGTGCCCATGAAGCCCCATGTCCCTGCACTGTCCCGTGCTCATGCCCTGGCCAGGTACCCTTATTCCCTGCTAGCCCTTCTCTCCAGGCTGTGATCAGGACACTCTCAGTAACCATCACCCCGAAGTCCCTGTCACTATTGCAGGAGGTGCTGCCAGCACAGTCAGGACCCTGTATGAGGAAAAACCTGAGACCCTGCCCATTGTCCCTTCCCCTCCTTTGACAGATGTTCCCATCTGTCAGCAGCCCAGAAAAGCTGTCACAGGGTAAGGGGCTCTTGGCACACTGAAAGCCAAGCTGTTTGCTGGAGCACTTATACAACCAACTTTCTGCAGGCAACACTTGCCCTTCACAGAGCTTTTGTTCATCCTCAACCTCCTACATCCTCTTTTCCCAGAAATTTTTCCTTCCCTCCTGCCCCAAACTCAGCCTCCACTCAGCTCCTGGATGTGGGCAGGCTGGTCCTGGCTGTGCTTATCCCTACCCTGCCACTGCCTGAGCGGCATCGCAGGCAGCAGATCCCTGAATCCATGCCCCGTCTGACACCTCCTGCCTGGGCACTGAGCCCCTCGGCTCCCCGCACCGGCTGGGTCACTCGTGGATCGAGCAGCCCCAGGGAGGCAGTGAAGGTTGAGACCAGCAGCTGCCGCAGGCTGATACCAAGTTCAAAGACGTGTTAGATGGGTCTCTTGGCATCAGGCTCTATTTTTACAGCTTGTACACTAATGCTACTAAAGTTTAAACAATTGCAAGGGACCAGCAGCTTTGAAGGGAAAGAACATGTCAGGTTTAGTGCAGCCAGCGAGCACTGAGCCGTGCTCATGGGTTTTGCCTGAAAGCTGTGGCATGCCAGCTCGCAGAGAGGCTGTGCAGTGTGGCAGGATCCCGTCCGGACAAGGGAAGAGCCAGGAGACAGCCAGGGGGACCAGGCTGTGCCCCAGCATGGAGGGAGTGGCTGTGCCTGCTGCCTGCACCCCAGGGAGAAGGGATGCTGCTGCCGTGTGAGCCGAGCTCTACGGGTGTTCCAGGGTGCAGGACAGTGCCTGCACACCTGTGGAGTTGGTGCAGTGGGCAGGAGGCTGCTGTGCATGGAAAGGAGCAGCCCTTGTTGGAGAAGGAGAGGACGGTGGACCTGGATGGGCACAGCTCAAGCCTCCATCACCAGCGCCCGCACCACTGTGCTGCATCTCCTGTAGTGCCTGGAAAATCCTGTCGCTCAAGCGCTGCTCCTCACAGGGCTTCAAGGGCAGTTTAATCCCAGATCTATGTTTGAAAGGTTGGAGTTATGAGTCTGTCAGCATTTCCATTACAGGGCCTGATTAATTTGGGGGGTATGGGCAGGGTTAGGAGTTGTCATTCCAGATGTGAATTTTTGTTTTAATTCCTCTGAAAAGAAGGGAGAAAAAGGTTTAAATCCTTTAACTTTGTGTTTTCCCTTTCAAAGGAAAGAAAATATGTGCCGTCTGAGTCTGTTTTGTTTTTGCAATAGAGCTCCAAATGGTCTTTGCCAGGTTCACTATCTTAAGTGCTTTCATTTGAACCGGGTCCACTCTTCATCCTTCTTTAACCACCCTGGTTTGAGCCCAGCCATCTTAACCAGTATCCCAGGAAACCTGCCTGGTGCACGAGCAGGAGCTGCTCAGGCCTCCTGCAGCTGAGTGCAGCGCTATGATAGCCCAGCCGAGCAGAGGACAACCTGTGATAGAGGGATGCTGGGTCTGGGGGCTCCACCTGCACCCACTGCCCAGCTCCAGAGCACGGTCAGTGCCAGCATCCAGCCCCAGATGTCCTGGCAAGGGCACAGCAAATCCCGTACCACAGCCTCAAGGCTCTGTTGAGCAACACATTGCTGGCACCCCCAGCTCCCCTGTCCCACGGAGACAGGGTCAGGAGGCAGCGGTGGCCAAATGGTTGAGGCAAAACTATCAGTTTCTGCTAGGGAAATGATGAAATGCGTCCGGTTCCCACCAGTGCTTTAGCATGTTTGACAAGCTGATTTCCAGCACATTGTGTTCAGGATAAAAACAGAAGCTAAAATAATGGAGTTTACTGGAAAAAATGCCAGTTTCCCCTTCTGCACCATCAGAGCATCTGCACCTCCTTCCCAGTGTGTGTCCCTCACCCCTGCAAGCCTCCAGTTCCCCTCCTAGTTGCACTGGGCTCCCCATTTCACTCACACACCCAGTGCCTCAGGTTAATTCTGCCCCGTGAAGGAAGAGTTTTCTGCTAGCACTTCAGTCATTCCATCTTCCTAAATGCTCTCCAGACACCTTTCCTTTGGTTTTACATCACAAGAAAAGATGGACTGGATCTGCAGCTCGGGAGGGCAGCTCAGCTCACACCCAGCACAGCGAAAGGGCAGCCCATGCACATAAACACTGTCCTAAAACCAGAGGAACTTCCCAGGTGCCCCGTCATGCCCACAGGGCACTGGGGTCCCTATGGCACAGGCACAGTTACTCAAGCAGATTCGTCCCTTTATGGGTTTTACTGAGAAACAACCCTTTCCCGAGGAAGGGAGGGAGCTGAACAGCACCTGGCCAGGTCCCACTTGCTCCCATCCCTCCCTGCCCATGCCCTCTTCAGGGAACACCTCAAGGTGCCTCCACATGGTGTCTGCAAGAGTGAACAGCATCCTCCTGCTTTCCCACCAGCCTTCCTGTAAGAGAAGCAGCCAAAATTTGGTTTCTATTCCACCCACTGTGCTTAAATACATCTAATTTATTAACCACTGCCCTGGTACTTTAGTGGGAGGGCTGTCAGTTTTCATGATTTAATCATGACAAGGACCTTAATGCTCGATGAAAGCTGGAGATGGGAATACATCTACTCTGACAATAAAGCAAAGGCAGAGTATTTCACGTACCCAGGAAAAGGGGTCTAAATCCTGTGATGAGCGGGTTTGTCCCAGGCTGCTCCATTCTCCATGGCTCTCGTGCCCGTCCTGCCCCGCTCCCCAGCCCCGTGCTGGAGCACAGCTCAAGCAGCTCCCAGCTGCCAGCCCTCCCTGCTGCTGCCGCTTTGAAAGGGAATTAAGAGGTTGTGGACTCAGGATACAAGAAACGGGCACATAACTCTGCAAAGATAAAACACAAAAGCACCAGGATTTGCTGCAGCTGCTGGGTGGGATGTGGAGAGGGCTGTGCAATGGCGAGTTTCCTTTTATTGCCATCTTTTCACTTGAAAATCTGCCTGGCAGCTCTTCAGCTCTTTGCAGAGAGGCTGTTGTTGGTGCTGCTGCTGCTGCTGTTGTTCCTGCCAGGAAAAGACTTGCAAATAACCTTCCCATTAAAGCTGACTTGGTATCAAACTTGGTATCAGCATTTTTCAGCGAGAGGCCTGAAGGAGCCAGGCGTCAGGCATCGAGTGGCTGCATCTGTGCCTCGCAGAGCGGCACTGTGGGTACTGCCCAGGCTGGCAGGGAAGCTGGGGAGCTGGCCTGTGTGATTGCATTCATCCCAAAAGCTTTCTCCTTGCTCATGGGGATCCATAGACATCCTCCTCGTGTGCCCAGCAAAGCCTCAAGGCTGCCAGCCCCTCACATCCCAAGTGCACTTCTGTCCATTCACATCTGACACAGCCGATTGACTTTCCTCCCCAGAAAATTCATGTTTCCTTATGAGAAGCAACAGATTAATTGCTAACATCAAGAAAAACTGCAGAAAAAACACTGTTAAGGAATCAAAGAATGATCAAGGGGAAGGAAACCCTTTCCAAACACCGGGTATCTTTGGCAGGGATCTGACACTGCCCCTCAGCTTGAAGGCTGCACCTTTTTGGCTCTATTTACTGAGAGCCCCAGGAGAAGCTGGCTGCAGGGAGGCTGGTTGCCAGAACTGACTGCTGATGGATGGGGAGCTGCCGGAGGGCAGGGAGGAGGGAGAGGAAAGCTCACCCTGCCACCCAGCTCTGGGTTGGGGCACGACTGCACTTGAACCTGCCTGCACCCATGCCCACAAGCTGCTGTGCTGCAGAGGTTCTTCCCACACCTCACCCTGATCCCTGCTCCCAGCCCTGAGTCCAGATATTAGCTCATCTGAGCAGCCCATGGTGCAGAGGTACAGCAGCCGTACCCCAGCGCTCCAGCTTTGCTCCCTTTCCAGCACTAAAGCAATTCTCAGGAGGGATTTTTCACAGCTTTTGAAACAGAATTCCATCAGTCTCTGTTATTTTACACGATTTAGAAGCCTGAGCATGGGAGTGAAGCAGCCCTGGTACCTGTCCTCTGCACGCACTGTGCTGTCTGTCCAGCACTAACAGGATGTGGTTATAGCTAACGCCACGATGGATACATGCCTGGAAGAACAGTTAAGCCAAGAAGTGTGGGTGGCTGTCACAGTTGGAAGGGACCTTAAAGATCATCTAGTTCCAAACACCCTGCCATAGGCAGGGACATCCCACTAGATCAGGTTACCCACAGCCCATCCAGCCCGGCCTTGAACCCCTCCAGGGATGCGGCAGCCACAACTTCCCTTGGCAACCTGTTCAAGTGTCTCATCACTCTTGTGGTGAAAAAATTCTTCCTAATGTCTAGTCTAAATCTGCCCTTCTCCAGTTTATATCTGTTCTCCCTCGTCCTATCACCAAAAGCTTTTATGAATAGGTCTCCTTAGAGCTTTCTCTTCTCCAGGCTGAACAAACTCAACTCTCTCAGCCTGTCCTCCTAGCAAAGGTGCTCCAGCCTTCTGTTCATCTTTGTAGCCCTCCTCTGGACCCGTTCCAACAGTTCCATATCCATCTTACTTTGAGGATTCCAGAACTGGATGCTTGCTCTTCTCTGTGCAAATTCATACCTGGGCTCTTTGTGGAAGAGCAGGGATGCGAGCAGGCAGCCTCCCTGAATGGGAGCAGAGCGAGAGCGCTGGGCTATGGCTGCTGCGCGTCTGCATGGTGGGCAGCTCAGATGAGCTGATGACCAGACTCAGGACTGAGAGCAAGGAGCAGGTACCAGAGTACCTGGAATGCAGGGAGAGCCCTTGCAGCACTGGCAGCTCACGGGCACGGGTGAGCCCAAGTGCAGTCATGCCCCAGCCCAGAGCTTTGGGTCCAGCTGCAAAGACAAACAGAGGAAAACTTGGCTGGACATGTGCTGCCAGGATTTTGCTGCCTTCCCACATGTGTCCTCCACCACACCAGAGCTGTTAATCCCAGGTTTACAGAGCTGAGCTTACGCATGGAGGTGACAGAACTCTGGATGGAAAATGACATTTCCAATTCCCACCACACATTTTTTCCACAGCCTTCGTGCATTTCCCATCTTTTGCTCCTTTCCTTCTGTGATTTTGTCCCTTGTTTTGCTGGCCAGACCCTGAATGTGGGGAACAGATGGAGGTGGGAAAGGGTACAGGGCACTTTGGGGTGCAGATGACATTCATCATGGAAATGCAGACAGCGTGTGCGTTCGCACACCATCCTGGAATAACTGCATGTTCGTGTTTCCCAAATGAGGCTGCGAAGTGGACAAACAATCATTTCAGGTCTTGGTTTTAGTTAATTGATTCTTCTTTGGCCGATTCTCACAACATGGGAAGCTGAAGCAGCCACCCAGGTGAGAGGATGCTCAGCTAAGACCAGCACCTTGTCCCAGGATGGAAGAAACCCCATTCCATGGTCTTCTCCAAGCTCATCTCCCATTCCTCCTTCATCACCGTGGTCCTGTGGGTAAGGCAGGACAGGGATGGTTCCCCTGCCCTCCCCAGCTGCCCCAGCACTGCAGAGATGCTCTGGGGCCCATGGGGTGTCCCAGTGTGAGAAGGACCATCTGTCACCTTTGTGCTCCCTTGGATGTAGTTGTGACTTCTCCCGAGCAGCACCATTAATTAACGGGCAGCCCTCGCTGTCAAGGAGCACGGGGAGGAGACATCCAGCGAGAGAGAGAAAAGCGATCATTTTTCAAAGTGATGAATGGTAGGAAAAGAAAGTGGAAAGGCGGACAAGGGGAAGAGAAGGGAACAGATTTCCAGAAAAAGTTTTCAGGACACTGAAATAAACATCTCAGCCGGTGAAGCGATGGGTGGGGAACGGTGGGAGGGACACGTGTGAGCTGGGCAGTGCTGGAGGCATTTCAGCAGGACACCTCAAATAAACAGCATTTAAAAAACCATGCGTGCTGTCCACCCCTGATATTGCCCCTCTGCAATTCCCACCTTGTTGCCAGCTCAGCCTGAAGTTTGCAAGCATTTCCAGTCCCGTTGTGGCCCTGGTAAGGAGGATTCTGGGCTGGGGAAACGTGCCACTGCTGCATGATCCTCCCCTCTCCCAGCACGCTTCCCTGGAGGGAGGAACAGTGGCCGTGGCTCCCCAGGGCTTTCATCCCTGGCCCAGGAGCGGAGGAGGCAGAGTCACCCCAGCCCGTCACAGCCCACTGCCTGCTGCTGCCTCCTCTTCTTCCCTTCAAGAACAAAAGAGCAAAGGGGGAGAGCAGAAATTGCTGAGCCATTGAAAACTAAAATGAAAGCCCATCAATGAATTAATATGGCATTAAATGTTAATAATTAGGGGATCGTAAACATTTATGGGAACAGATTAAAGCCAAGTTCTGCTCCATTAAATCGCTCACGTGGCCTCTGTTTTCCACCCACCTCAAAAGGGGAGAAGGGGAGATGAGGTTTGCTCAGGAAAGGCTTTTGCTCGCTCTCCATCACATCCCCTGCCCTCAGAGGGCTCAGTGTTTTGGGGTCCCCAGCAGCTTTAGCCCCACCAGGAGCCCTGGGGATGGTAGTTCCCATGAGTGATGCTCCTGAGCCCAGGATGAGCTTGGAGGAGTCCCTGGGGAGCCCTGCAGCTCCGGCAGGGAGCACACCAGCACCCAGCATGCAGAGAAACTCCCCTTGGAAATGGCACATTTGGGGTGTCTGTGTGATGGTAACACCGTGACTAATGATCCACCCTGAGCCTGCTGCTCTGTTTGGGGTTCTGGGGGAGCTATGGGAGGTGTGCAGTTAAACCTTTGGCAACGCAAAAAAAATACTTTACCAGGAAACTACTATTTGAATAAAGAAATGTGAGTAGATCCTAGGTCTCTGCTTGAGCTGCCTGGCTCCAAGATGGGTCCTTCAGCCCTGACTCACACCTCACCGCATCTCCTGCAAAAATAATCACCTTCTCATGCCTGTGATGGGATGACAGGAGGACAAGAGGACCACGAGGGAACACCTTACAGCGACTCCCACACATCGCGATGCGTCCGAAGCCAGCTCCTGGGAAGCAGTGAGAGCATCCGTGGCTCCGCTCTGGTTCCATGGGAGCCAGGCAGCACTCCCCAGGGCCGGCAGCTGGGGAAGGAGGAAGGGTCCCCACTCCAAAATAGCTGGAAATCATTCCCATGTTGGTGGGAAATGGCCTTGCAGATGGGTGGGATGCATGGGGAGCTGGCTGCTGGGCTACTAGAACTGGGCAGCTGGTGGCCGAGGAGATGGCTACTGGAGAAGGGCAGCTGGTGGCCATTTCATGACAGCGCAGTTCTGCCCTCGGCACTGCTGCCGTGTCCTGGCAGGCAGGGATGGGTGCAGCCAGGCTGTCCTTGCCCTCAACTCTTGGAGAAGCCCAGTGTGCAGCTCCCATTGTTGGCCCAGAGCAGCACAATGCGTGCCACCACGGGCACGAGGGACCCCACGGTGTCTCTGCAGCCCATCCCGGTGGGATGTGGGAATGTTGTCCCTGGCCGAGCTGCAGGGTTGGCGGTGACAGGGGGCTCGGCAATGGAAAGCTTCCTGCTGGGGACCCTTCGAGGGCAGCCCTTGTAGCAGATCTAATTATACAAACAATTTTGTTCTGCTTCTCCAAATAAACACAGTGAGGTCTGCGGGACATGGCACGCTGGGAAATTAGAAACGAGAACGCTTGCTAATGGGCTCCTTAGCTGCAGGGGTAAACAGATTATTTGAAAAGGCCCCAGCCGCCCCTCGACAGATCCACTCGCTCCTCTGCCCTCTCCCCTCCCTGCCTCCCTTCTCTCCCCGCAACCGCACCAAATATTAACAAAGCCTGCAATTTAATCAAACCTCTGAACTGTGAAAGGAGGCTTCTGTAGATTCGATTTCAAGGTTTCTCCCTGTTAAGATTTGCATTGAGAAAATTAGATTAAAACCCTGCATGTGAAAGGAAAGGGATGGGAGGGGGGACAGGCATGGGAGGGAACCAGGGGAGAAGGAGAGGGGCCGAAGAGGGGCCCCAAGAGTCTGGCTGCCAGCAGACTGAGCTGAGAGGTGACCAGCGATGGAGGGAGCCAGGAGCCCTGTTCCTTCCCCACTCCCCAAGGACCAGGACAGGGCTGGGACCTCGGCACTGCACCAGCACCATCCGAGAGCAGATTAGGACCCGGGCTCCAAGGATCCTGCTTCTTCCCCATCCCCACACCTCCTACAGGCAGGTGGCTCACTTTGGGCTGGGAGACAGCAAGATGTCTCCACTGGCATCAAACTGGTGCTTTGGTTCTGGGAACACACATGCAATGTCTGTCAGTGAGCCCTGGGGACAGACAGGTCCCTTTGCCCCAAAGGTCTGCAGGGTGCTGATGTCCCCTCCCCACCTCTGCCCAGCTCCTCCAGCAAGGAACCCCCCATCAGTCCTGAGGGGCTGAGCTTTGCTCCTGTTTGGGGTCACACCATGGAAAACGCACCCACACTAAGAGTCTGGGCCCTTTGCGAGGGACCCTGGGTTGTCCCCAGAGATCCTCGTTTAGATCACTGAATGAAGGGTTTGATCTTGCACTCCTGGTTACTTGAAGAGCCCTCATGAGAATTTTCTGAGAGGTTTCCCACAGATGAAGAGCCCAAAACTGCAGCAGTGACATTTTGGAGCTGCTCCAAGTGCAGCCGGGATGTCCCCATCCCAGGAAGCAGCCTATGCCGGGGCAACCAGATGCCTATGCTGAGCACCACAGCCTCGTGGTCTGGGACACTCCACAGCACCGCATTTCAGGGCACTCAAAGCCTGTGAAGCTCGGAGGATGAGGAAGGTGTGAAAGCTGGAGTGGCTACATGGCAGCAGCGTGTCCCAGTGCAGCGTGCTGCTCTAGCCACCCCCAGCTGCTGCTGGCAGTGGCCGTGTTGAGGCCAGCTCTCCAGCACAAATACATGTCCTGGGACTTGCCAGCGCTACTGGATCCTCGTGCCTGGGCTGTTGTGGCTGAGCTGGGAGACCCTGGGGCAAGCCCCCAGCATCTCGGCTGGTGCAGCTTGTCCGCAGCCCTCACGCCGTGTACACAGACAAATGGGGTCTATCAACACCCTGTCACCGAGGAAACCTAATTCCAGCCCGAGCCCCTCCATGGCCGCTTGGCAGGAACACACTGTTGGCCAAGATTTTGTTTTCCTTACTACTCGTGTAATTTATAATTATATCAAACCCAAAGTGCTAATTGCAGCCGCCGTCCCGTCAATCCCTGCCTGCCGCCCATCCAGGTCCCCAGCTGGTAGGACAACGGAGGGCTCATCCCATGGGATGGAGCATCGTGGTTGAGCCGAAGCTCTCCAGGCTCCCTTGCCCACTGGGGTCAGACCCATGCTGGGATGGGGGTTCATGCAGAACTTGAGCTGCTGCTGAAGCCTCTGGGACAGAAAATAGCTCTGCTTGAGGAAAAGCTTTTCTCAGGCAGCCACGGCAGTTTGGCCCTTTCTGCATTTATTTTGCTCAGATCTTTAAATTAAATTTCCTTTTTTCTAGATTCGGAGCCTCCCTTTGACATTTCAACAATGAAATGTGTCGATTTTTTCTCTCCAAAATCCTTCGCTTTTAAAATGCCCTTCAATCCTACTTTTTTTAAAAACTAATGCTCCAGAACAAAACAAATATTTCCCTGCAAGTGAAATGTAACATTTCATTAAACCTGGATCAATTCCTTTTTCGCTTTTTGATTCCCTAAGACGGAGCCTTTTCCAGTGGCTGCTCCCACTGAGGCTCCTCCAGCCCACCTGAAACTCCCCCCACCTGGGGAAACTCTAGGGAGTAAGGGGCGTCTTGGGGAGCGTAGGTTCCATTGCCAGAGCCTGGGTCACGCTGGGGAGCCAAACCACAAGCACCAGGTCTGCTGGAGAAAGATGGAGTTGTACACTCAAATCCCAGATCCATGCTTGTGTGATTGAAGCGGGAGCCAAGCTCAGGGTTGGTGAGGTCCCACCTGTGCCAGCAGCATCTCAGTGCCCCCTGTACGCTTTTCTGCACAGACCAGTTTTGGCTGTGCCGAAGGACTCACTGAAATGAGGAGCAACCACCGGGCTCTGGAGCAGCAGGGGTTCAGCCCAGCCCCGGGGTGAAGCTGTGGGACTCCACACGGCCACTTTGTTGGGTGCAGGGACCCCCACAGCTCCCCAGAGCCTGCTGCACCCACTCCCTGTCTCCGGGTGAGACGAGCATTGGCACACGCCAGCTCTGGGGCAGTTCCACTGCTGCTCAGCACTGGGACAACAAGGAGTCATGCGGAGCTACCCTGTGCTTTAAGTTTTAAACTTCTTGCCACATCAATTCAAATTTTTGCCTCACTTCTTGGGCTTCGTTGCAGCTAATGCATCTTCTCTCATCAATTTTGCAGAGCCTGGGACTGCACTGGCAATGCCTGTAGGCTGCCAGGCCAGTGTCACCTCTGAGCCGGTCGGCAGTGACTCTTGCTGATGGTGGCACCTTCCAACCCACAGCCTCGCCGGGGAAAGCTGAGCCGGAGGAGAGGTTCCTCAGAGCAAGAGGGGTCAAGGGAATGATGCCCAAAAAGGCTGCAGGGCAGCATCTTTCAGGAACCTGGGGCTATTCAGCCTAGGGAAGAGGAGGCTGAGGGGAAATCTCATTGCTCTCTGCAATTCCCAGAAAGGAGGTTGGAGCCAGGTGCGTTTCTTGCTGCCCACAATGATGATTTCTGGTCTCATCTGCTGTCCTGCAGCAAACCATGACCTGAAAGCACTGGGGGAGGCGTGGGGCATTCTGGACACATGTCAGCAAAATTTAGTGTGGGAAAAAAGGAAAAAGGGCTGAGAGAGGGAAAGAGGAGCTGTTAGAAGAAACCCAATCTGCCGACCATGCCAGGGCGGGTGGCTGGACCCGTCTGTGTTTGGGGCTATTGAATCACAGAGCTAAGTGGTTTCCTCTCCACCTCACCGGGGAGCAGCTTTTATGTTCCACTGAAAAGGTATCCTGCTCAAACAAGTGGAGACATAATGGGGAGAGCATCCATTAACCAGGAGGAAGCAAGGGCATGTTAAACATGAAATATTCATGTGGGCTCTCACCAGCTTGTTAATGCATTTGTGTTTGCAAAATACCTCTGGCCAGGGAGCAGGGGAGGGACGGGCGCAGGTTGGAGGAAACCTGGGTGTGTGTAGGCAGGAGGAAACCATGGAGAGGGAGGCTGGAGAGAGGACAAAGGCAAGTTGTGCCTTGGAGGTGGATGCTTTGTCCACAAAAGGCTTGCTCAGCTTTGCAGAGGTGAGGAAGGGCAGCGAGCAGCTTCTGCCAGGTGCACCCCAGCCCCATCCTTGCCGTCCCTGGTGTCGGGATGCCCTGAGCCCAGCACAAGCACGGGGCTCTGAGGGGCTCAGGCATCACCTCTGCTTCCACCGCATTCCCTGGGCAGCAGTGTCCCAGGCTCCACCGGTCTGTGCCACCCTAAGGTTCTGCTGGGAGAACAGCGCAAAGGCTTTAGAGCCTTTCTCCACCTTCACATTGCAGTGACCTCATCTCACCACTCCTACAAAATTCACTCCCATGTATGTTCTGGGACATCGTGAGGTAGCATCAGTAATGAAAAACAAACTGCAGTTGTCAGATCAGGCGAACAAAGTGCATCTGGTGATGAATTACCCTGGCTATGCAAAATGGGATTTACTCCTTCGGTTGCTAAGCCAGAGATCTCATTAACTCACAATGCTCTCCCAGTCATTTAGTGCAAATTAGGGAACCTCCATTGTATTCCTATTATTATTATTATTATTATTATTATTATTATTATTATTATTATTATTATTATTATTACTATTATTATTATGACTATTACTATTATTACTACTACTACTCCTATTACTATTATTGCTGTTTTGTAACACAGTCTCAGGGATGAGCATCGCTGGCAGGAGCTGCATCCATCCATCTGGAATGAAGAGCTGGCCGAAGCAGCCCGGTGCCGTCACCTGGGAAGGGTCCCAGCAGTGCCCACTCTGGGGTGTCTCTCAGGGCTTTGGAAGAGCCTGCCTCATGAAGCTGCCTCTTCCCAGCCTGGGCAGAGTTTCCAGGGCACAGATGACAGATGAACATCCTTTCTTTGTTCCTCCTATTTCCATCCCTCCAACCCATCTTTCTTGGAAAGAAAGACTCTAGCCAAGACTGGTATTAAACTGGGACCAGAATGGCAGGCACTGGTGCTCAGCAGAGCTGATATTAGGTCCCCTTGAGGGCTCAGTCTGCCATTCCCCATCGTGCCAGGCTGCCCACCCCTCTTTTCAGTGCCCGGGGAGAGGAGCCACCGGGGGGTCCATGGGAGTGGGACCTGCAGTGGCTCTTCAGGCAGAACAGTGTAATCGGCTGCAGTGCCCACAGACAAGGAGGACAGAAGAAAGAGAGTACATTCTAATGAAGAACAGTTTTTAATGATTGCCATTTTTCACTCCTAATTAAAGGAAAGCAGACTTGGGGTGGAGGCACAGGAGTGAGGCAGAAAGAAGGGTCCCAGCAGCTTTGTCGCTGGCATCCCTGGAGCTGCTGGTGTCTCACAGCCCAGCAGTAAAGGGGAGAGCGATAGCCAACAGACCTGAGCCCACAGGAGCTTTTCACAGCAGAGAAAATCAGCACATAATGGAGCCATAAAAATGTTGTTCGTGCCTCTGCAAAAATCTCTCCCTCTGAGGAAGAGGCGAGGGAGGGAGAGGGTCCTGCCGAGAGGCTGGAGGCTCCGTGGCCAGAGGGGAGGGACGGCAGACAAAGAGAGGGGGATTTGGCCTAGCGTGGTGACAAATGCTTCAAAAGCATGAACTTTTCAAGCCTCGGGTCCTGGGGAAATGGGACCAGAGTGCAAAGGGGAAAATGTTGATACGGATCAGGTTTATGCTGTGCAAATACATTCCTACATTGGTATTTGGGAAATGCAGTCACAGGCTTGGCCAAGGAGGGATTAACAGCAGGTTCAGAGGCAGCTTGGCCTGAATATTTTATCAGAAACTGCCTATTTCTGTAACACTTGCCTGACTTATCCTGCGGCTTTTGCCTTCCAGCCCTGTGCTAGCGTTCAGTCCCTTGGAGCCTGATGCCATGCTCCAGAAGCATTTCCCAGGCTGGCATCAGTGTTCACCCTGCCAAACTCAACTGGAAAAGAGCCCAGAGTGATGGAAATGAGTCCCCAAGGGCTGAGTGTTCCCTCTCCTATCGGGGAACGCCGGGTGGTCCAGCCGTGCTACAGCCCCAGCTGGCTGCTGCCCTCACAGGGACCCCAAATCCATCCCTGAGCATCTCCAGCAGAGCTGAGGGCTCTTTGGGAAACCCAACCTCAGCCACTTCTTGTCAGCTTGGCCTTTTCCTCAGCCACAGCCGCATGCTTGGCCTGACACGTAGTTCTGGGCCATTAACCCACCTCCCCACTGAAAATCTCCCAGGGCTTTTGTTTTCAGAAGGGAAGAGAGTTGATTATTTCAAACTGATGTTCAGGGTCATCAGCCGAGCTCCTTCCCACAGAAAGGGACTGAAGCCAGCTCCCTGCTCGCTCCATGATCTCAAACCCCATCGGCAGGGTGGGCTCATGGTTACAGCTTTGACATCATCAGGATGGTTTATCCTGACCACCACCCTCCCGTGCAGCTCCCCACGGGACAAATGAAGCTCACTGGAACATCTCTTTAAAATTTCTCTTTTTGATGCCAAATTACAAGTTAGTAAATTGGCCACAGGCACCCAGCAGCCCCCAACCCGCAGTGCCTGAGAGCACAGCCCCTGGCCCCTCTCTGTTCACCTCCCCTTCTCGTACTGGTTTATCTTGAGGAAAATGTAAGATCAGCAGCCTTGACCGGTCCGTAGGATCTGTCTCTGCTTCTCTTTATTCTTCATGGGAATAAGAGGGAGATGAACCACTCTTTCCCCATTTTTTTAGGAGAATCACTTCACTTTTCTCCACTTGATAGGGTCATGTGCTTCTCTCACCCCTGTTTTTTTTTATGGTTCAAATTAGTACCATAATAATAAAATTCAGAAGGATCTTCTTGCTTGCTGTGCAAACAATATTCCAGTTTTGCCCCCAAAAACACACAACACAACCTGCAACCTGAACTTTTCCTCAGCTGCTGCTCCCCAAGAGCTGCTGGGACAGGACCTGGTGGAAGAGGCTGGTAGCAGCAGGGATGCAGGAGGAAGGGCTGGCTCTCCCTGCACCCAAAACTTGGGCTGGCCTTGGCCAGGAGAGAGCTGCTCGCAGTACCAAAAGAGGGGACAAGCTGTCCTTGGTGTTAAAAGTCTGGTAGAAGTGAAAAAACCACCCCTTCAGCCTCTTGGCCAGAGCTGGAGGGAGCACCTGGGCTGGGACCCACTGTTACAGGGGCCTTTTGAGCAGGAGGTAAACACACACTGCGGCCAGATGTGAATCTGTTCTAATTATCTCCAGCTCATTAACGCTAAGGCAAAGGCAGGGAGGTTTCTCTAGCAAACAGTGCTGCATCCGGAGCTCATTGCAAGACTTTGACTCCCTGGATATCCCTTCTCCCCTCGCTGTGCCTCTCCGGGCACTCCAGCCTTGGGGCTCTCCCCAGTGCCAGCAGCTCCTTTGCTGCAGGAAGAGATGAGGGCCAGGACCCAGAGGGAAGGAGAAGCAGGACAACCATCCATGGACACAGCATGTTGGGAGGGCAGCCAAGGATGGCCAGGACCCAGAGGGAAGGAGAAGCAGGACAACCATCCATGGACCCAGCACAATGGGAGGGCAACCAAGGATGGGCAGGACGTGGTACCCACACATCCTCTGTATCCAATAGGAATGGAGACACTGCAGCAGGACAAAGCTCCAGGCCACCCCTGTGCTCGAGCCCCGGTGCAAGCTTCAAGTGCATTCTCAGAGGCTGGAGACCTCGTGGCGCTTTGGTGTCCACACTCAGCCCCAAGCCCTCCCCTGCGAGAGGCACCAGCTGGAGAGCTGATGGACCTCAGATGGGGGTTCAGCAGATTCAGAAGTGCCTTTTCAGCTCACCCTAGTCCCACCCAGGCCCTGTTATTTACTGTGGGGTTTGTGCTTTCTTCTTATTTCTTTGCCTTATTTTTCTTTTCTTCCACTGGTATTAAGAGCCTAAAAATAGCCGTGCTCCCCCTCTCAGCCGGTAATGTAAAACCAGGTTAACACGGGCACACCACAGACTAGCAGCCATCTCGTTTGCTCTGAAATCATATTTATTAAGGTATTAGTCTCTCTCTTCCCCCCCTCATCACAGCAAGCACAGATTTTCAAGCAGCCGTGGCTGCTGCT
This sequence comes from Clamator glandarius, assembly GCA_033459285.1. Classification (NCBI taxonomy): domain Eukaryota; kingdom Metazoa; phylum Chordata; class Aves; order Cuculiformes; family Cuculidae; genus Clamator; species Clamator glandarius. Next base: position 738,012 of record JAUNZM010000180.1, on the reverse strand, counting down.
GCTTTGCTCTGAGAGCAAAGTGAGGTGGGAATGTCAGGGTGATGGGGCTGCAGCTGGAGAGAGCGGCAGGCACTGCCAGGGTCTCAGCACCCTCACCTGAAGGAAAACCCAGCCCCATCGCTGGCACTTGCACCGTGCACCATCAGCAGAGCCCGCGCTGTGCTCATCCCGAGGAACTGCTCCATCCCTGCTCTGATGAGCCACCAGACTGGCCTGTGGGCAGGTGATGGATGGAAACGGGTGGGCTCCCTCAGGGAAGGGTGAGCTCTGGTGCCCAGCTGAACAGCCGTGCCACAGTAGCCCAGCCCCTCGGCAGAGCTGCGGGTTCCTGCCAACCCCATCCCAGGGAGCAAAGGAGGGGCAAATGCATTAAAAACAAGTGACCTGCAGGCTGGGCAGAGCAGGAGGCAGCGGGACCCTCCAACAAACTGAAGATGCTGCAAATGAAACTTGATGTGTTTTCCAACCACACACCGATGGGATCCTTTATAAATAATGAACCAGTATTGATCACCTTTGCCAGTAAACACAGAGCGACCTTTATTAAAAATACACAAAAAACACACTTAGGGAACCTCGCTGACTCCTCACTACAGGCAGATTTACACGCAGAGCTGGTTTGTGCTGCAGCAGCCAGGACTGAGTCAAAGGAGGGAGGCGAGGGGAGGGAGCGGCCAGCACAGAGGGTGCTGCAGTCCGGACCCTCTGCCCCTCGCCCAGCAGAGCCACCCGCTGGGGGACTCCCCAGCCCCATCGTGTGCCCGTGGGGAGAGGGCGCAGGGCTCTGCCCCACTGAGAGCTGCAGCGTGTGGGACACGGGGCCCTGCTGCAGTCCCTGGGGCGCGAGAGAGTGCGGCAGCAGAGGGGCAGGATGAGATGCTACCAGGGTGCATCACACAACACCCCATGCAGGCACTTCTGATGTGCTGACTTCAGGCTGGCCCTGGCACTCTGCAGTTTGCTTTAAATTGCCAGTTCAGCACCCACCACTGCGCTTGCCGAACGCCAGGAGCCGGACACGGCTGCCTGGCCACGGGCGGTGGAAGTGGCCCAAGGCACAGGGTAAATCTGGGACTTTGCCTCGGAGCTGCCCTCCTCTTGTCTGGTCTCTTGGGGTCTTTGCAACAATTAATTATCTGCTCTACAATAGAAAGATCACTCCTCCTGGCCAAGGTTAAACATCCCAGTGCTGTGAAATAGCATTCATGTTAGCTCAAAAATAAATCTCCCCTATTCCCTAGGTGATGCTGCTGCTTCTTTGTCTGTAGATTAGAGGAACGGGCAGCCACACGGCTCCAGACATTGGAAGGGAGGCCGAGAGCTTCTCACCCCTGGGCCACCACTTGGTCTGTGAATTATCACTTGGACCCCTCCTCTCAGCTAATTCCTTGTGACCCCATGGTTGGTCAGGCTTTGCCACGGGTGGCCATGAGCGCTGCAGTGGTGTGGAATGCAGATGCAGGGAACCTGCTGACACAGAGGAGAAGGGGTTGGTGAAGCCCCAGATGGCTCTGGATGTCCTTCGTCAGCAGGGGAGCAACCCTGGCACCAAGATGAAATAAGTCTCTGAGATCAAGAGGCCACACAAAATAAAACAAGTTGAAATGGCACTAGAGACTCATCCCCAGGCTTAAAAGCATCTGATTCTCTTCCCAAAGGAGAGGGGGAATCAGAAGTGTTCACTATCTACAAGACGTTACAGCCCATTTGCTCTTTTGCAGGGTAACTGCCTGTGTGTGCGAAGTGACGGGGAGATGCTTCTCTTGCGGAGTCATTTACACACAGCTCTTTTCCACCTGGGAATGTGCCCGTGCATGCGTGAGTACAGGCACTTCCATGAATAAAAGTTTCTGTCCCAGTAAGTGCACACGCGACACTGTGAAGAGGCAGGAAAAGCCCACCTTGGTTTGGATGTGGGGAGCTCCCTGCAGGACTGGCCGGGCACTGGTTGTGGGGCTCTCATCACCCCCATGTCCAGATATGTGGCTCCTGCGGGGCCAAGGAAAGGCAGGAGAAAGGCTCTCTCCGTCATCTCTGATCTCAGCAAGGGTTATAAAAGCAAAGCATGCAGGCTGCCCTGGCACAGCCTGCTGGGGTGGCCTGGGCTGCTCCGGAGCATGTACAGTGCTAAAAAGCCAGCATGGACCAGGGCCAAGTGAACAAAGGTTTTATTAATTGGAGTGCATGCGGGTAAGTAGCATTGATCACTAAAGTCAAGGAAAGTACATTACTTACTGCTTTTGAACAAATGCTCCTGGAGCAAATGTGTCTGGCTGCTTAATTGATTTGGGGGTTTATTTAATTTATTTTCTTCCTCCACTCTTCTTGGAGAGGCACAGCTATGTGCTGAGCATCCAGCACCGTGTGCCTCACAGGGTTCTCATCTCAAAGCATCTGATTTCACATCCTCATTTCCACCTCCCTTACCACACCCCAGCTCCCAGGGAGAGATGTGCAAGCAAAAGCCAGGCTGGTAGCATGTTTTTTCCTCAGAGGAAACCTCTGTTGGACTCACCTGGAGGGGCAGCAGCCCCTCCACACCCCTTATACCATTCACATATTGAACTGAGCTGAGGTCCAGAACAGAGCAGCCTCCCCAGCATCGCCCTCCTGGCTTTCACTATTTCATAACAGATGTTGGGGTGTTAGCACTGCCCAGCCAGCACAGCAACACAACAGCTACATGACAGAGCATACTGCGAGGCCAGCCTGTTCTGTCTCCTGGTGCCCAGCCAGGAGCTGCTTGTTGACTGCATATTCCCTAAGAAGCTGGAGTGGAAGAGATTTTCCCCAGGTCCTGAGCAGCCCTTCAGCCTGACGAGGGCTGCAGCACCCTCCGTTACCACTGTACTCCCTCCAGACCGTGCCCAGCGAGAGGCTCAAAACCCATCCTGGAGAGGTGCCATGCTGCCTGTCTCCCACTCCAGGTAGCTTTCAAGCAGCTCCTTCTCTCAGTCCGGTCGCCAAAACGATGCATCAGCTAAAGGCCAGGGGAGACTCCAGGTCTAAAAGGGATATATTTTTTCTCCCTCTATGCATTCCTGTGTCACTGAAAGTAAGAGGCTGGATGTTTCCAAGCAGCTGGTGCCTTGGGACATTTTCCTTGGAGAGGCAGAGAGCGCACAAAATCCTCCAATGGATCTGATATGAGATTTAATTAATTTATAAATGAAAACACATGGCAGCAGCGCCTGAGGGAGCAGCCCAGGCCACCGCTCCTGCCCCACGGCAGCCTCGGGGTCGGGACCGGGGAGCGGGACCAGTCCCACAAACAGAGCTGCGGCTTCCCTCACTGCTTTTTTAATTCTCTTTTCCAGACATCAGAGGAAAGATGGGTTTAAGGGCTCGTGGAGTTTTTTCATGTATGCAAACACAAAATGAAAGGCAAATAGGGGCATGAGTTTAATAGGGGCATGAGGTAAATAGGGGCAGCTCTGGTGTTTGGGAAGATGTGGATACCCGGGGCCATGCCTGCATCTTCACCTGAGTGACCTGCACTGCCCTGGGACTGAAAGTTGGGAGGGGAGGGGGATGTGTGTGATATTTGCATTTTGAGATGATTTCCCAACTTCACAAGCTGATTGTCCTCGCCTTCCTGCAGGAGCCTCTTGACAGAATGGCACAGATGGAAGGAAAAAAAAACAATCCTTTTCTCTAGAACCCTCAAAATATCCCATTTTGGAGCAGTCGGAGCAGACTGAAAGAAACCAGACTCTCCAATCACAGCCCAGGCAGGAAGGCTGGAAACAAGCGGATGCAAGCATGAAATGTGATGTGCAGTGGGATGAGATAAACTCCCTATCTTCTTTTGGCCCATTATAGAACATTATTCATCAAAACACTTTGTTGAAATCCGCTTGCTCCGGGTTTTGTTGATTTTCTCTGTTTAAAAAAAATAAATAATCAGACTTTGGGGAAAAAAGTGCCCAGAATAGCTGTTTCGTGGGCTGCAGCCAATGGGTCCTTGAGCTCCTCCTGACAGCCCAGGTTATTGCTCCACTTATATCCCCATGATAATTTGGGAATGGATTCTCTGAGCCGAGAGGGGAGGGAGCAGGGAGGCAGATAACGCACTGCCTTGTTAAAACATTTGGGATATTTTCCTGGGCGGCAAGAAGCAGCCAGGATTATGGCCTTATCCCAGGAGGAGTGTTATTGCACCATGCCTGGGCGCATTCTTTGAACACACAGAGATGGTCTGGCTGTCCCTCTGTCTCCTATGGGTCCTCACCCTGCCCTGAAGCTGCTAGAGAGAAAGATTAATAAATAAACCAATCCAACAGAACAAACCTCGAGTGTCTCCACAGGGAAGAGGGGATGCTTTCCCAGTGGAATCTGCCTGGGGTGGGGAGCAGGCTGGGGTCCCCCTGCCCCTCTCCCAGACATTCCACTGTGTAGTCAGGGCCATAGGATCGAGAATGATGTTTGAATGTGCTGTTGATTTGCAAGGATGCATCAGCCTTGGTTTGTTTGGGTGAGTTGGGTGCCAGCACAGGTTCCTTAGCAACCCTAATGGGCTGATGCTCTCTGTTCCTGGGGATTGCAGATTAAGGATTGCAGAATGCAGCCCTGGTGTCCCTGCCAGAGCACCCTTGGCTCACCAGTCTGGGCAGGCGAGTGGGCAGCTCCTGCTCGGGGTGGGGTGTCTGAGGAGGGTCCCCCCGGATGGCATGGGACCCCATGCTATCCCTGCACCAGGGCCAGGCACCCCTGTGCCCCTCACCACTCGGAGGGTCCCATTACAGCCCCCCCTGACCCATAGATCCTGCTCCTCATCCTGCATCCAAGCTTGGTCTCTCCAGAGCAAGGACAGCCAAGTGGGGAAGTGCCTTATTTCTCACCTGTCTTCATTTTTAAATTTCTTCATCTTTAATTTTAAATTTAAAAATAAAATTAAAGGGCAGCTCTGCCCTCCCTTACGACACCTAAGTGAGTTTTACACCCCAGCAGAGAAGCCCCTCGGTGAAGGGTTGTGGATTGAGCCAACTGAACAATCCCTGGGACTATAAAGGACCAGCCATGCTCATCAAGGCCCAGCTCTGGACTTTGGAGGATTTAGACAAAATCCCATCCTGCTTTTGTATCATTTATCACCCTCTAAATAAGGTCATGGAATAAAAGCCCCACCCTTTGAGTAATATTTTGAAATAGAAACATAAATGCTCTGCCATGTCAGATGGCTGGGGGTTCACTCTCTCCCCTCCAGGCCAACTCATTTCACATTCTATCTTTTATGGGGGTTTTTGTCCATTTCTCCTCTTTACTAAGGGCAGTCAAGTCTCAGCAAAATGAGCGCCCAGGGATGCTCTTTAAGTGAAGGGACTTTGCTCTCCACCAGTCTACTCTGCACCCTGTGCAGGGCACTGGAGAGGACTCTGTCACTGCCGGATGGTTTTATCCAGTTGTCCCCCTCCCTTCATCCCAGGGGGCAGCAAGGTCACCTCGGGGACTGGACACCCTCACCCTTCCTGAGGCTCAGTCCCAAGGCTGGATTTGTGAAACTTGAGAACAAATCATGTCTTTTCTGTTAAAATTTTCCAGCAATACCACCAAGGGTGCTGCAACATCCCTGACCTGGTGGAAGTCATTAAGGCTCCATGAGGAACCACAAATGTTCCTCATTAGCTCTCTAGCAATTAGCCACTCAACTAATTTCGAAGGGTCCAAAATCTTGGGGTGTTGCAGCATCACCCACAGAAATTTGATTCCACCTCTTTGTGCCCTCAGCCCAGGGATGCTCTGGTGCCGACCATGACCCTGTGTGTCATCACAACGGAGATAAGTATTTCCAGGCTTAATTACAGCAGGTTTGGTTACTTTTGTTCATGAGCTCATTGCAGACCCATCTCAGCTGTGACCTCTGTGATAAATTGGGCTTCCTCGGAGGATGCAGGCTGTGATGGGATGGTGGCTGAGTTGCTGTGAGCAGCAGACATTCCTGGCTACAGGACCGAAGGCTGTGAGCAAAGCCTGGCCTTGGGGCAGATGGGGACTTGCAGGCTGAAGCCTTTTATCTCCACTGGGTTTAGGGAGCTGGACTTGTGCCTGCTGCCGTGTGGGCATCGGGCAGGGGTTGAGCCCTGGGCATGCTGCCACTTCCCTGCACCACCAGGGCAAGGAGGTGCCAGCCCTGGCCTCTGCCAATAAGGCAGCTGGAGAGGTGTAAGAGGAAAGGACTGGCTGGAATATTGCAGGGAGAAGGACAAGCCAAAGGGTAAAAGCACGGTGGGTAGGACTTCATGGGAGACACGTGGGCTCTAAGCCAGCCCCTCCAGATCTTGGCAATGCCTTGGTCCACCTTTTTTGGAAACATATGTGTACGTGTTGTGAGCCCGGGCAAGGCTGTGGTGGGGGAACGCGGCCAACTTGCATCTCCTCTGTCATCTTCTCCTGCTCCCCTCGCAGGGCCGGGTAGCTCCCAGGGGCCGCTGGACGTGACGAACCGGCTGCAGCAGTGACTGCGGGATGAAGGCAGTGATCTGGTTTCAATAAAATCAGCAGATTGTTTCATGGCTGGATGGGAAAGTTGTGAGGCTCCAGGATTTGCTCCTCTGGCAGCTGGATCCTGTTTGTCCATCACCGTCTCCCTGGACTGCAGCTCTCACCCCATGTCTCTGGAACAGGCTTGCTGGAGATGCAGTCAATGCCTTGAGCCTGTCAGTGTTGGAGAGGCGTTTGGACAAAACCCTTAATAACGTGCTTCAGCTTCTGGTCAGCCCTGCAGTGGTCAGGCAGTTGGAGCAGATGACCCCTATAAGCCACCTCCAATTTCCTCTGGGGATGCAGGATGAGGGTGTGAAGCAGAAAATAACAGCCAGCTCTGAGAACTAAATGCTTCTGCTGATTAGCAGCTTTCTAACTCTTTGGAAACACAGGCAAGTTAGAGGAATGAGAGGGTTTCCAGGGAGAGCTGGGCTTCTTGGGCTGCTGGGAGCCTTCGGCTCGTGGTGCATCTCCCTCTGAGGGCTCCGAGCTGACCCAGTGAGCTCGCTGGCTCATCCTCTGCCCTGCCTGTGTACGGCAGCTCCCACGAGCACCAGAGCTCCAGATGATGGGGAGCATTGGTCTGCAGGATGAGTTCTGATGTCATCCCTAGAAAGCACAGCTGCCCCCGGGGCTCGGGGTGCTGGTGGCTCTGACCCAGCCAGGCACCAGCGAGCAGCTTTGAGGGGACACAGAGCCTGAGCTCGATGATGCTGCGCAGACCGGGACACGGGGTCAGCACCGACAGAGCTGCGAGTGCTCTGAGATACTGGGCAGCTTTCTTGCTTACAGTTTGCCTTTCTCTGTACCTTTAAATTCCAAAAGCAATGTGACTTCTAAGGAGAAGCCGGAGCTTTTAAAGTTGTAAACAGCTGTTTTCCCTCTTTCTATAGAAGAGCAATCTTAAAAAACACTAAAAAGTTTAACAACCTTGGTTTTTTCAAAGGTTTTTTGTGAAGCAAGGCCGTTTCGGGGCTCTGCCGAGAGCACTCGGTAACAGCGTGACGTATCCCATAACAGCATCCCCAATAACCAGCTTGGCCTTCCTCCCTCGCTTGGCTTTATTGCAGGCCCTAAACTGGCCCGACAGGAATTCCTGCTCTGTATTTAAATGAACTCACAGGCAGTAAAGGAGCAGGGATAAAGGAAGGGGTGAGTATTATGTCAGGTTTGTGTATTGTAACCCCTCTACTTACAGCCCCTATATCTTCTCGGTTCTGGCAGGGGCAGAAGCACTAACTTATTCACTCCCACTGTCTCCATCCCCAAAGCGTGCAGTTAATCCCCGATCCGAGGCTGCAATATCAGCTTTCTGCTCTAGCCAGGACAGAAAAAAAACAGAGCAGGACGGAGCAGCTGCATTTAGCGCCCCATCAGCTAAATTTCTGTGAAATCATGTTGAGAAATTGTCTAGGAAGGGAAAAAAGCCCCATTAACTGTACATTTGTTGTTAATTAATAGTCTGCTTTTCTTCTCCTCTTCATGCAGCACTTCCGATGCTTCACGCTCCGCTGTGAGCTCAGCATCGTAATGGGTGCAGCAGCAGTGGGTGCTGGGGATGGGCGATCCGGGGAGGTGTGAGCTGCAACAGGGGAGCAGGATACATCCCTCCGACCCCAGGGAGTGTTCCTCTGAGCCCCATGTCCTGCTCCAGAGAGATGATGATCAGAAACAGCATGGCCAGCAGTACTGGGAGAGGGATTGTCCCCTGCAGTCAGCACTGGTGAGGCTGCACTTCAAATTCTGGCCTCGGTTCTGGGTCCCTTACTCAAGAAAGACACTGAGGAGCTGGAGTGGGTCCACAGAAGGGAACAGAGCTGAGGAATGGTTTAGAGCACAAGCATCATGAGGGGCGGCTGACGGTCCTGGGGTTTTTTAGCATGGAAAAAAAGAGGCTGAGGGGAGACCTCATCACCGTCTGCAAGTGCCTGGAGGTTGTGGTGAGGTGGGTGCTGGTCTCTTCTACCAAGTGGCAGGCAATAGGAGGAGAGGGAATAGCCTCAAAATGCACTGGGGCAGGTTCAGATTGGACATCAGGAAAAAATTTCTTCACCAAAAGGTTTCTTAGCCCTGGCAGAGGATGCCCAGGCGGTGATGGAGTCCCCACCCCTAGAGGGGTTTAAAAGATGGGTCAATGAGGTGCTCTGGGATGGTTCAGTAGTGGACAGGGATGGCTGGAATCAATGATATGTAAGGTCTTTTCCAACCAAGTGATTCTATGATGCCTTGAGGTGTGGTAAAAGCTCATAGCTCCATTCTGCTCCCCAAATCTCTTCAGGGCTGCTCCTGCACCAGACCAGCATCAGTCCATGAGTGGCTGCGCAGTGTCACCAGGGCAGGCGAGGCATTCCTCAGCTCCTCCACTTTATTATTTTTAATAAATTCTCTTTTCGTGTATTTATTTTCTGTACATATCTTGTAAATATCTCTGGAATGTTATTTGAGAGGAGCGTTGGCCAATATCTCCTGGAAAACAGATGCTGGAGCTGCTGTGGGGGACCCTGATGGGAGCAGAGCAGCTCTGTGCACCTCAGGGGTGGTGGGTGCCCGCAGGGCCTGGCCAAGGCTTCAGATCCTTAGCAAACACAAACAGTAGGCTACTTCTAGGAAGGAAAAGTCTTGCTGAATTATTTTCATTCGTCATTACAATGATGACATGCCCACAGGATGTTTTGGGGGCCAAATACAGGTGGGAGAAAGGCCAAACCAGGGTGGTGCAGTGGAAGAGAAAAAAAACGAGCTGGGGCCAGGGCTGAGATCTGCTCTGGGGGCAGGAACAGAAGCAACCAGAGCTCCCCAGGTCCCATCCTCTGAGGGTTTAGTGAAACAGAGACAGGGAGGGAGTGATGCACAGGCAGGGTGGGTGGAAGGCAGGTCACTCACCCTCAGTGGTGACTTTCCATTCTTTCAAGTATTTGGGTTTCCTGCAAATAAGCTCTGGATTTCCTGGGGCTTTTTAATTCTTCTCAAACTACCGTGGCCTCCAGCTTGTGCCAGCAGATCCCTGTGCCTGCACAAAATACCACTGCTGTCAGCCAGATCTCTGAGTCTGTGCAGGAATCATTACAGGTTTGGGCCTAAAACCTTCCTTAGGGGATTTCTTGCCCTCAATTCTCGATGTGCAGGCTCAGCGCAGGCTTCACCTTCGGGGAAACATTTTCTCTGGGTTCCCATAGCTGCAGCGAGCCCTTGTACTCACACCTGCTCTCCTTCTCGGGGCTGCAGATGCCTGTCCGTGAGGCATCAGTGCAATGAGCTGCTCCAGAACCAGGGCTCCGCATCCCTCCAAGACAGCACCTCAGCCCAGAGGAAGAAGTAAATCCAAGTCTTTGCAGGGGGAAGGAGTCCTTCACTGTTGTGCCACATGCTTAATTAGCCTGATGAGAAAGAAGAGTCCTGGTAACATTTGGTCCAAATTAATGATGGTTTGTTTTGAAATGCAAATAGTTTTTAATCAGAGGGGGAAAGGTGGAAATGGGCACTACTGCATTCAAAATTCTAATGTTTTTAATGAAGCCTTGCGTCTGTGTGGCTTTTTAAATATATATTTCTTTTAGTATGGAGAATAACTTTTGTGTGGGCTGAATTAGCTCCAAATGAAAGCAAACAAGGCATAATTAGGCAGTTCCCATTTTTCCTTCTATTTCTCTTGCTCTGTACCGGTGCTGCTCTAACAAGGTGTGCATCGGGGAGGGGGAGCATCCAGCCGAGAGCGTGTCTGGCTGCGGGGCCCTGGCTCAGACAGAGGAGGGTGCAGAGGCTGCAAAGCATGGGCTGGGCGAACACAGGGACTCGTCCCAGCTGAGCTGAGGCTCCTGGAGGAGAGCTGGGGGATGCAGCCAGACACCCCTGACCGCTGGAACCACCTCTGCCAAGTGGACGATGAGGTGTTGGTTTCCAAATGCAAATCCACATGTGAATCTGGGAAGCTCCCATTTGGGAAGCACACGAGTTTCTCATTTAAAATGGTACCATGCTGCATTCTTTCTCTATAAAGAGACCTCATTTAACTTTAGGCGTGTTTATACATCTAATTAAAAATTGGCCATATTTAATTGATTGCACATATCATTACTGCCAGCTCATTGCCTCCGTGAGCAGCAGTTGCAGAGCTGCTTCTCTGCACGGTGTCACAGGCACAGAAGCACTGTTGGGTCACAGCCAGCTTCTCTCTGGCTTCTCCTCACTTTGCTAGCAGTGTCCATCAGACGTCCGCTGTCACCTCCTCAGAACTCCCACTGCCTGCTGCGATGCTCTGGGCTGGTGGTTTCTAAATATCTTGGGGTAGGAAGGAGAAAGCTACTTTCAAGGCGAGACCGAAGCTGGATAGCCCTCTCCCATGTTCCTGCCACCATCTCGCCTTGCCCCGCACTGAGCCCAGTGCTGGAGCTGGGTCAGGACTGCTCACGCTCCCCAGCACCTTGTGTTTGATGCCCTCATGGTCCCCTGCTCCTGCAAGCCCCACAGCAAGGGACAAGTGAGCTCCTTGGGGTGGGCATCTGCCCCACTGCAGGAACAAAGGGGAGCACAGGTGGACATCAGAGAGCATCACTGGGGAACAGACATCATCCCAACCACCAATGGAGAGCCCAAGCCTTGCACGGCGCACACGCAGCCCTCTGTGCCTGACCCCCCATCCTCATCCCCCCATCCTCATCCCCCTGGCACTGAGCCCCGGCTGCGGCAGCGAAGGGACACTGCTCAGCCTCCTCCCTGTCACACCTCTCCTGGGTAATTGAATCAAATTGTCAGCAAAGAGGGGATGATGATTCAGCTCCCACCAAAGGCTAGACTATTACCTAGCAGCTTAATAATGAAAACTGTCATCATTCCTGCAATAAGGAAAGATAAATAAGTTATTAAATGCAAGAACCCACCACCCTCCCTGGGCAGGGCACCACGCCAGAGGAATATTAACTTCAGGCCACAGCCTATCTGTTAGGGGAAGGGAGAGGAATACTCTGAGCGCTCAGAGAAAGATCTTTCTCCTCCAGCCATCTTTGACAGGGCTTCTGCTTGCTTTGTGCTGCTGCTGGGTGCTCAGCAAACCAGGAGCTGCCGCTCGCCTGCTCTTCCTCAAAGGCTGAAAGAGAAATACAGTCCTGAGAAGAGAGACAAGCGGGGCAGTCTGAGTCTGAGAAGGGGCCTGAGCAGGGTCTGAAGGTGCACATCATCCGCGCAGGTCTGGATCAAGGAGTGCATCAACCAGAGCTTCACTGAGTGCCTTTGGTGGGACCCTCTGCTGCAAGACACCTGAGAAGTGACTGATACAGCATCAGCTGTGGGCGGCTCAGCATCCACCCATATTGGACCCAGCTCAGCTCAGCAGCCAACGTCCCCTTCCTCTCCAACAGTCTCTCCTGGTCATGACTCAACATTAGCACCTGTCAAGACATCACAAAATGAAAGGCACATCTGACGTGGAGACAAAAAGGTGAGAAACAGGAACAAAACCAGGAAAGAAGAAGTGTCCCTTCTTGCCCAGGGTATTTTCTTGTGAGAAAACCCAAGGGCTGTTACATGACCTGCAGGAGATGGGGGAAGCGAGCCCCGGTGCTGCCCCAGCCGCAGCCGTGCACTGTGCACACCTGTAGGTGCTGTTCTGCAGAGCTGGCTGTAATAAATGACCTTCATAACACCTCCCCTTTAACAGTCACCAACTTCCCCACTAATAAACAATGTAGTTGTCTAGGCAGTTCTATCGGTTTATCTAAAAATTGCTCCTTCCTTCCCTGCTGAACAATCCAAGCATCTTCCACCGAGCCCGCAGCGATACATTCTGCTCTCCTGCCTTCTCCTGGGGGTGAAGTCCTCCCCCAGTCTTCCCAAGCAGTGACCCCTTTCCCAGTGCTGGTAGCTCCTAGGGGATTAAAAAGGAAACTATTTGCTGATGTGGCATCTCTCTCTCCCTGAGCTACCTGGGTGCCATTTTTAGCCTCAGCACAGCCCCTGCAACCATAGTTTTTAATCGCTGTGTTTATACGCACCTTGCGGAGGCTGCTGAAGCGTCCTGACAAGCCTTTGAAATCAAAGGCTTGGAGCAGCCCCAGGGGCAGGGACCAAAGAGAACCCATCACCTGGGCTCCCAGCGGGATCGCCCGGGAAGGGCTGCAGGAACACGCCTGGCGCAGGCGGGTGGGCTCCCGTCCATGCAGCTCCTGCCTTCCCACCCAGCCACCCACGGCGACGCGGGTCCCAACACGCTCCCGCCCCAGCAGCCCGAGCCCACAGACGCCATTGGAGACCACACTTGGCCAGAAAGGAATCCATAAAGCTGGTGAACATCTTAAAAATTAAGCACCTAATGAGCCACGTCCTGAAGCCAAGGGCTGGGTTCCAGTTTGGCACCGGCTCCGTGCCGTGCCCTTCCCATAGCGGCAGCCGGCTCTGCCGGGCTGGATCCCAGAGCCCTCCCGGTGCCTTCGCTGGGGAGCGGGGCTGGTCCCAGGATGCAGCCACCAGGGAGGTGCAAAGGAGGGCATGAGCACACGGGGCAGCGCGGAAGACGTGACCTCAGTACACACATTCCGGATTACCTCAGCAGAGCCCCTTGCTCTTCAAGTTCCAGACATATTTTGCTCCCTGAATATCCATTTCCAGGTCCTGTGCCACCAGTGGCTTCTGTCCCCTCACCCCACCCCTGGTGAGAGGGGCAGCGCTCTGGGGAAGTTCATCCAGCTGCACCTCGGACTGAAGCCCGGGGCTTGTCTGTGTCACAGACACATTCGTGCGGGGCCTCCTCACCCCGCAGAGCCAGGCCAGGCCCTTGCACAAACACAGCAGCAGTGGAACCTGCGGGAGGCCGGGAGGGGACACGAGAGCCAGACTGAAGGCAATTTGCTGCAGCACTTCATACCTCCTCACTTTCCTCACTGCGAACAATGCAGCAAGTGGATGAAAAAGACCTCAGGTGTTATTGGTCTGGCAGCGGGAGGTGAAAGCCTCTTCCCAGCCCACAGCACGGGAATATCTGTGGGCTCCAGGGAGACCTTAGAGCAGCTTCCAGTACTGAAAGGAGCTCCAGGAAAGCTGGAGAGGGGCTCTTGATCAGGAGGGCAGGGATAGGACAAGGGGAATGGTTTTCAGCTGAAAAAGGGGAGATTGAGATGAGATTTTAGGGAGAAATGTTTCCCTGTGAGGGTGGGGAGGCCCAGGTTGCCCAGAGCAGGGGTGGCTGCCCCATCCCTGGAGGGGTTCAAGGCCAGGCTGGATGGAGCTTGGACCCCCTGATCCAGTGGGAGGTGGCTCTGCCCATGGCAGGGGTTGGAACTGGATGGACTTTGAGGTTCATTCCAACCCAAACCATTCTGATATTCTATCATCCCTTTCACATCCCCTGGGCAGAGCTAACTGTGGCAGTACCCTTGCTTCAGCCTCCTCTCCTTTCCCCTTTTCTGTTTCGGGTGTACTGCACCCAGCTCCATTCTTCTTGCAGATGTCGGGGTGCTTCACCTTACCAACCTCCTGCTCCTACCCCACTTCATGCTGGACCAGACCCCTGCCCCAGGGTCCCTGCCCACCTCAGGCTGCTCCTCTGGAGACTCCGTTCCTACAGCCTTCCTTCTGCTGGCCAGCCTTCCACCATTCCCTGCCCTCTACTGCTCTCCTGCCAGCCATAAAAATATATAGAATATAGAACATTATTTTATGATGTACTATAAAAAAAAAAACCTGGAACTACAAGACACGTGCCAAACCCCGGCAGCACACGCAGGAATGCCTTTGTTCCAGCTGTGGCTGGGCTGTCGGAGTTCTTCCCAGCAGAGTTTGAAGGATTTTGGGGAGAAGAGCCTTGTTTTTCTGATATATTTTGTCTGGCAGCAGCCTCGGTCAGGGCTGTGAGCACTCAGTGACACCCTCAGTCCTGTGCAAGCAGCCTGGCTCTGTCCTATCTCCTAGGTTGCTGCCAGGACTCCCCAAACCAGGGGCACGTGTGGGGGTTGAGGTGTGGGTACAGACAGAGCCTGGAAGCATGAGGAGGAGTGTGGGACAGGGAACTCCTGTTCCTCATCAAGGATGCTGCCTTGTTTACTGCTCCTTAGGTCCTGTCCCTTCTCCCTCTGAGAGCCCTCCCCCTCTTTCCCTGGGGCTGAGCCCCCCCACTCACCGAGAGCCAGCAGTGCAAAGCCCTTGGGTGCAATGCAATCCCTCAGCTCTTTCTAGGGTTTCACTGAAGCGCTGACTCCTGCGCAGATGCTTTAGGGACCCAGTGAGCAGAAACCATCTGTGCTTTGTATCAGACCTGTAAATCACCTGGGGATGCTGTCCCACACCAGCACCCACAGCCCAAAGTGCCAGCCCCACGCCCCAAGGTGCCAGCCCCTCATCCTCATTTCCCTTTCCCTCCTGGGCTGGTGAAACTTTCTTACAAAACCTGCACACCAAGCTCCATAAAAGCCCCAATTCATTCTGCAGATATTTCCTGCGCTGGGGCTTTCAGCAGCATCTGCTGGTTTGAAGTACGCTTTTTATTCGTCCTGGGGGCACCATTACTTTCTGCTTTAGCAGTTTTGCCTGCTCTGTAGTCCCTGCCAGGCTCCATCCACGGAAGAGAAAATTGGTGAAAGAATAATAATTATGATTGTTATAAATATATATTTCATTGTGGTAGCCCTTTGTGCATGTGTTCATCACTGATGAGGAGAGCAGAGGGGAGAGCGGGGGACGCTGTGCTCAGAACAGGCTCCTGAGGGCAGACACTGCATCCTCCCCCAGCCACCCTCCTCCAGAGGCTCCTGCCAGCACAGCCCCAGAAGGTCTCTGGTGGGGTCAGAAAAGCTGGACATCTCTGGAGGTGGGTGCCTGGGACATGCTCTGGGCAGGGTGGAGCTCATCCACGCATTGGATGGTGGAACAAGGGCGAAAGGAGGGAGCAGCTGAGCTGAGATGCTGGGAAGAAAGACTTCCAAAGTGGGACACGGGGAAAAACTGCATCATCATGGCTTATGGCCTCTGCCTCAGTTTCTTGCTGAGTGCCTGCGCTCTTCCATCTGGGGGGAAACACAAAGGACTGGTGATTTCGTCTGCAGATGATTTACATCAGCAACCTGCAGCAAACTTCTCTCATCTGGGAATTATGTGAGCAGGGATTTTGAGAGTGAGTGTAGAGAACTTTCTCCTTCTCTTAAAAGGACATTTCTTCCCCTTCTCCCACCAGCCGTGCATGGCCCCGCAGCCCAAGGGTGCGCCCAGGCGACTGTCCTGACCCTCGCTGCCACTCAGACTTCTACAATTTCATTTCCTGCTGCAGAAAGTCCCAGGTATTTCCTGCAGCCACTCTGAGTTTCCTGGAAGATTTCTTCATTTCACCTCCAGCAGGGTGGCCTGAGAGCAGGACACTCAGAGTCAGGCAGAATGGGGAATGTGGGAAGGCGCTGCGCTAATCAGCAGCTCTTGGCTAATTTTTTCACTGGCCTTTCCACTCGGAGCAGCAGCCCCCTCCCTGCAGATCAGATGAGATAATTATACATGGCCCCTCCCGGTTTTGAAGCTCAATGAATGCAATTCCATCTGTGAGAGAGTCTAATGTCACTGCTGGAGGAGCTTCCCTGCTCCTAGACCACAGCTCCCACCTGAAACCCTCCATGCTGCCACTGGGCCTCACTGGGAAATATGAGGAGAAGGAGCCCTTGGCAGATGCTTGTAGCTATGGAGGGAACTAAGTATCTGAGGTACCTGCTCTTCCCCAGACTCATGTGCTGCAACTCCTCCAGAGGACCTGGTTGCTGTGGTTTGCCTTTGCAGCAAACAGAGAAGAGGTGGGAGAAACCCCACGTACACGTGTTTTACCCTAACGTCTACTCCTACCAGATGATGCTAGTGAAGCGAGACGTCTGGCAGATGCCAAAGCCAGTTTTGGAGACTGACACTGCCACAGCTGGGGTATGAAGGCAGAGGAGCTCAAGTCCAGACAGGATCTGCTGTAAATACATCTTAGAGGATGTATTTAATCTGCTGTGTTGGGAGATTGTCCAGAGCTGGTGTCACACAATACCCACCTCTCCTGCACCTTGGGGAGAAGCTGGCAGGCCACTCCTCCTCTGGCACATCTCAAGCTCCCCTGGAGCCACCACTGCCCTGGCCCTGCTGTGCTCCTCACAGCCCCACACTGTCCCCTTCCAAGCCGGCTGCTGCTCCCTCTGTGCCTGACCCCATCCCAGGGACTCATACTGCAGGGAGAGGCTCACACTTGGTCACCTCAGCTCATGACAAACCACCCCTGAAGCCAGGCCAGATGCTGCTGCCAGCCGGGATGGAGTCACTCTCCGCAGCCTGGGAAGGATGAAAACATCTCAACAGCCACAGCTTGTACAAGGAGAGCACCAGCCGCAAAATCTAGGCTTGGCTTTTCCTTTTCTCCTGTAGAATCGACCATAACCTCTACCAGGACTGTCCTGGTTTGGCCAGAGGCAGAGGAGCTTTCCTGTCCCGCACTGGGGTCACCGGCTCCTTCCCAGCTGCAGGCATCGCTGAGAGGGGAGCCGGCTCTGCCGAGCCAGAGCATCCTGCTGTGGCATCCCTGCACCATGCGTGCCAGACGAGCCTTCCCAAACACCCTGCTCTCCGTCTCCCAATATAAACAGACATTTCCATGGAGAACCCACCGCTCAGCTCAAGGAGCGGGTCAGTGCTGTTTACTGACAGCCTGGTCGTAAGCCCGGGGAGCACCCACACAGCCCAGAGGGCCTCAATTTCCCTTGTTTGCACACAGGGAGACTGTTTCGTATGGTAATTCGTGCTTCAAGAAACGTGAAATAAAATCCATTCTGCCTTTTGCCAGCTGGCATTATCACCATTTCCCTCTGTTCATCCCATCATAACCATCACCCCAGCAACCGCAGCGCATCTCGGGTGAGGATGCCAGCGGCAGGTAGGGAGAGCGCAGGGTCTGCTCCCCCAAACAAAGGATCCCCCCGACGGAGCATCCCAACCGACAGGGAGAGGGAAGGGGCTGCGGGACAGATACGGGAGCAAAGCGGCTTCTCAAGAGGAGAAGCCCAGCAGAGAGCTGGGAGCAGGGGCAGCTCAGGGGCCCTCGGTGCCCTGGGCCCACGCTGCCTCTGCTCTCCCTCCCTGCCGCTCCGTGCCTCCCCCAGCCCCGTCGAGGACCGAGCTCATCCCTTCGGATTTCCAGCCGGGAGCCCGTCTGCAGGGTTTTTTTCCCTCTTTTAAACCCTGCACCGATTCTGTTTCAGATCTCGCTCTACAAATGAGGCCGTCGTCCCCCCAGGGAGCCCCGAGACCCTCCCCATCCCCAGGCTCTCCCTCCCTTCCATCGTCAGCAGCGATGCGGGAGCCGTCGGGACGGGATTCCCGGCAGGACTCGGCAGCCCGGGCGGCGGTTCCCACGGTCTCCGCCTGCCCCCGCGCGGCAGCAGCCGGGACGGGACCGGGAGGGACCGTGCCCTCATCCACACCTGGATGCAGGGATGGATACGGGATGGACCTGCACCAGCATCCAGGCACGGACCTGCACGTGGAGCCACGGCCACATCCACACCCGGGTACGGGGACCGGCGCTTGAACCCATGCGGGGACCTGCTACTGCATCCAGGCATGGATACAGGGATGGACGCACGGCTAGGACCCGCACATGGATACAGGGATGGATGCACGGCTAGGACCCGCACATGGATACAGGGATGGATGTACGGCTAGGACCCACACATGGATACAGGGATGGACACACGGCTAGGACCCATACACGGATACATGGATGGACGCACGGCTAGGACCCACACATGGATACAGGGATGGACACACGGCTAGGACCCACACACGGATACAGGGATGGACACACGGCTAGGACCCACACACGGATACAGGGATGGATGCACGGCTAGGACCCACACACGGATACAGGGATGGATGCACGGCTAGGACCCACACACGGATACAGGGATGGATGCACGGCTAGGACCCACACACGGATACAGGGATGGACACACGGCTAGGACCCACACACGGATACAGGGATGGACACACGGCTAGGACCCACACACGGATACAGGGATGGATGCACGGCTAGGACCCATACACGGATACAGGGATGGACGCACGGCTAGGACCCACACACGGATACAGGGATGGATGCACGGCTAGGACCCACACACGGATACAGGGATGGACGCACGGCTAGGACCCACACACGGATACAGGGATGGACGCACGGCTAGGACCCACACACGGATACAGGGATGGACGCACGGCTAGGACCCACACACGGATACAGGGATGGATGCACGGCTAGGACCCACACACGGATACAGGGATGGACGCACGGCTAGGACCCACACACGGATACAGGGATGGATGCACGGCTAGGACCCACACATGGATACAGGGATGGACCCATGCACAGATCCATGCCAGGATCTACAGCCAGGACATACACACAGATCTAGACACAGACCCACTCATGGGCCCATAGCCAGGACCCACTCACAGACCCACAGCCAGCCCCCCACATGCCTGCAGAGCCAGAGACCTTTGCCTCTGCTGCACCCAAGGCAGAGCTGGGTATAACCCCGGTTTCCACGCTGCATCAGTGACTGGGCGCAACCCATGGGGGGCTGTGCTGCACAGAATGGGCAGGGCTCCTCAGACCCTCAAGATTGCTCTAATCAAATGAACCCTCTGATATGCAAGTGGTTTCATGGTCCTAGCCAGCTGTCCTGGGATGATTTCTGCAGATTTTGCTACTCTACAGTGGCAGAACAGGGTGCCTGGAGCCAGGCAGGTAACACCAACAGGGCAACTCAGCTATGGGGACACATCCTGCCCGCAGCGTGTGAGCAGTGAGGAGACAATGAGGCAAGGAAAGCAGTCAAGATGGATTCCTCAAGAAAAAATCATGTCAAACCAATCTCATATTTCTTTTTACCATGGATCAACAACCTTGAGAATGGAGAGAAGAAGGAGTTGTCCTACATTTTGTCTTCAGTGCTGTTTGATGTTGTGTCTCATGGCACACTTGTGAGCAAGGGAGAGAAAAACTGAAATGATTATGAACTGGGTGCTCCCTGCACTGATGGAGAAGTTCTCCAGTGCTCCTGACAGGCTGCAGGCATGCACGGAGCAGGATTTCAGAAGGGTTGGCTCTGGGCTCATGCATTCATTAATGGCTCAGCTGATAGAATGAGAGGCTGCCTATTTGTTTTGCATATGTGATGGAGCAAGAAGGACACAGGGAAAGGATTTGAATTTGAAATGATCTTAATAAACAGGAGAAACATTCTTGGGGGAAAAAGGAAGCGCAGGAGTAGATGCAAAGTTCTGTCCTTAGGAATAATTAAATACATGGGAACAGAAGGGGAACTGGGAAAGCAGGCTCTAAGAATTGCAGTGGATTTCAAGCTGGGCAGGAATCCACCACAGCCCCCTGAGAGAGAAAGCCAAACGTCCTCTGATGTGCCCAGACATCATCAGCACTTCTAAGACACGTGGAATACAGGCTTTCCTCTGCTTTTCCCTGGAGACACGGCACAAAGAGCAGTTTGGGGCAGAGCAATTTGAGAAAGACATGGGAGAAGGCTGGTCAAGAATTAGGAGAAGAACCTGAAAGAAACGCTGAACCACTGGGGAGTAAACTGAGGAGGGAACAGAATCTTCTTCAAAGACGTAAGACTGGAGCTCGTACCCACCATACATCAGTCTGAGTCCTCTAACTTCAGCTCATCCTGCCAACGGCTCCTATCTGTGTTGAGAACCAGCCTTCTGGTGGCCTCCAGAGCTGAGCTCAGCTAGGTCTGTCCCCACAGGCAGTTGCATCTGTCCCTGCCCCACACTCCCAGAAGCCCATGAGCAGCAGAGCCCCACGGCCGCACACCCAGGAAGGACCCGAGGACCAGACCAGCAGCCAAGGGAGGGGCTGGAATGCCAGGGTCCCCAGGGGACCCTTATGCAAGGTGCTCAGCTGGAGCAGTCAGCAAAGGAAGATTAAATAGCCAAGTAAAGTTGCTTTGCCTCTTATCAAAAATTTGTTGTTCTCCCCTTTGCTCACAATGACTCACGCTCTGCTAGAGCGCTTTCCCCTGATCATCTGGGATATGTTACTGCCTTAATCCCCACTCCTTCCTTACAGATGTGGATTCTCCTGGAATGTCCTCCTCCTCCTTTCCAGTGTTTCTACTTCTCAGGTGTCCTCAGACCTGGTAACAAAGCATTTCCCTGAGCAGGCGTGTGCCCAGCTCCTAGGAACACTGTAACCCATGTCCTGGTACCAACACTGGCTCTGCTCCTTGCTGTCCCTGGTCTGCCTGCGTTGCATCGCTTCCCTAGACAATTCCCAAGGCACGAGCACCACCCTGCAAGGGGAAGGTGGGAGCAGGCTGGGCCAAGTGCTCGGTCCTCTTGGGGTGGATCCTGCCAGGAGAGGGGTCGTGGCAGTACCTGGAAGTGGGTGTTTGTCCTGTGAACAGCAGGGCTGGAGTGGACACCAAACAGCCTTGCAAGAGTGAGAAGCAACCAGGAGCCACAGTGGGATGTGGGAAGCCTCAGTCATCATAAGCGTGAAAGGAGAGAGGATATTTGCCACCAGGTGTGATGCTTAGGTACACCAGTGGTGAGAAACCACCTGCAGTCCCACCTGCTCTAAGCACCCAAACTCACCCTCCCTGCCACGAGCATCTACCATGAGCACCTATCACAGTCATTTGTGCTTTGACAAAGCAGCCCAACCCTTTGGGAGGAGGATGCCCACAAAGTCTCCCCACTTTTCCAGAAGCCAGTGGTCTGTCCATGCCCATCCCCGCCTGCTGGCCCCAGCTCTGCCTGCGTGGGCTCTCGTGTGGGTTTCAGAGCTGCCCTCCTCTCCTGGGCCAGTTTAATTCCAGCCTGTAGAGGGGAGGAGAGAGGACATTCGAATTCAAAGCAGGGAGCACAGATTCATTGGATCTCCATTAGCAGCTGCCAGCTGGCATTTCAGAGGGTGCATCACACACCCCTCTGTTTGGTGAGGTTTAATTTACCTGTCTCAGAAAGCCGTACGTCTTTCAGAGCCTGGGACAGTGGGGACTCGAGGAGGCAGCAGAGCTAAATCAGATGCCAAATACTGATTCCTCTGCATGTCCCCGGGGACTGACAGCTAGAGTTACTTTCCCCATCTGTCTTGCCACATGCGGCCTCCGGAGAGGATTCACGCTCCTGCAGCTAACAGTGAAGACAGCAAAAGGACAAATGCTTTCATTTCCAAGCATATGAATTTTCTGTTCAGGTATTTCTGGAATGTGCTGCATTCGGGGAAGGTGTTTTGTTCGTCTCCGTAATGGGATGTAGCGGCTGCACTTTGCTGCTGCTGCAACAGGCCTCGCGTTGTGCTGATGCTTTGCTGCACGTCACCAACAGCTGGACAGACTCAGGGCATCTTTCAGAGTGTGTGTGTGCTTTGAGATCCTAGGAAGAAAAAAATACTGTGAAAGATTGTATTTATTGCCCCTTGCACTCTTGCACTTACACTGAGCAAGCTCAGAGGCTGGATGGGTTGGCCAGAAACTTGGGACAGATCATAAAATCCTTTTTTTTTCCTAGACGGAATATATCTTCATGGGAACGAGTCCGGTATTAATAAACAGTCAACTAGCAGCCAAGTTAGTTGTGTTAACTCAGAAAAAGTCGTGAGGTCATTGTGAATCACTGGGAGTCTGGGACGCGGGGGCAGAAACCAGCTTGGAAAAATAGTAGATCAGGCCAAAACCTGGAACCGAACCCTTCTCTTTCATTGTGGTTGGAACTATTTAACAGTTTATGCTCTCCACATTACTTTTCCATTTCAAGCTCCCAGGAAAATGGGAGGGGAACACCCAGGTACCTCAGAAACTGTCCTGGCCCGAGGGGGATGCTGGAGGCAGAGGCAGGGGGCATCGGGCAGGTCTGGGGTCTGCACCCCCAGGCAAAGTCCCCAAGGGGAGGCAGCGCCCTGCCTAGCTCGATGGGTGCCAAATTGAGCTGGAAGTAAAACCCCAGCTCCAGGCTATCCTGTACTTTGGGGGAGCTCATCCCCAAATCCAGAATATGCAGCCTGAACTTCTCTCCGCTGCTTAGCCTCCCCTGCACCCAAAGGGGTCTGAATCACATCTCCTCAGTGGCTACAGATCCATACTCCTCCCAGAGCCCATGAGTTTTGTGGTGCCACCAGTGACAGCCAAGAATGGCACAGGCACTGCCTGGCCCCTGAGCCAGGAGTGTCCCCAGGGGCTGGTTAAAGCTCACGATGAGCTCTGGAAAGGCATTGCCAGGAATCCCCATCTTTGCTTCAGAAATGCTCCCCGGTAATCCTGGAGCAGTGCAGGTTAATTCATCTTCTTGTGGGTGAAAATCGAGAAGGAATATATACACTTTCAAACTGTCAGAGAGCAAACTCATTGGATCAAGCACCTGGAAATGCCCCACATCCCTGTTTTATTCAGCACTGATTTGCAAGTCCTCACAGTCAGGACGATATTGAAACTACTCTAGTTCCCAGTGATGGTAAAACCAGGGCTTACAGACCTGGAGGAGACTCGCCTGCATCCCTGCCAGCTTGACTCCCACCGGGCTTCTTGGAAGAGCAGGGAATAATCCCACAAAGAATGAGCTGAAAAGCAAAATATTCACCCTCCTTTGTTTTCACTTCCACCAGCTGATGTCTTCCTCTTCTCTAATTCCTGAAAGGCTCTCATTGTAATTAACATCGGAGGAACATGTGAGCAAGAAGATGCTGCAAGCTCCTCAGCAGCAGAAGCAGTTGAGCAGATAAACCCGCAGGATGCTGAGACTGTGCTCGAGTAATACCATCCTCACGGCTCTCGTCTGCCTGGCACGAGCCCGGGCATGGTGCGGGGATACTCCCTCTCCCCAGTGTCTCCCTCTTTGCAGGCACCTGGGCTCCTCACAGCCGAAGGTTCGTGTTCTCTGCAGCCCGGCCAGGCCCCTTGGCTTCACCAGCTGCTGCTGCTCCCCCATCCCCGGGGTCTTGTTCATTGCAGGTACACCTTTTATTGGATTTTCTTAAATTAAACCTATGATCCCATATTATCTGACCTGGCTCTGAAATCTCCCAGGCATAAGTAAGCTCTGCTGTCTCAGCTTTCCATTTACATGTTTATTTACTGCCTTTCAGATCACCCGGTTTGCACTGTGCAGCCTCTGATGAATAAATAACCAGTGCCCTTGTAGGGCAGATTGATTAAATGTATTTAATTAATGAGCCCGGCTCCCCTTGAGGACTCTCTCCTCTAAAATACTGAAACCAGCCTTTTGTATATGACACCACCAGGACCCATTGATTTGCAGCGATATGAAAGAGGAATCATTTAGTAACTTCATTGATGCTGTAACAAGGGCATCCCAGGGGATGGAAAGGCTGCCGGGGGCTGGGTCACAGGCGGCTCTCGTATGGCTCTGCTCCCCATCACTGCTCAGCTGCAAAGATCCCTCTTTCTGCTGGTGGGGGCTCTGTCCTCCCAGCAGGCACATGGGGACTGGAAACAATGGGGAAGGAGCAATCATCCTCCTAGGGGAAAAATAACATGTTGCAGTTCAGAAGGTGCTGGCTCCTTCACTGAGGTCAATAAGCAAACAGAAGTTCAGGTGAACAGGCAGGGATCTGTAGGAGAGATGTACAGAGGTGTTGCTGGAAGGCGAGGGAGCCACACTGAAGGAAGGCTCGTAATCCATCTGGAACTACCACAGGAAAAGGCACGGAGGGAAGACTTCAGCATGGGCTCACGTCAGAATCGTTTTGACTCGTTTCCTAGAAGATGAAGGCATTATAGTTGGGCAGGGGCCAGCTGAAGGCTGTGGTGATGGGGCATCTGGCTGTGCAAAGCCGGGTGTGCCAGGAGGGAGCTACCAGCTTGTGCAAACAAAGCAGCTTGAAGATTCCCAGGCACCAAGGGGAACCATGCGGCAGGGATACTCACACCTGGAGGCCTGCAGGAGAAGAAATGCTGGGACAGGACTGAGGAACCGTCCCTGGGCTGGGATGGAGAGGGCCAGCAGGGACAGCTGAAGCAGCTGTGCACTAAGGACCATGGGGCTGAAGGGGATGGAGTGGCTTCTGCTCGTAGGTGTGCGGTCAGGGTACCCAAGCAAGCTGCCTCCCCTCTCCCCAGCTTTCCCTGGTTGAAGGGAGGGGTTGCCAGCCCCTCACCTTGCTGCTCACCTCACCCTGCCATGCTCAGCAGTGTCCTAGAGAAGATGCCACATGGGTTTATTAATTAGCGCATTAAATTATTGCAGAAGCTAATTGAGTCCCACACGCTGCCCCTCCAGCTCCCTGCCCACTGGCCAGCAGCTTGGGGTGGAAGATACAGCATTACGAAGGATCAGTAGCGTGCAGCTAATTAGCTGCCACTGGGAGCATCTGATGCCAAATGTGCCGCGCGTCCTCCATGCCGCCTGACGCCGCCGTCTGCCAGGCTCATCGTGGTGACGACCATCAGGTTTTAATTAGTCTCAAACACGATTCCTGTCACAAACACTCTGCTGGGGGTTGTTTGCTTTAATTTGATCAGGGACAGGCAAAGAGGGGGGGAAGAAGGAAGGTAATTAAATTTGACTAAAAATCTTGGAACACCATTAAAGCTGATGTCCTCATTTGCATAATCCGCTACCCACAGTGCCCCAAACTTGTAGGAGAGAAGATGGGGATGGAAAACACAATCCTGGCTCGCTTTGGGCAAGACAGGAGCTGTGGGTAAAGTGGCTTAAGCCCCGGCACCTGGGTTAAGTGGTTAAATACCCTCATGGGTGTGTTTCCTCCTCCCCAGCCTGAGGCTCACCAGAGGGACTGCTTGGAGCAGCCTGGGATGCGAAGCCTGGGTCCTGGTCTGAGCAGCAGGGTGCCAGTTTGTGCTGTGGGAAGGAAAAGGGGCAGAGCGTGGGGCAGTGCAGCGAGGCAAACAGAGCTAGTGGTGACTCCAGATCCCAGCCTTGGGATTGCTGGGGGTCTTGGACCTGTGTGTTCAGTCCCTGGCACAAGGACAGCTAAGATGCTGGTGGGTATAAAATCAATCAGACTGTGCATTTCTACTCTCATCCCTCCCTCTGTGTGGCCTCAAACAGCTCCTTTTGTCCCTTGGTACTTCTGTTTCCATACTTGTATTTCCTTGTTTAATACAGAGAAAATACTATTCCTAATTTCCCCGCTTGGCTGTCCATAAAGCAATTATCTGATAATTATTTCCGCTCATTGGCAAGTTAGTCCTAATGATGTTTGCTCACCATCTGATTGTTATTGCAAACACGGCTTCTGCGAGCAGAGTCAAAGATGTGATTGTGTGGACTGTTTCTGGGAGAAGGAGGTTTTCCAGGCAGGTGCTTTGTTTTATTGAGGGATCGTGGCCAGGGCTGGAATCTGTGATGCAGTTAGGATTTTCTGGTTGTATAAATAAAAGCATAAAGGTGATAAGCTTACACGGGGCCTTGACGACTGGGAACGGAGAGAAAACATGGCTGTGATGATTGATAGAATTCAACAGTAAAAATCCTGGGCAGGTGGGAAAGAAATGCTGGCAGGAGGAGGGAACGGGAGTGTTGAGGGAGTAGGAGATATCTCCTGTCTGTCCCTGGGACATGCACTTACAGCCAGACAAGGTCCCCTGACTGTTTGAGGCTGGAGTACCTGCCCTGACCCCCAAAGCCACCAGCAGCAGGTGCAGGACACGGGGCAGGGTGATGCCCTAGAGCTCTGGCCCCTGCCAGCGTCTGCTGAGGGATGCTGCTCCCGGGCCCTGCTGCCTGAGTCGGCACTTTAGGACATTTCTTGGAAATGATTGATTCTCCTCTCACCGCAGCCATCCTTTTTCAAGCCCTGGAGACTGTTTTGCAGTGCTTGAGAAATGCTATCAAAGGTCCTTCTGCTTGATTTTCTGTGAGCAGGGCTTTCTACCAAGGGCCCTGGGGCATCAGAGGAAGGCAATCATCCCCACCCCATGCAGGACTTTCCTGCAGAGGATTCACCCACCACTCTTGGCTGTCTAATGGCACACAGATTTTTCTTACACAGCTCCCTGTGCAGGAGCTGTGGGGGCAAGAAGAAGTGAGGAGAAAGAGTAGAGTGGGCTAGAGTGCACAACACCCAAATGGTTGCTGTGGATAACAGAAAACTAGAGAGAAGATTGACTTCAGCTTCCAGGTGAGCTCTAGAGAAAGGAGAAAGCCTCAGTTAGAGGCACATGTCTACCCAAAGTAAGTGAGACCAGCTCTTATTTGGCTGGGTGATAGAGCCCACCCTTTGTAACCTTGCAGTTAAAGGCAGCCCAGCAGTCCACTTTCTCCCTGGTCTCTGCTGTGACATTTGTATATAATGATCTGTCCTTGCACCCTTGAAGTTCCAGAGTCTTGAGCTGCCAAAGCAGCTGAGGGCGTGGATACCCAAGGGTGCCCCTTAATAGTGTGTGCATCGGAGCCCCAGGAACTGCTGGAGAAATCCATAGCTTTGCAAAACAAGTCCAGATTTGCAGAGGTAAGAAGACCTGGAAGTGGCCAAAGGAGCAGCCAGAGGCAAGAGGAAAATCATGTTGGTTCCCCAGGAAAGCCCAGAGCTGGCTTAATCATTGTCCAGACTTGGTGGCCTTCAGGGAGCAAATTTTCCTGGGCTTGAAAATGTGGATTTTCCCATGTTGGTGTCTTATAAACAGTCCTCAGCACGCTGTCTCTCAAGATGGTTAAAGTGGAACATTTGACCCCTAAAAAGCAGCACAGCTCAGTATTTACTTATAAAATCCAACATCAGGACAAGATGTTGCCATCAAACTCGCTGCCTGCTTTAAGGTTGGCAATTTCACACGGTTTCAGCGCTACAACTGGAAAGCAAAGGCCCAGATATCTTCCTGTAATTTGTTCTGCCAGGATCTGCAGCAGTAAGAACCATGTAAGTCTGCAGAATATGGAAGAAACTGCCAAGTGTGCCAGCTTAAAGAGCTTTAGCAATTTGTTCCGCTTCTCTACAGCTGTTGCGCAGCCCAGAGCAGCGAGAGGCTGCCCCACCTCCGCTCCAGCTGGGCTCTGGTCAGACTGGTTCTGTTCTTCTCGGAGTTTAAACCATCCAGGAGTGGGATAATTATTTCATGTTGATGTGTATAGCTTGCAACTGTGTTCTTGCCCAGCTCAGGGAGCTTTAGCTGATGGGTTTTGTGCTTCCCCCGGCTCTGAGGCTCAGTGATGGCAATGCCAGTTGGTAAAGGCTCCTCAGAGATCAAGGGTCAGAGCTGCAAATGCTGACTCAAGTAATGCTAGTGTTTCTCTCTACCTTCAACCATGCATTTCCCTTTATGAATTCTTATTTTGGGGGGAGTCCAGCCCCGATAATGATTCTGTTTTCTACTCCCTGGATCCCTGCCGAGGGAATATTGTGCTCTCCCAAGGACTGCCCCACGGCAGAGGTGATCTTTCTGGTGATGGAGATTGAGCCCAGCCTGGCTACCACCCTGACCACAGACTCTGCACGGAACAGCCCAGCGTAGCAGCACAGTCCTTGCACAGATGCTGCATTCAAACAAGAACTACACGGTCAGAGGGGTATTGGACTCCCATGTGCCAGCATTTACCCTGTTTCACAGAGCATGAGTAGACAGCAGCCTCATGCAGCGAGGAAATGTTCTTTGCTCCTGTTCCGTGGTAGTAATTGCTAAAATTTCCACCAGCATTGAGGGTTTTCAACCTCAAATGGCTTTGCAGCCCACAGAATGAAATTAGCAGCAGCGAAGCACGGCCACATCCAGAGCAGCACGCAAACCGCGGAGGGAAGCAGAGCTCAGCTGAGACTGCGGAGGAGAACAAGCAGGGTTTCTGCCCAGCTGGAGCTACCACTCCTGCTAACCTCTTTACACCACCAGGGTTGGAGTTTATTAAAGAGTGCAACTCAGCCAGACCTGCAGCATGAATCTCATTAAGCAGTGGAGCGCGAGCATGCCCTTGCTCTGGAGAAAGACTTTGTCTCCTTCTGTTCCCAGGTCTTTCCCCTTCCAGCAGAGACCTGTCTGACTTCACTTCCCTCCAGGTTTTGGGAAGATCAGTGCAATCTCTTTTTCCAGCACAATAAAAAGTGATAATGCACTGGATAAGTGTAGAACAACATGAAACTCCGTGGGGATTCACACATGGAGGGTAGCAGCTTCCTGCTGTATCCCCAGCAGTGCCTGGATGTGGCTCTGTCAGGGCAGGAGGGAGCAGGAGTTGGTTAGAGGTGAATTAGAGCAGCTGCAGGTTGCAGTGTTTCAGTGTTGCCTGGCTTCTTGGGGAATGGGGTGATGCTCTCATTGCTTTCCCAGGGGCTTTCAGATGCTGCCTCCAATTCCCCCTTTGCAGTTTCATATAAAGTCATTAATTTCAATTTAACTGACACAGTTGTTTCTGGGAGGTGATGACTGCTCCAGCTTGGAGAAGCGGATGAGGCAATGTGTATGTAGATGGCCTGTCCATGGGGAAGATCCTGTACAAATGTCTGTGTTGTTCATTATTACTGCATCTTCTTGCAGTTCAGCAGGGGAAACATTTCTCCTGCCCATTTTCTTGTTGCTTGGCAGGCTCTCAAACCTGCAACCTTCACCCTCTGTGTCCTCTTCTGCCAGCTAATAAATGAATTTTTTGGAGGAAGTTGTTTTCCAGTTCACTGCCTCCCGCTCCTTTTTGCTGTTAATGTGACTGGTAATGGGGTTGATCTTTGCCCGTGTTCCTTTTTTACCTTAGAAATCTTCAGGTAAAGTTGTCTTCTCTCTGATTGCCCTCTTCTCCAGCCCCCTTCTGCCTGGAGAGTGCCTCCAAGGACGGAGGATGAATGCAGAGACGAGCTGGGGAGCTGCAGATAGATCATCTGTGCTTTCAAGTGGGCTGATCCCTCTGGAGCCCTGCTGGGACCACTCTGTCCCATGGGATGCATGACAAGCCCTTCTCCAGGCTGGGTGCAGGGAGCCCAGACTGAGAGGAGCTGTGCCCGTCAAGGGCATCGATGTGGTGCTGGCAGGGAGGGGAGCGCTGCACGAGTTCACAGCATTTTCTCTTGTGCATGAATGAACACGTTTATCAGAAAAGTTCTGCTGGCCCAGGGTCAGGCAGTAAGGAAGCCTGAATTTCCTTCTTGTCCTTGAACCAGATGATATTCGTGCAGCAAGGATGCTGAAGCCATCATGCTGTCAATGTGACTGCTGCACCAGGCGGGCAGCACTGGCTTTGCCTGCCGAGGGCTGCAGGATTTGACCAGGGATGGATTGCATGCTTCCAGCATCTTGCCTGCCTGCAGATCTTGTCCTTCATGTCTCACCAGTATCTCCCTGTTCCTGTAGGTCTTCTAGTCCATGTGAAGTCAGCTGTGGGTGCTTCCACCACCTCCTCTGAAGATGTGAGCAGACCCTGTGCCTGTCACTGGCTGGTGAGGCGTTGGCAGGGAAGGGTGGGAGATGCTGGGCAGCACCAGATGCTGCACCCACAGCCCAGGGATGTTTCAAAGGCTGCTCTGAGTTTGGCTTTGAAGATTTGGAGCTTT
Organism: Clamator glandarius; assembly: GCA_033459285.1. Classification (NCBI taxonomy): domain Eukaryota; kingdom Metazoa; phylum Chordata; class Aves; order Cuculiformes; family Cuculidae; genus Clamator; species Clamator glandarius. The sequence continues at coordinate 708,065 of JAUNZM010000180.1, read as the reverse complement.
ACCTGGGACCATCCATGGTCAGGGCATAGTGCTACTGCTGGCTCTGATGTGCTCAGGTTTGGGTGGGAGGGGAAACCTGCCTCCACCTTTGGCAGGAGAGTGAGGATGGGCAGGGGGGTGGGAAGGGACTGCTGACTTAGGGAAAGGCAAATCAGCTCCACATCTGGTGTAGCCTTGTCCTCTGTAGGTGATTTCTCCAGCTGCTGAATGTGTTTCCATATTGTAATACTGAACTACAGCTGCTCTGCTGAGCTCATCGCCCGGCTCCCAGGCTGGGAGCAGGGCAGTGAGCTCTGACTGCTGTTAGATGGATGAACAGACCCAGCAATGGCCCCAGACTAACAATTTCATCCAAGTGATAGAGTCCCAGAGCAGCCCCATCAAGCACTGTGACGAAGGCAGAGGCTGCCTGCACCTGGCTGAGAGCAGAGCTGGGTGCGTGGGGTGTCCACGTTGACCCCTTCAGCACCCGTGGGAGAGCGAGGCCAGTGTTTGACTCACAGCTCCTTGTCTCGGATGCAGGCGGAGCTTCACCTCATATGGATGGGGAAAAGCACCAGGGGAGCCAAGTGTGAGTGAGAACCAAGGGGTTCACACAAGGAATTATTCCAGCAGAAAACAAAGCAAAAGGGAAGAGCTGGCTTGGTTTGCTCTACCATGACTTCATTCCTGGAGCATCAGAACCAGCACTGGTGAGGAAGATGCTGTGTGCTGCTGTGCCAGAGAGGAACCTGGTGACTGCAGACCTAGCCAAAGAGGTTGGGCTTTTAAACCCCTGGGATATAAATCCACGCCACACAATTGCACGAGTCCTCTCTGAGCCCTGTGGAACTCTGTACCCTAATATATTGCTGGGTTTTGCAGCCCAGAGGTTTAAAGTGTGTGGGGAAGCATCCAAGAGTCGTACATCACCATTGTGTGGCCTCACAAGCTGGATGGAGGTTGCTGCCAAAGGGCAGCAGGCGAAATATTTTGGCTCATTAACAAAGCTCATGTTAAGAAATACAGTCTTGGTGTGAAGATACTGACAGCCCACAGGAGCCTGAGGGAGGAATGCTGGAAGGCTCTGAGAGTGCAGGAGGTTGTAGGAAAGCACGTTGACAGGACGGCAGGCGGGGGGCACGGTTCCTTCTGCTGGTTGAGAGCCAAAGCGAGGAACGGGCCATGGATCTGCCCCAGAGAGGAGCCAGAGGAGCCAGCTGGAGGGAGCAAGGGGCAATGAAATGTGGAGTGTACGTAGAAGGATGTGGATGTACCCTGGCTCCTCCTGGCTTTCTGAGGGGAGCAGGCTCTGCTGCAAGGCTGCACTGGAAGGGGTATGAGATGTGAAGTGGGATGTCTTTCTGCACCAGCTGCAACCCTGTCAAGGTGCTTCCGTGCTCCCATTCCTGATGGAGCATCTTCAGCCAGGTCCAACATCAACATTCTGACCCTGCACCTTCAAGCCTCTGCTGCCCAGATCTCCCCATTTTGCCTACAAGCCACAGAGACCCCTGTGGAGGTTCAGGAAATTCCTGAGGGCAGGTTCCTCGGCTCCAGCCCATCGTTTGCTGTCAGGGGCTGTACTGTGGTGTGCACACAGCTTCACAGAGGGGCTGGGGGCTCCTGCAGAGGAAATGTCATCGCTCCCTGAAAGAGGAGCTTTGATTTGGAGCTTTGTTTTTTATCCCTGGCTGCAGGTTTGAAGGCAATTTGGCATCCAGCAGCAAATGCTCAAGCTGGAATATCAGGGCAGAAAAGTGGCTTTATCTCCTGACACCGAGCCCCCGTCTAGTCCTCAAGACCAAGGTGAGTGCTTTGAACTGCAGCAGTGGAAGGGCAGGGTGTGCATGGTGGGGACAGGGAGCCCCAGCTAGCATGGGGATGTGGACAGGGGGACCACTGTGTCAGTGGGAGAGAGATAGGTCCCTGCCCACAGCCCACCCACACCCCAGCGCACCAAACCCAAGTACCGTGAGGTGTGCTGGGATGAAGGCTCAGGGCTGGTGTCTACCTGGTCCCCTCTGGGGCTGCATCCCCGTGCCGGGATGGATGGCTGGAACATGCAGCGCAGGGATGGGGCAGAGAGTCCGCGGATGTCACCCTGGGTCATGTCCATTGGCCGCCAGACACGAGTGGGTGCAGGCACCGACTGCAAATCCAGCAGAGGGCCCTCTAGGGGACGAAGCATCTTTCTTCCTCCTCCTACTGCTTCTCCTCCTCCTCCTTAGGCTTGTCCTGGGCTGTACACCCGGGATGCCCCACCAGCCCAGCTCCAGGGGTGGGGAGTGCAGGTGAAGGGCTGCATCCTCCTGGGTGAAGGACGAGATTCATTTCTTTCTTTTCTATCCTCACCACGCACATCCCCTTGCTGGATTTGGTGTGCCGAGCCCACGCAGGCTGCGCGATGCTGCAGGGGAGCCCAGCTGCTGCTGCTGCATCAGTGCGTTTCCCGGCCCACGATGGAGGCACAATTTATAGCTCGCCATGGACCAGCGACAACCTGTAGATTCCCTGGTGCCTGCGCTCCCGGGATGTGCCGGTGCCTTCGTGGACATTAGCAGGAGAGGACCCACAGCGTCCCCACGCTCCCTCTTCTGCCAGCAGCCCCGCCCGTGGCTAAGCCTTCTGGGGCCAGGGCTGCCCTGCCAGCAGCTGCAGACATGAGGCTGCTCCTCATCCTCCTGCCATCGCTGCTCTACGCTGCTACAAGTAAGTGGCTGCCTCTGCAGGTCACAACATCCCAAATGGGAAGGAAATCGGGGCGTGTGACTGGGCTGCTGGGAGGGTGCAGCAGATTTTACAGCAGGGTTTCAGTCCTGGCTCGTGCCAGAGGGGTGCTGGCTGCCTGGACACAGCCGTCTTCCACCAAGAAGTGCTGTCCAGAGAGCAGAATTTTGTGTGCCCAGTAACGCTGCTCTCTGTGCCGCTTGCAGTTCGCTTTTCTCAGTGTCCCCATCACCTGCAGACCCAGACAGAGCTGCAGACCACGGTTCTGCCTTTTATTCAAGAGAAGAGAGTGTGAGCCTGGGAGCAGAGGGGGAGTTGGATACAGCCACGGTGTGGATGTTACGGTCTGCGAGGGGAGGGAGTGGTGGACAGAAACCAGATTGAAAAGTGACACTGTTTGCTGGCAGATAGGAAAGAGGATGGTGGAAATGTAGGAGCTCTGCGATGTTTCCACTTCAGTCTGATTTATTGTGGTTTACTTTTGTGGATGGCAACCCAAACTGTTCCTTCCTCGCCTGCCCTGAGGGAGAAAGCAGGGTTAAACTTTTCTCTCTGATTAGTTAATGGTTAGGCTGCATGGGAAATGTGAGAGGGATTGGGTGCAGGTATGGGAAATGTAAGTGGATGAGGTGCAGGTGCTGTGAGAAGGGGGCTGCGGTCCTGGGCAGGGGTGATGGGGATGCATCGCGGGGCAGAGAAGCTGGGCACTAGGGATGAACGGGATGGGAGCTGCATCACCCCTGGTCACATTCAGCAGCTCCAGGGCTCTGCTATCAGACCTTGCTGGTTGCCTTCACAGACATAGATGATGTGACTGCAGGCGCATTTCATCCAGCCCCTTGGTTTCCAGAGAGTTTGGTCACGGCTGTTTTCCTGGTGGTGCGTGGGCTTCATTTACACTCTTGGGTGGCCCTCGTAAAAGGTCGAGGCAGATGTTGAGCTCAACTGTGGCTGCATTCAGCCGCCTCCTCTGTCCATGCTTCCTTTGGTGGCAGGAGGGTCACGCCACACCAAAGAGCCCGTGCCCATCCCACCCCACCTCTGCCAGGGAACAGTTGTTTATCTAACAGGCTAAATCATAAAAAAATCACCTGTTTTTTCAGTGTTCGACATTGTCTCAAACACACTTTTCCTCTGCTGTGATTCTTTTACTATTCCACCATCTCCTGTGCTGTCTCAGGTTGGGTCCCTGGCTCCTGCCCTCCCCGGTCACTAGTTTCTCTGGCCCCGAGTGGGGTTAGTGCAGGACCAGGTCATGTAGGGGTGGCTGCAAAGCGACCACTTTGCTGTGAATCCGTGGGCTGAGCATCATTCCCCCAAAAAACAGAAACTATGCATAAACACAGACATGTATAAATTTCTCTCTAAGTATTTACGTAGCTCGATGTGCAGCTACACTCTCTGCAATAGGGACCTGGAGGCCCTGAAAGGGTTCCCGCTGCCTTCTTTGAGTCCTGCATAAATTCAGACTGAGAAAACAGCCCAAAACCTGTGTGACATGATAGCATGCAAGAGAGAGCCTCCCTGGATAACTAGAAATGGAACTGAGACAGGAAAAAATCCCTCTGGCAGGACTCGAGCAGGGTTGTCCGGGCAGGGATTCAGGCAGCGCACACTGCGTGCATCCAGCTCAGCAGCGAGTGCAGAAAGTGGTGCTTTTCTAGCCTAATGGGAAACTCCTTCTGGTCCAGGTCTGCCCTAAAATCCCACTGGTGAGGATGGGACATCCATGGATCCCTCTGACTGTCATGCATTGCCAGCCCCCACCAGCCACCCCTGCATCCATTCCTGCCACAGAGCTTGCCATGGGGTGGCTAATGGGGTGTGCGTGCAAATGAGGCAAAGTACTTTTAATTACTACATGCACCATTAGCCATTAATAGCCTGGCAGTTGGAGAAAACCCCAAGCAAGACCTGCCCCCCCCCCAGCCATGTTCCCTGGTGCTGGGTGGCTGCTACTTCTCAGGGTCCTGCTCAGAGTGCGCTGCAGAGATGTGGAGCTGGATCTGAAGCATGGCTCTGCCGTGGCTAATTGCAAGATGTTAACGAACAAGGCCCCAGCTCACCATTGCTGATGGAAAGGGCTCAGCCTGGACAGCTTTGCCCCAGAGACTAGGGCTCTTGCTCAGGGATGGGGGGGGTCTGAGGGCTGGGGAGCAGGGGATGGGGTGGCTGGTTTGTTGGAGCTCTCCATTGCCACTCACTCCTCAGCAGCACTGCCTCTGCCTGGGTCTCCTGGCTCCAGGGCAGCAACTTGAAATCTAAAGATGCTCTGGAAGCAGCGGTGTGGATCCCCCTTCTCCCTTGGGGCATGCTCGTGTCTCCTCGGAGGTCTCCAGCACCCCATAAGCTCATGCTTGCTCCAGCTGGAGCACAGGGTCACAGGGCATCGCTGTGGTGATGCTGGTTTTTAGCAGAACTGGCGCCCTTCACCTCCCCCTGGCCCTGCTCTGCTCCAAAAGCCACCAGAGCTGGGCACAAAGCAGGATGCAGCTGCAGGAGCTCAGCACCCTGAAGGCAACAGCGCAGCATCTGCAATGGATCCAGGGGTAGAAGGTGCTGCCCTAGTGTTGAGCATCTCCCCTTCCTTGGGCAGAGCCTCCCCTGATCAGCTCGCAGCAGGACAGGCACGAGTGTCCCTTGGGGCAGTTTCCCTGCGGCAACCTCTCCGTCTGCCTGCCCCAGGCCCTGCACTGCAACGGGGAGGACGACTGCGACAACGGGGCTGATGAGGAGAACTGCGGTAAGCAGCAACCCCCTCGCAAGAGGGGATCCGTCAGTGTAAGAAACCCCCAGACTTGGGAACACTGGGGTCTGGGACAATGAGCGCATTAAGAGCAGAGCTTACTTTCCCCTGGGAAGCGTGAGCAGTCCTGCTCTTTCCTGGCTCTTACATCTGCACACTGTCCTGGCACAGTGGCCACGATGCCCAGTGCCTCTAACGGTGGCCCCCTCTGTGCCCGCAGTGGATGACAGCGGCTGGTTGCAGGTCCTGGGTGACATGCTGGTTACAAGGAGCAGTAGTGTGGCAGTGGAAGAGGAGGGTGATGCCTGCTGTAAGCCGTCCTCCCCAGGTCCACGGACCCTTCTGTGCCCCACGTGTCCCCCAACCCTGCACTGGCCCCCCTGCCACCCCCTCAGCGCTGCCCCTCCGCTTGCTCACAGGGCTGGAGCTGTTCCCAGAGCGGTGCCAGTGCTGGGGAAGCACCGTGGACTGCACCGAGCAGGACCTCAGCGCCGTCCCCTGGGTCTCCTCCAATGTGACCAGGATGTGAGTAGCAGTGGTTGAACGCACCTTCTCCACCAGGAGATCCGGGAACGTGCAGGAAAAGAAGCTTAGAGAGAAGGGAGTGGAATCCCTGGCTTTCACTTGTCCCTGGATCCAAAGAAGTAGAAATGCCTTTCTGTGCTCCCTGCCTTCACAGCCAAGCCTCCAGCCGCGATGCACTGGCTCGGTCTGTCAGTGTGGTTGAGGCTTCTGCATGTGAAACAAGAGCTAGGAAGGGCGGAGAGTGTGGAAAACCTCATCTGCAGCAAATAATGCCTGCAAATTGGGAGGGCAATTAGAACCGGAGCACTGATGAACAGCAGCTGCCTCCCATCTTATTTGCATTGCACATGAGGAGGTCTGGGCTCACTTCTGCCAGGGGCCTCTCATCCCTCGTAGTCTGCTGGCCCTGGGATTGATATTTTATCTTTGCTTTCTCTACCAGGGACCTAAAGAAAAACAAAATCCGTTCTCTGCAGGACAATCAGTTTGCCAGGTACAGGAGTCTGAAGAAGCTGTGAGTATCGCCCTCTTTAGCCTGCTCTCCGCTTGTTTGTGATGAGAGGGGAGAGCAGTGGATGCACAGGTTGGTGCTGTGGCACCAGGCACAGAGGAGCAGGTGGGGCTGTTGTTGGGACAGCTCTGTCTGGGATAACACACCCTGCTGGGATGCTGTGTGGTGGAATGAGATGCCTTGTGAGCGAGCTGTCCAGCTCTGGAGGGCTTGGACCCTTTTGTCTCTGAGCCCATCACCTTTCTGTGTCAGGAACTCGGGGAGGGACCCCGTGGGACAGGGACAGGGATATTTGCCCTTGTGGGTGGGACGGCAGCCCAGAATGGCAATAACAGGGTCTAGCAGCTCACAGCAGCTGCTTGTGACTGCTGGGCATCTACTTTCAACTTCCTTCCCTTTGCATGGAGTAAATGAGGCAGAGAAGGAAAACGGCCTCTCCAGGGTCAAGGAGCCCATAGGGGGAGCAGCCTGGACCTCCGTCCCCAAGCGCCACCAGGGACTGAGCCCATGACACTGGGCAGGCAGCAGCCTGTGCTGGTGTCCTACAGGCACAGCCAACGGACCCCGAGAATCCCTTCACAGTTCTGCTTCAGTCTCTTTGCTGTTCTGATATTTTAAATAGGTTTTTGCAAAACAACAAGATCCATTTGATCTCACTCAAAGCCTTTGCTGGACTTTATCAGCTTAAAATGTTGTAAGTAAAGATTCCTGTATTGCAGGGCCCCAGGGAGGGGAGCGCTGGGATGGGCAGGGTCCTCTGCTCCCATGGGCACGAAGGGTCACAGCACAGACAGCTCGAGGTCAGGCTGAGCCCTTTGTCTCACTCCTGCAAGAGTCCCCGTCAAGCACGCTTTGAGCTGGAGTTGCACACACTTTGGGTGACTCTGGAGCAGAGCAGAGGCATTTCTCCCCTCTTCCCATGCCTGTGTTTCCCAGCCTGAGCTGGCATCCTGCATTTGAGCCACTAAGGGAGACAGTGTCCCAGGCATCCGAAGCCTGGGCCGTGGGAACTCTGGAAGAGCAGCTTTAGCAAAGCCAGGTTTAATCGGCAGCAGCGTCTGAGGATCACTCTGCTCCTGTTCCAGGTTCCTCAGCCACAACAGGATTGTGCAGCTGAAGCCTCAGGTTTTCGAGGACCTGCATCGCCTCGAGTGGCTGTGAGTCCCTCTGCCAGTCTGGGAAGATGTGGCTGATCCCAACTCTTCCTCACATTTTCCATCATTTCATTTCCTTGGGAGTGGGCATGATGTTTTTTGGGGTGCCCGGAGCAGCGTGCCCACAGCAGGGGTGGGTGTGATGCCTGCCTGGGTCGGCATCTCCCCATCTTTACCCCCTGCCCTTGGGACCAGAGCACACTCGGCCTCTCTTGGCTCTCTTACGAAACTCCTGTTTGAGTTTCCCTTCCTGGTTACTGAGGTCAGCTTTAGTGTGGACTGGCCATGCTCTTGGCCAAAACAGCCAGCTGATCCATACTGGGGCTCCTCTTGCCACGTTCCCCTTGCCGGTCAGAGCTGCGGGATGTGGTGAGGGGCTCTGTGCACACACAGCCTCAGCTCCCAGGCTGGAACACCGCAGGTCTGTGTGTGAAAGGCTTTAAGTGTGCGATTAAACACAGGCTTGCAGCTCCATCACCTTGAAAAACACAGCCCTAAATTGAAAGTAGTTCCTTTCCTTCCCCTCTGCTTATTCTCAAAGGCTCCGTTTGATCTGGGCCCATGTGGTGGGTGGTTTTACACGCAGAGCTTGTAAAGGGATCACTACAGAAAGGAAACCGTAAAGGCTGCCTTACGTGACAGTTCATTACCATTCTGCGCCTGCAGGAGCAGCGTGGGCAGGGCTGCCAGCCTCTGCCTCCCCTCTTCTTCCTCACCGTGGGACCAGCTCCAATATTCCTTAAATCAAAGAGGAAAACAGAGGATGAGCAGCTCACACAGGGTGGTCTGTGGTGCTAACAAGCCAGAGGACTTTTGAGAAGCAAGGCAGGGCTGCGAATTCCCTGAATGGTTTCTGATTTATCTTTATCTCACAACAGAAGAGAGGAAAAATCCAACAGACCCTGACTCTGAAGGAATCCAGACTCTGCAGCTGGATCTAACACTTCAGCCAGGGCTGTCTGAGTAGGACTGAAAGGGGGGGAATGGCTTTCAGAGGGGGTTAGACCTCAACTTGGGGATGGGTATCCATGGAAACTCTCAGGGAAAAAGGGATGGAGCCACCTCCCACCAGGGCAGTGCACAGTGCTAAATGCAGGGGCTTTTCCCTGATGGAAGAGTCCTGCTGCCTCTCCAGCTCCCATCATCTCAGTTCTTCCTTTCTTCTCCCAGGATGCTGGACAACAACAGGATCACCCAGATCGTCCCTTCGACATTCACAGGGCTGAAGTCGCTGTATTTCCTGTAAGTGGGGCAGGGGCAGCCCTCCCACAGGGCTTGGGGGACTCTGCTCCGGTGGGAATCTGCCTGGCACCTCCTGCCCACCCTCTCCAGGCTGCTTCTGGCCTCCTGTGGGGCAGCCACGGTTGCTACAGCTTCCTCACCTTCTAGGGCACGAGGAGTAATGGTAGATGTGGTGGTGGCAGCTGAACTTGCACGGTGGTTTCATGTGGCAGTGGCTGCTCTGCCAGGGCACAGGAACCAGTGGGGCTGCAGCCACGCTGCTCTGGGCTGGCTGCACCCTGACCTCGCCCCTAGGTACCACGGCAGCAGCATCCTGTGCGGTGCTGATGTCTCCTGAGGTGGGGACCAGCAGAAAGTCCTCCTGAAACATCACACAGTCCAGAACCGTCTGCAGGACCAGATCCATGCACAGGGTTCTATGCCAGGCAAGATGTACAGTGCCATGACCTTGTCTGTCCTTATTCCCACCAGGTACCTGCTGAACAACTCTTTGGTGCAGATCCCCAACACCTCGCTCTGCGTGGAGATGCCGAAGCTCAGCTGGCTGTTAGTGCATCCCCGTGGGGCAGGGGCTACTGCAGGCACTGCTCCCACTCACTGCAGGGCTCTTGGAGCTGAGAAGGGGTAGCAAGGGCTGGGAGCATCCCTCAGGGGCTGGGGGCGAGGAGGAGGGGCAAGCAGGAGGTGAGGGATCAGGCTGGGCAGCCCTTAAGCATGGATGGAGGGGAGAGCCCAGGGAGGCGGCAGCCACGATTGCCTTTCTGCAGGGAGCTGGAAGGGAACAGGATCCAGGCAGTGTACAGAGATGTCTTCCAGGAGTGCCGCGACTTCACGGTGCTGTGAGTACCTCGAGGGCTTGGCCGTGGCCCCAGCTCTGCTGGTGCAGACCCTGTCCTACTGTGGGCATGCAGGGGCAGGAATGGGATATCCAGCACTTGGCTGGAGCTAGTGTTTCCCACTGTTCTGGGCTGGATAAGGGGCTACTGGCTTGCATTGAATGGTTTCAGCCCATTAGCACACAGCATCAATGCAGCAGCCAGATCAATGAATTTTGCAGGACTCAATCAAGGGTCCCAGAGCCTTTTCCAGGAGCTCTGGGGTAGTGGAGGGCTAGGCTGCGGAGCTGGTAGGCTCATCCCAGGGCCCTGTCACAAGCCCAGGGGGGCTGCCAAGATCTAATGCAGGGCTTCTTCAGATGAGATGTAGTGACAGGTCAAGGCATGGAAAAATCTTCTTGTGGTGTGCAAATACTAGAGCTCACAGCCCAGACCCTTCCACTGGCATCCAAATCCTCTAAAAATATCTCTGAGGAAGGCCATAAAACTTATGAGCTGGCTTTTCACGTGTCAAACACTGTCTGGTTGTTTCCTCCCCTCTCGCCTGCTCCTGCCCCTGCCCCACTCCCTCATGGCTCTGGGGCTGAGCTCTCGCCTAGGTGCCCTCCTGGAGCTGACAGAGGCAGCAGATTCACATCAATCTCCCAGGATCTAGTTTTCTTGTACAGGACACATATCCTGGAGAGATGTGTGCAGCCCCTTGAGCCCCAGCAGATCACACAGGGTTGCTGTGCGCGGGCAGATGTTGCCTGCAGCCCAAGGCTGGTGACAGGAGCTGCCCCCAGGGTCTCGGGAATCGTGGTTACCCAGAGCACTGAGCCAATGGTTGCTGCGCAAGGACCTTGGTACCCACCCCCCCCACCCCCCCCTTTCTTGGAGAAGCCTCAATGGCATCAAATCCCCAAAATGAAAACCAGCACGTTTTTTCTCTAGTGAGAGTTGCCCACAGCCCCCTGTGCCGGGCAGGAGAGCTGCTGCTCCACTGTCCCCTGTTCCTCCCACGGACAAGCCCAGGGCTGTCGTGGCAGTGCCAGGGAAATGTCCACATGGGAGGGACGGACAGCATGAATGGGTCTGGCTGGTGACACCAGCACTGGAGAAAGCTTCACAAGCAGAGGCAGCAGATGAGATGAGGGCTTGTGTTCACTCTGTGGGACGAGCCACCCTGGCTGGACTCCTCCATCCCGCCACGCTGGAGCAGGGTGTCCCTGCTTGGTGTCTGAGCTCAGCAAAGCCCAGCTGCTGGCTGTGAGCCCCCAACCAAGGAGCAGCAGTCAGAGCACTCACGGGGTCTCCAAGCATGTGCCATCCTGTAGGGCTTTGCTCCTGCTGCTCTGAAGCCATTTGTGTTTCTTGATGGCTGTTCCAGGGTTTTGTTTCTGAGCACTTCACCCAGCTCTGCTCATCTTCCACACCTCTGGTGGGCTCTGAGCCTTGGGTGCGTGCGAGATGGAGCCTTTCACCAAAGAGCAGGCTCTGGCTTAGACCTTCCCCACAGCAGCAGGGTTGGTGGTTGCAAGCGCTTTGTGTTTGGGAGGGACGTGGCAGGGCTGGGTGCACCCCCAGCCAGTTCAGAGGTGGGATGAAGCTCCCAAAGGATGGGCCTATGTCATACCCACAGATTCTTCTCTTCCTCCTCCTCCAGGATCCTGCGCAGAAACGAGCTCAGGTGGATCCAGGAGGGGACGTTTTCCGGGCTGAACAGGCTGGTGGAGCTGTACGTCTGCACCCGCTCCTGCCCTGACCCTCTGCCCGCAGGAGGGGGCTGCACTGGGGCCTTTGATCAGGACCCCCCTCTGTCCCCTGGCGGGACCATCTCACTGCTCAGCACCCCCGGGTGCAAATCTAGGAGCCCTCAAGCACCACTCTCTCCACAGTGACCTGTCAGCCAACAGGCTGGACCAGCTGCCCTCCTCTCTGTTTGACGGCCTGGTTCGGCTCCAGCAGCTGTGAGTAGTGGGGTGCAGAGCCCCAGGGGTGCTCCTGTCCCCCGTGGGTGATGGGGAGCCCTGCACCCCTGCATCCTGCTGGGTAGGGGACCTTCCTGCACCATCTCTTTGCTCACCAGAGCCCCAGCAGAACAGGCTCCCTCCCGGCACGGTGCCATCTGACCCTGTGCTTCAGGGCTGCGGACCCATCCCAGGGCAGGGGGAGTGCTGGGAAAACCCATAGGCACCCTTTGCCCTTGCTCCCAGCTGCTCTGACAGGTCCCAGTTGGGAAAACCACCAACGGCTCCTCTCTTTTCCAGGAACGTTTCCTACAATCCCTTGAAAGAGATCTTGCCCAGCCAGTTTGAGAGCCTGCCCCAGCTGCGGTCTCTGTGAGTCCTGCACCATCCCTCGCCCCCAGCACTGCTTCTCCTGCAGCAGCCCTACACCCAGCCCAGGGTTGCTCAAAGCCGCGATATCCTTCTGCAGGAGCTTGGAAGGGCTGGAGATCCCCAACATCCACAACCTGACCTTCCAGAAGCTCACCAACCTCTCCCACATGTGAGTGGCAGCAGTGGGAGGCTGGGTGCAAGGGTGCTGGGTGCAGGGAGGGGAACTGGGTCAATTCTGTGCCCCTGGGCAAGTTATTCCAGCCCTCTGGGAGCCCACAAGTGCGATGATGATGTTTAAATTCCCCTAGGCCAAGAGGGTCTCTTGGGGCAGGGACTTACTCAGAGTAAGGGGAGTGGTTTGCAGAGCCATGGGTTCCCCACTTGGGATGTGCCAAGCTGTGAGCTGAAAGCTGTGGTCAGGTCATGGCATTAGGGGACCTTTGGCTCGGGGCTGAGATAAGGACTGAGGAGCCTCAGAGAGGTGCAGACACTCGTGCTGGCCAGGCATCAGGCAGAGGGGGCAAAGAGGCCGGTACAGCCAGCTGTGAGTGCCTGGGCTTCACTTAGGACAGAGAAAAATCATCATTAATTTTCTCCAGATGCATATTTTAAAGTACCTGTAATGAAAGGCAACCATACCTCCGTTACTCTATAATTGCTCTGTTTGCACTATAAATATGGTACATTTTCTACCTGACTGGCTAATAAGCAATAATTTTCTCTCCTTTTATCTATAATTAAGCAGAAATCAGCCTCGCATTGCAGTTCTGCAGTCATTTTCTAATGCACAGTTTTGCTAAGCTTATACATTTTGGCTTTTATAAGGCTTGAAAAGATTTTTTTTCCCTGTATATTATTTCAGATTAAATGTGAATCCCTGTTAATGGAACTTGAAGGGTTTGAATAAGGGATTGATTTTTAAATGTTAGTTTATGAGAATCATGGGCTGGAGGAAAACACTCTTTATTTATCAGTTGACGGTGCTGAATAGTGGCAGATTTAAGAGTGTGGCTGCATGGTACGTGATCCAAAAAGCACGGGGCTGCCTCCAGACAGCTTTGCAAAGGCTTTGGGGTGCTGTGTTTTTAGGATCCAGAACCAGCTGCAGCTCTGTGCAAAGAGGGAGCCCCCTCACTCAGCTCTGTCCCCTGTGGGTCCCAGCCCCAGCTGATGTCATCATATTCTCCATACTCCCACACTGCCTCCTTCCTCCCGTAGTCCCTTCTCCTGGTCTGTGCAAGCCCCTAGGCTCTCACCTAGTGGTTCTTCTCCACCTAGACATGGAAAAACATAGCCAAGGGGCTGGAGGGAGCTGGCAGGGAGGAGGGGGCTGTGCACACCAGACCATGCTTGGTCCTGGTGGCAGCCAGGAAGCCTTCCTCCTGCCTCTCCACCCCACAGCTATTTCAAGAAGTTCCAGTACTGCAGCTACGCACCCCACGTGCGCAGCTGCAAGCCCAACACTGACGGCATCTCCTCCTTCGAGAACCTCCTTGCCAACATCATCCTGCGCGTCTTTGTCTGGGTCATCGCCTGCCTCACCTGCTTGGGCAACCTCTTTGTCATCTGCATGCGGTCCTTCATCGTCACCGAGAACAGCCAGCACACCATGGCCATCAAGTCCCTGTGCTGTGAGCTGGGGGACAGGGACTGGGGGGGCAGGAGGGAGGGGGGAGAATAAGCTCCTCTCCTCTTGTCCTATCACTTGTTACTCTGGAGGAGAGACCGGCACCCACCTGACTCCAACCTCCTTTCAGGCAGTTGGAGAGAGCAATAAGGTCTCCCCTCAGCCTCCTCTTCTCTAGGCTAGACAGCCCTGGGTCCCTCAGTCTCTTGTTCCACTCCCCACGCCCCAGTAGCTCAGTGTCTCCCTAGTACTGAGGGCCCCAAATCAAACATGGTACTCAAAGGGTTGTACTTGCCCACCGGTGCCTTTTTTCTCACTGCTCCCTGTCTCCTTGCCCAGGTGCAGATGGCCTGATGGGCATCTACCTCTTTGTCATCGGAGCCTTCGACCTCAAGTACTCAGGCGAATACAACAAGCACGCCCAGAGCTGGATGGGGAGCCTGCAGTGCCAGCTGGTGGGCAGCCTGGCCATGCTCTCCTCCGAGGTGTCAGTCCTCCTGCTGACATACATGACCTTGGAGAAATACTTCTGCATTGTTTTCCCATTCAGCCACTACAGAGCTGGCAAGAAGCAGACCATCTCGGTGCTGGTGGCCATCTGGCTTCTGGGCTTCTCCCTCAGCACCATCCCCCTGTGGTGTAAGGAGTCCTTTGGGAACTACTATGGGAGGAATGGTGTATGCTTCCCGCTGCAGTCCGACCTGGGCGAGCGGCCCAGCGCCCGGGGCTACTCTGCCACCATCTACCTGGGTAAGGCCACCTCAGGACATGGGAACTGGGATGATGCGGGGCAAGATAAGCTTCCCTGCCCAGCCCTCTCTTCCAGGGTGTTATGAGAGCCCATGTTGCCTCCGTGAGATCCGACCTTACAGGGCACTGCCATCCTGCTGTGACCCTCTAAGGCCGGGAGGTCAGCTCTGCCTGCCACCCCGGGCGTGGAGGGTCCCTGTGTCAGCCTGGTGCTGTGCCTGGCATTGCCCCAGAGCTGGCCACGGGCATGAGCATCGCTGGGCTGAGGCTGGGTCAGGACCAGCCAGGGCTGCTGAGATGTCTCTGTCCTGCATAGTGCTAAAAGCATGTGTCGCCCTGCTGCCACCGAGTGCAGCTCATGAGGTTTGCACTCTAGCTATGCTCAGAGCAAGGTTTCTTCATCTCCAGGCTTGAATCTCGCAGCCTTCATCACCATCGTCTTTGCCTACTCCGGCATGTTCTACTCCATCCACATCACGGCATCCAAAACAGCAGAGAGAGGCATCTGCTCCCGGGAAGTCACCATTGCAAAGCGGTTCTTCTTCATTGTCTTCACTGACGCTCTCTGCTGGATACCCATCTTCCTCCTCAAGCTGCTCTCCCTGCTGCAGGTGGAAATACCAGGTGAGAGCCCTCATTCCTCCCAAGGCCCTGAAGCGGAGCCCACCGCTGGTGCTGCCCGCCCTGAGTCCCGGGGCAGGGACTCCTCACTGTAGGGATGCTGAGGCTGGAGTTCTCTTCACCCACGTGTGGGCTGCAAGGGGAGACAGATGTCGTTCCTGGTTCCCTGGGCCTCTGCTTCTCCTCAAGAAGCAGCAGTCACGACCTCCCTGCTCCCAGCCATGAGCCCACGACTGGCAGTGCCCCCTCCGCAGCGCAGGGCAGGGGGTTACCTCCCAGCTGCCCGACACCGTGTCCTTGTTGGCGCAGGAACCGTCACCTCCTGGGTGGTCATCTTCATCCTGCCCATCAACAGCGCCCTGAACCCCATCCTCTACACCATCACCACCACATCCTTCCAGGAGAAGGTGAAGAGCTGCTTGCAGACCAAGCAGCTGGAGCTGCACGACTCCCGCAAGAGCTTCACCCTGGTGACGCTGCCGGCCAGCAGCCTCTGACCCTTTCGGTGCCACCAGGATGCTCGAAGCTTCCCAGCCTGGCACCCACGACCCCCAGCCCCTCAGAAACCGGCTCCTGCATCCCAGCAGCAGCAGGCGGCGCTCACCGACCACCAAGGTTTCCTTGTCAGATACCGTTAGTACTTTATTAATTACAGAGACGGGAAGAGCAGCCCCGATCCGAGTCAAACAATCTGTTGCAGTCACGTACGATACAAAACAAAAGTCCCTTAAATACAAAATGCACGTCGCAAGTGAGTGTCAGCCAGCGCCCAGCTCTGCCGCCAGTTATATATTAATATTCCAACTGTACAAGTATTTATAGATAGAAAAAAAGAAATGCCTAAAAAAATATTAGGAGAAAAATCACTCCCCCAACTGTTAGTTATATTTTTATATATATATAATATATATATAAAAACACGGAGTACAGGCTGGGCTGCTCTTTCTTTCACCAAAAGAGAGACAGGCTGCGTTACAGCAGAACTGACACTGGGAATTGCTCCCGCGTGTGGGTCGTGTTGCCTTCCAGTTGGAACGAGGTCGGGTACCTTGGGTCCCTGCGTGACTGCAGAAACCCCGTCAGCTCCTGGCACCGTCAGCCACGGCCATCGGCTCCTCCAGGAGCAAAGGGAGGGATGGAAAGGGGGAAGGACACGCCTGGAGCAGCGCTGGGGAGGCAGCTCTGCACCCTGGAGTGGCAGGGGCTGTGCCCCAAGAGGGGCGAATCCAGGACACCTCCACCTCCTGCCACCCCACCTTCCTGGAAGTGCCAGCTCATGGCCGAGCCTGCCCTGAACAGCTTGGGCTACCCCAGCCCAGCTCAGGCTGCCAGGCTTTGCTTGCTTAGATGAGCACAACCCCGCCTTGGCCAAAGCTTCAGCCCAGAGCGGTGTGGATGGTGCTGGCGAGGCAGCCGTGCCCTCCTCTGCTCTCTAGGGCTCTGCCCCCTGAACCGCAGCAGCAGGGGCTGGAGAGATGTGGGGCTGGCCGTGTCCCTCCCTGCCACGCTACCTCCTCAAACCACCCCAAGGGGACGCTGCCAGTTCCAAGTCCTGAGCAACTACAGGGGCAGTGGGGGCTCCAGAGGGGCCCGCTCCCTCCAAATAAGGCAGAGGCTGGCTCTGAGGGACAGGCTTCCCCTGGAACATCTTCCATCCAGCCCTGACTAAAGCCAGAGCACAAGAGGGCTTTTAGCCGAGTTAAGAGCAAGGTGCTGCAGAAGAGGGCGTTTTCTTCTTCTCCAACAAAACTCGGCACCAAAGATAACAGCAATACGTCCCTTTTGCCACTCAACAACCGCTGGGATGCTGGGCGTACCTCGGTGTAGCCCCTTCTCACCCCAGAACAGCAGACTCCTCCACCAGCCTCCCTGCCAGCGCCATCACACTCGAGCCACCCCTCGCTGCCCACCCTGCACTTCCCAACACAGAGCTGCAACCTACAGACACAGCACAGCCCTCCCTGCTTGCTTCTCCTGTGCCTCCGCACTCCCCTGCTTCGCCCCACACACCTTCACCCCTCGACTGCTTGCAACTCGCATGGGGCGACTCAGCTCACCCCACGCCTGCTGCTGCCCAGAGGCTGCTGTCCCAGGGTCACCCCACAGCCCCCCATTTCCCCTCCACTCCCCACCCCCTCCTGCGGGGACCAGGGGCTGCACGGCTTCGCCTCTGCAGACAACCTGCTGCGCTCAGGCAAGGGGCGGCTGAAGCAGCAAGAGTCCGTGGGAGAGGGAGTGCCCAGCCCAGGGTAGAAGGACACCTATAAACACGCACCAGCCTCTGCCCCCTCCAGGGCCGGCTGCCTGCACCAGGCTCCCCGACGAGAGCCCCAATTCACCAGCAAGTCCATGTCAGACAGGACAGAGCATCTTCCTGGTGCCTCAGATCTTCGTCTCAGGGCCGCTGGGACTCAGGACTGGGAACGAGTCTCGAATTCTCGCCAGCTCCATAGCGCAAAGGTGTCCAAAGACCTTGTTGTACCACTCGGGAGATCGGCCTCTAGCAAAGGGAACAGCAGGAGGAGGGTGAGTGGGCAGCAGAGACCCATGGGGCAGGCACTCAGCGTGGTCCTGGCTGTGATGGACTCAGAGATGATGAACAAGTACTACAGGTCCCTTTCCCCACCAGAGGAATATCTGTGACCCAGCTGGGCTCACACCAGTGCAGAGTGACAACCAGGCTGCCCTTGCCCCAGCCCACCTCACACCCCTACAGCCGGCACAGCTCGCCAGAGAGAGGAGAGCACCAGTGCCGTGCTTTAGAACCCAGGCTTTCTGACGCTTTAAGGGACTTAAAGCACTGGGGGGGATGGAAACGGAGGGGTTTTAGGGTCCCTTCCAACCCAACCCATTCCATGACTTGCTGCCACACTCGGAGCCACCAGAGAACCCAACAGCACAGCACAACTGTGCTCCTTACCCAGGTGCTGTATGCCAGCTGAAGCGTGGTCCCAGAGCAGCATCCATGCCAGCTGCAGCCCTGCCCGTGCTGCCAGGGATGAGCAGCTCCCATGCCCCACCTGCCACCCTGGCGGCCGATGCAGCTGCTGAAACGGCACCGAGGGCTCCTCACCTGAGGTCAGCTCTGCAGAGGTGGGTCACCCTGGAGCGGCCCATGGTGCTGGGCTCCATGAGGTACTGGGACGTCAGCACGACAGCTTTGACGCCTCCCTCGGCTGGCAGCTTGTCGTGCTCCACCGAGATGGAGATGAGCAGGCAGGCTCCCCGCGGCAGGTCCGTGCGCCAGTGCCTGCGGGCAGAGCGGCTCATCAGCTCCCAGCCCACGTGCCCCCCCCGTGGGACCCCTGCCCGGCCCTCGGGGGCTGCTGCGGGAGCAGGAGGTGGGGGCCCCTGCATGGCCCGAGGAACTGGGGCCAGGTCGGATGCCTCAAACCAGGGCCAAACCCTCCCGCTGGGGCCCTGCCCTCACCGGAGCACCACGCAGTCGCGGCGCGGGTGGGGGGCCATGCTGTCCGTCACGTAGTGGTACACCTCCATGTTCTTGTTCAGCGCTTCCACCACTTTGCTCTGCAGTAGGTCCTCATCCCACAGGTGACGCTCCCGAAGCACCCGGTGCAGCACCGTGGCAGGAGGGGCCTCGACCTCTGTGGAGACCTTCCATAAGCGCAGAGGGTGCCCGTCCCCAACCTGAGAGGCCGAGGGAAAGGTCAGGCAGGCTGTCTCATGGGACCCTGCATTGCTAACACCCAAGTGGTTTTACTGATGGCTCCCACCACCATGGAGCATCACCTGGCACCTGCTGGCTGGGGAGGGGAGGGATGGCATGGGATAGCATAGCATGGGATGGGCATGGGCAAGCAGCTACTCTGATAATACGGTAGTGGGCTTTCTGCCAGAACTGATGGACACAGACCACCCTCCACCCCAAAGCCATTCAGCTCTCAACCCCAACTCTGGCCAGGGAAGGGGTTGCTGATCCCTCCAAGCACCAAGGCACTTTTAGCTGACTGCCAGGTGCCCACAGGACCCATGGCTCCCCACAGTTACCCTGTACACATCTCCCTGCATGACCACGATGCCCCCTCCACACAGCAGCATTTACCTTTTTGCAGGAGAGCTCCGTGTTCAGGGGCCCTGGGGTGCTCAGCCACCCCTTGAATTTCTCCGACGACTCTTTCAGCAGGTTCTGGACACTCTGCTCAAAGTAGGAGTGTAAAGCCTTGCTTTCCCCCTGACACACAAAGTCAGCCAGGGGATGGGGGTAAGCATCTGCTGCCATATAGGAGCTGCTCAGCTGGAGCAAGATGTCGTGGGAAACCTAGAAGCCAAAAGCATGGAGATCTTCAGGAAGCCAGAGGGATTCTACATGGACTTTGTGATGGGAAACCCCAAATCTTCATCCCATCAAGGATGGGGAAAGGATGCACACAGCCTCCCTGGATGTGCCTCCTGCAGTGTGAGACCTGCACCACCACAAGATGCAGCCAGGCTTTACCCTCGGGGCTGACTGACTGGTGGCAGCTGCCCCACCAGGAGATGGGCACCCCTATCTCACCCCACGCTGACTCCACATCCTACCAGCTAGGTCACATCTCCCATTGGCAGCACCCAGGGAGGGCAACACCAGGCTGAGCACACCACAGTCACCTACCTGGAAGAGCTTCTTGCAGTCGATGATCATGTGGGAGAGCCCCTGAGTCGCAGCCATGTTCTCATTGAGATCTTTCTGGTCAGGCTTCCCCATGGTGCCTCTCCTATGCATCACCCTGCGGGAAGCAGGCATTGCTGGGCATCCTGCTTGTCCCCAGCCCCACATTGCAAAGCAGAGCGACTGGGGCTGTAGGAGAGCACGTGCGTTCCCACAACACTGGTGGCCTCCTCCCACGACAGACAAGGAAGGGGCGATAGGTTGTGGGAAGGCTGGAGAGGGCAGAGCTAGTCCAACCCTTACCTTGGCGAGGTGCTCTCCTTCTTGGAGACGTTTAGGTGGAAGATGGAGGGGGCCAGGCACACAGCCAGGTTCCCAGCTGTCATCTGGTTCTCCTCCGCCGAGGCGATGTCGCTCAGGAAGTAGAGCAGGGTCTGCAGCACCTCCCGGTTCTCATCCGGCATGAGGATCACGGCTGCCTGCACCGCCTGCAGCCGCTGCTCCTTCGACACAACTGGGGGCACAGGGCAAAGCGGGTGGTCGGTGGGTCCGTCCCCATCAGCCACCTCCCACCACCATCACCTCTGTACAAAGGCACGGAGGAATGCCTGGGAGACCCTGACTGTCACCCCCTGCCCAGCACTCACACTGGTAGATCTGCAGAAAGGTGTCTGTCAGCTTGCTGGTGAAGATGGGCTCTGGCAGGTCACGGAAATACTGCTTCAGCAGGTCAGCCACATCGTACGCTGACTGCCCGTCATAGTTGACATTGTCGGGGCTGGTTTCGTTCATGTGCCGGAGTGCCTGAATCCGGGACTTCACCCCTGACTTTCGGAAAATGCCAACCTGCAGGGGAAGAGCGGCTTGGTGCTCAAGTGCCAAGAGGGCACCACTGCGGATGAATTCCCACAGGACAGGCCTTCCCCGAAAGGCCTCCCACCCCTGAGACCCCGAGGAAAAGCCTGAGACAGGGATGCCAAAGGAGACACCCGTGGGAGCAGAGTTCCCACAGACAATCTCAGCTCCCGCTTCACCACAAGAGGTGAACAAAAAGCCCCTCCTGCAGTGTATTTTTCCCCAAACCCCAGCGCTGGTGCCCAGCAGCAGGCTTGGAGCCACAGCCGGGGGTTGAGGCATCACCTGGTCCAGGCACTGGCTACGGATGTAGCGCATCGCCTGCTGGATGCTCTGCGGCAGCGGCTGCCCCGTCCGCTGCACATTGATGATGGGTGGCACCCCGAAGACCATCTTGTCTCTGTAGTCGGGGACTTTACTCCGCTTCATGAACTTGGGCACAGTCCTGCGGGGTGGGACAGATGGATGTCAGCACAACAAACGGTTCCCTGAGCACCGTCTGGCCGCAGGGAGCAGGACCCCAGGCACACACACTCATGCTTCTGCCCTGTTTTGAATATAGAAGCAAGGCAGCTTTCGAGCAGGAACTGCAGCACTTCTGATTAAACCAAAATGCTTTGATGCTTGGCTACAAAAGGAAACCATTGTCTCACTCTCTTATATCTCTCCCTTATGTCTCTCTCAACAGTTGGAATTGATGATTTGATGGTTGGAAGAATCTCAATCCTCGCCCTGCTGGCCAAGTTGCTTTGGATGCAGTCTTAGAGGCCTTATCCACGCTTAATAGTCCTATGATCCTATGGTTCCATACATCGCTGCAGCACTTCCAATGCTCCATAAACGCCTGCAGCCCTCCTGGATGCAGACAATGCCAGAAGCCCAGGCGTCAGCCCCGGCTCCCTCCTGCAAGGATGCTCACAGCCACACAGAGCAACGCTAGGATTTGTTCCAGCTTCTCCCTCTCCCTTTCCATCATCCTCACACATGGAAGCTGCCCTGGGCTGGAGGCCACGCCTGGCACAGCGCAGAGCTGCAGACACCACCCCCCTCCCCACTCACCATGTCCACGCTTGCTTGTGGGGCACGGAGTACTTCTCCATGATGGCTGTGAGACGGAGCAGAGAGCACTTCTGGAGCAGGTTGAGCTGGGCAGAGGACTGGCGGTTGATCTCCAGGGAGGCAGAGTTCAGGCTGGGCCGATGCGAGTTCTGGAAACTGTGCCAGCGCAGCTTTCTGCAGGGAAAGGCCAGTGCTGGAGAGGTTGCAGACCCCAAGGCAGGGCCTCTCCAGCTGCTTGCACAGGGAGCACAGGCAGATCAGAAGCAAATGCCTCCTTCATTCAGACTAGTTAATAGCAAAGGAAAGCCTGCGCAGGGTCTGTGCAGGCAGAGAGGTGGCAGCCTGTGCACCAGCAGCAGGGCTGGCAGCACTGGCTCACAGCAACCAGAGCACACCCGCACCCCTGCGCTGGTCTCCTGCTTCCCACCCCACTCCTACCAGGGAAAGGGCGACAGTGCAGAGCCAGCGCCAGCATCCTCCCAGCCACAGCTCTGGTGCTGCTCCCTGAGCCACGGGCAGCGCATCCCTGCCACAGAAGCACTCATGGCATGGGGGACAGGTTTGCAGTGGTCCCTTGGTCAGAGGCACACCAGCAGCTCCAGGACCAAGCCCTTCTCAAGCACAGTGGAAAGGAGGAGGATGCAGCCCCAGCCTGAGTCCGTGCTCACCTGCAAGGCCTCGTGAGGGATGCTCCCACACCTGAGTCCCGGCGCTCCCGCATCTCAATCTCTTCAGCCTCATTGAGGGAGTTGCCCGTGCTGTCAAAGTCACTGGCAGTGGTGCCGACATCTGACATGGACCGCTCTTCGAAGTGCAGGTTGGAGGGTTCCCCTCCCGAGTCCGATTCCTCCTCCTCCTCACCCCCATCCTCCCCAGCCAGGTCAGGGGAGATGGCTTTATACCACAGCTCCACCTTCTGCTGCAGCCCCCACATGTGCTGCAGAATGTCGTCGAGGTTCTCGTAGGTCACCTCCCCGTCCTCCTTGCAGAAATCCTCGCTGCTGCCGAACTCTGGCACGTTGTCGTACACGCTGACCCGGCTGCCCAGGGAGCTGCAGGAGCCACGCCGGCGGTGGCAGGTGAAGCCCTGCGGCGAGGACGAGCCCTCCACACTGCTGCTGCTGCCGGCTCTGCCACCTCCCACCAGCCTGACAGGCGCATTCCCTGTTTTCCAGTGGGTCAGGGAGCTGCCGCCTAAGGGACACAAGCTCTCGATGGAGAGGGATTTGGGGAAGGTGCCTGGTTTGTGGTCCCGGGGGATGTAGACCAAGCAGTCGCCCCGGTGCGTGTGCTGGTGCTGGCACTCCCCGGCAGCCCAGTCACCACTGGCTGTACCGGCCGTTTCATAGTCCTCCAGGTAGACTCCGCTGCGTTTTGAGTCGGAGCTCACCTTGCTCCCACCTGAGCCTAGCAAGCAGTTAGTCCTGTATGATACCGAGAAGAAGTGTTTTTTGCCATGGAAAGAGGCAGAGATCCCTCTTTTAGGGGAGTTGGCCTTGGGGGCTGCAAAGTCCCCACTAGTCTTCAGGGAGCCCCATCCCTGTGTGGTTGAGATGCTGCTGTGTGCGGCCGCCTTCTCCTCTGGGTTGGTTTTCTCTTTGTCCTTCCTTCGGAGGGATTCAATCCTCTTCAGGAAGCTGCGAGACCGTCGCTTCTTCGGCTTCTCCTTGGAGCCCTCGCTGCCACCCGCGGGCTGCTCGGGCAAGGAGCGCTCACTGATGCTGCGGCTGGAGGTGGTGATGGCAGCATCAGCGTGGATGGGGGATGGAGGACCAGGCGACACGGCTCTGACACCCAGTGTGCCACCCGTGCTGCCGCTGCTGTGCAGGGACACAGCCTCCGGGTTGGTGCTGAGGTCCGTGAGGACACTCTCACGGCTGGACGCCAGCCGCATGGTGGAGCTTAGGGCCTCAGAGCCCTGGGAGAGGACATCGACTGACCCCACTCGAGACCACCTCTTGCTGTCCCGCTGAAAAGCCCATCGGTCACTGATGGCACACAGGTCTTCCTCTTCGGAGTCTGCATTCTGCAGGTGGTCAATAACAGGGGACAATCAATCAGTCGGATTTGCAGAGGGCTGGTCCTCCTGCCCTGTTCTCCTGGGACAGGCATCCCAGCAAAGGGCACACTCTGCAGCACAGCCCCTTAACCCAACTCTGGTTCCCTCTGCAGGACCACAGAAGGCTCCAGGAGCCACCAGGCATCACTGTGCTTTCCTGAGGGTCCTGTGGCACTGGGGAAGGGAAGGTGCTGTTCCCAGGCACCCTCTGGACAGCCCACAGGCAGCTGGGACGTCACCACAGAGCCTCCTCGCAACCCACAGACAGGACGCAGGGCAGCATCCCCACCCAACCCAAAACAAGGGCTGTCTGAGCAAGCAGGGGTGCACGCAGGGAATGATTTCCACATGCTAAACACGAGGCCGGTGTGAATCTTAAATGAATTGTTCATTAAGGGGAACAGAAAAGGGTTTGTTATTAACATGCTAATATTACTTGTTGTGACATCCGGGCTCATTTTGCCCATGCTGGTGCCGGGGGCTCTCAGAGCCCAGCTCAGCAGGGACCCCGGGGGTGATGCTGCAGCCACACAGTGCTGTGCAGACCAACGTGGCCATCCCAGACTGGCTCCAACCCCTCCTGTGCTGCGGTTCACCACTGCCAGAGCCAGGGAGAGGTGCAGCGGCACAGGGCAAACACAGGCACCTGCTAATTAAAGGTAGCACTTCAGGACACGGTTCAGTGGGCACAGTGGGGTTGGGCTGAACAGACTCCATGATCTTAGAGGTCTTTTCCAAGCTGAATAATTCCATGATTTTATGATCTTATAATTCAGCCCAGTACCTCCAAGCCATGTCCATCCCTGGATGCAGTAAACAGACCCCCCAGGCACTGATCTGTTCCCAGGGGCTGTGCTGGAGCACCTGGTACCATCGCAGAACACAGGTCTCTCCCCACCAGGATGCACACCTTCCCCCAGCCTCCCGGCCTGCGCTTCAACGCACAGGACATACCTCTTTACGCTGAAAGTGGACTTCCAGCTTCATGGAGGCACATGTGTTCAGGGTCATCAGCCTCCTGCAAGACATTGAGAGAGACTTTAGTTCAGTCCTGTCTCCTCCTGGGGCCGCAGTGCTGGTTTTTTTTGTTTCAGAGGGACCCGCAGAGCCCAGCGATGCTCCAAGCTTGCTCCTGGGGCACTGCAGTGCCCCACGATGCATCCCTGCCCACCAAGCTCTGCTCTCACCCCACACCTTGTCCCCCACTCACTGGCGCCTTGGGCATCGCAGCCTGCAAACACTGTTTCTGCACAGCCAAAAAACAAACCTCAGGAGTATTTTACCAAAACTCTGAGTAATGCCCCTCTTGCAATCCCACTGGCAGAGGGAGTAGGATGGGAGCACGAGCATGCTGGGGGAGAGAGAACACAAGGGGCATTGCTTTTGGAAGAGCTGCATTTTCCAGTATCATTTTAGACCTTCCTGTTAGGCAAATGTTGTACAGGGCCACCTCCAGGACCTCAGAGACAGCTCAGGGTGCTGGGGACATTCCTGACCAGCGCAGCCCACCCAGCAGGCAGGGATGACCTGCTCTGGGTTATTCAAGCAAAACGACCTCAGAAGCTTCTGTGGCTGGCCAGGCAATGACAAAACCATCCAGAAACTCAGACAGGGAGGGACAGACAGGGATTTCTTGCCCTGTCAGGACCACCGAGAGGGAAAACCAGGAGCTTGCTGAGTACCAGGGAAGTGGTGCTGGGGATCCCCTCCTGCCTGGCACAGCAGCCTCTCTGCTGGGAAAACAAATAACTAAGACTGTTTCCCCATCCATTCTCAGTTCTGTTTGGCGGCAGCGTGGGTGGGACAGCAATGGTCGTGCCTCAGCACGGAGTCAGCGTGGGGTTGTGGATGTGATGATGGGGCCCCGAAGCCGGCGCAGGGCTGAGTCACCGTGTGCCAGGAGGACACAGCCCGCCTGGACAGAGCCTGGGTCATGGGGCTTTCCTTTAGGTGTTTGCTTTTGCTCACAGCAGCACTGGGCGAGTCCCCCCAAGGAGCACGCTGCCTCCCTGCAGCCCCACAGCATCTCCTGGAGCTATTTTCAGCCCCGCTGTGGCAGGGATAGCATGTCCTGGTGGAAAATGTACAGCAGGGCTGCGTTGCCAGGCACCGTGACGACTCACGTCATACGAAGCCAGCGAGCACTTGTTACCGCAGGAACCCCTGCTCGGAGCAGCGCGGCCGTGCCAGGGGAGGAGAGGGACCCGCCAGCACCAAGTTCACCTGCACAAAGCAAACCAGCGGCATGAACCAAGAGCCGCAAACTGCTCCAGGAACAACCGCAGCTCCTCACGACGCCCCCAAAAGCACTAATTAGTGGCACATAACTTCCATGGAGCACATCGCCCAGTACCAATGCTCAGCAAACCCCTAGCTGCATAGTTTCCCTCTCTCATGGGCAGCAGACACCCTGTCCATGACAGCATTTCACCCACAGAGGCTTTGACCTCCATCTGCCTTACATCAACAACCGAGCAAGACCCCCTCACCCTAACACAGAGACATGGTTTCCAAACTTCATTTCCTTCTCAGAGATGTTTTGAAGAATCCTTGCAAAATAAAGCAACACAAAGCACACCCTGGGCAGCCGGCGGAGGAAGGGGAGAGTGTGGGCAGCGGGCAAAGCAGCCTGCTCTCTCTTTGCACCTCCGCTCTTTTACAATTCAGCTCTGACCCATCCATTTCTAACAGAGCTGTACAGACCAGAGCTACCCAGCCGTGGAATCTAAACACAGCCTGAAAGTCGTACAAAGAGAAGAATTATTCCTGGGAAACATTTCTGTTCTTCAGGAGCTCTGGATGCTCACAATAGAAATACTGCCGTTTCCCAGGCACCACCCAACAGTGCTGCCCGTTTCAGAAGACTAAAGCATCCAAAACACTCTGGCAGAGGGAGCAACATCATCCGAGAGGGTTCGGAGCTGCAGCTGGGGTGCAGGGCAGGCACCCCACAGCGCCCACCGCTCCACTGGCCCCAGGGAACACAGGCAGCCCCCAGGCCCTCTCCCGGAGCAAGTCCTTGTGCCGGCTCCGCTGCCTGCAGCAGGGAAGGGGTGCGAGGGAGCGTTACCTGCACAGGGATTTGAGGGAGTCCTGGTCCAGGAAGCTGTGGTCCTTCTTCACAGCACCGATGTCCAGAGGGAACAATGAGTCTGGGGAGGAGAGGAAAATCAGTGGCCATTCCTGAGCCAGTTGCTCCACCGGGGACGAGGGATGGTGGTGAGTGTGGGAGGAGGGGGATGCTGCCAGGAGCCAGAGGAGGAGACATGGCGAGGGTGGAGAGCTGGGGAAGCAGGAGAGCAGCAGAGGAAAGGTGTGGGAGGCTTCTGGGCCATGAGTACAAGGCAGAAGAAGCCATAAGATGTGGGACATTGCCCCCAGGAACTGCCTCCCCGACAGCTGTGGCTGCAGGAGGGGATCCTCCAGAGATGGGTGGTTCCACCGAGCTCTCTGCCCACAGTACTGGACCCAGCTCCTGGCAGCAGCTCCTCCCAAGGGACCACTGCTCACTCACAGCTCCAGGAGGAGGCAGCAAAGAACCAGGGCAAGACACAGGGCAGGCTGATGTGGAGGGGCAGGGGATGCTCCGGTGCCATGGCAGCAACACAAGGACTCCTCTCCAGTTCTGCTCCCAGCTGAGCACAAGGTGCCAGCCACACGCACTGCACTGGGGACAGGGAACCCCTCAGCTTTTCTCCTCAGCACCTCATGGTGACTTCTGGAGTGTGGCCACCTCCCTAACACTGCCTGGGATCTTGGTGCCCCAACAAGCAATACATTACATACATTGATCACTCATCAACAGCTCCCTTCTTTCACTGATCCCTCAGGGTCAGGAAAGTCTTTCATCTCCCCTGGGGAGAGCGAGGAGCTGCTGAGAGAGGCAGGAATGCTGTACTGGTATGGTGGTACAGTGGATCTAGCATCTCATTCAATCCCCCCAGACCTCCAAGGCTGCGGGCCAGGTCTCCACAGGCAGATCTGCTCACTGGCCTCAGGGCAGGAGCTGAGGACCATCCAGAGGTGGCATATGCTCAGGGTTTTGAGAAACTGCTCTTTCCAGGTGGGTTAGGCGAGGATGTCAAGGTGCCCAAGGGCCTCCACCCAGTTCCCTGCTCATCTCCGTGCACTCAGAGACATCCCTGCTGGGACCAGCTACGTAGGACCTGGACCATTTACCCACAAGCAGCTGAGCCCAGCTGTTAACAAAGTTACCGACTGCAATTACCAAGGGGACACTGAGCCCTGCCAGCTGGGGAGAAAAACAGAACGAAACACCCTGAGGATGTGGAAATTTTTGCTTGGTGAGGCTGGAGAGAGGGCTGGGTTATTCCTAGACCCCAGCACCTGCTTCTCGCCGCCCCAGCCGGAGGCACTGCTTGGGTGACACCTGGGGCTGGGTGTCCCCTGCAGGGATCCGGACAGTCCTCGCATGTGGCCACACAAGGAACCGGCCCCCTAAAATAGAAACCAGAAGCAAACAGGCAGCCTGTAAAGCCATCAGGTGTGGGGCGAGGGAACCGCTCCTGCACACGTGTTGCGGGTGGCGGTGGAAGCGCCCGGCCGAACAATGGCCATCGCCGCAGCCCACCGGACACCAGGCTTCCCGTTATTGTCCCGGCAGCAGGGCCGGCTGCAGCCACCACGCCTTGGCCCTAAACGCCGTCGAGCTGGAGGGGAGACCCAGCACCAGGGCCCCTCTGCAAACCAGCCCTGGGCATGTGGCACCGGAGGTGGGAGCAGGGCTGCAGAGGGCTCTGCCCATGCCCTGCGAGCCATGAGGACCTGCTTTGCTCTGGGCACAGCTTGCTCCAAAAGCACAAACCTTGCTGCCAAATAACACCTGGGGGCAGAGCAGGAACCTGGTGACACCTCAGTGAGTGGGGAGGACAGCAGGGAGTGCTCATCCTCCCCATTCCTTACACTGCCCGCCTGGGTGCTCCCACTGCAAATACCCCTGAGCCACTTGGAGCTGGTGGCTCTCCAAAGTCCAACTACCTTTGGTTCCAGCAACTACCCCGGGACTCATCGCAGTCCTGCCTGGAGGGGAAAAGTTCAGGAATGCAGGAAAGTTAATGGTGGGGCTGGCTTTCCAGGCCACGGCCAAGTCCAAGGGCTTGAACTTTTAACACAGGATCACATAATTATTAAACAACCCTTTCTGCCCTTCCCTCTCCTCAGTTCTTCGTGAGCTCCACATGCAACACCCCAGTATTTGGCCAAGATGCAGGACGTGGGAGCGGGTGCCAAGCAGGGACCAGGAGCAGTGCAGGAGGCAGCTCTCACCTTCGTAAAGCTGGGCATACTGAGGGAATCCCGCAGCTCGCAGCCACTCACAGGCTTTCTTGGCTTCGATTTCTGAAACAGAGCAAAGACCCAGCCTGAGCACAGAATCATAGAATCACTGAGGTTGGCAAAGACCTCTAAACTCACTCAGCCCAACACCACCATGCCAACTGAACCACGTCCCCAAGTGCCACAGCTACACGCTTCTGAACCCCTCCAGGGATGGGGATCCCATCACTGCCCTGGGCAGCCTCTGCCAGGGCTTCACCACTCTTTTCCATAAAGAAATCATTCCTAATATCCAATCTAAACCTCCCCTGGAACAACTTGAGGCCATTCCCTCTTGTCCTATCCCTTTTTATTTGGGAGAAGAGCCCAGCACCCACCTCTCCACAACCTCCTTTCCAGGAACTGCAGAGTGATGAAGTCTCCCCTCAGCCTCCTCTTCTCCAGACTAAACAGCTCCAGGTCCCTCAGCTGCTCCCAGAACCCCTGGGCTCCAGACCCTTCCCCAGCTCTGTTCCCTTCTCCAGACACACTCCAGCCCCTCCATGTCTTCTTGGGGTGAGAGGTGAAAAACTGAACCCAGGATTTGAGGTGCAGCTGCAACAAAATTTTAACCTCCCGATGAAGCAACGCATTTCTGAACCCACCAAACCAAATACAGAACTTTGCCAGGCATGAGAGGAAGGTCTTTGTTTTTAATAGCTAGTTCAGAGCTGATCAAAGCTTAGGGCTGGCCATTTCTGCAAACATCCTCCAGAAAATCTGCCAAAGAAACTGTGCCTTCTCCCACCTCCTTCCACACTGGGCCTTCCTACCCCTTCTCCAAGCCTGGCAGGCACCAAAATCCTCATGGCTTTCCATGCCCCTGCCTGGTCAGCTCCCATCCCTCACCCCAGATTCAGCTCTAGCCCAGACAAGCCCATCCAATGCCCAGCTCTGGTTTCTAGGAAACTGCTCAGATTTACAGAACTTGAGGGAAAGCAGCCCAAAGCTTTACAGCCAAGGCAAGCTGCTGCCTGGGGCTGGCAGCCCATCACTCTGCTACGATTTACACAGCTGAGGGTGACAAATATTTGACCTCATGTGTAGAAAATGCGACGGCAGTTCCAGGGTCTCGCCCATTCCTCTTGAGGCACCACCCAGCACCGACCGGACTGAGGCCAGATCCACCCAGAGCACATTGCAGCAAAACACCCCAATTTCATCACCACCCAAAAAGGCTCAAAACAAACAGTTCAGTTAAGGACGGGACCAAGCCAGGACCCTGGACCCAAATACTTGAGAAGTTTCGGGAAGAAGTTTTGGAATAAGCACACACATCTGTGTCCAAGCGGTGCAGCTGCCCTTAACCTTGCCACGAGCCCAGCCAAGGGCTGACCCCTTCTGGCCTCCACAGGGCTCAGACCAGTAACTCCAGCAGAGACCTCAACCCTGGAGCTTCACTAGGTCAGTGCGGTCCCATGGAGCAGCACATCCATCCCGTGCACCTCAGCACCTTGGCAGGGGAAGGTGCCCCGTGCTGTGACAGTGCACCCAGGAGGGCACTGGGACTCGCAGTCTGCGGCCACCACAGCTCCGGAGAGCAGCTCGCAATCACATCCACAAGGCAGGCAGCATCCAAGGATGGGCCTTTCCCACAGCACCAGGACCTGCCAGCTCCGCTCCCGCTCTCCTCTGCTCCTCCTTCGCTCACAAGAGTGTCACTGGTCACGGGGCCATCCCAGCCAGAAGCTGCAGCTGAGATGCCCTCAGCCCAGAACCAAAACACCAACCTCCCAACCCGCTGCTGTCTGTGATGCCCTGACCCCCCTCTACCCACCATGCCAAGGACAGATGGCTCTGGTGTCCCCTAACAAGCACAACGGTGGGAAGGGCAGCTGGAGTGGAGCCATGTGCCAAACTTACCCCTGATGGTGGAAGGGCTGAGCTGGTAGAAGAGCATGGCCGGGCACCGAATGGCAAGGCTCAGCTGGCCGAGGGATGCGCAGGAGACGTGTGACAGCCAGCGTGGCCGGTGTGACACCAGCCGGGGGCCAGCGTGGCACTGCAGCAGCAGGACGCTCCCGCACAGGACTCGGCTCAGCCGCCCATCGCCCAGTGGAAACCGAGTCAGAGCACGACATTTCCTTCCCCTCCACCGCCTCCTCCCAGCGCAGGGGCTGCCGGGGGGCAGGGGGGCAGTGCCTCTCCTCATGCTATCCTGGGGCCACATCCCCAGCTTTGCCCATCCCAGCGAGTCCTGCACCCTGATCCGCAGCCCCACGCAGTGAGAGCCCACCAAGAGCTGGGGCTCACCCATCCCAGCAGAGCCGTCCCCACACTGAAGCGCTGGCACAGAACAGGTTTCCAAGTGTCCCTGTCCCGGACGAGCTGGCGGCCAGCCTCCTCCACCCTTCCCACAGACGTGCTTTCCCAGGGAAGTGCAGGAAAGGACGCACAGGCAAACCCCCCTGCCGAACACGCAGGCACGGCTACGGTGCCAGCCCCGGGCAGGAGCTGTGCATGGGGTCACCCAGCACAAGCCGTGTCACCATCAGGGCACAGCAGCAGCTGTCTCTGCTGGAAATCCAGCCCAAGTCCTCAGGGACACTGCCTGGAGACCCACCACGCCTCAAGCCGAGCACAAAGATGCCAGGCAGAGAAGACACCACCAGCAGCAGCAATGGAGACAGGTTTCCAACAAGGCTGCACCTCAAGACACATGGATTCTCTGATGTCTGATAAAGGCTCACAGTGCACTACGCTCACTCCTCAGCAGGGCCGAGAATAGGGGCTCGTTGCCTACTCTGGACAGCAAATGGTTTTCATAAGCTTGTAGCAACTTAATAACTTTGTGATCGGTAGTTTGAACATGTCGGAAATGATCCCATTCCAGTGGTATTGAGCGTGGAGCAGGCACACAGACACCAGGCGCATAAACACACAGAGCCCACACTTCCCTAAGAAACAAGGGCACAAATCCCACGAAGCCACCTTCCCACCACAGACCAAACTCAACCTCAGGGGAGGTTGCAATGGTGCAAGGGGCACAGCCGCCTCGGCATCTCATGACTCCTCACCAAGGACTGAGCTGCCAGTGAAGGTGGAACAAAAAACCCAACAGTAGCACTTCAAACCCAGGCTTTCCACAGAGGTCTGCACTTCAGAGGAAGTCTTCCACGAGGAATAAGCCTTAGGGAAATACCTGGACATACCCACATGTAGGAAAGTGGCACCAATGTACTTGCTAGAAAAGGCTCCTGATGGTGCTCAACCCGTGTGAGCCATCAGAGAATCCCCTCCAGGCAAAGCCCTTCTCTGGCACCTGCTCCCAAGGGAAAGGCATCCACAGCTGCTCTCCCCTTCTCTACACACAATAAGGGGTGGAAAGCAGAAATGGAGAAAGAGAGGAGTCTCTTATTTTGCCAGTGAAAGTGGGCAAAAAGGATAAAACCAACATGAAAGTGAAAGAAAGGACAAAATTCCCCTAATCATCTTCTGGCGCGCTCACTGCACGGTGGCGTTTTCCTGGACACATCCCATCGGTGGGGAACCACCAAGACCCACGCCAGGTCTGCAGTGGCTCTGACAGGAACGGGTCCAGGCTGTGGGACATTTGGAGCCCAGAATCTCTCCCTCAAGTGCTTTAGGGGCCACAGCTATCTCACCCCTGCCCCGGAACAGGCGCAGATGGGGAAGAACCCAAGAGATGCAATAGAAGTTCTAAAAGGAGCGAGTTGGAACACCAGAGACAATGTAATGCTGGGCAGGAAAGCTACTTCCCAGCACCCCAGCTCTGCACTTTCCCTGTAAAAATCAAAACCACAATAAGAGAACTGACAGCCGGGGATCCCAGCTCAGCACCGCCAGCTCCCAGATTCCCTGTAAAAAGCCCCACGGGGCTAATTCCTGTGTGAAATGCAAACCTTCCCGGAGACTCGCCCCTCGGTTGCCCCATGGAAAGCTGTGACCCTGGCAGCCATGGGCAGGAGCTCCCGGACACCAGCCGTCACACTCCCACGCTAGCAGGGCCGATGCTCTGTTTCCTTGTCTTTGGGGTCTGTTTTCTTTCCATCCTGCCTTACAATAAAGTGTTGCCTGCGACACTGAACGTGCATCAACGGAGCCCAGCTCCCCTTCCCTGTCTGCAAACAAAAACGCTTGCCTACTGCTAACAGGAATGATGGAAAATCTTCTAAACCAGAGGCAGGTGCCTTTAGTGCTTCAGACAGCAAGAATCGGAAACAACCCTACAGGAAACACGCATCCAACCGCTGCTGAAGGGGCTGGGGCTTCGCCAGCATACGCACAAAGAGGAATTAACTCTGGCTGTGACACCCAGCGCTGTACTCACTGGATCAGTGTCATCCACCTGAGCTGGGCATCACCCAAACGCATCCAAGGGCCAAATCCAGACCCTGCGCTGCTGACTGCAGGCGCCTTTCCTCTTCCAAAGGTGCTTAGAAGAGGTAGAAGCCCCTGCACTGCCTCCCATGCTCAGTCGGGGCTTGCTGCCCATGCCAACCTGGGTTTTTGGAGCTGGAGAGGCACGCTGAGTTCCACACAGCCACGGGCATCCCCCATCCACGTGCGGTTTGGCACTCAGCACCACTAAATATCAGTTATCTGTTTCCAGCCCAGCCAGCTCCCAGCACCATCCAGAAACCGCAGAGATTTCAGAGCCGCCAGCACGCACAGGGCGCGCAGATAGGAATGAGAAACACAGTTGGATGCTCGCCCAGATGCAGTGGGTTTCCATAATTAACCTTTGGGTAGTAAATAGGTCTCACAAGTTTTGGGAACTGCTCCTTGTTAGGTCACCAACACAGAATTGTTCAAACGCCTCTGCCACCTTGAGCCCCGAGATGCCCTGTCTGCTCCCAAGGGCATCGCTGCCCCGGGGACGGGACCACACAGGGCGTGATGGCACTGCCAGTCCCGGTGGGTACCAGAGCCCATTGCCATCCTGATCACATCCCAGACAGACACTGCATGGTACGAGACCAACACAGGCAAAATCTGGGGGGTAAAACACACCTAAAGGCAAGGCAGAAATTGCTGCCTAGTGCCAGTGTGGGTGTTGGTATTGGAGCATCAGGTGGTACCTGATCAGGTGGCGAGAAGCACCCTGGCCACCTCCCAGACCCATGGTGAGGAGATCGAAGCTCCTGGCCTCATGAATCACCCTCAAACATCACCCAAGCTCCTCTGCTCCCAGTTTCCCTCTTGCCACTGGCCGGGCCCTCCTCCTCCTTCCCCATCGCCCCTGGCTCGGGCAGATGCTCGCAGCCACCTGCCCAGTGCCCCATGGTCCAGGGGGCAGAGAGGCTGGAAACCCCAGCTGAGCGCAAGCTCCTCAGCTAGGACAGCGCAGTGGGAGAAAGGACCTCAGGAAGCTGGACGTGTTGTTGCTCTGTTGCCAGAGCAGTTTTGAGGGAGCAGACCAGGCTCTGCTCCAGCAGGTGCCCCCAGCCCGGGCAGAGGCGGCTCCACGTGGGGCACACAGGGAGCCCACGCCGGGCAGCACAGCAGCTGCACCCTAGAGCGCTCCCCCACCTTATCTCTGCCCCGCTCACATCTCGGTTCTGCTCCAGGGCTGCATGTAACCATGCTTATCACTTGGATGCGACAGATTTGGTTTCCTCTCCTGCAAACGAGCCTAACAGTAGCCTCGCGTCTGCTTGATTCTGTTCTGAAAAAAGTCAAAGCCCAAAGTCAAAGCTCCACACAGGAGCAGCGCAGCTGTACGGCCATGGCCACGAGGACGGCCGAGGCAAGCCAGGGCTCGGCTCTGCACCACATCCAAAAACCAGCTTCTCCCCTGGCAGGCTGGCACTCCATCTGCACCGGGAACACCATCACTTCCACAAACAGCACTTGGAGCAATTTAAATTCACATTTGCAGCCTTTCCTGTCTTTAACAAAGATTGCAAGACAGCACCTAATGAGCCGCATCAGCCTCAAACAGAGCGAGGCTTCACCAGACCTCCCCAAAACGCAAACACATTTGTTACCCTCTTTACTTTAAAAAGGGGAGGAAGCTCCTCCTCTCCTTTTGGCACTTGCTCCTCTGAGACACTAAAGCCTCACATTCACCTCCAGCAAAGCCAATGCTGATTTTCTGCAGCAGCAAAGAGTCCCTCTCCCAGGGTGTTATTTTAGGGACAGAGGTTGATCAATCAACATCCACGCCTGAGAGGCATGGGATGCCCCAGGCTCTGGGCTGCTGGACGCGGCTGCAGGATGCGGTGGGGTGGCAGAGACGCACCAAGCCAGGGGCCCGCAGGCGCTGCCATGGTGGCTTTCATTTGCGAGGCAGTGCTGCTCTTGCTAAGCAAGCTGGAGGAGGCAGGATGCAGCCAGTCTCTCAGCACTGGTGGCTGCTCCTCTCCACGGGTTTAGGTCACACAGAGCACGGCAGACCCGATAAAGTCAGACCTGTATGCCAGGCATTCGCTATGGGGTTGTCCCACAGGACATTACAGATGCCTTCTCCCCACAGGCATCTCCTCTTCTCCATGCTTGATGGCACCCTTGGCCACCTCAGGACACCTCCTCCTGGCCTGTGGCTTCCAACAGCCCTTGGGAGCACGAGCGCTGCGGTAGCTCGGGGGTTAAACACACTGTGTTTAAGCGCTGCAGCTGCAGAGCAGATGTCTGGTGGGAACAAGGGAATGGAAAGGGCAGTGGGAACAGAAACAAAGGGCCAGGAAGGTGAAGACCCCTGTCCATCCTCCTTGCCTCCCCACCTGTACCTCTGCAGCTGCTCTGACCCAGGGGAAGAAAACCAGGGCAGGAACCCATCCCCTGCGGCGCCCGGGCAGCACAGCGACAAGCCTGGCAGCAGGAACATCGGCTTCCAAGTCTGGCAAAGGCAACGGCAAAGCAAGCTCAGGGGATAGAGAGCTCCAGCCCACCCCGTGCAGCGCCCCGAGAAGGTCTGTCAGTGCCAGCACGGCCACAGCTTTGCTGGACCTCGGATCAGGGTGAAGGTGCCTTCTCTTTGGCACCAGCTCTGTTGTTGCCCTCCTGGGTTTCAGACTCTACTGAGCTGCCTGTATCTCTACAATTGCACATCTACGTGCATGGGACAGGGAGAAGGTTCCCAGTGAAAATATGGGTTAGAAAGGTGCTTGTGTGGCTGAAGCACCCAGCTGGACCAAGTGTCACTGGTCAGAGTGACCATGCTGTGATCTGTCTGCAGATTGCCACCCTTCACTGAGCAAAGAGCACCAGGGCAGCCCAAACAGCGAAAAGAAAAGCACCCAGCTGTGCAATGAAGTTAAAGCTATGCAGGTTTACCTGCCTTCCCCCTTCTCTGCATCGGTGCTCCAGCAGCTCTGCGCCTGCAGCCAGCAAGGAACCATTCACAGGGAACAGGGCAGCCTGCCCTGTCCAACTGCAATTACTGTTCACAAAGAGCTCACACGGCCTGCCCGAAGCCTGACGGTTGTACCAGACAGCGTGGTTCCTTCTCAACAGGTACCTAAGCACGTAACCATGGTCTGCAGCAGCCTGTGTGCTACACCAAGAAGAGGGCAAAGTTGTGCTTCTCGTGTTTAAAGCTCCTAATGCTCCAGTGGATCAAGATAAAAACAGCTACATAGATGCTGAACAAAATTAATCTGTCTTGCCCATCCTGTATTCCACCCTTTCTAAAACTGCACTGTTGTTTTCCTGTTGATCATCCCATAGGTCTCACACGCACGTTGCCTGGACTCATGAACGCCGTGTCCCTCCGAGCACAGCCAGCTCCCACCTTTGGTGGCATCAGGGCACAGCATCCATCAGCCACACCTCCCAGATGAGGAGGGATCACATCATGCATTTCTTGACGTCAACAACAACAAGAATCCGTTTTTCTGCTGCTTGGAAGACCCTTGGACCCAGCACTACCCAGAACCTCCTCCCACCTCCAGCACACCCTGAGGTTCAAGCCCAGGCAGCAGCATCCCACTGCTGCTTTCCCACAACACTTATACAATGTGCAGTGCCAGACCCAACTCAAGCCATCGCCAAAGGCCAAGGAAGGTCAAGGCAAAGGGAAAGGACAATAGCTTTGCTAAAAACCCACCAGTAGCAGTAGCTCTCGCTCCTGCAGAGAGTTCTCAGCTCCGTAACGCAGCATCCCCAGTCAACGCAAACCTGCTGTGGTTCCCCTCCTACACCACGTGCCGAGGAGCCAACCTCAGCTCCCTCTTTTCAATGCAGTCCTTGAAAATAATTCCTGGCTTAATCCAGTAGGGAATTGCCTCCTACTTTTATGCATTTATTTAGAATAAACACTAGTGTCTGTTACCAGAGGAACCTCCCAGAGCAGCATTCCCTCGTGTTCTTTCTACAGCTTTTTCTGTGCCGTACAGAATTCCAAACCTTTCCAGTTCCCAGCAAGGAACGCACAGGCTCCTGTGGCCAATGCTGGGAGCCCTGCAAGCCCCTGGGATGGCGAGTGCAGAGCCAGAGCTGTCACACCCGCTCTGCTCGCTGCCCACCTCCCCGGCACAGAAATGGGCCCTAAATCCTCAGCAGAGGCACAAAGGGCTGCCTTAAGGCTCTTTGCTTCCCTTTTTAAAGGCTGCAAAACAAAAATAAATCAGAATCAAGTATTTCTGCAGCTCCGTGCAATAATCTGCCTCCTGTTTCTGCCTCCCCTGTTGCAGACCCTGAGGGGGGGCTCCGATCCCATCCTGCCTGCAGCATCCAACCCCAGCAGCCCGCAGCATCCCCTCCAGCCCAACTGTGCCCATCAGCCAGATGCTGCTCTGCGGGGAGCGGGGCAAGCAAAGGCCAGTCCTTAAATCCCTGAAACCCCACCCCACGCCAGAAAGGACCCTGCAAAATTCAGGGTTTTGACACCACAGAGCCCTGCATTTGTTGAGGATCACAATTCCACACCCCAGCCCACAAACAGCTCCTGCTTGAGGGTCCTGTACAGAGCAGCTCCCAGTCTGCGTGGCCGCCTGCTCCTGATGGGAACACCTCCCTGCAGGAGAAAACTGCAAACCAAGATGTAAAGCCAAAAAAACAAACCCTACATTTCAAAAAGCAGCCAAACAACATTTCAGGTCCATGTACGCTGGGGCAAGGCTTGTCCATGGGATCTCTCCCAGCGTTAAGGGCTCAGTAAGGAGCCCCAGCCCCATCCGCTGCGCCCAGCACCCACAAGCAGAGCCCTGGCACTGCGGCTCCTGGGGGCACCTCCCTGCACACCCTGCAGCCCTTCCCATCCCTCCCACCCGCCTCTCTGCCCTCCAGCATTTCAGTACGTTGGTGTCAGCAGGTGATGCCACATCCCACGGCACGGCTGGCACCGGCACCGCCACGCTCCCCACCAGCACGGGCTGCCACCCCAGCCACCCTCGCTGCCCCAGAGGAGGTGAGGATCAGGCTCTCGAAGGGGCATTTTGGCTTGGAATCGGGAAACAACAGAGGGTTCGGAGGAGCTGGCACGGCACAGAGCCACTGGGCTTTCACCAGCTTGGCTGACTCTGTGAGAAATGAGCCCAAATATTAAAAAGGCTACAGATCCCTCATGCTTCCTGCATCTCAAGCGGGGAGCAGAGGGCTGGGAAGAAAAGCCACACACAGAGACTGAAATCAGCCTGGACTTTGTCACATCCATTTTCCCCTTTCTTTCCAACCACGCACAGCTGCACCCTCAGCTCTGGTGCCTTCCCGGGGGCTCGAGGCTCACACGCATGCAGCCGCAGCCCCTCTGCGGGCCGGCACACTCTCAGCACGGCAGAAGCTACAGATCATTGCAAGGAAAAAAAAATGTAAAGGAAAATCTGGTCTGCTTTTCAAAAAAAGAATTAAAAACAAAAGCTTAACAATAAACCAAACTGTACCTCCTCACTCTTCCCTTGCCCTGCTGTGTAAAAGCCAAAGCAAACGGAGCTGTCGCAAAGGAAACGCTGTTCTCAAGGCATTCCTGACAAGAAAAAAGGTCATTTTGCAGCCTTTCCCGTCTCCCCACGAAAGGCTGTTTGCCGGCTGAAGCCTTCGACAGGATGCGAACACAAAGCTGGGGCACGAGCAGACTCACCATGGCAGAAGCTGTTAATCCTGGTTTTGTTCATTGGAAATGGTGGATTAAGTGCAGGAAAGAATATCAGCATTACCCTCTTCCTCCTCAATCCCCCACCTCGGCCACCCCAGCTCCATCCACGGGCCAAGGACCTTCCCGCAGGCGCTCACCGGGACAGCTCCGATTTTTCCATGCAGGCCAACCGTACCGAGCTAATGAAATCTGCCCCGATTGACCGAGCCTTCTAATTTCTCATTAGCAGCAAGCAGGACATGCCTGGCGCACACGGGGCCGAACTGTGCAGCAGGGGCGGGAGCAGGCGGGGAGCGCGCGAGGAAGCCAGCCACATGCACGCAGCCTCACTGCTTAACTGCTTCCAGCTCCGAGAGCCCCACGCCAGCGCCGGGACAGGCTCAGGGACACCCGCACAGCTCCTCCTGCAGCTGGGGGCCCAGAGCAGGGACACTCAGGGGGCTGGCTGGGCACACACCCTATGCCTGTTCTGGCCAGGTGGGCTGAAGTCTCCAATTGCAACTGGAAAATTGGGTACTGAGATGACAGAACCATGGAACCATGGCATGGTTGGGGTTTGGGTTAGACGGCACCTCAAAGCCCATCCAGATGATGCTCAAGTGCGAAACTTCCCACAGGGCTGCATTACGGTGGCAGCAGGCTTTGGAATTAGGATTGACCAGGAGCACTGGGCACTCCCCTTCTATAAGCTGGGAGGGAGGAATGTGATGGAGACCACCAAAACCCTCCTTCGTATCCCATTGGATGCTGACCAGTGAATTGACTGACCCTAAACCTCAGCTGAGTGCCTCGCTTGGTCTCTGTTTGCAAACAGCTGGAGCTGCCAGTCGCTCGCAGCCAGGCAGGACAGGGCGGTGAGCACACCGTCTCCTACCCACAGGAGACAGGAGCGCCGTGAAAACTGAGAGCAAAGATTGATCTGTCACACATTTCCCAGTCCCTTGAAATACCAAGGAGAACTAAAAGCTTTGGAAGAAGATGGCTCAGGGACAAGAACTGGAACACCTGCTAGCCAAGACATCTAGATTTAATAGCCTGATTTTCTACAAATGCATGGTCTGCACTCAACCCACTGGGGCTTTGCTCCTTCCCTCCATCCAGGCAGGACCCACCAGAGCTTTTCACAAAATCACAGAATGACCAGGTTGGAAGAGACCCACTGGATCATCGAATCCAACCATTTTTCAGGCAGAGCAAAGCTGAGGGTAACAGCACTGTCCAAGCGAGCAGCTCTGGTTGATGTGGGATTTGTCTCCATAATGAAAAGCACTTTCCCTGCAGCAGCACTCCCCCGAGCCGGTGTTTTTGGCATAAAGAGTTCACAGAACGAGCTGTGAGTTCCCCTCAGTGGAGCAGCAGAGATCCCAGGTCCAAGGCACAAAAGGGGACAGTTGAGAGGAGCAACCTGGTAAATGCTTGTGTGAGCAAAGCTTGGAGAGAAGCTGGATGAAAACAGCCGCAGGCGGGACAGCGAGGGCAGCCAGCTGACAAGAGCGAGTGCCTGGGGATGGGGAGGCGGCTCCATGGCCATCCGAGTCACCCCCAACTATGCGTAAAATTTCCACCAACGCAGGAGGAGTCGAAAGCCGCTTCCAAATGT
Source organism: Clamator glandarius (assembly GCA_033459285.1). NCBI lineage: Eukaryota > Metazoa > Chordata > Aves > Cuculiformes > Cuculidae > Clamator > Clamator glandarius. The sequence continues at coordinate 667,510 of JAUNZM010000180.1, read as the reverse complement.
GATCTCACACCCTAGCGATGCAGGGAAGCACCGGGCCTCAGCGGCAGCGTGGCTGCTGCCCTGCAGCACACGTTACCAGAGGGTGCCGGGGCTGCTGCCCATCCAGCTCACAGCGCGCACACCCCTAACACTGCTCGGGGATCACTCAGAGCTGTTTTGACACAGCAGGTTAATGAAATCCCTGACCCGAGAGGTCTTGATCCTCTCGGGGCTGAAAGCAAGCATGCCCCTTGCAAAGAGAGTATCGCTACACACAAGCTGGCAGCGCACTTGGCCAATGGATACCAAAACATGACCATATTTTCAAGCGAAAATGACCTCTCTGTGCACACACTACAGCCCGTACCAACCCCAGCTGGTGCTGCCAGTGTGTGCGGGAGATGAGGATGCTGGTGGCCAAGGTTGGCTCTCAGCACAGACACGCTAGCAGTGGGATCGGGTCCGAGCCAGCACAAAATGTGTGGCAAGGCACAGGCGGGTGTCACGCACCCTCACATTCTCCCCCTTGACCAGGGGATTTTGGTCAAGTTCTCCTCAGGAAAAGCCTCTTCCACCACTGCCCCTGGCCGGACCTTCCTGTCATTAATGCAACCACGGCGCCACAGAAGGAAACCAGACCGTAATTTCCAGCTGCAGCGAAAGAGCAGCAGCTGCCTCCTGGGTTTCCAGGCAGCCAACATCTGTAGGTGGGAGTGAGGGGAGGAGGGAGCTTTGCTGGCTCCAGAGTGGTGGGAGAGGCAGCCAGGCATCCCTTGTCTGGAACAAACTGAAATGCCAAGAGCTGAACCAACAGCTCCTTCTAGGGCACAGAGAAGGTCTCCCAGTGCTGCTGTCCCCATCGCCTGTGGGAAACAGGAGAGCTCTCTCCCGGGGGGAAGGACACGGTGTTGAGGCCAGAGCCCAGCTCAAGGCTTCCATTTCTTTACGAAGGTAACGGGAGCAAAGCAGTCTGAAAGGATGTCACAGCTTTGCAAAGAGACAAAGGAACATCTTAAAAAAAAAATACAGAAGTGTCCTTGCCAGGAATGTGGGGAATGTCAAGGAAAAAACAGGATGCAAAAGCTGGCTTCAAGCGATGTTACAGGCTCATATGGTAGCCTGACAGTCAAGGTGCTGAACCCTGTTGGAAGACCAACCATTGCCACGGCAGACTCTGCTCACCTGGCTTGGTCCCATTTGTCTGCTCCCACCAGCGAAGCCAGAACAGGCACCTCTCCCTGCCCACTCTGCATCCCTTTCCCTCAGACATGTCCACCCACAGCCAAGGCGCAACGTAAAGCATGTGGACACCTACAACAAAGCATTTTCTAAAGAGTCGACGCGAGCAAACCCTTGTGGGACACGGCCAAGGAGCCTGTTCACATTACAGCAGAGTGAAGATCCTCAGATCCACAGAGGGAGCTGGACTGGTCCATAGTGGAGGAGAGTCCCAAATCCCAGACCCTCGCTGTAAGCAACAGGAAACACTTCTCGGAGATGGTTAGAAAGATTCTCTTCTTTGGTCCTGTTAATTAACCAACTACTTCCCAGCCTCCCAAGCGATTTACAGGCACATGAGCTCACACCCCCTTTCACATCTATTCCAGCTCAAGGGAAGTTGTGACGCTGAACGCATCAGCCGGTGCAGACAGTGGCTGCAGACAGCAAGGTCAGGAGCAGAGGAAGACCTCGCTGGGGTCAGGCCAGGGAGAAGCCCACGGGTTAGAAGCCAGCAGGAAGCCCTAACTCAACACTCCAACCATTTGCAGCACGAGCGGTAACAAACAGAGGCCAGTTACTGGCAGAACAGCGCTTCTTGGCAGGAATGGGCATGTTTTTTTCAGCTTCCCTTCCATGTGAAAGCCCTTGTGCAAGTAAAAGATTTGTCACAGCAAGACCTACTCGGGGTTTTCTTGCCCAGCTGAGTATTGCCCTGAGAGCACAATGTGTGCGCTTGTGCTCACAGCCGGACACAGCGAGGAGTAGCTGCTGCCAACAGGAGCCAAATTCCCCTCCCGCTGATGGGCTCAGGCTAGGGGACTGGGCTGACCAAGGCTCCAGCCCCCTCCTGGTGCTCTCTAGCAAAACTTCACCTACAGTCATGCTGGAATGTCCACCTGTGAGGAGGAAGCTCCCGGACAAAACCCTTGCCACAGTGGCCGTGCATGATAGTGAAACCCCGCTCTCCCATCGTTTTGGAAGAGCCCTGGCTCCAGAAGGGACAAGTAGCCCCTGCCACAGCTGGGAGACCAAAGCTGTCAAGGTGCTCGCTTGGGTCTCCTTGGCTAGTGGGAAATCAGCCAGGAAACATCCCCAGCAGGGCTCAAAGCCCACAGCACCAGGTGCTGCAGGGCAAGGGACATCATCAGCACCATCCCCTCTCCCTGCATTTCAGGGGCAGCCCATCCTCAGAGCCCTCGTGGTCACTGCAGTCCCATCCACAGGTGCTTTGCCAGCAGGGTTTTACATGCATGGTCATCTTTGCATCTTTCAGAACAACACTTTAAAGTGTTTATATCTCCTCAAGCAAGCACTGCTTCTCAGCCTCACCAGCGTGCAGCAAATCTCTGTTGATGCTTCTCAGGAAACCTTCGCCTCAGAGAACTTCTACCTTAAAGCCACAGGCTAACGTCATTTATGGTGAATCAATCGGCTCACATCCTCCTAAAACTCACCTATGTCTGTTTTTATGAGCTGCTAACTTTTGACTCACGCACATGTTTTATGAAGGGACTCAAGCCCTTCCTTAATGCCCAGTGGTAGGAAAATCAAGTGCTTTGAAACACCAGGCTGTGCAAATCTCTACTCCCATCCCCTTGTGAAGAACTGGCCCAGCACACCAGTGGTCCTGGTCAACCTCAGCATCTGCAGGGCACAAGCAGCATCAGCCACTGCAGTTGCTCACCATCTGACCCATTCCAGACAGCCTCTATCTTGCTTTTGTCTGAAAACATGCACGTTGTGATGCAGGGATGCCCGGCTGTTCACACAATGCTGGGCTAAGCGAACGGCAGCTGCCTGCACACGGATGGGCACGCAGGCGCTGACACACACGCGGTGACACTGAGCCGTGACGGCTGCTCACTGAGCGTTTTGTTCCCACCTGCCTGCAAAGTCACAAGCTGCCTCCGGGCTAAGATCACCAATCTGGACTGGAGGAGCTGAGCTTTGCCCTCCCCAGCTTTCCAGAGAGAGGTGTGGGATACAGCATCTCATCCCAATCTCACTGCAAAACTGCGTCTGTCCCTGTGCCTGGACCTGCAGGCTGGCACTGGAGATGGGGGCACAGCAACACTCAGTGTGGGGGGGCCAGCAAACACCATTCCTCCCTCCTGCACCTTCCGAGGAGGAGGGCTGGACCTGAGCAGAACCCCTTTCTGTCCTTTTTCCTCCATACAGCCTACATTTCCCGTTGCACTATTTTTGTTCTAAACCAAACACTGGTTCAGGCTGCCCACCCGCTGCCCTGCTGGATGGTGGGATTGCTCCAGCTCTTGGAGCAGCCACCAGCCCACTCTGCCGGAGGATGCCATCCCAGACCAAGTGGGTATAACCAGCACAAGGTCTCCTGCCCTCTGATACAACGTTGGCTACTGATTTACTCCACCAGCATCATCACACAGGTCAAGCTGAAATTACTAGTGCTCAATTCCCATTATTTGCTCTCCTTCTTTCCAAGCCCTGCCTGCTGTTACTGTTTACCCATCTGAACAAGGAGCCGTTACTGGGTACGTTACACATGCCAGCCGGCTGGGACAAAGAGATAACAAGGCAGCAACCAGGAGGTGTTTGCAGCTGCCCTGCAGCAGGCAGGACACCCCCACCAGCTGCCTGCAGCTCTGAACCCACATGGGGCCACAGCACCAACCCACAGCCCCCGCCAGGCAGGCAGGAGCTCGCTTGCAGCCCACAGACCCTCCTGCCCATGGCCGGCACAGCCCTGCCTGCTGTCAGCCCTAGGCAAAGGGCCAGCTTGTGCTAGAAAATGGAGAAAGCACTGTCAAAGCCACTAGTGCCTCATTCGATACCCCGATGGGCTTAGGAGCCTGGCTAAGAAACAAGAGTGCCTCAATAATCCACAAAACAGACTTGCACAACACCGAGTTGTATTTATCCCTGCTATCACCATGCTGCCAGGAGCCCTGGAGAAGCACAGCTCCTGTTGAAGAAGCACAAGCACCACCAGCGAGCAGGAACCTCCCCAGGTGAAGTAGCTGTGCCAGCACTGCTGGAGGGGAGCCCAAGGACACCCAGGATCTGTGTAAGGAGATGGGAATCTCGGAGGCTTTGGATCCCATGAGGCAGGACCCCATCCCAACACAGAGCCGGGTGCTCAGTTCTTAATTCCCCCTGTTTTCCTTTGCCCTATGGAGACAAAATGCGGTGAATCTGATGAAATTCTACTCAATCTGAGCCCATCAACCTCTGCTTTCACTGACAGCTGTGGCCAAGGACATAGAGACACAAGACACGGGCTGCTCTCACAGGACCTGCCGGAGGACCTCACCTCCACAGCAGAGGTGCCCCCTGAGCACGGCTCCGATGGAGGGAGCAGGGGCCAGGGCAGGGGCTCCAGCGCAGGGCAGGAAGGAAAAACATGGAACCGCAGAGCGCTGCCAAGAGCCAGGCAATGCTTCTGGCAGCAGCTCTGCAGAACTGAGTTAATGAGCAAACATCTGCAGCTTCACATCCCCTAAAGGACATTCACAAAAACACACGCCATTCATGCCAAAGTTAATTCATTAATTAATTTTAAAAACCACTGCTTCTCAAGCAGGTGGGAAGGCTGCAGGGACGAAGAGCTGGAGAGGCAAGGATCACCGACACAGGCTGCAGATCGCTGTGCCCCAGCCACAGGGATGGCACAGACCTCACCACAGCTTCCTGCACTGGAGGAAGAGGTCGAGGCACACCCAGCTCCTCTCCAACAAGCTCCACCGACAGAGAAAGGCAATCCATTGAATATTCATCTTCAGCCAAGTCCCAGCCTGCCTCCACCTCCCTGCTGCCCAGACCCCTCAGCCACTCACTCGAGTTGCAGGCTGCGTATCGCTTCCTTCCAAGTCCAAGGTCATAGACTGATGGAATGGTCTGGGTTGGAAGGGACCTCAAAACCCACCAGGCACCCAAGGCGGCATCTCCAAACCCCCTCTCTCCTCAGTACCTATGAAAGATTTTAAAGTTCTACGGCTTCTTTTTTGCTGGAAACAACCTTCACCACACCAGCCAGAACCTCCTTCTTTTATTTACCCTCTCTTCCCTGGTTCCTCCCCCTTTGGCAGCCTGGATGCCAACCATCAGACCAGCAGCTCTCATTGAACATGATCCAGCAGAAGATGATCCTGATTTACAACCAAAATTGGCAAAAGCGGTGCCAATACCAGTGCCATATTCCATAACTCCTCTCTGCGTTGCATGTGTCTTCACTTCACCAGTGGGCATCTGGTCAAGGGCCCCATAGCTGGAATCCCATTCAAACATAGAGGATCCCACCAGGCAGCATCACCCAGGTGGTATTTGGAGCACACGTCTGGGGTGTGACGGAGCAGAAATGGCACCAACTGGCCCCTCCTGACAGGTCATGTTGGAAGAGTGGACACGTACTGAGCATCCTTTGCTTGGAGGAGCAGCCGACTGAGTCAGCATCCCAGCAACAGCCTCACGGCAGGCACGCTGCCTTCCTAACCCTGCAAAGAGGCAGCCTACACACACCTCCCAGATGGTTTTGGAGGATATACCAGAAAAACGGTGTTCCCAGTTCAGCTTTTTCCCTGCATCTCACGGCCAGCAGCATTTTGTGGCAGGGACCACTGCTCCTCGGGTTGTGGGAGCCCAGTGACACTACCAGTGGCCCCAGCAGAGACAGGGCCAGGAGCCAACGGGAAACAATGAAAACCATTTACAGAGCAGGAAGCTGCATCTGCTGGATGAAACGCTATCTTCAAACAAGACGTGTTTGGATAACTCCAGTTTCATAACTCGCCTCTTCCGATGTTAGGAAATCACGGTAATAAAAAGAAAACAAGATGGGGGAGAAGAAACTTGGCATGGGGAACAATGGGAGAATTGCTTGAACCCCAGCCTGCCCCGTCTCGCCCGGCCACAGACTCTGAGGACCTTGCACAAGAATAAAGGTCTGATCAAACCTCAACAAGAAAGAGTTAACCCTGCACTCCAGACATTAAGAGCAGGGTACATGTCGGTGATCTTATACATTACTGTGCCTGCTTGAGTGATTTTTTTTTTTTGTTTTAGCAGCAATCAAAGCCATCCTGAGGGAGGGAATAGAACTGGAGTCAGTCAACAAGGAGCCTCAGAATCTGGGGTCTAGCAGGATTTATCATCATCATCTTAAAGGTGATAGAAGGGGTGGTCTTAAAGGGTAGAAGGGGATGATTGGTCACCTTTGCTTGGCATTGACCACTTCTTGGGCACAGGCAGACAGCTGTTTTCTAGTGTTAGTGGTGAATTACAGTGAAGATAGACCTGCCTGCTCCATAAATTCCTAATGCTAACCCAGACCCCTACAGACACCAGAGAAGGACTGAATGGTGCCCCAGCAGGTCCCTGCTCAGCAGGGAGAAGCAATGAGAGGAAAGGCAAACACAGCAGCAGCTGCTCTCCCGTGGTCACTGCTCCCACAACTGCCACCCCCAACAAACCAGGACAAGGAGCCAAAAGCTGAGGTCACTCTGCTCAGGACCCCTCCCCAGCATCCACCTCCTCTCCCCACCCTCCCGGTCCAAATATAAACTTGCTTACAGGAAATGCCTTAAAGAAAAGGCACCTCCCTGCATCCCGAAGAATGCCCAGAAAATAAACTGTCTCTGGACACGGAGGAAATGGGTTTTTTAAAAAAAAAGAAATCACACTGCAAAACAGCTTTAACCCTTTCAGTCCCTGCTGCAAACTCAGCCACCCTCATGCCTCTGCCCCTCAGGGAATTTCAAGGTGTCCATGCTCTGGATTGGCAGTGCGAGAGGATCCCTCCTGCCAGAGGTCCCTCTGTCCCTGCAGCATCACCGGGTCTGGAGCAAAAATGGTCCAAACTTCATAATCCACATGCAAACCCTCTTGATAAGGAAAGTGCCAGACCCCAAAGACAGGCTCACAGCCTGGGAGCCACCCTCAGCCTGGCATAAATACAGGCTCCATCCCCTACGCTGCAGGGTAGAGGGAGTGAGCTCTGCCACTTGGCAGCTCAGAATGCTGCTCCCAAGCTTCCCACAGAGGGCAGGGAAGGAGTTCCCACATGGAAACCCCCATTTGAAAGCAGCAATGGGAAAGGCACAGGGATGCTTCTCGGGCCAGCCCACAACCCCCCAGCCCCCAAAGCTGGCAGCTCCACATCTGCCCCAGCCCGGCTAGGGGCACAGCAATAGATGGAGGCTTAGGAAGCACAAACACTGCTTTCATACCGAGATCCCTACACAAAAACAGGCAAGAAAAAAGATAAGAGATCCAGGAAATCCAGGACACGGAGAGGCAGCTGTCTCAACACAGTTGTTCAAGAAGGGGTTGTCCCTCTGGACCTGAGGTGGCTTCACAGCATCCAAGCAACCAGCATCCCAGCAGCGCCCTTGGACCAACGTGCTGGCATCAGCACAACCGTGGGCATAGGCCCTGTCAGGGCTGCTGGCAACAAACAGTAACAGGGCAGGACCAAGAAATCAAACGTGGTGCCAGGACCCCGTAGGGTCCCTGCACATCCCCAGGCCACAAACATCCTGCAGAGAAGGGAATTCTGTTTTCTTTCCCCTACAGAGGGGAGAGCTGAGGCAAAGCCTCTCCCAAAGCAGAGCCAGGAGCAAAGCCAAGAGCACAACCCAGATACCTGCGTCCACAAAACCACCGCCCTTTACCCCGGACCACAACACCTCCCTGAACAAGCCCCTCACACAACGTGCACTCAGGGCTTGCAGCCTCAGATGCACGGAGCAGTTCGACACAATTCAGTTGCAGCTACAAAATGCCTGAAACACTTACCGCTGGGTTTTTTTGTTTTGATTTGTTTTTTTATGAGCAGCAGCAGCACTGGAAAAGCTACAGTGTGTGTAGAGGTGTGTGCAGGCCCTGGGCATGGGAAAGGGAAGCAGCAGGGTCAGCTTCCACTTGGCTGGAAAGTGAGCGTCCATCCGGAGCACAAGTGAAGGGTTCAGCAGGAGATCACACTGCGTCCTGGGAAGAGAGGCAGTTTCTGCTCAGTCCATGTTTTTTTGTCTTCTCTGTTGAGGTGTCCAGCATGGACAGCCCCAGTCCCTGCAGACTGAGAGCCTGTGCAAGCTGGTAGTTACCCTGGAGAGCAGTGAGGAGTGCTTTGGAGAGCTCTGCAGGACAAGAACACGTCTGCAATGGCCAGGCAGGTTCCAAGAGAGCAGGCTTGTTTCTGGCTCTGTTGAGGCTACTTAGTACCTACGGCCTCTGGAGATTCCCACACAGAAGGTGTTAAGGAAGAGGAAATCATAGAACCACTAAGGTTGGAAAAGACCTCTCAGCTTATCCAATTCAACCATCAGTCCAACCTCAATATGCCTGCTAAACCATGTCCCTAAGAGCCACGGCCACACAGTGTTTGAACCCCTCCAAGGATGGGGACTCCCCCACTGCCCTGGGCAGCCTCTGCCAGGGCTTCACCCCTGTCAGTGAAAAAGCCACATAGCCCAGCCAGCTGCCTCCCTGCCTGGATGATGCTGGCAGTTCTGAGGATGGGCATCCCCAGCAGTTCAAATCAGCAGCAACGCAAAGCGGCGCTGAGAGCCACGTGCCGGGAGCACAGCCCCGTCCAGAGGGACCAGGGATCCCAGGGTGCTCCTGCCACTGCATCATGCCTGCCAGACATTTTACCAGGACAGTAAAAGCACCTCCAAACTTTGATGATCGTCACAGCAAAACCGCTGTGTGCCCTTGTCACTGCTGCCAGCAGCAGCAGGGCAGCCGAGATCTCGCCTCCCTCAGCCTTCAGGAATGGGGAATGCAGTGTCAGCCGAGAACCCCGACTGCTGCTGAGGGGATTTGGGACACTGGCATCACTGCCCCACCCCTACCCTCCACAGACCCCATGCTGCACCCAAGTGCTTCTGCCAGGGGACAGCAGCTCCTACCAGACAGCGTGAGCAGCCAGGGAGGAAATGCTGCATGCCCTACAGTGGCACTTGCACAACATGGATCTGGACTTCAGCTTCAATTCTGCAGCCCGCCTGTCACCACCAGTCACGCTACAGGACAGCCACAAAACAGCATCATCCACCCTCCTGGCAGGAGGAGGCTGTGGGAGGACAAACAGCAGGTGTGCAGGTACCTTCTTCTGCAATGCTGAGCCACTGGTACAGCGACTGCAGGGAATTCCCAGCCTGGGAAAACAAAGCTGACACGCCAGCCCCAACTGCCCAGCTGTCCTGCTCTTGCCCAACACCACTGAGGAAAGGAGGTCAAGTGCGCCCTGAGTCACCACTGAACGCAAATGTCCCGCAGCCTCGTGACACCATCACCCGCCGCTGCCTGAGGCCATGGACAGTTTTGCTGGGAATTGGTCGCCTCCAGCCCCTGGCCAGCCCAGCTGAACAAACCTCCTCCTGCAGCCCCAGAGACCGCTCGCATAACCCCTCAGCCCAGCCTTCAGCTCGGTACTTGCAGCAAACCTCGTCCTCTTCAGCCATTCCCCTTTTGCCTTCAAACACTCACTTTCATGTCCCCTCTCCCTGCACCCCAGCCTCCCTGCTCTGCAGGCGCAGGTCCCTGTGGGAAAGCAGCAGGGGCAGAAGGAAGGGGGAATGAGTCCCCAGTCCCTTTGGGTCCCCCCTGCACAGCCCACGGTTGCACGAGAGGCTGGCAGCTTGGGGATGGAACCCTCCACACCTGCAGGTCTCCTGCCCTGGCTCCGCGACCGATGGGTTTCCAGATGGCAGCCGTCTGCAGGGCAGCAGCAGCTGGAGCACCCGGCGAGGGGTCCTGTGGGAGCATTTGGTTGCCATTCCCAGGAGAAATGGGGAGACAGCACAACTCCTTTGCGCGGCATCATCAGACAAAAGAGCATTCAGAAACTGAACTCATGCCCTTGGCAGCAGTAAAGATCTTCTAAACGTCATGAGGGGTGGGTGGAAAGAGAGGGAGAACAGAAACCCACCATGTGCAAATCAATGGTACGTGAGCAGCGCGTCGGCTCACGCATCTGCACCCGTGTGGCAGCTCGGAGCCCAGCACTTGCTCCCGCTTCCCTTAAACAGCAGCGTCAATCATCTGTGCCCAGTGTGCTCCGAGCACAGACACCGGAGCCTGCTCCCAAGGGTGCACGGAGCCCATGGCACCCCAGAAGGCGCAGGCTCTCTGCATGCACACGATGCTGCCAGATGCTTTTCAGTCCAAATAAAGGCAGGATATCCCCCCGCACACCCGGGCTCCAGCGCGCTGGGCCCCTTGGGTTCAGAGCCTGTCATCCCGAGAGGAGCTGCCGAGATCCTGCTCCCAGTTAAGGAGCTCCAACTCTCCCAGCCTGGCCTCGTACAGGAGGTGCTCCAGCCCTCGCATTATCTCCATGGCCTCGCTCCAACAGCTCCACGTCCCTCCTGTTCTGAGGACTCCAGACCTGGACCACAGGGATGCAGATGGGGTCTCACCAGAGCCGAGCAGAGGGGCAGAATCCCCTCCTTGCCTGCTGGTCCCACTGCTTAGGATGGAGCCCAGGGCATGTTTGGCTCTCTAGGCTGTGAGCACACACTGCCGGCTCAACACGCCTCTCCCCAGTGGCACATGGAACGGCTCAGCCCCCAGGAGAAGGTCCCGCACGCCACTGCACCCATCAGTGCCCGTTCCCAGGGCCAAGCTTTAGCATTTACTCTGCCTGTGACCAGCACAGGGGGACGAGTGCCCTGTGCCGATAAGGGACCCTTCAGCCCGCAGCACCGGCAGCTCGGCCGCTGTGCCGCATGCCCACGTGGCACGGGGACCCTGTCAATGATTAACTGGGAAGAGCAGTGACTCGGAGAGACACTCGCCCATGGGCATCACAGCTGAGCAACCAGATTTGGGGCTGGACACTCTGGGAGCTGCATCCCCCAGGCACGGGATCAGCATCCAGGGTCATTCCCAGGGACCACAGGGCAAGGGAGGGACAAGCATGGAGCGGGGCAGCATGAGGCCAGCTCAGCTCGGCACCTCCAACAGCTCCTCGTGCAGAATCGTGCAAGGAACGCGCCAAACCAAGCAGGAAGCAAACCGAGAGAAGGAACGCTGGCCAGCCATCGCTTCCTGCACCTAAAAACGAATTTCTTGTTGGAAACATAGGAAAAGTCCCTGTCTCTTTAAATTTCTGCACCCAGTCCTGGCAGCCTGGAGAAGTTAATATAATTATGCGGAGGTGACTTTCAGCAAGGCTCACACAAGAAGGGGTATTGTGGCTCAATCATTAACCGGGTGGGAGACCCCCGGCCTTGCGGGAATGTGGCCATGCGCTGCTGGTCCTCTCCGGAGCTCAGCACAAAGGTTAACGGGTGGCTCCTCCACACCAGCCCCGAAAACCAGCTCAGAGGAGGCTCTGTCCATCCTTCAGCACAGAGGAAAACCCAGACCAACAACTTCTTCACACTCCCGGCAGGGTGGGAAGAGCATGCGGAGGAAGGAAAGCTGAGGAATGAGAAGACCTGGCTTCCACACAGACGTCCCTGCTGCCACACGTGCCTCAGCTCCCACCTCAGCCTGCTCGGGGCAATGCCAACAGCGCCCACGGCTCGGGGTGCTGCTGTCTCCCCCCACAGCCGCTGCTGCCCCGGGACCAGCACGGGCACGGCGTGGGATGGGAGACCTGGCACGAGCAAGAGCATCCCAACCTTTGCAGCCAGCATGCTGCCCCCCAGAAAGCCTTTCACACCCACAAAACCAGCTCAGCTTCCATCCCTGGGCACCGGCAATGCGCTTCACCCAAGCCAGTGGGCAGAGGGGGGGAACAACATCTCCATTATCAGGGTGGTGGAGAGGGAAGGAGACACCAGCATTACCCGATGCCGGGCTGAGGAGATGAGCCTGGGCGCAGGGCTGAGGTCTCGCAGGACCCTCGCAGCTCCCCACGCAGCCGGGGCATCTCCTGCCTCCGCAGCCTCGCTGCCAGCACGCTGCTGTGTTTGGAGGATTAAACTCCCACATCTAAATGCAAAAGCCCTTCCAACTGCATGCCAAGCGCACATGTACGTCTGTGAACCCCTGCAATGGGCAAACCGCTTTGGGTTCTTCAGGGAATTAACAGCTTAAGGCAGGAGCCTCAGTTCTCTCTGCTGGATGATGATTTACCCCACTCCCCAGTGAAGCCGGGGCAGCGCCTGGCTCTCCAAGCTCCCCTCCTGCCTCCCCGGCACAGAGGAGCCTGGCAACCTGCCCTCAGCACCACCAGCAGCGCCCAGCACCAGCCAAGCTGTCGGCATGTTCCTGTGCTGCAAAGTCACACAGCTACACCCTCAGGGACACGGCAACCTTTCCTTCCCCTGCTGCACTTCAACTGACTCTGAGAACATTCAAATCTTTTTGAAATTAGCCCCGAAGCCAAGAGGAAGCGCTGCCGTGCCCCATGGCACAACCACAGATGGTTCTCTCGCACAACTGACCTGCATCCCATGCACGCGCTTGGGTTTGGACATCTGGGACAACACAGGGAAGGAATGTTTCACAGAAGGACAGTCGGATTGACTCCACCGGCCTTGTATTGGAAAAGTATTTCTCAGAGGGAGCGCCGGTACCTGCAGCAAATGTGAGCAGCTCCTCAGAAGCCAGGTTGGATGCCCGCTCTGCCCTGGGACGGGACATTTTGTCACATAAGGGAATTACCGATGAGCTTTTGGCACAGAAGTGGCAGTTAATTTTTCCCGTACAAGCCTGGGAGGATGCTGAGGGGATCCGGAGCAGCCCACGGAGCGGGCACCGCTCCAGCGGTGCCGCTGCCTCTCAGAACCACGGTTCAGTTAGAATCATCATCATCATCAGGTTGCAAGAGACCCACCAGATCATCGAGTCCAACCATTCCCATCAAACACTAAACCGTGTCCCTCAGCACCTCGTCCACCCATCCCTTAAACCCCTCCAGGGAAGGGGGCTCAACCCCCTCCCTGTTCAGCCTCTGCCAGGGACCAATCACCCCTTCTGTGAAAAATGTTTCCTTATGTCCATCCTGACCCTCCCCTGGCGGAGCTTGAGGCCATTCCCTCTCGTCCTGTCCCCTGTCCCTTAGGAGAAGAGCCCAGCTCCCTCCTCTCCACGACTTCCTCTCAGGGAGCTGCAGAGAGCAATGAGCTCTCCCCTCAGCCTCCTCTTCTCCAGACTGAACCCCCCCAGCTCTCTCAGCCGTTAAAACGCAAACAGAAAAAAGCGTGTCCATCGATAAGAATTCGAGTAGAGACGCGGAAAGGAGCGAGCCTCCTGCCCTCCTCCTGCAGACCCGCCGGCACCGCCGAGGGTCCGCGGCTCCTCCGCCCCCGGGGCTCGAACCGCAGGACCCGAGGCGCGAGGAGCCGGCGGGGAGGTCAGAGGGGACCGAGCGGCGCCGGGGCCGCCGCCCCCCTCCCCGCTTCACCGGGGTCCCCGACAGCGCCAAGAACGCGCCCCGCGCACAGACACGGGCCGAGGGGCCGCCCCGACAGCCAGAGCCGCTTGTCCGCCCGGGTCGAGCCGCTGCAGCCGGGGGAACGCGAGCAGCCGCCGGGGAGGCCCCGGGACCCGCCGGGAACAGGGGGGACGGGGGGACTCGCGGACACAGAGCAGCCCCGGCCCCGCACGGCACCCGGGCGGCCGCGGACCCCCGACCCTCTGGCCCCGCTCCGGTCCGGTCCCCGAGGAGCCGCGGGGACCCGCTTACCTGCCCCTCCGCGCGGCCCCGGCCGGGACCCGCGGTGCTGGCGGCGCTGAGGGCACCGCGCGGGGCGGCGTCCCGGCCGCCGCAGGTGCGGGGCTGCACGGCCCCGCCCGCCCCACAGCCCGGCCCCTGCCCCATAGCCCGGCCCCTGCCCCATAGCCCGGCCCCACAGCCCGGCCCCACAGCCCGGCCCCTGCCCCATAGCCCGGCCCCACAGCCCGGCCCCTACCCCATAGCCCTGCCCCACAGCCCGGCCCCTGCCCCATAGCCCTGCCCCATAGCCCGGCCCCTACCCCATAGCCCGGCCCCTGCCCCATAGCCCTGCCCCATAGCCCGGCCCCTACCCCATAGCCCGGCCCCTGCCCCATAGCCCGGCCCCTGCCCCACAGCCCGGCCCCTGCCCCATAGCCCGGCCCCACAGCCCGGCCCCTACCCCACAGCCCTGCCCCACAGCCCGGCCCCTGCCCCACAGCCCGGCCCCACAGCCCGGCCCCTGCCCCACAGCCCGGCCCCACAGCCCGGCCCCTACCCCATAGCCCTGCCCCACAGCCCGGCCCCTGCCCCATAGCCCTGCCCCATAGCCCGGCCCCTACCCCATAGCCCGGCCCCTGCCCCATAGCCCTGCCCCATAGCCCGGCCCCTACCCCATAGCCCTGCCCCACAGCCCGGCCCCTGCCCCATAGCCCGGCCCCACAGCCCGGCCCCTGCCCCATAGCCCGGCCCCATAGCCCGGCCCCATAGCCCGGCCCCATAGCCCGGCCCTGCCCCATAGCCCAGCCCCTGCCCCACAGCCCGGCCCCTGCCCCACAGCCCGGCCCCACAGCCCTGCTCTTGCCCCATAGCCCGGCCCCTGCCCCATAGCCCGGCCCCTACCCCATAGCCCTGCCCCACAGCCCGGCCCCTGCCCCATAGCCCGGCCCCACAGCCCGGCCCCTGCCCCATAGCCCGGCCCCTGCCCCATAGCCCTGCCCTTGCCCCATAGCCCAGCCCCTGCCTCACAGCCCGGCCCCACAGCCCGGCCCCTGCCTCACAGCCCGGCCCCACAGCCCGGCCCCTGCCCCATAGCCCGGCCCCATAGCCCGGCCCCTGCCGCCCGGCCCCTGCCCCATAGCCCGGCCCCACAGCCCGGCCCCTGCCCCACAGCCCGGCCCCACAGCCCAGCCCCTGCCCCACAGCCCGGCCCCTGCCCCATAGCCCAGCCCCTGCCCCACAGCCCGGCCCTGCCGCCCCACTGCCCCTTCTCCCGCAGGCTCCCTGTGCTCTGCAGAGCTGTCACACAGACCAGCACCCCCCAAGGAACAATCCGGATCACCAGCACCTGCCAGCGCTCCAGAGACAAGACCCGAAGTACTGGTCCCCAGCTCTGTGTTGCAGCCTGGGGAAGGGGCTCCAGGACACAGGAGAAACCCAGCACAGCCCCAGACCCCCCCACAAGTCCCTCTGCGCTGCCCCCAGACCCCTCTCCACTCAGCCACCTCCTCCCTCTTTCAGCTGCCAGAGCGGCAGCAGCAAGTGCAGGGCCTGTTCTGGCCCCCGCTGCTCGTGGGCTGGCAGCGCCAGGACAGGGACACGGAGCAGCTGCTCCCTCCCTGCCACACTGAGCACCCATGAGGGTCCCATGAGCGGTTCCCTCCCAGAGATGAGCCCCAGCACAGTTTCTGGATGGATGCCTGGCATCCGCAGCTCTCCCTGCCCATCAATCCAAGCCCCTGGGGAGAGCAGGCACAGCAGGGAAGTCAAGAGCAGGACCATCCCCACCATCCCCCGTACGCTGCTGAGCATTCTCCTCATCGGTGGTTCCTCCTCTAACAGTACAGGGTGAGGAAGATCCTTCCCAAAACATGCATCTTGCAACCTGGCTTCTGGATCCCAGACCCATGTCACTTGTGGTGGGACCAGGCACAGACTGTTTGCAAGAGGGAGAAGAAGAGGAAGCGGGACAGGGTTTGGAATAGAGGGGCTGAGAGGGAAGCACAGTGTGCAAGCTGCACTTGACGGAGGAATTTGTGTGTGTAAAGAGGGAGGCAAAAGGTCTGGAGGTCAGGGAGCACCAGCCAGAGTGTGGAAGCAGGAGGAGAAGCAGAGAGGAGGCAGAGCATGAGACGGAGACACCGGGACACTGGGCAAGGGGCTTGACAGTGAACACCGAACACAGACACAACACAAGGAGAGAGAGAGGCAGTGATGGGATCTGGCATGGGGACGGCAGAGAAGCAGGAGAGACCATGGTAGGGGTGCCACCAACCTCTCTTGGTATTACCAGTGGGGGTTGGAGGGCTGCCCAAGCACCCCAACATGTGAGCATCAGGAGGAAAAAACAGTTTTTTCCATTGTTTTCATAGTCTGAGAGCCTTCTGATGCACATCTCCTTCCTTCCTTCCCCAGCCCCAAGCTCCTGACCCTCCTCCCACCAACCTCCCAGCTGCCTCTCCTCCCCACCCCAGCGCAGCCCCTCTCTCACCAGCCCTCAGCTCCAGAGGGAAGGGGCTCTCAATGAGGCTGTTGTTGGCGTGAAAACCTTCACAGAGCTTTGTGCGAGGGAGCCCCTCACCAGGGAGAGGCCAGGGGTGGACGGGGGGCCAAGGGCTCCTGCAGCAGCTGGTGTCCCCCCCAAGCAGTCAGACACAGCACAGGGTGCAGCTGCTGATCCACATGGGTGGAGATCAGAGAATCAGAGAATGCTTTGGGTTGGAAGGGACCTTCACAGGTCATCTAGTCCAAGCCACCTGCGGCAAGAGGGGTTAGATCAGTAGAAGGTAAGTAAAACAAGGGGTGACGGAGGCTGTGAGTACCCTGAGACAGAGCCACAGGCAGAGGAGGGATTGGAAAGAGGTTTGGGGTATCAGAAACCCAGCCTGGACCCCCAAAACCACCAACATCCTTGAAGTGCTGCTTCTCAGGAGCTGGGAATGGAGCAGACAGGGATGGAGAGCAAAGCCTCTGGAAGCAGAAGATGGGTGCCAAGCTACAGGGTGCTGAGCACAGAGCCAGGGCCCCTGGGGATGGCTGGGATGAATATCACACTGCGGCCACATAAGAGGGAAAGGGACAGAGGCAGAAGGACATGGCACCGTTCCCGGTGCCAGAAGCACGGTGGGTAAGGGCAGAGCTCACACTGCGTTCCGCTGCCATGCTCGGCTCTCGCCCAGCACCATGGTGGGTCAGGGCCAGGCACCAGTGCCCGGGTGGCCCCAGCAGGGCCAGTGGAAAAAGCACTTGGCTCAGAGGAGGATTTCAAGCATCTTTCTTCTCATTTCCTCATGCAAAGCAGGAACAAGGAGTGTGTGGGGGCAGAGAGGCAGGAACTGAGCTGTAAACAGGCAGCAAAGAGGGCAGGACTGATGCAGGCATTTTGGGGTTGTTCGTGCTGCCCCTGCTGCCTCCTCGCCTGCCAGTGCTCACAACCCTTCCCTGCGCCAGGTGAGATCCAGCGGGGAAGATGTCTGGGCATCACAGTAGCTACGGACAAAGCCTAATTTTACAGGACAGATGACACCGAGATGCACATTGAATGCTGCTGCCGTGGCAAGAATCACAGACAACACCAGTGCTGAAAAAGATCAATTATTTGGTCTAGATCCACATATCCCTGGATCAAACACTTCTCAGCACCCGAGGACAGATGATCTCCAGATGGGAAGGGCACACAGGCAAGTTTGGCTTATCTCGACCAGCCAGAATGGGAGGGAAAGGGGGTGCTCCCAGCCTGGGGGCTCCCCTGGCTGCAGCAGGCAACATCCATGTCTGACTCCCCATGCGGGATTCCCTCTCCACGCATGACCCCCTATCCTTGACCCCCCAGCAGCAGTGCAGGACCGGGCGCTCTCTACTGGCCCCAGCACGCAACGCCCCACACCGGAAAAAAATCAAGCAAAGGCATTCAAGAAGGAGGAAAAAATTACTATGAATCCATAAGGAAAGCATCCTCCCTCCAGTGACTGCCCACCATGAAAGGAAAACCCACACACCCACCGCAAACACACCCCGAGCATCCCCTGGGTGCCCGTTATCTGCTTCTCTTTTCCAACAACCAAAACAAAGAGGGGAAAAAACAAAGTTAGGATTCTCTTTCAGGTGTATATATAAAAATGGATGGCAGAAAGGAGCCAAGCATGCGGGTGTCCCAGGGCAAATCCGCTCACCAGTGTATACTTGGGGCAGTCTTGCTCCACTTGTGCAAGTATTATCCACGCGCCACAACCCTCCACTGCTGCAGATGGGGAGAGGCCAGCGCCGTTTTCACAGGAACCGTCTCGGTGCGGGTCCAACCCCATCTCAGATCGGGGCGTAGCCGGCACTCACCACCCTCTTTCCCCTTGGGGTGCCCGATTCCAGCCACCCAGCGCAAAGCACTCTCATTCTTTCCTCGCTCACAGCTGTTATTCAGCCCCTCTCCACTGCCATCGCTGCCCATCGGACCCCAGCCCAGCAGAGCAGCCCTGGCACCTGCAAGCAGCAAACCCACATGGTCCTGCTGGGCTCTCGCTGTGGCGGCGCAGGCAGGATCGAGCCCTGGCAGAGCGCGTGGAGCCATTTGGGTCTGTGATTGGCACTGGGGCATTATTGACAAAGAAGGGTGGCAATAAACCCAATTTGGTGTCTAGCATCCTGCTCAAGGCTCTGATAGCTGCAAGCAGAAGAGCTGCCTGCTCCCCTCTCCTGCCCACTTCAGGCTCTCTCCACAGCACAGATAGCCCATAAACTGCCTTTCCTTGTGAAATCTTGACCCCAGCTCACCCCCACCACATCCCACGTGGAGGAAGTCAGGCTCAGTGTGGAAAGATGAAGGGGACCACGTCCCAAGAGCCAACCCTAGCCACTCACTGGACGGCCTCTGTGGCCACAGGGATGCTCTGGGCACAGGGTCAGCGTCAGTTTGAAGTGAGCAAGCTGGCTCAGCCCGTGAGCAGGAGGATGGCTTCAATATCCTTGAGAGGAAAATCAGGGGGCAGAAGTTAACTGGCACACACGAAATGGCAGATGGAGTTGGCGCCGCCAGCTGCGTGAGCACAGCAGGCGAGATTTCACCAACACAGAATTCCCCAGCTTCCAAGGGAGGAGGGCAGGAGGGAGGGAAAGGGAAGCTCAGAGACACCAGCACAACAGCATCATTCATGGGAGCTGCGTCTGTGCAACAAGGGTCCTGTGTCTGGCCCAGAGCTGTAGGCAATTAAACCAGCAGCCACGGATCTCAGAGAAACAGCGGGGATTTATCTGAGGAATCCGGATTATGTGGCCACTGCTGCACCAGAGCAGAGAGCCTCCTGCTCCTGGAGGGTAAACACATTTGTGAGCAATGAGAGGCAGCACCAGCTCAATGACCCCAACTGTTCCCGATTCACCCACCCACGCCGGAGCCCCCGTTACACCGCGGGGTGACGGCTGCTGCTCCTCCTGCGGGCAAACATCACCAGCACGGGCAGGGAACAGGGTCCCCAGACGGCACAGGGACTCTGGCAGAGGACACGGCACTGGGTTTGCAGTCAGTGGGTCACAGGCGACGCCAACCACTGCAGCTCTGCTGCTGGGGGAGCAACAAGCAGAATGCTTTGTTGTTCCACATATAACCGCGGTGGTTTGCAAGTCTAAGAAAGTGGTTTTCCGTTCTGGTCCGGCCTGAGGAAGCACGTACAGGGTTCACCAAGACAAGCGAGAAGAGGCTGATTAACCTCTAGGGAATCTTACCGGCACGGCTGGCTTCTGGGAGCAACCACAGACCCACTGGGAGACCCTCGGAGGGAGCTGCGGCCGGGCCCGGGCAGATCACCCTGAAACAGCCCCCTGAACCCCGGGCACAGATCACCCGGCTGGGGGACACGGAGCCACGGGCTGGGGACAGAGCAGGGGACAGAGCTGGGGACAGAGCTGGGGACAGAGCTGGAGTGGGGGAGCAGAGATGGGGGACAGAGATGGATAGGGGAGGCAGATATTGGGGGGGAACAGAGATGGAAGAGGGGGGAACAGAGATGGAGTGGGGGGAGAACAGAAGTGGAGAGAGGCAGAACTGGAGCGGGGGTGGGAGAGGGGGGCAGAGCCGGAACGGGGCGGGGAGGCAGAGATGGGAGGGAGCAGATGTGGAAAGGGCAGATGTGGAAAGGGGGGCAGAGCTGGAAAGGAGGGAGCAGAGCCCGACTGGGGGAACGCAGAGCGGCCCCGGTCCCTGCCCACCCTCTGCCTGCCCCTTGCCCGGTCCCGTCCCACCCGCAGGGCGCAGCGGAGCCGCATCCCAGGGACCGCGGGGCGGGCGAGGGGCAGCTCCTCCCGAGAACGACCCCCAGAGCGCCCCCCTCCAGCAGAGAACCCCGGGCGGATTCCCCCTCGCAGGGAGCCGCTCGCCCCGGGATGGCTCCTGCTCTCCCGCTCCGCCTGCTCCATCCCCTGCGCTCAGCATCCCTGCCGGCTCCATCCCTGCCTGCTCCATCCCCTGCGCTCAGCATCCCTGCCGGCTCCATCCCTTCCCGCTCCATCCCTGCCTGCTCCATCCCTGCCTGCTCCATCCCCTGCGCTCAGCATCCCTGTCCACTCCATCTCTGCCCGCTCCATCCCTGCCCGCTCCATCCCCTGCACCAGCATCCCTGCCCACAGCCACCCAGCACAAGCACCGGGGCCGTGACCACTGGGGCCAGGGGTCAATGTCAAGGTGGGGGTGGCTCCACATTCCCTCTGCCCACCCCAAGTGAGCCCCCGCTCCCACACAGCATCAGCATGCCCGGGACCACATGATCCCTGCGTTTGCTCCCATGGGTGCATAGGTACCCAAAGCATCATGGATGTTTCAGGCAGGATTCAGAGCCTCTTCCTTAAGAAGACAAGGAATTAATGTGATCAGACCAACCTGCAAACACCTCACACCTGTGTTTTCCCATCCGACCTCTCAGGCTTTGGAACGAAAACCATAGGACTCTCCGGAGCACCCATGGAGTCCGTGCGTGCTCCTCAGCCCAGATCATTCCCACGCACAGGCTGCCTCTTTCAGACTCAAGAAATATTACCTTGCTTCGCATTTTTAATGCCGCCCCCACGCAAAAGCTCTTACCAAAGCAAAATCACTGTGCAGCCAACACGGCCTTTTGATTCTCAGAGAGTTTTCTCATTTTCGCTTCAGGGATGTCACTGCACTCACAACTTCCCTCTCAATCCTTTCCGTCTCACGCAAACCACCTCCGAGGTGCAGCTATAAATGCACTTTCTTGCCTGCGATTCCCTTCCAGGCTGCCTCAATTGCTTCTTGCTGCCCTGGGCAAACACCTGGCAATGCCCTGGGCACCGAGCAGCCAAAGGGCCTTTTACCAGCTCATCCCGTTCCCTTCCCAAGTGCCGCACAGCCCGGACAAAGTGAGGGAAAACCCATCTCCAGCCAAAGCTCTTCCCTTCTGCCTGGCAAAGCAGCTCACCCCATTCCTGATAGGATCCTGCTGTTCAGAGCAGGGAATCTGAACTTTGTTAGCTACAGGAAACAGAAAAACTTCCAGAGCCTGGAATTAAAGCCCCAGCAGAACGGGGAGCTGGGCTGGGGGATGGGAGGTGGTGGCTGCAGCGGTCGCCAGGTTTTGGAGTTATAGAAAGTTTATAGGCAGAAGGGGAATGAGGACAAGCAGTGGCCTCATTCAGGGGGCTGGAGGGGCCTCTTCCTCTGACAAATCCTTTCCCCACCATCATTTGTTGGAAAGACTGAAGTGTGGCCAAGTTGGTTTTGATTTTCTTCTAAAGCACTTTTTTCTCATTCCTCATTTTCAGTTTGTTTCCCAGGAGCCAAGGACAGCGGCAAGGGTGCTCAGCAGCCTGGGGGTGGGAAGGGGGGGCTGATCCAGCAGCCTTTGTACCAGAAGAGCAAGGAGGTGGCAGGAGAAAAAAATCCCCAACCCTGCATTCCCAATTCCTGTCAGTTAACGTGAGCCCTGTGCATCCCGTATCCCTGGCACAGCGGTTCCTGGCAATGAACAAAGGATGCTGTTAGACGCGTGGCTCCACGGGTTCCTATGGGAGCTGCCCTCCCTGTCAGTGGTTGGTGTTACGGAGGCACCAGTGCGGGAGGCAGCGCAAAGTACAGAACCGAGAAAGGTGTTTTATCAAAACAGCCCAGAAGGTATGAACCACGGGGACAGGCAAGGAGTGCCAGAGCTCACCACCTCAGCTCTGATGGGCTTCAGTGCCAGCCTGCTTTCTGGGGAAACCAAACCAAAATGGATAAAATACATCTCAAAGTGCTCAGCAGTGCAGTAAAAATGCCCTCAAGGGTTCGCTGAGGAGGTTGATAGGGAAACGCTAGAGATCGCATCTCGAGCCTTGGGTGATGCTGGCCCCAGCTCCTGAGAAAACACTTGATGGAAAGAGGCAGAAACTCTTTGCTTGTGCTGAAGCTGCTCTGAAACAGTGGTTTTAGTCTATAAATTCTTGTCTAAGCAATGTCTTCTTACTTTCTTTTCAATGTTTTTACCACTTAGAGCTAAGCACAAAGCATTTTACACTGCCCAGACGGGATCGATTCCTGGTGACAGGAGGGTGCCCAGGAGCAAGGCCACAGAGGCCATAACAGAAGGAAAAGGACAACATCAGAGAAACAATTCTCTTCTTTTGTGAAAAATAGCCAGAGGAGGGGCAGAGCCACCCCTGGCCATGCTGTTCCCAGGCCGGCACTGGCAGAGCGCTGGATCAGGGCTGCGGGTGCCAGAGAGGGACCCAAAGGTCAGTGTTCCAGCATGATCACAGAATCATAGAATCACTAGGTTGGAAAGGACCCACTGGATCATTGAGTCCAATCGTTCCTTTCAGTCACTAAACCATGCTCCTCAGCATCCTATCCACCCGTCCTTTAAACACCTCCAGGAACATCTATCAGCCGCTCCTCATAAGACTTGTTCTCCAGCCCCCTCACCAGCTTTGTTGTTCTTTGTTGCTGATGCCCCAGCTGAGCCCCAGACTGACCCCGTGGGCAGGGACAGGGAGGGAGCCACAGAGTCCGTTTTGTCACATGTCACACCAAACCCACTTGTAATCACATTCAGTTCAGCTTTTCAACTTCCTACCTCTTGCAATGGGCTCCAGACCCATGACATTTTCCACCCTGTAACAGGCAGCGATTTCTCACAGGGTTTCAGGAACCCTCAGGAATGGGTCTGTGCAACCATATCCAGCATCCCACCGCAGGTCTCCTCCCTCACACCAATGCCACAGGCAGAGCACAGCTCCAGCACTGGTCCTGGCGCATCCCTTGCAGCCTCGCAGCAGCCGCCTGCCAGCCCCCAGCACCCCCGCCCTTCAGTCTATTCAAGCAATGACAGAAAAACAGACCCCAGTCCTTCTCTTCTCTTCTCTCACCAAAACCAAGGTGTCAAACACATGTGCACGCGTCAGGCAAGGGGCAAAGTGCTCGGGCTACAAACCAGCAGGACCCGCACAGGAGATTTTCCGAGTCGAGGAGAATAACATCTCAGCTGTGACAACACATCAACCACAGCTAAATTTAGCAGGTTATTTTCAGAGATCCAGATGCTGGGTAAATACAACCTTATTATTTCATGCAGGGGCAAAAGTTCAGCAGCGTCCCTCGTGCTTTTCTCTCCTATTTCACCACGTCCCATTGCAGCAGCCTGCTTAGGAAACACAGCAATGCCATCGCTGCCTGGCTGTGCTGAAGGAAGCTGGCGGCTCAGCTCCCATCCCTCAGCAGTTAGGGGAGATCCCTGCTCAACGGTGTCTGCAGGGCACACTCCGGTCCTGCCTGTGGACAGGCTGGTGCTGCTGCCCGCAGGACTTTATTCAGAGCGTGCAGGCTTTGCGTGCACACCCAGCGTGAAAGCCTTTCCTTTCTGCTTTGTCCAGAACAATACGTGGGAAGTCAATGTCAGAGAGGAAGGCAAAGGTGAGGAAATCCATGGAAGCCTGGCCCTGGTTGGGACTGCTCCAGCCAGAGGGCTCTGGGCTCCAGGCTCCGTGTCCCACACGGCTGGGGACCCGCATGGCAGAGTGAGGTGAGGTCCTGCCCTGAGCAGGCTGGGGAGGTGAATGTGGCCAGGAAGGTGCAAGGCAGGCACTGTGAATGTAGCTGAGCTTTTACCAGGAGAGGCTTGGATCTTACAGGCAGCTTTAACTAAACAGAAAAAACACTATAAACATTCTTCCCCTCACAATCCAAGCCATAGATGTGATCTGTAGGAATCTTCCCTGCACTTTCCCTTGCACAGGCCTCTTTAACCCTTGTTAATAAGAGCTTGCTATTAATGTTGTTAATTTCTCCCATGGAAAGGCAAGAGAGACCACCCAGGATCATCTCTGGAGCTCCGTTCACAAAGTGCCTTTTGTCACCCAGAGCTGTCCTGTGCTCCTGGGCTCTTGCTCCAGCCCAACTCAGAGCTCATCTAACCCTCACAGGGTGAAAAGCAAGAGGTCAGGTCTCTGCCCTCTGGTTACGAGAGCAGCTCCGAGATACCCTGGTACATCCCAGGGTTCCAGGCAAGGCAGTGCTTCCCTTTTCATAGTGTTGGAGCCTCCGTCTGGCAGCATCGCTCCTCCCTGCCTTCGCTGCTAAGAGCATTCACCATGGGAGCTCCTCTGCACCCAAAGCAGAGGAGCTGACACAGGGCAGAGGAGCGCTCGGGGTCCCTCTGCTTCCAGAGCTGCCAAGACCCAGTGGCCCCCGCTGGCCATGGGACCAGGGGTCATGGAGAAAAGAGCCTGCATTGCACCAACCAGCAAAACGACGAATGCAGAACCTCAGCTACCTCACCCGCGAGCCCGGCCGCGCTTGGAGCAGGGCTGTTTCTCTGGGATGGCACAGGAGGATAAAACGAGATCCAGTTCGTTTTGTCACAGACGCCAAGGCAGCTGCCACAACCAGCAATGCCATTTCAGACAAGTGGCCCTACACTATTCTTGAAGTGAGCAGCTGGCCCTACCCCATCCAGGAGCCCACAAGCCCTGTCGCCAGCCCTGGTACCCAGCTCTGCAGGCACACGCCTCCTCCTCCAGCCAGCGGGGTGTCCCCAACCCCAGCTGCTCCCCCGTATCCCCCTGATGGCCAAGCTGCCTTTGCAGCCGGAGGAGGGAAGGATCCGTGAAGGAGGGGCTGGGCACATCCTTGGGGTCTCCCGCAGCATCAGGGCTCAGTGGGCACCCTGGCTGGCATTGCCTCGCGCTGTTTGCCTTCACTGCCTCTTTGGAGATTCACAGTTCTGGGAACGAGCACACTGCTGGCACAAGAAACCAGAAGTCCAGCAAGGGGATAGTCCTGTTCTTGCAACCCCTGCTCACCCCGCAGCAAGGGCAGTCTTGCACCAAAAAACATTGTCACAACTTACCTGCATCTTTTTTATCTTCCAGCAACGTGAAACACTGTGAAAAGAAAGAAAAAAGAACAGAAATTATTTTGTTGCCTTTTTGATTTGCACATCCACAGACTTTTACCACTCACATTTGGGCTTTGTCTCCGCTCCAGCTCTGCTCTGCCAGGAGAGGAGCAGGGCTCCAGCCACAGGCTCTCCAAAGGGCATCGGCCCCTCTGGCTTTAAAACATCAGTGCCACGCATGGCCCAGAGCACCATCGAAAGAGGGGTTGGGTGGACATGGTCTGTCCCTCTGAGTGCACAGACCCCTGCAGTGACACCCACGAGCCACTCACACCCCAGCACTGTGCATCACAGCCCAGTCCGTTCCCACGCTGGAGCTGGGTCTGGCTCTGGACGGCACTGGGAGAGCCACGGTGGGGCAGCCCCTCGCTCCGGTGCAGGAAGCACCAGGCTGGGTTCCCCCGGACACGTCCCTTGGTACCTGTGCGGCTGCACAGACCGCAGCAGGGATGCCAACGTTTAATCACACTAGCAGCTCCAGGAGCAGAGCGCACAATGGTGGCTGCTGGCACAGAAAGCCAACAATAAAGAAAGGAAAAGGAGAAAAACAAAAGCTGACAGCAGGCAGGGCTCTGGCTCCCCGTGCCTCTCCACGGCACAGCACCCAGCGTAGCGGCTGAGCCTCCAAGGCAAGGGAAATGGGATTTACAGACAGCAGAGCCCTGGCAGCACATGAGAGATGATGGCAATTTGAACTGAGGTGGAGGAGCAGGACGGTCCAGGTACTACCTGGGGCACAGAGTCCAGCACCCGCAGCCAGGACCCTCCCCAGCACTCTGGGTGCAGGCGAGTCCAGCGGTGCCGCGGGGATCGCTGCAGGAATGCTGCGCGCTGCTGAGCCGGCCTTTCCCACGGGCCACCCGGGACCCCTCTTCCTGCCGGGGCAGCGGGGCTGGGGATGACCCAGGGGACACGGGCTTAACCATCTCCCCGCTGCCGGGCTGCTCACGGCAACACCAGCCTGAGTTTGGCTCTGTGCTCCTCAGGAGAGCTCATACAGCCACCCGAACCCTGCACCCGCAGGCAACTGGAGAGCACAGGAGCCAAAATGTTTGGACAGTTTGATGTCACCAGGACCTCTATCATCTCCGTTTTCACAGGCTCTGCAAACATCAGCCCTGCAGCAGGCACATGTGGTCGTTACCCAAGGAGCAGGGCAAGGTCTGGTGGGTGATGGAGTGGGACTGGTCTGCCAGGCCATAGCAAGGGCAGGGAAAGCCGATCCTTGTGCTACAGCAGCTTTGGGAAGCCTCTCCTCCCCTGCCATCACATCCTGGCCATAGCATTTTCTTTTTCCCACAAAGTCCTCCACCAACCACGGATCCATCTCATTCAACTCGGAGAGCTTTCATCCCACGCACAGAACCCTGCACATGTCTCCTTCTTCAAGAAATCCTACTCTGCTCATGAGAAGTCGCTGAGTAGCGCTGGAAAAGAGGGAACCAGGGTGAAGCAGGAGCCCCAGCCCCACATGAGGCCATCAGTGCTCAGTGAGGGGGGATCAAGAGCGTGGTGTCCTCCATCCCTTTGAATTCCCAGGTGCCTGGCTGGCCCTAACGCCCACCCAGCCAGAGCTGCTCCCTGGCTGCCCCTCTCCCAAAGCTTCACAGACCATGCGGACTTGTCCAGGTGCGAAACAGGCAGATCTTGTTTGCTGGTGGAGAGTGGTTGCTGCAGTGGAAACGGATCGGCAGTCTGCTGGTGAAGGATGCAGAGAGACACAGAGTGGCCACCTGAATACCTTGTGCCCCTGCGAGAGGAGCAACAGGAACCGCAAAACCAGCAAAGGAAACCAGGCAAAGATTACAGCTCCTCCTGAACTGGGGAAGAAGGCAGCGCCTGCAACATCTACCAGGGGGACCCTTCTCGCCACTCTGGGGTTTGGTGGTGCCAAATCCAACAAGAGCCTCGTGGCTGAGCGAACGAGGAAATACAAAGTGCAGGAATGTTGTTTTGGCCCTTGCCTCTGAATATCAGAGGAGCTCCAATCCTGACAGAGTCCCCCACCCCTCATCGCTTTGCTTCTGCCTGCTTGAACAGGCTGTCCTCATGGCAGCTGGAGGCGCTGAGCCGAGGGATTGCCACCCTCCTCCTTGGGCACAGCCCATCCCCTCCGAGCGTAAAGGCCACCTGTCTCATGGCAAGGGGTCAAATATCTTCTGGAGCCACCAACTGCTTGGAGTTTCACTTATCACAGGTCCCTGGCCATGACACCGCAGTGTGAGGGTGGGGAAGAAGAGTCCTCGAACCGAGAGGCAAATCTACTCCCAGCCCCATGAATGACTTTTGCCTGCGCTGAGGGCCCACATGCTCCAGGCATCCTGTAAAAGCATTTTCCAAGCAAGAAGGAGATACAAATATTGGCTTAATTGGTAAACCCAGAGGCTCAGATGGGTCAGTATCCTCAGACCTAAAGGGGGCTGGGAATGTGTTGGGGTGGGGAGAAGTCACACACACTGCCCAGGGCTGTGGCCAGAGGAGCAGCTGCAGTGGGGGGACCTGGAGCTGGTGAGGGCAGGAGACACCCCACGGCCCCCAGCTCGCTGCCGCCTCCCTGCCCTTCGCGCCAGCCAGGCCACCGTGACCTCGCCAGGTTCCAGGTGACAACGGGCTGGAGCCAGCAGTCTGCTAGCTGCTTCCACCTTCACTGGAGGCGACGGGCACTGGGGAGCCAGCTCAGGCTGGGCTGGAGCCCACTGGGAGCTCTAAAAGGGGGTGCAGGACCCCATCTCTGCCTCTGTGCCACCACGAGCATGGCAGGAGTGACAACATGCAGCTCACAGGGAGGAACAGGGTTAACGAGGACAGGCTAAGCTCTCTGGAGACAGCAGGGACAAGACAGCTACTAACACTGTTAATGAATTTCACAAATGACATTTTTAGAGTCAACTATTTTAAGCTTTGCATTGAAACCCTGGGGGAATGGCGTGCATTCCACTTCCATTCCACCACAGCAGATCCCCTCGCCTGACACAGGCCAGCGTGTGGCAGTGGTTGAGAGGGATTTTACTGCTTTTTCCAGCCTGGAGCTCCTGAAATCCATACTAACAACATCTCCAGCACCCACCTGGCACACCTTCCTCTGCACTGCACTAGCTGTGATGCCATAAATCCAAGATAACAACCAGGGGCAGGCAGAGCGAGAGAGTCGCACATTATTAAGGCGGCACATGAGGAATTAAACTCAAGAGAAAAATACCAGATGCCACGAGAAACCCTGCTGCAGGAAATTAATAACTCAGGGCCTCGCAGTTCGTGCTCCTTGGTCATCCCGCTCGCAGCCACCTCATCCCTCCGTGTCGGCAAAGCCGGTCGAGGTCCCGCTGATGTGCTGGAGCGAGCTAAGCCTCCAGGCCAGCCCGCTGCAGGGCTGCCCCTGGCACTGGGCACAGTGGGACTGCGCCTGGGGGCTGGCAGCATGCGCACCCACCAGAGCCCAGCACCAACAGCGTCCCAACCACTGGCACCACATCCACACCCCTGCCAGCCCAGGGGCTGCACGCACAGGGATGCAGGCACCATCGGGCAGCGGGTGCGAGGGGCGCAGCGACCACACAGCCACACACCATCCGTCCCAAATCAGCCTTTCACACACGCCTGGGGCGATGTCCAACTGGAGAAGACATCAAGAACCGTGCACAAACCCCAGTCCTGCTGGAGACACCGCCCCAGCGCCCCTGCCAGCGGCTTCTCCTGGAGCTGGATGGTATCAGAATGACGGGTGCCATTTAAATTTAGTGCCTTACCTTGGCTCTCTTGAAGCAAGCCCAGAAAAACTCCAGCAATGGCATGATGGGGAGGGTGAAGGAGAGGCATGGAGCCCCCCTACACCTCGGGGTGGCCCCCGGCTGCGGGGAGAGCCCAGCCTGGCAGCCCCATGGCCGCTGCCCCAGCGAGGAGCTGGGCAGAGCGTGGCGAAGGCAGCGAGGGAGGAGGCAGCGCTGCCTGCGGAGGCGGGACGGCAATTCAAACCCTGCACCGTTATTCAGTTGGTTGCGAACAGGCTTGGATGGCGATTGAAATTCCCTGAAGACCGTGAGTTTTAAACAGCTCCAGGCTTTCCTTCCTGCCTCAAACCGAGCAGCGCTCTGTTCCCAGGCAGTGGGAAGCAGCAAGGGAAGAGAATTCCCCCCCAGAGCAGAAGAAATGGGAGTTGCACTGTCAAAGGCACATGTAGGACATTGGAAAGCCAAGCCCCAGATGGTTTAGGTTTTCACTCCGGCCCCTGCTCCACTCAGAGGGCTCCCATTGCTCTGCTCTCCGAGGGATGAGCCGTACCCACACGGTCACGTTGTCATCCCTGGATGACCGTGCCACAACCTCCCGGTGCAGCTGGCACTGCTTGGCGAGCCTGTGAGCCCAGCAGGGAGAAAACATGGGGAAACCACCCCCCAGCCATTCACCAGGCTCTATTCACTGCTCCTTCCGCAAACATTTGTGCAAGCCAAGTGTTTGTTCCCAAGAAGGGTCACAATAAAAGGCAATGCCACCAACTTCTGTGCAAGCCACCCCGTGCACGGGGCTCCAGTTTAAAAGCCTTCTTGCAGGAACATAAGAAAACCCCAGCAACTGGTGATTTATGTGATTATTTCAGAATAAGCAACAGCAAAACATCAGCGTGGGGAGATGAGGATGGGGTGCTAGGGCCCCCAAAGCAGGACGGGCACCTCAGTAAACTGCTCCTGTCTGTCCTGGGGCCACTTCTACTTGTTTTCCTTGCCCAGCACCAATGCCCATCAGAGATAACCGGGTGCATGCAGGGCACCCAGACAGCCCAGAGATGCTGGTGGCCTCTGCAGTCACAGCTCCCGGGAAGCAGGAGCAGGGTGATGAGGCAAGGGCAGGAGTGCAGAAGACTACGGTGCAGCAGAGCTGGAGAAGCAGTATTGGTCACTCAGATCCCTGCTCCGCGGTGTCACCAGCCCCAGAAGGCAGCACACGGGTGGCGACAGTCCCGGCTCCAGATCCAGCTGCCTCCTTCCATCTCCCCCTCGCTCATTCCTCAGCGGCATTTTGGCAGAGCTCCCGGGCTTGGCACCAGCCGCGGCTCCTCCATTGTGTCCCCTGCATTACTGGGACAGCGCAGCAGGGCTGGGGGCATCAAGGCACCACCTAAAAATTGTGCACTGGCCTCTTCTCTCCTCCCTTAAATGATGAGAAGACACCCTCACCTACAGAGGACACTTACCTGGGGTCACAGTTCCCAGCAAGCCTTTTACCCGTAGGAGGGTGCATATAGGAGTTAAAGCCAGGCGCTGCTGCCTGAGAGTCAGTCACCCTCAAAACTCACTCACTGCCACCTCAAGGGCCATGGATTATTCTTCAGATGACTTTCAAATACTTCCCTGCATTGGGCAAAGACAACCGCGATGACTGCCCATTTCCACACGTCCCCATCCAGCTCGCAGGGGACGGACTCCATGGCGGAGCTGCCAAATGGCATTGCCACCCTGCGATCCTGCCAAGGGCACTCCTGGCCATCACCTCTCTAGGGAAACTCCTCATGACTTCTCCCGGGCTTTCCCCTCGGAGCAGGCAGAGCCGGCCCTGGAGCTCTGGGCTGCGGGAGCATCTCGCCACCAAGCGAAAGTGCTGCCAGGGCAGCACATGCCGTGGGCACAGGCTGGCGGGCACTCAGAGCTCCTGCCCTCAGCACGGTTGTGCTGCAGGTGACACTCTTCCTCCTTTCCGCCTGCGCCAGGGCTGGCAGCAGCTTTCCCAGGAGGGATCGTCCCGAGCGGCGCTGCCAGGCTCTGTCCCGCTGGGCTCCTCTCCACACCACGCTCTGCTTCGGGGGAAGGACTAGCAACCGCCCCTTCCAGCCAGCGCAGGCAGCACAGACATCCAGGGGGCAATCACGATGGACAGACAGACAGCTCTGTCCTCCCACAACCAGAAAAGCCCCAGCAGAAAGGGGAGCAGCCCCACAGCTTTAACTGTAACCAGAAGGGTGCTGCCAGAGAAAGGACCCTGCCAGCACCTCATTCCTGCTCTCTCTGGTGGTGTTAAGTCCTTCTGCCACTTCCTCCAAAATCAAAAATCTCCCAAGTTAGCACAAGTAGAAGAAAGCTGTCTCCTTCCCAGGGCCCAGGAGACAAACCACAGAGGCTTCTGCATACTTCTGCAGCTTCTTCCTCTCCAGTCATCCCAAAAGCATTCCAGTAATTCAAAATCTAGGATCCTTCTTCAGCATTCCAGGATACGACCCTTGGTAAGAACAGGTCATGGGGACCAAATCCCCCACAAAGCCTGGACATCCCAACATGGGTGTTTCTGCCAGGTGAAGCCAAGATCCAGGTTCTGCTGCTGCATTTGGCTCTTCCCAACATCACTAATATACCTGCTTCGCACACAGCTATGAAAGAAACAAAAGCAATTTTTATCTCACTATCATCTTCAGATTTATGCAGGAGCTCATTCTAAAATACAAGCTACTTCTGAAAGGCTGATTCTAAAAGAACTCAGCACTGCACAGTCTTGCTTAGAGCTGCCCACAAGGTGGGCACCAGCCCTGCCCACCCCAGACCTGGCACTGCGGCAACCAGCTCGCTTCCTCCAAGAGCCATGGGGCAGGGCTGCTATTTTGGTGGACAGGTACAGCCTCTTCTCACAGCAGGTCATCCCCTAGAGGATCCGCTGTGGCCAGGAGCTATTCCTGTCCTATTGATGAGCCATTGCTGCCCCAGCTGTTGCTCAACAGCACCCAGCACCGTGTTCACAACAGCTCAGGGCTGGCAGCCTGCCCAGCAGCATCCTCGCTGGCAAGAGAAGCCCCCGTTGCTGCTGGTGCCACTCGCAGGGGCCAGGAAGGAGAAAGGGTGGGGTGTCTGAGGAGGTGTGAGGGGGCCAAGCTGCTCCTCACCAGCCGGCAGCCCCAGCAAGCCGTCAGCATGCAGTGATTTTCCACTTGCTACCATGCACAGGCTTTTCCCGAGGTCAGGGTGGGAACAGGCGCTGCAGAGCAGGCGTTTGCACCATGAGCATAGCGGGAACAGTAACCCCTTTCTTTACAAACGCTGAACTGCAGGGCGGGTGCTGGCAGGGAAGGGCTGGCAGCGCTAGGCTGCGGTGGCAATGCCACTTGGAGAAGACGGGGAGGAGAAGGTGTAAAACCTGCTGCCACGGGAAGCGTCACCCAGGAGGCTGCAGAGACCCTGCCCCACCAAGGATAGGGCTGAACCCCTCCCACACTGCACTAGTGCTCCAGCGCCCGAGGCTAGGGGTTCAGCTGCAATGCCATCCCCAGTATGGACCCCAGGCTCCGCCAGGCTTGGTGCTCTGCAATTGGAAGGGCACCAGGCACCACAGCAGCTGGACCACAAGAAGTGTGCTGAGATACCTGAGGGCTGAAGAGCAGCAGAAGGCATTCCCCAGCTCCCCACTGCCACACAGACACCCCAAGCCACCAGCGAGGCAGCGAGCTCCCTGCCCAACACTGCTTTTCCCTTGAAAGTTTTGTCGTTATAAAACATCAACATGCGTGTGCTCACCTCCAAAGGTGCACTCAGGAGCTGGAGAAAACTGTTAAGATCCGCCAGGCAGTGAAACACGGCTCTGGCACTCACCTGCCCCAGGGAGAGGGTCAGCCCTGCTCACCTGAGAGCAGCGACCTGGAAGAGGGTGAGCAGCACCAGGAGAGATGCCATGGCAGGAGCAGCAAGGAATGGTTTTGGCTGATGTGGGCTTGGCTGTGAAAGATCTCCACCTGTGATCAGCCTTGACACACGCAGCCATGCAAACAAAGAGCCCATTTAACGATAAAGGAGAGGGATTTTGAGCTTCGCAGCTGCTGCTTCTGCTTTGAGGAGCAAAAGACAAGCTCTGAATGCACCGACCGGGCTGGCGCTGCGACCAGGACAAGGGGAAGTGCCCCGGCCTTTGCCTCCGGTGGTTCCCCACACCCGGGCTGCAGACAAGGGCAGTGATACCACTGGCAAAAATAAGCACCTGGCCCCGTGGATGGGGCAGGAGTAACCACGGGCAGCACGGGCACTCGTCCAGCAGCAGCCCCAGTGCAGGACAGGGTGCTGCAATGATCCACACAGCCCGGCTGGGGGACGCAGCCACCAGGGACACACCGAGCCAGGGCACTGTGGCTCCATCCCTCCTCTCCTGCCTTTTTCCTTCTCCTTTACCTGCCCCAGCAGCTGCCACCCACAGGGACGCTTGGTGTTAGCCGGTACGTTGTCCTTTCCAAAGGCACTGGTGCAGCACACAACACAGGTCGCTCATCGCCACACAGACCTCGCTCTGCGTTTGATGCCAATGGATCCGAGTCCATGACCCCACGGTGCCCAGGGCTTTCCACCAGCATGGAGGCAGCACTATAAATGCATTTAAAGGAGCACAACTGATATAGAGATGTTCTTGAGGTGATACAGAGAAGTTACAAAAATTACACACAAACCCAAATGATAGAGAAGGAAAATGGCTTTTTTTCTTTTGAGACAAGTATATAAAACCAATTTTAACCCTAATTATACCTGAGCACCAACAGGAATCTGAGAAGTCTACAAAGATATACATATGGTAGTTCTCCAGCAAAAACCTGCTGCCATCCCATAGTTTTCATATAGGTATTGTGGAAATAAGAGGTAAAAACGCAGCCTGTGTTGTATAAGAACAGCATAAGCAGGACACTCCCAAGGCAGCTTTCCCTTCCCGATGGGAATGAACGGAGCTCTAAAGCCCGGCTGGGACATTAATCCTCTGCTCCCAAAGGCAGGCGCCAGACAGGCATAAGGAATCGCGAGCATCTCTTATTATTAGCAAGGGCAGGGAGGCTCCTGCTGCAAATGTCTTGGAGAAGCCCAGGGCTGTGCGAGAGCAGCCAGCAAGCAGGCTGGGGCACGGCCACGCTCCGGGATGGATGGGGGCAGCTCTTCCATGCCAGGCAGCCCCCATTGCCCACGAGCAACACAGGGAGTGCTGGCAGGGCACAAAGGGAATGGGACACGTGTGCACACACAGACTCACAGCCAGCAGCTTTCTCAGGGCATGGGACCTGCAGTGCCCGGCTGTCAGGGGCACAAGCCACCCTCCTGCCTCCCACAGCCAACATGCACAGCAGCTACAAACAGTAATCACAGGCAGCAGAGACATCTCTCGCTCAGGCTTGCACAGTTAAATGCCATTTAATAGACGAGCTTCGACCTCCTCATATGTGTTCCACATAGTTCCAGTGACAGCTGGTGTCTGGGGAAAATCCCAGCCCTAATTCTGGCTGAGGTTTGGGATTAATTAACAGGACAGAGGAATCTGTCGGGGCAGTGCTCCACTCCCTGGGAGCAGGACAGGTCATCACAAGCATAACCCCACATGATGAATTCACAGCCAGCCTCCTCTCGCTTCCATAGGGTGGGATAATCCACATACCAAGTTTTCCACATCAGAATTCAGATGCAAACCCTGTCCAGCACAGAGTCTTCTCCAGAGCACAGTGCCAGGGACACAGCAACTCTGCTGGTGGGATGCGAGTCCCTGGACACAGCACCATTCCTTCCACGTGGTGCGGAGCCAGGAGAGAAATTCCCTGGTGGACACAAGCATCAGCATGTGCACTCACAGCAGGAGCACAAAGACAACAGGACCCAAGGGTTTCTGCCAGCCCGTCTGTGCCCAGTTTGTCGCTCTGGGCTCTGCTGTTGTGCTTCAGCACTCTGGGATTCTGGAGGGCTGGCACCACTAGCAAAGGTCTGCCTGGCCAAACCTCCACACCAGAGGACCCAGGACCACAGCACAGAGCCCGAAGGCTGGGAACGCCCCTGGGTTGTCCACAAGAGCCAAGGTGCCCTGCGAGCAGAGCACAGTGAAGCTGGGAGGGCCCAGAACAGAGGCAGCCAGGTCCATCAGCCATGGAGTGGGTGGCAGCGGTGGGGACATGGCAAAGGCATCGGTGGCTGCACAGTGCTCTCCCCATGCATCCTCCTGGCCCCCTTTCAGACAAAATCACAGCCACAACGATGCTCTTTCTTTAGGCCATTGACTGCATGAACAAGCAGAGATGCCTCGTGCTCGGGGACAGCAGGTGCCCATCCTGCGCCCACGAGCACCACAGCCTCAGGCAGTTCCTGAGGCTAATCGGGATCCACGCAGGCTGCTGCTGACCTTCAAGGAGGCTGCGAAAACTCCCAGGCAGCTTCAACAAATACTTAATGCAAATCCTCCTGCACACAAGGGCATTCTGATTCAGCAGCAAATTCTTTTCTTCCCCCGCCCTAACAGACAGAAGCAATGCACAAGGAGCACAAATACAACAGGCAAGGCAGCCCACCCAGAAGCCTGCTGGTCCACGGCTGCAGGAGAAGCCTTGAGCAAAGCCCAGACCCAAACACAGAGAAAAGGAGTCAGCGCTCACTTCCCAGGCTAGAGCTGCTTGTTCCAACAGCCTTTACTGCCTGCGCTCAGGGACCTGTTTTGGTCTCAGTTCCTTGATACTCTCCCTGCTCCCCTTGGCCACCACCTCAGAGGGAGCAGGAATTTGGTTACCATTTAGGTAGGAACTTGCTTTGCCTTCAGGGCATAAGGCTGTTAAAGGGTACAAAGTCAGCATCACCTCTGGATTTGAGCTGCGCTTCACTGGCCTGAAGCAGCAGTTCAGGATACAGAGAAGGCAATGACACTCGACATCTGTCAGGAATGTCCCAACCTCAGGACCATCAGGTACCTCAAGGGCACAGGTAACAGGCACCCATGGTCACTGTGCTGTTGGTATGCCTGAAAGACAACTACCCTTACCAGCCAGCTGGGCTGTGTCTTCATTTCCACAGGAGAGAGAGCGAAGGCATTGTCCTCATCTTCCTCGCAGTCCAGGATGTCGCGGTGTCTCCCCAGGTCTGGCAGGAGCAGCTCCAGCTGCCCCCCAGATCTGTTCCACTATGCTTACGCTTCGCCTGAGAATACTCATCAAAGGCCAATACTTCACCACTGCTGAAAGATGCCTTCTTGCCTGTAACACCCCCTCTGTACCCTGCACAGTCCTCGGTGAAGCTGAAAAACCTTGGATGGTGCCTCCAGGTTTGCCTGGGGGAGGATCTACCCGGGGAGGACAAGGACTCATCATCTATAGATGCATAGTCAGGCTCATCCTTGGGACTGCGTGTGCTGCTCTGCGGACAGAAGAAGCCATAGATTCCTTCCTCATCTTCCTTGCCAGCTGGAAAGTGCAAGGTCAGGATCACATCCCACTGGCCCGGAGATGCGAGTGGCTTTGCCCGGGTTTCAACACTCCTCATCTCCATCGTTCATGAACAGAAACCACTGCCTGACAAAGGGAGAACTGGCAATGCAAAAACATAACTTCTTTGCAAGAACTATTGATAAGACAACATTTATTTTGCTTTTCCTCATTTTCCTCTCCACTCCACTTGACTGGAAAGGTCTGTATGCCAGGTATGCCCATGCTTTACTCCCTGGAGCACGCAGACCCTGCCCCGCTCCCTTACGAGGCGGCAGCATGCTGCACAGCTCGGCCAGCTTAACTTTCAGCCACATCTAAAGGCACTTTAAAACACCCTGTGCACACCAGAACAACAGCGACTGGCAAGAGCAGTCCACACAGTTCCCTGTGTGTTGTCCACTAACACCTCCTGCAGAAGGCATTACCTACTCAACCACAGCAGGACCACTGCTCAGCCTCTCCCCACTGTTGGTTTGGATTCATCGTTTCTCTCCAAGAGCTCATTTTACCCTCTACAGGGAGCTTGTTTCGTGTTACACTCTACTCACCGCCAGCATCATAGTGCTGGGGGAGGAGATGGGGCCTGACAGGGACTCACTGAGATGTGTTTCACGTGGGAGCAGCCTGCAGGTTTGCTTCACGGGAGCGCAGAGCAGGAGATACTGTTCCACGCCTCCCAGCAGGAGCTGGGGCCATGCCTTCAGCATGTGCAGGAGAGGTTCAGCCAGGAGAAGTGGTTATCGCTTCATCTCCTCCTGCCCTGGCATGGGCATGGTGGCAGCGCTGGAAGGGCTTGCCTCCTCTTACACCAACGCAGCATCGCTTCTGTCTCACTGCCCCCAAAGCTCCTATTGATCTTCAGCTCCCTGGCTTTGGTCTGCAGAACAAAGAGCAGCTTGCCAGGCACTGAAGGCTTAGGAAGCCAGAAGTGCAGAGGAGCCAGGTGCAGGGAAGCTGTAACACGCTGGACAAAACCATCCCTGCTTGCTTCCCTATCCTAGCAAATGATTTTGAACTCTGAAACACGGGCAGAGGGTGACAAGGTCCAAGGAAAACTGCCAAGGTGAAAGGAATCATAGAATCACAGAATGGTTTGGGCTGGAAGAGGCCTTAAAGCCCATCCAGTTCCATCTCCCTGCCATGGGCAGCAACATCTCCCACTGGATCAGGGGCTCCAAGCCCCATCCAACCTGGCCTTGAACCCCTCTAGGGATGGGGCAGCCACCACTGCTCTGGGCAACCTGGGCCAGGGCCTCCCCACCCTCACAGGAAAATATTCCTCCTCAAGATGTCATCTCAAACTCCCCTCTTTCAGCTGAAAACATAACAATGCCTTCCTTCCCACATCATCAAGGGCTTTTTTTACAGCTTTTTTCTCTCACTAAGGTTTAGAACAAAATCTGGAGCAAACCCTGGGAACAAGGGCTTCCATCTTCCTTGGATCACGTGTATCCAAGCCCCATTGCAGCACTGTGTTTGCCCCTGGATGAGACAACAGCAGAGCCAAACAGCAACCCCCATGTCTGCCAGCGTTAGGAGGCACTGCAGCTGAACTCCCCCCACACCAACCCACTAGCAGCGTTCCCCTACCTGCTCTGCTCAGTGCTGTGCGTGGTCCAGCTCACTCCCCTCGCCACCTGCGAGAGGCTGTCCCACCACGCTCCCAGGGCAGAAGAGCACACCAGGGAGCACAACTCTGCACACACACACTCCCGACAGCCTCGCCTCGTGGCTGAGCACAGACAGCAGGAAGGTTTAGCAGATTCCAGGTTGACTTCCAGCTCCTGCAGCCGTTTCATCCATCCTGTCAGGAAAGGCAAAGGTCAGGACTCACGGATTCGCTGTGCCAGCAGCCAGCAGCTTCACCAGGTGAGGTACTCCTTGATTCCACTGGGAATGCCCCTCCCTTTGCTGCTCCCTGCCCCATGTGTGTGCCCCAACACACAGACCAGCACATGGCCTTGAAGGATTTGCCTTGGCAGAAAAGAATTGCTGCATTTGAGCTTTACCCAAGTGAAGTGCAGTTATCGACTGCCCAGTTGCACCCAGGATAAGCTTCTTTTAGGCAGAAGAGCTGCATTTCTAGCACTGACTCCCCACAGCATGCAGGAGGGACAAACCTGCTCTCCTGGAGGGCATCCCAGGGGCTCAGAGTTCTGTGCCAGCAATTGCCAAGGACAGAGCCATGCTCCTGCCTGGAGGTAGGCGGCAGCTCTTCACCTGCCCCTGGGCACTACGGCTCAGCCCAGGCTGTGAGCTGGCTCCATGCGAGAGCCAGGGCTCATCTCCAGGGGGAGAACAACACAAACTCCACCACCTTTCATCTCCGGGCTATGAATCCGCAGTTCAGAACACTGGGATGCATCAGTTGGAGGGACATGGGCAGATCAGGCACAACGGGATGAGTCCCTTCACATGGCAGTGGCAGCCAGGGCTGGAGCTCAGAACCCGCCTCCTGAGGCTGCCTGCAAGCCCTTGTCCATGAGAAAATGGGCTGCACATCCTCAGATGAACAGAAGATGCCAGGGGACTTAAGGAAAGGCAAAGTCAGGCTCTGAGGGACTGCAAGGTCATGCCGCCCTCTTGTGAGTGCCAGGACATTTGGTCTCTGGCTGAAGAGCTGAGGGCCCTCCAGCAGGTTCAGCTGTGTCCCACATTTTGCTGGTTACCAACCTGCGTGTCATGCTCCATAACTGGCTGGATGGGATGAGGGATGAGGGGCAGTCAACCAACCACCACTCTTGTGCAATAAATCACAGAAAGGTTCTGGTTGTAAGGGACCTCAAGGCCCATCCATTTCCATCCCCTGCCATGGGCATGGACACCTCCCACTGGATGAAGTTGCTCAAAGCCCCATCCAACCTGGCCTTGAGCACCTCTAGGTGTCAATCTGCACTCCAGCCCAAGGACACTAATGTCTGCTGCTTCCTGTTGGAGGAACCACAGACGATCTGGTTCCCCACCTGTGTCTTGCCAGGCAAAACCCTGGGGGACAAGTTGCATCTTCAGAGATACAAGACAGATTGTACAGTTTTAGTGGATGACTGGTTCCATACTAGATGAATTGCCATGAATCCAAAACCAACCCAAAAGATTCGTGGTATAACCAGAACATTCCTGTTCC
Source organism: Clamator glandarius (assembly GCA_033459285.1). NCBI lineage: Eukaryota > Metazoa > Chordata > Aves > Cuculiformes > Cuculidae > Clamator > Clamator glandarius. Next base: position 628,052 of record JAUNZM010000180.1, on the reverse strand, counting down.
TTCCATGTCTAAAAACACCCCTCAACTGAAAACTCAGATGAGCAGCTGAAAAGTACACCCAGGGAGTATAAAAATGTTCTCTTGTGTAAGCCAAGAGCAGGGACACAATAAACCATCATGAGGCTCAGGTCTCAGTCAAATCAAGCATGGAAGAAGCCAGGATATTAATTCCTCTTAAAAATCATCCTGCTTTTCAACAGACACTGACTCAATTAAAAGTTACTTCAGTTACTTTTCAGATACATCAGCTTAAGTCTCAAGGCACTGCAGAGACAGAAACCCAAGGCTTTATCTGAAAGTATGATTAAATTCTTGTGCTGCAGCAGGAAAAGACGATCTGGCTCAAAGAATCCCACTGGAATCATCAACAGCTTTACTGTCACCTCCCCTTAGATATTCCTTCTCAGCTTCACAAAGCTATACTAATGTTTTAATGCATAGAAACTGCACACAAACTGTAAAAGACAAATCACATTCTGTATCATTAATAATTTAATGGAAGTTTAAGAATTCCCTGTTTCCATGTATACCCACACCTACAAACCCACAGCTGTGGCTGTACAGGTAGGAGCTGGAACAGCCGTCAGCCACATGGACACATACCGGTAACAACCACTCTGTGGCAAAGCTGGGTCCCCGCAGACAGCAGCGGATTATTCCTTCCCTGTTTTCTTCCACGGTCCCAGAAACTTACTTTTAATCTGCACATTTAGAAATGTCCTCTTCAGCCATCCCACAGTTACAGTGTTCATAGCAAAATCTGCACTTCATATAAATACCAGATATATTCACACCTCAGCAAGCCCCGTGTGTGCCAGCACCAGGTCTGTCCCCATTGCTACAGGAAAAAGGAAACACTTACAAGAAACGTGACATTTTACTGGCACTTTTTCACCCCCAGATGTTTCAACACTCTCCCCTCAGATTGCTGACTGGAAACCACAGGCAACATAATTCCTGTCCAGTTTCCAAGAGTAGATTCCCCAGGTCCCAGTGCCCCACTGAGCTGTAAGTGGCACAGCTGCACACCTGGACATGGCAAACAAGTGCACCTACAGGACACAAGAGGAGAATCCTCCTCTTCTTTACAAAAGGTATTAAACAAAACCCCACCCTACAGAAAAGTCCTTCACATCTCGGTGCAAACACAAAGGAACCACATGCACACCTGTACACACATATGGTGAAATGCTTGCCATGTAAACAACCAGATGGAGTCACACACAAGCAACTAGAACCAGAATTCATATTCGACTTCATCGCAGCCACCACCTTTGTCACAATGCCAACTCCTTCCTCCAACCCGCTTTAAAACTTTGGGACCCACATCTCGGTGTGGCACGTTTGCACTCAAACACCTTGGGTATCAAATCCTCCACATACTTCACACGAACTTTGTCTTTAGCAGACACGCACTTTACTGTCCAATTTGCCATTCTCAACATGCAGCGACAGCCAAGTCCCAGCTGCAAACCAGTTCAGCCTGTTTCACCAGGACTTTTAACTCCCTGCTCCAGGTCACATGAAAAGGTCTGCAACTTCCCAGTGCAAACATACGCCCTCACACCAGATCCACGGGTCCATCAGTAACTGCGGTGTTGAAGGCGTTCAGCTGAAATGCTTTTTCCTGACGCATGAAGGGACGAAACAAACACACAACATGAGAACATGAGCAAAGGCAGTTCCCTTCCCCCAGCTCCGGCAAACTGCAGCACAGAGCCAGGTCACTTTTTGCTGAAATCTGGTTTCAAAGTGAAAGCTCAGAGTCCCACGACGCCCTTGACACACATTTCAATACTCCAAGTAAACAAGAAGGGAGTAAAACGTATTTCGTCCCCACCCCACACATAACAGCAACACAGTTCTGTTATATCATAAGGCATATTCATCGTCAGTGAGAATCCAAGCGTAAGCAAGAATTCTGCCACATCATGTGATCCTGTACTCCATCTTCATCCACTCAATGTTGTGGAATTCCAGGATCTCCCACTCTGCTCTTCAGGCAGACCAATACCTGTCACAGTGGGCATTTCTTATCTAAGACAACTGAAGGGTAGAGCTAAGTAAAAACCCCCTCAGCAGCTGGGCCTCTGTGTCTTTCAAAAAGAGTGACACACAAACGACTGGGTTTGCAGTTCTCTGGCTTTATCCCTTCTCCTGCCTTTTTACAGTATCTCTATATATAAATTAGAAAGAGATAAAGCCAGCAATTAACTGCAACGCTCATGAAAAAGCTTCAGTCCGTATGAAAGTCTCTTCCCTCCTGCCCAGTGATCACTGTGGCGTGAAGGTGAGGATCATCCAGCTGATGACAAAGTAGAAGAGGGAGATCGGGTAGACAACAAGGGCCTTGCGGTTCGGGGGTTGACTGTCCGCCAGGAACGCCGTAGATGCTGGTGGAAGAGAAAAACCCTTGAAATGTGAGTAGCACCACACTGGAAGTCTCAGAACCATTGCAGATGGCAATCACTTTAAACTAGGGGCTGCATTATAATCATGTTGAAAGAGAAGCGCAGCAATCCATTGCTCAGTACCAATGGTCTACAGTCACCAGTCATATGCTTATAAACATTCTGTAACCAGGGTCAGACTTACAGCTTAAGAACAGGAGAAATAATGCAAATGCATCTGTAGGAAAACAGCATTTTCCAATGGTATTTGTTATACCCAGTAGTCTCACGTGGGTTTAACGTTCAATGATCACCCTCCTGCTGAAGTCAGCTCGCACGTCCATGACAACCCACAGAAGCAGAGGCAAAGGAGGCACCTCTGCCAACACAAGGACTGGAGGAATCCTTCTACAAAACTTCAGCAGCCTAGGAAATGCCTTAAGCTTCAATATCCATCAGTTTTAGCCAACAGAACGCAGGCAGAGATTCGCCTCTGTGAATATCGCCCTGCTCAGTGCACAACACAGCAAGGCCAAAAGGAACTCACCTAACGTCGACCAGCCAAACATTGCAGCCACTACAATGAGGCGTATGATGAAGCTGATTGTGCCAGAACCTGCCAGCAGCACCAGCCTGCACACCAGCATCGCCACTGTCAGCGGCAGCACACAGTAACCCAGGACACACAGGCTCTGGAAAAATGATCTGGAAAGGAGAGAGAGAAATGGGAAAAAAGCAGTCAAAGCAGTGTAGAGACTCCACACAGGGGAGCATTTTAACTGCTGCTCAATAAAACAGCACTCACATTGTTCCCCCAAGCAGCTTGGAGTTTAGCGTGATGACAACCGCACCAAACCAGATAATGACAAAGACCTCAGCAAACTGGGGCCCTCCATCATCTTTGCTGTCTGCTGAACCGCCCTGGAGCATCCTGTGGGAGGTGACAGAGAAACGGAGCATTTACTACCCGTAAACAAGCTTCTGTAGGCCTAGAGGACATGATGGGACAGGAGCCCAAAACACTGGTCCCCAGGCCAGATGCCAACTGATCGTTTTTCATCTGTTGTCTTAATTTTAACAGTATCCTCAGTTTTATACAGGAAAGCAAAATGGTTGTGGCTCAGCTAAGGGCATTTCAGTCCATTTGTTTACTTGTTACGAGGACTCTGTAAGCATATGAAGGAGAGTAAAACCACAGACAACAAGCTAGGATGAAAATGGAAGTGTCAACAGTCTGGCAGCCTCTCAAAGCAGGCAGCATGGTGCACGATAAAACATACAAGCCTCACAGAAAGCTTATAATAACTACAGGATCCAAGCAACACAAGACAGAAGTGGGCATGCATGGATTTGAATATTTCAGTTACACCACCTGCTTTTGCTAAAGCTTTACCGACATCTCACTGAACAATTTCTGCATATGAAGCGTGCAGGCGTGCCTCAGATGATGGATCTAAGCAACGTTTCTGCCCAAACAGGCAAACGTGCGCTCTAGGGGAGCACAAGGGACTCACAGAGCCACCACCACCTCCAACCTGCAAAATACTAACACAGCCTCTCTTTCCACTGCTTCTCCGGGATGCCTGGCACGGACACCGCAGTGCTTGGACAAAGGCTGGGGTCCAAGTCAGCCACACATATTGGAGTCACAGACACGTGGATCAGGACACCTTTCCGTGAGACCATCCCAGAGTCAGGGCACGAGAACGAGTTCACCCTGAAATCCTAAGGTCAAAGATGGGAGGCCCTAACAGGCTTGAACTGTGACAAATGCACTTTGTAAAGAAATCTAAGTGGGCAGTGTTTGCAAAAGAGCAGGGGATGATCAGATGGGCTTGATCTCAACATTGGGATCATAAATTTTTAATCTCTCATTTCTCTAATGGGAAACCCCAAGGCTGTACTGTAAGTACTCACAGTGCGAGCGAGACGCAAAGCACCAATGGGCCCCAGAGATCCCCTGTAGGCAAAGGGAAAAGTTACATAAATAACGTGGAACAGTGCTCCGCTTCATTTTACAGGAGGTAACAAGGCACCTTTTCCCACTTCCGGTGTATGATTTTCCACATCACGCTCCTTTGTAATTTTCTTATTTAGCATTCTATGCCATATTCTATAACAATCTATTCCAACCCCACCAACGCTATACACTCTACTGCTATACACTCTGGCACATGTTCTGCTTCTAAAGAGCTCAGGTAATACTCCAACTTTCCATGTTTGCTACCCAGCATTCTACAACAACAGACAGAACACGGAACAGATGCTTCCAGATCCTTGTCCCACTGAACTCTCTCTTTTCCCATGCAGCCAAAGTCTGTCAGCAAACACACTCTGGAGAATCTGATAATCTGATACGCACAGTCTCTGAGAAGCGTGCTGCTCTTCTTCGGATACATGACATGGACAAATTTCTTCCCAACCGCCTTCAGATCTCTCAGCTGTTACAAAGAAGAAACACTGCAATTTATCCCATCACAAAACCCACAGTTCACAGCTCAAAGTAGACAACAGAAGCAAAGCAGCATCAGTGGTAAAGCACAAGATCCAACCCCAATATTTCTGTAGTACCCTCTGCAACAAACAGCGCCTGTTTCTTCCACCTTACTCAGCAACCCCACCGTTTTATCCTTTAACAATAAGCAATCAGAACAACAATCTGTTTGCCTCTCTAGAGAAAGAAAATTAATGAAAAATGCTGTTGGTCAGGAGAGTTTTCACCCAAGCTCCATCTCCCTTGCAAAGATTTTAAGATGACAGGCAAATTTTGGGCCTATAATTCAGGGTTTTTTTTAACTTTGTTTTATGTGATTACTTCTAAACAAGACCCAGAATATATAGTGAAGTGCAAGTGAAGCGGATCTGTGCAAAAAGACATAACCGCTGGCAGTACACGTGTTTCACCACAGACTCACAATAGTGTCCCTGACAGGCTCATCAAGCGTGGAGTAGTCTTCATCAGGAGAGCGAGGTCCAACAGGAACAGTAATCTCTCCTTCCACCGGGATGTCCTCGGATATCGACACATCTGCAAGCCCTGCAAACTAAGTGGGTTTTGAAACCTTTAGAAAGAACAAATGCAAACCAGCTCACACTCACTTCAGATGCTTTCCAGCTGGGTTTAGATGAAAACAACTGGTTAGAACTCAGATACAACCTTTAAGTAACACTGTCAGCAATGGAGCCTAGCTGCCATCCGCCTGACTTAAACAGACCACGGTTAGGAAAGGTGAGAAGTACGCACATGCGAAGCACTTCTGTTTGCTTCAGTAACTCCCTGTCACTTGCTTTTTGCCCTCTATTTAGCAGCCATAACTAACGGAAATGAGAGCTTGTTTGTGTTTCTAAGTATCGTGGCGCCCAGCCGCGGTGCATCTGTGTCTGCATGACCGGGAACACTCTGTCAAGGCCTGCACGGGGAAAACGGCTCACGAGAAACCGCACCTGCAGCCCGAGCAGAGCCCAGGGCCGCTGAGCTACCCCCGCCCCAGCGGGAAGCGACAACAGGGACAGTAACAGAGCATAGCCCCCCCGGGGCCAGCTCGGGGCCGGCAGCGGAGTCAGAGGGGCTGCGGCCCAACGGCTCCAGGACTCTGCCCTGGTTCAAGCTCCTGCCCCGGCCCTGCCTTACTCGTGGCCCTTCCCTCTCCCCGGTCTCGGTGCCCCTGCTCCTGCCACAGCCCCTGCCCCCCGAACCCCAGCGGGGTCTGTCCCGGCCCCACCCCAGGGCGGGAGAGCGGAGCAGGCCCTCTCCCGTTCTTCCGGAGCCTCCCGCCCGCTCACCACGGCCCCGGCGCCGCCGCTGCCACCCTCCGCCGCCGCCATGTTGGCTGCCCGGGCGACGTGGAGGCCGCGCTGACGTCATCACCGCGCGCCCCTTGCGCCAAGCGAGGGGCGGGGGCGTCCCTGGCAAAGCGAAGAGGGCGGGGCCTGGGGAGCGGAGGGCGTGTCCTCCGGAGCGGGGCCAGCGCCACGGGGGGCGGGGCCCGTGCTGTCGCGGGCCAGCAGGTGGGCGGGGTTTGTGGGGATGTGGGCGGGGTTCGAGCTCCACGGCGCAGGGAGGTGGGCGGGGTCCGCCCGGCTGGGGGTGGGGCCTGAGGGGCTGGGGACGGGGCGGGTGTCGGGGCGGGGCGGGGCTCCGGGAGGGCCGGGCGCGGCGCGGGGCGGGGCTCCGGGAGGGCCGGGCGCGGGGCGGGGCGGGGCTCCGGCGGGGCCGGGCGCGGGGCGGGGCGGGGCTCCGGCAGGGCCGGGCGCGGGGCGGGGCGGGGCTCCGGCGGGGCCGGGCGCGGGGCGGGCCCCGTGCGGGTGTCGGTTCGTCGCGGGGCGGCGGGCGGGGAGGCGGAGGACGGGCGGCAGCGCAGTCATGGGGCACCCGCCGCTGGAGTTCAGCGACTGCTACCTGGACAGCCCCGATTTCCGCGACCGCCTCAAATGCTACGAGCAGGAGCTGGAGCGCACCAACAAGTTCATCAAGGAGGTGATCAAGGACGGCAACGCGCTCATCGCCGCCATCCGCGGTGAGCGGGGCCGCGGGCGGGGCGGGGGCGCACCGGGACCCCGGCGGGACCGAGCGCGGAGCAGCAGCGGCGGCCCCGAGCGCCGCGGCCACCGCCCCCGGGATCCCTCCTGGGGCCCGTCCATCTCCCCGTATCCCTTCTCCTGGGGTCCCCTCCATCCCCTGTGCCCCCTTTGGGGTCCTCTCCATACTCTCCATTCCGCCTTTGGGGTCCTCTCCATACCCCCCTTTCAGGGTCCCCTCCATCCCCTCCATCCCTCATGCCCCCTTCGGGTTTCTCACCATACCCTCAATACCCCCTTTGGGGTCCTCTCCATACCCCCCTTTCAGAGTCCCCTCCATCCCTCCCTTTCAGGGTCCCCTCCATCCCCTCCATCCCCCGTGTTTCTTTGGGATCCCCTCCATACTCTCCATCCCCCCTTTCGGGGTCCCCCCCTGGGGCTGCCCTCATCGCGCATCATGTTGGGGTGGGCTGGTGGGCGATGGGCAGCAGACTCTGCCTCCCGCTGTGCCGAGGTGCCCGTGCAGAGCTGGCACCACCTTCATTTAAGGAGAATAATCTCATCTTTGGGGAGGACGGTCCATTGTCCCCCTCTTTTCCAGCCCGGGGGCTGCGGCCGCGGGTGCTGCGCTTGCGTCGGGCCGACGGGAGGCAAATAACAAACCAGTGGGGCAGGATCCTGTCATACGCTCTCGTTCTTGCCAGCCGGTTGGGTTTCAGTTGGTGTCAATAGCTTTAGCTGCTGCCCTTTTGTTTAGAATAATTCCGAGCTTCCTCGTTATTGAGGCCATGGCTGGAATAGCCGGTGTGTGCCCGTCTGGAAAACAGCGAGGACAAAAGCTGGTGTGACTGACACAGCAGACGTCACAGGGCTGGGAGATGCCGAAGTGGGCTACAAAATACCAAATCCCTGCTCAGTCCTGGGGGCGGAGGGAACCTGACAAAATGAAAACCAAAGAGATTTTTAAAATTGTTGATTTAAATGCTATGCCTTTTCTTTGTCGCTTTGATTAAATCCGTTTCCCTTATTTGTGTTCGTAAGCCCTAATGATGCGCTCGGAGCAGGGATGGGAGGGGATTTTGCTGGGTCAGCAGACAAGTCCCAGTGAGACTGGGAAGGAGGAAGGGGCAAAGGAGGAAGCTGAGTGTACCCAGACAGCCCACATAACCCCCAGAGCTGAGGAAGCCTTAAATCTCTTCCCTGGAAGGCAGTGGGGGTGGGTTTGCACTGTTTTCTTTTTTAAGAACGTGGCTGGAGCAGCGGGCAGGGCTGAGTGGCAGCTGAGGAGGCTGTGGGACTGATTCCTACCCGGGTTTCCACCAGCTCACAGAGGTTCACCCATTCCCCATTAGCTAGCACATCGTGTCAAAAAATTCCAGGCCTTCCTCTGCATCCTGTCCATGTGGGACTGTCCATGTGGGAATTTGGGGCTACTCACTGTATGTTGCCTAAACACCTTGGGCTGATGGCTGGCCAGTCCCACTTCCCAGACAGAGAAAGCCATGGACAATGATCCGCTTCACGGCCGGAGAAAGTGATGGCCAATGATCCACTTCCCGGCCGGAAAATCAACAGCCAACGATCCACTTCCCAGCCAGAGAAAGCAATGGCCATCGATCCGCAGTTGGAGACGGCACTGGCTGGCAATTCAGTTCTGCCCCTTAGAAGAGCTGTGGTCTGGCCCCGTCCTTCAGCAGCTTGGGAAGCAAAGGTGATGATGATGATGATGATGATGATGATCTCACCAGGAGAGAGAGTGAAATTTCTTCGTCAAGGATAGAGGGTTAATGATGCTGATTGTTCCAACTGGACCTGTCTGGTTTGTGTCCAGAGGCCCTGTCCTCACCCTACCCTTCGGATGGGTGAGGCTCCCTCTTGGTTAAACCTTTGGCCAAGCTGTCCCAAGGCATTGACTCACCACACTGCGTGCGGCCCAACGGTGGCTTCACAGATCTGCATTGGCTGCTGTTTGCTGATTAATTAAAATAAACTCCTATGTTAGATCTAGAGCCGGTGGGTCCCCCGTTCTGCTCACACTTGCAGCCGTGTCCAACCCCCACTGTCTGCGGCCGGTGGGCTCTTTGGTGGGGATGGAAGCGGCCGGACAAAGGACTGGGGTGCAACACGATCCGTCGGGATGAAAACGCACGTAGCCATGCCAGGTCTGCAAGGAAAGAAAGGCCATTCCCTGCTCAGGGAAAATAGGGTCCGCTGGGCTGTAGTAACCTGTGCAGACTAAAATACCTGAGACAGCTTAAAGTTGTCTTTTATTTTCCATTTGCTGAGTAATAGGGGAAAAAAGTGAGTGTGACATTACATGGAGCTCTGCGGGACCCTGTACTGGGAAAAGCCGGGCAGTTTGAGTTGTCTGTGATTCAGGAGCGCGTGTGCTGTTCTGTTCTTGGTTGCTGGCAGTGATGTGTTTTTTGGCTTTTTTATAGCCCGTTTGCTGGCAGATTAATTCACCATATTTGTATTTGTTACAAATTAATGTGTGAACTTGAGTTCAGATTTGTTGAGCAAGTCATTCAAGTACTGTGGAATTGTAAATGCTCCATGTGAAGTGCTTCCAGGGGTACAGGTCTGGCTGGTAGGAGCGCTCTTTTAATCAAACAGATTACTTGTTTCACAAATGCACGTCCTCCCTCTGTTTCCAGCAGCAGCCGTGGCCAGTGCAGCTCCATGCAGGCATGTCAAGGGAGCCTGATCTAGGGCTGCAGGAACCCTCCAGCTCACACCAGTGGGAAGGCATGTGTGGTTTCGGTTGTGCTCCAAGGAGGCAGCAGGCAGTAAGAGGGGCTTAGCTGCCTTGGGATGCTGCCTGCCTCAGTTTCCCCTCCTGCAGGGCTGCCAGCACTTCAGGGCTTTGCCTGATGTGGGGCTGTTACCACAGTGAGGGATGTACCTCATGCTTTAAACTCCTCTTGCCTTCCAAGAGGAGCTGGTTCCACCCCAGCCATCCAGCTCTGACATGGCACTGAGATCAAGAAAATACTGCAGCTGAAGAGCTTTCAAGTGCCGTGTGCTCCCTGCATCCCAGTGTGTGTCCTTGTGCCATCCCAGCTGCTCCTTGCAAGTGTGAGTTTGTCTCTAACTGACAAACCCTCACCAGGTGACTGTATGTGGGGCACCGTGAGCTGAGTAAGCGTGGGGTGCGGCCAAATGAAGTTAAACTGACTGAAGCGCAGGAAATTATTGTTCATTTGTAGTAATTTGGGGTGTGAAAGTCACTGATAGTGAGTGCGTTACTGCGAGGCAGAAATGGAAGTTATTTTTATTGTAAAGTTGGCTGCATTCCTTCTTTTTTGTGCCAGGAGCACGCATAGTCGTGGCAGCGCCAAGTGATGATGCTGGTCCCATACATTGAGCTGCTAGAGCTGAAGCCTGCGTGGCCTGGCCCTGGTGGGATGGAGAGGGGCTGGAGGTCAGCCTTCCTCCCTGGGGTGGCCGGCAAGCATCTTCCTTGGTGCTGTCACGAATCTGCATGCTGCCCTGGGGTTGCTTCTCTCGCCCCTGAAAGCTGAGCTCAGTGCTCCTTGCTGTCCCCCAGTTTGCAAGGTCCACTCTACTTGGACCGTGCTGTGCTGGTGTCCGCCCGTCCCCGCAGGCTGGTGTCCATCCCCAGCAGCAGCTCGTCTGTGTCCCAGCGCTCACAGCTCTGTGCCGTGGTGGCCAGCATTGGCGTCGTAGACAAGACTCGATGCAGGCTGCGTGCTTGAGGCCACGAGCGTGGCTGTCAGGAGTAGGTGGCTGTTTAGCATCAGAGTTGTTGTAAGCATGGCTCCTTCACAGCGTTTTCTTTCTGTGGCTCAGTATGTTGGGATTTTTGGAATCTCTCCTTGCTGCTGTGTGTGTGGTAATGCAAACCCATCAGTTTCCCTCTGGTCTTTGATCTTCCCTTGCCATTATACTTCAAATGGAACTTGAGAAATGCTGAACTGAGGCTCTTTTCATTGATGTACAAGTGCTGCAATGGTGTGAACAGTCCTTTGAAGCTGGAAGAGCTTTGAGCTCTCATGCAAATGTTGTATATGTGGTTTTGAACTTGATTTCTGGATCGCATAAAGCTTTGCTTCTGACTTTGCATGTCACTCACCAGCCATCCCCGGCAGTGCCAGTGGTTTATCCTGGAAGGATATTGCAATAAAGAAGTGGATGGAGTTAGCACTGCCTGCAAAGCACCCGGCAGTCCGTAACGAAAGGGGTTGGGTGGGCAGGGAAGATCCCACTGTCATCCTCCTCCCTACAGGTCTGGCACCATGCCCTGTGTGTAGGAATTCATTTGTGGGCTTGGGCAACTCTGTGGTCCTCAGCGTGGCAGACCCGCTCCCAATAGGTTGTTCGAGGTGCTTGAGGGTGCCTGGAGCATTTGAAAGTGGAGTGGTATTCAGTGAGTTTGGAGCAGCCCTGGTGTGGCCATTCTACCCAATTCCTGCAGACCCAAGTGCTGGTTGAAAGGCTTCAGTCTGTTACTCATGTCTGTTAGAGCCTGGTATTGGAGTTTGCCAATGTCCAAACAAACCTCAGGCTCCTCTGGAAAAGGAGGAAGAGGAGCGAGCCTGTCCCACACTGCCCTTCTGCTGGCTCGGAAAGGCTGCAGCTTTCCAGGCAAACATTAGCTCTGTGCTAGCAGCAGAGCTTGGCATCGAGGGCCTGCAGTAAAAATATCCCGTCCCACAAAGACAGCTTAGTTTTGAGCCAGTATATGGCACATTAATGAAGATGTGCACAGAAATCAGCTATGAGGATGCACAGAGACCTTCTGTCTCATGGAAATGGCCCAGTACAGCCGGGAATTGAGTCCAAACCAGATTCATGAGCAGCCTCTCTGATGCCCTGGCCAGGCGAGTGTGAAGAGACTGCTCCTGAGCCCTGGGTCAGTAACACGGCTGCTCTTGAGCGGATCTGACCAGTTGAGAACTGCTCTTCTGCCCTCTTCTTTCTCCTCTGGTTGTATCCATGCCCTCTCCTGATGCTGTGACCCATCGACAGGCAGTACCAAGCCTTGACATGAGCGGTTGCAGGATCAGACCCTGAACCATTAGGCACACCTCTCAAAACAAAGAATTGGCCCTGACTGGGTCTCATCAGCTGAATGAGGGCTTGGTGGCCTCGTTAGCTTGGCCAGTCTGCGTCCCTGCTTCTGGAGATAGCAGATGGTGTTTGTCATTTCTCCAGCTTCAGAGGAACCCAAGCCCAGAGCTGCAGACAGGGTGAGTGACCAAACACTCCTGGCTGGAGCAGGGCTGAGTTCAGCCAGACATCAGCCCTGCTGCCTCATCAGTCGCCTTCCCAGTGAGGAAAGCAGGTGAGAGCATCACCGAGGAGGAACACAGACATGGATATATTGGTTGTCCACTGATGCTTTCCCACCAGAGCATCACCAAAATCTCTTGTTTCACGGTGGTCCTGATTTTCCCTGTGCTGGTGGCACTGGCAGGAGCAGACTTGGGCTGACTTGCCTGAAGTGGATGTGTCGCTCCTGCAGGGACGCTTTGTCCCGGCGCACACTGCACTCTAACAGCAAGCGTTCAGCTCTTTCTGGGCTTCAGTGGGGGAAAAATGACTTGCTGGAAAATCCATCACTCCTGCCTAGCAATAATGTGTTTTCCTTGTACTTGTCTGCTCCTTTCTACTCTTCTCAGGCCTCTCGGGGGGGTTCATCCAGGAAAAGCTCCAGTTACCACTGATAACTTTTATCATTTTCTCCTGACTTCTCAGCCCCAGTTGTCTGAAGAGACATTTTAGGGTGACATTGTGGGGACCTCAAAACTTCCTAGACCTGTACCAGTCACACTTGGTGAGTAAAAGGCTCATTTAGCCAGGAACCAGGACCTCCACAGAAGAGAAGCATGCAATGATAGAATGACAATGTCTCCTTGAGGATTTGGAGACGTGTGTACTCCTATGTATGTATCTCTGCTACAGCGCTGCAGGCTGCGGTTTGCATCACCGTTTGGCAAAGCTGATAACAGGAACACCTGGAAGCTGTTCACACAGAAACCTTGGGAGGCTTTGAGCAGATAAACTCTGTGTGTGGGAGAGACCACAACGTTCTGCAGCACTAGTAACACACAGCACTATTTGCAGAAGTGATGCTGGAAGTACTCTGGCGTCCTTGACCTAAGAGGATGCACATAACAATATCCACCAGATGTGATTCCTTCCACTGGAAAAAATCACACCACCTTTTTTTCCCCTCTCTGGGCTGGTGTCTCCGCCTTTGAGTGGAGCAGGAGTACAAATTCCCATCTCCTGAAGCCACTTTTCATGAAGCAATGCTCAACTCATAAAGAAAAGGGGTTGTGCGTGGATGTGCGTGTCAATCAATGCTGGGGACTTCAGCTCACGTACCACCAGCACCACTCTGTGTCTGCACACTGCGATGTCCCCAGGACAGGTGGGAAGAGGGCAGTCTCTGCAGCTGGCAGACGACAGAGCAGCTCGTTTTCCAGGACTGTCCAGGACCCCAAGTTGGAGCTGATCTAAACTAGACGTTCCCTAACCTGGAATTAAAAAACTATAGTGGAATAAGGAACAAAAAAAAAACCCTCCAAAAAGCCAGTCCTCCTCTAACCACCAAATCCGTATCTGCGGATGCAGGCAGGAAAGACGAGGAGCACTCACAGTATCTGCTTACCCCAGTTGCGAGGCGTACCCGTATCCCACCCCTTGTTTCACCCCAGTTGCAAGGCATATCCGCATCTCACCCCTTGTTTGGGGCTCACTGATGTGTGTTGATTTGGTTTTGCCCCAGGCCAGAGCCGTTTGCTCACCCTGCCTGTTGGTGCTGTCCTGTTTGCTTGGCCGTGTAGCTGCTGCCCTGGCTCAATGTCGATGGCTCCCGGGGGGCTGCAGGGTACCTGGCCCTGCAGGGAGCGCCTGGGTGGTCTCGCTCCCCTCCCTGCATCAGCTGGGTCTGCCCACCCATCCAGGGTGGCGGGGTCTCCAGCAGCCTCTCCGGGAGCTGCTGGCTTCTGCTTGGCTTGGTGATGCGAAGCCTGGGGTAGGAGTGTTGGCCAGGGTCTCTTCCTGCAGAGTTGGGCATCCTATATCTCCTGTGGGAGCCACGAATGCCAAACCTCGGGCCAGCTTAACCCAAAACAAGGCTCAGGACTTTGTGATGGCTTTTTGCAGGCCAGTCAGTGTCTCAATGTGCTGCCCAAGGACTCGGCTAAACGCGCCAGCACAAAGAGCTAAGGCAATAGTTAAAGTCACTTTCATGTGTTTAAGTGTTCTTTTCCTTCTGCCTTATGCGAGACATGCAGAGAGCTTTCATCCATCCTCTCCTGCTTTCCTGGCTCCTTCCCTGGGAGGATGTGAGTGTTTGCCATGTTTTGCAACCTGTCTGATAGCCCGCAAACTCACATCGGGCTCACAGAGGCCCTGCTGCTGACCAAAGAGTTTCCTCTTGAGTCACGTGTGGAGACTTGGCTTTCCTGCCTTTTTCCTTGAGAAATTTTTGGAACATTTTAATTTTAGCACCCTGACCCAGTGGGAAGTGTCCCTTCCTGTGGAGGGGGCTGGAACCAGATGGGCTTTAAGGTCCCTCCCAAACCATCCGATGGTTCTATGATCTATTAATTATGTTGGTCTCATGTTTGCTCACGAGCATTTCCCGAGTGGCTTCTGTCCTGCTGCCAGCCTGACTTCATGGAGCAGCAGTGGCAGCCCTGCTTGTTCCCCAGCCAGACACCTCCCCCTGGCACAGTCCTGGCCGTGCTGCTCCTCAGCCTCGTGCTGCATTGGACCCGCCTGGAGAACACGGTCTGGCACTGATCTCTGGTGCCTGGCTGGGGGTCCGCTCTGCACAGAGCTGCTGGAGTTTCCCATGGGGAGAGGGGCGAGAGCACGCTAGGGGTGCTGGGCTGTGGTGCCGATGCTGCTGGGAGTGCCACCTCTCGGCTCCAGCTGTCACAAGTGCAAAGTCGTGTGCAGTGAAGTTTATAGAAGAAAAGGACAAACTCTTCCCCTGCACAGCAGTGCTCCTTACAGACCTTGAACATGCCAGAGGAAACGCTGGTGACACTCAGCGGGCAGCAGGTATTCAGATGTTTTCCTTACAAAGGTTGCAAACTGCATAAACCAGAATTTTGAGTTTCTGAAGCTTATGAAACAAAAGCTTTTGGAAACTTCTCATTTGGGTTTGGGGATGGTGAACTTGTCCATGCTGGCTTTAGTTTTGCCTTGCAGCCTCCTCACCACTGCCAGCTGAGCCTCTCCTCCAGGAGCAGCAATCCCCAGGCTGTGCTGGCTTTTCCCTCCTGGGACTCATTCCAACACTGCCCTGTGCCTGGTGTCCTTTCTGTCACCTAATTCTCTGTGCAGGTGAATGTGCAGTCGTGGTTGTTCACTGACGATAAGAGCGGCTGAGCAGTCTGAGATAAAGCTTGTAAACATGAGTGAAGAATTCAGGTTGCTCTCTGCAGGCTGTTCTGCCTCCTTTTCATCCTATTCTTCCAGCCAAGACTGATTGTGAAGTGCCAAGAGTAGACATTTTTAAAACAAGAGCAGTATTATTAACCTTACTAAACCCAATAGCTGTGTAAATGGAGCACGTGGTACGTGTTAAGTTCCTCTGCCATCAGCTGATGAACTGGGGACCTGTGGGGAGTCAGGGATCTTCCATGGCGCTTGCACAGAGCTGGACCCGTGAATCTTCGTGGGCTGTAGGTCTTGCAGAGGTGCCCAGAGACAGGGTAGGTCCCGGCAGAGCCCACCCAATGGAGCTCCATGGGGCAGGTGGGTTTGGGCACCCCAGTGCTGGTCGGGTGATGGTGCCTGGGGATGCTCCCAGATGGTTCCCGCTGGCACGGGACTGGCCTTGTCCACACTGGCAGCAGCTCCCAGCCCTGGAGCAGGAGCCATGCACATTCCTGCCCGTGCTGAGCCACTTTGGATGGCTCATAAGCTGCTCGCGAGCTTTCCCCTTGCACAGCGTGTGACTCATCGGCCTCCTCTGCCTGGCCTTCTCTGTGCCCTTATCGAAGGAAACTCTGAAATCATCGTGTGCTGGGGGAGCAAGCTGCTGGCTGCGCTCGCTCGCTGAAGCCGCCTGCAAAAGTGCTCGGTTTTCACTCGCTTGGCTCCTGCTGGGGAAGGGTGGCTGCTGTAAAGCCGGAACGAGATGCATTCGATGGCTCTGCAGATCATAAGATATCTCTGTGGGGATTGCTGATGCTCTGCCCCGGATAAGAGGCTGTTGTTTTCATGTTTGTTTTCCCTCTGTTCGTACTGCTTGTACAGCAGGG
Source organism: Clamator glandarius (assembly GCA_033459285.1). Taxonomy (NCBI): domain Eukaryota; kingdom Metazoa; phylum Chordata; class Aves; order Cuculiformes; family Cuculidae; genus Clamator; species Clamator glandarius. Next base: position 611,893 of record JAUNZM010000180.1, on the reverse strand, counting down.
AGCCGCGGCTCTTGGAGCACACCCTCTCCTGCCGCTTGCGCCAAAGCAGCCGTGCCAAAAGCTCACTCCACTGCGCTCGGAGCCAGCGAGCTCCGGGCGGCCCAAAGCGCAGCAAGGGTTTGTGCAGCTCTGCCCTGCCCTTACCCACTAGCCGCTTCGCAGGAGGGATCCCGGTGGCCCCTGGGTGTGCGTTGCTTCCTCAGCAGCTTGCTTCCTGAGGGAGGAGAAGATTCATCTGCTTCCCGTGGCTCAGCTTTTTGGGGTTTATTTGATTTTTCAAAGAGTCTGTTCTTTATTCATCATTCCTACACCCTGTCCCCAGGGGTGGGGAGGGCTGTGAGAAAGAGCGACTGGCCTTCATGTATGTAAATAGGGATATAAGTGGGTGCAGCTACTTAATGCCTCAAGTTGTGCCAGGGGAGATTTAGATTGGGTATGAGGAAAGTTTCTTTACTGAAAGAGCGGTGAAGCCCCGGCAGAGGCTGCGCAGGGCAATGATGGAGTCCCCATCCCTGAAGAGATTAAGAAAAATTGTCAATGTGGCACTTCACGTCATGATTTAGTTGGCACAGTGGGATTGGGCTGACAGTTGAACTGGATGAGCTCGAAGATCTTGATGATTCTATGATTTTTCTTCCATCTGCCCACCTGCTTGAGTTACAGCCCCGATCCCCACAGCGCTGCCCAGCCACAGCACACCGGGAGCTTGCCTGTGGAGACGGGTGATTTTCCCCTCGCACTGTGGCTCTCAGCAGGCTTTCACCGGTCACTCGAGTTTATTCCGCTCCAGGGCAGTGCTGAGCCATTCCCTGTGTGGTGACGGTTTGGACACAAGCTGGGCTGGAATTCATGCAGACGTAGCAGCAGCCAGCCCCGCTGCTGGGTTCTGGCCCCTGGGGACCATGGCTGTGGCAGTGTTACTGCCTCGGTGAATCTGCTCTGCTTTGCAACCCTTTCAGCATTTGCTCAACTCCTGGTGAGCAGCTTGGAGCGGAATCCTGCCACTTGGCCAAACACGTTGTGTGCTGGCTCCTAAAGGTTTGCTGCAAGCACAGAGAATCCCCAGGAAGCGGTGGCCGGGTACCACATCCAGAGCCTCGTCTCCGGGGTGGCAGTGTGGATGCACTCCATCTCCATGATGCAGCTCCCTGGGAAATTCTTCAGTGGGAGTCGCTAACAATAAGCACATTCTTTTCCCTTCGGGGATCGCAGCCCTCTCTTTTGCATGCTGCAGGGGAAAATGGTTTCACTCATGTTCTGCATGTCCTGTTGCTCTGCTCTCCACAAGGAAGGAGAAAAAATCCCATAGTGACCAAGCTTTGGGAAGAAATTTGCATCCTCAGCTGCTGCACATCAGGGTCTGGCAACACCTCCCTGAAGAAAATGGATTTCAGAGTTCAAATCCTAGCCCTAAAAGGTGTCCTTAGCTTAAAACACTCTTATTTAAGTACAGGATGAACTCTTCTCCTTTGTCTTATTTGAAAGAAATCAAAGTGTGTGGCTGGCTTAATGTTTCTGTTTTCAAGCTGAAGAAGAGGAAAGCAAAATCCAGCAGTGGAACTCCTCCTTGCCTTTGGTCTCTGTTTGTATTGTCGTAGCTCAAAATTGGTTTGGGGTTTCCTTATTTTTCTAATTTTTAATTTTTAAGTAAGATGTTGCTAGTTATAGAGCCACGAGGATGGGCTGTGGAAGCTGCTGGTGAGCTGCTCTGTGCAGGACACTTCCACACTGCTGCCTGTTGCTCTCATGGATACAGAAGCTTGATTTGGGAGCAGGTTGTTCTTGCGACAGCCTGTGGCTGCTCTTCCCCTGCCTGCTCATGCGTCAGGCCAGGTAAAGTCCCTTCTCGCTTTCCCATCCAGACCAGGGATCCTATCCTATCCCTTTCCTGGGGACAGAACGAGGCGGGGATGCCGTGGGCTGGTTGGGTCTAGTTGTCCATGGTTTTCCTTCTGTCCTTAGCGCCAGCTGGAGTCGAGTTAAATCAAGGTTGCTTTACACTAGGAATGTCACCAGCTGATGACTGCTGTGGTAATGGGCAACAGGGAGCACAGCACTAATTAAAGGTGTGTATCTGGGGCATCCGGAGCATCACAGGCCCTCAGGCAGCAGCTCCCTGCACTGTTCCACAGCTGCAGCGTGCGGGAGTGCATGGTGATGGTTTCCTTCTGGTTTAAATTCTAACCAGTGTGGGGAAAGCAGAACCACACCTGGTTTAGGGCTCCTGGCTGGGATCTTTTTCAGCAGCCCATGTTTTTTTGCGAAGACAGCAAGATCTGTTTGTTGCTCACCTTGAGTGACCTGGGGATGCTGTGACTGGTTGAAACGAGAACTGAGTGAACTGCGGGGCACATCCCTCAGTAGCTGTGGTCCCTGGAGGCATGTTTGGACATGCAGAGACTCAACCCCGAGTCCTTTGTGTGCAGCCACAGCAGAGCACGGCTGTCGCTCCCTGCCTCCCTCCTCGGCTGGGCTGTGCAGAGAGATGGGACTTCATCGTCACTGGAAGAGTAAATTATTGTGAACACAGATTGTCAAAGCTGGCATCGCTTTCTTAACACTGTAAGGAGGAAGAGTCCTAGAAGATTCCTAATCGAATGCATTTTGGAGCGTTTCCATGGAAACGGGCTGAGCTGTACCAAGAGCGGGCAGGGTCCTTGGGGCTGGCGGGCAGTGAGCTGTTTGCAGTGATGTCCCTGGCTTGGAAGCGCACATTATTCCTTCAGCTACGGTCGGGCGTTCCTGCTGCTGTGTGAGCAGGACCGACCCTGCCCCTGCCCTCCCCAGCCTGCACCCTCTCCCTGCTGCCAGGGTCTGGGTGTGCACAGCGGGGATATTTGGCAGCTGTGTGTTTGTATCAGGGGGAAAAAGCTTCTGAGTGTCTGTTAAAACGAGGGAGCATATGGGCTTATCTCTCCCGGAGTGGGGATGTAGCCTCGTTTTTCCATGCAGCTGATCTCTTCCTGCCCAGCTCCAGAAACCTCAGTGGCCCCTTCCTGCTGTCCAGCTGCTTTCCTGCGACTGCAGCTCATCTCTCCCTCTCCCCACTCCCTGGTGTCCCCATGCCGCTATTCAGGTGTCACTGGGAGAAGGCACAGCTCCCCGCACAGGGTCTCTGGCTGGAGATGCTTTGCATGGGGCCCCGCTGGACACAGCCCTCAGCTGTGTTCTTGGTGCCTGTGCCATGTCAGGGTACACTCCCAGTCACCCCAATAAACACCTCATCATTATGGGAACGCCCAGTCCCACGGCAGCGCCCGATGCTGTGTGTCCTCTGTGTGTCTGTAGGGTTTGTCAGAAGCCAGTGTTCAGCCAAGATTCTGTACGTGTAGGAGGACGAGTCATGCTCCTCCAGAGGAGCCTGCTTTCCATTAGTGCTCCTCGGGAGCCACGCCAGGCATTCGAACCCTGACTATCCCTCCAGCTTTTCCTCTCCTCTCCTCTCCTTTCCTAACCCTACAGCTCCCACGGTTGTTTCCCTGCAGTGCGGTCCGTGCATGGCATCCTGGTGCCTCCTGGGCTGTCCTGGCTGGCCATCCCAGAACGGGACAGCGGGAGTGGCCGGCCACCTCCAGCTGCCTTGGTCCGGGCAACAGGGTGGATGCACACGGTCACTGCTCGCCGCCGGGGCTCCCTCCTCATGCCTTTGCTGAAGGTGAGGATGGGGAAGGCTCCCCAAAACCAAAAACATTCTGTATGCCAAGCAAAACCAAACAGGACTGGACTAACGAAGGGATGCTCATCGTTTTGACACTGCTAAGCCCAGGTGAGCTGTGGTTTTCAGCACATCCACCTGGATTTCCTTCAGCCAGACGATGGCAAATAAACTCTTAAGGCAGACAGTGTTTTGAAAGGAAAATGTAACTGGAGTCAGTGATACTGCTTTTTTTTTTTTTGTGGTTAAAACCTAGTCTGCTTGGCTGTTTTAAACCCTTCTCTGCTCTTGCCCTGCCCCCTGGTTCCCATAAAACCCAAAAGGCAGCAGCTCACCAAGGAGCATTTCTCCAATGCAGGGTCCAAGTGCTGAGCTGACAGCTGGCATGGGAAAACGCTGCGTGCAGACCCACTGTGAGTGTGATCAGTGGGCAGAGACCATCAGCAGCACCCGGGGAATGTGGTGAGGTTTGCAGGGGAATGAGCAAAGATTCCCCTGAGCGACAATGTGATGGGAGTCTCCGGCCCCGGCTTGAAGCGACGCTGCGGGCACTGAGGGTGGATTATTCGCTGAGGGTTTCCATCAAATCAATGGCATCGTTCTGTGCTGGAGTTCACCCAGCTCTCAGCCCCCCGGCAGCTGTGCTTAAATAGCCACATTCAGGGCTGAATCTGCCCGTTCAGGAGCCGAGGTTTGACCCATCGGAGGGGAGGCTGAAGGCGGCTTTTGAGGGGAGAGTGGGGACCATCTGTGCTTTGGGGCTGAGGGCTGGGCTGTCCTTGCCTGCCACATTGGCTCAGGGCTCCCAGGGTGCTCCTGGCTCTGGGACAGGGATGCAGAGCAAGCTGAGAACCTGCCAGGATCCCATGCAGGCCACTTGTTTACTTTCCCAATGTCCAGGTCACAAAGTATCGTCTCCAATGCAGCCCCACAAAGGAGCCCAGGGACTGTACCTATTGCCAGAATCCAAAAGTAGGGGAAAATCAAAGTATTCCTTTGCTCTTGTTTTGCTGTCCATGTCCTGCTTCCCTGTGGTGGTGGGCACTGCATTTAAAGCTGCACGTTTTCCTGCAGGGGACACACAGAAGTGTCTGTCCCTGCCTGCAGTGGAACGCAAGGCTGCCACTCAGCCATTTGTCTGATTTGGTGCTTCCATTGCTGCTGCTGGGGCATCGACAGTGCTGAGAAAGAAAAGGAAAATGGAATAAATGCTCCGTGCAGCCTCCAATGGTTGTCAGCATTGCAGCATTTTCCAAAGTGCTTAAATTCACGATGCCCGTGGATTTTCTAACCACCTTACCATCTTTCTGCTCCATTCAGGTGAAGTTTCTGCTGTTCTTGTGTAACGATTGCAAACACGTGGTCTTATCACTCTCTCCTTTTCCAGGTTACTCTTCAGCCGTACAGAAGTTCTCCCAGACTCTGCAGTCCTTTCAGTTCGACTTTATCGGTGACACACTAACAGATGATGAGATTAATATTGGTAAGTTTTCGGCTTTTTGATACAAACTTTCTGTCTCCGAGGAAGTTTCTCCTTCCCTAGGAATCTGCCTGCACTGATGGTGTTTAAAGAACATCAGGAGCTGGGTTCCTTGGATGCCAGGCAGCTATTCCATAGCATGTTTTACAGTGTTGAGCTTTCACGGGTAGAGCTTCACATTCCCAATTCAGCAGATAATTTGAGAGGATTTCCATGGCTCTGGCCCTGCTCCGTGCTGCCAGGCACTGGGGAGGACGGTGGTGCGGTGCTGGCCTCCCAGGAGATCCCGCTTCCCAGTTCCACAGGTAGACTGGGCGCATGCGTGCATTGTTGTGTCTCCTGGTCCAGGCGGGTGCTGCCCCAAAGCTGCCTTTGCTCCACAGAGGACAAGTTACAAAGACAAAGCTGCCCTGTGCTGCCCTGAAAAGGGACCAGGCTGAAAACTGCTGGAAAAAAAGGGATTGCTGGCTCTGTCATTGTGTGGTGAATGCCCGGCAGGCTCTGCGCCACGGGAGGGGAGCCTGTGGCACGTATGTCGTACTGCTCTGCACATCTGCTTTGGGATTAGCAAACCCAGAGCCGGTTTATGTCCCTGCCAGCCTGGAGCAACTGCGCAGGCTGCACAGCTGCACCCAGGGAGCCGAACCAAACAGCCTGGGTGCCCTAAACCCAGGACTGGGCAAATTAATCCTGCTCTTGGCTTAGCAAGCACTGTTGGTGGCTGGTGTGGGTCTGTGGGTGCTGCGGTGATGGCAGGGATGCATCTGCAGGAGGATGACAGGACATCCTCCAGCCCCAAGGGTCTGTCCCTGACCCATGGGACAAAATCTCGGGGCACAAGTCTGGGCTGAGGGGATGGGGCTGCCTGTGGCAGGGGCACAGAGCATCAGCCAGGCTGCTCCTGGGTGCTGAACGCAGGGAAAAAGAACAACACCCACCTCTCTTGTCAGGCTGTTGCTGAAGAGCAGCTGCGAATATGCTATTGCTGATGTCAGGGCTCTCAGCCTTCATGAAAGGGGAAGGAAGTAAAGCCTTTTCTTTGGGCTGTTTTATTTAAAGCACTTTAAAGCGGAGTGCGCTTACCCTTCAAATTCTGATTTCCTTTATGGAAAGATTCTAAGTGAAATCCCCTGGAAATGAGTCAGCCTCCAAATCCAATGGCAACAGAGGTGCTGAATGTCCAAATGCATCTCAATAAGGGATGGAAAACATTGCCTTGTAAATGCCCCAAATCAAAAAGGGATTTGAAGCAAACAGTCACCCAGGGAAAGGACCTTCCTTTCTCTCAGCTGGAAGGCACAAAGCTCTGATGTCCCATGCCCCTGCGCTGCCTCTCCACCTGCCTCTGCGCACTGGGTGCAGGAGTGGAGTGGAGCCTGCCAGCAGTGAGCTGATGTGTTGTGGCTTTGGTATGGTGGTGTGGTGAGCTAGTGTGGAGAGCTGGTGTGGTGCGGCTGCGGTGAGCCGGTGTGGGGGACTGCGGTGAGCCGGTGTGGGGGACTGCGGTGAGCCGGTGTGGGGGACTGCGGTGAGCCGGTGTGGGGGACTGCAGTGAGCTGGTGTGGGGGACTGCAGTGAGCTGGTGTGGGGGACTGCGGTGAGCTGGTGTGGGGGACTGCAGTGAGCTGGTGTGGGGGACTGCGGTGAGCGGGTGTGGGGGACTGCAGTGAGCCGGTGTGGGGGACTGCGGTGAGCCGGTGTGGGGGACTGCAGTGAGCCGGTGTGGGGGACTGCAGTGAGCCGGTGTAGGGGACTGCAGTGAGCCGGTGTAGGGGACTGCAGTGAGCCGGTGTAGGGGACTGCAGTGAGCTGGTGTGGGGGACTGCGGTGAGCCGGTGTGGGGGACTGCAGTGAGCCGGTGTAGGGGACTGCGGTGAGCTGGTGTAGGGGACTGCAGTGAGCTGGTGTGGGGGACTGCAGTGAGCTGGTGTGGGGGACTGCGGTGAGCTGGTGTGGGGGACTGCGGTGAGCCGGTGTGGGGGACTGCAGTGAGCCGGTGTGGGGGACTGCAGTGAGCCGGTGTAGGGGACTGCAGTGAGCTGGTGTGGGGGACTGCAGTGAGCTGGTGTGGGGGACTGCGGTGAGCTGGTGTGGGGGACTGCGGTGAGCTGGTGTGGGGGACTGCAGTGAGCTGGTGTGGGGGACTGCGGTGAGCCGGTGTAGGGGGACTGCGATTAGCCGGTGTGGGGGACTGCGGTGAGCCGGTGTAGGGGACTGCGGTGAGCTGGTGTGGGGGACTGCAGTGAGCTGATGTGGGGGACTGCAGTGAGCCGATGTGGGGGACTGCAGTGAGCCGGTGTGGGGGACTGCGGTGAGCTGGTGTGGGGGACTGCAATTAGCCGGTGTGGGGGACTGCGATGAGCCACTGTGGGGGACTGTGGTGAGCTGGTGCAGTGGAAATGTGGTGAGCTGGTGTGGCAGGACTGCTGGCCCTCAGCACGTGAGGAGGACTGCTGGGAAAGGCAGAATTTGCATGGGGAGACCATGGGCAGAGGAGAACAAGAGGAAAATGTAAAACTCTGTGGTGAAAGGAGACGGTTTTCCTACCTCTGTTTTTGCTGGGGAGTATCTGGTTTGCTTTATCTGGAAGAGATCCCTGCTTTCCCTGTGTGAACCAGTCTGCACCGGGTTCCTCCTCCAGCAACCCCTGCAGTGCCTGCTGGGGCTGAACCACTCTGCCAGGCTCCCCGATTCCTAGAACAGCAGCAGAGTGCTGGCATCTCCGTAGCGGCTTCCATCTCCTGTGAGGCTGCCAGAGACCTGCATGGGAGACGAGGAGCTCGTTTGATGTGCAGGATATGGGAATGAAGGAAAACAGTCGCAAGTACTTCTTATTGTGCATCAGGGAACGTGTTTGATCTGTAAATATAGTGGACGGAGTGCTGCTTCCTCTTCATGAAGTCAGAGAGTGGCCTGAATGGCAACGGTGGCCTTGGGCTGCCGAAGTGAGTTAGGACACCGAGGCTGGGTCCACGCTGGCTGTCCCGAGCAGCGCTGTCCCCAGGGACGCTGGTAGTTGCAGACATACCCGTGTTATGCTGCATTACACTACGGTTACACCATGCTTACACCACGTTATGCTGTGTTACACCGTGGTTACACCACATTACACTGCGTTACACCGAGTTACACCATGGCTGTGCTACCTCTGCTGGTCACCCACATGGGACCCACATCAGCAGCTCCTTCAGAGATAAATGGAACAATGGAGTCAGGCGGCACGTTCCTCCCTCCCCAGCACGGGAACCTGACATCCTCTGGTTCGAAGCGGCTGATGTTCCTGTCAGGCTTCTGGCAGCAGCTCCCCAGCTGTTCCCAGTGCAGCTGGGCAGGCAGCGGCTGCTGGCAGCATCCCTGCTCGGCTCAGGTTGGCTCAACAAGAGTTTGTAGCCATTGACCCAGGCCAGCAGTGCAGGACAGCCTGGTGCTCCTGGACACTGCTGGTGCAGCCTGAGCCCCATGTTTGTGGTACAAGAACCAACTCCACAGCTGCAGATGGGAAATGTGTGCCCAGACTCTTCTGGAGAGCAAGAAGAAATACATCTAGTGGAAATTTTAGGCACTGATATTTTCCCTGTGAGTTCAGGGCTGGATTCTCCTTCTCTCCATGAGAATCCCTTTCCTAGCTCAGGCTTCCGACGTGTGCACACACTTCAGGTTTCACATCGTTCCGAGTAACCACAGTGGGAATGAGCATGTCAGCCCTGTGGTCAAGTGTAAGGAGCCATTGGGAGGTTGCTTCTGCTGGGCTCCAGAGCCCTGGCTCTGGAAGAGAGCTCAGAAGTGCCTGACTCATCAGGAAGGTTGTATTTCGATGCTGCCAGCTGAGGGACTGTGTCACGAGGCTGTGGTTTTTCCCTTTTGTTGTCTCAGCAACTGCAGAGCGGAGCCTCTAACGCCGGCAGCGCGTACTGACTGTGCAGCAGTGTTATGGCTGGGTTGAAGCCTGAGGACAGGTAGATCTCCTCGGGCACCGTGTGGGGATGTGGGGATAGGGCCCTCAGTCTGCAGAGGCTCTGCAAACACATCCTCTCCCTGATCCATGGGTAAAGCTGTTGTCGCACACACCTCACTCTGCTCCTGCCACATTCCCTCCTGTCAGCCATGCTGAGCCAGGCATGCCAGAGCTCCAGATACCACCCTGCTCAAGAGCTCTGGTGCCAGCCAGGCAGTTCAGATGTTCTTTGCTTCACTTCCAGACAGTGTTCAAACTGCTCAGCAGCTGCCAAGTGCCTCTTCTTGCTCTGCCGTGAGCACGGGGTCTGCTTGGCAAGTGCAGGAGCTGCTGTAGGTTGTGCAAAGCTGCCCTGTGCTTTATGAATGGCAGAGGAGGGCTGAGCACCAGCCCCATTCCCAGCACTACTCCGAGCAGGGTGCTGCCGCCAGCAGCTGGAGGCGATGGGTGGCACCGTGGGAGCCTTTCCCAGCAGGCTCCCAGGTAATTCCCAAGGAGCGCGGGTTGTCCCTGTAGGTGTTCTACATGCACCCTGCAGGGGTTTGCCCAGCCTGGCCTGGCAGCCTCCCTGAGAACCCGACCGGTTGCAGAGCTCCGCGTTTCAGTGCTGTTGGTGCTCTGATGGGACAGATAGTTTCTCCCCAGGTCCCAACTCAGCCGCTTCCCATGTTCCTTCCAGTGGGCAGGAAGAGGGACTCAGTGCTCCTTCGCAGGGATAACCCTGTTGGCGTGGGGAGAACCTGCTGCTCCTGCCTCCTCTCCTCTTTCCCCAGGCTAAACGAAGCTTCTTGTTTCAGTTTGTTAAAGGAAAGGTTTCATACTGCTTTGGCTGCAGCTGGGCTCCAAGCATAGTTCTGATCAGTGCCATCTTTTTGTTTGTTTGTTGGGGTTTTGGGGAGCAGGGCAGATGTCTGACCACTCCCACACCCGCGGGCTGTTCTCCATAGGTGTATGGGCTTTGTGCTTCTTGTTGCTGAATGTAATCTTTTGTCATTCCAGTCTGTTCTGATTTTACAGACTTGTCCTGGTCCTAGAAAGCCCTTGCAGTCTTCTCAGCTCAGGCAGAGGTCCCGGGGCTGTTCTGTGCAGCCCCGTCCTGCCCTCAGTGCCTGTCCTGCCACGGTCCCTGGGGCTGGCAGCTGCCCCTTCCCTGCCACCTGCCTTACCGGCTGTGCAGCATAATTTCTAATGAGAGCTAATTAATGTTGTCTTCCCTTCCCATGGCGTTTTGGACGCCATGGTATAAGCTTTTGGACGGCGATGCTGGGGGTGCAGCCGGATTCAGGTACCCCAGAGCATGTCCTGTGCTCCAGTGCCACATCCCAGCTCCACTGACCAGCCTCTTCTTTTCTTTACAGCTGAGTCCTTTAAGGAGTTCGCAGAGCTGCTCCAAGAGGTAGAGCTGGAGAGGTCCATGATGGTAAGATGATTTGAGCTGTGCTCTGGCAATTACCACCTCGTCGCAATGTTTAACTGCTAAACTGTGGCCAAACAGCACCATGTACGTTGGGGTGCGGCTTCCCATTGGAGGGAAGCTGGGAGCGCTGGGACTTTGTGCTTTTCACCACTTCCATGGTGCCGTCACCATGTGTCCTGAGCAGCACAGGGGAGGTGCTGGGCAGGGATGGGGAGGGGTTGTCCCTCGCGGTGTCCCAGGCCTCTCCTGCACACCAGGAGCCATGGAGCCGCTGGACCCTGCGTTTGCAGTAGGTTTGCTCTGCAGAGCCAGATGTGTCTGTGGTTTTGTGGATAGACAAAATGTTGAAGAATAAGAAGTGAGATGTATCATTAGCTTTGTTTTTGCTGGGTGCAAGCACATGAGTGCCCCAGTACCCCTGCCCTGGCCAGCACCACTCCCGCAGGGCAATGCGCTGCCTTTGGTCTCCTGCTGCGTTGTGCCCTCTGCATCTCCAGAGTGAATGTTGGCTTTCCCTTTCACTCCTAATTCCAGGAAAAACACGAAGGTTGGGCTCAGTAGAGACCTTTTACAGCATGCCAGGAATGTGCTGCTTGGCTCTGCTTGCCTCTGCCTCGTGCAGCAGCTAGAGCCGTGCCAGGCTGCTGGCTGGGCCAGTGCTGCAGGGCTGGCTGTGCTGACCCGGCCAGTCGCTCTGTGGGTCCACAGACAGGCAGGGAAGGCAGGGAACCAGTGAGAGGCTGGAGGAAAGCAGTAAGATATTTCTTCATCAGTTCTGTCCCAGCTACAGTGGCTCCTTTGGCAGTGGGTAAGTGGGTGGAAAGGATCATTTCAGGGATGCTGTCCAACTTCTCTGAATCTCTTTTTGCCCTCCATTTGTAGGACCATTCTTTTACAGTAGCTCGCTCAGGAGGTTTCACAATCTCACCATGCTGAACAGCTTTAAAGCATCTGAAAGGGCTGTAGCAGTGGAGGGTCATATCCCCTTCTCTGGAGCTCGGGACACCGCCTGTCACAGTGGGGCTAGGAAGCAGTAACAGGTTGTGTACCAGTGCCAGGCCGGAGCTGGAGCCAGGGGTACAGACTGGGGGAGATTGCCTGTGGATTGATGGGGAGGGAGTGCAGAGCACATCCCAGGAAAGTGTCTGACGGACTGGGAGAGGCACAGGCAGGCTCTCTGCTTTCCCGGGCTGCTCCTGTTCCTCTCTCACTGCAACAGCCTGCTGTCATTCCTGCTCTGGCTGGCTCTCAGGAGAAGGAAACCTCATCATTTCTTTGAGAGCTGTGCTGTTAGAACTCTCAAACTCTCAAGCCTGGTGCTGTCAGATGAGAAATGCCAGCCCATGCGAGCGCCGTGGCAGGGAGCAGCCCCAGCCTGCCCAGCCCTGTCTTCTGCTCACGGGAGCGCGGGGCCTTCACGCCTCCTCTCAGAGCAGCTCTTGCCGCAGGGTCTTGCCCGGCTCAGACAGATTGTTCCCCTTTGGAAAGTGGCTCTTTCCAGGGCTGTGGCAGCCACGTTCTGGCAGCGTGCTCAGTAGCGTGAGCACCTGCTTGGTTCTCCAGGAGATGCCAGCGACTCAGAACATCCCTGCCTCTGGAATCTCACCCATCACAGCTCTGCGTTAAAGCCAGGGATGCTCTCATGGAAAGGCAGCGATGTGCCTGTGTGACAGGAGGGAGCATGGCCAGGCTGTCTGGAGCAGAGGAGCCAGCAGAAGCAGCAGTGGAGCGTGAGCAGCTTCCCTGTTGCAGTCCCTCCTGCAGCACAGGCAGGGCAGCTTTGCTGCAGGCAGGGACCCAGCTGGGCTGACGAGCGGGGAGCAGTCCCCAGTGCTTTCAGAGCATGTTTGGTTCTGGTTTTTGCTTCTTGGAGAGATAAAGAGCCATGCTACTGCAGCTGCCCCTCACCCAGAAGCCAGCATCCTTTGAACATCAGTTCCTCAGCCCTCCCCATGGATCATAGGCACCTCATTTTGCCTTCGTAACACTGTGTCCAACAGGGACAGTGGTTCTGGGAAACCAGAATGGGTGGCAGGTGCTGTCACTGCTGGGCTCGTCCTGAAGAGCACAGCCCCGCACATGGCCCACGCGTGCTGTGCTGCCTTGGGGCTCGCTCCAGCACAGCCGCGACACGACACAGGGCTGGGGGGCTGGGTTCGTGCAGGAAAGTGAGTCACAGGCCAGTCGGGGTCCATCCAAGCCCAGTGTCCCCAAGGTTTGCTGCTCCAGGATGGGAGTAACACCACATTCCGGGAGAGAAGGGCTCGTGGCACAGCCCTGCAGGGAGGGTGCAGGCTGGGGAACACTGCAGTCATCTCGGGATGTCCCCAGAGCCTCAGTGGGGTTATGTGTGTCCTACAGATGGGGAAGAGTGGGTACGGAGGGGCAAAGTGGCTTCAGCTACAAAGACAGTTAACATCTGTGAGGCCTTGGCTTCTAGCCCCTTTCAGCCACTTTTTAGGAGAAAACCAGTCTGTGTCCTGTAATTAAGCTGCTTCTTTCTTTATGCCATAGGTACAGAACGCTAGTGATTTGCTGATCAAACCTCTGGAGAACTTTCGGAAGGAGCAAATAGGGTTCACCAAGGTAAGCCTGATTTGTTTGTTTGTTTTCAATTCAAACGGGTTTGTTTTCTGTTGATATGTTTGAATTTTTTCCACCCCCTGTATTTTGTCGTTGCTATTGTTTTTCAAGTGTAGGCAATCATAGTGCTACGTTTCAACGTTGCGCTTGCAGAAACCTCCCTGTTTGGTGCTAGCTTTCAGCTTCTGGCATGAGAGCCCATCCTGTGACTTTTAGTCTGATTTTTCAATCATAAGTGGCTCCAAACCCTTTTCCTGAATTCTTCGGGTTCTCTCCTGGCCTAATTCCAGCACTTTCTCCATCCTGAGCAAGGAATGCTTGGTTTGACTTCTGATCAGGAGATACTCTCTGCTCCTTTCTCTCTTCTCCCCTTTGTTTGTTCAGTGCTCTTGGGAATGAAATACTTCCTTCAGATGAGCATGTGTTGGAGCGGGAGGGAGAGAGCACAGCAGAGGCCAGCACTCAGGACTTGGTTATGGTCATAGGGCTTTTGTTATGGAATATTGAAATAGAGCATCTAATGAGTCTTTCAGATGGATGAAATGTTTTAAGAAACAAACTATAAAAAGCAAATCCTGCACATGTGAAGCAGGAAAGATTCCTTTTTCCTTGTCTGCTCTCAAGCAGTCCAGGTTCCACGTTACTCGGCGGCAGCTTGAACTGGTGCTGGCTCTGACCCAGCACAGAAACGGAGATGTTTTGGAGAACGCTTGGGGCTTGGATTCAGCCCAGCCCATCTGGAGGCTTTGACGTTTAATAAATAAAGGATTTGAGAAACGATACTCAATCACCACCCGGCCCCTTCATATCCCCCAGCTCAACTGTGTGGAGAGAACACCGCTCGGAGAGGCTGCAGCAGCACGTGCCTGGCAAAGGCAGCGGCCGTGGCTATTGGTCCCGTGCTGGTGAAGCTACCAGCGCTTCCCCAGCAGGCATGGGGGCAAGGAAAGCCTCTGAGCTGCGGGGGTTTGCTGCAGGCCTCTGCATTACAGGCACGTGGATCTCTGTGTTAACAGCAGGGCCAGCATGTATGGAGGAAACAGTCATGGGGAAGGAGTCACAGGGGCAAGGTCAAGCATATTTTCCCCTCTGTGTTTATGGAACACTTAAGTCAAGAGGGCAATGTCTGCAAATGTTAAGATGCAGTATTAGAGTGTCCTTCAGGCTGTTTTCTCCTCGGGTAGCTCCTAAGGTGTGTAAGGATCACTTTGCCTGCAGCCCAGAGTGCACTTTGCTCCAAGAGCTGTGCTGTGGGTCACTCCCTGCTGGCTGCTCTGGAGCTGGCCGGTGCCCGGCTGGCAGGCAGCAGGAGGCTCCAATCGCTGACACAGATTCACCTGGCAGCTTACAGTGCTTCCTCGGGGAGCAGGGTGCTCCAGGCAGTAGCTGTGGCAGAATGTTTTTTGGAAGCGGTTAAGAGAGGTGGCAGAGAGTCGAGATTCACTGCAGGTGGCTTGGAGGTCTTTGTGGTCTAACTCTGGGTTTTGTTTCCTATGAGGAACATGAACTGCAAAGGTGTCAGTGGCGCCTTGGAGAGAAGAGAGCTCTGCTGTGGCAGGTGCTGGTTTCAGAGCAAGCCCCAGCCTGCTCCAGACCCTTGCCCTCACCTTCCCTTACAGGAGCTGGCATTAAAGCACTGGCATAGGTGCTGCTGGGCTGCATGCTCAGGGTCTGGCCGCAGGCACAAAGCCTCCCTTCTCTTGCCAGCGCTGCCGGGTCCTTCGCATCCTGCAGCAGAAGACATGAAATACAAATGAGGGCTCCTCACAATGGTGCTCTGTCAGTGAGGGGTCCCTCTGCACTCCTGCCGTGCCCCCAGGGACTGGCATCACCCAGCAGATCCTTCCTGATTTACACCAGGGGAGAGCAGCTGGGGTCAGGCTGGGGCACAGACCAGACATGACACAGAGAATTTGTGCCCTCTGGTTTGTTTCCCTTATTTTGGCAGAGCCGCCTTCTGTGAGATGTTTTCTGTTCTCTGTGAGATGCTGCGGCCGGATAGGAATAGCCTCTGAATTGGGCCTTTGTGGTGGCTCGGGCTGGAGAGCAGCCAGTCAGGCTGGCTGAGACATCTGAGTCCACATTAACCTGTTTTCTCAGGCGTGGATGGAGTCCTCTGAGTCAGCCAAGGTGTCACGGGGACACCCCTCCGGCCACCATCGCCTGGGAGCCATAGACCCAAGGTAGCTGCTCTTCCTATGCCATGTTGGTTTGGTGAGCGTGTGGAGGATCTGGCATGACCCAAGCTGCCACGAGCACTGGGGAGGGCACGGATGGTGCCAGGGAGACCCAGGCATTGCTCTGGAAGACCGCACAGGGCAATCTGGTTTCTCCTTTCACATTAGATCATGTTCACGGAGGCTGGACTGTGTGCATGGTCCACACTGGCTGTGAACTCAGTGGATCCTGTGTTGTCTCCACTGGGTGGAAGGGCTTTGAGTCCAGGGTTGCATGGAGAAGCTGTGCCTGACCATACGGTCTGAAAACAAGCAGCATGGCGTGTGGGGTGGTGGATGGAGCTGTTGATGAGGAGGGGTAATTAGAGGAATGTGCTCACTGCAAGTGGACATACAAAGCAGGGTGGTGGGATTGGTTGTGGCACGAAGCCCCAGATGAGCACGATGTTGCTCAGCATGGGTCCATCTTGATGTACAGAGCCATGCAGTGCAGCACTGCCTGTGCCCTGCAGTGATGCAGCTCGGGAGAGGCCCCTCAGCTGCAAGTCCTCACAGGAAAGTGTTGCTGTCTTCTGCTGAATATTCATGAGGAACTAATTTGTGCTCATGTTTCCAGTTTGTGCTTCAGTCTGGGTGGGAATTTTGTGTTGTTTTTTGTCTTGGCTTACTCTGTTCAGCTGCCAACAAGCTGTTAGAAGCCTCCGTTTGACAGCCAGAAGGGATCTGTAGTTCATCCTTCTGCTTTTCAGTCATATGCTAATTGGCCAGAGTGAGAAATGATTGGCAAACCCCTTGTTAGTGGCCAAAAGTGCTGTTCTGCGCTCCATTCTGTGTGGCAGTACTTCTCCTGCAGCAGTGAGCCGTGCTCTGCACACTGGTGTCCACCTCAGCCCTCATTCCCGATCCCCTCAACTCCACACAGGTCCTGTAAGGAGTGGGGCTGGCACCGTCCCTGGCTGTGTTGAGAGACCACATCTGTGTGCCACCTCCATGACTACAGCTGAGCTCTTGGTGGTTGGGGACGGAGCTAGTTTTCCATCACTGGGGTATTCTGGGCCGCCCTCCCTGAGGTGTGAGAAGCTGGCAGCAGGGGTAGTGGGAGCTGCGCACCCCCAGCGCTGCGTCGGCCGGCAGTGCTCTCTGTGCAGCTGTGTTTTCATGGCCTTGGGATTGTGTGACTCCTCGTTAAAATGAACACAAGCCTGGGTTCCTGGCTGCTCTGGACACGGCATTTATGGTGCAGATAGACAATGCAGGAGTGTGACCTTACAGGCACAGTCATTGCAGCTTCCCAAACACTTTTGCTTCCCTGGATTTGGATTTCCTTATCAGGGTGTTAGTCATGAGGGAGGTGTTTTGTTTTGACATTTGACAGTCCTTCTTGGCGCTGGCTCTGCAGCTGCACCACTGCTCAAATCAGCTCTCGCTCTCAGATGATTCTGCTCCTCTGGATTCGATGTGCAGCTCTTTTTCTTTTGAGGCAGGAGCACAATGAACACTCCCTGGAAGTGTTCAAGGCCAGGCTGGATGGGGTTTGAGCAGTTGATCCAATGGGATTTGTCCCTGCCTGTGGCACGGGTGGAACTGGATGGGCTTTGAGGTCTGAGGCTGAGAGTTGGGGTTGTTCAGCCTGGAGAAGAGAAGGCTCCAGGGAGAACTTAGAGCAGCTTCCAGTACTGAAAGGGTCTCCAAGAAAGCTGGGGAGGGGCTCTTGATCAAGGAATGTGGGGATAGGATGAGGGGGAATAGTTTTCAGCTGAAAAAAGGGGAGATTGAGATGAGATCTTAGGGAAAAATGTTTTGCTGTGAGGGTAAGGAGGTTCCAGGCCAGGTTGCTCAGAGTGTTGATGGTTGCCCCATCCCTGGAGGTGTTCAAGGGTAAGTTGGGTGGGGATTGGAGCCCCCGATCCAGTGGATCCCAAGCACCAATAACTGGTTCTGCTTCAACTCTTGCATCTACAGGAAAGAAAGAAGAAGTTTGAGAAGGATGGTGAGAAGTTTTATTCTATGCTGGATCGCCACTTGCATTTATCTTCTAAAAAGAAGGAATCCCAGTTACAGGAGGTGTGTATGGAGTTGTCTTCAGAGTTGGGTCCAGAAGCAACACTACCAGCTGCTCTGTATCTTAAAAAATGGGAGGAAGTAAACCCCTTCAGTAACAACTTGAAGTTGTTAAGCAATTAAATCTACCTAAAGCTTAGACTCTTTGGATGAGATGAGGGTAACTGAGATGGCTGTTCTCCTTTGTGGCTTTCTGTGTTATCATCTTTTGCCCTTGCCCTTATAGCAGAGGGCAATGACCAGCTCCACTGGTGCAGCTGGGGCCAGGCCACCCTTTCACCTGGTCTGGGGAACAGAGCTGGCTGAAAAATAGCTGGTTATTGTTAACTGCCAGCCTATCTCCTGCCCAGCTCCTGGTGTTGCAGGCATCCCTGTGGCCCCCAGGGCAGGGATCAGTAGCAGAGGAGGGGATACCCTTCCACTGATACTGCTGCCAACCATGATGCCACAAGAAAGGAAAACCCCCACCCCTCCAGCCCACATCTAAGTAGCTGGATCAAATCAAATCGGCCAAACCAGTTGTCAGACCAGCCTACAAGCGCCTTTGCAAGGCAAAATCGGTGTAAGCTGTGGTAAGAAGGCACGTCACAGTGTCTCACCAGTGCTGCAGCTCTGGAATGGCTGGTTTCAGGTCACAGCTGGAGTTAAATGAGGAGATTGTAGCAGTGGACTCATCCTCACCAGTGCAGGGCTGTGGGTGGAGAAGTTCATGCTAAAATAACAGACATGCTTTGGGGAAATCCTTGGACTTGTAGAGTGAGGTGAGGTTCTGGATCCGTAAGTGAAAGTGAGACAGAAAAGTGCAGACATGAGGAGCTTGACCAGTGTTCTGGTTCTGCACAAAATGTTCAAAACCTCGGCTGGGCAGAACTATTTGTGGGCAGGCAGAAAAATGCTGGTCAAATGTTATCAAGCTAGATGTGATGGGTTGTTTTTTTTTTTTTACACCACTTCCTCGTCCTTCCAGGCTGACCTTCAGGTTGACAAAGAGAGACACAACTTCTTCGAGTCCTCCCTCGAGTATGTGTACCAGATCCAGGAGGTGCAAGAAAGCAAGAAATTCAGTATTGTGGAACCGGTAGGCACTTCCTTTTCTCTCAGGCCTTGTTGTCTGATGCTCAGATGCGCTGTCTGGCTGACAGTTGCAGAGAGAGCTGAGTTACCAGGTTGGGTTCAGCCCTGGGGAGTCTTGTGATAGAGCAGGAGCCAACCATGCGCTCCTGGATTGCTGCAGTTTTTCAGCCTTTGTAGTGGTTGCCAGAGCACTGGGAAGCCACAGACTTGTTTCTTGTGTCAGTACGTCCATCCTGAGGACCAGGCTGGAAGCTATAAGTTCATTTGAGTTGTTACTGGTCCACTCACCTGTCACAGCATGGGCTGCAGTGGTGCCAGCTTGTGGCTGTGTTCCAGGACCCTGCCCTGAGTGGGTGGCTCTGGCACTGGACACAGTTCAGCATGGGGTTTTGTAGGTCTTGTGAACAAGTGGTCTGCAGATCTGTGCTTGTTCTCCCAGCAGGGTCTTTCATTTTGGGTGTGTTTTGTTAAGACCTGGGCTTTAGGGACATTGTGGTGGATAAGTCATACCAAAACCTGCATGGCTCCAAAACCGTAAGCAATAAAAAATACATTTGTGTCTGTAACTTCTGAAACTGTTCCCTGTCTGTTGTTCCTCTGGTTAGAAATAGAGAAGGGAAGTTCAGTCTGTGTCCATTCTCTCCTTTCCAGGTGCTGGCTTTTCTCCACAGCCTCTTTACATACAACAACCTGACAGTCGAGCTCACACAGGATTTCCTCCCATATAAGCAGCAGCTCCAGCTCAGCCTGCAGAATGTGAGTTCCTGCCCAGCCAGGATTTTGCATGTGACTTCTGTTCTCATTTTTGTTTAAATGTGGCAAGGCTTTTCCGTGCAACTGGCCATGTTTGCCTTGTGGGAGGTGCAGCCAAAGTTGTTTCCTTCTCTGTTCACACTTATTTTTCTCCTCTCCTGTCCAACAGTCTGTAGGTGCTGTTATGGTGCTTTTCAAAAGCAGTAGACTCTGTGCTAGAGGGGCTGTTGCAATTGTCATTTAACTTCGTGCAGTATCAGCCCTGGGAATTCCTTCCAGTTTCACAAGGCTGAAATTGTAATGCAGCTGCTAAAAAGGCAGCCAATCTTGATGTTAGTTGTTTTGGCTTAATAGTGCTTGGTAAGCGCCTCTGCTGGTGAAGTATGTCCGTGGGTTGAGGTACCTGCCTTCTGTTTCTGCCTTCAGTCTCTCCTGGGTGCTTTCATTCCCACGGGCCAGCAGCCGTGAATCTGTGCCAAGCGGAATTTGCTGCTGGCTCATTAATTGGTCTGAGCAGCCTTCCCTAAAAACACCTCCATTTGTGCTCTGTGCTGACATCACTCTTCAGAAATTACTTCACACCAAGCAGTGTGCCATGATCTTCTGAGGCATCAGCGCCCTGGTTTTGTGGGAGGATGCACCTGTAACCTGAACAGTGTTCAGGGAGGAGTCCCGGGGCTCTGATTCTATGCTTCTTTTTGATTTCTCTTAACAGACAAGGAATCATTTTTCCAGCACCCGGGAGGAGCTGGAAGACCTGAAGAAGAGGATGAAGGAAGCCCCGCTGACCTGCAAGCTCCCTGGGCAGCCGACCATTGAGGGCTACCTGTACACTCAGGAGAAATGTAATGGCTTTTCTCTGCACCTGGATGCATTAAGGAACGTGTGAGCTGGGGCTGCACTTGGCTCCTGTGGGCAGGCCAGCTTCAGCCCTGGCATCACTGTGGGCTGTGCTGCACAGGTGCCTCGGGAAGCTTTGGCTTCCAGATCTCTCCAGGATGGCACAGAGCGCTCTGTGGGTTATATGAGCTGTGTAAGCAAGGAACTCATTGCCCTGCGCTCAAATTAGCTGAGATCAATGACCCCATTGTAGCACGGGAGAGCCCAGCACTCTGGCAGATCACACCTTGGCCATGTCCTATCCGAACAAATCTGGTGTTGTGCCCAGCTCCCCCCTCGGCACATCTCTGAGGGTGTCTGAGAGCAGCTAGAGTGTGAGCCGGCAGTGAGAGTCAGGCTGCTGAGGGCAAAACTTGCTGTGATTCTGTGTGGAATCAAACCAAAGTCAGGCTTTTACAAACAGTCACTGCAGGTTTATATGGCCTCGCAAGCCTGAGCCCTCTGGGGAGAAAAGCCTGGGTGCAGAGCTGTGGCCTCTGAGCCTTTGGACAACTTTGGAAGCAGTTAATTTGTGTTGTATTCACAATTGCATTTATCCTGCTTAAAGGAAAACACATCGGCAGTCATTTTAGACCACAAACAAATGTTGCTGCGTGCTCGTGACTGTTGGCTCCCTCTGTTCATTTCCCCTATAAATTGAGTGCAAAGGAGTTGTTCTTCCTGACACTGCAACTTAAAATTAGAGGAAAAAAATACCAGCTGAAGTATTTCATATGAAGGGTTCAGGTAAGACAAGAAAGAAAGGTGACAGTCTAGTGGAGTAGAAATAGGAACTCAGGAGTGCTTTAAAGGTACTGTTGTCTTTACTGCCAAGCTTTCATTAAAAGAAAAAAAACAGTGGTGCCGGTGTGAAACAAGCATTCAAGACACGTAGGATCCTGCCAGTGTAGGTCTTGGCTGGACTTGGCCAAACCAGCTTGGCTGGTGACCAGAGTCCCACAAACACCCTTTCACTAGCAGTGCTTTGGGAGGGCACTGGAGGCAGCTGCTGCTCCTCCTGTCCTCCGTTTCTCCTTTTCTCCACTCCTCTGTGCTTCTTCTCCCTCTCCTCCCCTTCTCCTCGTGACTCCTGCCATGGAGGTGCTGGTCATGCTTTGCAGCTGCATCCAGCTCAGGTGCTGTCGCTGACTCCAGCTTCCCGTATGTTCCTGCAGGGGCGCTGGGCATCTCCTGGGTGAAATACTACTGCCAGTATGAAAAAGAGGCAAAAACCTTACGGATGACACCCATGGACCAGAAGCCTGGAGCTAAGCAAGTGAGTCGGTTTCTTAGAGGGATGGCTGCAAACATTGACCCAGCCATCAGATCTTGCCTTCAATCCACCCACGTAGTCTCGTTCTATTAAGTAAACTGAGGTACACCTGCCATGTCCAAGGTGGCAGAGGCCAGCTCCACTGCTAGGAGCTGTTTGTGTGGCGGCACTGGTCCTGAAGATGTGCTGATAGTGGGCTGGTCCCAGCGCTGCGGCTGCAGCTGTGTCAGGGCTCCTGGCCCCAGAGCAGAGCAGTGGGCTTCGTGTCCCATCCCCACCTGGCTGCACAGGCTGAGGCATGGTGTGTCATAATGGAAGCACCTCTGGGAAGAGGAGTTTCATCTCTCTCCCAAATGCTGTGGAGCCCTGCAGGTTTTGACAGCAGAGGCATGGGTTCATGTAATGAGATCGTTATTCAGACAGTGGGGACTCGGGGGTTTGATCTGGCTTGAAATGTCTGCCTTTCTAGACCAGCTAATTTCTATATTTCTCCATGCAAGTGGTTGGTGAACCCACAGCCTGGTTGCACGTTGTCCTCTGGCAGCGATCATGAGCCCTTGAGCTACCTGAGTCATCAGCCGAGCGCTTCCCAAAGCAGTGTGCCTCTGCCTTTGCATGTTCACACAGTCACTGCTCTGTGATTTTGGTTTGTGCTTTCAGAACTGGTTACATGTGAGTGGGACCAGCACTGGGAGAGAAGGAGAGGGCAGTGCTTGTGGCTCTAAACAGCAATAAGGCTGCGATTTAGGGAACTGCTTCTCTCACAAAATGCTTTGGGTTCCACCAAAGGGAAGCTCCCTGCCTTTCCTCAGTGTGACAGAGGAGGGGTGGGATGCTGGCATGGGTGATGAAGTGCAGCGAGGGCGTCCAGCTGAGCCCACCTACCCTCCTCCGCTGTGGAGCGGTGTCCCCAGGGAGGTCCCGGCCAGGCATGCCATTCCCAGTTAATCTTAGTCTGCTCTCTGGTGCCCTGCACATGCTGCAACAGTAAAATAAAATGTAGTTTTTGGAAGCCCTTGGCAGAGACCTTGGCAAAGGAACCTCTAAAACATTGGCTGGTTAGATATCTGTTGTTATCTCTGCCATAAACGTGTCCAGTAAGGCCAATTAATGCAGGTAGGGGCTTCTAAAAATGTAAATCTGTCCGTTTTCCAAACTCTTGCAGTCTGGTAATCTGCACCTTTGGTCACAGCTGCAAGGAGTGCTCTTAACAGCCCCAGATGACCTGCATCTGCACAGAAGGCAACCAGGAGATTATCATCACAGATCATAAGCCAGATGTCCTCCGGGAGGAGGCTGCCCTCACTGCCGGGCTGTCCTGGATCTGCTTGATCCACTTCTGCCAGAGGCTTTGCAGATGCAGTGTCAGTTTTATGATGAGCATGTTCTGGATCTGCAGACTCAGCCTGAGGGCCTGCCCCATCCCTGGAGGGGTTCAAAGCTTGGAGCCCCTGATCCAGTGGGATATGTCTCTGCCTGTGGCAGGGGGTTGGAACTGGATGGGCCTTGAGGTCCAACTCAAACTATTCCATAATTCTATGATTAACTTCATTAAAAATTAGGGCCCAGCTGTGTCAGATAACAGACCAGCATGGTCATCGCCTCAAAGACCAAGCGATACCTCCTGCAGTTTGTTACAGCCCTGTCCCTGCTCTGTGGGGGGACGGTCCCTCTTGCTGGGAGGTTTAGTGCTCATTTGCAGAGTAGTACTGAGAAGTCAAGAAAATTTTGTGGCTGAGGAGAGGAAGCCTGGCTCGTAAAGCCTTTGATCTCCATCTTCATTGATGATGGGAAGGACAGTCTGTGCTCGTGGTACCGATGCTGTCAGTTGAGCAGGGCAGCGTGGTGCTCCGCAGGCAGAGCTGTGCCAGCCTGCAGCCTCAGGGTGCTGATGGACTCAGAGTCTTCTGTGTTTCTTTCCCTCTCACCTTGGCTTCTCTTTCCTCTCCTAGGGCACTTTAGACCTGACACTGAAATCCTGTGTGAGGAGAAAGACGGACTCTATAGACAAAAGGTTTTGTTTTGACATCGAAACTAATGAAAGGTGAGATGGTTTGGATTCGTGTCACCCCCAGAACAGATAAACCCGTCATGGAGTCACTCTCCACTGTTTATTAAAACAAAGTTTTCCTTCTTTTTCCCGCCTGTCCCCGGGTGAACTCTGTGCAGATCTGGGACCATCACGCTGCAAGCGCTCTCCGAAGCCAACCGAAGGCTGTGGATGGAAGCCATGGACGGGAAGGAGCCGGTGAGTGCTGGGGAGCTGCAGAGCAGTGGATCAGTGGCTGAGCAGTGGCCTCTGCCGGCGGGCACTGCACGCAGTGTGGCACAGCCACCACCAGCTCCTCTGGGAGCTGTTGCTCCCCTGCTGTCACTCATCTTGAACTCGGGTGTCAGCTCAGGCACCAGCTCAAACAGGGCTTGAGACTGCGCTGCTGGCGGCACAGCTTGCACTGGGCTTCGGTTTTCAGTCTTAAAGCTCTGGTTTGTTCCCTGGTTGTGCCAGACCATGGCCTTACTGGAATGCTCTGTGTCTCCCTTGCTCCCAGCTCACTCTCCAGCCTGCGGGAGGAGATTTTTTGGGAAGCCTGGCACATGGGCACAGCCACCCCGCACCAGTGTTCACTCACCTTTCTGTGCTGCTGATATTCCCTTCCTGCAGTCTCAGCAGAGCCCACTCTCCTGCGCTTCCCCACTCTCCTCTAACAGGACAGCGGGCTGTACAGGGCAGGACCAATGTCAAAGTTCCCTGTTCAGTTTTTGGGAGCCCCTTTCCTAGAAATCAGCACTCCAGTGGAATGCAGGAAGTCAGCAGAACTCCTTTATTGTGTAGATAATGCCATCTTGCTTAATTATAAAATGGCATTTCTTTGAGTCTTACTGTTTGTTGAGTGATTTATCAGGTGCTGCGTTTTCTTTGGAAAATAAATATCTAACCACGTTGCTTGCTCTTTTTGTTTCTTCCTCCTCCGTTCCTTGCCCTTTTTCAGATCTACCACAGTCCCATCACGAAACAGGAAGAAAGTGAGTCCTTTTGGTTGCTGCCCCTGAGCTGTGGAAGCTGTCTGGAGCACGGGCAGCATGGCCATGCGGATGCGCTCGCCCTCGGTCTCTGCTCACAGGCTGCGCTTCCCCTCTGTGGCAGCACTGTCACCTCTGTCCTTTTCGTCAGTGTCTGACACCGAGGCCAGATTAGAATGAGTGCCAATGGTAAAAGTTATCGGCTGCAGCATGCAGGTTTTATTTAGGAAGAATGAGCAGGATGCAGGATTCCGTTAGACTCTAGACCCCAAAATAACAGAGGGGAAAGAAGAGCAGTGAGAGTGTTTGAGGACATTTCCTGTAGCAGAGATTATAGCAGGAACATAGAGCTGGCATTGAGTTCCACAGGGCTCTGTCCCAGTCTTGTCCCATGTCTCCCCTCCCCACAGCCCCAGGGCTGCTGCCACCCCTTCGCCTTCCCCCTCCGCAGCCCAGGACCACGGCGGCCGAGCCTGCACCTCGGGAAGGCCTGGGGCCTCATCAGCTGGGTGAAAACCTGCACTCTGTGTCACAGAGATTACTTTTAGCAGTCGTTTAATTGGCTGGCTTTAATGAGGTAGCAATATCTGATGGTGAAAGCATGAAACCTGTTGTTTGGCTGCTTTGGCTTTGTGTGCCTGGAAAGGACGTGACTGTTTCACAAAAGTAAATACACTCCGGTTTTGATAGAGCAGAGCTAGAACGGCTTCAGGTGGTTTTATAGGGTGGATCTGTGCTTGGCAGTGTCTGTTCCGACCCTGTGTTGGCACTGAGATGTATCTGAGCTCTGCACT
The DNA here is from genome assembly GCA_033459285.1 of Clamator glandarius. NCBI lineage: Eukaryota > Metazoa > Chordata > Aves > Cuculiformes > Cuculidae > Clamator > Clamator glandarius. Next base: position 586,771 of record JAUNZM010000180.1, on the reverse strand, counting down.
GCTGCTCTCAGCACAAAGGAGTTGTAAAAACTTGCTTGCTGAAAACACACTAGTTGCAGAGTATTTGCCAGCATGGGCTGTGCTGTGGCTGGAGTTGGTCCAGATGTGTCTGGGGGCTGTTTTTTCAAGAAAAATATTATTTTATATTAAAAAGACCCACCACCTCCCCAAAAAAAGCCAAAAACCAAATCACCGCTAGCACCATCTTGTAGGAGAAATTCATTATAAATGCAGGTAGATCAGCAGGAATGGCCCAATCCCACCACATGGAAGCGCTATAACTGCAGGGTTTGCAGTGCTCTGGGGCTGATGGATCAGCTCCTCATCACACAAACCTACATGTGTTGGGCTCTGACTGGCGCTTTGGTTATTAAAGGCAGAAAGAGGTGGGGGGTGATGCAGCTCCAAAGAGCCTCAAGGAAGGACGGAGAACATGTGGAAGTGATTCCTTGTCAGGATGTAAAGAACACCTGGGTTTTTGTGGAGGGAGGTACCCGTGGCAGATGGAGGTGTGAACCCTTCTGAGCAGTTTTCTGTGGGGAGCAGCGTGCTGGGGACAGGTGGCTAACGCTGCTGCTCTCGTTTCAGTGGAGCTGAATGAAGTCGGCTTCAAGTTTGTGCGGAAATGCATCAACGCAGTGGAAACAAAAGGTGAGGTGCCCAGCAGGGTGTCGGAGCTCCTGCCCTGGCACATCTCACAGCCCCTTGCCCTCTGCCAGCAGAGCCCCTTGCTGCAGGGCAGCCCGAGCAGGGGGTTCCCGGAGTTCTGGGGCTCCGGGGCCAGGCTGGGGGGTTCCTAGGGTATCCTGAGCTTCCCGGGGCAGCCCAAGGCTTCCCGCGGAGCTGGATGAGGGTTTCCACTAGATGGGGCTTTGACTACACAGCTTGGCTGATGCTCTTTGGTTTTTCTCCTGCTCAGGGATCACGACGGAGGGCGTCTACCGGACTGTTGGCAGCAATATTCAGGTGCAGAAGTTGCTGAATGCCTTTTTTGGTAAGGATTAATTTTTCTGTGCGACGAGATTGGCCTGAGTTTGTGTCAAGACAGATGGGGAGGATGAGGCTTCACAGTGGGAAGTGTCCGGCATGGCTATTGCTCTTCTGGTCTGTTCTTGCAGCCCTCTCCCTTTAAACTGCGGGCTTTGGTGGGAGTGTTTGGATTTAAGTGAAACAGAGACCCTGAGCAGTGGGGACAAGCCTTCTCCATCATGCACTGAGAGTGTTTAGGAACTTTGGAGTCACACGCTGGGGACACATTCCTGCTGCAGCATGGACACAGGCCAAGGAGAGATGAGCCCGAGCCCTCTCCTCTGCTGCCAACAGCCCCCCTGCCATGTGGCTGCGAGGGAACTCACTGGTCAATGCTGTTTGGCTCCAGCACAGCTACCTCCTAAGCCTGCAGATGAGCTCAGGGGACCCAGCTCCTCGGTGTGTGGCACAGAGAGCTGTCCTGGGGAGGTGGTGAGCCAGGTTTAAGGATTTGACTCAGAAGGACTGCTAACTGGTCAGTATGTGCATATCTGCTGCCAGCCCTTCTGTACGCTCAGCCCTGTGTTTCGCAGGGACGTGTGAGATGATGGGTAGTCCGTGTGCAGCTCCCTACAGGCTGTGGCTCCATGCCATCATTCCGAGGCTGAGACCTGGCTGCACCCGCTGTGCCATTGTCCCGGGCAGGCGTGGGACAGGGCTGCCAGCCCTGAGGGTTGATCCCCAAAGCCTGAGCCACTGTCACACAGGGCAGAAAGCCAATCTGTGTGGATGCTGGTGTCCCTTGGGCTCATGCCAGCTCCCTGTGGAGACATCTGATACTAATGGAGCATTGAAAGGTTTGCTATTGTTTTTTGCTATTGTTTTTTACTATTGTTTAGGATGGCTTTTACTATTGTTGTTTACTAAGGCGGCTGGGTTGCCCTGACGTAGAGTTGTGTCCCACTCCGCCGGAGCCACAGCTTGCCGGCTGTACTTGCCTGGTGACTGATTACTCAGCCTAAGTTGTTACTGCTTCTCGATTCTCACCCTCCCTGGGAGTTGCTCTGTGGTTTTCTCATCTGAACGCCATCAGCCAGTGGCTCTTTCTTTAATTTATGTGCAGTGGTCTGGTTCACCACTTGTCACCCCACTGTGCACAAGCTCACAATGGGAAGTACAGTGATGCAACAATAACTGCTGCAGGAGGGATTCAGCCTAAGCATCAGCAAGGAGATAGATATGGTTTGGGGTTTTTCTCTCTAGTCTTATTTCTTTTTTTAAATACATCATGCAGTTTATGTCTTTGGTTCCACTGTCCCCATCCTCCAACTGCATCCTTTGCTTCATCGCCCCACAGAAATGATGCAGTTGTTCGGTGAGGGTCAGCGCTGCTGAGCCTCCTCTGAGCTCCCTCTCCTTGTAGCCAGAGGGAACATTTCCAGAAGAGCCTTCAGGAGAGTAGTTGTGAAGAAGGGGTTGGAGCTGGATGCTTGGATTACTTTGGATATCAGAAAGCTTGTTTTGGAGCTGTTGAAATATGGCATTGCTGGCAGTCCTGGCCATGCTAGTTAAAAAAAAAAAAACAAACTGTGCAAAATATGCCCTTGCTTGACTTCTCACCACTACCTAAACGTAATCTTCTCCTTCCCTCATCCTGAGTTAGCACTGCTTCTCAGCCTGTCCAAAATGCTGGTGCTGTTGTTCTGCTTCTCCCAGCTGTGAGAGTCAACAACTTTTCCATGTACTGGTATAACCTCGTCTCTCTCAAGAGGACAACCTCCATGCGAGCGTGCCAGAAAGAGCCTCAAGTTGTGCCAGGGGAGGTTTAGATTGGCTATCAGGAAAAATTCGTTCATTGACAGAGTGGTGAAGCACTGGCAGAGGCTCACCAGGGCAGTGGGGGAGTCCCCATCCCTGAAGGGATTCAAAAACCATGTGGCTGTGGCAGTATGGGACATGATTTAGCAGGCACGATGGGGTTGGGCTGACTGTTAGGCTGAATGAGCTGAGAGGACTTTTCCAACCTCAATGATCTGAAAAAATCCACAATTTATTAACAGCCTTAAAATGGGCCTTCTTTTAAATCTATTTCATTTTTCCTCCAGATCCAAAATGTCCAGGGGATGTGGATCTCCAAAGCAGTGACTGGGACATCAAGACAATCACCAGCTCACTGAAGTTTTATCTCAGGTAACGCTGAAGGGCTCACCTGCCCCAAGTGGGCAAAGGAGCCTGGGGCTGATCTAGGTGAAAAGCAGTGAGCTGCCAGATGTTCACATCTGCATGCTGCAAAAAGGGCAAAGAAGTGACATGGGCTTTGGAAGGAGAAATGGATTCTTTAATTTTGTATTATATTGGGGGAAATATGCCTGTTGTAGAAACCCCACAGCCCATGGGAAAAGCGTTTTTAAGTGCTCTAGGCTGGGGGGAGATGCCACCAGGAACTGCTGGTGCTAGAGGGCAAGGAGATTCCCCCTTGGGTCGTGCTGCCTGGTCAGACCTCACTTGTCTTTCTTGTTGTTGCAGGAACCTCTCTGAGCCCGTCATGACATACAAGCTGCACAAAGAGCTGGTCCTGGCTGCCAGTAAGTCCTGCCAGTCCCCAGCACTGCCTTCCCCAACCTGGGCACACCAGAACCCCAGAGCTTTGCCAGCCCAATGCTAGGGTGTCTGCCCACTTCCCCCTGCAGAAGGAGGAGGAGCGACCCTCTCTTCCGAGTGCTTCAAGGGAGGGATGGTGTTTCTTCCCTTCTTCCCTTCTTTCCTTTGCTCTTTCAGCACTCAGCCCTCTGTCAGGGTCTCATACTCTCTGGAGAGCCAAGGGATAGCAGCTGACCTGAAATCTGCATGGGTGCCCCAGAAGAATCCCTTCACAATAGTATAAATATCCTTATTTTCAAACCTGTGAGGGGATGGGATGTGCTGGTGCCACACTGATAGATTGGAGCTCTCTTTAGGTTGTGGAATTTGTCCTGGGATGTTGAATCCAAAGTACCTACCAGTGTGTGAAATCCATTTTCTGCTGCAGTTCCTGGGACTGAGCCACAGCCAGGATTAACAGCGATGAGCCAAGTGATACGAGTGAACTGCCACAGTCCTTGGCTCTCCTGGGGTTCCGGTCATTTCAAAGGAGCCATAACTCTAAACTGGCCACATCCTCAGAGCGTGTTGAGAGCCAGCGTGCTGAGATGGAGAGTACAGGGGTACAGGGAGTTGGTCATCTCCATCAGCATGGGAGTGCTGGCATTTGGAAATGGATGGCACACTCAAATGTTTGGGGGTAGAGCATCCTTCACACTCCCATGCCCCCCTGAAGTCAACAGCAGAGTGAGAAGGCAACCCACATCTCCTCAGTTTGAGCATCTGGAGAATTAGTTACACTTGTTCTTTCTTGGAAAGGAAAATTCCCCACCACCTGCTGATTGTGCTCCAGCCCAAGATTTATTCCTTTGAGAACTGGTCAAACCAGTGATGGCTGGGGATCTGCGAAACCATAATCCCTCCCTCTCCTCTCTCAGGAACCTGCACTATTTCACTTACCAGCTACCAACATCCCACACTATTCTTTTCACACCAAGTATTTTATTGTTTCCTGATTATTTATGTTCTAAGGGTGACTTCTTTGGGTCAGGGACTCAATCTTTTATCCTGTGGGACATATTACCACGTTGTTTGGTTTTGTAGCTCTCTGGACTAATATCTGGCCATGTGTTCCCCTGGGTGAGGGGGCAAAAAGGAGCAACCAGCCATGCCCAGCCTGCTTCCTTGGCTGAGCGCAGAGGCAGAGTGCAACCCTGAGCTCCCTTTCAAGCTTGATTTCTCTCTCTTTCCACTTCATTTTGTTTTTTCACAATGATAACCCAGTTGCTGTGTAATCACCCTTTCCTCCTGCCTCCCATTTTGGCCAGCCAATCCCACATGGCAGGAGGGATCAGCTCCCACAGATTTTCCTTGGCTTTATCTTCCTCTGATGTATTCACTTTGAATGCAGTGGGCACGAACTTTTCTTTGGGTTTCTTCTTTCCAGAATCTGAGAACCTAGATTACAGGCTGGGAGCCATTCATGCACTGGTCTACAAACTGCCTGACAAGAACAGAGAGATGTTAGAGCTCCTCATACAACACCTCGTCAAGTAAGCAGATGTTGTTCTCTCACACTAGCATGAGGGGGGTCGTGGAAACAGCAGAACAAGCCTTTTTCTTTATTATTTTTTGTGGCAGGTTTTCAAAAGTGTACCCACCACAGTCTCACTAGGAATTTGCGTTTGGGCTGCACAACTGGTGTGATTCTCTTGGCTGCCACTTCATTCAGTGATGCTTCCCACTCCAGTGGCTGCTTTCATCCTCTTTCTGACGAGCAGCAAGCAGAAAATAATCTTAAAATGAAATCACCCTCTGACAGCGGAGCTATAAGCCATCACCTCTCAGTCCAGCTGAGAAGAACATCAGTTCTGGGGTTTGGGAACAGCTGCAGGACCTGTTCCTGTGGGCTGAATGTGAAGCTTGCTTTGGTTTTAGCTCCAGCTCTGTGGTTTCCGTGTCCTGAGCCTTCAGAGCAGCAGAAAAGCTTGAGCGTGTCAGTCTCTGCTCTCAGGCAGGTACGCTGGGTGCTCAGTGGCACAGAGCAGCACTGCTTCACCAGGTTTCCTCCAGTGAGCCACTGCAATCCTGCCACTCCATGGTAGCGTCACCAGCTCTGCGCTGGGAACTGGGTGGCTCCTGTGTGCGAAGTTTCAGTGTGGAAGCTCTGCCTTCTCTGCCCCAGGGAGCAGCAAGGGCACAGCAGTGAGAGGGGCTCATGCCGAGCCACGCTGAAGCTCAGAAGCGAGGGAGCAACATGTGTGCAGGTCAGGAAGGAGCAGGGCTTGCAGAAGCAATGGCCTTTGTATGACAGGGCTTGCTCTGAGCCTTTGGAGAAGCCATTTTCCAAACAAGGCTGTCTTGGAACTAAGCAGGGCTGACCTGGGCTGTCAGGACAGAGCTAGCGCTGTATTTGTGGTCACTCTTAGTCCTTGAGATGTTTACACTTAAATTCTGTTCTCTCTCCCCTCTCTGCTGACAGAAGCTCCTCAATAGCAGAGGTACAGGGCAAACCTAGAATTCATTAGATGGCAGCATGAGTCTCCCTTCCCTGCTCTGCTTCTGGAAGCGCTCCTGCCAGCAGTGGTGCTGTTCCGCAGGCTTGCGCGCCCCTCCCGAGCTGCACGGCTGCTGGGCACAGTGCTCTGTTCTCTGAACATGGGGGCTCTTTGGCAAAGAAGACACTGTAGGGATTTATTGAAAACCTCCCTGCATTCTGTCCTTCTCCTTCAGAGAGAGGAGAAATTAAAGCCCAAAGTCAGTTCTGGATAAATAGGATATTCTGATTCAAACGATCTCTTTTGTGTATGTGTTGCATGGATGACTTTTCATTGCAGAGATGAGTGAGAGTGAGAAGTGGGAAAGGATCAAATACAAATGCTGTCTACATGTTACTCTCCCAAGCAGTTGTCCTGGCCAAGTGTGCGTGCCACAGCTAGAGATGTTTTATCTCTGGGAGGGCTGGGAAACAAATTCTGCTGAAACAAAAAGAAGCAAATTGAGTAACTGGTTCTTACTGTATACTTTTTATTGCTTGGAGTAAGGTCTGTTTGGAAAAAAACAAACTAAACCCCATGCTTTCCTTCCCTCCTCTCCACAGCGTATGCGAGCACAGCCGAGAGAACCTAATGTCCCCGTCAAACATGGGGGTGATCTTTGGCCCCACCCTCATGCGGGCGCAGGAGGACACCGTGGCAGCAATGATGAACATCAAGTTCCAGAACATAGTCGTTGAGATCCTCATCGAGCACTTTGGGAAGGTACAGGTGGCAGCCCTGGGAGCCTCTGCGCCGCTCCTGGCCACTCCATCGTGTTCCTGCATGCTGTTGCTGTGGCAATGCCGTAGAGCTCTGGCTCCTTTTCCTGGAGCCTCCATAGGGGCTGGGCTGTCGTATATAACATATGGCTCTGAGATACTGTGGAAGGAAACAAATGGTGTGGCAGATCTGTTCCTCGCTGCTGCCTTTCACTAATTCTGAAGGAAACCTTCAGTCTAGGGACTTTTGCTTTGCTTTTTTTAAAGAGTGGTCTTTATTGAACAAATCCTGTTCTGTGCCTGGACGTTGCAGGACATTGTGCTTTCCTTGGCAGAAGGCAGGAGCTGGACCAGAGCATAACTGGTTTCAGCAGGCACCAGATGAGGTGCCATACAGCTATGGATATGGGAAGGAGACCCAGTGCAGACAACATGGAAGGGCCGATGAGGATGATCGAGCTGTGCCTGCACTCTGTTCAGCTGAATGCGGGGGTGACACGGGCAGGTCGGGGAGGGAGCTTTGCCAGGGCTGGAGCCACAGAGCAGACTCTAGGGCAGGGCTCTCTGGGGGGCAGGACACCATGCTGAGGGCTCCAGCCACGTTTGCCGTCTGTGTGATCTTTGCTGGGTATCTTTGTCTGAGGCATTGCCTGATACTCAGTCAGGGTCTGCTGTGGTGGTGCTGAGGACTCAAGTGTAGGCAACAGTGTTTTGTTGTGTGGTGTTTTGTCTCCTGGTGGAAGCAGAATGTCCCATGTGTTCTGTATTAGCATCTTTATCATGATGTCTGATAGAATGGCTGAGGGTTTCCAGTGGGGCTGGAAGGTGATAGAGCTCTATGTTAGCATTTAACAACTTGAGCAGCATTTTCATTCCAGTCAGTGTATTAGGGGATGGATTTCTTTGCTGATACCAGCACTAGGTTTGAAGGATTGAGTTTGGGCCCTCAGGATTCCATAATGCTTCACATCACAGTGTCCACACAGCTGTTATGTCTTAGAGGCAGGAACAATTTGAAGCTGTTCTTTAAAGGATGCTGTTTGCTGTGGGAAGGATGGAGGAGCACTCCAGCAGACAGGGCTGCACATGTGTGGAAGTGAAGCTCCCCATTTGGGAAAGGAAGAGAAGGCCAAAGCTGATGGAGAAAGATTCTTGCAAAAGTAGATGTGGATTTAGAGCAAACAGATGGGGACCAGATGGGGGATGTGGGAGTCGGCTGCAGTGTTGAGGACTGAGACAGAATGGAAGAGTGTCCATGCAAGAAGCTCATGCAAGAAGCTCATGAAAATCACAAGCCAGTTCCTTTGTAGGTCTCTGTGAAGAGTAGGTCTCTTCCTGCACTGAAACAGTGTCTCGTTTGTTGGGATCCTCACCCAGTGCTCAAGTGCTGGCCTCTGCCCTCTCCTCGTGCTCAGCCTGCGGTGCAGGCTGAGTCAGCACCACTTACACAACTGCTTCTGAGAGCTGGAGTTAAACCTTTAATTAAGCAAGACATCTCTTTGCTTGCTTTTAATTTCTTCAGCAATAAGGTTAAGTTAGTAAATTTATTAGATGGAGCTCGTAAGCTCAGTGTCAGCGCTGGAAGTGCCTTCAGCTCACACATGAGCAAACATTGCAGATGAGTCTGGAGGAGGGGATGGGGTCATTTATACGGGGTATGTGAGGACTCTAAGGAAAAATAACTATTCATGAAGTCTTTGTGGGTAATTACTGTTTCCACAGCTTCTATTTGAGTGTCGTGGTTAAATTAAATAAGTTGATTGCTCTGGAAACATCTTCACTGTATGAACCCTCTCAATACGAAGGTCTGTCAATACCTTTGTACCTTCAAGTTGTTTGACTTGGATTTTCATTTTAAAGGCAGAAGCAAAGCAGAAGCTGCACCCACATCTTAAAAAGAGGGGTTTGCTGCTTTTAGATAACAGGCTGTTCATGTCACAGCAAATGCCTCTGAATTCAGGCAGGGGAAACACACTGGACTTCATATTCTGGAGTGGAGGAAGTATCCAGCCCTGGCACAGGGCAGATTGAGCATCAGCAGCCCCCAGACAGCAACAGAAAAGCAGCTGAAGTGACCAGGACAGGATTTGGAGCTCACTAGGATTTCTGCCCTGGTGTTCTCCTCTCTTTGGGCAGGATCAGGAGCAAAGCCCAAGAACCAGCACATGGTGTTGGGGCAGAGGCTGAGCACAGCTCCAATTCCACCCTGCCTGGTGCTGCCTGGCATGGGAGCCTGGATGCTGCCCGCTCTTGGGATCAGGAATGGTGAAACCGGGCAGTGTTTTTTTTCTCTCATCCCACACTTCCATTCCCCAGAATGGCTCTCTGGCTGGGAGAAGAAATAATTGACTGTTAGATTGAACTACAAAAAAGTTGTGTTTCTTCATATTGAACTTTTCCAGGTGACAGGATATATTTGCTCTTCCATACCCAAGTGAGCAGTGAGGTAGCAGTGGCTCCACTTGTTGGTGTGTCTGGCACCAGCTCTCACCCTCTGGGCTTGAGCCGCCTCTTGCCAACAGCCGGGAAGGGACCAGCTCCATCTTCTCCCAGGATGGGCAGTGCAGTCTCAGGTCTTGGCCACTCGCACCACCCCATCCATAGCAAATCTCTCTTTCAAGACTGGCATGAATTCCACTAATATCCATGGGAAAACCATGAGAGGAGCTGGGTTTGGTCCTTAAGGTTGTGTTTCTAATCTCCAAGAGTCTGCCCTGAAGCTTAAATCCTGTTCAGGTCATAGATAAAAGCACTGATGTAAACTAAAATCTCTAAAACCAATCCAAATAGGTGCCATATGACCAGTAAGAAAAGGAGATAAAACTCCATAGCAGCATTGTTATCATGCCAGCTTTTCATCCAAGATAATTTTGTAGAGAAAAGCAAGAACTGAAGGGCTTTTAGTGGTAAATCTGAAGCAAATCAGTGGTTTCTCTGTGTGCTTTCTGCAGATCGTGTCACCTTGTTGCAGCGGAGAACTGTGTTTCTCAGAAACTGCTAGTCCCAAGCTTCCTTCCTGGATAATTTGCTTTTCCGCATTTTGTCTGTATTTGTGATTTTGGTGCTTTCGTAGCTGGGCGCTGTGGTTGCCGCAGTGACTGCACAAGGTGTGGGGCAGGCAGTCAGTCCGTGGGAAAGCCCATGGCAGAATGTTGCTGCAGAGCCATAACTACAGGATCAGCCCCTCTCCAGCCCCACAACCAAGGCTCTCCTGAGCACTACCAACCTGTGAGAACAGCTGACACGCACCCTCTGCCTCTCCAGAGAGGCTGGAGGAGCTGGGGCCCTGGGCTGGAGCAAACAGCTGCCATGGTCCTGCGAGGATCTCATGGTCTGGTTGGGATGGTTTGGAACAGCCCTGGCTTTTCTACCCCTCCTGGGTCTGTCAGAGGCAATTTGGGCCCCACACGGGTTCTGTGTCTTCTGGAGAGCGGCAGGGCAGCCCCTGGCAAAGGCAAGGGTGGCAGCTTGTGTCTGCACACCTAGCATGGCTCAGCTGCCAAACCTCTCCCTAGAGCCAAGGGATTTGGCCTCCAGCTTTGACGTGCTGTCCTCGGAGGGGTGCCTGGCATGCCAGTGTGGCACCTGCCCAGGGGCTGAAGCACGTGCTGCTGGAGGCCGGGCAGAGCCACGGAGAAGGTGTAGGAGGTGGCCACCATCTCCTGGCTAGGGAGACCTTCGGCTGGAGGAGAGGCCACGGCCCCTCTGTGTTGGGCTGGGCCATCTAAACACCTCTGCTGTTGCAGATCTACTCTGGGCCCCCAGAAGACACCACCACTCCACCAGTGCCCCCTCCCAGGGTGGCTGCCCGGCGCCACAAACCCATCACCATTTCCAAACGTCCTCTGAGGGAAAGACCCGTCTTCTTCGGTGCTTCTGTGGAAGAAAGTGGAGGTCAGTAAGCTCTACTGTTCAGTGAGAAAGGACAGCAGACAAATACTCACACAGGTTCCATCATCTCACAACTCAGACTTGTGAGGATTTGGTTTTACTGCTGCCTGCAGCATTCACCAGGAGCTGAACCAGGACTTGTGTTTGTGTATGGGAAACCCAGGGGAAAAGTTTTTCTACTTTACAGTCAAAATTGCGAAGCAACACCAATAAACAGAAGAGCAGAGCAGCTGGGATGGGTGTGTGTGTGAGTGCGGGCTGAGGGGGGCTGCATGCTGCTGTAGTTGTGTCCTGAGAGGGCTGCCGGGGACTCAGCTGCACCCAGTCTGCTCTAATTATCATTGCAAGCTCTACCCTAGATCACATCACCACCTGAAGAGGTGGAAATTCTTTATCTGTTACAGCTTTCAGAGCTTTGATGGTGTTTTAGTACTGCAAGTGTACTTTTTGGCCCTGGTAAAATATGATTGATTCAAATTGCTCCTTAAAATCACAAGCCTGCTCAGGCAGTTTTCGATGCCTTTTGTTAAAATGTTTCTCCCATCCAGGAGTAGAATGACCAGTGTTTGACGGCGCCAAGGCTGCAGGGTGCAATCAGATTTGTAGCAGGGCTTCTGTGTGCTCTGTGTGGGCCTCAAGCACAGCAAGAGGGATGAAAGGAATGATTTTTGGAGGGATATAAAGGCATTACACACAGCTTCTCTTGAGACACAGTACTGGAAATTTAAAAGAAGCCCCTGAGTATATTCTGTCGTAGAGTCCTGGAATGGCTTGGATTGACGGGGGCCTCAAATCGCATCCAGTTCCAGCCCCCTGCCATGGACAGGGACACCCTCCACAGGATCAGGAGGCTCAAAGCCTCATCCAGCCTGGCCTGGAAAACCTCCATATTCAGCATTGTTTCATTTTTCTTTGTCCCTCGGTGTTCACATGAGCCACACACTGTGTTGTGCTCCAGGTGAGGGGCTGTCAATCCCTGCTGCACGCCGCTTGTGTGCTTGTTCTGTGGCTCTGCAGGAGCTGTGCAGGGGAAGCTCCCACCTCTCTGTGCTGCCTCCTAACCTGTGCCTCTCTGTCCCTTGGCTCCACAGCGGACCGGCATGGCCAGACACCCAACGGCAGTGGCAGCATTGGCACAGAGGTCCCCAAGCCCCTGCACCGCAGCCGCCTGCCCGCGCCCCAACCAGGGGATGAACTGGGGCGTCCCCCCACCGAGGCAGAGGTGGGGAAGCTGGTGGCCAGGCTGCAGGACGCAGGGGTGAAGCCGGCCAGCAAGGCTGCCAACGGCGTGGTGGCCAGCTCTGCCCTGAGGAACTCCACGCTCCAGGCCAGGAGACCGGCTCCCCGGCCAGGGATCTACAGCAGAGAGGGTGAGCCTGCACCCGGGGCTGTGGCTCGCGCTGGGGTCCCAGCTGAAGCAGGAGGGGAAGGATTGCTGTGCTCCCAGGGAAAGCTCAAGGTGCCCAGGCCAGTCCCCTCCTCTGCCAGCATGGCTGGAGCAGGCACAGGCTCCTCACCTGGAGTCCTCTTGGTGGAGCTCAGCAGCAAAGAGTGGGAGACCAGAATAGCCTGAGGGCTGGATCCAGCCTTAGTCTCCAGAGTCGCCCTGTTTAATTTCAGACAAGGGGTGCTTTGGATCTGTAACTCATTGGGGGTGCAGCTGCTGTGGGGTTTTGGAGCAGCCTGCAGAGCCTCGTGTCTGTGCTGGTGCAGGTGCTGGTGTCAGTGTCGGTGCCACCCATCCTCTGCTGTACCAGGCAGATGCCACTGGTGTCAGATGAGGCCAGCTTTCCGTGCAAGCAGCCGAGCCTCTGCCCGTGCTGAGCTCAGCCCAGCTCGGTGCAGAGTAGCGATATAAAGACCTTTAACCCCAGAGCAGTTTGTGTTCATTCTGACCATCCGTAAGCACTCTAATTGTCAGTGCTTTCCTCAGCAGAGGTGAGGAAAATGGCAAACGTCACTTTCTTATTTTAAATTCTGATGGCTTGAGCTGTCAGGCCCCTGGTGCCACAGCTTCTGGCTTGCCTAGGCTTTACTGGGGTTGTTAATTGCAACAGTTCATCTCTTTCCATTAAATATAAATAATGATTGTTGTTTATATTCAAATCTTTATACAGAAATTTATTACAGGTAGCAATAATTAGTCTGGGTGAAGACCCGGGCCGGCTTGTCTGAATCAGAGGAGGCGTTTCTGAGTCTGTGGCAGCCTCCCTGCGAGGCCAGGGAGCCCTTTGCAGGATGGCACTGCTGGGAGAGCTGGGATTCGGTGGCAAGTTCCGTAAAACACTTGAGATGATGGCCATAATAAAAGACATACTGCTCTCTGCCATGCGCCAGCCTTTCCTGCACACTTCCCAGGGCTTTTCAAATGCTGTCGCACCCCGACAGCTTCACAGCTCCATGTCTAGGACATAAAAACCAGGCTGACTAATGGCAAATGGCTCCCATGTGCAGAGAGGAGAGCAGCCCATCCGTGTAGTGCAGATGTCGGAGTTGACACTGCTGGCTTAATGTAAATCCGTCCTATCAGTGCTAGGTGGAACTCTGCTTTTGGAAGAGGAAAGCAGCTCCAAAAGCTGGCTTCTGCATCAGCTCCTTCCACCCGCTGTGGTTTTGCATTATTGCACACAGTGTGTTAGCATATCCTACAGCCACAGTGGAGTAAACCCAGTGGTGGTGGCCCTTCAGCAGATTTACAGAGCACTGAAGGAGCAGTAAAGTGATGTAATATCTGTGCTGATACCACAAATCAATGCTTGAATGCTGCACAGAGCTTGTAATGTGTGCAGTCTGGGGATTGACTTAAAAACTAGAGGAACCGAGAAGCAGTGGAGCCTGAAGGGGTGGAAAATGGGCACGTTAGTGAGAAATGCAGGTGATACAGTGAGTGCTCAGGGGGGAAACTAGGAGCAAAGTTTACAACTGCAAGTGTGGAGCAGTTGGTTTGGGCCTGGTGGCTGGTGACACACCAGGATGTAGCAAGGGTCAGTAACAAAGGGCCTGACAAAGCCTTGATTAAGTAACTGCAGCCGTTCCTTGTCGTAGCAAAGAGAAAAACTTCTTAGACTTGTTTCTAACCAGAAACAGGACTCTCTAGGAGTGGAAATGTCTAAATCAGAAGGGTAGATGCCAGCGCTTAGGATGGTTTTGAGTCATATAAATAGCCAGATGGGAATATCACTGGGATTACTGTCCTGCCGAAAGGCAGTCTGGAGACCTGGCTGCTGGGGAAGGTGTGGGGCTCCCAGGGGTGTCGAGTAAAGCCTGGCAGTTATCCCTTGTCCACCTAGCCTTGCAAATCTTTGAGGCTTAAGAGAAAAGCGAGACTGGCTGGATGTTGGGGAAGAGAAGTAGCCAAGGCAGGAGCTCCTGGAGACAGAGTGGAAGGCCAGCAAGAGGGCAGGCAGGGCCACTGTCTGAGATCAAAGAAGCAGCGGCCCCAGACTGCAGGGTTTGTGCTGTTCCTCTCGCTTTTGAAGAGTGGCGCTGCACAGGTTTCATTTAAGAAAACTTATTCAATGTCATCCTTGCCATCAGCCAGTGCAGCAAGTTTGTCATGGTCAGCACCAGCCCACTGTTCTGGATGATTGTGCTGGGGCAAGCAGGTGGGAACTGCCTTTTTCTGGTTCTTTTTCCCTGAATTCTTACTCTTGGCCACTGTTAAAGAAAGGATGATGGGCCACAGACAGAGCTAAGCCCACTAACTTTTTAATGCCTCTTCATGATCACCTACCCCTCCACCAAAGTGTCTTGCTCAGTGTGTGTCATCCTCAACCTTGCAGGTGAGTACGATGGCGTCCCTAAGCCACGTTCCCATGGCGATAAGCCCGTGATAACACGTCCCCCTGTAAGACCTCCAGACCCACCGTGCAGGACTCCTGTCCTTGCGAGGCTAGAGCAGAGGCCGGATCTGATAGCAGGAACAGCGGAAGAGATGCCTTCATCCATGTAAGTCAGCAGTTCTTGGCAGGCACGCGGTACCCAGGGTGGGCAGCTCTACTCAAGGGAGCTGCTGGCACTGGGGAGCTTGGGGAGTGTTGGGGGGGTGTGATCAGCCCAAACAGCAGGACCTGGTGTCACATCAGCAACTTTGGGAGAGGAGGAGCAGAAATAGCATGTGGGACCATTAGCACAGACAGAGGCAGCCCAGCTCAGAGAGATCAGGGACTGCCTGGCTGGGGCTGTGAAGGGAAATGTGGCTGAGCAAGAGCCTCAGCATTAAAAACACCACTCAAAGGTGATTATCTTTGGTGTCTGTTAGTGCTTCCATTTTTCTCCCTGGTACAGATGAACTCTAATTAGTAAATTGCCTCATCGAATAACTCGCATGACCTCCCTTGTTCTCTTTGCAGGGTGGCCTCTAGGACAAAGTTCTTTGAAACAGCTTCCCAAAGAACAAGCAGGTAAGCCTGGCACTGAGAGGCTGGCGTGGAACTGAGAGCAGCCCCGCTGCCTGGGGTGCTCCCTCTGGAGCTGAGCGAGACTCGCAGGAAGCCCCAGGCCCGACCTTTCCTGCCTCTCCCACTCTGGGCAGGAGATGGGTCTTGTCTGAAAGTCTGGAACTAACAAAGAGTACAAAGCGTAAACATGAATCCAGCTGCAGACTTGATAAGTTAGCTGTAAATCTGCGAAGTAATAAACATGTCTGTGGATTCCCTTTATCACGTGTGTCGATCTAAGTCAGCGTAGTGCAGACTGTACTTCTCAGCCTTTGCTAAGAGCAGAGATCATGGGAGTAGAAGAGAGGAGGGCTGGGTAGATCGGAGCCACCGATGTGAGACCAGAGAGAGGATGGTCCTGCGGACACTGCAGAGAGGTACAGTGTGATGGAGTGATAGCTCAGGCACCAGAGCCTCTGGGCCAGACTGTGATGCAGGGTGCTCAATTGCAAGCTTTGTGGTTTGTGACAGCAGATTTTGTTTGTATTAACATCTACTCAAATGGCTGCGGCTCCCCGCTTCTAAGGATTGCAGCCTCTGCCAAAAGTGTGAGCAGGTTTGCATGTAAGTCTGATGAATGTTGTCTGCTGGTGCTGGCAGTGAGTTCACCTCTTAAACTGAAAAATACATCCCTGCCCTGACTGTTACCCAGCCCTCAGTTCAAGGTTGTGGATCTGCCTTTGAGCTTGCTTATGGTGTTCATTTTTCTCTGTTTTCTTCTGCTTCCTTATCTGCAGTTCTTCCTCACCACAAGGCAGGGGCCCCAGGGACGAGAGCTGAGACTAAAGGTATGTGTTTGTGACAATAAACCAAATAGTAAACCAAAAGCACACACACAACATAAATCCACCATTTATGGGAGGTGGAGTCCAGTGGGGCCAATGGGAATCTCAAGAGAAACGTCCTCCCCGTAGGAGACCCTGCAGAAGGAGAGATAATGGCTGGATGCATGTGAAGCTCTTCATTGGGATGGACTTATGGCAGGAGGCAATGAATCAGCAGGTTCTGCTGTTCCTGAGCCTCAGGATAAACACACGTGCTGCACGAATGGTAGTGCTGAGAGATGGGCTTGCTCTGGTTGTGGTTTTGTCCTCGCCAATGAGTTTATGCTGCTGCATAGCATGTTCTTGTTTTCTTGTCGCAGACTTTGTAAGTCCTTAGCCCAGTGAGACCCAGGAGATATTCTGTGCCTGTGAGATGGACGTATCTCAGCAAAGACTTCCCCACATCCACTGCTCCTGGAGGGCAGCTATCTTTCCGGACGATGATTTCAGAGCATGCTGTCATAAGTGGCTCAAGAAATTAGACGAGAGGGAGGTAAAGATGGAGAAAAGACCTTACGCATGCATTTGTTTTGAACCATGCCCCATGCTTCATCACTCCTCTCCGCGCAGGCTGTGGAGGGTGCTCCCACGTGCCCTTGGAGGTGACCGTCATGTTCCAGGGCTGGGTGAGCACCGGCCGGCTGCAAAAGGGACAACGGAGATTGCGAGTGGCCATTTGCCCACTCGCCTGCTGGGAAATGCACCTTGGCAAGGGTGACCTTGGACAGACTTTGGAGCTGAACACAAGGGGCTGACTCCCCATGCTCGGGTGCAGGGGTGGAGTGACTGGAGTTTGGGTTGGTTCCCCCATGTCGTGGGGCACTCCTTCCTCTGTTTCCCTTGCTCAATAAGCTACAATGTGTGTGTATGTAGGAGAGCAGTGTCTGTTACTGGAAGTGCTGCTAAGGCAGGCAGGGCAGGAACTGGAGGGACCATTGTGCTTCTCTCTGATGGACATCTCTCCATCTCCTCCCTGGTATCAGCTGCCTCTGTCCTGGGAAACTGTGCTGGGAGAGGCAGCTGTGCCTGAGCACGAGCAAGCCCCCATTCCCTGCCTGTGGGGCAGCTTTCTGGGTAGTGCCCATTGGGGCCAATGACCTCCAAGAGCACTGCTGGGAGAAGGAGGCAGCAGGCAGTCCTCCTTCTCATCTTCCTCCTCCTCCTCCTGCAGCGCATGAGTCACTCTCTCACCAAATCCACTTCCCCTGGGCCCACCAAAAAGTTTCTGTCCCTGGGATTATTCTGTTGGGCCAGTACAGAGGTGACAAGGACCCAAAACTCACTGAATAAGGGTCAAAGCCTGCTGGTTTTCTAAGGGACACCCAGTTTCTTGTTAGCTTGTTACATTAATGTCCGATCCAAGAGATGTCCAGTCTCGTTTCCTCAGCAGTGATGGCATAGACAATGCCTTTGGTCTGGAAGGGTTTCTCCTAGCCAGGACCACCCCTGTTTAATAGCAGAGGCTTATTCATGGTTCCAGCTGACCCTAGGGCTTGGGTCCTGACCTGTAGTGTTTACCTGTAAATAGACAATGAGCAGCTGCCGTGCTTCCTCTCACCAGCCCAAAGGCAGCTTCTCTGTTGTGAATGATTTTCCTTGGGTGCTGGGAGCATTCCCAAACCAGGGGCCAAACATCCCTGTTAGCTGCTTCCTGGGTGCTCTGTCCTCTCCAGCACATTCTGTACCCTGCCTGGCACTCATTTGCTAGCAGGCTGCCCTGTGTTTGTGCCTCGCGTGTGGCTGATTTAGTGCTGAATGCAATCCTGGCGTTCACTGGATGCACATGTGTTGTGCCAGTGGTGCTTCTGCTCCCCTGGGCGCTGGCGGTGCCCCTGCTGCTCCCTCCTGCACTCCCACGTCCAACAGTGGCATGTCCAAGCAGCTTTAAAAAAACACAGCGATCCCAGTGCCCAGGCTGTATCACACCCCTCGGCATCTCAGGGCTGTTGGAAGCTAAATTGAACCCTTCCCACTGCACCCTCCTGCGAGCAGCCGGGCACTCTGCGCAGCGCCAAAGCTGAGCACATGGTGTTTTTCTGACCGTGCTGCGCAGCGCTGGTGCCCACCCCCTTGGACACAGTGGCAGCTGCGTCCCCTGTGCTGCTCGAATGCAGTCAGTATCGCACCCGCTGCCCAGGGCGGACCCTGCCAGGCTGATCTGGGGTCTGTGGGACAAAAGGAGTCCAAGGGAGTTTAAGTTTTCAAGCCTAGCTTTGCAATCACTGGAGGGAAGCAGATTATTAGACGTGTATTTTGTTGTGTCCTTTTTATTGCATCTGTCCATGCATGTTTTCCCTCCTCCATGTGCACAGAGGCAGCTGGGGGCTCAGTCCCTGCTGCCGGTGCCACAGGAGCGACAGGGATGGGAACACAGATTTCACCCATGGCCAGGGCCCTGGGCATCAGCAGTCGGAGCTGGTTTGTCATGGAAAAGTGTAGATTACTTCAAGTGTTTATAAAGTTTCTATGAAGTAAAACAAAGACAAATCCAAGCGTGCCTTTCTTTTCCTTCTTCAACTGCTGCCCTGGTGTTGCCAAGCCCCAGCCCTGCTCTGTGTGCTGATCAGCCCAAGGCTCCAGTCGTGGCCGCAGGTGATGCCACAGGTACCATGGAGCTGGCATGAAACCTTGCCACAGGATTCGTCTGGCACCACTGGGACTCTGGGCTTGCTGCTTAAGAATAGAATGCTTTAAACCCTGAACCAACAGAAGACCCATGTTGAAGCTGGAAAAAACAAACGGCAGCATTGGGGAGTGACGTTGTCACCTACTGCAGCCACGTCCCACCCCACTCCCGGCCCCTCTGCGGGGCCAGACACCAGCGTGAGCCCCCACAGCTCTGCTTAAGCAGCAGCTCGAGGGCTTTTGTTTGTTGTTTTTCTTGGCTCCTAGTTTCTCTGAAACGTTTCCTTTTGGCGCTGTAATTTTTTCCAGGGATGGATGCTGTCAAAATACCAGCATTTCAGTGTTTTCTTTTTTTATTAGCCCTTGTATTAAATGATTACAAACTGGAACGAGCACCGTGGCACCATCCCAGCAGCTCTGGTGTCCCAGCCCACTGTTGCATGGTTTGATGTCTTAGGGAAAAGGATTTGATTTATTCTGAGCAAGAAAAAATATTTTCCATCATTAAGTAAAACCATGCAGGTTTTGCTACAGAGAACACATATCAAAACAAGAATTTCAAAGCTTGAACTGGGCCTCTGTGGGGACTTCCCAGAGGAAGAATTTGGAGAGGTTAAAGGCACGCTTCAGTAGACACATCTATATGATAAATTTAGAATTAAAATGTACTCTGTAGAGCACGGCCTTCTGAAATACATGAACTGCAGAGAGACCCTCAGAGGCAGGGATCCACCCACACAGGGCTGCTTGCGACATCAGAGTCTCAGGTTTAAGATCTATAATTGTCTCTGGCCCAACTCGCGGAGTAATTAACCAGCTGAAAGCACTGATTTAGGACCAGCTTTCTGCACCGGGCGTGTCCTTGACAGCTGTCAGGAGCATTTCTTGGCACACACATCCATAAATCCAGAGCTGAGCCACCAAAAAAAATCCCCAATTGGCTTATAACAAAAAATCAGGAGATGCTTTGAACTGATAAAACTGCAAGGGGTTTTATTTTCCTTACGGTTTCAAAAGTTTAGGAAGAAACGCTTTCACAGCCTGCTTCGGAATCCGTGAGAGAGCTCCTGCAAGGCAGAAGTTCGGAAGAGTCTCATAATCCTCAATAGGCTGGTGCCCTCCCCGTGGTGTCCTGGCGAGCCCTGGCCCCAGAGCCCCATTCCCAGCAGGGTCGGCATCCTTTGCTCCGTGTCCTGCCCTGCGGTCGCTCTGCTCCAGCGAGGATGGGACGTGGGGCGCACAGGGCCCCGCTCGCCTCCTCCATGGTGTCAGCAGTTTGGGTTAAGGAGCAAACGCTGGAGCTGTCTGGCCTTCCTCGTGTCGGCGTGACCCGGCTGCGGGCTGTGGCACAGCCCGAGGCCCGAGCAGCTCTCGGCACCGCTCCCAGCTGCCCGCGGTGCTGTTTGCTCCAGCCGTGTGAGATGCAGGAGGTGCCAAGAGTGCCGAGACACCAGCTTCGGCAGCAGCAGAAACCGGCAACTCCATCGGCAATCAGCCGAGCTCCTGGCAGCTCCAGCAGCCGAGGAACTGCCCTGTGCTGGATGCTCCCTGCGGTGCGTCGATGACCTGTGCCACCAATGGAATCTGCTGGAGGTGACATCCTGGGCCCTTTCCTGCTGCTCCCCAGGCTCCTCGTAGTTGGAAAGGGCTGTGCTGCTGAGAGGCCCATCCCCAGCTCCTGAAATAATTCAGTGTGGAGTCCACCTCCCTCCACCAGCCCATACTGGAGCAGCCGCGGAGGCTGGTGCAGCCCAGACCCTGGTGCAGGGGAAGGCGGACAGGGAGACGGCTTCCAGCGCGGCTGTGCCGGGGCCCCAGGCAGGAATCCTCTGCCAAAATGTCTTTATGCCAACTGATTGTCGGTTTAGCAAATGGAAGAATTTTTACTTTTCAAAACTTCCCCACTGGATGTTCCAAGGCAAGCAAGTGGCTTTAAAGCACAGGGTCATTTTAGGGCTGCTTGATGTAAGAAGTTTTTATCAAAAAACAACCAAACATCCCCAGTAGGAAGCCTGGTTCCCGCTGTCCGAGCCCATCCTGCCGCTGCACTCGGCTGACGGAGCATCAGGAACGGGTCCCAGCTGCGTTGGTCGGCGCGAGGGAGCAGCGAGGGCACCCACAGCCCGCCTGGGACAGGGCTCCTTGCCAGCGGGGCCAGGAGTCTGCAGACACTGGGAGCAAAGGGATCTGGCAGGGGGAGCAGAGCTCTGTAGCCGTCAGACCTCCCAGCTCGTCCTGAAGCTCTGCTTTTCCTAAATTGGACGGTTACTGTGGATATCGAGTGGGTTTCTGCTTCTGAGCAACACTGCTGCCAAGGACAGAGCACTTGGCCTGAGCGCTTCTCCCTTCCCTTCAGGGTCTGGGCTGCACAGAGCCCCCAGGCCTGGTCCCACGCGCTGCGAAGCGGTCAGGGAGAGCGGGAATTCATAGGTCGTGGTGGATGGATGCACGGTGTGCAGCAGCGACACTGGAGCTTAACTGGGCAAAACCAGCCCAGAGGGGGTGGTTTCGCCCTACAGACACCCCCGTCCCTCCACGGGCACCCAGACCAGCTCCTCGCTCTGGCCAGCACCGGGCAGGACCGAGCCCACGGGTGGCTCCTCAGTGCCCGGGGAAGCTGGTGGCCAAGGGGAAGGTGAGCGAGGAGGGTGTTGGTTGGTATCTGGGACAGCGCTGCAGCCTGTGAGCAGCAGTGGGCTGTGCAGTGTCCATCAAGGGTGTAGTTTGGAAATAACTCATTCACGTTTAACCGTGACTCAAACAGCAGGACAGACCCGGCCCCTCTCCCGACACGGTGCCACGTGGGCAAGGCTTTTTGTACCTCTGAGTACACGGCGCTTTCAGCCACAGGTACTGCTACACGGACCGCTGCTGCACAATTAGACATTGCCAGCTATTTGTGGCCTGATGAGCTATTATTTATTTTCTGAGCTCTTTGGTTCGTCTCACAATGAATAAAATCTTGACCCTGAGCAGCATTCCCATCTGTGTCTCTGCCTGAAAAGTGGGCTGATAAGCAGCCTGTTTTATTACTTGGAGAACACAGGTCAATTTTATAAAGAAGTTCCAGAAGAATGGATTTACAACTGCTCATAAAGATACCGAGCACAACAACAAAAGGAGGACGCTGGCCTTTATTAGCTCCTTGCTTTGAGAAATACATTAATCAAATTAAATTCAATTTAAAAGACCCAAAGAGGTTTATATGAAAGGATTAGTCAATGATATGTAAATGAATTAATAGTTCAGACGTGCGGTTAATAGCAAAATCTGACTGAAAAACAGCCTAGGAACGACCCAACGCAGCCCCATCCACCGGGAAATGGCCTGCCAGCTGCCGGCATCCCCGAGAGCCGACGTTCACCACGCCGGAGAGCTGTTTCCATGCATGTAACTGGAACAAAAGCCACATACACACGCAGAGCAGTGTTCCAACAAACAAGATCCTGCCTTTATTGTACTGAGAACAACAACAGATCGTAAGGTTACAAAAATTGCTGAACACCAAGCACGAGGCTCTGCCCTGCCTAGAGCACAGGCTGAGGGCTGGCGGGGGACCCAAGCGGGGGCCAGAACGGTCGAAGAGAGAGCAGTTCCATTTCACCTAGTGTAGCGTGATTGGTTTGCCTTGATCCTGGGTGCCAGACCGGCTCCTCTTGTTGGTTACGAGGGTAAATATCCTTGAGTCCCACACAGCGACTTCCGCATCACGGTCGTCTCTCGGGCATCCTCCACCACATCTCGCTGCTCAAGGCAGCAGGCATCGCGGCCCTCCAGTCTCAACGGCATCGTAACATTGAATGTCTCTGTTTTCCTTATTCAGGGCCAGATCACAGTTCAAATAATAAAAAAATAGAGTGCTGGTGACCATCCAACTCATGTCCTTCACTAGGAGCGCTATGTGGCCTCGGGTACTCTCAGTTTAGGCAAAACACTGACCTTTATGACAGGCGCCTGAAAAAAGACTACAGGGTTGTCACCGTCATGCATCTGAACCCTACTAAAATGATTTGTGTTTGCGTCCCCTTCATTGCACATCTCGCAGAGGATAAAGTATTGCAATGCAGCAGCAAAGCCCCACTGAGGCAGCACAAAGCCTTTCCCATGTCACACGTAGGAAGCAGAAAGCTCAGTCCTCGTCTTGGGACCACGTGCCTTGGAACCAGGCCAAAGGAAACAGCACGCTCTGGTACCTGAAGGTCCCTCTGCCCAGCCCACAGGCTGTGGGCTCTTTCTCTTTCAGCAGCCTCACGGCTTTTCCATGACTTTACTCAGCTATGACAAAACAAGCAGCTGCAAACAGTACAATTCGCTATCTCCATGAATACACTGGGAGTCCTCCCCAGGGGAAAAAAGGCACCAGCAATGAGCTTTTTGGCTTATTACAAAGAAAATACAATAATACAGAGAACTCCTTCTATTACAGAGACATGTTAACAAATAAAACCAGCATAAAATCACCACAGAATGCAAAATACTCGGCACAGAGAGCAGCTTACTATAAATGTGCTGTGGTTTTATGTGTGGTGCGGATATTTTGACTCACACAGGCAGGATCCCCTGCCATTTTAAAAGGAAAGGAGGAGAAGCTCCTCCGTGCTGCCTGGGAGCAGGTGAGCGAGTGGCAGCAGGACTGCAGCCCGTGCCATTCCCCCCACATCCACACAGGCTGCTCACCGTGCCCAGAACCCACAGCAAGCATCCATCCCCAGCACCCGGCCATGCCCGAAGCTCGCATTAAGCATCCATCCACAGAGCCTGGTCACGTCCGAGGCTTCAGCAAGTTTCCATCTCCCCAGTGCCCAGCCATGCCCAAAGCTCACAGCAAGCACCCATCCGCAGTGCCCTGGGGCTGCATCCCCCGTCCCTGCCACGTGGTGCAGGGACCCAGTGCCAGCTCCCAGGTCTCTGTCACAGGGTACGATGATGCAGACCACAAATTGGCCAGTCGTTATGGTACAAGAAAGGATTCTATGTCTCTAAAAATCTACCTTGAAACAGCTACAAAATAGCTTCCACTCTGTAATTCCAGAATTCTGCCCTGAAGTGCAAGGACACTTTGTGCAGTCAAAGTGGGCAGATAAAAAGGACACTCCACCATCCCCCAAGTGCAAATAGTATTCCTGTCTAGCCAGAAACAGCTACAAGAAAGCGGGAGAAGATACTGCCACCAGACTATGGCAGTGTACACCCCATTCATGCCATGAAAGACAGATCTTTGAAAACTGGGCAGTACCTAACCAGAAAAAAATTATTAAATTCAAAGTTTCCATGAATACTGGCACATAGTGACTCATCTCTTGTAGAGTATTTCACTGCGATCAGTGTGCACTCAGAAAAGAACCCTTAGAGCACTACAGTAAATAGTTATCCTCAGTGATACAAAACGGGTGCCTTTAATGTATATATGTGCGTGTTGTTTAACATACGTTACATAATTGAAAGATGTAGGTGATAGCTCAGCACGCAGAGCCACAGGGAGCTCAGGCCCCACCTCAACATCCTGATGGACCCTACCAGCACAGTCCAGGCCAGGGCAACCAGAGGGGAAGGAGCACGCAGTGGCAAAGGCTCCCTGGGCAGCGCTGACCCAGCCCGCACTCACCTGGCTGTGCAGCCTGTGATGCTCAAGGCTCTCACTTGGCTCCTACCCTTGCCAAGTAAAGCTCCTGCTGACTGCGGTGATGCTGGCACGAGCCAAGTGGGTGAAGCCGCGAGAGGGTTTGCAATTGTCGGCACTGGACTCTGCCTGCCCAGGCACACAACTGTACCAGCCCTTCTTCTGGCATTATGTAGGATTGAGGAAGAGTTCCTCCTCGCTAAGGGCACTGTCAGTTCACACCCTTCCTCATGAAACTGTACCCTTCTATGCAAAAATGCTGCTCTCCAGCCGATGCCAGCATGTGTTTCCTTGTCTCCCACCCGTTGCCTGCAGGGGAGCTGATGGCCTGGGCTGTGACCCAGATCAGCACAAACGCCCGCACATCGCAGAGAAACCAGCGCCAGGGGACATGGAAGTGGCCTGTGCCCCAGCTCCACAAGGCAGCGATGCCGAGGGGTCCCCTCTCCCAGGGCTCGGTCAGCCCAAGGGAAGCTCAGGGACTTCTGGTGAAGATGGGGAAATCCTCCTTGATTAATTAAAGCAAAAGTAGAGAAGAAAATGCAAAATAAAACATGAAGGACAAAACTGGCTGGCAGGACCTAAACTTTGGTATTTCTGAAGGGTCTCTTTGCCCCAGTTCCTGCAGCAGCCCATGAGAATAAATGGGGAACCGTGTAAGCTCTCCCAGCAACCCCGCAGGGGCCAGAGATCCAGGCTCCCACCTCCTCCACTCATGCCTCTCACAATGTCATTTAAAGTCAGTTTTTTAATACAACAACACAGAAGTTCAGTTTTGTGCTGGAGAGAGAGAGAACAGAACACCAGCGCCCGACCATGCAGAGGGGCTCGGGGGACCTGTTGGCAGCAGCAGCCAGATGGTTGCCTTGCCCCGTGGGCCATTGGGACTCCCTGTGAGCTCCTGCTCCCTTCCGAATGCATCTGCACAGGGAGAGGCTGTGCACACAGGAGGTGCATGCATCTGGCAGGCAACACACCAGCAGCATCCCCTTCCAAACCATTGCTCGTTCACACTGTGCTTCCAGCAGCAAAGCAGTGCATGTAAATCCCTGCCAGGTTTGTTTTCCTACCCCTCTCCCAGCAGAAAAGGACCCAACAGTAACTCAAGAAATCTTTGCAGACAGGAGTGTGTGCAGAACCCAGAACTCCCCAAAGGAGCTACTCAGCGCACTCACAAACATCCTCTGGTGACCAGAGATCTGGGAACCACCAGCCCAGTTGTTCAGCGCATTCATCTGCAGGCAGATGGGAAATGTTCCAGAATAGAGAAGCGCAGCCACAGGATTCTCTTACGGGCTCATTTGTCAACATCAGTAGATTGTATCAGCATTTACAATGCTCAAAGCCCTCTGAAACAGGAAAAGCTATTGAGAACACCAGCCTGTTGGCTGGCATTCAGGAATACCTCTGGATTCTGTTGCTGCCTACATGGATGGATTTCAGGAGGAACAGCATCATCAGAGCCAGATCTGCAGAGGAGGAAAATCCGGCACCCATTACTGTAACAAGAGATCTTCCCCTTCAAGAGTTCTGGGCTTTTCCCCCTACTCTTTCCCTTACAGAAAATCCCATAGCATGACTTTAAAGTATCAGGAGAATGAAGTAGGTTTACTCGCTGAGAGTTTGCTGGGAACCACAAGGACATCTGCCTGCAGAGCTGACCGTACCACTCGGTCACAGCCAGTCTGAGCAGCGGCACTGGCACCGTTTTCTGCACGATGTATACAAGGCAGCAATCGGACTAAACCTCCCTCTCTGCTCTTTTGCAGGCAGGTGACAAACATGAGGAGGTGGTGTGAGGCAGGGTTGCACATGTCTGATCCAGTTCACCTCTCCCAACTCTGGCACTTGCTTCATGCCTGTGGTGTCTCTGCTGCAGGATCTTATCCGTGCTGTGGGCAGGCACCACCCCAGGTCTGCTCCGCACCGCAGCAGTGAGAACCCAGGCAACTGCACGCAACAGGGCAGGACCTACCATTTGCCTGTGCCAGTACATGGAGCCCTTGCCAATGTGTGTGTTGGTGAAGCCAGACCACGTCACAGCCCCCCGTGAGGAGCACCGTCCCAGCAAGAGCCCGTACGTGTCGTGCTCAACAGATCTGACCAGGCGGTTTTCGTGGGCTCATGGCTGCATGGGAGGCGGGGAACCAAAATGCCACAGCAAACATAGGCTTGGCCACTTTGTGGGAAGCAGAGCCCACCAAATAAAGAAATATGAATACACGTCAGGTGAGCCTGTGTTTCTTCCTCAACTTGAGGTATAAACTGCCTGAAAAAACATCCTGCTTTTCCCAGAGGTTTCTGGCTGCTGGGAGTCACTAGCAGCTGCAGCCCCACGCATCGCTGCAGTTCACTGGTTGGGGACTGAATGTCCACGTTAGCCTGGGCGCATTTATCCATCCTCACAGCAGAGCTGCATCAGCCTGGGCATGGGCTGTGCCACCACCATGCCACCTGGAGCTGCTGGGGACAGGCAGTGGGCATGGGACAGTGCGTGTAGAACAGCACACGAGGGATGGTGCGTGTGAGGCGGTGTTTGCCCCTGGACTACAGTCACTGCAATTAGCAGGAGCCATCTGCAACGCTGGGAAGAGTATAAGGTCTCTTCAGCATTTCCTTTCCAAGTCCCTGGAGTGCTGTGGCACAGCCAGTTCCCACAGCCGCCTCCCAGAGGCCAGGATTAACGGCGAGAGTGCCGTGGCCTTGCAGGTCCTGCAGAGCCTGGCCCATCGCTGCGCTCCCGGGACACTTGTCTGCTGGCATCAAAAAGCAAAGCTTGGACAAATGGCAAAGAAGTTGCGTAGCTGGGAACACAGGGTCTGCACATACTCAGGAGGAGGGGAGAGTGAGAGGACTGAGGACATCAGGCACTTGAGGAGGTGGGTACAGCTGTGTTGGAGGAGCAGCAGTTATCAAGGATGAGAATGTGACTGCTGAGCACCCTGGCATCTGCGGGGCAGACCTGGATCCAGCTGAACTGTCTGCAGGAAAACATCCCAGGTGGAAAATACCAGCCAGCCACCACCTTTGGGGATTTCTGAAGATCACCGTCTCCTCCAGCTCTTTTGCTGGCAGCCCTGTAATGCTCCATCCCCTAGTAGTGTTGCTTGCTGGCACTGCTGCCCAGGCAGGGCTGCAGGGCTGCAGAGAGCAGCGGGATGCTGTCAGAGCACAGCCCACGCAGCAGCACGGCAGCTTTCTCAGCCAGCAGCAGGTCCTGTAAATTCATCAAGCTGCAAATTCATTTTGGCCCCCAACTCTTCGCTGTTTCTCTGCTGCAGTGTTTTAACTCATCAGCTTCCCAGCACCGTGATGCAAATAAAAAGTCCCAAAGGAGGCCAGGAACCTAACTCAAAACGAAGCGCAGAGGCACAACACACTTCTTGTCTTGTGCTGGTTTTAAAAAGACCCAAACCCAACAACTGCTGGCATTTCTTCCAATCTCCCACGGGCCTGGGCCACTAAAAGTCACTGTAGAAAAACACAAGTGAGAGAGCACAAATCTGGTGCTGCTGCCCCTGTGCCACCATCCCCTGTCCCAGCCCAGCAAACCAGCCAAACCGAGGCAGAAGCAACAGTTAGGTCTGGAGGTACCGCAGGAAAAACAGAAATCTCAGGAACCCCAGCAGGTATTCATCATTACTGTTCATCATCTCAGCCCATGCCTCTACAGAGGAGATTCCCCAAGGCACTGCAGGGCACTAGTGCAGAGACAACAGGCAGGAGATGGCTGAAATGGGGGTTGCAGAACAGGGTGGCCCCTCCGGCAGATCACTGTGCGTGGAAGTAGATAGGCTTGACTTTTCCAGACAGGATCTTAGGGACCTGCACAGAGATGATCTCAGCCATCATTTCAGGGTAGTCCACACTCACCATATGCGCCTTAATTAAGAGGTCAAACGTAAACTGATGCAGATCCTTGGCAATCTGGGAAAGGAAGAAAGTTTGTTAAGGAAGAAGTCCCTGGCCAGCCCAGGAAGATACCGAGCAGCCACCAGCAGGCTCAGCAGGGCAGGGCTGGATCCTGCTGCCATAGGAGCTGTTTGCTGTCTGGCTGTCACTGCCCACCAGCACTTATAGGCTGGCAGGTAAGCATCTCAAGGATGGGGGAGAGAACAACCCAGCCTGGGAACATCTCATGCATTTTGCCGTGGCTCTTTGCATCACCAGGACCCACAGAAACAGGGATGGGCAAAAATGGCACATTCTCACGCCTACAGAAACTTGGCTTACTGCACACAGATGCTGCTGACTTTACTTGTTAAGAATTGCTTTTTGTTGTAGACCTGTAAACTGTATTGGCGTGGAGCTGAGCCCCAGGGAAGAGGAAAGCCCAGCTCACCTTTCACCAGTGCAGAGAATTTGTTTTCACTGCTGGAATCAGAGAAGATTCACTGGGGCCACTAAGATTTTGAGCTGTTCTGCTAGGCTGACAATAGAAAAGTATTGTCTACAGAGAGCTTTTCATTCCTAGAGAAAGGAAGCCCCAAAGCCCAAGCACAAGAGTCGAACAGCACAGGTTGGACGGGACCTCAAAAGGTCACCTCATCCAACCTTCCCTGGGAAAGGGAGCCTGGATGAGACTTCCTAGCGCCCTGTCCCATCCTGCCCCAAAAACCTCCAGCAACTGGGACTATCACCACCCTGGGGAGGTTGTGCCAGTGAGTTATCATTCTCATTGTAAAAAGGTTCTTCCTTATTTCATTTCTTATGTGTACAGATAAATATTTCACAGCCCACTCTTACAGGATGCACGGAGTCCAGGACCTTGGTGAGCTGGTAAAATCGCCGAGAGCAGGAGGTGGGATTCTTCCTCTTGCAAGCGATGATACGGTCAAGTTCCTTAATGTAATTCATTCGAAGTTCATCAAAGAGCCTCTGGTTCTTCAGGCCATCCACTGGAACTGGATGGAACATGGGAAGGAAACAGTAAGAGTTGCCCAGAGATGGGGGAGAATAGAAAAGCAAGAGGAGGCTGAAGAAGTGGTCAGTAGAAAGATCTGCCCACCAGCTCCACATCACTACAGCCTTCCCTGATCAGCTGTTGGACTGCTGCTAATCCAAGGACCCTCGGTCGGCTCTCATTATAATATTGAGTTGGGTGACAAACTGCAGCGCTGTTTTCCTGCCCAGCAGCGATGCTCGGAGGTCCCACAGTGCCAGCAGCTGGGCTGAGGAGCAACCCCTTGCAGGAGAAATGTGCAGCATACAGAGGTGGGGTGGGACAGCTGAGGGGGCATCCTTATGCTTAGCAGCTCACTGTCCAAGCAGCTCAGCTTGAATCAGAGAGAACATCCACAGGCATCCCTTGGGAAGTACAAGTGCATGCATAGGGAAAGCATCAGACACCTCTAGGGCAATACAGCATATGGCAGCCCGAGAGCCATCAAGGATAGAATGCAAGTACTCACTAATACTGAAGAAGAGTAGAGCCTTCATGCAGAGAAACTCCTGGGGAGTGATCTGAAGCCACCCAAACTCCTGAGAGAGGTGTCGCATCCTGACGCACTGGCTGTACATTCTGGATTTGTGCATCCGGTACCTGGCAGGACGAGATGCAGAATGCACAACAGAAGATGAAAGGTTGGCCTCTGTAATGCGTAGGGAGGACATGCTCTGCCCAACCCAGCCTTCCCAGGCATATCCCCACCAAGACTCTCAGGGGATGCTGGCAAGAGAGGAACGTATTCCAAAATGCCTATGGGTAATCCTTTTTTGTCTGGAAACGTGTGGCTACATGGGATATGCAGGGTTCATCTGACCCCTAGCCTTCCTGAAAAACAGCTGCAGGGATTCCCCACACATGGTGACCTGCAAGGGATACAGAGGAGCTTGGAGCTCTCAGAGAGAGGTGTGGGTTTCCTGGCTGCTGTGCTGAGTTCTTGGTTTTAAGCTCTTCTACTTTGGTGTTAACAAACCCTCCCCAGCTCTACACTGATGGTATATCAGAAAGAATCCAGCAGGAACCAGCCCCTCACACCCTGCACTAGCACCCGCCGTGGCCTGATGGCAGCCAAACCCATGGCAAGGTTGAGAGAAAGGGAAGAAGGGCCAGGAGCAACATTGCAGCTCTCCATAGTCTCCTGGAGATCACTGCAAAGTAATCAGAGGGGAAAAGCAGGGCCCATCTGTGCTTTGTGGGTACTGTTACCCATTTCAGGGGCAGATAGGAAAGCAAGTATTTCATCTTGCTCCCATCTCAGCCACAAAGCCAGCCCCGGATGAAGCACATTAGACTGCTGTTACTTCACACTTACTCATTGAAGACCAAATCAGGAGCAAAGTAAAGCATCCTGGAGTTGACATTTGTGAAAGATCTCCAGCCCATAGCAAAAACCATCAGGCCCATCCAAGAGTACTGGATTATGGACATTTGGTCTTCCACATGCAGATTGCGAAATCCTATTGAAAAATGAGAGAGGGATGTTCAAATTAATGCCAGGTTCCTGCAGTGAGCAGGACTGTTTCCCTGCAGGCTCTGGTTCTCCTGCAGTGCTCCTGTCAGGACGAGGTGGTCCCCAGCCCAACCTCCCAGCCACAGCCAGCGGCAGGTGATCAGCAGCCACAGCACAGAACTGCAAGGGGAGAACGGGGTCCCCAGACTCTAGGAGGGGACAAGAAAACAGAAGCAGCAAAGCCTTTTAAAGGAAGACAGCAACAACTGGTAATTAAAGACATCTTCCCCCTTAGAGTCGCAAAGATCTTCACAAACTGTACTTGAATGCTTTGCTAGAGATGGTGAGATGAACAAGCATCATTCTGCAACAGGCAGGAAAAGATAGAGCGGGATGGGATTCAGCGACATTCTATGTCCCATAGGACGTACATCCAAGTACAGGTGCCAAGCAGGTCCAGCACCCGGCTCGCCCTGCACAACCCTCATTACTGGCACTAATTAGCTGCCCAGGCCCACTGAGTCCTACTGTGCCACGTGCTCTGGAACCACATCACAAACCCAAGATCAGCCTGTGAGTATGGAAAGGCATCTGGGCAGCTCACAGCTTCATCAAGTCAGTCAAACTCATCTCTAGGACACAGCTTAGATTTCCACATTTAATTACAGTACTGGATGCTATAAACATCTTCCTATTTGCCCAGTAAATATGGACAGAGATGAACACACTGCCCAGTAAAATCTAAGCCATTCACAGTGACCACTGCCTTGAACTGCCTCCTACTGATCTAAATTAACTGCAACACCTTCATTGAGTTTATATGCATGAAAAAGGGAAAATCGATGCTCCTTTCACTCATTCCCAAGTGGATGAATTTTAGGGATCTAATCCGATTTGTCATTCTTTGCTTCAGCAGCTTTGACAAGCCGCGCTTATTTACTCTTTCCTTTACAGGGAAATGACAGTCTGCTTCTGGCTTCTCCTCTGCAGAATTCCAATTGTGTATGCTCCAAAGAGCCATACATCATATTTTCTCTCCTGGATGGAGGCTGATTTTGCTGCTGCGTGCACATGGGATTCAGAAATGCTCCTGCCTGGTGCAGCCTTGTTTCTAGGTATCACTGAACACTCACTGGAAGGTGCACAGCAACACCTTGCTGCATGTTAATCGCTCCTGCTGTACTGCTGATGTTAATGCAGGATGCCGGGTCAATCATCCACCATTAACTGATAACAAACTGCCACCAGTATGATCAGGCTGAGGCTGCTCTCTTCCACATGTGAGTTTCCCTCCTCTCACTGGCAGCACTCATTAAAAAGAAAACTTCTGCCCCTTTGCACTGATCTGTACCTGCACTGACAGGCAGGGCTGCTCAGGCTTCCTTAAGGCAATGCTTGTGCCTGATCTGCTTCATTAATGTGGAAAGGGAACAGTGGTAGGGACAGTGGAGCAGCATTTCCACCCTTACAGCAGACTCCCAAGGCCCACATAGCCCTTCCAGCAGGAGCTGACAGTGCATGCAGGGCAGGGGGCATCACGAGGTTTGCTTCTTGGCACCCAAAACATGGGCTGCTCAGCATCAGCCTCGGCACTGGCCCAAGCCCTCCAGATGCTCCCATCGCACCTCACCAGCCAAAGAGCTTGTTAAACAGCCTCCAGCTCCAAGAAGACCCTGTGAGGAGCTTTCCAACCGACCAAAACAACCACATCCCACTATCACAAATTGCCTGGGTTTTGTTTCCATTGCTTCTCCCACTGCAGGCATCCATCCCCTCTCCGGAGCCCTGCGGAGCTGGGAGCTGGAAACGCTCACTTTACTAAACAAAACATAATTTACATAAATTATGTATACCAAACTACCTCTGGCTAAGGGTGGGATTTTGCAGGGCTACCCAAAAAGCAAGGTGGATGCCTTGTGGGCAAGGGAGGGCAGCGCCCTGGCACAGCTACTGCTCCCAACCAGCTCCAGCAGCAGAGCCGGCCTCGCTGCGGGCTGCTGTCCCAGCCAGGGCACCGTGCAGCCATCAGCACCGCACCAGTCTGTTCCTTCCCCAGAAAACATCGGGAGAATGACCAAGCGGGAACTTTGTGGTTATTGTTGTCAAACCCTGGTGCTGGCAGGAAACGCTGGAGAAAGCTGAGGAAACAAATCAGCTTTGCCTCTTGCTCCAGGCACAGTGATGTTGACAGCCAGGCCAGCACCAGCACTGCGCTGGTGGGATGGGGAGGGCAGCCAGGCAGCATCCCACCCCAGCAGACTCATGTCACAGAGCTGGGCTCCAAAAGGGATCCTCTGGCCTGCGGAGCGGGCTGCAGAAAGAAGCCTTCTGGGATTTTGTACCTCCCTTCTGCTATTTTCCAATCAACTGGTGTGTAATGGTGAGGAAAGATCCCTCCTACCTCTCACACTTCATCTCCTTTCAGCCCCGTTCCTCAATCTCACTTTCATACCATGAAGCAGGATGCTTCTGATCCACCCAGAGAATTCACCTTTATCACCAGAACATGCAGGTTATGGAATGGGGCCAACACTAGGTTAGGGAAGACTCATGCAGGTCTGGTGGACATAGTTCCATGAGTGGAGCAAATCCCCACTGGGAGAGCAGGAGGAAAGCAGGATCCTGAGCCCTGACCAGCATGCCCACACATCGCTGTGTGCCGGGAGTTATCTGGGGGAACAGACCCAAAAGTGCAAGTTTCTCCACACTTTGTCACCCTTAGTCATGTTTTCTGTCAACTAGGCACCCAAAAGAGACAAATCTAACACTGCAGCAGCACACTTGATCTAGCTGTTACATAAACATGTACCCCACAAAGATGCTCCCCAAGGAACTGAGAGATGGTGGGACACGGGCTGTAGACCGCCCTCTTTGAACCCTTCCCAGGCAACAGAGATAGGGAGGCTTAGGAATGTGCCAGGAAAGGGATGGAGTTTAGTTTCCTTCCTCACCTGGCAAGGCCTTTGCCCATTTGACCACATAGACGAGCTGCCTCTCCCCAAGCTCATTCAGGCTGGTCAGCAGGTTAGAGAAGGAGTCTGGCTGGCTGTTGTCATGGCCAGCACACACCATGCCAGGCTCAATGGCCTCCAGGACATTGAGGAAGATGGGCTGGCACTCATACCCATCAATGTGTGTGATCACCATCTTGGGAGGCTGCTCCTCAGTGGGGCTGGATGAGCTGGCTGCCTCCACATCATCTTGTGTCTTCAGGTTGCCTAGCTTCTTCAGCTTGCGGGCTGTGGAAACAACACATCTTAGTGTGAGACTTAAAACCAACAAAAACTCTAGGCTTCTTGATGTCCAGCTCCATAACTCGTACTTATGAGGAAAGGGAAACCAATGGCCAGCAGCAGCTATGCCTTCAGGGCTGCCTGGCATTGCAGACCTCACACGATCACAAAGGGGAGCACACACTGTGCAGGAAAATCCATTTGCTCACTGATACAGAAAATAACAAGTTTCATTTACATCCTCAGCCACAACCTGTTTCACATTAACTCTCATTTGGAAAGGAAGAACCAGGGAAAAGAGAGAAGAGACGGATTGATTCACGCAACTATTCATGTGCAACTAAAAAGGGAAGCAATGCAAGCAAATAAACTCAGTGGATGGTCACCTTCCAGGGAAAAAAGCCACAGCACCTGGATGCTCAAGTCAGATTGTTCCATCCCAGGCCAGAGTGGAAGCAGGACGCAACTGAGACAAAAGCCTTCTCCCTGCCCAGGGCTCCTGCAATGCCAGCTGCCCCACAACCAACCCCTCCCAGCCCAGTCACTACTCTAAAAACACATTATGGGAAATACATTTTAAAAGCCAGCAGATGGTTCCACGGCTGCTTCCCTGGAGTCTTGTTTAATTCAAGTGGAGAATATAATACCAAACCAATTGTCCTTGGGGTTTTGGTGCTCTCATTACCCAGTACTTATCTCAAATTTCCTTTCAGCTCTAATTAGATAAATAAGCAGCAAAACATAAAAATGTCAAGTTAAAATCCAGATTTGTAAACCAATTCCCTCCTCCAGAAGTCTGAGGCAGAACCAGGATCCGGCCAACTCCTGATGTGCTCCTCTCCATGCCCCCAAGAAAGCTGAGCTCCCGGGATGGGCATGGCCTCACTCTCCCTGGAAGCTGCATATGGGTTTTGCTCTCAACAAGCACCACAGAAGGAGAGGAGCACCAAACACTTGTTACCAAACCACCTAGCAATAATGAGGGAAGGAGGCTCCGGGCTGACTCCACATGAGGCAGAAAACACGTCTCCTGACCGTGCTTGGCACTGGACCTTCAGCGATGGGAGAGCTGCTGGGAAAGAAAAGCTCTCCAGCTTAAAGGATGAAATAAAAACCAAACTCTATCTTCCAGAGCTGAATAATCAGTGCCCATCAGAGCAGAACAGGAAAAAAAACCCACACTGTATGAAACACACACATGGTTTGCTTTAAATGTCACATTTTCCTTCTTAAAATTGAATTACTTAGTTCTAAAATGAATTGAGTGAAGAGCAAGCAACCAAACCAGCTGGCTCTGCAACTGCAGCCACAAACCAAACTCCTCCGTGTCGGAGAGCAGCGAAGGGGGGTGACCACTGTCCCCAGTGTTCCTGTTGGAGAAGCCCTGTGCCTCTGCTTCCTCAGAACCATCGTTCCACAGGTTACCAAAACACAGACATTCCCAGATGGAGAAAAGCTTCAGAGGCAAAGCATGGCTTACATTCATTACCTGTGCCAAACCCCTTTATGGTGGTGGCTCTTATTCAGCAGCCACCTGGAGGGAAACAGAACCAAAAACCAGGAATGAAGGATCCATTACACTTTTATCCTAGGATGGGCTAAGCCAGGCCAAGTCTGCCCCACATTTCTCCAGCCCATGGTTCCCAAGAAGGGAACCAAGCACAGTCAACTGGAAGCAGTCAGTCCCCTGCTTGGCTGCCAGCAGGGAGCACAGAGCTCAGGAAGCCTCAGAACGCAGCGCTGGCACCACACAGCCCGAGTTCACACCCACAGTGTGGCTGCAACCCGCCTGGGCTTGTCTGAGAAAACAGCAGAGGTAGTCAGAAAAAAAGGACAGAATCATATGGCATCCTAATACCCCCAGTGCAGAACACCAGAGCAGCTGGCACAGCAACTGCAAGGGACACACATCTCGAGCACCTGAACCCACCCAGCCTCCTGCCAGCCCCTTCCTGAGCTGCTGAAGGAGCAGTCAGGCCTCCAACTCAGATTTGTTCCAAGTGCTGGGACTCAGGGAAGTACTGCGACTTGGGGAAGTGCTGGGGACCTGGAAGGAAAATGCCTTTGCACCAGCACAGATGGAGCAATCCCCCCAGCACCAGGCACTACGTGCTGATTGCAGCTGCAGGGGGAACATCAAGGAGCCAGAGCAGGGCCTGACTTATATCCTGTTCTTAAAGCTGTTATGAACATAAATGTTTGGCTTGTCAAAGCCAGATCCTGTCAAGCTGCCAATCTATTCTGGCACAATAATTTTAGTGAATAATTATAATAACCTGGGTATAGCAGCACCGCTTAAGAGACCTCAGCCTGGCCCACGTGAATTAAAACTCAAATGATACAAAATCAAGCAGTGCCACTGAATGATTTTAAATTACCCAGGTGATGACATCTCAGCAGTAATTATAAATGTTGGAACAGCACCAGACAGGTTTGTTTCTTGTGAGAGTTATTCATGACCCTTTGCTAGTGAGTGTCTACGTTCACTCCAGAAGGTGAATTAATCGTTTCCACTGAAGTCTGCTCGACAATGTGAAGAGAGAAATACATAACAAACATCAAGGATTAATAACTGAGTAGATTGGCTATGGTCTGCTGATAAGCTCAGTCTATTAAAACAAAGTACATTCTACTGTAAGCAGGTATGGTGAGGATCTGAAAAAGTGAGCTGTATTCAACAGGTATCGAACTCCATCCTCACAGCCTGAACTCATGCCAAAAGCCAACAGACAAACAGCGCCCTGAGCTGGCAGCACAGCTCAGCAGACACAGGACGACCAGGATCTCGGCTGTGTGAAGGAGGAATAAACCAGCCTGGAGAGCATCTTCCTCCTCCTTAGGTGCTGACATTAGGGATGGTGATGAGATGTTCCCTGTATGAGGGGGGTGCTCGCAAACTGTAGAAGCTGTGAGAACAGTAAGGATGGGACAGCCCACCTTGGAGCAAGGGAGGAAAGCATTTCACCTCAGTGCCTATGCAGAAGGCCAGAGGGTTATTAAGTCACAGCCAGCAAACATCCACTGTGGGGATGGGAATTCAATAACAGTCATTTTTTTTCAATCTAGCAAGCAAAGCTGTAATACGGATCCAGCTGCTGGAAATCAAGAACAGACAAGATGAAAAATAAGGTATTTCCATTGCAACACTGCAAGCAATTAACTGCTGCAACAGGGTGGCAAAAACATGTTAGGTTCTCCGCTGCTGGAAATGCTCACACTAATATCAACTGTTTCTATAAGACATGAGCTCTGTTTCAGCCACAGCAATGGGACCTGAATTAGGGCTGAGTACAGGTCTGCGCCATCGCTGGGCTCTCACAGGTGCTCGGGGGCAATGCGGCCACTCTCTACCCTGCCATCTGTGAAACAAACTGAAAATGACAGCTTTGGGAGGGCTTGCCACATGGAGCACAGTTGCCAGGCTGCAGGTGTAGAGCAGATGTTCCACAGCCCCAGCCCAGAGCAGAGGCACTTGGATCTCACAATGGGATTAGTCTGCAAGACATTGCACACCGAAACTAAAACACACTGGTGGCAAACGAACTGGAGGTACCTTAAATCCAGGGCTCTGGAGCTCAGCAGGAGTTGTGCTGGCTGAGTGGAGCACAGGGTGCAGACTGGAACACGACAGAGGCATCTGGATGCCCATGTGTGCAGTGGGTGCTGGCAGGATCCGTGCACCATGTGCACAGCAGCACGCTTCCTATGCCCAGGGCTGGCAGGACTCATGCAGGCACCTGCACTCGCAGCAGGAATCGCTGCGGTGGGAGCGGGAGGCCAGTGCACCAGCAGAACCCAGCATGTGAAACCAGCATTATCATTTTTTCTT
Organism: Clamator glandarius; assembly: GCA_033459285.1. Taxonomy (NCBI): domain Eukaryota; kingdom Metazoa; phylum Chordata; class Aves; order Cuculiformes; family Cuculidae; genus Clamator; species Clamator glandarius. The sequence goes on along the minus strand of JAUNZM010000180.1, from coordinate 549,110 downwards.
TCTTTTTCTACTTCCCCTTTCCCCTCTCTTTGGCTTTGCAGTGTTGATCAGGAAGGAAGATTCTGTTTAATGGATTTCAGCCTGCAGGTCAGAGTGATCTCAATCAATAATGAAGTGCTTCGACATGTTGCCATGCTGTGCCAAAGCAGAGAGGCCCCAATCAGGTATTCCGTGTGTCACCTCCTCCTCCCACCACAGACCTGGAGCTGCAATCTGCTCTATTAGACCCTACAAGTGCCTGGTAATTAACAGGCAGTTAAAATCACAGTTTGGAGCTTGGAAGCATTTTCAAATGCTCTGCCTCTCAACTGTGGGAGAAATAACTGTGGACAAACTCACTGCATGCATGTTTTTAACAATTGCCTTCAAACTGACATTCAAAACAAATGTAAAATAGCCCAGGCAGAACAGGTCAGGGCGACCCAGAGAGCTCCAGCAAATAAAGAGGGGGGGCTATCAGTATTAGCATTAATTCTGTCAGTGTGGCCTGCGGGAGGTTACGCTGATGTATGGCTGTGCTTACTTAAGGAAATCTCACCAGAAAAAATTACTTAACAACAAGAGCTTGCTTGCTTTGGAGGGCACAATGAAGCCCTTCTGCTGGCCATGCAGCGGGCAGCTGGGGTTGGCTTCTCATCCCTGTCCCCCAGCCCCAAAGCCCAGTAATCCCAGCAGCAGGGTGGTGGTGGGGTCCCGCCACTGAGCCTCCCAGGTGGACAAGGGAAGGGTCCCAGAGAAGTCTCTCTGCTTCCCTGGGAAGCCACGGCTACAGGTGGCCTGCAGAAGCCATGGAAACGATGGCCACCACAGGAGCACAGGCAGGCACGGCTCCGGCCAGCTCCGCTGCCCTCGCTCCTTCCCAGCTGAGCTGTGCCACCCAGGCTGGGGCAGAACCGGTGACGCAGACACTGGGACCCGAGATGGCGATAGCTGCCTGGTAACTTCAGCCCCAAGCTGCCTGCCTGGCAGCAGCGGGCGGCTTGGGCGTCTCCTCAGCACCCTCAACTCGCAGCTCGCCCCTGCAGGTGCCCAGACCCACCACTCCCAGCAGCACCCTGCCCTGTGCCGACAGCTTGCAGGAGCAGCAGCGAAGAGCAGCCAGAGCCAGTGCACAGGGTTGACCACGCAAGGTTTTAGGACAGCATTACCTTCTGGGACCCTTGTTTTTTCTGCTTGTTAGGAGGGGAAAAGGAGCGATGTTCCTGTCCCTGTTCCCCAAGGCCCTGTTGCCAGAGCCAGTGCCACTGTGGCAGCAGCAGTGAAGCGCTCTGACCCTGCCCTGACCACCAGACCTGCCTGCTGGTGCCCCAGCCGCCAGAACTGAACTGGGGAGAAATACAACTAAACCCACTGCTCCTCGCTGAGCAAGAACCCAGAGCTACTTCAGTAGAAGTTCTTCAAGACAATGTTCCAACAGTTCCTGGAGGAACTGCCCACCCCAGTGAGTGTGGATGCATTGAAACTGGAACGTGGGCTCTCCTAACTCACCAGGACTCCCCATCTCCCTCTGTGCCGGGCAGATGCTGCCAGGGGCTCTCCCTTCAGTACTGCCTGTGGCTCCCCTTTGCTTCCCTGTTAGGCCCTTTTCGACCACCCGTGGTTTACAGGGTATTTTCTTCCTCACTCTCATACCAAAAAACCCAAAGATGAGATACCCCCAACTGACACTGCAGCTTCTCAGTTCTGAGTAGAAACCCCCAATATGGGCACTCTGCCAGGTTTTGGTAGAGCTACGGGGTTTGGAATAGAGGCAAAGCACAATGAGGATCTGTACTAGTGATACAGGAGTTATTTCCATTCAGCACAGAAAAATAGCAGGGATGTAATTTTATAAAGAAAAAGCTGCTTTCTGCCTGGGGAAAAAATATCTAAAATTGAGAGGGCTCCATTCCAGGAGGCTTTGGTGCAAGTGAGAACCCAGCTACCCGGCAGTGTACATTTTTTCAGATGAACAAGTTTTTAAATTAAGGAAAGCATGTTTCCTGAATCTCAAACAGAAGTCTAATGAAATTCATGGTATTAGAAACCTGCCAGTGTTTCTCAGAGCTCAGTACATTCCATCAGCCTCATTTTTTCACCTATTTACCAACTACTAACATCTCAAGCACACTGGATACCTGCAAGATCAGCCCAGCTGCCCAACCCACTGCAAGGGCCTGAGGGATGTTATTACAAGAGGTCATACCTCCAAGCGTCATCCCAGCTTCGTAGCACTTCCGCAGGCGGCAGGACGGGCAGTTTTTCCTTCTGAACTTGTCAATAGTGCAGTCATTCCGGCTGGCACAGAGGTATTTCTGTTTACCTACAAACAACAGAGGAAATGGCAGATAGGTGGGGGGCACGATCAGACCAGGTTTACAAGGAGAAACGGACTCTCACTTACTCAGTATCATCAGGGTCAAAGAGGGAAAGGGGGAGGAGAGAGAAGACCACACCAGACCATATCAGTGCTGTTTCCCAGTCCATACCTGAGCAGAAAATTTTATATGGAAGTCAGTATCTTCTGGGAAAACAGCACAGCTGCACCTCCTCCACCGTAGGAGTGGTTCTCTGCCAAATATGCCCACTCTGTGCGAGCTGGGTACCGAAACTTCAGTTCCCCTTCTCCACCAGCCCTGCCTGCTGCCGGGCAGCCCTGCTCAGCACACGGTGGAAGCTTTTAGACCAGCATCCGCAAGGAGAAATATCACCACACTGTGCAGCAGAGGCACTCAACAGATAGCAATTAAAAAGTAACAGAGTACAGGTAGTTTACTTCTCATTTTTTAAATGTCACACCTCTATTGCTTGGCTTTTTGCTGTAACGAGCTGCTTTTCTCCCAGAACACCTTCCAGAGAGCCTCATCCTCCTGAAACGCACTTCCCTACTGTTGACTGAAGACAGCAGCCTGCCCTAGCTTTTTACAGGGCTTTTGGGACATAAATTACTCTATGTGTCACCCATTAACACAAACTAGGTTCGCTGTCTACAGGTTATGGACACTGGGGCCAGGGAACCAACTGCACAGGGAGCTGCTACCTCACAGGCTCTGCCGTCGTGGGTCACCCTGTCCCCTGTCCCACACTCCCAGCCAGCCAGGAGGACTCTGGGACCAGCAACTCCTTACACAGCAGTGGTTCTAGGGGGGCTTGCAGAAAATTCCAAAGTCACTTACTGCAGACTATCTGGTGTTTCAGACCTGCCGGGTTTTGAGAGTGCCCTTATACCTCCAGATTTCAGCTCAGTTTGTTTTTTCACTGCCCAATTTTGCCAGACATGCCAAGAATGCATTTTCCTTCCTGACTAATCATTTGTTTTCTGGTCAGGTCTGAACATTTTACTGGATCGAGATTTATCTGATGTTGCTCATACAGTTCCACGCTGAACCTGTCTCAGTAAATAACAACACTGTGCATCTCAGACTCGGCACAAGTAGCCTACATGGGAAATCAGTCTACATCAAGCTTAACCTGTATTTACCATCTTGCAAGTGTTTGCTTTCTATTTTTTCCTAGGAATAGCCCTTTGGAGACATCAGAGAGCCACTAAAGGGTGAGACTGAACGACTGCTTCATGTGCCTGTTTTGACAAGAGAAGCGCCGATCCTAGTGCATGTATTAACAGCTCCTCATCCCCCCTCACCTCCAGCCACAACTTCTCAAGGGTTTGGAAAAGTATCTCACAGCCCAGTCCACAGACTTGCTGGTGCTGTCTGGTGCTTCCCCATCGCTGCCCAGCTTCTGGGTTTGTTTCCAGTGTCCTGAGGAGGGAGCAGCCTCTGAAAGTCATGGAATCATGGAATGGTTTGGGTTGGAATGAACCTCAAAGTCCCTCCAGCTCCACCCTCTGCCATGGGCAGGGACACCTCGCACTGGATTCAGTTGCTCCAAGCCCCATCCAGCCTGGCCTTGAACGCCTCCAGGGATGGGGCAGCCACCCCTGCTCTGGGCAGCCTGGGCCAGGGCCTCCCCACCCTCACAGGAAAACATTTCTCCCTAAGATCTCATCTCATCTCAATTCCCCCTCTTTCAGCTGAAAACTGTTCCTCTCATCCTGTCCCTGCATTTCCTGATCAAGAGCCCCTCCCCAGCTTGCCTTCGGGCCCCTATCAGTACTGGAAGGTCCCGGCACCCCCAGCCCTGGCTGCCTGAGCACTCGGCTGCAGCTTCGCCAGCACAGCCTCCAGCCCACCAGGAGCAGAGAAGTCATTAACAGGCTCGGTTATAATCAGCTCCTTCTCTCTCTGCATGCACACAGGGCTGCACCAAAGGGCTGAATAAAGACCAGACACTGGAACATGGTAGAATCATCCCCATTAAAAGGTGATCGTTTCACAATCCCCACTGCCTGGACTGCTAAGGCTGGAAACGTAATGGGGCAAGATGCAATCCCTGCAGCAGGCGGTGCCTCGCTAAACCCTTTTAACACCTTTCTCATCAGCACCTCTCCTCGCCCCAAGCCCCTTGCTCATTACCAGCGCTAAGGACACTTTGAGGAGCCTCAGGAGCAGTGATTACTTCAAATCCCAGAGAACACAAGCACCATCCTCCCTTTCAACAGTTCATTGAGGAGGATGAGTAATAAACAACTTCAGCTGAAACTGGGTTACTTGGAGTTATTTTCGTGCTATGGGAAAGCAGTGCTGGGGCTGTACTCTCTCCACTTGACCTCTTTACACGCATACATCAAACAAGAATGGACGCCTTGTTTTCACGGGCAAGGAGAGCTGTAAGGTGATTTTCTCCCAGTGGCACCACAGGATTCCTGTCTCACAATGTCTGACACTGGCCCATCAGAACTAGCACTTGGCCAGGGCTGTGACTACCAGGAAGGCTCAAGCCCAGCCCACGGGGCTACCTTTGTCTCTGTCTGAGGCTGCAGGGCTCCTGCAAGTGGTGCTGCCCTGGAAGCACTGGTACTACCCTCCCGCTCTGCCCGTTGAGTGTTGGCTCCTGATCCTTCCCTATCTCACCTCCCTAGTCTAAACTACAGCATTTTTTTGCAACAAGAATAGCTCACAATCTTCAAAAAGGCCAAGCGTCTGCTATGAACGGCTTTAGTGAGGGGAGGTGGCACAGTTACTGCCAGAAGCCGCCAAGGATGCTCCAGGGCTGGGCACAGCTCTATCTGAATGCCCCTGGCAAGAAGAGGAATATCCACCAGCTCCAGTCCCTCCACACCCCTGAGCTCCGGCAGCATCTCTGACTCCGCTCTGTCCCCTCAGGCACCCATGGAAGTGGGGAGGGGCGGGGGGGGGTAGATGGAGAAGATTTAGGAACCAGGTTCAAGCCTTGTTCAACAAGGCAGCTGTGCTGTTTGCCATCAGCTCATCAGCAGCATCTGCCACCTCTGGCACTTGGGAAAGGACATGGAGAGGGAGTGATCTCCCACCGGCTGAGAGCAGGGAGATCGCACCAGAAGCCCTGCTGGATCCCTTGGGCACAGAACAGGCACATTAGAAGAGTCTCTGTGACAACTTCACCTCCCTGGCCTTGGATGAATGTAAGCTTTTAAGCTGCAGTCAACAACTCACCCCTCAGTCACGGTACAGTGACCTTGCTGAAATAGCCCAGGCCAGCTTCCTGGGTCAGAAAATAAACTCTTTGGGGCAGGAACCAACTTTCTGTTCACTGTACATAAAGAGGCTGGCACTGTTTATTTTAAGCCATTAGCCTTAACGAAAAGGGAAACAAATGGCTGTGCAGCAGCTTTTTGCAAGTCTGCTTCTGCTCAGTATGAGAACAAGCTAAATGTTCCCCATATCCCAATTCCTAGGAATGTAGAGATTCCCCTTTTAATTCCTGGAGAAACCCAGCACCCTCATCACTGTGATCTCCAGCAATGGATACAGTTTGTGAAACGAATCCATGACCTGGGAGAGAGACTGCACTGTGTCATTGCACGAGCGAAGCCAACTATCCCAAACTGCCCTGTGCTCACCCCATCAACTGTGGGGAACCACAGTGGCCGGGACACTCATTGCCCCCAGCATGAACTGAAAACCACCAGACCAAGCAGCTCTGGTGGATCCGGCAGCAACAGCAGCTCCTCTGCTCCGCCTGCACCGGCACACACTGTCCCTGCTCTCCAAGCCACAAGTGAGCCCTACTTGAGATGGATGTAAGGGCAGTGTCACCCGAGCACAGCATGGGTGCACGGAGGAGAGCGTGCCCCGAGCTGTGAAAGCAAGAGAACAGGGAAGGGCTGCTGGAACACAGACGGGCTGCATCTGCCTTGAGCAACTTCTCACATACAAAGACTTGTTCTTAGTTTCAGGGTAATTTCCTCTCTCCATTTAAGAACACGCTAAGAGGTTTGCAATCAGCTGTTTGTTATTTTGAAGATAGATGCACTACTTTCTCTTTCATCGAGTTTACACAGGAATGGGTTTTTATTCTCATTTTCTTCCCTGCAATCAATAGAGATGCTTTCTCCTATTACTCCAAAGCAAGCCTCTTGCTTAGCAAACCTGGATGTACAGGTCTAAATTCTCTTTGGTTTTACCCAGCAGTCCTGCCCTTTGCAAAGCCAACATCCCAGACTTGAGTCATGCTGCCCTGTGCCCCTTGGGGTGCCATCAGATCAGCCTCAAGAAGGAGAAGAAAACACTTTAAAACATGGTGATGGTTTTTGAAAATGGTTTGCTATAATGTGTTGCCACCCTGAGAGCTGGCAAGAAACCACTGAGTTGCCCCGGCGACGTTCCTCTGGTGCAGGGCTAATCCTCAGCAAGCTGGGATGTAGAACAATCATCCATATGGAGAGTGACCAAAGGGAACCATGACAGACAGCACAGCAGTCTGGCAGTTAGCCCTCTGGGAAATTTGCCAAATACTGTTTTCTCTGCTATTTAAAGGCATTTCTATCAGGAATAGAGCCGTATGCATCCCAGCCCAGTGCTGCACAGAGGCAGCTCAGAACTGGCCAAGGTGGCCCTCAGATCTCACACAATCTCGGAGGGATGAGGAAGGTCTACCATTTTTCATAGATGGATGCTTGGGACACAAAAATGACTCCCTTTCTGAATGGGAGGAGACAACACGAACCCCTGGACTGCCAGTTGATTTGGAAGTGTTTTGTTTCTGAAGCATTTTCCTGTTTCAGGGCCAAGTGTGTTAACCTGAGGACCAAGCCCTCACGTCTTTACATTGTCTGAGCCACTCTAACCACGCAGTGAAGCCCTGCCTACTCCTGTCAAGTTAAAAAAAAATCTCTCTGTGCTGGGGCAGATGCACACTTTGTTTACCAAATCTTTGTTACTGGGGAAGAAAGAGGAAGGAGGAGTCCTCTCAACACAAGCTGTGAGCTTGGCTGACAGCAGGGGAGCTGCACAGCTGACAGGGCAGTGAGCCCCAGCCTCCCAGGGCCCCCAGTACTTGGATGTCAGAGCAAGGCGACAGAAATAAGAGACAAATGGCAGGTTTGGTTACAAACACAAGGCTGGCCATCCTGCAAGAGGGGAAGTCCATATCAGAGCTGAAGAATCTGCAGGGTTGCCTATATATAACCTTGACATCTTGAGAGAATCCATAAATCAAAAGAGCTGACAGAAAGAAGTCAGGAAAATATTCGCCTCTTTTCTGTTAACATGACCAGTGTCTCCCTGGAGAATGGGTTGGAATTAAGCTTGAAAAAGACCCAAATCTGTTAAACATCTTACCAAAGCTACACTTTCTGCTCTTCTGGAACTATGTGGAGCCCGCAGCTTCTGTTTACAAAAGGCAGAGGAATCAATGTCAAAACTTGCTTTTTAAAACCCTGTTCCCTCTCTGATCTCTTAGAAGCCAGCACGTGTCTACAAAACTTAACGATCCCTGAATGCCAAATAAGCTTAGTACTGTATCAGTCAAAGAATATGATAACCCCTGCATGTCCAGCTCTTCTCCCTACCCTCCAGGTGACCTGTTCATGCTGCTCTTCAGCCGCTGCTCCTCCTGCCCTGGGAAAGCTGCTGATTACTCACCACCAGGAAGGCAGTGGAGACAGAAGAAAAGGTTTCTTTTTTCACTGAGGAAGCTTTCTCATCTGTTGTAAAACATCTCCAGAGGTGACTTAAGGTTTCAGAGATGCATTTTATGGACTATAAAACTTGAAAGCACACTGAAATATCACCTTTCAATACTGCTCCTTGACTCTAAGAAGGAAAGGTCTGGCAGGAAAGTCACCAAAGACTTAGGACAGAAATCATCACGTACTACTCCTCTGCATTCAGTATTTATAAAGGAGCATGATTTACTGTCTTTTCCCCAAAATAAAGACTCATTTTGCTACGTGGCCTCATCCAGGGGCCAAGCAAAGGCCTGTTGCTGCCCGATCCTAACACAACCAAACATCCCAACCCTCTGCCATACCCCAAGGCTTAAAAACCAAGAGAAGGCAGTGTGCGCTCACAGCCCAGAAGGCCAACTGTATCCTGGGCTGCATCAAAAGAAGCATGGCCAGCAGGGTGAGGGAGGGGATTCTTCCCCTCTGTTCCTCTCTTGTGAGACCTCACCTGGAGTATTGTGTCCAGTTCTGGAATTCTCAACATAAGAAAGAGATGGAGCTGTTGGAAGGGGTCCAGAGGATGGCTATAAGGATGATCAGAGGGCTGGAGCACCACCCGTATGAGGACAGGCTGAGAGAGTTGAGGCTGTTCAGCCTGGAGAAGAGAAGGCTCCAAGGAGACCTTTTAGCGACCTTCCAGTACCTGAAGGGGCTACAAGAAAGCTGAGGAGGGACTGTTCACAAAGGCTTGGAGTGATACAACTGGGAGCAATGGGTATAAACTGGAGAGGGTCAGATTTAGACTAGACATAAGAAAGAATTTCTTCACCATGAGAGTAGTGAGGCCCTGGCACAGGTTGCCCAGGGAAGCTGTGGCTGCCCCATCCCTGGAGGGGTTCAAGGCCAGGTCAGACGGGCTTTGGGTAACCTGATCTAGTGGGACATGTCCCTGCCCACAGCAGGAACTGTATGATCTTTGAGGTCCCTTCCAATCCAAACTATTCTACGATTTCATGACTCTAGGGTTCTATAAATACCACTTAAATTATTGGTAAGACACAATCAGGACAAAGAACCCCACCACGGCATATGTGTTGTGACCAGCCCAGGCTGGCCTCTCTCCCACAGACACGTGCCCACCCATCCAGAGCCCACCCCGCTACCAGAGGAGGAGCTCTGCTGCGGGACCTGATTATGGGACACGGTGTATCTCAACTGACAGCGAGTGCCAAGACACCACTTACTAAAAATCAACACTAACTTGCTAAATTAAACAAGCGTCTGTTATTTACTCTGGCTGCACAAGCCAAGCCGTTTGGCTTTATGCAGAACTGGTGTAGAGCAGAGAAGTATCTGTAAATTATTTACTTGGGAAAAATGTGCCAAACTTATTATCTGTTAATATTATCTGACTGCCCTATTACAGCAACAGGATGCTGTTGTCTGCTGTGGCACAGCCCCAGATCTTCCCTGAACCAGCACTGGCAAGTTCACTCCCGGCAGGCATGATGAACGAGGGAAAATGCGACTCCAAAGCTGCACAGGATAATGCCAGAACTGATCCAGGAGCAGTGCTCCAACAAGGGCAGGTGAGCACCCACCAGTCTGGGACCTCTGCTCAACCGCAGGGTGATGGAAGGCCCATGAGAGGAAGGTCACAGCGAGACAAGCCAAAGGTGGAAGCTTCCAGCCCCATCGCTGGCCACTAGAGAGATGTGGTACCTCCCTCCTGCAGGACACCAGGGCCTGTAACACCGATTGCCAACAGAGTGTTGGCCCACCAAATAAATTATGATAGCACTGCAGAAGAATGATGATGGGTCTTGGTTCATCACTCCAGAAAATCAGTCAGACGTGTGACTTACAGGCACGTTATGTTACTGTACAGTGAGGCTTCCACAATGGAGACCGCCAAGGAATCATGACTCTTAAGGACAGTTAGAAACCAGACATTGCTATCACACAGCTCCAGGAAAGAGCTGGGCTAGGTCCTTCTACATCCCAATTGCCAAGGAAAGCTGGTTCAAAGACCTTGCTGTTGAGAGGGAACATCTGGACTCATACCTGTCTCTGGAGAGCCTGGCACTAGAGGTAGACATGAAAGAGATGTTGCTTTCTCAAGGGTTGGGGAGAAGGATGATGGACACCAAGGTCAGAGCATGGCTCTGCTGGAGAGGCAGTTGTGCTGTTTTGCAGGTATTGAGAGAAGTCACCCTCTGAAAGGGATGTAAGAAAGGAAAAGCATCCTTTAATTCTGGAGTTGTGGGTCTGAGATCCCAGGAGGGCTGAAGGGAACTTGAAGCACTCTTGAGAGTCAAGAGGAGAAGTGGGAACCAACAACTCCAGGGTCTCAATAGACCACTAAGACAACTGGGCATTGAAAAGGATTGTGTTTTGGCAAACTGGTTTGGCTACTTTTTGAGGGCAATCTGCGATGTGGAATAACAAACATAGGACAAAGGCATCAATTCACCCTCGAAGTTTCTCCTTTACCAGTTTAAGAGACCTCAGAAACCCACCATTCTTTGGCCTCAGCACTCTTGCCTCAGTCCCTTTAGCTCTGCAGGTGCCCTAAAGCAAGGCTGCTTAACATCTTTCATGAGGACAAAATAAGATTAAGAGGCTGCAGATGCCTCTAGCACTTACAAGTTATCAATTTAACTTCTCCTGAAAAAATTTGCCTCTGCAGCACTTGATTCCTAGTCTGCTTTGGTAGAGAAAGCCAAGGCTTGGAGGTGGGAGTGATCTCTCCTCTCCCTGCATGCACTACCTTCAACACCCTTCTCCTCTCCCTGCATGCATTACCTTCAGCCGCCCGCTTGAAGAAGACTTTGCAGCTACCACAAGTGAGGGCTCCATAGTGGCACCCAGATGCTTCATCTCCACAGATAAGGCAAGTCTTCTGAGGTGGAAAGTAATAGTCAATGGGCAAGATGTGTTCATGGCCAGGGTCCAACCTGCAGCACAAAACAGAAAGAGAACAAGGGGAAGTCAGCAAACAAGGTTAGGATAAGCCGTTGGGGAGCACAAAAGGATGGCACCTCTGGGAATGTTCATGGGAAAATCCAGAATTTTGTTGATGGGACGAAGCACTGATCCGAAAGGCAGCAAGCAATGATCACACCAAAGATTGCTCTGACTATATAGAAGACCATGCTGGGGTGCCCCTGTGACACTGCCCCTGGGGACAGAGTGTGGCACTGTGACACAGTAGAGACATGGTATAAAGAAAGAGAAGACAACTAGGACTGGCTGTTGCAGTGTCCATGTAATTTTGGGTTCAATAAGGGTGAAGGGGATGGAGAACAAGTCTTACGAGGAGCAGCTGAGGGAACTGGGGTTGTTTAGCCTAGAGAAGAGGAAGCTGAGGGGAGACCTTATTGCTCTCTACAACTACCTGAAAGGAGGTTGTGGAGAGGAGGGAGTTGGCCTCTTCTCCTAAGTGACAGGGGACAGGACAAGAGGGAATGGCCTCAAGCTCTGCCAGGGGAGGTTCAGGCTGGACATCAGAAAGAAATTTTTCACAGAAAGGGTCATCAGGCACTGGAACAGGCTGCTCATGGAGGTGGTTGAGTCACCATCCTTGGAGATGTTTAAAAACAGGTAGATGAGGTGATCAGGGACCTCGTGGCAGATAGGAATAGTTGGACTCGATGATCCAAGAGGTCTTTTCCAACCTCGTTATTCTATGATTCTTTTCTGCTTGTTTTTGTGTCTTGCTTGATTTCTACCCAGTCCCTCAACATTCAGCAAGGACCAGACTGGACCCTCTCTGGGGACGCCCCACTCAGCCACATGAGTACTAAACCAGCCAGAAGCCTCAGAAACATAAAGCAGTTGCTGGAATGTGTCCCAGCAGACTCCTGTTCATCCCCAACCTGTAACTATGGGCACTGGCACTGTGTCTCCCTGTAACACAGCCACATTTGGATAGTGCCACTGAGGTCCCTGTCCTGGGATGGCCTCGCATGCAGAGCACGGCACTGCCAACCACCGAAGGGTAGAAACAAACCCCAGAGCCAAAGATAGAAGTTGCAGGCTCTGCCATGTAATAATAATACGATTAAACACTGGCGGTGGGTCAGTGTGGACTGTGGAGCCTCACGTTTTCCCCTTGCCCGCTCAGTATCAGAAAGACCCATTTTGGGTTTTCAGCCAGGGTGGCCGGAGACATGGATGGAGATGATCCCAGCTGTTCACAAGGGCAGAGACCAGACTCCCACAAGGACCCAAGACCATCCCTGCCTTTGCTGCTTTTCCTAACCCCAGTTTGGACATAACCTCTTTCATGTTCTGCAGGGAAGTGCAAGGAGCCTCCTGCAGCCCCAGAGCAGCCCAGGCAGGTCCAAGCACAGCAAGAGAGCATGTGGCGGAGCTGGGAAGCTCAGAGCTCCTCACTCCACCCCTCCTACCGCTCCATGATCAGCACAGCCCATGGCTCACATGGTGCCACAAACATGGGCCCAGGTCAGAGCTTAAACTCCCTACCACACAACAGCTTCCAGAACGATCTTCTTTACCAAGCACTGTGGGAAGGACGACGATGTACTTGTGTTGGGCAGCTCCTGGTTATCAGCTTTCCCTCAGATACCCTAATTCTGGTCAAAAGAGCTATTCCTTTAGTCCAGATTATCCATTCCCTTTTGTTCCACTTCCCAAAGCATGTAAAGGAGAGAGGTTTTAAATGAGAAAAACCGTTTCCCCTTGAACAGATATGGAGCCAATATCTGACTGGTTTAAACCACACCACGGGCTGGAAAAGACTCTGGTGCAGCCAGGACCTGAGGGACCGCTGCTGTTGGTACCTGGACTGCTAGCTTGGATACTGGATCTCAGATTAACTGCCCCCCAAGCGCTGGGACGGGTCACCCTTCACACAGCTCAGGGCTCCCTGCCACAGTACCACTGCCTCTCCCCCACCCCTGGAGAGGAAAGCATGAAATGAGAGCTCATGTATGTTTTTCCCATCCTGTGCTTTCCCAATTCTTTGCACAATGCAATTCAGACAGGAAAGGAAAAGAGCACAAGTGCCTCTTAGAAGAGCAGCTGCTGCTATGACAGAAGCAGGACCTCAGAAGACCCTGGACTATTTCTGAGGCTTAATTATTTAAATCTGCAAAGCAGGTGAACAATTACAGCTTGAGTGGCTTTTGAAAAAGTTGGTTTTCCATGTGAGCAGAGTTGTGCAAGTACAAATGTACCTCCGCGCATGTGTGGGTGTAGAGCACCGACGCCTGCACATCGCGTTGCACTGGGTGCTGAGCAGAGCATCTCAGAGGCGCTCAGTCTCTCGGGCAGCCTCACCCCAGCCGCCCACTCATGGGTGGGCATTGCAGTGAGCTGGCAGACACTCAAGGTTAATCCTGGCTGCGAGGCAGGACGAGCCCTGCAGCACCAACGCTCCCTCCTGCACCTTCACCCCCAGCAGCCACTGCCCACAGAGCTGACACAGTTGCCCAGGAACACCCTTGATTTTACAAAAACACCAATTGCTTTTCCTTTTTTACATTTAGAGGGAAAACTGTTAAGAAAACCATAACTTGAATGTGGGTAACTTGGAGTGAGCTGTGAAATGATACCTTTAATGATCTATTTTCCAGTTCCCAAGACATCTTTTACTTCCCAAACTCCACAGGCAATAATGCTGCAATGAGCCCGGAGGTGGCTTACGAAGGCTGCAGGGGCACGGGGACCAGCAGCTTTCTAAGTGGACCCTGGGCATGCCCTGCACAGGGATGCCAAGACCGGCAGCGCGCAGCTCCATGTCCCCGTGCCAGGGTCCAGAGCGGTGCCTCAGATGGAGGCTCAGCACAGGATGCCCAGGGCTCTCCTCCGAGCAGGAATTCTAGCTCTTTCGGTACCAGTTGACTGTGCCCACCTCCCAGAGCCCCAGGAACAGCGAGGTCAACAATGAGCACTGGGCACCTTGCAGAGGGCGCCGGGATTGGTGACTGTGGTTTGCACGATACACAGCAAGTGTCTCCCAGCCTCCGAAAGCCAAAGCAGGGCGATAGCGCGGCACGGGCAGACACAACTGGTGCCACGGTGACGTTGGGCAGAGATTCCAGCCCTGGTGCACAGCTTGAAGGCCAAGGTCAGGGCCGCTCGCAACAGAGCACGGCGGCTTTCAGGGGAGAGGAAAAACAACCTCAGTTTCTCTCCGACAGCTAGAAGAAGAATTCTGCTGCTGCTTCAGAAGGGTTCTTCAAGGGAGTAACAGTCTGTTGAGCTCCTGCCACATGCAAATCTTCCCGTAGAGCAGGCTGCAGTTTTGCAATGAGAGGGCTTGTTTATCAATAGGTAATTTCGCCAAACAGTCCAGCTTTCACAACACCCCCACAGAACCAAAGGTAGTCTGCATAAAAGAAAAGCCAACCTCTTCTCATAACCCACAAAGGAGGTTTCCGTCTCAGCAACAGACAACACACAATACCCAAGGTGAGCCAAGGCACAACTGCCCACCCCCCTGAGCTTCCGACTCCTAATTCAGCTCATGAAATGCCTGCCTGCTGCTTTATCTGCACCGCTCCTCCAGTCCCTGCCTACATGCTCACATAAGATCAATCCGTTAAACAATTTGCCATGCCAACACAACACGATTCATATTGCTTATACTCCGTTTTCCATCAGCCTGACATAACCAAATAAACACGATTTCCACCTCCTTCACCCTTACATTGGATGGCATTTTCCATGTTAGAACCACTCTGGCCACTGCAGAACCATCCACTTGGCTGGAGGGCAGCGCTGCTTGCACCGCGGCTGCACCCAACACTGGCTCAGCCCCACGGCACCAGCCTTAGCTGCGCAGGGTCAGTGTTTGCACCAGCTGGCTTGAAACCCACACTGGGATGCAGTGCCCAGAATGATATCTGCGACAGCACAACGTGATTGCAAACACAGGGACTCGGCTGGAATGACCTCCAGAGAATCCCTCACTGGGATTTGTAGGTGAGACTTTATAGGAGACTTCCAGTGCTGAAAAGGGGCTCCAGGAAGGCTGGGGAGGGGCTCTCAATCAGGGAATGCAGGGATAGGATGAGGGGAATGCTTTTCAGCAGAAAGAGAGGAGATTGAGATCTTAAGGGGAAATGTTTTGCTGTGAGGGTGGGGAGACCCTGGCCGAGGTTGCCCAGAGCAGCAGCGGCTGCCCCATCCCTGGAAGGGTTCAAGGCCAGGCTGGATCCAGTGGGAGGTGCCCCTGCCCTTGGCAGCAGGTGGGACTGGATGGACTTTGAGGTCCCTTCCAAGGCAAATCATTCTGTGATGCGATGATTTGCCTCTCACCCACGACAGCTGCCAGGCACAACAGCTCATCCCAGCTGGAAATCTGGGGAGCAGAGCTACTTTGGTCACATACCCTGCCTTTTGCACAAAGCAGCTGCTGGGTTTGCACCTTTACCACGCTTCAGCCAAACATGCACCTGGCCACAACACTCCAGGAGATGCTGAGCCACAGGCTGAGTGAGCGCTTGCACACAAGCCTGGCTGCCACAGACTCCTGCCCAGTCATTTCAAGCACTGTCATCACTGAGACACTGTGATGGCATCAGCAGTAAATGTTGCCTTTAAAGGGCATCCTTGGTGCATGACATTTGCAGATACAATGCTGAAACCAACAACTGGCTTCCCATCAGTGAGGCTGGGTGGCTTATGGCTGGGCAAAGCTCTAAGGCTGGCATCGAGGGGTAAGACCCACTGCTGGCTGAGAGCACGATGGTTTCTTCAGGCACAGAGCCCTTTGCTCATTCCCCTTTCCCCAGTGATGACTTCAGCCAAAGCTGAACTGGATCCGCAGCCGCTGAGCCAGCTGAGGGCCTGCACGGAAACTTGAAAGCATCCCATCTCTTGAAAAGTTTGGAGCAGTTTAATCTATAAACACGTAGCCTTGTACACAGAATTTATTTCCTTTTTTCTAAATAGCCTTGAATATGTTTCTAAACTGCCCATGCCTTGTTTTCAGACACTCTGCTGCAGAGGCAAGATAGCATCTCAGTGAGCAGAGCCTGGCAGCGCGAACAGGGACCGTCGGCATAAACACACACAGGAACCTGATCTTCACTGGCTTTCAACAAACACCAGCATATTACAACGGATTTTCCAAACACCCTTGGCAGTGAGGGTGGGCAGTAGGAGCACACCTTCAGGAGAAGGTCCAGCAGCTCCCAGGAACCACGGATGGGCACAAGTAACTTCAGCAAGCACAGCTGCACAAATCCAGTCCCAAAACTCTGAAACTTAATTCCTCTTTTTTTCTTTTCAAATGCTCTATTTACTTATTTTGACAGTTGATCTTTCACACACCGTCCCAGCTGCATCTAGAGCTCCTCCTCTACCAGCTCTGGCCCAGGAAAGCCCACGGCTTTTTCTCTTTTTGCTTTCCTTTACTGCTCCAGCCTGAAGCTACCCCCAAACCCGGCTGCAGAATATCCCGACCCCCAGTGACGGTCGCAATGAGCCACCCCGAGCCCCTGCACCCACACTGATGGGATGGGCAGCAGAGTCTGCACCATTACCCAACCTCTGAAGAGCCTTCCAAGTGCAACACCCATCCCCACCTCGCACCTTCCAGCTATCCTTGAGAACTGATACAGCACTGAGACTGAAACCTCTGCCTCAAAACCTGATCTCCAGCCAGTTTGCTCCAGGAGCAGATTAAATACATCAGCTGAGGGAAGATGAAACACTAGATTTTCCCAGGCAGAGAAGGCATCCACAGAAAGGGACGGCATAACCATACTGCAGGGTTACTTAAGACGCAACCCCCTGGTTATGAAGCCTGGACGGGACAAAAAGCAAATCAGAGGTACTGCTGAGGGTCTTCAGCCCTGAGGCCATTGGCACTGCACTCCGCATCACCTTGCTGACTGCAGAGTCACCTGAAGCCTGCAAGGACAAGACCTTGGTGTCCCTGTGCACAGAGAGCCCTGCTTATTACCCAGGGAAACATTCTGTCCTGGCTAATACTTTTTAAGTTAGTTTAAGCCACACCAAACACATCTCCTCTGCTGACAAGAAGAAAATGTGACTATAAAGAAAATCCCGAATAATGAGATCCTCTCCTGAGGCAGCTCCACAAACTACTTGGTCTCGTGTCTCCAGCTGCAGACGGCTGCCGGAGGGAGAGCTGACAACATGCACAGTGCAGGGCAGGGACTGCTGTCAACACCATGTGCAGACACCACACTCAACTCTGCACTCAGAGGAGGAGAGAGCCCCTCTCCAACCCACAGGCATCTCCTCCACACCCTGGCAGCGGGACAAGCACCCTAAGCTTCCTTCACAGCCTTGGCTTTCTCATACACCCATTTTCAACCCCACATAGGTCTCGGTTTTGGATGGCAGACTTTGAACTCAACTGCCTGAATAAACTGGATTTTCTCTACTTTTTGAAGCTGATTTAGCAGAACAGTAAATTCCTGGTGCTGAGGTGCTCCTTCTGTCAGGAGCCTGACCGCTGCCCGGACTCCGGTAAACCCACGAGCCACACACCATCCCATTCCACTGACCTCCCACGAGTGTCACTGACTGGCAAACACAAGCTCCCACCTTCTTCCATGATGAGAAAGTGGGAATACAGCTCCACACCTCACCCCACTTGCAACATGTGCTGAACAGAATTCTTCTTCCTTACAGATGATGAACTGCCCCAGCACCTCTGCAGCCGTAGGTGACATCAGCCCCTGTTCTGTGGAAACCCACCCAGTAAGCCTGTTCCCCACTCACCCTGCAGAAGAACTGAGGTTGCAGAGCGGAGCACTGCTTGCCACACTGGGACCTCAGACCTCCAGGCTGACTTCCATGTGGGAGGGCTCCCAAATGGATGGCTGAGGATTCACTTCCAGACTGGGATATTTAAAACACAGACTATTATCCTCACTCCCTTTGGCAGGGAAATTATTGCTAAGGAAACCAGTACTGCAAATCTGCATTTTTATTTCCCTGCAGGAGGAAGCGTGAGTCGGAAATGGGCAGAAGACAGACAGCAGAGGAATCCAGCACAGACAAAGCGGGAGACCACGAACACCCCTACTGGCAGAGGCACCCGAGCGGGCAGGCTCATCACACGAGCATCACCTGTCAGCATGGGCAAGGCAAAGGGTGGCATCACTGCCATTTGAAGGGCTACTGCTCCTGCTTCTCCTGCCTCCCTGCTGCCGGGCTGGCCAGCGCCAGCCTCCTCTTCCTATCAGTAAGGCCCCAGCGCCCTGGGGAGTGATACAGCAGACATGAAGAACAACATCCAGCCCAGGGAGCAGCCCCTGCTTCCCACTCGCAGCTCGCAGCATCCCCTCTCGCAGGAGCAGGGATCCACCACAGTGACAAGCGCATTGCCAGCCACGCTGGTTTCTCCACTGCATCCCATTGCCAGCACAGCTGCTGAGAGCCTGTGCCAGCGGTTCTGGGCTGGCCAGGACGGGAACAGCCGCTGGTGTCAACTTACTGGCAGAATTGTTTGGCTTTTAGGCATGTTTATACCAAGACCAAACCTTTGCAGAGACAGAGCTTCAGGGACATAGAAATGCTTTTCCTTATTATGTCTGGATAGGGGTATAAGCTGATTCTGCAATATTTCTCTTCAGCTTTGCTGGCAAACCCCTGGTTTTCCAGAGGAGACTCCACAATGCATGCAATGGCATCATCTCCCCCTGCCCTCAAAGCAGATCATGCCCAGAGTCGACTCACAAAGAGTAAGCACACCAATTATTATGAAGGTTTCACGTATTTATGGTTGTCTTGGCACTCTTATCCCAACCTCAGCAACCAAGGCAACAGAGAGGCAAATTCCTTAGCATCCCACAGCAAACAGCATTCAGCCAGGTCCTACTCTTTGCCCTTCCTTCCTGGCAGCTGCCCGGTGGCCACACTGCCCACTGCCCACAGCTGCCAGTGCAGCAGGACCAGGCACCTCTGCTCAGCTGTGCCGGTACCGGGGCATCAGGGCATCAAACAGTGCCTTGGTGCCAGTCCATTCTTGTAGGGGCAGAACACAGACAGAATTGCTGTTTAGGGGTCTGAGAGCACTTCTCGGGAACTATAGCAAGCAGAACCCTGTGATCGGCTGGTCGCCAGGGATCTGCATACATGGGGGGCACCCCTATAGCTCCAGCCGGACACCGGCATTTGCAGGTGCCAGCCCTGTCCTGCCAGAGCCTGGGAGCTTTCGCAACCATTTACGTGTCCAGCACCCATTTGCTCCACCACTGCTTCGGTCTTCCAGGCAAGCGAGGAATGACAGCAGCCAGAAATCATTTCCTTTAAGCCCGTCTGCAAACCAAAACACAGATGCCACAGCTAATTTTAGGCGTGCCAGCCTCTCAATTCTCTTAGTGAGCAGCAAGACAAGCATCTTGGGACAAAGTCGACGAAGTAGCCAAGCACCCACCCTGACCCCCACTCTTGGGAAGCTGGAGGGTGCGAGGGTGCAGAGCCCAGTGCTCTCCTTCGGCCGCAAAGGCACGGCTCTGCCTGCTGGCCAGGAGCAAGCTCATCACCGCTGATCCCAGGGGACGACCGCAGGACACACAAGTGCCCTCTGTTAACTGTGAACAGGCACCCAGAGGGACCAGCCCCTGCCCTGTGGAGCTCAGGCTGCCACCACATCCCAGGGGCACTCAGGCAACCGTCCCAGCTCCGGCCGTAATTCCAAGGTTCAAGCAGCAATGCAGCAGAACAGAGGGTGAGCAGGACAAAGGGTGAACGTCTCTCCCAAGCCCCTCAGCTCCACCATGGCGGGACGGATGCTCCATCCCACAGGCTCTTGGCACTGCCCTGCTCGGTTCCCTGCTCAAACCACCCCCACAAATGGCCAGGAACCAAGGACCAGCACTTGGCACAGGCTCTGCTGTAAACAAGAAAGGGAAAAAAGATCCCCATGCTGCTAATATTTTTCTAACCATCTAAAGATGTTCCTGGGGACTTAGGAGCAGACTGAGAAATAATGGATTTCTTTGCAAGTGGAAGGTCGTATTGAGAGGGAAAGACTGCCTGACCACAGGGGACACAAACCCAAAGCAAATAACTGAAAGCCAGAAAACTAACCCTGTATGAACAGGCTGGGATGACTGGGATGACCTTACACGTTCTGAAGTGACACACAGGGATACAGTCCGGAGCCAGATGAGCTAGGACATGGTCCCTGCAGGATGCAAAGCTCCAGGCTTTGGACTCAAGCTGGACACGTGCCACCCAGACCTGCCCTGCTGAACAGAGACGGCATTTCCAGACAGGATGGGGGTGACCTGGAGGGTCAGTTTCTCAGCTTTGTGCCTGAGCAGAGGCAAGAAGAGGTGCTGGGGTTATGGCAGCCCCCACAACATCCCCATGCAGAGGCTGCAGAGCCCCAGGCACCTCTGACGGGCACCGCTTCCCATGGACAGCATGGTGCAAAGCACCCAGTTCTCCACATCTCCCTCACATATGGGATAAGGGATGGAGATGTCATCAGACGAGAATACACACCTAAAACCCACGCATTGTGTCCACAGGCAGAAGAAGATCCATGCCCACAGATGTGGAGACACATGATCCAAGGAAACAAAGCAGATCATCCAAGCAAGATTTGGACACAGTACTTCACTTTCACAGAATAATTTAGGTTGGAAAAGACCTTTAAGATCACCGAGTCCAACCGTAAAACCCAACACTGCCAACTCCACCGCTAAACCATGTCCTTGAGTGCCACAACTTTTCTAGTTAATGCACTTAATTGCCGCTCAGCGTTTAACCTGCTCCACACGCAAGTTACTCTCCTCCTTCTCTCTCTTTTACAAGAGGACAGAGGAGCTGCCCAACAGCCCATCCAAACCGTCCGCAGGCACGCCAGGAATCGCACAGGCGCTGCTACCGCCCACCCTGGACACGGGACCAGGGGGAGGCAGGAGCCTTCACTAGGAAACCATTGATACAAAAATCCCATGTCTGGACTCTGTTCTCAGCACAGGGGCCAAGGTCAAAGCATTTTTCCGGCCATTTCTAACCAGCAAAGAAGCAAAGGCAGATAAAATATGTAACAGCAGCCAAACTGCAGCAGGACTGGTAAGAAAGCACGAGTAAAAGAAGTAATGGATCATCCTGTGAAAGACAGCGGGAAGCGGCCTTCTCAGGCCTTCCCTGACCTGGGAGAACACAGGGGAGTGGAAGCAGAGCCCAGGCTTTTCCCATCTTGTCTGGAGAACAGAACATATCCTCGTTGCTTTATAAAATATATTTTAGGAGACTTGCAGCCTTCCCCCCCCAGCACTTCTGGGGATTTCTCCTGACAGTAACCATGTCAGGAACACCTGGCAGGATGCTGGTCTGGCAGCATGGATGAAGATGCGGTGTAATGCAGGATTTACCCCTCAAAGCTTTTCCCAAAGCCGCTGGCCGCAGTCAGGCCCAGTTTCTAGTCCCAGCAGGAACACATCAGTGCAGAGGAGGAGGGTGGGAGGGTACCCACCAGCCTGCACCCATCCAGCACTCAGCCAGATTGCCAGCACATCCGACCCCGACTCTGTCGAGAGCTTAGCCCTGCACTCAGCAGTCGGTGCTGGCACCTCAGAGCAGGTGGCCAGCAGCCAGGGTTGTCTCCCCAAGCACCACCTGTCAAAGACCTGGCTGCAGGCATCACACTAGTTATGGAACATCACAACTCTGCCCGTTCACCGCATGCAAGCAGGGCGTGGGGCCTGATGCAGCTCTCCATGCTCGGCACAGCACGGCCAGGCGTGCATCGAGTCAGTCCAGCTCTCCATGGTGCCGGGCAGGAGAGCGTGCCTGGCTGCTCTCCCTGCGGGCTCAGACGACGGGTCCCTGTCGCGCTCCTCACTCCCACAGCAGGGGATGCCCCGTGCCAATACTGCTGGTGTCCCAACATCGGCCATTCTACGCAGACTTTCTAAGCCTTATTGAAGAGGGATCTTTTGCTCCCAGAACTGTTTTGGAAGCGGCAGCCGCCTTGCCTGCACTCTCAGGGAGCTCAGTGTGGTCCATAGCTCCGCAGCCCCTCAGCAGCCCCACACCCTGGGCCCTCCAGCAAAACCACAGCTCACTTGGGATCTGTGGTTTATTTATTACAGGGGGCTCCACCGACTGCTGGTCCACAGGGACATGACCAGCAGACCTGCAGAGAACTCAGGCTGTCATTCTCCCCGCGCCGATACCCGAGATGCCTGGAGCTGGGTGGCATCTAACTGCCAGTGCAGGGCATGGGTGCCTGCTGCCCAGGGAAAGGGCATCGGCTATAAATACTCATAGAGCTGGGCTGTATTTTTAAGATGACCTCTACTACTGAAAAATCACTTAACCTGTCATCTGTGACCCAACAGATCATGCCTGCCACTTCTGTAGATGTGCCAGCATTTGACTTTGTTCTCAGTGTTTAAAAAGGCTTCCCTAGATGGGGCAAGGAGTCCCAAACCACAGAGAAGCACGGGCAACCCTGCTTCTCCCAGCTTCTGCTCGCACTGAACAGAAAAAAGCAGAGGGAAGAGAGCAGCCGGCGCTGAGCCTGCCCTCCCTGCCCATGCCATCTCCCTCACCACCCTGACAGCCGGGGAGCACACCCGATCTCCTGAGGTGAGACACAGCACTCCCACAACCCAGCTCCTGCCAACACTGTCCCAGAGCTGGATGGGGTCAGAAATCCCTGAGGACAGCACTCGGCTCTGCTAAAGCAAACGAGAGTATCGACCGCGTAAAGTCCAGGGCATGAGGACGCTCCTGCAGGACTCTCCCAGATCAAGCACAGAATGGAACTCAGACCCACTTTGACTGTTGCCTGGATGCTGAAGGGATTGCAGCTTGGAAGAGCTTTGGAAGAACAGTGCCATCAAAGCACAAAGTCCTGTCACCAGAGATGCCTTTATGACTGCAAGAGGACACTGTCAACTTCACTTAAAAATATGAGAAGAATTGGGGTTAAAGTCGTTATTTTTAAAGCAGAACAAAATGCAAATACATGTTCCAACAACTGCCAAGGCAGTACCAGGCACCTTGCCCACGGGAGTCGAGCACAGCATCACAGCATCATTCAGGTTGAGAAAGACCTTTAACAGCATCAAGACTAATCCTTAACCCAGCGCTGCCAATTCCACTGCAGCTCAGCACCTGAGCAATGCGGGGCTCCGGGGCTCTCCCAGGGCAGCTCCTCCTTCACTCTGTCCCACATCCAGTGCTGGCAGAAGGACTGAGCTGCAGTTTGACACGTACGAGCAGCACGGCCAGCACAGGTAGATGAGTGAAGAAGGCAGGGGCAGCAGCAGATATAACAATAGGAAGATGGATGAAGAACCTCCATCCCAAGTCTCTGCCACAACAACTGGATCACTTCCTTTTGATCTTAACAAGCTTCCTCACACCACGATTACTAAAAGATAAAGCTGGTTGTGACCCACACAATGTGCAGCAACTATGGACAGCAGGGCCACCACAGGAAAACAAACAGCACCCGGCTGCTCCGTGGCATTCCGCCTCAGACGCCCGGTCAGGGCTGGACGAGGTCACCCCAGCTCAACAGCCAGGAATGCTCATTCACATAGATGCAGCCACCAAACTACCCTACCCCCATGCTAGCTAACTCCTTTCATTCCCTACAACGGAGATATTCCTTTCTCCAAGCAAAATTTATGTTTCTGCTGCCCAGCACAAATATACAGTGCACAAAACAACTGTTTTTATAGTCAGTAGCTTTTTCCACCAATTGGCATTAAGAGTCATTTCCTAACCCTGGATCCCAAAAAGCTTTCCAGAGGGAAGCTCTTCACTCTGGAACTGCAGCTGGTGGAACCGAGGCCACTGGACACCCAAGCTGGGCTCCTGCCACCCTGCTCACTCTGAGACCTGTGAGTGATGGGGAAACTGGCAGTGGGCTGTTCTCACCCAAGGGATGTACTCAGAATCGACCACTGGCTTCTCCATCTCCAGAATAAATCACTGTTTTTATCACCAATGTTTAACTGTTGGTCACACAACCCCTGCAGGGATTTTTGGGATCTATCAGAGACACTCAGAGAAACAAATGTTTTTTTATTGGAAGGAGTGGAAAGTCTCCCACAGAATAGTCTTCCTTCAGCAAATGCTCATTTGATAAATTTAAACTGTCCCACAGATCATAAAACAATAAGACCTTTTTCTTTTCTGTTTATTTTTGCAACTTCAGCCTACAATCACAAGGGAAAGTACCCATTCCAAACTGAGCAGCGGGCTGCAGCAGCCCAGGCGCAGCTGCTGGTGGGCACGTGGAGGGCAGGCTGGGATGAGAATGATTGCCAGTGTAGAAACAGCAAATCAGAAAAATCGTACCAAATCCACGATTGATGGAGTAAGATTGGGGCTCAGGGCTAAGGCAGAACCGCAACGCAAAGAACTGAGCTGCTTCTCTCAAGTTATTTTTAACTCTGTGAAATGAAACTGCTTTCACCGTACCAAAACGAAATGTTCCCACAGGACCAAAACAATTTCCAATACTTTAGGAAATGATGGAATTTCTTCCTGCAGGAAATGGCAATGCTCCCAGTTTTCCTCGCAGTTCAGGAGCTGACTGTGAGAACTGTCCCGTCCCATCCCGCAAAGCTTCAACTCCAATCAGCTCCAGCTTTCACTGTGCTTTGCACTTGCACTGACATCAGAAATCTGCTCTGCAGGTTTATCTTCCATGAGCTCGCAGCCCGAAGGTGCCACCTGGCACCGACACAGAGCGAGCCGTTGTCTCCTGCCTGCAGCCAGGCACGGCCTTGGAGGGTTCTCGGCACGGAGGCGAGGGGAGTTGTGCATCCTCCAGAGGGGCAGCGGATGGCATTGGACAGTCGCCGGCTCGCTACAGTGTTTCTGCTGTAATTCCTGCCAGACAGTCCCACACCTTCCATAACCTGAAACCAGGGGATGGAGGCAGAGATTTCCAGGAATCGCTGGCTGTGCTGCAGGGACTCGCTGGCAACCGCAGCAGCACGTTCTCAACACGAGTGCCCATGAGCTCGATGGAGGATCCAGGGCTCCTTGGCACAGCCCCTGCAGACACTGCTATGCCACAATGCCCTCAGGAGCTTTTGGGAGCATGGGGACAGATCAGCACCGAGTGCAGTCGTGCTGCCAGGCACCATCAGCAGCAACACTGTCCTCTGATCTGACATGCAGTGGCAGCCCCGTGGGAGGCACATGGCACTGGAGATGGTCTTGCGCTGGGGGCTGATGCCCATCCCTGCTATGGGAACAAGGAAACAATTCCCCCCTTCCCTAGATATGAGGGAACAGCTCGGGCTTTAGTATCACCCATGGGGGATCAGTCTCTAATGTACAAACCACCCACCCATGCCTGACCCGGACTGCGCCAGGGCAGAACTGGGGTTTGGAGAGAGGCTCCTCCTGGAGGGAAGACACGATTCCGCCAGCACAGAGCAGGACCTTACCAAAGTGGAAAGAACCAGGACCAACACACTTCACCCTCTCCTGGTTCTTCTGGAGAGGCAGTGCCAGAGGCCAAGGCATAACGCTGCTCCGGCCAGCCCAGCTGCCGGGAACCCACAGAAAGGCGCTGCACAGCTCCCAGAGGGAATGCAGGGATGATGCTTCCTGAGGGTAATGCTGGGTGAAGCTACATGGGACAGGACCTCAATCCTGGCGTGAGAAGCTGGCAGGGAGCATAGGTCTGAAGCAGAGCATCCTTCAGTGAGGGAATTTGACTACAGAGCATTCTTGCTCCCACAACTCTCCCTCCCAGCTGTGGATGCCCTGGGAGCTCACGCTCACTCCACAGCCACCAGCACTCACCCTGCTGCAGCAGAACCCAGCACTGTTACACATGCAGGAGAGAATTAAAAGCCATGGCAGTGGACAGGCAACACACTGTGTATGTAATGCAGACCATGCTAGGGTGAAACATAAACCTGGCAGCAATTAACCCACACAGCTTTCGCCAGACCACTGAGGAACAGTCTGCTTTCCTCACCATGCTTTAAAATTGCCTCTGAACGGAGTGGGGAATGGTTACTGCCAGCCCGCCGCTCCCCTGCAGCCGCCAGGGAACCGTACAAGCAACAGAGCTCAAAGACAAGATAATGATACCGAAAAGCGGTCTGTGCCAGCTCCAACTTCACTGCCCCCCGCAGAATCCTGCCAGTGGAGAGCAGGCACTCTCCGAGATGCTGCACCGGGGCCATAGCACACCAAACAGAGCTGTGGGGAAGAGGGGGACACAGCATTTCCCACAGGGATAAGGGAGGCATCATTTATCTGTAGGGCAAGCTGGATCCACAGGCTGCCCTGTCCAGCCCTCAACTCTTGCCTGCAGCCACCGCCAAAGCCCAAAACTTGTCTTCCTTAACACGGCATTCTCTGTCCATGAGGGATTCTACTGCACGAGCTTCGCCACAGACTGAGCCTTCCACTACCCAAAACCTGCAGCGCTCGCCAACAGGATTTGGACAGTGAAACTTCTCCACCTCAATTCACCCCTGCTCACACCACCCTGGTTTGAAAAGGGATCCCTTCACTCTCCCGAGAAAGACACGCAGGGGTGGTACAACTCCTTCTACCCGTATGACACATCTGGACCCATTCTGACCTTTCCTTACTTTTACCCCCTTTTTGCCAAGCCTGTAAATTCTTCATAACCTCCATATCAGTTATGGTGTGCGTGGCAGGAAAGATGTGAGCATTTTAACACAACCAAACAAGCACAGGAAAGAGGAAAGCTCACTGCTCTGTTTCAATCAGTGCTCCCACCACACAGAGCACCCCAGGGTGAGCTTGTGAGTGTGAGACTCCAGCAGCACAAGCCCCAGCTGTGGCCGGACCTGCCGCTGGGGCCAGGGCCACGGCCACCTCTGAGCCAGCACAAACCATTCTGCACTCCCTCTCACTCCCCCATTCGCCAGCCGCAGCAAACCCTGTGCACAGCAACGCGCTTTGCCATGGTGAGCGGTGCCAGTGCCGTACACCCAGCATCTCTCTACACCTATCCACAGAGACAGTTATCTCATTTTTTGAGGGTTGATCCTCCAGAATAATCACTTCTGATCAAATCCTTCTCATCAAATACATAAACCTTTCCTCCTTGGTTGTGTTCCCAAACACTCTTCTATCTCCACCGTAAAACACATCCTCTACCTGTACGTAGAGCAGAAGCACATGCAGCACCTCCCTGCCTGTACATCCAGCAGTTCCAGCTCGCTCCGCACAGTTCACTCCTGCCCGTTCAGCTCACGCCAAGCAAGGCGCAGGGAGAATTCTACCTCGATCTCAAGACTGGTCCGTGCTTCAAGAGCAGCATCCCTACTCCTGCACACCTACGGCAGCCGGGAGAAGGGGGATAATTGACACGTAACAAAATGAGATAAACACACAAGAGACAGGAGAAGAATTTTGGGTGCTTAGTGCAGCATTTGTGGCACAATCTTGCCTAGAAGCAACAAGTGACAGTATTTTGATAAAAGGGAAGTCTCCGACAGCAGAGAGGTGAATCTAGTCGGGGGCAATCAGGATGGAACCAGGCGGGCAGCCTCTGCCGGGTGTGGGGTGCTGGCGGGAGGCAGGTGCGAGGGGCTGAAAGGTGTGGGATGGCAGTGCCAGCGAGGCGCAGGAGGGGAGGGTACAGGATGCTGGTGCCGGCAGGGAGCGGGGAGCGGGCTGCAGGACGCCAATCCCGGCTGTGGGACATCGAATGCAGGCTGCAGGAGTCCCAGCAGGGTGCAGGGTGCTGGTGGGACACGGAGTGCGTGGAGTGGGGTGCAGGGTGCTGGCGAGGAGCCTGCAGAATGCCAGTGGGGAGTGGGACGCAGAAACGGCAGCGCACGCAGAATGTGGAGCCTGCAAAGTGGGATGCAGGATGCCGGTGGGTAGGATGCTGGGGAGGGCAGGGAGCGGGGTGCAGGGAGGGTGCAGGGAGCGGGGTGCAAGACGCGGGTGGCAGCGGGATGTGCAGAGCGGGCAGCGGGGCGCAGGACGCCGGCGGGATGCAGGGAGCGGGGTGCAGGGTGCGGGGTGCAGGGTGCGGGACTCACTGCAGGTCTCCGTAGGGTCCCATCTCGCTCTTGACGCCGGCGGCGGGCGGCGCCCAGGCGGGGGGCTCGCTGGGGGGCGCGGGGCAGCGCCCGCACGGCCCGTCCTGCGGGAACCCGGCGGCCCAGGGCGGCGCGGGGCCGGGGCTGTCGGCCCCGAAGCGGCACGGGGCGCCCCATCCCGGCGGCCACGGCCCCGCGCCCTCCAGCTTGACGCGGGCGGGCGGCTCGGCGGCGAAGAGGCAGTCGCGGCGCGGCGGGTCGGGCGGGTCGGGCGCCTCCAGCCCCATGGAGGCGGACACGGCGCGGCAGAGCTGCCGGGCGCTATCCCCCAGCGCCTCCTCGGGCGGCTCGCCCGGCGCCTCGCCCGGGAACGGCGGCCCCGCGGGCTCGGGCGGCGGCGCCTGGAACGCCTCGCAGACGCTCTGGAAGAGGCTGTGGAACGCCCCGCGGAGCCCGCCCTCGGCCGCCCGCGGGAAGGGGCGCCCCGCGCCCAGCTGCACCTCCATCCCGGCTACGGCGCCGCGACCATCGCGCCCGGGGGCTCGGCTCGTGCGGCGCGGCTCGGCTCGGCTCGGCTCGGCTCGGCTCGGCTCGGCTCGGCGCGGCTCGGCTCGGCTCGGCGCGGCTCGGCTCGGCTCGGAGCGGCTCGGCTCGGCTCGGCTCGGAGCGGCTCGGCTCGGAGCGGCTCGGAGCGGCTCGGCGCGGCTCGGCTCGGAGCGGCTCGGCTCGGCTCGGCGCGGCTCGGCTCCCCGCGCGGACTCAGCCCGCAGCCGCAGCGCCGCCCGCGCCGAAATTTCTGCGTGGGGCGGGGCGGGGCGGGACCTCGGGGCGCCCCCGCCCGCCCGAGACACGGGGACCAGGGCGGCGCGGGGACCTCTCAGCCCATCCAGCCCCGCCGCGGGCTGGGACAGCGACACCTCCCGCTGGATCCGGGGCTCCAGGCCTCATCCAACGTGGCTGGAACTCCTCCAGGGATGGGGCAGCCACCACTGCTCTGGGCAACCTGGGCCAGGGCCTCCCACCCTCACAGGAATATATTTCGCACTAAGACCTCATCGCAATCTCCCCTCTTGCAGCTCAAAAGCGTTCCCTTTGTCCCATCCCTGCACTCCTTGATCAAGAGCCCCTCCCCAGCTTTCCCCTTTCAGCGCTGGAAGGTCGCTATAAGGTCTCTCCGCATCCTTCTCCAGGTTGAACCACCCCAGCTCTCCCAGCCTGTCCTCTTACAGGAGGTGCTCCGGCCCTTTCGTCATCCCTGTGGCCTCCTCTGGACCTGCTCCAACAGATCCGTGTCCTTCCCGTGGTCCTGTAACAACAGTCCTAAAGCCTCTGGCGGGTGCCATTCCCAGGCTGTCTGGTAATGGAATCATACTGGTTTGAGAGTAAGTTAAAACACGCCCATTAATTCCAGCCCCTTTGGAGATAAAGGGTAAAAAGGAGCAATTTGTTGCAAACAGAGAAGTGGAGCCGGTCAGGAAAATGCATAATCGGGTCCAGCCTTTAAAAAGCATTTTTACAAACCACAGAAGATAAATAAAAAGCTTAGCATAGACAAGCAAACTTTGGCTGCGTCCTCTTTGGTGTCCAACAAGTCCTGCCTCCGGTCGGCAAAGCAGCTGGGGAGGATGAGGAGGGGACGCGTCGCTGCCCGCCTGTGGCCCTCGGCGCCAGCCGGTACCGGAGGGGCCAACGGGACACACCGGTGGGATAGGACCATACCCAGCGCCTCCTGGCCCTTGGGAAGGAAAGGCATTCAGGGAGAAACCTTGTGAGCTTTCAGAATGGATGAAATGCTAAGCTGCATAACTATCACCTGAGGTAAGAGTAAAGGGAGATACTGTAAAATACGTACAAAGTGCCTATTTAAATGCCTGTAGGTCTCAGCAATCCCACCTGCACTACAGGACACAGGCCCAGCTGAGGGTCTAGGACAACTCTGCACTAACTCTCTGTGGGGACAACTCTACGTGGAAGCCCCAAGCCCTAACCCTCCCTGGTAGGGCTGTCCCCACAGGGAGTCGGCGTGACGAGTCGCCCCTTTCCACTGGCTGATGTTCTCTGGGGGCTCCCTCGCTGCATTTGGGGAGAAGCCCCAGCCCAGGGGCTCAGGCGCAGCCCAGCCCTGCGGCAGCAAAGAGAGCTGCAGCTCCAGGTATGAGGAAAGGGAACACGATGGAAGAGGCTCAGCGAGGTGTTTCAGAGAGATGCAAAGGAGGATGTTTGTGTGTCCGAGTGTTAACCACATTACAAACTGTTGTTCGTGTACCCACATGGGGAGGTGCCTTCCGTGGGGCAGGCTTGTGAAAGCAGCATCTCCAGCAGAAATAAAACTATGCACATCGCTTTTCAAAAAGGTAGCATAGAGCCTTAGCTGGATTTTCTTTAAGTTTGGTGCAAAGAATCTTTTTTTTTTCCTTGGAGACACAGGAGTGCAGGAACTCCCTTCCTACCACCTCCACACAGCAATGGCCTCACGTTGCTGTGGAGCTGCTCTGCACTTCAGGAGCAACGGCAAAATCCTAGAGGCACAAACACAGGATTCACAACTGAATCTTTTACTGGTATCCTCTGTAAATGTTGCAAATCCCCACCCAGGCCAGGAAAAATTAGCTGCTGCCACAAGTCCATGCAGGTACCTGCCCTGTGCATGACAATTCCAGTGTCTTTGCTCTTTCAGCCTTTAAGAGTTGTGAATTATCTGGAGGAAAACATATGGACTCTGTAAAACATCAAGGGTAGGGTCCTCATGATTAGCAGCAATGAATGCATTGCTGGGGATTGGAGGTGTAGCACAACATCTCTCTGAAACAGATGGGCTTGTGTTTTAGACAAAACACAGAGTATAGGCACATGGATCCTCTCAAGAACTTCAACCGGCCCCGCAGTTCCCACCACGGAGGAAACATCCTCGGTTTATACACACTGAGAACACCAGCACGGGGAGGACCCAGGTAAGAACTGGGTTTTTCATGTTCCAGCAGCCTCTTCTGCCCGGGGCTCAGTGCGCTTGGCCCTTTGTGTGTGTCCTCCGGCTCGCTGGCTCTGGGGTTA
This sequence comes from Clamator glandarius, assembly GCA_033459285.1. Lineage (NCBI taxonomy): Eukaryota > Metazoa > Chordata > Aves > Cuculiformes > Cuculidae > Clamator > Clamator glandarius. Next base: position 518,114 of record JAUNZM010000180.1, on the reverse strand, counting down.
GAGATTGTCCCATGCTCTCCAGGCCTCTCCTCTCTTTGCGGCATCGCTGAGGCACCGGTTTCCCCACAGTCTGGAGTTTGCGGCCAGAGTCTGGAGGATTCTCGCTGATGGCCACGAAGGCAGATTGCAGAATGGACAGCATTACAGAGCCCGTGCTTCAGCCTGACCGAGTTTCTGTGTGGTCAGCATGCATCATTTTAGAAGCAATTTTTTGATTAGATCTACTCTCAAATTTGAAACAGCTGGTCATTTTTCTTTCCTTTCTTTTCCTCTCCTTTCCTTTACTCTCCTCTTTTCTCCTTTCCTTTTCTGTCCTCTCCTGTCCTGTCTTCCTGAAAAGTAATCTTGTGAGCATTTCATTTTCATTTGCACGTTTCTTTTTAAAGTTAATAAACGTTAATGGATTTTCTGGGAGAGCATCTGTATGGCTGCACGTGCTGTTTTTTAAACGCTCCACGGATTTTAGTCTTTATATTTGGATGACAAATAAAAACCTGTTCTGGTAATGAACAGTATTTTACTTGCAGTTACGCTCTTACAAATATTAAACTATAATTTTCCTTAGTGTTTTGAAGTTATTTTGCTAGTTTAATTAAAGCTGAGTTAAACCCTTGCCATAAAATCACTTTCTACAGTTTAGAAATCAACCACGATCTCAGTTTACATCTGGAATTCTGAGCGCTGTATTTGAACACAGTAAAAGAGGTGAACAAAACGAGCAAAACCTCTGCAAACGCAAGTTAAGCTGTAGTTCTAATTATCAAATTAGTGAAAAATGAGGAGCCAAATGAGCTTCTATGTGTTTCGGGACAGTACCTGTCTTGTCAGTGAGCTGCAGCTGCTGAAATCGGGAAGGAGACAGGGACCCTGTGCAGCTGATGCAACACATCGCACATGGATAGCGCTATTTATCAAATAGAATACATTTTTATATTTAAATAGTAAAGTTCTTACACACTCAGAATTTAATAGCATTTTCTTTAACTGTAAAAATGATGTGAAAATTCTGCCTGTATGTTTTGACAGATTTTATATGTAACACACAAATAAAAATAATCACTATATTAAAGAAATAATTCACTCACTGTTTTACAACCTAGTAAATGCCAAAAAAAAATGCTGAAGAAGGTAGAGCCGAAGGGTTTCAGTTTGTTTCTCCTCTCTAAATAGAGAATTAAACACCAGGCATTGATTAACCCTCTACCAGCCCAGCCTGCCGGGCTAAGCACGAGCGGTTCCACTCACCGGGGTGGTGGGTGTGGGATAGGGAACCAAGCCCCAAGCCGGGGTCGCTCAGCTGCAAAGGCATGAAGGTTTGTGTGTTCGGGTGTCTGGGACAAGGAGCATTAGCGCAGCGCACTGCGTACACTTGCACGAATTGCACATGTTACAGACAGTTATTAAAGGAACCCATTTATAAAATGGGTATATTTCGCTGTTTTTAAAATTAAAATAATTGAGTTGCGTGTATTTATTACCCCAAGTACAACAATCTTAGGAGCGGCTTCTCTGTAAAAATACTGAAAGGGAACATGTTCTTCTTGCCCTGAAGCCAGGAGCATTGGAAAGACAGCCAAGGAAATGGAAGCGCACAATTACTTAATCTATTTAATGGTAAAGCCCAATACGGTTATCCTGCAGCTGGTCTGTCAGAGTTGCCCCAGAGACAGCCCTGGCATTTCCGTGGCCGCAAGGCAGCGTACCTGGCACTGTGCTGAAACGGAGCAGAATTTTGCATTTCCCAATTCTTATCACTGATGTCCGAGTCACAGCAAGTTTACCCAAAGTGAATACATGGAAATTTGACATAAAAACCTCCATGACTCTGAACCCAGCTCTATGTTAGGTATAGATAAAGATATGCTGTTCTGAAAGCTCCTGCTTTGTTAATTACACAACCCCGATTACCAATAAATCTGTCTACTGTTTCCTTCTAATGACCCTCACACAGGATCTAATTATTTGTATTTTAGTTTATGACACACACTGTTAAAATAGATACTTACCCCTTGGATACGATGAAAAGCCACGTGAGGAATTTTAATTAACATTGGACCTAGTGATCTCCTGTCCTTCCTGCCTGAGCATCTGTAACTTCTCAGCCATTTTTGTCACTTGTCCCTTTGTTTCCCGAGGATGCTGCTCCCCTTGCCAGCCACCGCTTTCTTTCGTGGTGCCCCCTGGATTTCCAGCAGCAGGTGGCTCTTGTTCGTAACCTGTTGGTGAAAGGAGCAGGAGCAGATCCTGTGGGAGCAAAGTGTAGATCTAGAAAATGTAATTTTTTTATGTGTAGCATCAGTTCCCAACGGGTCTTTCCTGGCCAGACAGAGGAGGCACTGTGGGGACAGGCTGGCTGCCAGCCACGCTGTCCCTTCACTTCACTGAGACAGGGCAGAATTTGCCTCTGGCACTTCAGTCAGAACCCCTTCAGCTTCCTTCGCTGCTGGTGCATTAAGGCACAGATGGAAGGGATTAAACATGTATTTAATTCCGAGCTTTTAGGCATGTTTTGTCCAAATGCCCCATGCACTTCCCAGTGTCCCAGTTGTTCCCTGTTCTGTGCGCAGTCAGCCTTGGGCACTACGGAGCCCCTGGGTGGAGGCAGGGGAGCAGCTGGAACATTCTGAAACTCAGATTTGCTGTTTTCTCCCCTCCTGCTGAAACCGCTTAGCGCTCCCGATTTCTTCCACCCCCTCTCCATGGAAGGGCCTCCTTCCCTGCTCCTCCTCCTCCCCTCAGCACTCTGCCTCCAGGAAAAGAACTAAGTGAACAACTTCTCTCCTTCCATTTCTACGTTTTCACACAGTGCTTCAGACCTCAAGAGGACCACTGAAATTGAAAAAAAAAGGTTGTGTTAAAACCAGAAACATGACAGTATTCGTGCTAACACTGCATCCCCATCCTTCAGAGTCTCAGCCATATCCACAGCGTAGTGACTGACTTCAGTTGAAAGTGCCATAAGAACAAAATGCAAGTTGTTAGCCAGAAAAACTTGTTCCTGACAGTGAGACCAACTCCCTCACTGTGCTGGTGACACTGCTCTGGCTGATACACAAACATCTCCTGCATCCCTCCAGAGCTGTTTCTACAGTACCAATATCGAGGGGGACTTCGGACATTGTTTCAATAACAGCTACAGGCTCAGAAAGTTAAAAGCTTCACTCTTCCAACCCTTTTTAGTATTTGCCACTTAGAATCCTTACCAAAAACTCAGTTCCTGAAGCTATGCTTTGCGTTCCACTGCCTACAGCGACGGGGCTGGGCTCTGACCGCAGTGTCCCTTGGCCGTACCGCGCGGTTGCTGTTGAGGAGCAGGCAGGAGGGAGGAGAGGGAATTGCCATCAGCAGGGAGGGCAGGCAGGCAGATTTGCACCCCCAGGAGACAAAAGCCCATCAGATCCAATTCCATGTTATGCCTGTGTGGTGTGACCGTGAAAATGCCTCCACAGAGACTTCGCTTTCTTTACCTGGAACACGCGCCTTCTCTTTAAAGTCCAAGGAGGAAATTATTGCAGGATGCTTTCCCTGACAAGTGGCTGAATTATGTCAGGAGTTTTAAATTGGATGGAACTGCTCTCTGGAGACATTATACAGTTGCTTATTCCCTGAAAGATAGGATAAGATGGGAGAAAGAGAGGAACACTGGGTTTCTTGCAGGAGCCTGGTTCCTGCTTGCTGTCTGTGGCAGTGGCAATGGATCACCAGGAGATCTGAGAGACCTGGTGAGGTGCAGTTTGCAACTGAGATGCAAGCTTTGTGGGTTTCAAATAAGTTCTCCTTCCACGTTGCTTTAGCTGGCTGAGCGAATTGTCTTAAAGGTGGAATTAAACACAGATGAGGAGCTGCCAGAAACACCAGCCTAGGAATGACAGTGTGTGGCAGGAGCTGGGACTGGGCGCCTCTGTTCAAAGGGCCATTCCAGTATGCACTCATATCATTGTATCCAGAGCTAACTCCACGCTGCAGTTGCTTCAGTAATAAAATCCTTTGTCATACCTTTCTAATGGCATTAACCAAAAATCTTTATCTTCTTAGTCTTTCCCTGATTTATGACATCCACCATTCCAGTATGGTTGGCAGCAGAGTCTCAGTACCCACGTGGGTGAGAGTTGTAGTCCGAGCATCCTGCGCTGCGGATCTCTCTCCCAGGAGCCAACCACGTAGCCATTCAGCATGACCCCGTGTGTTAGAGCCTGGCTCAAATTGTTCCATGCTCTGTCAATACAATAGGGCGGCAGCTATAAATACTCCTCAAGCTGTGCTAAGGGACAACAAACAGTAAATGCAGGGTGGTTCATCAGTCTTGCACACAGCTAGCATGAGAAATCAGAGAGTTTCTTCTGCCACTCTGACCACAGACAGAAGATTTTATTGCACACAATTTTCAGTTTCTTTCTAGTCTGAAGTCACACATCTCAGCAAACTGATTATGCTTGTCCACAGCACACAGAAATGCTTTCAGAACTTCTGCTTTTAAACTAACTGCAAGACATTTGTTCAGCCCTTGTCTGTAACATTTCCATTTCAGCCTCAGCACTGAAAGCATCATTCTTTTTGAATATCCTAGATTTTATCATCAAGATTTCAGGAACTGAAAATTACACTCAATGGTCATCTCATTTCAAACCACTTAAGCCCTGGTACAGCAAATAGTACGTGCTGTTAACTTAGGCAAAAGAATTTTTATGGTCAAGTCTATGAGGTCTCTGTGCTTAAAATTCAGTGTGTGTCCTCCATGCTTTGTGGGACTAGGGCCTTGCAGACTGAGGGGAAACTTCTTACCTTCTGTCAGAGGATTTTGCTGTAGTTTGGCAATTTGCCATAGCAGAAAATAATGCAGAGAAGGTGAGATGGGCATTCGCTGTGTGTCCTTCTGTGTGGAAGCTCTGTCCTGGTCTTCCTTGTGTATTCACTTGCCGCACTCGGGATTCATCCCCCAAGCCAACACCTTCCCAAAGGAGCTGACAGTGCTGCTGGAATGAGGAGAGCTCTTTGGCTGAGAATTACTGTGCACTGGTTCAAGACTGCAACTGTTTTAAAACACGGTTCTACAGGGGAAACCTGGTTCAGAACAGGGCTGAAGAACTAATTCACACTCGTTCTTCCCTGATCCTATCCTAGCAGTTCAAAAGACAAGATTCAACCCTCTTCAGCCTCTGCTCTGTGTGATTTGCCAAACCTGAGCATGGGCAGCAGGCTGGGTGTGGGTTTGAAGGGAGGGCAGAGGGTCCAGCTGAAGGCAATGGAGAAATTAGGAACAGAGGCACCACAGCCCGGTGCCAGCTTCCCCCTTGCCCCCCCATGGGGGCTCCAGGTGGGCTTGTTCCCTTGGCCACAGGCAGTGCTTTGCCTTTCATTGGAGCAGCTGAAGCTCCTGGAAAAATATTATTTAAGGGGGGGGGGGGAGGGGGGGATGAAGCAGCAATTCTAATGAATATGGTCATTTCACTAACATTTACAGCTTATTAATACTCTGAACCACTGAGTTGCCAGGAGGAATTTCAAATTGGCCTCAGCCCATCAGCGCTGAGATCTCATCCCCAGGAGGAACAGGATGGGGATTCCCACATTCTTTCATACAACCACCTTTGCTGTCCCCTGCATGCTCCCCTTCTTCTCCTGGGGGCAGGTGGGGAACTGGGATGGCTTTGCTGTGGAAGCAGCTCCCTGGGGCAGCCAGCTGGGCTGGAGCATGCACTGTATGACCAGCCCAGCACAGGGGCCCTGAAAGCAGGAGGGGAGTGGGGAAGGGAGTGGGGAGATCACGTTCTGCATTATTGATGGGGCACATTGCCTGCCTTCATCCCCGGCAGAACAAGATCTGAGCAGGGGCAGAGGGAGGTGCTGGAGAGCCCCGACCCAGCAAAACACTGTAACGCATCTGCACCTTCCAGCACGTAAACAGTCCCACTGACATCTAGGAAATACTCATGCACTTAACGTTGAGCATTCACCAAAGTGCTTTGTTGGATCAGTACCAAGATGATTGTTTACAAACCCCTGTCAAATACATCAGATGTCAAAAAAACACCTTTCCTGATAAAATCAGAATACTGCATATGAGGGTTTAGAGCTGCAGCAAATCACATGTTTAAGATAGATAGGGGACATGCATTAAAAACTTTTTCTCTAGACACAAAATCAGCAGCTGTTCCTTTGTTTTGTTTCCTGAAAAAAAATTCAGCTCCAGGTGATCTTTAAAGCACCGACCCACAGCCATTGAGAGCTCAAATGTTATCACACTCCCATGGGGCTTGCCAGGAGCAGAATTAATCATTTTTGCCATTAATCTCCAGTAAAATAAGGCTGATAGCACACAGTTCAACAGGTTTGCTTCCACTCATTTGAGGCAAACTGCAAACCTAATCCATTAGCCGTCTGCGTACGGTGTTATCTTGATTGCACTCCTTTTGTGTGATCCCAGCTACGAGGCTCTTAACTTGCCCATGGTACAGTGGCAGACCTGTCCTATAAAAGTTGAAATAATAAAGTCCTTTCCAACCCCATCAGCCTGCATGGGAAAAATAAGAATTTTTCTTGTGGTACATTTAAAATAATGGCCAATCTTGAAAAAGAATCTGGAGCACAAGCGGCACCTCATGCCCTGCCTGGGGCAGAGGCAGCCTAATTGCCTGATGGCACTTCCCACCTTGGAATCACAGAGTCATTAAGGTTGGAAAAGACCTCTAAGCTTACCCAGTACAACCATCAGCCCAAACCCACCGTGCCAGCTGAACCCGGGTGCCACTGCCACATGGTGTTTGAACCCCTCCAGGGTTAGGGACTCTCCCACTGCCCTGGGCAGCCTCTGTCAGGGCTTAACCACTCTGTCAGTAAAGAAATTTTCCCTAATATCCAATCTAACCCTTCCCTGGTGCAGCTTGAAGCCATTTCCCCTCATCATATCACTTGTACCTGGGAGAAGAGACCAGCACCAAACTCACCACAACTTCCTTTCAGAGCAATGAGGTCTCCCCTCAGCCTCCTCTTCAGCGGCAACGAAGCCGTGTAATTTGGGGGAACGAAACACAAGTGGATGAGAGAGAGCTCTTCTTTGTACCTCTTCTGGGTGCTGTGAGGTTGGGTGCTGGGTGCTCAGGGGCTGGTAGAGCAGACAGTCCCAGGGACCTCACCTACTGATGGGAGCGAGGCAGCAGTCTGGAGCAAACCAGGTCTCCTTACTTCTACCACCCACAGCTTACCCAAAGTATTTGATTGACTCTGTTATTCTTAGACTGCCTAGTGCTACACAGAAGTAGACTATTTCTTAAAATGTGAAATGTTTTGCCCATTTGTGTCAATCCTGGGCTGCTAAACTTGCCTGGTCTTGTCAGACAGACTTGTGAGTTCCCATGGGTGGGCTAAGAGGCTTTAAAATTTGTCTTTGGAGATGGGTGCAGAACTCGCTTTCACGTTCATCAATTTTCATCTATTTTATCTCTGAAAGGTAAGAACACCTTGCATCTCTCATTGCTCCATGTGTTGCATCCTTCTGATTTGGGACCACAAGCTGCTTAGCGCTCCCCTGTAGCTCTCCTTGATGACCAGTGATCCCACTGCTTTTACCCAAGAAAGCCTAAACCTCATGTGCTCCTGGGGAAGGGATTGCCTGGCCCCTTGCCGCTGCCTTCAGCAGGTTTTGATTGGGCTGACAGCATGGATTAACGAGAGGATCCTGCTCCGGCCATCAGTTACCCTGCATGCCTTGCCCCAGCAACAGGGGGAACTGATTGAGCATCGCTGTCTCTCAGGAAGAAAGCGCTGAGGAGAAGATAGGTTTGATCAATTCCAGGCATGTGGCAGGATCGTCCAGCCGATCCCTGCCCAGGAGCAGCATCAGGCCAGCACCAGGTTAGTCAGCAGCCAGCAGCATCCTTGCACAGAAAGCAGCAGGCCTGCACAGTGGATTTCGAATGCCTTTGTTCGCATGCTTTGAAACTTGCTTTAAATACAGGTCTAACCTGGTGTCTTAGGTAATTTTTCTGGAATGGTTACAATCTCTTGAAATGTTATTCTTCTCTTTGCCCACATTCATCCTTGTCACCTCTGAAGAATCACTCACATCTTTTCCTTCTCTTACAAATTAGAGCCAGATTTTCAGAGTGGCCTGGTCATGCACCTCAACAAAATGACTGAAGCGCTTGGTCTATTTAATCTACAGCAACCACTGCAGCACTGAGAGCTTTAAGAAAACTCCTTCCTAATGAAACACACGTTTAAACCATTTATCATGTCGTACTGAACTGCATTTTGGGCAGAGTCTGAAGTTCCTCGGGAGGTGGGGAGGCAACACATGGGGCTGTGACTCCAAAGTTACTAGTTGGAATCTGGTCCAAGTCAGCAATGCTGACAGATCCATCTTCCCAGTGTACAGCTGGGAGAAGCCTGGGATAAGGCCATTTCCATTGCCAGAGGGGGATGACCATCTAAGGTGGGATATCAGAGTCTGGTGGAGATTCATTGGCTCTGCTGAAGCCTGTGGAGGCTTTGCTGCTGCCTTCAGCAGGCCAGCATTTCATCCAGGCTTAAATACATTGTTGTTTTGGGGTTGTTGCTGCTTGTTTGAACTCTCTGAGAATCTCAAGGAAACATCAGAATGTTTTCCTTTATCTGAAGTTTCTAATGTTCTGGTCTTCGTCCCATCTTAGCAGGCAAAGCCCTTCCTCAGCACATCTTGAAGGTTATTTTAAGTTCTAGTTTCCAACACTGCTGTTCAAAGATCCTGTAACGGAGCTACAGGATAACACAGAGGAAAGATGTGTCATGCATGGCTCAGCTGAGAGCGTGACTGAAGGGATTTGGTTGTGCTGATCGTTGTATGAGCTGCAGCAGGAAGGAAATTGCCCACTGGAAACCAATAAAATTCGCACACCTCTATCACATTGTTCCTGTACAAGGCAGTAAAACTGATGCGGTGTCCTAGAGGTGTAAGTCTTTGCAGAATTTACTGCATAAGGACATTTTCACCACTGGCTGCACACTGAGGAGTCCGTTCTGCCATCAGGTGAATACATTGTGTGACTGAAGTAGTAGTTTATCGCACCCTAGGCAGTACGGCACACTGCCCCTGCACTGGCACATTTTGCCTTTCCTGAAACCCTGAGTAGCAGCACGCACAGACTGGAACACTGGAAGCAAAATCCCACTGAGGACCCAGCTGGTCCTGCTCCTGGCTCTGGGCTGCTCCTGAGAGGAGAGGTGACAGTGGTCTCCGTCACAGAGCTCATCGACAGCACGGCTGGCAGCTGGCAAGGGACTACAAAGCTTCTGAATGCCATAATGATGGATTCAAGCTACACATAAGGAGAACTGATTTTTCTGCCTTTTTTCCCTTTAGGCCATTTATCCAACCTTCTTTCTGAAAAATCTTTGCCCAGGCAATTTGCGATCCAACCATCAGAAAGCCAGTGACCAAGCACACAAATACAAACCGCCCCGTTGTTTAACTTGTGTGTGCACACAGCACCAGGATAACTGCCACCGCTTCCACGGTGGCTTTTAGCCATTCTGCTTGAACTTTGACTCCTTTCTGCCATCTCCCCTGCTCCTGCCTTTTCCGAGTTCGTTGCCTCCCTCAAACTAGCACAGAGCTCTTCCTGCAGAGCGCTGCATGGGCAGTACGGAAAGTGCCCTTTGTCCCTTGTGGAGCAAGGCAAGGCTGAAGTGGACAATTTCTGTCTCTCCAACCCTTCTCCATACCTGGCTCCTTTGCTGCCCAACGCGCACCCTGCGGCATGAGTCTTCGGGCAGCTGCAAGGAGGCTGGAGCAGCCAAGCTGCTGCCGCTCAGTTCCACGCTGCAGCCCATGAAAATCCTGGAATAAGAGCCAAGGTGAATCCGACATGTCCTTGGCCTTGCCTCAGCCAGGTAAATGCAGGCCTGGCTGGTATGTACTGCTTGTATACGCTTTCCAAGGCACTGCCCTCACCCACTGGAATAGGGTGGAACCATACTTGTGTAATAAATTAAAAAGAAAACTAGAATAGCGCATTCCCAGGGGAGACAGTAGAGGTGGAAAGCATTTGGCAAGGGAAACCTCACTTAGCTGACCTGGAAAAGAAACCCATAATAGTAAAATGGCTGTAACACACAGGTGTGGAGAGTTGTCTCCCTCCCGCACTTTTGTTTTTTTGACGGCTATGAAGCACAATGATGGGAAAACCACCAGTGAGTCTGCCAGAGAGCTATTTATGCCCAGGACAGGTGTGCCTGGGCAGCAGCTGTGTCACCGTTTCTCACCCCACCCCACCTAATCTGAGGGGACACCCCACTGAGGGTGACACGAGAGCACGGTGCCCCACAGCTGGTCCAGCCCCAGCATCTTTGTGAGGAGTGTTACTATGGCAGTGGCTGTTGATGGGACAGACGGTCTAGTGGAGATGAGTCTGTGGAGGGGTATATGATCACCAGGAACAGAACAGTCACTGTCTCCACTGGGCAGGACCAAGCTGGTATCCCAGTGGGCACCACAGCTTCTGCTTGCAGACCTGACATTAAAAAGGGCATTTTCTGCTGATGTACAAAAGGGACCTGATGCCGTAACAATCCCATGCTGTAGGTAACAACCTTCTCTAAGCTTCTGCTGCTCTTAAGTCTTAATTTTTTAGATTTCCTGCGGCATGAGAAAGACCAGAACACTGCAGAGTAATGTGCTCCTCATGTATGGAGGGTCTGCCTCTTAAAGATTGCAACTGAAATCTTCTCGTGCTGCACTGCAGATAACCCAACCCACTGCAGAGGACAGAGAAAGGTTGAAGAAATCTAAGGGTAGCAAAGGTCAGGGAGTTCAGGGACAGGCACAGATAGATAGCTGTAAAAAGATATAATAGGTTTGTCCTGCCAACAGTAGCAAACTGTTGACTTAAAAGCACTCTATAGGCAGCATAGCATCTGCAGGGAATCAAAATAAAGACACCTTTTGATGCCAGAATCTGAAGTGACTGGGTCAGATGTAGCATTACATCTCACCCTCAACAGAGGTGGGAATAATGTAAAGAGAACTCTGAGAGGCTGGATGGGTTTATGTTCACCAAGTGTTCTTCTGCAGTACAAAAGGAACCCTGGTGAGACAGGGTTTCAGTGATTTGCCTCCTACTGCCCTTCGATTAGTATTGAAAAGTCTTGACTCACAGCACAAAAAATTGTTAGCAACATCATTTCAGGGCAGTAAATATTGGCTTTAGGAGGCAACAGAGACTTCAAACTTTTCACCATCCCAAGCAGTATTTCTAGAATACCGCTCGTGGGGGGAAAACTATGTTGTATTTATTTCTTAGGCTTTCTCTGTGCTGCTCCAATTCCAGCTGTAACAGCACATGTAGGATCACACACACACACACACTCGTGTGTGTATGCGCTGGGGTTCTCATAGTCCCATGAATGACAAAAATCTCAACAACAAAGGACTTGGATGCATGCATATGCGTTACAGGAGACGGCTGGATCAGACAAAGTGCTTGGTTTCCAGGTTTCTGTTCACCAGTAAATCTCCAGCTCTCTGCATAGATTATGCATAAGCCTGGGGACTCTTGGGTCTTGCTGCCCAGTTTAGCGATGCCTTAACTCCACAGCAGGACAAGGCTGGTGCCTGCAGTGCCCTCCTGCCAGAGTCCTTTTGCCCTGGCAAAGCAGGGTGGTTGTGGGACCAGCCAGCCCTGCCACATTTGAGACAGGTTCCTGCTCTGAGCCATGAGCAAACTGCAGTGCAAGGCACCACAGGGCACACTTGCCTTGTCATGCCCTGTGCAACAGACACAGCAAGCGCGGTACGATCAGTAGGACTGTACAACGAACACTTGCTCTGAGATATCATTGAGGAATAATTTACAAGGCTTTAAAATGTGGTGAAATCTTAGGAAAGGCTTCAGCAGTCAAAAGCAAACTTCTCAAATTCAAGGCCTCAGCGTGAGGTTTGCATCTAAGCAGCAGCAGTCTTGTCCCATGCTGGGAATGGAGCAAAGGAAAGTTGTTCATGGTTACAGCCCATCTCTTATCCTTCAGTGGACTGAACGGGGAACAGAAATGCTGCAAAGTCGAGCATTGGCCTGTGCCTTTCTCAACCAATAACTGAAATTTATTGACTTTAGAATTTTACATAATTCTAACTGGAACTGTATTGTCCAAAGACTTAGAAATTATTATTTTCCATCACATGATGTTCTGAGTCCTTTCATGAACTGTTGTTGCAAGTTCGTTTGTGTAATCATTATGTGCTTGTAAACTATAACAGAATCACAGAATAACCATGTTGGAAGAGACCCACTGGACCATCGAGTCCAACCATTCCTATCAAACACTAAACCATGCCCCTTAGCACCTTGTCCACCCGTGCCTTAAACACCTCCAGGGAAGCTGAATCAACCACCTCCCTGGGCAGCCTGTTCCAGGGAGCAATGGCCCTTTCTGTGAAAAATTTTTTCCTAATGTCCAGCCTGAGCCTCCCCTGACAGAGCTTGAGGCCATTCCCTCTTGTCCTGTCCCCTGTCACTTGGGAGAAGAGGCCAGCTCCCTCCTCTCCACAACCTCCTTTCAGGTAGTTGTAGAGAGCAATAAGGTCTCCCCTCAGCTTCCTCTTCTCTAGGCTAAACAACCCCTGTTCCCTCAGCCGCTCCTCGTAAGACTTGTTCTCCATCCCCTTCACCACCTTCGTTGCTCTTCTCTGGACTCGCTCCAGAGCCTCAACATCCTTCTGGTGGTGAGGGGCCCAGAACTGAACACAGGATTCGAGGAGAGGTCTCACCAGTGCTGAGTGCAGAGGGAGAATCACCTCCCTGGACCTGCTGGTCACGCCAACTATCGGCAGATGTCTTGTTTTTCTGAGACAGTAAGAAACACACAGCTTTGCTAATATAGAAAAAAAGAAAGACCATTGTTGTTACTGTAGCTCCCTATTAAACAAGAAAAGCCTCTTGTACTTGCATATATTTGTATGCTGCTGTTCTTCAGTTTTGCTCCTGAGGAATCCATCCGTCCGGTCTCAAGCCCAGTTTTGAAAGCATTGCCTAGAAATGCTATCTCTGTTTAGTCAGGTTTTGAAATCCTGACCTATTGTCACCACAGACCTCACTAGCTGTGTCCGCCACCCCTCAGAAAGCCCCGCTCGCTGTCAGATCCATTCTGTAACTGCCACTCCTGGGACCTGCCAGCTGCTGATTTGCAATCCCTCTCCCCTGCAGATACACCAAGCTGCTGCCTTTCCACCAGCTGGAGGGAGGCCTGATTGTTTCTTGTTCCTCTGCATCCAGCAGCCAAGCAGCACCAGATCTCGTTCACAGTGTCAGGTTTCTTCTTCTTCCCTTGGACCTGGGGGTGTTTGGGCCATAGCTGATGGGAAGAGGGGCGGATAAGCCATGCTCTGGAGCTCAGTGAGCTCCTGCGGAGCCACGCTTCCCTTTTTTTGATGGTTTTTGTTCCGTGTGTTTTATTCCATCTAGATACAGTTGTAACCCTTCAAAAATAACGTGATGCGATTTCATGTTCTAACCTGCAGAGAGCCAGTCTGAAATAGGGACTTTTGGTGTCTACAACTTTATTGCTGGAAAAGGGAAAGGCAAACGGCTGTACGATTTTTGGCATCTGAAGAACTGAGAGATAAACAAGCAGGCTGCCTTCCCTCTTTTTCTTTAAATGGGGGTTAGTCCTCCCTTTCCCTTTTTTGATGTTCCTACAGCACTGCAGTGGGGCTGTGATCCCACAATGGCGTCAATGCCCTTGTGGCATTGTGCTTTTTATAACACAAGACAGCTCTGTGTAGTTTTCGTGGTGCAAGCAGCCCAGCTGCAGTCCTCACACTCTGCCTGTGCTCACATCTGTCAGATCTTTTTGTCCCACAGGCACAGAGGTGCTTTGTATCCAATGGAGCTCATAAGAGTCTCCAACCATAAAAGTTAATTGACATAAAACTGGACTCAAATGCAATGAGAAAATTTTTCTGAACAAAAACCAATAAGGCTGGTTTCTGTGCAAATAATCCTGTCAGACCTAAAGCTTTAGATCAATGATCCACGCAACAAAAAGCAGGGAAACATCAGCTGACTGGTTTTACTCTCCAGTGGGACTGGTACAGCCAGAGTGACCATTAACATCAAACTCATTATGCCTTAATCTTCAGTTTTATTTATCCTTGTGCCCAGAATTCACCTCTGTTTCAAAGTCTGTTTTGTTCACTCCCACTCTATATTTTTCTTTACATTGTCTTTACAGATTCAATCACTTTTGCTTCTGCTGCTGCTGTGGCTGGAGAAGGTCAGAGAGCTCTTTGTTCAGTCCATCTCGTTGTCACAACTGTGGGAGCAGTTCCCCAGCCAGTGTGTAACCGTGGTTGAGAAATGAGGGGGAAACGCATTTTTGCAGATTGTGCTTGTTAAAAACCCCTCCCAATTCTGTCCCTTTGGGTTCATTGAAGAAAACTCATAAAGCCTTCAGGAGGAAAGCTCTGCTGTTGCCACAGCCCTGTGGGAAAGGCAAAGGGGCTCATTAACTATAATTATGATTAAGGAGCTGGGGGTAAAGCAGAATTGCCTTACAGTGTGCACATCAGAGAGAACTTCCAAAAGAAACCAGAATGGTCTCTGGTGCTCTGTAGCGTTTGACATAATGACAAATCACCTGGGGTAGGTTTGGAGCCCGGTGGTCTCTCCTCTGCCTGAGCTTCAGCAGAAAGACGCTTCGGCACCCATGCAGCGTGTCTGCCAGCACAGGTGCTCAGGCCAGTGGTCTGTGAGCCACTACGATCAGTTTGGAGAAAAAGGGACTTGAATGCGATGTAGGTGGGGAAGGGAAATAAAAGGGTTTTTCTACTTCCTTCACCATCAGATCTCAGTCAGAGATCAAGTCCATGGCTGAGGCTTAACAGGATCTGAGCATCTTCTGTTTCCAGAAACAGTCCAGGAAGGGTTTTCATGAACCAGCCGAGGAGTTCCTCACTCTACATGTTGGACAATTTCAGCGCTGAGGACCACTAGATTGACATCAGTCTTACTTTCATCTTTAACTCTTCCCCAAGACATAATTCAGTTAATTTGTGACTGTTCAGTTCAGTTTCTTTGGGAATTCATTTGGTAATTACCCATCAACCTGAAGAACTACTGCTGTCAGTGGTAGGAGCAAATACTCTGTTGCTCTTTAGCAGCCTCATGACCAAGAGAAGGATGGTATTTAGAAGCTGGAAATTGAGTTGGCTTGCCATGCTATTCCCATTCCTTTCTTGTATCTGAGCCATTTCTGTTGCTTTCTCTGAATTTGCAGCAAATATTTTCTAGCTTTCTCAGCTGTGGCTTGATCTGTAAATTCTCCTGTCAGGTGTAGGTATCTCTTAGCACTTTTCACATGCAGAGCACTGTGAAAATAAATCCTAACTAACCTGCAAACTTCCCATGGGGTCAGGAAGCTCTCTGATCCTTTACCTGTCCATGGTGGAATTGTGTTTTCCCCAAGCTCACAAAAAGTCAATGTCAGAATCAAGATTAGAACTCCCACCCAAGAGTTTTGAGGGAACTGGCAGACGTGCTGGCCAAACCCCTTTCCATCATCTTCCAGCAGTCCTGGATGACTGGGGAGGTTCCGCTGGACTGGAGGCTGATGTCGTGCCCATCTATAAGAAGGGGCGCAGGGAGGATCCGGGGAACTACAGGCCTGTCAGCCTGACCTCGGTACCAGGGAAGGTCATGGAGCGGGTGATCTTGAGTGCGATCAAGAAGCACTTGCAAGAGAACCGGGGGATCAGGCCCAGTCAACACGGGTTCATGAAAGGCAGGTCTTGCCAGAGTAATCTGATCACCTTCTATGACCGAGTGACTAGACTCTTGGACGAGGGAAAGGCTGTGGATGTGGTCTTCCTGGACTTTAGTAAAGCCTTTGATACAGTTTCTCATGGCATTTTGCTTCGGAAACTGTCGGCCTCTGGCCTGGACGGGTGCACACTCTCCTGGGTGAAAAACTGGTTGAATGACCGGGCCCAGAGGGTGGTGGTAAACGGAGTTAAATCCAGCTGGAGGCCAGTTACAAGTGGGGTTCCCCAGGGCTCAGTCCTGGGTCCAGCCCTGTTCAATGTCTTTATCAACAACCTGGATGAAGGCATCGAATGCTCCCTTAGCAAGTTTGCAGATGACACCAAGCTGGGTGGAAGTGTCGATCTGCTGGAGGGTAGGGAGGCTCCAAAGGGACCTGAACAGGCTGGACTGCTGGGCAGATACCAACGGCATGAGGTTTAACAAGTGCCGGGTCCTGCACTTGGGGCACAACAATCCTGTGCAGCTACAGACTAGGAGAAGCCTGGCTGGAAAGCTGCCAGGAGGAGAAGGACCTGGGGGTGTTGGTTGACAGTGACTGAACATGAGCCAGCAGTGGCCCAGGTGGCCAAGAAGGCCAATGGCATCTTGGCTTGGATCAGAAATGGCGTGACCAGCAGGGCCAGGGAGGTTCTTCTCCCTCTGTACTCGGCACTGGTGAGAGCGTATCTCGAGTCCTGTGTTCAGTTCTGGGCCCCTCACCACCAGAAGGATGTTGTGGCTCTGGAGCGAGTCCAGAGAAGAGCAACGAAGCTGGTGAAGGGGCTGGAGAACAAATCCTATGAGGAGCGGCTGAGAGAGCTGGGGTTGTTCAGCCTAGAGAAGAGGAGGCTGAGGGGAGACCTTATTACTCTCTACAACTACCTGAAGGGAGGTCGTGGAGAGGAGGGAGCTGGGCTCTTCTCCCAAGGGACAGGGGACAGGACGAGAGGGAATGGCCTCAAACTCCGCCAGGGGAGATTTAGGCTTGAGATTAGGAAAAAATTCTTCACGGAGAGGGTGGTTAGGCATTGGAACAGTCTGCCAAGGGAGGTGGTTGAGTCACCGTCCCTGGAGGTGTTTAAGGTGAGGGTGGACAAGGTACTTAGGGGCATGATTTAGGGACTGGTGGGAATGATTGGACTCGACAGTCCAGTGGGTCTCTTCCAACCTGGTTATTCTGTGATTCTAAATCAGCCCTTGTGCCTGGGATCTCACCTTGCTCTTCTGGCAGAAATCCTCCCCAGTCAGTTTAGAGCTGGTGCTCAGCATGACCCCTTTGCCCTTCCCTTCGTGCCCACACCAACAGCCACAAGGAGACCTTAACCCCTTCCTGCTCCCATCGCATCACGGAAATGTCTGCAGGGATTCAGTGGTGTTCAGTACAGACTATTCCTGCCCAAGAAGATGGGAGCTTTCCCCATATGTCAAGGGGAGCTTACTGACTGAATAAGAACTGTGCTTGTTTAATTTTTAATGCTCTGAAGTGAGCATCTCTTATTCATACAAAGAGCCCATTTAATTACCCTCCCTGTAAAACAAAGAGTTCGCTACACTGAGGAGAATTTACTTAACTTGGATCATGGCAGATTTATAGTTTTTAAATGGAATGCCAGAAGGTTTTTGACACTTGGGTAATCCTGATTTGTTGTTTCATAATCACATATTGATAGTTCCCACAGCATATTGTTTTTGACTCGCCATTCATTTATCGCAGGTCTATTAAGCTATTAAGCTGTCATTGCTTAGCTTTAAGGCACTGCACTATAATTCTATCCATCGCTGTGATTGTCCTTTCATTCTTCTGGGACCACTTTGGTGGAGATCAATATCAGCAACATGGAGAATATACTGGGAGAAGGTTCTACCCTATGAAGCAGGCACCAAAAAAGCAAAGACTGTGAATGACCTATTGTCTGAGGAACACATTCCTTAGGAGTAGGATTTATTATCCACAAGCTCAGGTGTTGGCCCTGGAGTGCACTTGCTGATGACCAGGATCCCATGCACTAGGGCCCACCTGCACGGTTACTGTACTTGTTGGCCATGTGAGCAGAGAAACCAGGGTTAAAGTAGGTCGTTGATATTTAGCTCCCCTAGAAAAATAAATACTACTTGGAAACCTGTGTGTATTTCTTGCGTAGGACAGGATTTTGCAGCTGTTCTAGTCCTTGGGGTTTTGCTCCTCCTAATGGGCGTTCCTGTTCTCCACTCAATTTCAGGAAAGCAGCTACCTGGCTGTGCCTGCGAAGAGAAGGACAAACACAGGTCCACGCTGGACAGCTTGCTGCACACAGAAATACCTTCTTGAGAGTGCAGTGAAATGCTAACCAGGGCATTCCTGAACAATTGAGAATGAGTTCTGGAAGACTAGGTACCAAGTTTGGCCCTAATAGTATGAGAGTGTCTCTGAAGGATGTTAGGAGATGCAGCTCATTTTGAAGGGGCTGGATCTCATAAAGCCTCTCTGTAAATCATAGAATCATAGAATCACCAGGTCTGAGCCATTATGTCACATCTCTGCAGAAGCACAGGAAATTCAAGGCAGCACGAGAGGTTTTGAGCACCTATAATAGCAGAGCTTTAAGTAGAGAGGGATGTTCAGCTACAGCAGATCTTCAGAGAGGAGCACCATGCCCTGTGGAACCGCACTGGCTCCTGCACACGGAGCACCTGCAGCCAGCGTAAACCAGAGATCAGCGAACCCTCAGCTGGTCACTGCTGGCAAAGGTAAAGGGGGCTCCTTTGGGCTCAGGCTAAACTGGATACTGTATGTTTTTGGAGGAGGAATAGAGCCCTACTGTGCCACCCAAAACACAGGGAATTAGGTGAAATGGGGAGACCATGTAAACAGCCGGTACATGAAGGGAGTTTAAAGAGGAGGGCTTCTCTCAAAGGCAGCTCTGGTTCAGGAAATGTCTTTTATTCAGGCTGCTGATGCACAACCGCTCCTCAATGAGGACAGAGTTCCAGGAGACCTCAGGACCAGCTGCCCTACGCACGATGGCCCTGTATGAGATCCCTGCACTGAGCCGCCCCTGGGGACAAACAGCAGCTGCGACTGTCTGAGACTCATACTCCAGTGCATTTTATCAGCCTTAAATTAATTAAACATGCAAGCAAAGAATTCATCCTTCCAGCAGAGTGGCTTTCTTTACTTTCCTTTTCTTTAGTAGTAAGAGATCCGGCTGAGGCACTGAAAACCCTTGTCCAGATTCTAATGACTTCAGAAACTTGTTACAGACAGGATCCAGTGCTGTGTAAGTGTTGAACTTTGGCGGATGACTCATTCCCACTCAGGGAATAACCTGGAGAGTGCTCCTTTGTTTTTCTGTTTAATACCTCTGTCTGTTCTTTACAAAAAAAAGTTTTGAAGTTAATGGATAATCTAGAACTCTAAAGATCTTCAGTCAAGTTTAAAAAGCAAACAAACAAAAAAACCCCAAAATTTCCACTTTTGGTTTGTGCCCAAGATACACAACGAAAGCAAAGCCCTTCATTACGGTTTGAACGCGGCAGCCAGCTCACAGACACACATGTTCCCAAGGACAAAGGGACACTTTGCAGAGCCTGTTTGTGATCTGATGTGAGCACCTCAGAGCCCCCATGTTTAAGCGATCTATGGCAATAACGGGGTCGTAACTGTTGCAAAGTGAAATAACCAACGGCATATAATGAAACTTAGCAAGGTATGTGGACTATTTGCAAATGGAGAGTGGACCAAAATAGCAGAAAATGGAGCAGGAGAGGACTGGGCTTTGTTCAAGTGTTGCTTAAGAGAATTCCTGAACAGTGATGGAACTGGGGCCAGCACTCAGGGCCTCACATATTCAGCAATGTTCTGGTCCTTGAGGCAAACAACACATTTTGTTTTCTCTGCAAACCTTGCATTCATTCCTAGGAAAAGAAGAGGAATCAACAGGCATGACAGAAGCCATTCCTTTCCACATGTAACCAGCAAAGTTAGATGATAAGTACTAGGTATGTGGTCCTCTCTTACAGGACTGGATGCGCACAGGCCAGGAAATAATAACAATTGTAATAATAGTAATAAAGTTAATAATAGAGGAATAAGGTAAGTGTAACAGCTGCCCTGCCTGGAACACCTATTATCGCTAGATGACATGTTAGGTGGCAGAGCCAGCACTGCTAGTGCTTCAAAAATCGACACAGATGCTGTTTGATTTGTGGTTTGGTACCAGGCTGCTTGGGCTGGGCCAGTTTGTCTCACCCAGAACCAGGCTTAAACATGCTCAAAGGAACTTTCAGGTCAAGCGGAGCATCTTCCCAGTTAGAGGGATGCTGAGCAAGGTGGAATTTCCCTTCCCCTAGACTGTGGTATCTGCATCAAACAATTAATGCCTGCCTGTATTTCGACTGGGGCTGAAATGAATGACCTGGATCCACAGCTGGAGACAGAGGCAGAGCTAGGAGATTGCTCAGGCATGCTCACCCTCCCAAATGCTGCTACATAAGGTACACTTCATAACCAGATGTGTGAGGCAAGCTGCTTCGGGTTTTTTAGTTGTCATCCAGCAGACAGCATGAAGATTACATCTTATTATTCCAGCTCCTTTCTGACTGGCTTTTAGTTTCTTTATGATGTGAATACAGGAACTGCTCTGTGTGTGTGTGCATTAAAGATAATGACCCATTCAGATACTTACAAAAGGTTTAAAACTACTTCTTTGTGCTTAAAATGTTAATAGATGCAATTGAAATTCTGCTCGAGAATCCAGTTAAACAGAGGAAAAAGTGAATATTTTGTTTGTATGAAGGGAAGGTAATGAATAACAGAGAGTCCTTAGCCATTACTAATTTGAATTTTCAACACTTGAGGTTTTATCTGCTCTGGAAGTTTCTTTGCAAGACCTGGACTTTCTAGAGACACTTTTCTGTGGCAGCAAATCACCATTACTGGTGCTGTGCACTGGCCCTGGCCCTTACCCTAACGAGACCAGGCTCTTCTCTGTCATCGGTTGGTGGGAAGTTTCCCCAGGTATTTCTAACATCAAGGCAAAGCATTTAGTAAGAGATGCTTACAAAGAAATTTCTTACTAAAGCTTGGGTGTCAGGAAGCATTCAGGGAAGCACAGTTGCCAGGTTACTTGTAAATAAGTGATTTCTTTTAGAATATAAAGACCAAAAAAAGGTTATTTTTAGTGGTGGTAGATAGTAGGAGTTCATTGGCTGGCTGGGCAAAATGTTGGCAGGAGAGGTGGAGCAGCAGCACTCCCTTCTTTCTGGCATCCCTGCAAATGTGCCAGCCCCACACCTACAGGGACCACTGGTAACAAGGCAGCTGACCACCGCTGGACATTTCAGCCCCACTCCCCAGCTGCCAAGTCTTTACTGGGGCAATCAAGGACCAGCTACGGCACTGCTGAATGCCCTCTGCCGAGGAGAAGGCTGGATGATCGTCAGGTATCTTATGGGTTTTGGAGTGATGCCTCATAGAGTTCTCCTCCAAACCAGGGGCTCGGGTTAAGAAGAGCCACAAAGTATGTTTCCAAAATCCTCAAGTATCCAGTGCAGATCTGTGTTTGGCAGAGCTAATGCATTTGGAAATGGATGGAGACAACAGCATTTGCTTTATGACGTTGTGCTGTGATACTGCCAGAGGTGAGAAGAGCAAGGGGAGGGTAAGGTTCTCCCTGCTAGTATCCAGATACGCCCAAATGTTGAGTGACTTAGCACCCTTAGCTTGAAATGGTTCACAGGCTGGAAGACAAAGAGCAGAACACTGCCAGGTCAGGAAATGTGTGCCTTGTCGGTGAAAGGTCTGTTGAGGAGCGCAAACAGAAAATCTCTGAAGAGGGAGATAGTCATGAGTGTGCTTCATATTTAGAGTCTGAGATATTAATTAGCTGCATCTCATTAGCTTTCCCCTTCCCGCTCCCTTCCTGCCCAGCTTCTTGCCTGTTTGCTGCTTAGAGCATTCACTCTATCAACAGAGAATCGAGGCAAGGAGAAGGGGCAGACCTTAGGGCTGGTAGTTTGGAAACCTCCACGTTTATGTAAGCCTTCTCGTCTTAGCCTGGATGCAGCTCAGAGCAAGCTGGGTGGGGAACCTGCTCCTCTGAGGAATATTGCTAAACAACCAAGTTCCCATTTTTTGCCTTTCTCTTTTCAGTCTGGCTTTTCTTTTTTTTTTTTAAGTCTATTTGTGTTTCAATCTAAACTCCCACGTAGATTTCATTCTGTTTTCGTGTTGGAGTACAAAAGAAATTAATTCCTTGTTTGTTTATTTCATAAATCACAGACTTGGGAAGGTCAGATGATGTTTCCTCTTCCTCCCTCTTTTCAGCCTGTTTTTCTATGGAAACTGAGTCAACGCTGTCATGCAGGCTGTGTGTGTTTCCACACGTGTAGGTGTGGGGATCTTTTCCTTGTCTCCTGTTTTTGTGATAGTAAAGTACTTTGGGACCCATAAAGTTAAAAACCTAACAGTATTGTGAAAAAAGTGTATTTGCGGTGATTGGAGAACCTCCTAATGACTGACATGACCTTGGACCCTTGCAGCAGCTGAAGAAGTCGCATAATAGCAAGGTGTTAGACAGTCCCTACACATGGGAAAGAAAAGCTTCAGTGAGAGTTCCAGCTTCTGAGGATACTTTGTTCACTGATACCTGGTAACGCGCAGATCATATCATTCCCTTGATACGCTTCACTTAAGAGAAGACCAGCTCCTTCAAACTCATCTGTAGTATCAACAACATCCATGCATTAAGAGGAGGCTGGACACCACCACTACCGACCCCGGGGGAATCGCTCTGCTGATTTTAGTGGATGATTCCTCAGGGTTATACAAGCCAGGATACCAAACACAAACTTTATCCTTTCAACGGATGTCCCATCAGAGTCTGGACTACAGAATATTAATCTTGGAGTGCATTAATTGTTTATAAACACAAATATTTCAGATTTTCAAACAAGTCCACAGGGAGTCATGCTGAGTGGGACTGATTCTGAGTAGAAGAGTTAAGGAGACACAGCATGTTATCCGCAGGTCTAGCTAGCACTCAGTAAATAACTGCCCCAGCATGTCACAAGCCTCCATGCAGGAGTGTTTAAAAGTAGAATCATACACGTAACCAGTCAGGTCACTCAGTTACATCAAAGCTAAAGGTAAAACCAGCACTTGTACCTTGAATGTGCATGCAGCTGGGAAAAATATCATATTTAAGGGGAGTCCCAGCTTTCTGATTTATTGTGTCTGTGTGACCGTACCATTGTCCCTCTGTGATGACTGCACACTAGTGTTTGTGGATCTCCTGTTATGGATCTGTGTCACATAAAACACATGAGAGCAGTGAGAAGATGTTTTTGCAAGAGGCAGCTACCAGTTCCACCAACGGACAAGGTGTGATGCACACTGACAGATCTCTCCAGGGCATCTGAAACTGGTAACACAGCGTCTGTCCTAGCATCCAAAGTCTGTTGCAGAGCTATGAATTATTTGCCTACCACAAAATATCTCTCTGCAGCACATAAAGTTCTTAAAAAGGCAGCATTATCAGCAACATGGGCTGGCCAATTTAAATCTTTATCTGACCAGACATCATCTGTTTTGTCTGAGGCCTTGGTTTCCCACCTCTGTGAAAGGAAATATCAAGTGAGCAATAGGACTGCTTTGCAGCAGAGAAATGAGGAAAGATGCCTGGAGTTGCCTAGCTGGAAACCTCATGAAATCTACTCTGTTCTAAGTAGATGCTGACCCCTTCCAAACCAACTGGCACTTTAATTTCAAGACTTTTCTGAACTGATGAAATATTCATCCCAATTCCTTTGCGAGGGAATGCGAAACCAGCACCTATGCTTTGGTTTCAGTTGAACACCTAAACCAAAAAATCTCACTAATATGTATGGAATTTCATTGTACAAACCCAGATGAATCTACTATGCCTGTTCAATATAAATTTAGGAAAGGTTGTTAGTTTAATGGGAACTGAAACTCCATTCCTGGCTTTGTCACTGGCCTGGGAAAATCTGTTTTCTGTTGCTCTTTTAATCTCCAGTTTGTAACCTTCCCTGTCACTGAATGCAAACGCTTCACCATGAACACTGCCCACAGGTTCAGCAGCTCAAAGAGGCCAGCCTGTGTTAGACCCCAGACTCTCCTGGGTCACTGGCAGCTACAATGTGTGCTCAACACATACCCCGTTTGGATCTCACACTGCCACTTTCTGGCCTGGAGGGAAGGGAGGAAAAATCAAGCCACAGTTCATTTGCCTCTGCCCTAGAAAGGAGTATCTGGGGGGTCTGAGCTACAGCCCTTCCTATCTGTCTTGGTAGAAAGGAAGATCATCCTCAACCTAGTCTTATATTCAGAGCAAAAGTATCTTTATTGTCTGTTACATTGCTCAATTATTCAGCAGCTTATGTTTTCCATGAAAAAACCCCAAAACCAAAAACCTGTGAGGAGAAACTAAACAAGGTAAGAAAGTCAAAGGCCCTTTCCCCTGAGCACCCCATACAGGCACCACGGTTACTTTATGATCCCTGTATTCCTACAAGCGAATTCAGAAAGCAGAAAGCTTGTCTAAATAAAGACAACCTTGGCAAAGCACATCATTCTAGCCAGTGATTTCTGTCAAGGCAGCCTGCGGTCACAGCAAGGCCATCAGTGGGAATGGGGAGCAAAGAGGCAAGAAAGACACTTTGGTTGAAATAAACAAGGGATAAACTGCATCCAGCAGGCGCAACCGCACAACTGCCGGGGGAAGCCTTGTGACTGGGCTGAAGGAAACGTTCCAAGAATGTTTATGTCCAGACAGGATCCTCTCCAGAGCAGGAGGTCCAAACCGGTGGCCTTCACACCCTCAAAAATCCTTGGTCTAATTCTAAGCAGCTGATGCAAACAGAAGGAAAGCAGCACAAGTGCCTGTTTACATCCTACAGAGCAGGGCTCCCCATGCTGCACAGTGTCTGTGAATTTTCTGACAGGATCTGGATTTCCCCTGAAAGTTTTGTGTCTCTTCACAAATTCAAAAGAAGCTGGATTTCAGCTTCATGAAACACAGAAGGAGCTCAGGGGATGAGCACCCTGTTTCAGGCAGAGATTTGCCCCAGGTAAGATTTGTTATGGCAGCTTCTTCCAGTCATGATGTGAATTGTGCAAAGGACAACAACAGCCTTACAGTCTGACACACTAGCCCTCCTCCTGGCCCAGCCATGTGGTTGCACAAGGCCCTGAACCCATTTGCTCCTCTAAGTCAGTAGCTTGGAATGAAGAAACCTTACACAAAATATTTATTGCTGTTTAATACAGCCCCTGGATCAGTGTAGTCCCTAGACCAGCTGTAAATCTGGTTCAAGTCAGCTGTAAGCTCTGTCTACACAACTTATCGTAGTTCCTTCTTAGAACAGGATTGGCAAGGAAACTCTCTTCTGAGGTACTCTCAGTAGAAACTGGGAATAAAAGAGTTAATAGCTGAGCAACGTTTTTGCTCTTCAGCAGGGCTTGACACCACAGGAGCAGACAGAAAACTCTATTAGACTGATATTTGGATGGACGCCCCATCCCTGGAGGTGTTCAGTGTGAGGTTGGATGAGTTTCTCAGCAACGTAATCCAGTGCGAGCTGTCCCTGCCCACAGCAGAGGGTTGGAACTGGATGGGCTTTGAGGTCCCTTTCAACATAAACCATTCTATGATTCTGTGATTCTCAGATTCTATACTCTTTCTTCTCTAGAAAGACTTGCATGCTTCTTCAGCTATGCATGAACTTCTGTAAATTTGGTTGTCTATCTGCAAGAAACAGTGCTAAAGGAATGTGCTAAAATTTAACACTAAAAAACATTTACATATTTCCTCTGGTCAAAGGCATGGGAAGTCTATCCAAAACTTACTAAAACAAAAAGGGTCTAAGATGCATTGAGATGTATTTTAAGATTTTTCTTTGCCTTTTCTTAATGAATCTAGTGTGGAACTCCCATTTAACAAATCCTGTGAGAAACAGTGATGTAAAATATCTGGAACGCAGAATACTCAGTTCTCAACCATAAACTCCTAATCTTCAAGATCAGGAGGGATGTTCTGTATCTCCTATTCTGTTGAGTTCAGCAACTCATATTTGATGAAAGACCATATCTCAATAAGTTCAGCCCATGGTCCAGAAAGAAACCTGGTGAGAATGTGGCATAAAGAATGGAAAAATCATTCTTTGCTGAGACCATCAGTTCCAGATCCTTTTTTTATTATTTAAGCCTTTCTGACTCTAGAGTGACTGACAGTCATTGTCCCTTTCCCTCATTATACCAAGCAGGAATGGGCCATATATGCTGCACAAAGAAATCTTTATAAATTATTTTGTCCTTCCTCTATTGTCTTTTTGATTTAGACATCATAGCATCTTAGAATCATAGAATAACCAGGTTGGAAGAGACCCACCAGATCATCAAGCCCAACCATTCCTATCGAACACTAAACCATGCCCCTTAGCACCTCGTCCACCCGTGCCTTAAACACCTCCAGGGAAGCTGAATCAACCCCCTCCCTGGGCAGCCTGTTCCAGGGACCAGTGACCCTTTCTGTGAAAAATTTTTTCCTAATGTCCAGCCTGAACCTCCCCTGGTGGAGCTTGAGGCCATTCCCTGTCGTCCTGTCCCCTGTCACTTGAAGAGCCCAGCTCCCTCCTCTCCACAACCTCCTTTCAGGTAGTTATAGAAAGCAATGAGGTCTCCCCTCAAGACCCCAGCTCTCTTAGCTGCTTCTCATAAGACCTGTTCTCCAGCCCCTTCACCAGCTTAGTAAATTTATTACATCGATGCAATATGACTTTAAGTTCATGCTCCTTTGCACACATTCATTGTAACGTAAATTACATAATTCTCTTGTCTTTGCACATTTCTAGAACCATCTGCTGCACAACGGTTTTGTTAACCCTGGAGCTGGTGACACACTCATGACTTCTTGTAGAAGTCATGAGTGTGTCATTGACAAAATGACAGTAGGAATAACGCATTCGACAACACAGTGAGGCTCAAACAGCCTTTCTCCTCTCTCAGGGGATCACCAGTTTTTTGTACTGCAGAGACAATCTGAAGACAGAACCCTCAAGGGTTTTTGATCCTCAGATGCCTGACCCAACACTAGTATTAAAAGGCTGACCAAAACCCAAGGCAGCAAGGTCATACAACTCATGCTGTCCTATCAGGGTTGAGAGCTCGGGCACCCTGAGGTATATGCAATTACAGAGGAAAACAGAAGCATTTTCTTCCTTTGGTCAGAAGGGGTTTGTGGCTGTTGATCTTACATAGAAATACTGCTGTGGTCAGGGAAATTATGTCAACAGAATCCAGTTTCTAATTTTGTACTGGATTCCCACTTAAACTTCTGAAAGGAGCAGCGGAAGGCAGCCAGCCCAGGCTCAGGGCCGAATACAAATAAATAAATAAGCAAACACTGTGATTTCTCCAGGTTGCTGTCACTGCAAAATGGCTTCTAAGTTCAACGGGATGAGTAAAGCTGTCTGGTTTGGTTGGCATTTTGGAGCACTGGCAACAGATATCAGCCTGCAAAGATGAGTGATCCAACCAAGTCCTTAGAGGATGGGGGCCATGTGTAGGCTCTCAGGCTGTAGGTTTGTTAGGTAACAGTGCAAGTCAGAGAAAAAACAGAGGGAGAAAAGAAAACATATGGTCACAGTCTAAAAAGTGGATGAAAGTTTGAAATGGGAAAACAAATCCAGTAATTAAAGCAGGGTAAGACTTGCTTCTGCTTCAGCACGTGCAGTTAATCATGCTGAGAGGATCACGTGTGACATTACTTGCAGATGAACTGTTTGAGAGAGACTCAAATGGAAAACTGAATTCTCGATACCTCTGGACATAATAGGATTTGTGAAGCTTTGCTGGACTTGAATTCTGACAGTGTCTACTTGCAAATCTCGCCACTCTGATACTCTAATAAAATACAACGCTGGGCTGCTCTGAAGTCGGCTCCATTGCCTAACAAAAGCTGGCACAACTCAGTAATCAGACACAGATGTTAAAATGTTGTGAACTGAAGCTTTCTATTCAAGTGCTTAACCACGGCTGCCAGGCAGAGAAAGTTGTGAAGCTCTATAAGAACACAGGTGATGCTCCTCTGGAGTCATAAGCAAGTGGCTTCATGTTAAAAACTTCTGTCCAGTAGACAGCTGGTTACAGAGATCTTTTTTATTTTTGCACATTACCTGGTGAGCTGTGATTTCTCTGGAGGGGAGTTTGCACCTCAGCGTCACCTATTTTTGGTCTTTGTGACTGTTGACTCCTGTGGAGAATGAGAGCATTTTCTGAGAGCAATTGTATGTCGGCAGCTCTGCCAGCCCCTGAGCAAGAGATCACTTGCAGAATGTGGCAGAACATACCCAGCACCAACAATTAAGCTCAGGTATTTTTGAGATCTCATAGCAAAAATATTTCCCTAGGAGCTTGCACTATTGTCACAGACCACAATAGCACAAGGCAAGATGCACACAGTGTCACAGTTTTCCCTATGTAAAATGCTGTGGTCATACAAAGGTTCCCCCCTTGGTGAAAACAGTTAGTGGGAAAGTGAAGCAATTGAGGTTGTGGAGTGCTGGCAAACACTTGTACTCCACATAACAATTACATATCTTGAGCATCATCACACTTCTTGTTTGTGTCCCCTGATTTTCAGTCAGAGCAGTGTCTGAGACTCCCTCCATGCTGCTCTCTCCAACCAGGGAAGGCCCCGCTCTGAATGCTCGTTCCAAGTCACAGAGGCTGCCGGGGCCACTGGAAGCACGGGATGCGCTGTGTCCCTTCAAGAGCTGACCTAGCAGTACCATGTTCCTCCAGCAGAACAATGACAGCACCTGGTTACACCGAACAGAAGGAACCGGGCTGGATCTGCTGAGCCCAGACTGGGCTTGCAGTTTGCAAGGAAAATAAGGGCTAAATGCACAGCAGGGATTCACAAACAGCGCTGAATTTCCAGGCAGGGAGAAGGGGCAGTTGAGGTCAGCATTAAGGAGAGCTGATGCTGGCAGCAGATAAGAAGATGTCAGAGCAAGGAATTCTCTTGGAGTAAGCGTTTCTTGGGAAGAACTATCAGTGTTTGCAAGCAGGGTGCACGTTGATTGCCTGCAGCTGTGGACAACAGCTCGAGGGTCCCTGCCTGAGCAGCTCTCTCTGTCCTGGCAAGTGCTTGTGCCAGCAAGCAAGTGCAGAAGGCTTTCATGGGTGTAGCTGGGTGGCACCATCACAACCAGAAACCAGAACTCATAGCTAATTGTTAGTGTAGCTTTACCCTTTGTCCTTATTAGTTTGCCTTTAAAACCAGACATAATAAATGCCATTCATTACTCAGATTTATTCCAAAGGATTCTGCACTTCCCTAGCTCACTCTTTAATCATCCTCTGGCTTACACTCTGGTCATTCCTTCCAAAAAGCTGATAATAAAGCGAGCTGTTGAAATAATCACAGCACTGTGGCCACTCTGTCAACCCAAATGTCATTTTGGGTTTGTCTCAGTTGTTTATTGTTTTCTTAACTGTCTAATGTATCACCTCTGTACCTTGATTTCAAAGACTTGAAAGCTACTGTGCTTCTTCACTTGCGTGTGCCTAGATCTGAAGTACATTTGGGGCACAAACTAAAATACATTTAAACCTAGAGTAAAAACTTTTTACTATAAGGAAGATCAAGCACTGGAACAAGTTACCCTGCTAGGCTGGGGAGTCTCCATTCTTGAAGACGTTCAAAATGCACCTGGACATGGTCTTGCGCAGCCTGTTCCAGCTGATCCTGCCTTCTGCCAGCGAGGTTGGACTGG
Source organism: Clamator glandarius (assembly GCA_033459285.1). Lineage (NCBI taxonomy): Eukaryota > Metazoa > Chordata > Aves > Cuculiformes > Cuculidae > Clamator > Clamator glandarius. The sequence continues at coordinate 488,565 of JAUNZM010000180.1, read as the reverse complement.
ATAATCTCTTAGGGTTCCCTTCTGATTTCAACTAATCCATGATTCTTTGATGTCTTCACTTGTGAAACATTAAAAGATACTTCATGCTGTTGCTTTGTTAGATTATTTCTTTATCTGCAAAATAGCCATTAATTATGCCCTTTCTCACGTACTGACTGGGAGTCTTTACTCATGAGGGGTTTTTCAAAATATGTGGTGGGGTTTGAGTACAAATTAATAGGAAAGTTCAATTGACTTGGCTTCTGTCTGTCTGAATCATTAATGAATTTGTCCCTCAGATGATGCCATCTGCATTTACAAAGGCACATACAAAACCCACTCACAGAATCACAAGGTTGGAAAAGACCTCTTGGATCATCAAGTCCAAACATTCCTATCATGTAGAGAAGAGGCCAGCTCCCTCCTGTCTATAACCTCCTTTCAGGTAGTTCACAGAATCACAGAATAACCAGGTTGGAAGAGACCCACTGGATCATTGAGTCCAACCATTCCTATCAAACACTAAACCATGTCCCTTAGCACCTTGTCCACCCATGCCTCAAACCCCTCCAGGGAAGCTGAATCAACTACCTCCCTGGGCAGCCTCTGCCAGGGACCAATGACCCTTTCTGTGAAAAATTATTCCTAATGTCCAGCCTGAACCTCCCCTGGCGGAGCTTGAGGCCATTCCCTCTCGTCCTGTCCCCTGTCCCTTGGGAGAAGAGCCCAGCTCCCTCCTCTCCACAACCTCCCTTCAGGTAGTTGTAGAGAGTAATAAGGTCTCCCCTCAGCCTCCTCTTCTCTAGGCTGAACAGCCCCAGGTCTCTCAGCCGCTCCTCATAGGATTTGTTCTCCAGCCCCTTCACCAGCTTTGTTGCTCTTCTCTGGACTCGCTCCAGAGCCACAACATCCCTCTTGTGGTGAGGGGCCCAGAACTGAACACAGGATTCGAGATACGCTCTCACCAGTGCCGAGTACAGAGGGAGAAGAACGTCCCTGGACCTGCTGGTCATGCCGTTTCTGATCCAAGCCAAGATGCCACTGGCCTTCTTGGCCACCTGGGCCACTGCTGGCTCATGTTCAGTCACTGTCAACCAACACCCCCAGGTCCTTCTCCTCCAGGCAGTTTCCAGCCAGACTTCTCCTAGTCTGTAGCTGCACAGGGTTGTTGTGCCCCAAGTGCAGGACCCGGCATTTGGCCTTGTTAAACCTCCTGCCATTGGTCTCAGCCCAGCAGTCCAGCCTGTTCAGATCCCTTTGGAGCCTCCCGACCCTCCAGCAGATCCACACTTCCACCCAGCTTGGTGTCATCCGCAAAGCTACTTAGGGAGCATTTGGTCCCCTCATCCAGGTCATTGATAAAGACATTGAACAGGGCTGGACCCAGGACTGAGCCCTGGGGTCCCCATTTGTCACTGGCCTCCAGCTGGATTTAACTCCATTTCCCACCACTCTCTGGGCCCGACCAGCCAACCAGTTTTCCACCCAGGAGAGTGTGCGCCCGTCCAGGTCAGAGGTGACAGTTTCCTAAGCAGAATGCTGGGAGAAACTGTGTTTCAGAAACACATGTGAAATACGAGAAACTCAAGACTTTCCATGTTGCTGAAGGTAAGCAAGGGGATGTCAGAACTCAGAACAGTTTTGGGGATGCGTGCCCATTATATGCTGGATGCGAAGAGTAGGGAGGTGTCCTCACCACTTTGTATATCCAGCTGCCTGGTATTGGCCCCACAGGCTGGTACTATTGAGGATGGCAGCTCAAAGATGCTTCAGGTCAAAAGGCAGCTTTTCTAGAAATCTGTGGTTGGATTCAAAGGGGAGAAACGTATAAAGACAGATGTTCACTGGCAAAGCTATAGTAAAATGTCACCTGCCTGGTTCCTGAAACAGCCTGGTCTGATCAGCGCCCCCGGCATTTCAAATAACTGTTTTCAAAAGTCAGGTGAGCAGCACACTGGCCACCCCAGCCTCAAGTGTTTCAGTATAGTGGTTGGAAATCAGACTGAAGGAGAAAAAAAAACATTTTTGCAGAAATCTGAAGAAGCCCAACAAACCTTGCTCTGAGCAAATGTCTCAAAAGATAATGAAAATTAGTTCCACTGAGAACTCTGACTCCTGTTTGGAAAATTTTACTAGTAAATAATGAACATTTGTACTTTCTTCCAATTTGTGATTTTGTCCTCTGCATTTGTACTGACAACACCCACATGGCTCATGTAACCAGATGAATCTGCTCTTGAGTGAGACGCAAGCGTGATGTCATACAGCTTCCATCGCTAGGCACTTTCAAGTGATTCATGCTTTTAACAGATATTCACTCATAGGCCCAAATGCACAATTTTGAAACAGAACACCATGACTCTTAAGTAGGTATCAGATGTCTGTGTATGCCTGCAGACACGTCACTGCCCCAGCAGTTCTCAGACCTCACCTGGCCATGTCATGAGGTTGTCTGCTCATTTCTTCAAGAAAATTTTTCATATTTTTATGCCAGAGCGTGCAAAGCAAAGAAGACTGTACAGAATTCCAAAACAGCAACTGAGCCCACTGTACCCAAAGAAGAGTGATCATATCAGACAGCAGCTAGGATGCAAACGAGGGATGGAAAAGGCTGTAATACAAAGATAAATCGTCACTACTGTGCATTCTCTCTGCAAGCAAGAAAATGATGCTGGTATCAAAAAATATCTGAATATCTGAGTGAAAGAGGAGCTACTGCCTTAGTAGCAACAAGGTGTAACAGCACCTATCCATCAACCTGACTCCAAGATTTTTGTTGACTGGAAAGGCTGCCAAAATCACCTGAGATTATCTCAGGCAAAGCAGAGAACAAAGAGACTTAATGAATAACCTCTCTCTTGAATGTCTGGAATGATAGATCTATAACTAATTCATTGCCGTGGCATGTTCCCCCAGAATGGTTGTCAGTTGTACAGCTTTCAATGGATGGAGTTCAATTGTAGCCATGAGAAAATGTTGGTAGAGTAATTCTATGATGAAAGGGAATTTGAGCTTTTAAGTTATTTATATTGTTGGGAAAGAGTTACTCTGTATAGCATTGCTTTATCCAGCTTTTGCTTTTAAGTTAATGAACTGTTACACAATTGTCATATCTCCATTTTCTGGTCTGTAAGCATTAATCAGTCAAAAAATAACACTGGAGAAGTACTGATGGCAAACTGCACCCTTGGAGAGGACCTAGACTTTCACTGAAGCCTGCAGAGAACTCCAACTGCCTAAAGGAACTTCAGACCTTACGCACTACCAGACCCTCAGCTTGAGACTCTTCTAGGTTATCCATGAAGAATGGGAAGAACAGGATCTGTTTGGCAGCCAGCTGTCAACCACTGGCAAGCAAAGAAATCCTTTGTTTGGATTTTTCTGGCAAAGGTATTCAAGACCGAGGAGTGACTTCTTTTTATGCTGCTCAGAAAGTATTGGGCAGGTTTCCACATGGACTGCAAAGTAAAATGCCAAGGAACTGGAGTACCCCCCACTGCTTTCAAAGCACCCACCAGAGTTAGAGCTTTTAATCCATTCCTCTCCAGCTTGCCTCAGTTGAGTTGCTTGGGCTGACTGTAAGTTGAATATACTCAATGACTCTTAAACACATGAACAGAAGCATTTTAGTTATTCCACAGGACTGTAGTTTATACCTGTAGGTTAACTCACAGGTACTGGGCTTTGAGCTGATTTCCAGTCGCTGATTCCTACCAGAGAAAATGTTTCCATAAGCACTCAAGGCTGCACTCAGAATCCTTTCTACACTCCAGACAGAAAAGACCTTGATCTTTGAAAGAAAGCAACCACCACCAGCACCACCTCAAGGCACTGCCGAGAGCTCACTGCAGTTTCCTAGAGGACATAAAGCAGGCCAGACAGCTGACGCCTGCTGATTTCTTCTCAAGACTTGGAAAAGATAACATTAAAAGGAAGAGAATGTCAGTTTGACTGAAAACAAAAGCAAAACTCTTTCTAAAGCCAGAACTGTTCTTACATGTGCAAAGCTGAGGACAGGATGTGCAAAGAATAACAAACCAAAACACTAGGAAAGTAACATTTCTCACAATCATGGTTGTAATTATATCCAACTTTCTAAATTAATTTTAATGAATTTGTTCAATAATTTTTTTGGGCAAAAGCCCAAAGACATGTGAGTTTAGGTAGCACAAGGCTGAAAGAAATCAGTAATGGCATCAACACTTACAGGGAGGCTTCCCAACAAGAACCACAAAGTACTTCACAAGCTGGAAGGAGCTAAACATCCTCTGAATGGTTTGAGGCAACACATCCCTTTGAATGGGAGATAATTGAGATATGGAAAGCCTAGGGAATGTCAGCAGAGGTGAAGGGGTGGTTCAGTGGCAGAGGTAGGAAAAGTGTCCTTTTTTCTTTCCCACTGCTGATAAAGTTATTTTGGCATAAAAATGAAGCACTGCAGGCACTTGCAAACACTGACTGTGTTGATAAACCATCTCTGTTTTTCCAATAGGAAAATGCCTTCTTCAGGACAGCACCACTGTTCAGGAAAGGCAGGGTATCATCAATGTGTGAGCCGGTATGAAGTGTCAGATGGGTCACTGACATATTTTGGAATGCTGTGAGCCCAGAATGTTTTTAAAAAACAATGCTCTGTCAACACTGTGTTTAGGGTGTGAATTAATTCTGAGAAATGAGGCAAGAAAGAGGAAAGTTTCCTTATTCTGTGAGCAGTGAAGGCCTCCAGGAATTGCCTTCTCTGTCCTAACAATGGAAGCTGCAAATATTCATTGTTCTGAATCAAGGCAAAAATGAGTGCAAAGAAGGCAATGAAAGAAGAGAGTACAGATGCATCTGTGGTGGGCAAGAGGAGCAAGACAGGGAACCCCAAAATCTCCATGTGCACTCAGGAAATCCTCCAAGGGTGACAGGAGGTGACTTGATTCTCGGCAGTTTTATGATGCTTTTTTCCATGTTATAAGGCAGTCCATAAAAAAGTATCATCAGTCTTCTGAAAAGGTAAGTCTTCCTATTTGATTCAGTCTTTGTCCCTGACCAATAGTACCTCAATGTGCTGTTCTGACTTCAGATGTGCTACAATGGTCCTAGGCTTGTAGGAAGGGAAGGCAGGACTGTGCCTTCAGTGAGAGTGATTCTGGATCTTGCCCTGGAAAGAGTGAAGGCTGAAAGCTGGAGTTCAGAAAGGGATGCCCAGGAGCAGTCCCAGTTTAACTCACTGGACCTCTGCAAATGAGACCATTTCTTAGTCTCAGGGCAAGCCATGGAAATTGCATATGTATTTAGAACCCCTGCCCTGGTCAGTGAAGTGCTTTTTAACCCATCTGCATGAAGTCTATGTTGTTATCCACTATATGGCATTGTGTAATTCAGTTTTACTGTGGTAATGACACAAAACGATGAGAGAAAGCCTCTGACGCTTCTCAAGGTTGAGTTACTTTCTGTATGATCTGCAGCTTTCCACCTACATCAGTTAAAAATAGCAGAGTGTTGACATGGCCTATTGCTTTTGCCTTTAGGACCTGTCCCAGGCTACTCAGTTTCTACTGCTTTTGGCTCTGGTATCACCTCTGCATTGTTCCTTGCAGCTGCTCTGGGGCATTTTTATTTGTTAAGAGATGGTGCAAGTTCCACTATCAAAAAGTGGATAAACCATTAAAGATGCCTGTAGCAAATATAAATCTCTCTAATCTTTCTACTTGTATTTTTTTTTAATTTTGTGGTTGGAACAAGTGTAAACATAAACAAGGCTTCCTCTGCTGCCCACGTGTGCAGACTCGACACATGGCTTCAGGCAGATGTGGTGTCATTGTTAAACTGCAGCATGAAAATCCAGCAGTTTTCAACCTTTCCTGAAGTACTACTCGTGCTGTCAACTGAGATGAAATCAGGAATCTTTAGGCCACTAAACAACATAGAAAATGGAACACATTCACCATTCTTTGACACAGCGTGACAATGCTTCTGAGGGCTCCACGAGGTCTTCTTCTGGTCACTCTCAGGCTAAGAATGCTGGCAGTTCAGACTTCTTTTTCCAGCCACTCTCCATAGAACTTGCACAAGTTGGTAGAAGATGTATTTCTTCTAGAGAAGAATAGTCAAGCTCAAATCTCTAGAAACTCTCCATAGGAATATGTTTTTAAGACAGTGGAATTATGTCTCAATTTATTTAAAGTGGTTGGAAAATCCATCCAGCAGCCTTTCAGAAGTGAACATCATAATGTTACCGGTGGAGAGACAGACGGATGAATGGATGATTTTGTGGGTTCTTTGTATTTCCAAGTGCTGCAATTCTGCTTCCTCCTCTGCCTAGATGCTACATTACCCAGACCACCCTCCAAACATAACAATGTAGGAAATGCAGTAAGGCAGGAGTTCTTAAAAGTCACTGAAAGAAGGATTCTAAAAATGGATAAACATGATTGCAGTGATCTAGACAATGAATTACTGGGAAAGACTTTTGGTCTGCTTGTATCAAAGAGTTTTGAGAATGACTAATACGTTATTTCCACTGGTGCCAAAATATGCAGGTACAAATTAATGCACAAGACAAGGGGAACTTCAGTTCTTTGCAGACTGCAGGGTTTATAATCCCCAATTTTTATCTATGAATTAATGACCTGTGTATGAGGTTGATCAACCAGCCATGCCCAGCCACAGAAAGGAGAGGTTTTGTCGCTCAGTTTATTTTCTTCTAACACAGCAAGAGAGAAATTTGAGTCACCTGGGTCATCGTGGTCCTCTGAGGCTCCTCAGAGTCACTATAGACAATCTCCTTCATAAAGAGCAAAACACATGGTAAGACTCATCAAACTGATGGAGCTTTTATAAAAAACACTGTGGGAAGGAACATTTCAATACGTGCCCATCATAATATTCTACATATGTGTCACTGTAAGCTGCTTCTACACTACATAATTAACACAGTCACTAATGCTCTTTTACAGGAACCGAAATCTATTGTGAATGTTTCCTGGGCAAATGCTGACTGGCTTTGTTTATCCACACAGTTATACTGGCTACAGCAAGTTCATTATCGCATTCCCTATTAATGTTCTATCATAGTGGTGAAAATTTGCCTGTTGCAAGAGAATGGTCATCTCACAGAAAAGCAGACTTCTGCATTCCGCCTCTGCCCTACCCATCCTGTGCTCTTCAAGGCTAGAAGAGGCTGCTCTGAGTAACTGACTTGATCTCTGAGACACAAGCTGTAGTGATGTTGTCCAGAATTACCTGCAATGAAGGATATTAGTCTGCTTTGCTATGCAAATAAACTCTCATCAGGCTAGATAAATGCTCAGGAACTAGACAACATCTTTTATAAAAAGCTTCCAGTCCTGATTTACTTATCTCAAGTGCTGAAAATGAACAACTTCTCTCTTAACAGCCTGCTCCAAGGCTATCCAGCCCACTATTAAAAATCCATGTAATGTTCCTGAATTGCATTTCCTAACTTGAGTTTTCAGCCCTTGCATTTTGTTGTGCTCCGCTAGGCATAATTAATGGTACTGGCTGTTCTTTCTAGGATTCTGTCTACAATATATCTCTGAGATATCAGTTTTGTTTGCTTCAGGCAAAAGCTACGGTGAGAGCTCATTATTTTCCAGCTCAGATTACTCTGTACGAAGATGTGAGCTGCAGCTTAGTTCTTTAATGCAATGCACAAACACTGTGTGATTCCCACAGGTCCAGTGCTGTTGTATCCAAGTGTCCCACTCCTGGCATTGTCTCACTCAGAAAGTTTCCTTTAACAGATGTGCTTGTGTCCCAGGGCCAATCCACTGAACCCCATACACTTCTAGCTTTAGCTGCCCAGGTAATATATCCCCCAGCTTCTGTGCACTCAGGAGAGAAGCAATAGTTGCCAGAAAAATGAAATGAAAACTTGGCATAAATGCGTGTCTCTGGGAGATGGTGCGAGGCGGGTGGAGGAAAAGGAGGAGGACCCTTCCCTTGGCACTCTTCTGAAATGATCAGCAGTACATTTGCATCTCCCTGCCTCTGGGTCTGCCTTCACTTCTCTTACTTTGGTCTTGTGTGTGCAAATCTGATGGGCATTGTGTTGCTGACTTTGCAGTTCCACTCTTTCCCTCTTTTGGATCAGATTCTCTGGGCTTTGACCCTCTCAGCTCATCAGCTCTTCCTACAGACACCCCACTTCTGCCCACCAGCATGTGTGATAGAACAGAAACACCAGCATCATCATTGTTTTGTGGAACTGGTAAGGCTCAATTATTTTATGCCTTTTAAAAGTGGACATTCCTTGTTTCAAAGCCTTCCAGTCTAGAATAAAAGCACAGAGCAGTAGCACAAATTCCCAGGAAGAGAGGGCACAAGATATCACAGCTCATCAGCTATGGTTCTTCATATTTTTCATAATCCCATTGAGAAATTCACCACTGTAAAGAGTAATTAGGTTGTTTTTTCTCTTCCTTTCTATTCCTATTGGAAGAGGAACAGACTACATTAGTTCGCAAGGGGTTTTCTTCTTTCAGTCCACAAGACACGGAGTTTAAAGATACCTTGAATATCTACAGAGCACATGGCAGCCTTCATTTGAGTATAACTCCAGTGTCTGTTTCCCATCCTCAAGTTCTTCCTCCACACCTGCTCCAGTTTGAATTTTAGTCACCAAATCCACTTGTAAGATAAACACACCAAAACAACAGCACTAGACAGAGTTGTAACACCATTTAATTCTGTTTCTATTTTGGCTTCTAAAACAGCTATTTATTGCTGACACCGACTGAGAAACTTTCATGTGGGACGTATGAAAGTCAAACCTCAGAAAAATAACAAAGAACCCCTGAGGGGTAAAAATCCCCCAAAGCAAAAACCTGATATCCATCTACTTCTTCCTTCTCAGCTCTTTGGGCTGCAGAATAATCAGTGCCCATCAGACCTCACAAGAAAATCTCTCTGGTCTGTAGGCTGTAACACTACTTTCTGCTGAGGACAGGGTGACAAACAATAGCTTTGATCAACTAACCACTGCAAACTGTTATTTATTTATTAGCTTTTCCCATAGTAGGCATGGTTTGGCAACCAACGGTCATTCGAATAAAGTGATTTGGCCAGTGCCCAGTGCAGCAATTGGTTCCACAGTACACGCTGTTCAACAGTGCTGGTGCTAGAAGGGTCTGTCCTAAGTCTATCAGGGGTTTATATCATTATTATCTTTTAGATTTTTGGCAATATTGTTTTTTATTTCAGCTTTTGGGATGGCATGGCATGGGACAAAAACTTCTGCCTGGGAAGTTTGGCAGATGCCTTTTAAATGCTTGCTGTCTTGGTTCCATTTTGTAACCAGGTGGCAATGTCACCATCCCCATTCTCCCAGACACAGATTCCATCACTGATGAAAAAAATGGTGTGATTTAGAGTCTAGAAAAAGAAATGTCACAGGCAGAGAAGAGCAAAATGTTTAGATCTATTGTCTCTCACAAAAGATAACATAAAAATGATCTGAGATCCAAGCTGACCACTGATATGCCTTGGTCTCAACTGAATCTTCTCTCTTGTACAGCTCTTACAGCATTGATATCTGAGCACCTAGCAAATCCCAAAGCATTAGTTCACAGACCATCCCTAAGAGAATTTGCTGAGTAATTCTTGAATTATTCTTCCTTTGGTTAATTAGTAATTCTTTTTATGCGGAAAAAGGATAAAAGTTAACAGGTTGTTACCTGCCACAAAATCACTGCACCAGGGCCCAGCCCTTCTTTTGCATAAATCTCTTTATCATTCAGGATTGAGAAACAGGAAATACAGCAAAATATGGGGGGGAAAAGCCAACCTTGTTGCAAGGTGAATGCTTCCCAAAGCTTTCCAAGAAAACAAGAGATGTTCAGGAACTTTCTTAATTTAAAATGGAAGAAGTTGTATTCTTAATGTTACAAAACAAGGGAGATGCTTTTTCCTGGCTAAACCCACTAAGACACAGAGTTTAAAACAAAGGTGAATTTAGCCCCTTGCCTTTTGCTTAAACCAGCAGCTGCAACTCAGTCATTACTGGAGATTGGTGTATAGAAAGTAAATGACTGCATCAGCTTGCAGTCAGCTCTATGAGAATAAGTTTCATGGAGATACAGACCAATAACTAGCTTCTCTTCAGAAAGTGGATTTCTTTCTGAGGGGGGAACCTTATTGCTCTCTACAAATACCTGAAGGGAGGTTGTGGAGAGGAGGGAGCTGGGCTCTTCTCCCAAGTGACATTAGGCACTGGAACAGCCTGCCCAGGGAGGTGGTTGACTTGCCTTCCCTGGAGGTGTTTAAGGTGCAGGTGGACGAAGTGCTGAGGGACATGGTTTAGAGATTGGTGGGAATGGTTGGACTCGATGATCTAGTGGGCCTCTTCCAACCTCGTGACTCTATGATTCTTTATTGCGTAACATCCACTGCCAGAGAGCAGGGTGGCCAAATCGCCAAGCAGGGTATCTGCTAGGAGTTATCCAGCTTGAACTCAGAGCTGAACACAAAACTGTTGGTGTTCAAATTCTCTTGGCTCTGGCAAGTCTGGCTGCCTCACACTTAATCTCATTTTGTATGATTGTTTTCTCCTGGTTATTCAACAGCCCATGAGCTTTTAAAACAGAGAGCTAAACATTTTTTGAGGTCCTTCCCAAATGGACTCATTAAAGAAAAGATCATGTCATTGCTACTAAGTAGTAGTTTAACGGCTCCTTTATCAATATGTTTGACATATTCATTAACAACTTATTATATAATAAGAGAAGCACGGTCTACACGGAGAGAGTGAAAACTGCAGACAGCTGGTTTGGTTTTTTTTGCAAAGGTTATGAGTCCAGCATTTTAAGAGTTGCTGCTACTTATAGAGAAGAAAATTTTGATTTATCACTAAGCAATGGAAACATTACCACTCTGCAGAAGAATTCCTAAAGGGATAAAGAGTTTTGGAATTTCATAGTGAAAAAAATTAAACTCACAAAGTGAGACCTAGAGGTGCTTTTGAAAACTGTGTGTTATGAGTGCTTCTAAGATTATGTTCTTTTGAGCAGAAGTAAAATGTCAAATATGGAAACTTTGAGCCAGACAGTCCTGTATTTCTCTTAGCAGATATTGTAACTTCAAATTATAGAGGCTGATAAAGGAAACAGAAGGCAGAAGATGCGATGATGACATTGAATTCTATGATTCATTTATAGGTGTTCCCTTGACCTCGCTGTGTTAGCTGAAGCTGCTTCATCACTATCCACGTGAAGGTCTCTGCCAGCCCCGTTTCCCCACTGGAGCATCCCACCAACTTAACGTGTTGTGTCTAGAGAGAGAAACTCATGATCCCATCCACAGAGCTGGTGGGTGGGAACATGCAGCATGTGAGAGGGGCTGAGCAGCTGGGATGGTGCTGTCCTCAGGCACGCAGATGTTTCACAGAAGTGTGCCTTTCCACAGCCTCCTGGGACAGGTCACAGGAAAGCACAGTGCTAGTCATTAAACTAAAATAGCAGAAGAGGCTGGGATCAGGCATCATTTCAACTTGTTGCTCCCGTGAGATGTCTACAGAGAGGAGGGATTGCAAAAGCCGATTTAGCTGCTGCCAGCTGCACTGACAAATCTGTCACCAACATGAAAAATGAAGCTGATTGGAATGAGGTCCAGGTGTACACACAGCCCGAGGACTATTGCACAACCAGGGAGGCAAGATCTCACTGCAGCGAGCCTTGCAACATCCCTGACCCAAGGCAGCATCACTGGGATTTTGTGGGCCTGCCAGTGAACCAGAGTATGGAAGAAAGAGGCTCAGAGCCTTTAAGCAATCCCTGAAGCAGTTCTTAGCTCCCCTCCATTTTATGCAAATAATAAAATAAGCAAAACTCTCCCTTCGTCAACAGGTAACTTTGTTTTTGACACGCTAAATAACCAAGAAGTGTCAGCAGCAGCAAACTACTGATAAACATGGCCATAACAACAAAAGAAAACTAATTCAGCAAAAAAAAACAATGCCTAAATGAAGGACAGACCTTTTAGACACCTCAGACTAATCATGCTGTGATAGGACTTAGGTCTTACAGTATTGTGTTTTCATGGAACCCATGTATGAAGTACATCAATAAAAAGACAAAGCAATTTGGATCCCTCTTGTATCTGTCATATTTATTCCAGTCTGGAGAGAAGACAGACAAAGAGCCTGGCATCTGCATGTCAGTAGCTCAAAACTGGCGGTCACAAGGCAAGGTGTAAAAGTAACTCTCTGAACTTTCCTGACTCTGCAGAAGGCAGCGAATGTCCTTGTCAGAGCAGACCAGACGCTAGCGACCAGCCCACACACGTCCAGGTCATACTCTAAACTGCTGAGCTGCTGTGCTTGTGACCTGCAGACACCTCTGGTTACAATACAAATACAGCTGATCCTGCCTGGGGGACAGAAGCAATATAGAAGCTGCCCCTCCTAGCCTAACAAGCCAGTGAGTTTTCTTTCTGTAAAGGTTAAAAGCCAAATAATGGAATGGGAAAAAAAAAAAACAAAGTAGCAGAATAAGGCTAGTTCTCCAGTTCCCACTGCAGATCCCTTCTCTTTTACCTGTTAGACTACAGCAAACACCTCTAAGCATCTTCTGGAGAGGTGAAAGAGGTGGTAGCAGCCAGGAAAAACATCTGAAAAAAAACCCAAAATTTCCGCTGTTAGGAACACTTCTAGAAATCCTTCAGCAATCCCAATTTTAGACCATTCTTCTATTAAGCTTTGCAAGTACTATAGTTTAATAGTAGATTTATTTCACTCAGCTTGACAGTGGTTTATTTCTTCGTAATTCCCCTACTCTGAGTGTACGTTAAAGCATCTTTGTGGAAACATTGTGCTTAGTTTGGCCATCTGACTGAGGGCTATATGCGCAAACTGTTGCAGTCAGAAGAAAATCCACATACAGGAGAACACCACAAGCAGTGCCTGTGCTCCTAATGAGTATGACTAAAACTAAACAAATCATGTAGATGGGCATTATGGCTACACGTTGTCTCATTTTTTTTCCTTTTGGGAACAATGAGGAAAGCATTTAGCTAAAGCAGGTGCATAGGTAATGTTGTCTTCTTACTTTTGTTCTGAATTGATAACTGAATGCATTTTGTGCATGAAATATGGAGCAGAAATACTGCTCCATTGGGGGAAAACATAGCATGGCAGTGGAGAATTCAAAAAAAGAAGCAAGGATTAAAGGACCATTAAGTCTCTTGCACTGGTTTTAATAGCACTAACTCACAAATATTGTTGCATATTGATGGACTGTCTTTCACCACAAATTCTAAGTGCCAACTCTAGGACTGCTAAAGAGGAACAGAGCAGTATGCCAATATTTGGAGTAACTAGAGAAAATTATACCGAAAACAAAAATAAAAAGTAATATTTTTAAGACTATTCATTCCACTATCAGCAAGTTGAGAAGCCTCAGAGGAGGGCACAGGCATAATTTTGAACCATCATGGAAGATCTGAGAACTAGTGGACATTAGGCATGTGAGGAGTTCAAGGTCACTTTTGTTTGCTGTTTCATCTTACAGAACATTGGTCATTTCATCTATGGACATTCCATGCAGATCACACACGATTAGTAGGAAGATCATCTTAGCTTCATTCAGCTTCAATCCCTGTTGCATACCCAGGTCTCTCACGTTTGTGTCAGACAGCTCTCCGTGCCTCTTGCTTTGCACAGCATGGTGACTCTTATCTGATTTTCAAAAAGACACCTGAACCTTCAGGCTCCTGTTGCTGCCACTCAGACCTCAGCAAAGAGAAGTAGCCCATCACAAGGAGGTGGAGGATAGTGTAAACTTCTGGTGCAGGAGACAGTTCAACAGCACAGAAGCTGTCTTGGGTGCTCCTGCCTGGTGATACAGAACCAACCCACTGCCTGCTGAGGAATTGAGAGACTGGAAATCAGGTCCCAGAACCTTCTGATGGTGTGTAGATTATCATCCAAAGTGCCGGATCTGTAGACTGTCATTAACAGCATCCATCTGCTCTCCAGAGCAGCAGCGCCAGCTTTGCCTGTGCTTGCGTTAAGGCTTCATTATGGACAGAACTTTCACTCTGCAATGTTAATTCCATCACCAGCACTATCCCTCATGGAACTGGAAACATTCTTTGCACTTTCCTTGCTTTTGATCTCAATATACTTGCAAAGATGCTTAAAACCTCTTCATTTCTCCTCCATTTTGGTCTTTGTCTGTTGTTGTTTTCTACCTGTGCCATTTCTGCAGCAGTGAGGAGCAGCAGAATCCCTCATATTTCTTTTTCTTCCATTATATGTTTTGAGAACCTTCTCACAAAGCCACATCACTGTTTCTTGCAATTCCCTTCCCAGCAGAAATGCTGTATTTTCATTATCTTGACTTATTATTTCCTTCATTTAAATACTCTTTTACTCTGAAAGTTTAGGTAACAAATTTAGATGCTACTTGATGAAATCATGGCATTGTTTTCTCCCCACTTTGCCTAGATGGTATCAGAAAGTACCAGAGACAGTGGCTGCTGCAGGACATCCTTTATCCCCACATAGCTCCCTTTTCATGGATTTCTTCCTGCCCATCCTGTTGCTGTGCTGCAACAATTCCTTACTCTGTTCAATTAGCACACCCTCATTCCGCCAAGCTGCTCAGTCAGTCTCACATTCTCCCATCAGCTCCTCCCTGCACAGATGTCTGTCTTCAGCCTAGAACAAAAAGTTGCCGTCCAAAGATGCCTTTTTCATGATGCAGCTTCTGGCTATTGTTGTTCACATACAATTCTCTGGCTTGGCCACGCTTCTGAACTTCGCCTCAGCACTGATCAAGAATTCACACTATCTTCTGGTTTTGCTTTAGTCTCCTTTCCTTGCTTCCCTTCCCAAAGGTTTAGGATCCCCACCCAACCCATACATCTGTCACATTTACTGGTCAGACAGCAATGCCTTAGCAGGGTAAATGTTACAGACACGGCACTGCCTCCCTGGTGAGTCGTATCTCTGCCTCCTTCGCCCAGTGTGCCCTGCGTGCCCCTGGAGACAGCTCTGGGCTTCAGTTTGGTGCACCTATGCACAACCCTGGTGAGGCTGAGCAGGAACCTCCCAGTTCTCCAAAGCCTCCTCTCTTACCTTCCACAGGATTTCACCAGGCACTCAGAGCTCAGCACAGAATGCATGAATTAAGGAGAAGTAGCATCAGACTTCTCACCTTTTTCCTTTCCAAGCTTTCTCTGCCTCCTGCAGACCTGAACCACTTCCAGATGAGTCAGAGGGCGTCACTGCAGAACAGCAGGCAGTAATCACCCCCTCTCCACACGGGCCCAGCAAAGCTTTATGCTTTTCCCAAGTAACTGCTAGTTCTGAAGAGAAGCAGGCAAGCCCTGGGCACAAATCTGTGGTGTGTTTACATGCAGCGGTGCTGCTGGAAGGCAAGGCCAGTCTGGCAGCAAAGATTATTTGTTTCATCTTTAGAGATTCTGCTCTATGAGATCAATATGAAAGCTTCAGCTGTAAAAAAAGAAAAGCAATTTTACATTCCATCTCCTTGATTGCCTGATCACATGTTGGGTTTTGCTTGGAAACCTGAGAAGCAAATCAGTCAGCAAGACCTCTTGCTTTCAGCTCTTCAGATCTGAAGGTCCTAACTGTAACACAACCTTCTGTTACCTTCTGCTCTGCCACCACTAACATGCTCGTACCCTTCTGGTTTAATCTCTACTGGTTTTACATTTCAGCTTAATTTTGTTGTGAACTATGGTCCAAAGTCAGGCTATCTGTTCTCTATGACTTGTTTGCACACTTAGCTGTGGAACATGATGAGGACCCACTTTTTTGAAAATAAGTAATTTTTCAACTTTACTGTTTCTGCAGTCATATAATAGTGTGGTAAGTGTTTTCCACGGAACAATAAATCTTCCTTCACACACCTCCTTAAGTGTGGAGATCACAACTGAAGTCTGCTTCTATATGGAAAAAAGAGCTGTTATACCAAAGATACTAATAATGGTTAACACACGTGCCCGGGATGTTTGGAACCAAAATTCTTGACAAAGCTAATGGCAGATGTGGCTACTTCTCATCCTGATAAATGGAATACATCACTATGCACCTTTCTGTGACAACATTTTGAACAATAGAAACCACTGTCCATGATGAAATGCTGATTTCCAAGTCCTAAACAAGAAACTACTGTGGTGAAGCAAGATATTTTCCTGGAAAACTGGTTGTTAGTGCTTGTGAGGCACTGCAGCTTGCTCTGGCTTTTTGTCTGATGCAAAAGGCAGCTGGAAAGCCTGAGAACTCATTTGAAGTTTGATGCAGGGAAAGAATTGATTCAGGGTACAGAACTGGCCAAAAAGGTTGTTTGGAAACTGTTAGCGTAGAAGCTTCCAGCTCTGGGTGACTTTTACTATGTTTACAGAAAAGAACTTATAACACCTGTAAATAGGAAGGAATTAACTGAAAAAAAAGATCTCGTTCACATCATCATTTTCATTTCTTAAGAGAAACAGTCCTCATGGTACTGCCACGAGGACCAAAAGGAAACATCCCTCGGAAAGAAGTTGTCTTTTGAGCACTGCCACCCAATTGTGCATTCCACATCCCTTCTCATCTCTCCTAACAGCACCCTGGCATGTTGTGTTGCAGAGTCCACCCACACTATCTAATCCATTTCTGCTACTCCATCCCCTTGACTCCCTCCCATTCTCGTAACTGCCATGCCTGAGCTCACACTGCACCTTTTCTCTTCACGAGAGCATTACTTGAGGTCCCTCTCACATATCACTGATGCCATAGACTGCACAAAACCTAGAATTGTTCAGGTTGGAAAGAACCCTTAAGATCAAGTCCAACCATAAGCCTCACACTGCCAACTCTACTGCTAAGCTATGTCCCACATAGCCTTTAAACACCTCCAAGGAGAGTGATTCCAGCACTCCCCTAGGTAGGCTGTTCCAGTAATTGACAGCCCTTTTGGGGAAGGAATTTTTTTCCCAATATCCAATCTAAGCCTCCCCTGGCACAACTAGAGGCTATTTCCTCTCATCCTATCACCTGTTACTTAGGAGAAGAGAGCAGCACTCACCTTGCTAGAGCCTCCTTTGGCGTTGCTGCAGGGAGCAACAGGGTCTCCTCTCATCCTGCTCCAGACAGAACAGCCCTGATTCCCTCAGCCACACGCAGAGCCCTGTGCTGCAGCCCCTTCCCCAGCTCCTCTGCCCTAACTGGTAACAGCTGCACTCCTGGGAGAGTTTTGTCGTGCAGCCACACCTGAGTGTCTGCAGAAGGTAACAAGGAGGCTGATTGCAAACAGCTGTGAGGATAGGAAGGCAACATAACTAGAGAAGCCTCAGGTGCATAGGAAACTGGGTTGAAAAGAGGTATTGTGACAGCTGGTTGCTGCTGGTACAGCCTTTGCGGAAAGGGACAGTAATACTGCTATCCAAACTATTGGAATCACAGGTGAGGCTCTAAGCTACCAGGAGTCAGTGCTTCAGAATCACTTGTCATTTGTATTTCTGAAAAAAAAGTGCTGTGAAGGAAAAAAAAGTTCATTGTTTTTGAGATTTCTGATCATTTATTGGCTAACCTGTGCAACTGGGAGGTCTTTGCCTCAAAATTCAGCTTTAAATACAATGAGACTGATGCTTCAATGTCGTCACTTGGCACCAGGAGCTGAAGCTGTGAAGCCTGAATGTTGCATAATTAGTGATTAAATTCTGGAGGCTGGCAGCATGGAGTGAGTGATAATCTAGTTGTAACCTTTGTTTCACAGAGGCATCCCTATGCCTTTCCCCTCTTTCTAGAAAAATCTTGGTATTTCCTCTTCCATCACTTACCTGAATCTCAATCTGTACAAACGAGTTTATGATACAGAGTGAGAAAATCTTTCCCTGAAAATAATGTTTTGGGGTTTTTATTAACATCCATATGATTTTAGGTATTTTTCCTCCTTTTAAGATTATTGTTTACTAAATTTATAGCTGTGACCCTGCAGAGGGTTTTTTTCACCTATATAGTAACAAGAAAATGGAACTATAATCTGTAGAATAGTGATCAAGTTCTTATTTTTCCTTAATTTGATGTAAGATTACTTACCTACAATAATACAAGACAGGGATGTGTTAGATATTAATGGCTGCACCAGTGTTAATCTATGCATAGCAGGGAGAAATTTGGGCACAATATTTTTCTTTTGTGGAGTTTTAATGAGCAAGTGGAAATGAGCCCATCATTTTTATGCTCTATACCTGCAGGAACAATTCCATTATTATTGATCATTACTGGAAATAACTGCTAACTATTGAAATAACTGTTTGAAGTACAGGATGCACAATTTTCATACTGCTAGAGCTTTTCATTTCAAAGTGTTACTTGTCACACTCAAGTCACAGTTAACCCATTCCCTTCGATAGGATAGGATTTGGTTATAAGCCTCAGTTATTTCTGTGTTCAAGACCAATTGATTTCTGGAGAAAGAAGTGATAGAAAGGAGTGATACAGAAGATTGATGCAGAACTAATCTCTGCTATACACACATCCCTGGGTCAAGAATCCAAGACTCTCCTGTTTCATCATTCAAATAAAAAATTAATCTCGGCAAGCTTATTTGTTCCCTGGGCATTTAAAAGATATAAACAAACTTCAGTTTGTTATCCAGGTCTTTACTGCCTTCATGTACAGCTTAAAACCTGATCTAATTCAGGTGTCCAGGCTAGGTTCCCCAAAGTGCTCCAGACAGCTCCTGCAGAGGGAGACAGACTGACCTGAGAGTCATGAGGTGCCAGAGCTAGAAGAACAATCAATCTCAGCTTTACAGCGTGCCCAGACAGGCTCTCTTGACTTAGATGCACGCAGGTAGGTGTGTGAAATCTATACATGCACACACTCTTTTCATGGTTTTTGTTTTTTTTCATTACGTGGTACTCATATTAACCCTTAAGGCATGTAGCAACTGCCCTTAAGAAAAAGTTTTCTCAACAAGACTTTCTAGACAAGACCTTGTCTGCTTCAGAGGTGAAGTCTGACAGGGTTGTGCTCAAGGTGGAGGAGAGGGCAGTGAGTCTTGCAGAAATGCTACTGCTGTACACACTGCTGGTTTCCCTTTCTCTGGAATGTGACCTCTCTAGCTCCAAATTTGCTCAGCACTGACTTTGAGACTAAGTTGTTTTCTTTCTTTGTGACTGCTGGAAGCTTTGGGTACTCTGTGCCTCAGAATGGAGAGGGCTGAAATCTTCACTCTGCAGGGACCACTGGGTCAGACAACTCCAGCCTTTTTGATCTGTGAAACTCTCTGGCTGGCACGTGCCCTGGCACAGGGCATAAAACAGCACACGGTGTTCAGGCTATTGTTAGCTTTGAATACAGTATTCCCTAAACACCTACACATTACCCTCTGGCTTTGATCATCTCCGTTGATTGAAAAATGGGATTGTCTGGTATGGTTCTGCTCAACTGCTTGAAACCACTGATATATATATAGCACTTCAGAGAAGGATCAGCAATGGTAATGGGCAAGGTTCAGCTAACAAAGTATCTTCTGTAGGGCCATCTCCCAAGTGTCTTAATGCAATATGCATTTGGAAAAGTACCAGGAGCATCTTCTCTAATACCATTCCTTGGACCTCCTCTGCTCTGGACTATACTCACTGCTGTACGCCACAGCAAGCAGCAAAGCTTTTCATCTCCAATATTGCCTTTCAAGAATAGTCTGCAAGAACAGCCATGGATAATGAAAAATATAACAATGATTTTGTAACAGAGACCTAATTCACTCTATGCGTATATGACTGGGTCAGCTGCCAGGATGCATGTCTAATGCAATGGACTATGACAGCGCTTGACTATGAGTAACGGCAGTCACATGCCCAGCCACATCCAGAAATGCCCCCCCCAAGATTTTGGAAGGACTCTCACAACAATTAACAGATTTGAACTGGTGCTGTGTGCAAAGGTCTTCATGCTGTGTGGAGTTTGCGTTCACAGCAGACAGTTCTGTAGCAGTCCCAGCTTCTTCAATGAATCATTCCTTCACTGAGATAGTTATTAGGGTGTTATCTAACCCTTTGCACAGGAAGAAAAGTGAAGTCCTCTTGCTGCACTGTACAGCACTGTCCTAAACATTCTTCCTGTCCCTCATGCGGCGATAGCATATGTATCACAGCACGTTGCCTGGGACATCAGTGTCGTCTGTCTTGTGTGTGTGCAGGGGCAAATGGCTTGAGTGAGTCAGTTCTGAGTTAGTGGCAGCAAATATCTCCCATTGTTAAAGCTTTTCTTTGCAGTTTTCTACTGTTCCTCTGTTAATGCCTTTATCAGTGACTGCCATAAGAACAATTAGTGTAGGTGTTAATTTATCCTGTGATGGGATGAGTGAAAACCTCTGCTTCTTGTACCTTGGGTGGGGCATCATTCATTGCATGTGGTTCTGTTAGGCTGATTTTCATGCATCCCCGTCTAGTAAGGGAATTCCAGGAATCTCTGTTACCAGAAGAGGTGAGTAGAAATAGTAGAACAAGTCATTAATGCCAAACATAGCACAGGGTCCCAGTTTGGATTGCCTGGACGTGCCCTGTGTTGCATCTGGGAGCGTGGAAAATCAGGTGGAGGTCAAGGGTGAAGTCAAGCCTGAGGTAGAGTCAGAAACTGGGGAAATCTACAAATGCACCTGGCCAGGGGGCAGGAGCTGGTGCTTGGAGCACTGATAAAATGGAGATGCAGGGCAGACAAAGAGCTGCTCAGGGTATTTTCCTGTGTGACAGATGGGTGGGGGAACTCATCAGCATGGATCAGAACCTGATTTCAGTTGGTTGGGCTTCCCAGGCTCTGTCTGGTTGTGGAGCCTGGGTGCAAACCACAGCAGGTCCGTAACTGTCATCTCCAGTGCAGGTGAGAACATGGTTCTTAAGCATGTTCAGTGCTCCCCTGGAATGGATGGAATATATTCCGTTAGCTCCTACACACCGCACAGCGATCCTTACTTGCTGACCATGCTGAAATGAGGTGGCCCGACTTGTTCTCTTCTGGAAGAGCAAAATTGTGAAGGTGACATTTTTGAGTTGGCTGTAAGCTACTTATACATTATATTTATATTTCTATGTATGTGTGCAAAATCATTAATTCACTGGGGACAAAAGGGTA
The DNA here is from genome assembly GCA_033459285.1 of Clamator glandarius. NCBI lineage: Eukaryota > Metazoa > Chordata > Aves > Cuculiformes > Cuculidae > Clamator > Clamator glandarius. Next base: position 467,492 of record JAUNZM010000180.1, on the reverse strand, counting down.
TGATGAGACCTATTGATGGGTGACCTTCCCTAAGGTTGTTGTTTTAAGATGGTCATAGGCATCTCGAAGTACTTTTGGTGTCACACAATGTATGTGGGAAATTGTGTGAAAATAATTTCTTGCTGTGTTTTAGCACTTCCTGCTTCCAGCTGGGTCGCAGATACGTGGATACAGGCTTCCTGGCAACGTTTTGGCACTTGTATTTCTCCTTTGAGCCAGACATACTAGGGGATAAACAGTATTTAACTGTTATGATTTGGCCATGCTCCAGTTCAGCTTGACTTGAGGTGAAAAGTAAAAGAGAAAGCGAGGGAATAGATTTTTTTTTCTTGGTGACTCAAGTTAAAAGATTTGGCAAGGGGCACCATCTGAAGTGCCAAACTGATGGTGCTTCTGCAGAAACGTGCCTCTGTTCTTAGAGGGTCTAATATCACAGAAAACACAGATTAAGAGAAGCAGTGCTTTAAATATTGATTACTCAAAGAAGAGAATCTTTGATGTATGCAAAATGTAAAACACAATACTAACCCTCACTGTGGATAACAGCAGTGTCTGCTGTACTTTGTCTTTGAACTCAGGTCTGTATTTGACGGATTCGTTCTTCAGGGAATCCTCCCTTTGCTTCTCTGTGAGTGGGGCTGAAGCACAGAACAAAAGTGAAGGAGAGCTGCTCCCACCAGAAGTTCGCCTGAATGCTATGTGCTGGCTTGGCTTGTTTGAGGTTTTGGTCCATGCTCATCCAGACTGTGGAGCCAAAGCTGATATGATTTTAAAGGCTTAGGTGATGAAGTTGTAAAAATGTGTTCTTTTGAGTAAAATGGTATCTGATTAAGCACTAACTCTGGTGGAGATTAGTTCCTACTTGTGCACACGCAGTGACTGGTTTCCTTTTTCCCCCTCCAGAGAACATACTTTGCTCTCCACACTTATTCCATGATGGAACAGACCGGACAGAGTGAAAAGAATGAAGGACACTGGTGCTTAAGGGCTTTTAGGAAAAAAAAAATCTTTTGTTGGTTGATCTGCAGAAGAATCTTTTGTTTTAATCCAGACTTCACCACTGTCAACAGAAGCCAGCTGAAATGGGAAATGAACTACCAAGTACCCTAGGATAGATAAGGTCCTGTGCATGATGGAAATCCTGACTGGCCGGGAGAATAACTGGGACAGACCTGGAAGGACTCTCTGCTACCAGATGCTCTCAGATGCCCTGTGTTGCTGTTAATAAGCCTGCAGACATCAGCCTGATCTCACACATCGGCACATTTGCTCAATACTGAGCAGTCTGCTCATGTTTTGGTGGAATTTTCTGCTCTGCTTTCCCTGGGCAACACAAATTCAAACGTGGCCAGTGCAGGATGTACATGGTGCCCTTGCAGAGAGTGGTATGGTTGAGGCCTTAGAGACAGTGTCGCACACGCCACTCTAGTCCTTGTGTCGCACGGAGTCCCAGGACTGGAATAACGTGGTGGCTTTGCTGGAGCCTGGCGCGTGGGCACAGGTTAAGGTGCCGTGAAGAAACCTGGGCCTGAGCCGGGAGCGTACGCAGACACTGGAGTGACGACATGGGAAATTCTTCACCAGATGAATCGAGCCTGGGATGCTGCATGCAGCGGGGCAGGATGGCTGGGAGAAACACCACCCACTGCTGCTCTCCCTGTGGAGTTTCAGCTGTTGCCTCCTGAGCCAGCGGTGCTCTGGGGAGGGAACAGTTGCTGCTTTTCCACACTTTTTTTGAATGAAAAAACCCTTATTTTAAATACAAATGGCTTTGATAGTGTTTACCTTAGAACAGTCTGCAGTGTCGTACTGGAATAGTTTCACAGTATATTTTGCCAATTTTTTGTTGAAAATATTTCCTTTTCAAGATTCATATTTGCATTTACTATGCTACTAATTTTCAATGAGAAAATTTATTACTCTCAACATGGGAGTCATTATTTGGGGGTTATTAAACCAAAATACCTCATTAAGACTTGTGTTCAAGAACATTTCTGGAAAAAGTGGGTAATCAGTTTTGTGAATGGTCAGTTTGTAGTGACAGGGTATCCTTAGAAGTGGAATGAACTCCAGCTCATATTATCCTCCAAAAATAATTGCCTTATTTCTCATCTGGCCAGCCGGCTCCTCCAGTGTTATTTCCTTGCACAGAAAATAGCTGTAGCTTCCAGGAATGCTGACAAGGTCCCACGGGGAGTGGAACTGTGCCCAGAATCACAAAATGGAGAAGATATGTCCACAAAAATATCCTTGCCGTAAATCCCGCTCCGAGGCACAAGTACTCTGTAGGTCCCCTGCATGAATATGCTTCATAGAATCATTTCCTTGCAATCCCTCACTTCCTTATCTGCTTCTTGGGGGCATTTATTCTTAGCCTGCTTCAGATCTTGTTCAAGAACCGACAAGAAGGTGCTCTCACTTCTGCCTTTCCCTGCTGCACGTGCTGCTATCGGCTGCTCCATGGGAGCAGCGGGGCCCTGGGCTCCCTCTGTTTTCCTTCTTGGAATGCATGCAGAAAATGTGCAAAGCTGAAGTCCAGAATAAATGCTTGACCGACAGCTGCTCTACACGTGTCCTCGAAGCTGCCTTGTAACTGTGCTTTGCCTTGAGTTGGAAGGCAGGTTGTTGAGACACAGGAATGCTCCTCGTTAGACAAGGGTGCCAATCAGTGCTGCCTTTTCTGGCCAGGGATTTGTATGTAGAGGGCAGCTGCTGGGATACTGGGATGCTGAGGGATACAGCCATCGCCTGAGCAGGTGCCACAGACCGATTCCCTGCCGTGAGTTGCTTCTTGCCAAAGGTAGAACTAGGGTGGAAAACCTTGAGCTGGAGCTGAGTCAGAATCAAGGGATAGTCACCAGCTGCTTGAGATGAGAGACCCTGTGGCTCTTCACTGGGGGTGTGGGCGGCTGGGTCCCCCTTCCCTGCCTGCTTCCAGCAGAGAAACAATGAGTGATGTTTCCCCGGGCCAGAAGGAAGAGTTACCCATCAGGAGAGCAAAGCTGTATTTATTACCTTCTTCTAGGCTCACCATGGAGTCAGAAGTGTGTCGCATGTGAGCGAGCAGCTACAAAAGGCAAATTTAATTAAGAACTGGAGTAATAAATCTACGGCAGTTTGTTTTCACCATGGCTTTATTTGATACTTTCTTCAAAAAAGATCAACGGAGTCAAGGGCAAAACCAACTGTAATGAGTGAAGTTATAGACTCATCTCATTTCCTCTGTGGCAGCAGGGTCCCAAGTCTCACAAGCAGCTCCAAAATGTTCCTCTCTCCCTGCTGCCAGAGATAAGATGAGCATGAGGGTCTCAGGTCAGTCTCCCCTGTCCACCTAACAAGAAGTGCCTAACACCTCACGCTACCTGCTAGGCTCTGCTGGGCTGTGTTGGAGCAAGTCCTCCTGCTCTGGGAAGTCTTTGAGGTTGTGCTTGTCCATAGACATGTTTCATCCTCCACTAAAAAAACCAACAAATTTGGAAAAGCTGAAGTCTGCAATTAGGTGGGCAAAACAAAAGCTGTGTCAAAAGTGGTCAGACTGAAGTGAGCCAGAGAAGAGGCTGGAGGCAGGAGGAAAAGAAAACCATCTCATTTGCTTCTACCTTCCAAAAGAAAATGAGCCTAGGAAGAAACAAATTAAAGAGTGGCATTCCTGGATTACTAAGCAACTTCCCTGGGAGCTCTGACAGCTTGGGCTGTCAGAAATATTTGAAGCTCTGTGCGCTCTAAGTCCTGTTGCACATGCTTCTACCCAGCCTGCAGAGAAGATCCACACTCCTTATAGCCCAGGCTCGTCTTTAAGCAGCTTTCTATTTTTGCAGCCCCACATACCAGCTGGAGCTGCCTGCTCCACAGAGGCTGGCAGAGATGTCCTGGCAGGCAGCCTGACCAGTGTTTGTGACCATTGTACTGTGAAAATGACCTGGAATATGCTCATGGACACTTCTTCTCATTTATATTATAGCAGAAAAGTCACTGTCACTGCCAAAAAAGACAAAAAGGCCACCAAACAATAACACAGCCATAAACGAAGGCTATAAATATAGAGATTACAGTAGATAACTACAGGGTTTCTCTCTCACACATGGCATCCAGCATAGACAGAGCCCTGCAGGTCAAGCTGTTGCTTGTTGGTTGGGATGCAGGAGCTTGGCCCAGCAGGCAAGGGGCAGTCCTTGCTCACAACCCTCTGGTGACTGCAGGCACTTTGAAGTTCTTTGTCTCATTTCTGAAACCTTGCTCCAGTCCTGCTCAGAGTCCCGTGAGCGAAGTCTGCTGCTGCTGTCCCGTGGGAGCAGCACAGACCTACCAGAGGGCACTACGGCAATAGGTGTGGGTTACAACCAGAGACCCTTCCCTAAGGAGCAGAGACTGCCAACCTCCTTAGGTGGCTGTTGTTTTCAGAGCCTTCACACTTCACATGCATTCTCCCTTTCTCTGGGAAACGTGGGCTTTTCTTTTTTATTTTTTTCATTATTTAGAGAAGAGTATCCTGGTGATGCCCACCAGACACACTCAGGAGACGCAGCAGCAGATGTGGCTCCTCTGCATAATTTTTTTGCAGTGACAGCTGGAATCAGCCCTTATCTGTCATGGTCCCTAAGTAAATGTCAGCTTTTAATAGGGGACACGGAGCTCTTCATCCTCCCACTTGGGAATGCGAAAAAGCTGAAATCATTCCTTGTCCTTTTACTCTCAGTTTAGTTTCTTTTTGTTCTCTTCCCTGCTGCCAAAGCCCTCCAGGTCCCTCTGCAGCTCTGCCAGTGCTCTGCAGAACAGCCTTGGCACAGAGGAAGCCGGGGGAAGACAAGAAATGTGGTGGACGAGTGCCTCCTGGCTTCAGCAGCTCTGCTAGTGCAGGGCAGCCGGGAGCAGAGCAGCCGCGGGGCGGGGAGACTCCAGTAACCCCACCAAAACCAGTTACTGCCCACACACGTGTGGTTGCTTCCCTTACGGAAATAATGGCTTTAGTTACGTGAAACAAAGTGGAATACCTCTCTGGATAGGCCTATCCCTTTTCCTTCAAGGAAGACCGCTTGAAGAGAACTGCAAAGAGCAAAAGAGTTGGGGACGCTGCTCTTAGGCAAGGAGTGGGCTCCCTGCGCAGGGGCAGGTATCCTCTGTGCTCTACGGCAATCTGCTCTCTCCCATCATCCCTGAGAGGTCTGACCTGCCTTCCCCGATGTGGCATGGAAAGGGGCCAGTTTGGGGCGTTTGCCCCAGCTAAGGGACTGAAAGGTTTGAGCTCCCTGATCCAGCGGGAGGTGTCCCTGCTGGTGGCAGGGGGGTTGGAACTGCATGGGCTTTGAGGTCCCTCCAACACAAACCATCCCATGATTCTGTGACTCTACGAGTCACCCTTCTTGGCACATCTGCTAATTTTAAGTAAGGATATTTTGGCTGGGTTTAGCTGTGCGAGGGGTGCAAGCTCCAGTGGGACAAAGGGGGCTTTTAGCAGTGGTGTGGAGAAGGGTGCACGATGGAGTGAGGCAAAGCACAACTCATCTGGGGCTGGCTGGTGAGAACGGCTCGAGCAAGGACCATGTGTCTGTGCCGTGCTGGGCTTGAACACCACTGTGGGTCCTGGTGATGCTACGAGTGTGACGGCTTCGCGTGGAGCAAGTGGTGGCCGGTGTCAGTGGAGGGAGCGTGTGTCTGTGTGTCTGCCCGTCTGTGTGTCTGGGTGCGGGGATTACAGCCTGCCTGGCCCCCACCATAGATTCCTGCCGGGACTTGGTGCCCTCTGGTGTTGTGAATATTCCAGTACATAAGAAAAAAAACGTACAACAGGTTCCCCACTCCGAAATCATTATTTTACTAGCTCAGAACACAGTACTTCTGTTAATTAAGCCATGTAGTTACAATTTAATGGAGATCAAGTGACCCCAAGCATATCGGATAATTACAGTCATAACACCAAACACCTCAGGACACGTTCCTGTAGGCTGAAGCCAACATCTCAAAGGTTGCAGCCTGCAAAATACACACAAATCTGCTGGATGTAGTGCAGCCACAGCATCACAGAATCAGGAGGTTGGAAAAGACCCACTGGACCATTCCTATCAAACACTAACCCACGTCCCTCAGCACCTCATCCACCTGTCCCTTAACTCCTCCAGGGAAGCTAAATCAACACCCTCCCTGGGCAGCCTCTGCCAGGCACCAATGACCCGTCCTGTGAATTTTTTTTTCCTGATGTCCAGCCTGAACCTCCCCTGGTGGAGCTTGAGGCCATTCCCTCTCGTCCTGTCCCCTGTCCCTTGGGAGAAGAGCCCAGCTCTCTCCTCTCCACAACCTCCTTTCAGGTAGTTGTAGAGAGCAATGAGGTCTCCCCTCAGCCTCCTCTTCTCCAGGCTGAACACCCCCAGCTCTCTCAGCCGTTCCTCATAAGGCCTGTTCTCCAGCCCCTTCACCAGCTTCGTAGCTCTTCTCTGGACTCGCTCCAGAGCCTCAACATCCTTCTTGTGGTGAGGGGCCCAGAACTGAACACAGGATTCGAGGGGCGGTCTCACCAGTGCCGAGTCCAGAGGGAGAATCGCCTCCCTGGCCCTGCTGGTCACGGCATTTCTGATCCAAGCCAAGACGCCATTAACCTTCTTGGCCACCTGGGCCACTGCTGCCTCACGTTCCGTCGCTGCCAACCAACACCCCCAGGTCCCTCTCCTCCGGGCAGCTTTCCAGCCAGACTTCTCCTAGTCTGGAGCTGCACAGGGTGAAAAATCTCCCTCGTACGTCCAGTTTCGGAGCGCGCCCCGGCAGCCACCGACCCGCCTCCCGCCCCCATTGGCCGCGGCCAATGGGGGCGGGAGGCGGGTCGGTGGCTGCCGGGGCGCGCGGCTCGTTGCTGCACGTGGGGCTCCCGCCGCTTCGCTCCTCTCCGCCGGCACCGGGACAGCGGTAAGCAGCCAGCGGGGCGAGGAGGGACACGGGGAGCCGGTCGGGCCGCGGGTCCCGGTCGGGCCGCGGGTCCCGGGGTCCCGGTGTGTGTGCGGGTCCCGGCGAGGCGTGCCCGGGCACGTCCCGGCGCTGCTCTCCCGCGGGCGGGCGCCGGGGGGCGCCGGGGACCCCGCTAAGAACCAGCGGTTGATGTCCCGATCGAGAGTTGTTTCTCAAAGCTCAGGTGGGTCCTGGGCGGCTGGGGGGACTGCACCCGGGGCAGGGACCAGCCCAGCTCCCACCCTGCCTGCCCGCTGCCCCCTGGGTGAGGGGCAGGCAGGGACAGCCAGCAGCACTAACGCTCTCACTCCTGGTTCTTTTGAACCCTTTTGCTTGTTAACTCCCTCACCTCTTTTCCTTACCAGAATCCATTAGCTAGACGCAAGAGAAATAGTTCAGATTCCCACGTAGATGAATCTTTTTTAAAATTACGTTTTCACAGCGGTGAAAATGCAGAGTTCTGGGGCTGTCTCAGAGGTGAAGGAGCTGCAGCTCGCCCTGCAACTTTGATGAAGCTCATTCAGCAGCTCGTGGTTCTGCGGTTGTGAGCAACGCTGCGGGGAGTGCCGGCCCCTGCCTTGTGCAGACAAGACACCCCGTTCGGCAAAGCCCGTTCACAAATGGTGATGTTTTCAGGTTAGGGGATTTCATGCATCTCAAAGTGCTGGCGGTGCATCTTGCCTCCCCTCCAGCACACAAGCGCGTTACTGCTCTGTCGTGTTGATGATCCTCTTTGGCGAACGCAGCTAGTTGCTCTGGCAGCCACTCGAGATCCTGTGGGGCTTCCACAGGGGTGGCGGCAGTTGTTGTTTGCTTTTGTTTGTTATTTTCAGGTAATTAGGACCAGTCGTTTTAGCAGCTTACCAGGCTGTGGGAAATCTCTGCTTTACCAGGGCAGCGCTCTATGATTTGGATGCGCACTCTACTTGCAAGTTATATATCTTGTTTCTGGTATTGTTAAAATAAGAAGCACTAAATCCTGCAGCCCCGAATTTCATGCCAGATATTCAACAAAACACTTATTCCATCTATCGTTATATTGTGGCTTAAGAAATGACAGGCCAGCTCTGCACCTCAGAGTTTGCTGGTGTCCTTGCGGCGCCGTTTCCTCGCATCCCGCAGCGACATTATCGCACGGGCAGGGCTCCTCGCCGTGGGGTCGCGCTGGCACGGGGCCCCTTTTGCCCGTGTAACTTTGTGTTTGGGAAAGCGATGTGAGCCGCACCTCGTCTGGGGCGATGGGCTGTGAGGGATGCAGCCCTGGCTGCCCACAGACGGCTGGGAGAAAGAGGTCGTGTTGTGTCCGTGGGGTGGTGTCACCAGACAGATTGTGGGGACGGGGACTTGGTTTGGTTCGGTTCTTTTTCACTAGTACTGGTTTCTTGTGTTACAGTGGAACTTTGGGGATCAGTTGCAAATTGGTCCCCTTGTTCGTCCAAGACTTGTGTCTTGGCTCCTTCTCTGTTGCCTGCAACTCCATTTCATAGAATCATAGAATAACCAAGTTGGAAGAGACCCACCGGATCATCGAGTCCAACCATTCCTATCAAAAATGTCTTGTGCTCTTGTGTCTAGTGAAAGCCTAAATGAAGCTCCAGACCAGAGCATCAGCAGCACTGACCCTGCTGTGCTGAGATGAGGGGCTGCGGGCTTGGAGCTCGCCAGGAGCTGGGGTGCGGGCTCTCAGTGTGCCAGCCCTCCAGAGCATCTGTCACCTACTCCCCCTGTTTGGTTTTCCTACTGCATTCAGCCTGTCACTGGACCCTGTGCTTTTCACAGGGCACTGGCACTGGGCTCCCTCTTCGCCACCTTCTGAGATGGTGACAAATCTCCTTTATTTATTCAATAGTGTCAGTAACTTTTATGCTATTTATAGGCTGTGACCATGCCCCTCCCGAGATGCTTGCAAGATAAATTTAGCCCCCTTAGCTCCTCATTGCTGGTCCTCGCTGGCTCGCGCTGCCTTTCCTTGTAACAGCTAACGGGAGCTGCGCGAGGGGTGACTCACGCTCTATGCTCGTCCGGGGCAGACTTCATCTCAAATGAATTTCGGTCGTTCAGAGCCCAGGGAGCCGTCCACGTGTCTGCGTCCAAAAGGCAGCCGGCAAGGGAGTGGTGGGGGATTAGGCAGAGGAGCACAGAAAGGGCCTGTGGTGGAATGCTGCCACGGGTCACGGTGTGCGGTGCCCGGGAATGATGCAGGCGGGAGGGGAAGGGGCTCCTGCACTCCATTCCCCTTCTGCCAGAGCCTTGCAGGGGTGGGCATCCCACCAAGCCCTTCCTCCTGGGGCTGTGGAGCAGGATGGCTGTCATTGAGATGTCAGGTTTTCCCAGGTGGTTCAGGCTGTTCCGTTTGGTGGTCTTCAAAAGAACATTTTCAGGTGTTCCCTAGACTGTGAGTGTTCTGAAGGTGATGAGCTGTGCTCCCAAGCCTGGCTGAATGCTACTGCTCTCCTGATGTGCTGCATAAGGTTGTGGGGAAAGCAAGATGACGATTGGAATCATAGGGGTGGGTTTTATTCAGTTGTGATTGCGTGTTCTTGGTGAGACTGGATTCCCTTATTCCCCTGCGAGCTGCTTTCACCAAAGGCTCTGCAGAGGCCAGGCAGTTATGCTGTTAATTCACCCAAGCCATTAATTCACCCAGGGAGAGCTCGAGACGGTGTTTTCCGGGGAGGTGGGGGCTTGTTCTGCTGCTCCTCGTAGATGGCTATGGGCGAGCCCGCACTGAGTTGGAACATGTGCGGAACAAGAGCCTGGGCAGCATGTGTGGTTCCGGGCTGGTGCAGTGGAGCTGCTGGTGTGTGTCCTGTTCACCAGTGTTTGTCGTGTCAGACCAACAAGGCCACACTGGCTGGAGCTGGGCTACTGAATCCCAAAGCTGGGACTGAGTTCTCCACTGATAGGCTGGGGTAACCCAGATCTATATCCAGGCTGGCTCTGACTTCCCGTGATCCGTGACCTGAGCAATCAGGGGATCTTCATAATGCAGGAAGTGAAATTTCCCTTGCTCTGTTGTGAAGGCTGCAATATGGCAGCAAACCCAGGCCGTTTGTCCCCAGCCTGGCTGGGAAATCCACCCTGAGCTGGGAATCAGCAGCCTCCTCCTGCCTCGGCGACGGCTGTGATGCAGACTCCATCCTGGCCAAAGCAAAAGCTTCTGCCCCAGAAGGGACATGCCACTCATCTTAAAAGTGTCAAGGCTGGCTGTAACCTCTGCTTTCTCTTCCTTTTCTCCTCAGGCTCCCGGCCCCTCTCAGCCCCAATGGTCTGCCAAGAGAACGAGTACCTGGATGAGCGTGGGAACTGCATCCCCTGCAGAAAGTGCCTGCCTGGGCACGAGCTTTCCAAGGTAAATGGGCTGCTCTGGAACAGCTGGGAATTGTCTGGCACTGAGTGCTATGTGAATCCTCTGCCAGCCTTCCTTCGGAAGGATAATCTTAGCTCCTGGTGTGTTGGGAAGGGGCAGTGAACAGTTTCACTCACCCTGGATAGGCAGGCAGGACGATGGAAGTAGATGGGAAGGGATTTCAGATTGCTGTCCAGGTTGCACTCTTTTATTTTCCCTGGTGGAAATCTAAGTTTCTTCCCAGTCCATAGCCCTAGGTTGGGTTCTGAGGACTCTTCACATGAGCTCCACTGTGCTTTGCCCCAAAGAAGGGGGGCTGATCCCCTTGTTACCGCTTTGGGAGCTGCAGTGGCTCCTCACTGCAGCTGTGCACCTGGCTTCGTGTCTTGCAGGACTGCGGTGATGGCAGCGGGGGGGACGCGCAGTGTGTCCCCTGCCCTCCTAGGAAGTTCAAGGACAGCTTGGGGCATCATGGCTGCAAGCCCTGCCTTGTCTGCACCCTCATCAACCGCATCCAGAAGTCCAACTGTACGGCAACGACCAACGCGGTCTGTGGAGAGTGCCAGCCGGGGTGAGTGGGGCCAGATCCTGGCTCAAGCGGAGCTGCTGTGGTTGCACCCAGGAGCTGCTGGGTGGGATGAACAGAGGGGGATGTATCTGAGGCCAACTAGGATGAAGTGACCCAGGGCTACCTCTTTGAGGATGCTTCTCGTGACATGGAAATCAGACCAGTTTGGTGGCCCCTTGTAGCTCCAAAGAGGGATCCTGAAGGCTCCCATGAATGAGCAGTGGAAGAAAACTCCTTCCAGGCCTGCGTTGTTCCTGTGGTCACTGGGGTGGCCAAGCATTGTAAGACAGCGGCCATAGACCACATCAGCTGGTGGTCCAGAAAGAGAACAGACTGCCTCGGGCGATGGTTGAAACAGTGGCTGAATGATGCTGCATGCAGCCAGCCTGGTAAATGCCGACAGGCTGCAGGCTACAGGCTGGTGAGCAGCGTGGCTCATGAGAGTGGAACGAATCTGGGCTCTGGTTTATGGGCCTCTTCCCAGCCGCAGTTGCCAGCTGGGGCGGTTTTGTGCCCTCATGTTGCTCTCAGTCACTATTGCCAACTTACAGGGATACGGTGCCGGGAGGCTGTGGGAGTGATGTCACTCCTTGCCAAAGTGGCAACAGACAGGACAGTTAGCTGCGAGTGCAGCTTCAGCCAGCAAGGGAGAAACCTGCTGCTTTGGGTCCCTCTGCACAAAGGGGCTGCTCACCCTGCTCACCACCTGTCTCTCCGGAGCTGCCTGGAGACTCACCATGCGGCGTGCTCTGCTGAGACCCTCTCTGTTGGCAGGTTCTACCGCAAGGCACGGATCAGCGGCCAGCTGGACTGGGAGTGTATCCCCTGCACCAAGCAGACGCCCTCCTCCGAGCCTCAGTGTAGGTGCTGTCCCTCACCAGCTCTGGGGTGGAGGGGTGCAAGGGTGTGGTGGGGCAGGTTCCTGGTGTATGCCAAGTCATCGTGGCTGTGTTGAAGGTGCCTTCTCCCATGTGCACCATCCTTTCACCCGCCCTGCTCCACTAGCCAGCCTGCATCAGGGGCTACGGCACAATCTGCTGTCCCACAGACACTGAAGGAGGCATGGTCACTACACACAAAGGGGGACAGGCAGAGAGAGCGTGTCCCAAGCCTCAGGGCTACACTCCAGCATCTTCTGTTCACAGGTCGGTCCAGAATAAACCTGGTGAAGGTAGCTGTCCCCACTGTGCCGCCACAGGACACGGCCCTGCTTGCGCTGACCAGCAGTGCCCTGGTCATCATTGTATTGGTGCTCCTGGCACTCTCCATCATCTACTGCAAGCGATTTTGGAAAAGCCAATGCCAACGAGGTGAGTCAAAGCCTGTAAGGCTTCTCTTCCTTTTCCCTTTCTCTTCACGCATGCACATGGCCCCCTTCTCACTGGGTATTGCATTGCCTGGCACGTTGCTGTCCTTACAGCATACAGTAGCACAAACATTCCTCTGCTCATTACACCTGCAGGACCTCTGTTGTGCTTTGCCTGCTCAGAGGACACGAGGAGCCTCCTTCCTCCTTAGGGCTGCAACTAGCCAGGAGGAGAACAACATTTCATAGTCAGAACTGGCGATCCTCTCTTCCTGGGGTTTCCTGGGGACAGGCTGAGGCTGAGGGGCTCTTTCCAGGGCAGAGCCATAGGGCTGGTATGGGAAGAGGGCAGTGGGTTTGGTGACTGGGGTCGGGGCATGTTGGCATCCTGCAGCCTGCCAAGGAGCTGCTGGCTCCTGGCCGGCAGACATACCGCACGGCTGAGGACATGCTGGGGAAGCAAGCCAAGCCTCTGCTCAGACCGGTTCTCCTCTATCCTCCAAGTCTTCCTGAGGACTCAGAACTTCTCGGGCCAGCGAGCAATGTTGCCGACCACGGCGGCACCCAGCAGGTTCCTGTGTGAGGAGCAGATGTCTGGTCCCTGCTGCCTGGGCGTGAAGAACCTGAGCCCCTGCTACAGGCAGGCAGAAGGTACCTGCTGCCACCGCTTTCCTTCCTCTAGGGGCAGAGAGGGTGGTGCTGCGCTCCAGCTTGCACAGTCTTAGGGCCTGCTGAGATGTCCTTGGGCAGGAAGGATGGAGCTGGACAGTGTCCGAGTCCCGCTAGAGTGATGTTTGGGACCTCTCTTAATCACTTGCAGACTTCGTACCAGAAATGGTCGCATGCAGCCCCCATGGTGCTGTACCGGGTTTGCGTGGTGAGGCTCTGGTAGCAGGGGAACTGCAGGGGTGGCTTCTGTGAGAAGGTTCCAGAAGCTTCAACTGCCACAGGGCGCCCAGCCCCTCAGCCTGCTGCTGCCCTCTCTGCAACTGGGACAGGGATCAGCCCCTCTCAGAACTTGGTGGAAAAGCAGGGGAGCAGCTTTGCTCGGCCACGGGGCAGGGACAGGGGGCTGGCTCTGCCCCTGGGCTGGTGGGTTCAAGGGCAGGGCTAGCAGACCTGAGAAGTGCTTCACTGAGCCATGCTGGTTTCTGGTTCCAGGCCCTGTGGAAGTGGTGCAGTTCATCTCGGATGGGGAAGCCGTGGGCCTGCAGCAACCCTCTCTCCAGCTGGAGCCAGATTTGCCGCCGGCTGTTGCTGCGTCCAAAGCCCAGCTGGGCAGGAGCGTCCTGGAAAGCCAGCCCCTCATCTGGGCCTCAGGGCACGACTGCCTGGCTGGGGTCCGGCCGCCCTCTGACCCCAGGCAGAGCCAGCCGGGCACAGTGGAGGCGCTGGCCCCCCTCTCCTCCTGCGCCTCCGAGATGCAGCATAAGTGGCCACACACCCCGGTTGAGTGCACTGAGCTGGACCTCCAGAAGTTCTCCACCCAGGCGGAGTTTGTGGGCAGTGAGCAGCAAGAGGAGGCAGCAAACCGGGCAACACAGAGGATCCCAGCAGAAAGTGGTGGAGTGGGTTGGGAGGGGGCCAGACAGTCACCTTCCACCTTCCCAAATCCCACTGCTGAAAGCAGGGAGCAGCCAGTAAGTTCCTCCAGTCTCATTGTTCCTCTGAACCGCTGCCAGATGTCTGAGGCTCAGGCATAGGGCGCTGGGCTCATTGGTGGGTCGGGGATATAGGCTAAGGTCTGTTAATATCTGGGATGAACTGGTGCTTACAGAAACTAGTTTGCCATGTTTACTGATGTGTCACCCAACTGCTATGGCAAAGTGACCTGCTGGGATGGCTGGGAAGAGCCAAAAGACCGGAGTCATAGAATCATAGAATCACTAGGTTGGAAAGGACTCTGGATCATTCCTGTCAGTCACTAAACCATTCACCTCATCCACCCGTCTTTTAAACCCCTCCAGGGAAGGTGACTCAACCACCTCCCTGCGCAGCCTGTTCCAGTGCCCAATGACCCTTTCTGTAAAAATGTTTTTCCTGATGTTCAGCCTGAACCTCCCCTGGCGGAGCTTGAGGCCGTTCCCTCTCATCCTGTCCCCTGTCACTTGGGAGAAGAGCCCAGCTCCCTCCTCTCCACAACCTCCTTTCAGGTAGTTATAGAGAGCAATGAGGTCTACCCTCAGCCTCCTCCAGAATAAAAAACCCCAGTTCCCTCAGCCACTCCTTGTAAGACTTGTTCTCCAGCCCCCTCACCAGCTTCATCGTACTTCTCTGGACACACTCCAGACTCAATTAATTGTATGAGTGAACATACCTGTAACAGCCGTGCTCATGAGCGGTTCTTGTCCTGCCACTCTGCAGAAGCGGACCTGGTGTCGGTACTGCCCTTCCCTCTCTACTGTGCTCATAAGGAACACGGTGACTGATACCACTGGGGCTCTGAAAAGGTCTGACGGAGAAACCCCTTTGGTAGCCCTACTGCAGGTGACATTTATGGAAGGTGGGAGGCCCTGGAGCATCCCAAAGAGGTCATTGGTTCCATGGGATGATAGAGCTGGAAGGAGAAGCACAGTTCCTCTGAGCCTCTGACAGCCCTGGAGCAGTGACAGGTGGTGGTGTTCCTGTCACATTGCTGCTAACCTTGGAATCTTTGGTTTGCCAGGTGGATGATGCCCAGAGCCTCATGACTCAGATCAGCAGCATGGCGAAGGGTAAGTGGTTTTTTCCAGCTTCGTCTTTGTTCCCCGAATATTAAGGTAGTAGAGAGCGGCAGGTCCTTGGAAGGGACCTTCTCCAGAAGCCCACTATGGCTGTATGAGGTGCAGGTTATCATAGGGATTTATTGATTTATATGACTTCTGTGGCCTTTGGTGTGAGTTCACAGGGCAGGTTTTCTGCAATGTGCCCTGGGGTGGTCTGCGATGGGGGGTGGGTGGATGTCCAATCGTCACCAGTTACCAGCCTCCCCAGGACTGAGCCAGCTCCATGTTGCTGAGCTCCAAAATCAATGTTTGAGGAGATACCTGCAGTGGTGGCATTTCACCTGCTCAGCAGGGGACAGGACTGGAGTTCAGCTGCTCTGTTTATCTTCATTCCAGCTATATGGGTTGGTTCTAACCCTGCTTTTTTGTGTTGCTGCCTCAGGTCTGCCAGTAGCAGAGCTGCCCCACTCCTTGGTGCAGTCACTCGCCTCCTTGTTGGACCCTTCCTTGAACGGAGTGAAGAACTTCAGCCATGTGGGGCTAGAGCTGGGGGTCACGCCGCAGTTGCTGGGACGGATTTCTGGATTTGAGCAGCTTGTCGCTCACTTCGCCTACTCAGGAGATGCTGTCACCGTCCCATTGCTGGCCCAGGCTCTGCAGCAGCTCCAGCGCTTCGATGCCCTGCTCCTGCTTTGTGACTACTTCGCGCCTAGCCCGACTCAGGGCTGCCAGCGCTAGGAGAGGACAGGGAAGGGATGGAGGAAGCTCCAAGCACTGCATACTGGTACGGGAGAGGATCCAGCAGCCCTGCAGTCACATAATCTCTCTGCTGTGCACGTGGGGAGTACGTGGAGATGGTTTTTGCTTCATGGAATAGAAGGATGTGAGGGGCAGCATCCCTCCTTGGGGAGTGCCAGAGGCCACAGCCAAGCCTCCTCGCAGCCTCTGTGTGGGAGGGTTTGCTCAGGTACCTTTGGAGGCCGTTTTTCTCTGGCTGTGTTGTCACCTTGTCTGGCAGCAGGACGCCGTCAGTCACTGTGCCACCTGCGCCAGAGTCCCACCTCTGGGGTGCAGTGAGCCCCGTGCTGTTGGCGTGGGGTTCATTGGCCACCGGGCTTGGTCTCTGCATGCAACTGCCCTCCTACCCTGAGGGTCCAGCCATCACCTCCCTCCCATTCCAGCTTTCCCATCCTTTATCTGGCCCTTGGTCTGCTTTCCCAGGTGTTAGTTGCCACTTTCCCAGTTTATGTTTTGCTTGCTCTTCTCCCTCTGCGCCAGAGTTGGTCCTTGGTGGAGGACTTGGCCATGGCTGCTGCCCCGGTCTCTGTCCTGCCATCTCCCTGTGCCTCCCCAGTGCCTCTTGCCTTCCCCATCTTCTCCTCTGTGTGAAGCAGTGCAGTTTTCCTGCAGGAGTCTTGGACTGGTCCAGACTGGGATGGCTTGATGTCTGTCCTTCTTACAGCGTGGTGGCTGCCAGCCCAGGGATGGTGCTGGCTCACACCCCCGGGTCCAGCCCCACTGCCAGTGAGCATCCACTGACCCCGGCTGCCTCCAAGCCCCCAGGCTTTGCCAGCGCCCCACGGTGACATGGGGCGGCAGGGCTGCTTCACTGCTGCAATCTGGGGAGCAGCTGGAGGCTGGAGCCAGTGACTGTGGCTGCACAGCGGTGCAGTCCCTGTGCTGATCATGGAACAGGCTTGTTTTAAAGTTCTCTTATTTTTTTTTTCTGTCTAAAAATGGCTTGATCTCATTTCTGAGAGCAGCTGCAGGGGAGTGGGGCTCCCTTCTGCTTTGATTTGTGATTCTGTGATTTCTTCCAGGAGGATTAGTCAGAGCTTGCAAGCATCCCTGTGCAGGTGCCCCCAGGCTGGTGGCTGCCGGTGTCGGGGCTGTTCCTCGGAATCTCTGGGGCACCATGCCGGGTTTGCTGGCGGCCCGGCAGACGGAGCTGGGGGCTGCAGCGGGATCTGCAGCAGGATCTGCAGCCTGGCGTGGGTGTAGAGGGCGAGTGCCTGTGTGCAGGGCGAGGCATGCGGGGGCGGCCAGGCATGTGGGGAGCTGCGGGGCGCCTGGCGACGGATGCCGTTCCTGCTGAGGTCACGAGCAGAGGAGCCAGCACTGGGGCTGTGTCAGCCACCCGCGGCTCCAGCGCCAGGCGCCGTTAGGGGACAGCCAGTATCACCCCAGCTTGTCCCGGGATCCCGGGTGGCAGCACCAGGGCTGAGCCGGCAACAGTCGCTCCGGTGCTTTGTTCCTTTGATCCTAATACCACAGCCGGGTCTGGTGAGCGCTTTCTGCTCTGTCCCCCATGCTGGGTTCCCAGCTGTGCTGGCCACCAGCAAGCGGCACTGTTACCCTGCTGCCCAGCTGGGCACCCGGCACTCACTCGTTCTGGCTTTTATCTGACCACAGTGCTGGGAACAGTGGGCACCCTTCTGGGAAGGCAGCCCTTTGCTCAGATCCGCCAAACACGGGTATTAATAGCTGCTGTTCTTTTTCCCTTTCCCCATTAAATGCTGTTAAGACTTGACCAGGCTCAGGATGTGGTGAGATAAGGAGGCATGGGCAGCTTCAGCTGGATGTGACACTTTCTCTCCCCTGCTATTTGTTTCTTCTGAAGTCAAGGTCGTCCTATTGCTCTTCGCCCTGGAAGGACGGGAGCTGTTGGACCGTGTGCCCGTTTTTAGGCTCTTAGTCAGGCTCTTGTTGCATGCTTGGGCTGTTACGGAGCAGGCAAGGAAAGTGTTGCTAAAGCAAACGCAGCGTGGGGCCGGGGTTCTTCATTTGAGGTTTGTCCGTGGGAGGGAGGGAGCATTTGGATTAATCACCTAACAAAATTGAATAAATATTTAATCTCTCCGTGGACATGCTTAGTCACTTCCAGCAGGAACTGAGATAAATTCACCTACAGCTGAGTAAGAGCATTCATGCGGCTCAGCTCACAGCTCTGGCTCTGGACTGGAACTGGTCTGTGTGGCTGGTCCCGCATGTCTCTGTGGGTCACTGGTGTCCCAGTGCGTGGGACTGGGAGCTGCAGCCAGCAGGCAGGATGGCAGAGCCAGCCTCCTCCTGTCCCACCCCAGCGTCGGCAGCAGGGGAGGGGTGGGAATGGCTGTGAAGACAAAGCCAGTGAATATGAGATTGTCACCCATGGGTAGGATATGCACCCTCTGCCTGGGGTACATTTTAATGTTTGGGGTTTTTTTTCTCCCTTTAAAGAAATCTGCTTCATAGTTTTTAAGGTAAACTCTTCTTTCTCAGCTGTTTGAGCAATATTATTCACAGACCAACCTTAACCTCTGCCCCACGGCTGAGGGGGATGCACGTGGGGTGGGATTGTGCAGTACCGTACGTGATGCCCTTCAAGGCCCTGCCGTGCCGCTGGGCTGGCAGGAGCGGCCAGCACCAGGCAGGGGTGGGATTAGCCACGTTTTAGGTGTTCTAACTGTCGTGGGTCCCACACAGAGCCTCTCAGATGGTCTCAGTGCAAGTCACCATGGTTGGGGCTCCGGGGAGGCTCGACCCCACACGAGAGCATTGCAGGACGGGGCTTTTCAGCAGTGGAGCTCTCCAGCTCCCACCTGAGGGCTGCTCTCCACCCTCACTGGTGCCACAGCAGGCACCTTCCTTCCAGCTTTGGTGACAAATTCAGCTGTGTTCACATGGGCCAGAATTTCTGCAAATGGCCTTTATTCCCTCCCCAGGACCCCTTTGGCCAGGTTTCCATGAGCCCAGCTGAAGCCCTCAGGAGTCAGGGAGCCACAAAAGCCTGAAAAATGGGACTCAATGCTGCAGTTTGGGCAGTGGTAGCGGCCCCCAGGTGGGGAATTTCTTTAGCTCAGAACCAACGGATTTGATACTTCACTTTTGCTTTTTCATAGTATTTTCAGCACACTACACGGAATGTAAGAAAAGGGAATTCCCACAGAGCTGGATCTCACGATGCAGCATCAGGAAGTTTCTGCCAAGCTGGCACAGCTCAGAAAGAGTAGAAAAAAAAACCAAATAATTCAACATCTGTGCAAACTTTAGCTGGGACTGAACAATGGAACACTAGTGCAGCAGAATTTTTCCTTTACAAGCATTTTTTTCTGATACCACTCTTGTTTGCAAGTCTGATTTGCAGAGGAATTTATACGATAAGTTTAAGTCCAGCCCTGTTCTGGAAAGCTCTTAAGTGTAGGCTTAAAAATAGGCATGTACTTGATCCTACTGGAGTGTTCATTCATTAAAACTGACAATTAAGATATCCTTGGGTGCTTTTCTTGAACAAGGTGCTTATGCGAACTGTGCCTTCGCTTGTGCTCTTACAGAAACAGACAGAACTGAAGGGAGCTTGGTTTAAATGATCTGGGCACACTTCTCAGAACGTCTGCAAGTGTTCGGGAGAAAAGCCCCTGCGACTGGGGTTACTGAACAGTGCGGACTCTGGTGCTTTTTAAAAACCATAAGAAATACATTTCTGTAGCTGTGGTTTCCATAGGGGAGTACATGATATTTTTTATGATGGATGTTATTTTTCTCTAAGGTTACGAATAGGTTATTTATATTTTTGTAAATTCTGTGTCCTTGCCATTGTAGTTTTGAGTTAGAGTTGTTCTACTGTTCTCTGGGTGACATCTGTATTCAACTCGAGCAGCAGCGGAAGCTCCTGCCTTCTTTGTTAACCAAGGGGAGTGTGCACGCCCCACATTCCTCCAGACCCAGTGCTTCCGAATGCTGTTTATTTGTAGATAAATAAATTTTGGAGCCAGAGGTGTTAAGGCTTGGTGTGTTTTGATTCATCTCCCCTCCTGCCTGTGCATCTGTCTGTGAGGAGGAGCCCACTGGGGTGTGTGGCCCCCACCTGCCTGCTGTGCGGACGCTGGGCTGGGGGCTCCGGAGGAGGGAAGGGGCACCTGGCAGGGGCACAGCACTTCTGGGAGAGAGATGCTCTTGCAGCTGAGTCTGCCAGTGTCATGACACTGGTGTGGGAAGGTGGCAGGAGCGTCTCACACTGCACGCTGCTCGGCCGTGTCCCCTGGCCCCTTCCCCACAGGACACCTGCCCAGCTGGCAGCATCAGCTGCTGCGCATTGTGTGGGTTTAATCTTCCTCAGAAGGGTCACAGCTCAGATGGGGTTCATTGCATGGTCTGGGGACGGGGAGGAGGCAGAGACCCTGTAAACGATGCCCAAGGAACTCTGGTTCCTGAAGCTTCATTGAGAAGTGGTTGTTCTTTAAGCTTGGTAATTGCAGCACTCGTTAAGTCTGTTCATGCCCTTACACTTGGTCTGTTCTTCAAAACGCTATCGCAATGAAGGATGTGATGATTTTATTTTCCAGTTAAAGCTGTTATACTTGTCCAAACCCTGGCAGGCTTTACGGGTGCCAGTGCTGCCATGGCTCATTCCCAGCGATGAACACCAACACAAGATGCTGTTGCATGCAGTCCCGCATCGCCAGCTGCACCTCTATTCTTAACACATCACAGTAGGTACGGATAGAGGAGCCTCTGCCTTCAGAGCCCAGAAGAACCAGTCATTCATCACTGAATGCAGAACCATAGCAGTGGCAGAGGTAGTCAGCATGCATGATTTGCAAAGCAGCCTTTTCTGTGCAACTCCTTGGGTGCCTGGAGCCTGTATTTTCAGAGATACTTGAAATAATATACCTCAAGTAAACAGTGCAATGAAATTTCTGCTGTACCACGAGGATCTGGCCTTGCAGAGGGTTCACAATGGGTAAGTGATCACAATATCTCTGCCTGCACCAAGCCCTGAGTAAAGCCGGAGGTGGATGGTGCCTGCAGGCGCGGGAGGATCCCAGCCTGTGCCAAGCAGCTTGCCTGAGGCCACCGGCACAGTGCGGGGGGGAGAGCACTAAGGGTGTATTTACTGGGAGAACAACCTCTTGCATATTGTTGGGATGGGAATTCAAAGGATGCCTTGCCTTAACTTCCAGTGACTTTTGGTTGTGGGGCCATTACCATCCGGGACTTGGTATCCCCAGGAGTCTGAGGACCAGGCAGACCCTACCTCAAGGGGTGGCTGCTCCCATGCAAAGCAGACCCTCACACCAAACCAGGAGCTCCCAGTGAGGAAGAGGTTTACAGCCCACTCTGCGTCTTGCCTCAGAGCATTTGTGTTGTCTCATCTCAGTTTTTGGCTGATGCACAAGGAGTGATAAGCGCTGTTCCCCTCCAAGTACTCGGGATCCTTGTTCTCAGCACTGTGATCAGAGGTAGGCACTGGTGGACCAGAGCTGGCAGGAGGAGCACACGTGCTTCATGCAAGCAGATACGTGTGGTCTGAAAGCCAGCTCCCAGGTGGCCAGAACAAGGCTGACTCTGACCTCTCGGGTTCCAGTGCCTCATCGGCCTCATTGCAGAAAGGCTGGCAGCAGATCGAGATGCTGGGGTACAGACAGTCCTCACCTCAACTGCCTCTGGGACGAACACCTCCAGCTGGAACGCACAGCTGTGACAAAGGCATCCAAAGCACACGGGCTGACTGCTTGACAAGCCTCCAGTTCTAGGGGAGGATGCCAGTAAATGCCACGAGGCACGTGCAGTGGACGTTCTCCTGAGCTGGTCTGTGGAGCAGGAATGCAGACTTGTGTCCTGCCTTTCAAAATAGCCACAGCTTGCAGCCAGTGAGCTGCTAAACCAAATATTCTGATCAATGGGTTTTTCCTTTAAAGAACTTGGCAGAAACATGTGGAGCGTCAAGATCTCTCACTTGCATCCAACAATGAAGTAACCGCAGAGGAAGAGACCTTGACTCTGTGTCCTCGTGGAGATCTGTGGACCCTGAGCAGGCTTTGTCTGAGACCTGAGGTGCTGATGCAAATCTGGTGGGGTCTTTGCATCCTTCTAGCAGGGCACTCCCATCCGAGGGCTCGTCCTGCCCAGCAGAGTTGCAAAGGGGAGCTGAGGGGGAGGTCTGGTCAGGCTGAAGGAGAAGTTCCCACTGATGAAATGCTCCAGACAGAGCCAGGCTAATTAACGAGCCCTGTGTTAACAGTGACTATATGATCTGCAACCCGTGAAGTCAGATGAGCTTTCCAAGGTTTTCTTTCTGTGCAGGTGTTGGAGGCACAGAGCAAGCGCTTTTACAGCAAGGCCTTTCCTGAAACCCTGTGCTTATCCATCCTTGGTCTGAGGTGATCTGGGTTAAAAACACAGAGTCATGAAATTAAAGCCCAAGAAGTTGTACTTGCAGCAAGGAGCAGGTGGAAAAAGGGAATGCTTGACTAGAGAAAGGCTGCTCATCTCTGCAGGAAAAAGTGCAGGGATAGAAGCGCCTGCTCCTCCAAGGAGCTGGGCTGGAGCAAGCAAAGGGCAGAAATGATGGGGATTCTCAGCAGCAGCTTGGCAAATGCAGCTTTCCTGCTTTTCCACTTCATTTCCTCACATACCCCATAAGAAGCTATCAGTGTTTAAACACAGAACAACGGGGATGAAGTAAAGCGGCCACCACAAATGCAAAGCAGATCCCCATCAGTGATTGCGGTGAGCCCTGGCAGCTCGAGGCGTCGAGCTTTAGCCCAGCACAGGTGCCTTGTTGGCACACGCCAACACCCGGCTGCATCAAGCTCCACGAGGAATCTGTCTCAGGTGGGTTGAACACCATCCCATCACATTTTGGTGTCAGTAGAAGGTACCTTAAGCCAAGCCATTAACATCCACTTAAACAGCATAAATACTTTGACAGGTATGAGGGCTGGTAATTAAGCTTCAGTTTGTTTTCATGTCAGGAGGGACAGGCCTAGGTGATGCTCAGCTCTCTTGCACTCTGGTGCTGCTTCTCACCTGGAATTATTCATCCCTGTAGGCATCGGTTGCACTTAGCACCGTAATAAATCACATCTCCTGCTAGGCTCATCTTGCTCAGCCCGACACCTCTCTACTCTCCTTGACAGAGTAATTGTGGCACTGAACCTTTTCAACCCGCTTTGCATGATTCTCTGGCTGCTCCCAACCCTGCTGCACGGGGGCTGACGGACAGGGACCTGGAGTTCAGCTGCTGACAATGAAGACTTAAAGTCCTTATCGAGAACTGCATTTCCAGCCCCAATTTCTTTTCTTCTCCACTTCCCTCTCCTTCTCCATGTGCAATTTTTTATTGTTTGTTCTCTGATTTTCCCATTTCATGTCGTCCATGAGCTCTCCCCTGTGAGCGTGGTTCTCGCATTACGGCTTCTCTGCAGGGCACGAGGGCAATTACAAGTGAATGAAAACACACATTTTACAGAGCTGGATTGAATTATGGAATGTGTTTGCCAGGAGACAGAAAGTCATCTCCTACTTTCCAGCCTCCCCTCCCAGAATCGGGGCCGGCGCAGGGCTGCTCCGGCTGCAGGTGAGGCTCGGCAGCACGTGTGCTTGGGGCGCTGGGGTTGCCCACATAGTGAGGGTAGATTCACCCTGTGGCATTGGGTGAAACAACACCCAGGCCCGGGAATCTCTGCCATGAGGTTCCCCTCACATTTGGCACCCTCCCTCGGATCTCTGCCCTGGGCTGGGGCACCAGGCACAGTCTGAGTATTACAGGTGCTTTAAGGAGAGCAAAGCCTTTTGACTGGAACTGAAGAGGGAACAACAGCAGTTTTCCTTTATAAGGGGAGCCTGATTCCTTTTGTTGGTGGGAGAAGTTCATTTTTAAGGAAAAATATTGCTGCTCCAGTCATAAAGCCTTGCTGAGGAAAAACAAACACTCTTTGTCTTCAGGGGCAACCTGATGCCAGTAATTATTGTTATCCATCAAAAATACATTATTACCCCAGTGGAATCCACGTGTTCCTTCCCTCAGTCCTGGGGGTAAATGAGGCTTTTTTGAGACTGTCCAGCCTATTTCTGTGTGGCAATTGTTACGTTAATGGGAGCCAACAGACTGGATAATGGGCTGATTTTGGATTCCCATGCAGCTGCTTTGGGAATAGAGTTCTAGCAAAAGACCAAAGAGTGTTTGCAACCCATTCAATACCTCTTTGACCTCCCCCTCACATCTTCTGCTGAGATAGTTTTAAGAAATTATTGGATTACAAATAAATACTCCAATCAAAAACAATAATAATTGGGCCAATTTTCTTTCTAATTTCTTACCTCACAGTCGATTTAAAGCAGGTAGGAGCAGCAAGCACACAATGCCTCGAGAGGGGCAAGGACAATTCTACACAGGGACAACACTATGTGGGACATCACTAGCCTTAACCCTGACTCTAACTGCTCCTGCAGACTCATCTCCTCAGAGACCTGTCCCTATGGAGAGTTGTCCCTGCCCACACCTTGGAGCGTTCACCCCAGGCACCTCCAAAGGCTGGATCAGTCAGACACAACTGGAAGCTGGGGGCTCTGTCCTGCGCCAGCCCTGCTGCCCCATGGTGGGTGCCACAGAACCCAGGGCGCACACCAAGTCTGCTCCATCAGCAGAGCTCTGCTGGGATCAGGGCAGGTTGTGAGCTGCTCTGGTGTCCTCACTGAGGTCTCCCCTGGTCCTGTCCAAGAGGATCAAACAAGCTTAAGGTTAGTTTTCAACCCTTTCCTACCTATAAACAAGATGTACAAGTATATTGCTAAATATTTACATCTTTATTATCTTTGTTAACAATTTCAGCTCACCTGGAGGGTGAATGTACACATTATGCCCTGAAAATTGTGAAGGACAACTGAATACTTTCATTTCGCTAACTGGAAGGCAAGGTAACACTACTTAATACAATTCTTTTAAGTACAACATAAGGCACCACTATGCTCAAGTCAGCTTTAGCTTCAGGTTTCTTAAAATTAACCTTCATGTTTAATAAAGAAGTCTGCAATAGAGATGTGAATATAAAGGGGGATACTGTGTTTTACAGGGATTTCTTTGGAGCCTTCACTATCATCATCGCCACGCAAGAAGCTATCAGCATCATTCAGTGTTGTGAGCAAGAGCCACTGGTGCATTTAATTCAAGAACAGGATGGAAAATGCAAACCGTCTGTTAAATAGCCAACCTGTAAAGAATGATTTATGAAAGACAATGTACTATGAAGGACGTTCTAAGAATACTACAATGCTAAAAATTCACACTTGATTCCTTTCCAGGCTTTAGGAGGGACTTGGTTTATTAAACCCCATGTAAAAAGTATGAGCAATGATTCACTTTCAAAAGGAAACTGAACCTTCCAGACCAGCCCAGAGCCATCCAAGTCCATCACAGCTCCTCAATAACTGGACTTCGTTGGGGAATTGAGCATGGAAGTTTTGAGTGATCCAGGACTCCCTGTAATTCTGAATCCTGCCTTCTTTGATATGTGGCACCAGCAAAAGATCAGAATGAGCCATGGAAGGAGAAAGAAGCTGCAAAATGTTCCAGTCATTGATTAATTGAGCTCTTAACTCCTGTTGGAAATCACCTGACATGAGATGTACCAGCATGCAAACACAATCTCCACCTCAAAACCAGGAACAAGGTCAGTTCCTCTACAGCTTGCCTGCCATTATTTTTATCTCCTAACAACACCCAAAGTCTGGGCGCCTTGGAATCACACTGATTACAGTGCTCAGGTTGTTTGCAGTTGTGGACTGGAAATAGCAGCAACTCTGCAGGCCTGGCTGAGAACACATGGAACGGTCAAAAATGATATGTTGAAAATCACTGTCCCTGCTTTCAGAAGCAAACACAGACTGAGGATCCTTGCAGAAGGGAACTCGTTGGAGCGAGAAAACAGCTTGGTTCACCAGCTTCTAGGACACATTATAGAACAGAGCCTTCATACACAATGGAAGCACATGGGTGTGATAGGCAGAGATGGCACTAGGGGATAGTATAACCCTTTATGCTCTGAAGCAGAGTTCATCACAAACAATAAGCAGAAATTCCATTAATGGGGCCACTCTCTCCAATTGTTCCTTATGGTGCCCCATAAAGATATTGGATTTGTCTCCAGCAGACAGATTAGACGGTCCATCAGTCTGATTTTATAAAGTGATTCTGCTGTTCCTTTCTGCCAAGGGGATTTTTATGAGACCTGGCATGGAAAGTCTCTTCCAGCGACAGACTGTTGTGCTCTGACATCAGGCACAAGATTTCAGCAGGATTCAGCTGGCTGGTTTTGGGGGGGGGTTATTGCTGTTCTTTTCCTCTCACCTGTGGTGACAGCAGCGCCACACTGGCAGCTCCTCACAGAGAGCACTGTTGTCACTTGATTTAGTATTGCTGAAGGAGGCGTTACCAGACAGTGTCATCTCATGGGAGATAAAACTTCTTCACAAAGGCCAAATACATTAATCTAACCCTTAGTTCTGGAGCAAAGGAAAAAATACTGGGGAGGAGGTAGGGGTAGGAGAGATGTCAGGACAAGAAATGCTTTTGCTGTGATGTCTGGGAAGGCTTCCAGTAACCTCCTAGGGAAGGGTTTGCCTCCATACAGCACACCAATCACAGACACTAGGAGACCTCCCTCCTCCACTGTTACCTGCCCTCTCAGGCACAACTTGGAGTGTCCCTCAGCGCTCACCTGAGCTGCAGCAGCGCTTGTCAACCTGCTCCTGAGATCCCCAAATCACTTCAGTCCAACATGGGCACCCGAAACGTGGCATTGCCACCGCATCTCGGAGTGGGATTGCCCCTGCCATACCTGCTTGGCCCAGAAAGGTTGTCAGGATGAGCTGGGTGGTGCAGTCACTGTTGGAAAGGTGTGTGCACTGGGAGTGCTTGGATATCAAGCTTGGGGAACAGTTCATGAACAAATGCTGGAATTTGTGTAGAGATTACTGGTGGGGCAGGGTAGCTTTGTGAAAGCCTTGGGTCTTCAGATGGAGAGCTGACTGCACCACTGGGCTTGGCCTGATAAACCTGCCCTTACCTTGACAGTATTCCAGCTTGGGCTGCATCCAAAGTCTGTGGAGATCAGAAGCATTTTTCTCCCTACCACAGTGCAGGAGGCAATGGCTTGAGGGAAGCAGGCGTGTTCACTCCTCAGCCAGTGAGAGGGTAGAGCCATCTGCCCTGACTTGAGGAGAGACTCTCCTTTGCTGCCCATGGCAGAGGGTGTCTGCTCATCATCTCCCACGTCTTAATTCTGGGTGTGCCCCTCACATCCAAGCCTCCTGGGCAAGGTTCAGGCTCTTTCTGCCCTCTTCCCTGGTTCTGGGAATGCTGAGTTACACCTCAGTGCAAGAGGATGGTCTCTGACAGTGGCCCAGCTGCATCCCCACTGCCTGGGGTTTGATCTGGACTTTTCTAAGGAAAGTTCCATATATCCATTCAGTATGCTGCAGACAGCCCCTCAGTGCTGTTTTCCACTTGAAGAGCAAACTGATGATAATTATGTTCTGTTTATCCTTCCTGAGCTAATTTTCTGACTCATTGTGGGTTTTTTTCTGCTTGCTTTTTGCTAATCTGGTTGGCATTTTGTGGTTTCTTTGTTCATTATGTGATGGAGCTATATAAGGGGATTTGTCTCTGGAATTCAGGTATCCCTTGTGCTGTGTTCTCAGATATCGTCTCCATCAGTAACTATGCTCAAGGCAGTCAGATGCAT
Organism: Clamator glandarius; assembly: GCA_033459285.1. NCBI lineage: Eukaryota > Metazoa > Chordata > Aves > Cuculiformes > Cuculidae > Clamator > Clamator glandarius. The sequence goes on along the minus strand of JAUNZM010000180.1, from coordinate 440,125 downwards.
TTGGCGTGAGCTCACGTTAATAAATGTGGGTTGTTAATCACTCAGACATGTCTCTGTTGGATCTTTGCATACTGATTTGTGTGCAAGCAAATACTTTCACTGCAGTAGACTTCTGGTGACTTGGAGTTTTAATGATGTGCCCTCCAAATTCACCCCCCGGGTCCTGCCTTCTGGGGCTTTGCCTGTCCGGCACAGATTCCAGTCACCTGCCTGCCGAGGAGAGCAGCACCACAGCCACCACCAGGCTCAGTCTGCTGTGTGTAGGCAGCACTGGGGCTCTCTAGCACAATGCGCTTTCTAAAGACTCTTCTCCAATCCCACACTCCCGCCCATCCCCACAGCCTAATAGCTGCCGCACTGCTGGGACCAGCTGTGCCACATGGGCTGCCCTGGACGGGGAGCTCTCTGTGACTGGAGCCTGGGGCAGCGCGCTGGCACAGCCCAGCTGGGAGCAGCGAGAACACCCAGCGGGAAGCAGGGCTCCCATTGCTGGAAGCTCTCCCTTCGTGCTCTTGGTCTCAGACACCAGGCTGCCTCCTGTGCCACTTAGGAAGCCATTCCCAGAGGTAAGCGGGGTGTCTGAAGGCAAATTAATGAGTCTTGAAGCCTTTGTTTACCGGCTGAGTTGGCTCAGACTTTGACCCCTTTCAGAGAATCAGTTTCTTTGATCCTCTTTCGCAGACCCTGGCTGGAAGCTCTCCAGCTGCTGCAGCGAGCCTGGCACTCGCATGTCAGCAGGGATGCAGTCTCTTGCCCCTCAGTCACCATGCCCTGCCCAAGTCAAACAGCCCAGCTTATCTTGGTTTTTTATGTTGGGCATCCTATTGCTTGCCTGAACGCTGCTGAGAGAACTCTGCAGTGTTAGCTAGGGCATCCTCAAGTGGCACAAGAGCCTCAAGGCACTGGGCAAAGCGTGCGAGGCTTTGAATCTCATTCAGGCATTGATAATTAGCAGTCTAGATAGCTCAGACATTACAAAGTTGCAATACAGTCAGCCCTTTCATCATGCCCATTTAGGGGAGAAAAATTCAGCAATGAAGAGATGCTACAATTGACAGATTCAAGGAAAACCAGAAAGGTTCTTTTTCCCAGCAAGAGATAGCTAACTGCATGGATTAGCAGATCAAGGGAGTATGAAGGGAGACCCACTTCTTTGGAATGAGGTCTTTGATTCCTCCAGAAAAAGAGTATGCAGCCAGTTAAAGAAAGAAAGGAAGAGGGGAGTTGTGAGGGGGGTGAACAGCACCTAGGAAATATTTAAAATGGACTCAACACAAGGTTAAGAGACTTCTGCTCCACCCATAGCCACCAACCGTGACAGGGGGCTCCTGGAACAGCTCTCTTAGAGAAGGGATGATGGACAGGTACAGCTCCAGGATTTGCTTGCTTCCCAGAAGCCTCTGGTTTTCTGAGGAAACCAGTGGCTGGTCCACACCAGCACTCTTGGGCAAACAGCTCAAGAAGCTGCTGAAAATTTCTGTCTATTAATCTTGATCATAAAACAGCCCTGGGGGTGGGATTTAATCCCTGGCTCGGCTCATACCCCAGAACTTGCCAACAGAGCAGGAACTTTCATTTCAGAACCACAGTAAGAGTGATAGATTAGTATTTCTCATGGAAGACATCAGTGTTAGTGATGTTGCTATGGTTATTTCATAGAATCCCAAGATATAATACATACATTGAAAGAAAACATAGTCTCTCTTTAGAAACTGTGCAAGTTCTGTGTGAAAGTGTATCACACAGCAGCCTATGAAAGGCACACTGAGAGCAACAAGCTGATCATGGGGCTGAGCACAGGGCTGGAGGTCCACGGTGCTGCCCAGCTGCTGGGTAGCTCACCGCTCCCCAAGCTGTTACCAAGAGCTTTGGGGGAGTGGGATGTGACTTTGCATTGTGTCTTTGTGAAACGTTTGCTTTGCAAGTGTTATTCAAAGAGACCCGGAAAGTTTGGTCCAGGGCAACAAAACACAGCAAATAAAGAACGTCCATCCAGAGTGAAATTCAGTGTTTCTGTTAAACACTGCATGGTTTTCAAATAACACCAGTGCTGTTTGCCATGACCACCTACCTGAATCCACTCACCAACTGTGAACAGCGAACAAGCCCATGAACCACAGCCACCAAGCTCCATGTCGGTGTTCTTACCTGATGGATGCTGTTATCACCAGTTGTTCAGCACTTCTGCTATGCCCCTAGAGAGATGAGTACTCATTTTTTATTTATTAATTTGCATGAATCCTGCTATCCCCTGGCAAACAGCGAATTTGAACCTCATTTTCTGGAAGGGTCCTGCAAGAGCACGTCAGAAAATCTCGAGAGCACAGATCAAGTCCTCTGGATCCAGAGCAAGCACCATGCGGGGGTTTCAGTGGCACAGGGCTGTGCCCTCTCCTGCCCCCAGGCCAGGGTCTGGATGACTCCCTGCTTTACCCAACCGTTGTTGAACACATTTTTCTGCTCATTTTTCACCCCTATTCTTGCCCGGGAGGGGGGGGGGGTGTCCTTTTTCCAGTCAGTTCTTTTAAAGCAGGTCCTCACAGAATTTTTGTCCTTCCTGTTCCAATACAACATGGCATCTCCCAGGCTTTCCATGGCCATCTCCTGGGTTGCCCTGAGGCTGTCACTGCTCATGTTTCTACCCTCAAAGGAAACTTCCCTGTCTCTGGGAGAAGCCCACCCACTGTACCTTACAATGGTGTCACATTTACACCCTCAGCTCACAATAAAAATTTGTGCTGCAGCAACCAAAGGATGGGGAATGCTGGGTTTGCGACCTTTGGGGAAAAGTCTCTTAAACTTCTGAAGATATCTGAGTAGAAATGGGCTGCTACATTTGTTTAAGGGAAATTGAAACTCCATGCTGACACTTGCCCTTTCCATAGGGAAGAAAGAACACTTTAATGAAGTGGAATACATGGTAGCTTGAGGGCCATTCACTGAAAGCTTGTGAGGAGTGGCGAATGCTAAAAGGCAAATGACAACCTCTCTTACCAATTAAATGAGGTGATGCTCCTTACTTAGAGAGGCTTTTAACATTTTTAAAATCCCACAATGAATCTTCCAACTGAAACAGCTTCTCCACAGAGGGAGGGCAGTGCCTGTGCCCAGCAGCAGGCCACCCTCAGCTCCCGTACTCAAACAACCATTAGTTCCAAGAGAAGTGCCTCAGGGATCGTGTATTCATCCATTTCTGCTGCCACTCATGATGCTCCTCCTCGTGCAGATGTTGCAACATTCACCTGAGGTGCAGGGACGTGGCCGAGTGGGGTCAGGGAGGCCTCGAAGCAAGGATGTCCCCTCCTTTCTCTCTTGTTCCTTCTCACGGCACAAATAGGGGTAAAAAAAATCGTCCTTAGTGTCTCTTCAGCCTCTCTCATCCTCCTCCAGGGAGGTGCTGGGAGCACATCATCATCCCCACCAGTGACCTGGGTCCCCTTCACCTCCTCCCTGGGCAGATGAGCAGGTCAGTCAATCACTAGGTTAGACCAGGAACATTCCTTACCCTGAGCAGCCAAGGTTGCCCCTAAACCACTGAAACCCATCACTGGGGTTACTGGAATACGTGAGGTGCCCAGGGTAAGGGTCCTGCTGTACCCACCGGGGAGCTGCCGCCTCTCTGCGCTCCCAGCACAGCTCATCCTCTGCCACCATCACTTCCCAGTGTACTGGTGTTCAACAGAGCTATTTCTATCCAAAGTGGTTTGGTTGGGTTTGGTTGGGTTTTTTTTTTCCATCAGTACAGCACTTCCTGATGCATTTCAGGCCTGAGGGCCAGCGAGTAACACCGCCAGCTGCTCCATCTCTGTGCAGCATGCACCTTTTGCCAGCACCAGGCTCCAGAGGATCCTCAGGTGCTGTCGAGACCCAAAGCACACCCAGCTTTATTCCTGCAAAGGACTTAGAACTATGAAGCCCTGAGTCTGGGCAGATAAGCAAGTAACAAACATTTGTCCATCTTTCATCCCTCTCCCCAGGTGAGAGAAACCCCTCACTCGAGCTCCACAAGGACAGCTGGGAGGAGGTGCCCAGACACTCTGGTCTCGGCGCAGCTTGAAGCAGGATGGAGAAGACCTGGCCAGACCCAGGGGACTTCCAGCACCTGCTCCTCAGTGCCAGCCACTGCTCCACACTGCCTGCAAAATCACCCAGCATTTCTGCTTTCTTTCTGCCTTTGATGTCTCTTGTCCTTACCTTTTGCTTTTTCCTCTCTCTCCCATATCCTTTTTTTCACCTGCCACCCAAGCAGAGCTAAATTAAATTGCAGTTTTTCCCAGGACCACAAACAGAAATCTTCCGTCCATGTTGTCCGTGTTGATTCTATTGTTTAAACAAAACTCTTTTACAGCAATTAGCAATTACACAGAAAGGTTTCATTCCTCAGATCATGAATGGTGCAACCCTGATGAAATATTTTGCAGCTTTTTGTTTCATGCCAGCATTTCATACCATATCCTGAATCAATATATTCATAATAAAAACACAAATAAATTCTCAATGGCCTAAATTTGTCCACCTAAGCACTGTCAGAGCCTGCTGCCACTGATGCTGGGCATGCATTCCTGCTTCCTCCTCTGTTGGGGCTGCTTTTCAGCTGCCACCCCTGAAGCAGCAGAGGGAGAGATGAGACAGGGCTGGGTCAGGGTGAGCCAGAGGAGGAGGAGCAGGACTATCCAAAGCAGAGATTGCTACAGACTGACCCTTATCTCTGCTGGGAAGCTTTGGAATAAACTACTTAGTGAAACTCCATATGGATGGAGTCAACCTGAGTGACCAGGTCCTTCCTTCAAACACATTAGAACAGGTCATCATCATCATCATCATCAAATGGTTTGGAATGGAAGGGCCCTTAAAGCCCATCCCGTTCCACACTACACACCCCCACCCGGGTCAGGGACACCTCCCACTGGATCAGGGTGCTCAAAGCCCCATGTAGAGGTGGTCCCTCTGTTGCCTGCAAAGCCCCCATGTCATGGCACAAATGATGAGCACTGAGACAGGCCAGCGACTCAGGACAGCATGAGCAGTGATGGAAACACAGGTCCTGCTCCCTCTTCCATTCAGATGGGAAAATCCAAAAGCAAATCTCCCTGTCTGTGGACCTCCATGTCTGCAGAACATATACCTGATTCTTGGACCAACTGCAGTTGTGGGCTCACAGGGAGGGTGCTGGAGAGGCTCTGTTCCCACTGCACTCAGTAAAGAGGCTCCTACTGTCACGCAAGTCAAAAGTCAGTACTGAAATACCAGAGCAGCAATGTAGGTTCCTGAGGAGAAATGGGGAGATGCCTTTTGATGTCTACTAAGTCCAGGTAACTCACCTCAGCCCGTCAGCTCACAGGTCTGTATTGGCCGTCTGGACATTTACAGTGGTGTAAACGCTCTGCGAGACCGGGCCCTTCCTGTACCTGGCCTGCTCCATCCACGCCTCATGGCAGGACGTGACCACAGGCAGTACCACGTTGTCCTGGGCCTGAGGCACCTTCTGGCACATGCAGAGCAGGGACTTGAGCTCCGAGCGGAAGCTCTCGTTCAGCCAGCAGTAGATGAAAGGGTTGTAGCAGGTGCTGCTCATGGCAAACCAGTGCAGGGCGAAATAGAGAGAGTTCTTTGTCTTGATGCCCAGACTGGAGATGAGCACCACGTAGCAGTTGAGAGGGAACCAGCAGACAGCAAAGACCACCACCACCAGCATCAGCATCTTGACGCTCTTCTTCTTGTTCTTGTGGTGGATGATGTACTGCTGCGTGGTGATGTCACCAATGGCATTGCGGAGCCACAGCTTCTTGGCCAAGCGTGTGTAGGTGACAGTGATGATTAGCAGAGGCAGGAGGTAAAGAAGGAGGAAGGTAGACAGGTCCAGATACTTCCAGACCAGTTCTGCAGGCTCAGGAAAATCAGGGATACACAAACTCCGGACAGTGGCTTCCCTTGAAAAGAAAGAAACACAACTAGCATCTGGCCGTCCCTGTCCTAACAGATGCTGCTGATTCAGCAAGCCACCATGGGGCTTCCACACCACCCACAGCTTCCTCCTCAGAATTGTCATAGGGACAGAGAGAGCCAGATATTGCTAGCTTAGCAAAACACAGCTCAGTCAAACCTCTGTCTCCCAGAAAGTGCTGTCATGATGTTCTCTGTCTCACTGAGGATAAGATGGGCCACCTTGTATTGTTCTCTCCCTTCCCCTCGAATGGCTGAGTTGTCCAATAAAGGCAATTCTTAGAAAGCTCAACTGGAGTTCCTTCTTAGGAGCTGCACTTGATTTTAATTGAATGAGACCCTCGTGTCCCCTTAGTATGGTACAAGTCACCCCTGATGTCCCCTTCTTTCAGAAGGAGCTACTGTGAAAGAAGCAGTGGCCTGTCTGCCCCTTCCCCACGTACATGGGCACAGAGACCTGGCCGTGCCTACCTCCCTTTCCCCAGAAACCCAGTGCAGGAGGAAACAGGGCAGGGGCTGAGACCTACCTCACTCCTGCCTTTCTCTGGTCTCATAGTTGATTTCTACACACCTGGAAAAAGGACGTGTGATCCCAGGTTTCCCTGAATGTGCCCACTCAAAAATCCAGCCTGGGAGGTGTTCCTCCTCCCAGCGTGGGCTGCACACAGTCACCTGGTCGTGCACAACTGACCTGGTCCTCCTGGGACATGGCAGAGTCACCACACGTGCTCAGATTCCCGGCTGCAGCACCCTTGCAAGAGTTCTGGCTCACCTTTGCTGCACATTTATTTCCAGAGGATGTTTCCTCTTTTTCTTTCTCTTATTCCATTTTGCTCTTCTCTCTTCAGTCTGGGTCCTCAGCTAACTTTATCCAGCACAGCCTTTAGCTCCCATCAAGCTGTGCTGTTTGTTACAGTACTGATTAAGATCTTTAATATCCTGTTTCCCACCTCTGATGCTTGCTGCGTTGCCACAGAAGAGGACTGCTTGAATGCGGAGGGCTGAGTGAGGGTGCCAGAGGGGTGACAAATGGTATGGGAGCAGAGCTCCACCAAGTGCAGCTGTGGGAGATCCTGGAGATGCTGCTTGAGAAGGAAACTGATGTAAAGGGGAAGAGAATCCTTTCTGAACCATGCTCCTGACCTTTTTCTCTGGGAACCTGGTGAGGGTCACACTTCACTGCAGGGGGAGCCTAAAAATGCCTTTGAATGGAGCAGGGAGCAGAGTAAGACCACAGGTAATCAAAACCCTGCTGCTGCCCTCACTGCCCCTTCCCTCTGCCCCCAAAGGAGGAGCACAGAGCTCTACAAGAGGGTCACATGGAAGTTACCTCATGGAAGAGGCTGTTTGAGAGCAAAACTCACCATGACACTGCATTTTAGTAAATTCCGGAATGACCATAGACGTGGCCACATGCTGCACCCTGCAGCCAGAGATGTTTGATGCTGAGAGTCCATGTCCTCCTGTTCCCAGAGCCCCAGCAGCTCCCAGGTGGGACTCCTCAGGAGCTCAGCCTGGACAGGAGCTATTACAAGCAATGTTACAACTGTGCTTTTTAATCAATGGAAAGCAGGGCTGAAAATAGCATGCCCTGGAAATCCTTATAGTGCTGAGCTGCCTCATGCCATTGCTAGGCTCGGTTTCCTCCAATCATGCCAAAAGATGAGGGGAGACAGGTGCCATGAAATAGATATGACGTTTGTTCATTCATATGCAATTTGTTCAGCAATGCCTCACATGCAGCTGTGAAGCGATGCAAGCACAGGAGAAACCCAGCACTCTGTTTACATCGGAGCAGCTGAGGATCTCATGTTCCCCAGGGAGGTCTCTGTCACATCAACCACGAGCACAAGTCAGGAGAGCCATGGAGCCCCAGATTATGCTCCTGCTTTGCGTGACCTTTCATGTATGAACAGCAATAAAAGGCCTGTGCAGGCAGTCCAGCGCTTTCCCTGCCACAGTGATGGCAGGGAAGCAGTTGTGCTATGGGAAGATATTTCTCCTTTATACAGAGGGTCAGTGCGAATCCTTCTTCTGGTGCTGCCTCCTTATCCTGCTCCCTGGGATGCTGCTCTTGGGTCGAAAATGCTGCTCGCTGTAAGACCATCTCCTTGTCCTTGAGTCCACCATTCCTGGGATGCAGGCAGTGGTGCTGTGACACACCCCACAGCACACACCATTTTGTAAGGCACTATGGAGTCCAGGCCAGGACAAGCCACCAGCAGGTGGGGAAGAGAGGACCAGAGCAGATGGGGTAGCATGGAGGAACAAAAGATTGCAAGGACAAACCACTCCAAAACTTTGGGTTCATTATTTCTACCTGGTAGACAGGCAACTTCCCAGCAACGAAAGCCATCACCAGACCAGCTGGAAGGGGAACAAGATAAGATTTTTATTTATTTATTCATTTTCTTCCTTATTTCCCACCCCCTAGATCAGAAACTTCATTCTCTTCTGTTGCTTCAGAAGTCTTCACATGAATGTGAACTTTGACTTCATCTCCTTTTAATAGCTTCTGTTCCATTCAGCCAAGCAAAGAGCTCCTTTCCCTGCTGGGCACGGCAGAGCAGCTCATAGAGAAAAGCTGGTGTCCCTGTCAAAGCACTGTTCTTCTCTCCAGCCCTTCACTGCAGAGGAAGGGGAGGCTTCTCTGTTTCTTTTCTTGTTTATATAACATTGTGTAGAGGAGTCACAAGCTTTAAGGAAGGATAATGCCAGATGGATGAAGTGCAAGGAAGTTAAAATGTGTGAACCAGCTCAAGCTGATGTTGGAGACCTGGGGATCATGGCCCTGCTGACTCATGAAAGCAATACTCTCCGCCCAGCTCTCTCTGTGCAGTCTTGCTAATCTCAGCACCAGATGTTTACACCGTGGGTTCTGTTTTCTTTCTTTTTCAGACTGCAGCTTTGCCTTTCTCCTTCCTCCTTTCCTGAGGAAGTGGCCAGACAGTCTTCTTAGGTCTGAGGAGCTGAGCAACCATGAGGAGGGAAGAGGAAAGGCCCTCGGGAGAAGATGTCCTCCAGGGACCAAAGCTCCTCCTGACATCATGACATCGGAGCAGGTTTGGCTCACAGACCTGCCATGCTCTGGCTGTGCCCAGAGTTACCACCAGCACCAGGCAGGGCAGTCAGACTTGCCTCCTTGTCCAGGCATCTGGGAGATGGTGAAAATAAACCCAGGTCCTGAGGATGTGCATGTCTGCAGTGAGGCAGGTGAGCAGAGACATCATGGGATGTGAGGTTTCACCCACACAGGAAAACCCACTGATACCCCTGCGTTCTTCCCCAAGTCTGGGAGCCCCCCAGCAGCTCTCACCACTGAGAGGCACTGCCTTACTTGCAAGGGAAAATAACTCACCTGTAGTTGTACTGGAAAAGCTTTTGATAGATGGCATGGGGCAGGGAGAAGCAGGTTGCCATCAGCCAGATAGCGGAGATGCTGAGCGCTCCCTTGGTTAGTGACATCCTCTGCTTCAGTGGGTGCAGGATGACCTGCAACACAAACTACACTGTGACCCTCAGCTCCTGGAAAAGGAAAGTCCCTTCACCAGTGCACAGAGCAGAGGCATTTCTGATGTGATCAAATGCTGTTAAGAAAATGATTGCCACGATCAGGAAAATGTCCTGCTTATTAGTGTGACCTGGAAAATGGGAAACGTTGAACTTTTCAGTCTGCCTAGAACTGCTTTCAATTAAAATTTTTCCTCTATTTTGTTTTGTGAGGACCATTTTTCTTAAATTATGGGTTACATTAGGTAGGAAACAAAAGGTATCTACCCAAGTCTGTTCGCTTGTGGGTATGCTTGTTCATTCTGTGTAAACTGCATAAAGAATGATCTCCTGTTCCAGCTGAATCCATGAAGATGAGCCCTCCTTCCCTCTTCAGAGGCATTAACTCACCTTTTATGAGATTTTCTTTGTTAGATTAAAAGGTGAAGAGCTTATAAAATCTGGGAGTCTGGGAGATACTACGTGGCTGACAGGAAAGGAGAGTGATCACTAGAGATAAGCATGTGGGCTGCCCTCTCTCTTCTGCCCTGGTGACGCAGCCAGCACCTGGCAGAATCCGGCTGTAGACAAACAGTGGGCACAGCCTTCTCACAACTCTGAAGGGTCCTCTCAGTATTTCCAGCAGAGATTCCCCCTCTTCACTCCCTGTTATACCAGTACAGTATCAGTCACATAGTTATAACTCAGGAGTCCAGTCTCAGAATACCTCAAGTTTGGGAAACTCAAAATCTTGGGAAGGTTCCCTGTACAACAGAAGGAACACTCTGCACTCTGTGTAAAACATAGCTTCTTGAATCCACTGTACTTGCCCTGCTGTACCTGGAGGCTAGGTTAGACCTGGCTTTTTCAAATTACCTGAAAAACACGTTCTCACCTTTTTATACTTTAAGTCTGGAAGTGTCCTTTAAATCTCTGATGTTTCATTTTGTTGTTTCTCCCTTCTCCGGTACCTGGGAACCCACAGAAGTCCATCAAGTCTTCCTACTCCAATGCACAATGGGCATCTTTGAATTTAGTTCTAGACTCTTCTCACTGGATATGGGCTTAATCCCCAGGATTCAGCCACCTTGATTCCATGGCTCAACCAAGACTGATAGGTGCTTTGGAAGAGCCCTGCAAGGAAGCATGGAGAGGTGGTATTTTACCTGGTGCCTGTCCAGGGCAATGGCCGTCAGGGTCAGAGTGGAGACATGGAGAGAGCAGTACTGCACGAAGCGGCTGATGTGGCACATGGCCTTCCCAAAGATCCATGTGCTGTTCACAAACCGAACCTGAGGGTACAACAACAGGCTATCAGCCAGCAAATGTACTGGAGAGAAACCCACAGGGAAGCCCTTTAGGGTTCACCTGCACTAGCACACACATTTTGGCTGGGCAGCTTCCTCTGAAACCCAAAAAACGTTCAGTGGAGTTTGCAACATCTTAACTTAAGAGTTTGTAAGGTCGAACACAACAGATTAAATGAGTGGTGTTGTTGCAGCCCTCTTGGCCTGTTCATATAAACACTATTTGTGAACCACTGTAATAACTTTCCAATTACACCAGCAACTGCATTTGGGAACAGTGGACCATGTTTTGGTCACACAAACGCCTCCTCAGCTCTGGAGAGCTTTCAGTGAAGAGTTTACCCAACTGGCACATCTGAAAAGCTTGACTAATTTCTTCCAGTCACCTGAGTGTGACTGGCATTAGAGCTTTTCCAACCCATTAAGTTCTACGTTTAGACTCTCTAGTGTGATCCTGCATGTACATTAAAAGGGTGAGTTCATCCAGGTACTTATTCTGCATGCCCCAAGAAGCCCTTGCTGTGGTTTGGTGGCATACTTGGAGGGATTTTTAGGAGATACAGAGTCTGCCAGAGCAAAGGGAGCCCACAGCTTGCTCAACAGTGTTTTATTTGCCTGGCAGAGCTGTCTATTAGACTTGATTGTGCTGGGTTTGCACCTCAGTCTTAGAAGGGCATGCATAGAGAGAGCACGACCATCAGGCAAAGCATTCTTGTGAGACTCCCCTCCTGGTGATAAAACAGCACAGCAGGCCACTTACCAGGGTAAAAGGTGTGTTGAGCAGCGTGATCATAATGTCGGACACTGCCAGGTTGACGATGAAAAGGCTAGTGGCTGAGAGCATCTTCTTGTTCTTCAGCACCACATGGCACACTACCATATTCCCAAAGAGGGCCATGACGATAATCACTGAGTACGCCACGATTAGGAGAGCTTTCACTGTTGGTTTCTGGGATTCTGGCTCATACTTAGCCAGCTCAGCAAATTTCTCCCACTCAATAATGCGGCTGTCTGTCCAGTTGAAGATGGTCCTGTTGGTTACTTGGTAGATTGGCATGAGTTTGGCCAAGGAAGAGTAATTGTCAGACTCCTCAAGAAACCCCACCATCAGTGACCTATATGACCGAAGCAGCATGCAAAGCATGGTAGATTAACCCGAGTCTTCACTCAGTTTGAGTCTGCTGGTATCACAGCTTCAGCTGGCATAGCAACATCAGCTTCAGCTTCAGCTGCTCAGCTATATGAAGCTGGTAAAGATGCAGTTGCCATTACAAATAATTTAAAATGCAAAGCTAGAGGGAGCCTCTAAGGTGCAGTGGGTTCCCCAGCAGCAGAGGCAGCACTGGGGAGCAGTTCCAGCTGGCAAGTTGGAAAGGAGCTGGTTTGGGAACACATGCTCTTAACCCCTCATACATCAAGAACAGCAATAGCTCTGCAGGCAGACTGGAAAGAAGAGGTAGTTGTTACATCTAGCAAAAGCAGGAAACCCTCAGGTAGAATTTGAAGTTGATTTACTCCCACATCAGCTTTTTCTTCTTTATTCTTACTTGAGCCCATTTTTCCTCCAAGTTTTAGAAGGCTGCACTGTTGGTGCTTTCATCCTCCACTTCAAAATGCCCAGTTCTTTTCTGTTGAAATGGAAAAGTAAAGCTATTAAGGGGATCGATTTTAAGAGCACAGGTAGCTTTTGTCTGCATCAAACCCCAGCAATTATCCGAAAGTGATTCAGAATCCAGAAATGACATCATAACCTGACTTTGGTTTATCTCATATTTTCTCCTCCAAACAACAACTGATGTCTTGCTTCCAGTGTCTCAGTGTCAGTGAGACAAGGGCCTCTCCTGCAAAAAGTGACACGTGGCAGTAGAGTTATACAACTCGCAGAGGAGCCACTTACATCATATGAAAACAAACGGACACACAGCACTAGACACACATGTACCATTCCCTGGGGACAAAAGCTCTGCTTCCTTACCTTTACCAATCCCTATTTTCAGATATTTCTAAATAGGTTTTTTAAATTGCATTGATCTATTGATGTTAGGAAGAACCTGTTAACCAAGGACTTTGGTATTTACAGATATGCTACGTGCAGGAGGAGAAGGTTGTTTAGAAGCTGTGCCGGGAGAGCAGCTGGTTTGGTTGGTACGTGCCATTCCCATCAAGCCCCGTGGCTGTGCACACAAATCAATGGATCTCACACAGTGCAAGGGATTAACAAGCAGAGCTTTCAGATCACTAAAAGGCTCCACAATACCATCCCACAGAGCGGAGTGCGGGCTATCCGGGCCAGCCAGCCCGCAGCATGGCAGGCGATGGCGGGAGGCAGACATCAGGCAGGAGGCAGAGACAGGCTGTTTTATGATGGAATTAAGGTGCAAGGAACTGAGGGTGTTTGCACCCATGCATCCCCTTAATACAATCCACCTTGGCTTGTCTGCTTACTCTGGGGAGCACTGGGAGTTCTGGAGAACTAATGAGAGCATGCAGTCATTAAAGTAGCTTGCAGGGGTGAAAGGAGAGAGGAATCCTCCAGAAGATGGAGAGAAAAACCAGGGTAGAAAAGAGGCTACAGCTGCTTCCCAGGCAGATTTCTGAGTGAGAGAAGCCTGGCTAGGACAGGGAGAATGACAAATGCCCATGAATTCTGCTGGAGCAAAGTAGCTGTAACACAGCAGGCAATTCAGATCCTTGTTGTTCTCCAAATTCTAAAGGTACTGGGAGCATCAGGACCAGCCCTAGACCAAGTCTCAGTTTGACTCACAAGAAACGAACCTGGGGAGCTGCCACAAAACTAGCAGCAAAGCAGAAACTACAGAAAGGGATCATTCACCTTGTTTCAAAGACATGGTTGGTACATAGGACTCACTGCAGGAAAACATCCCTGAAACCAGGAGCTTAGCACAAGTCAGAAAGAAATTAATACTCACGTAGGTTCAAGAGAATTCAGAACTGCACCTGCGCTTCTAGGGCGTGAGAGCAGACAGGCACTGAGGGCCTGAAGAGCCCTGTGAGGTCTATCCCCAACCTGGGCAGGGCCCACAGGACTCCACTCCTCTCTGCTGCCCACTGCAGTGCACACTGAGGGTGCCACGGTGCAGGGCAGTGCAAGGGAGCTGCTCTGAGCTGCAAGGGTAACGCAGCACCTGCCTATCCAAGAAATGTGATTTTAATCAGCTCCAGGTGGGCCACTTTAGTCTTTGAATGAGCACAGCTGGAATATTCATGCTACACTGAAGTGCCATCACTGAGCCGGAGAGAGGATGTTGTGATACGACAGAAGAAACCACCTACCGCTGCATCCCCTGCAACAACTTACACTGGGCTGTCATGTGGAAACTTGTCTTTGCTGCCAGGAGACAAGGCCAAGTTTCAAGAAACTGCTACAATGCACGGGCCAGACTTGCAGTCCACGTGCTTCAGACTGACAGAACCCAAGAGGAAATCTTGGTCAGATGATTGCATTTTAAAAAAGCCAAACAGGTTTTCTTAAGTACCCATGTGTTTGGGAGCCTATTTCTCAAGGATTGTCTGTAGAACCCACACTATCAAGTAACTCACAGTGATTGGAGAACCATGGCCTTAAAGGTTCTCCAATTCTTCCTTACTAATACAGAGTTTTCTCTGATTCCTCTGTCCAGGACCCTGGACAATCTAGTTAAAAAGCTGTTCTGCAAAGTAAATTAACAGTGTTTGCAGCTGTATCAGTTTCCTGACCCAACATATGGTGCGAATGAGCCTTGCTTTTTTCAGGGAAGGCTCTAGAAATAAATCATGCAATATCCCGAGTCAGGAGGTGGCCATGAGAACCACCGAGGTTCCTTGCAGCACTATCCAACACTGAACTGTAGGACTAAGAGTATCGCCCGGGTGCTCCTTAAACTTGACAGGCTCAGTGCCATGACCACCTCACCAGGGAGCCCAAGAAGAATGGAAGAGCTTAAGGCGATGGAGCCGCAACTGGATTTTCTAACAGAGAACATCTCCTCAGTTATTCCCATATCTGGTAAAACACAATTTTCTGCACATACTGAAGTGCTCGGCACTGGCTGTAGAGAGGACCCTGCTGTCTCCCCAGGGAAGGGAGTATTTAGAACCAGGTTCCCCTGGGCAGCCGCAGTCCCTCACAGCCGGCAGGCTCAGCTCTCAGCCCAACCCACTGCGACTTTTCCAAGCCAAATGCCCTGAGCTGCTTTGGTGCCAAATCCACTGTGTAGCACGTCTCACCTATGCCCCGAAGGACAGGTTCTGACCGAGACAGCACAACCCCACGTAGCTCCATGCTCATCCTGCTGATGCCTAGGATGAAAGTCTGATCTCTTACCCACACAAATTCCCAGAGCAGCCAGGATGGACAGTAAGTGCCTGCACCCCCTTTCTGGAAGGACACCATTGAAAAGCCTGATCTGAAGCCCAGTGTACACAATGGAGAGCTTTGTGATGGCTTCTCTGGGCTCCAGGTTGAGGCCTTGGGCAGGCATGGGCAGAGCTGCGGTGCCTGTGGCCGCAGTGCCACATCACAAGTCTGAGCAGGGAACACCGCTCCTCCACTGCCTTCTCCGGTATGGAGCATCCGTGTGTGCAGAGACACTGGCACATAAAACTCATAAAACTCTCCAAGCCCAAATTGCTGAAACGAGGATCTGAGTGACAGCATTGACAGTTTGTTCTTAGATAAGTGTTTTTCCCATATCTGAATGCCTCTTGACAGATGCTGAGAGAAATGTGAAAAGAGAAGACAACGTAGGTTACAAAGATTTTAAAAGACATATTTTTAAACTGGAGATCATCATCTTTCTCATTTTGCATGCAGTGTGTGCCACTCACACCTTGTTTTGAAGATGATAGTCAGTTTTGCTTTCTGCCCGCCTCCTTATCGCTCCCCTGGTCCTGCTTGTGGCTGTTTCTGCTGCCTATTCCTTGCTCAGCCATGCCGTGAAGGTGATGCCTGGCACCATGTGCCATTGGCAGGGGAGCAGCTGTGGGATGGGAGCACACAGAGGGATGTGGGACACAGGGAGCGTGCCTCCTGCTAGAGTCAGAGTTTTGTGAATGCATAAAAAGGTCACAAGCTGATGTGCGGAGCCAATAATTCAAATTCATTCTAAGTCTAAGGTTGTAACAATCCAGCCCAATTTAACAAGGAGCTGTTGGTATCCTGTTTGTTATAACGACAATAAGATTTGTATTTTCCAAATGAGATAATTATTGCCAATTCCAATTAATAATGCATTTTAAATGGCTATACGACATCTTCCTAATATCTGTCCTGTTCTCTGTTGCTACGTTTACCCTTTCTGTGTGCCATTAGAGACAGTGGTTGGTGTCTCCAGCTCTTCTCTGGGGAGATGGACCCATCTCCAGTAGCTGCTACTACGAAGAATAAAAAACCCCAATAATCTAGAGGGATCTTCCTAGTAAACAGGTGGAAAAGAGAGCCACAGCAGAGATAGGAATTCCTTCTGAGGGCAGAGATATGTACCTTTGATGTATGTATTCCCAGAGAACCAGTTCTTTGCTCAAAATTTTGCATTTGTTTCTTTCCAGAGTCTCAAAGCTGCTACAGTTCAAGGCTGTGGTGCAACTCCAGTTATTTTCAACAGAAGCAGAATGAAGTCTTGCATTTACCATATGATATTCTTGCCTGAGGGCTGTAGAAAGGCCATGCTGTACATTTATTACCATTACAACAAGATGTCTCTGCTTTTTACTCCCCCCTCCCACCCCTCCGAAGTCATTCATCATGACTGTGAGACTCCTACGCATCTCAAGAGTCATTTCATTATCCTCTCCTATTTTCTTGCCTAGCACATATTATCACCAGCTTTTTAACTGCCAGTGTTTGAAGGGGAAAGGTATGAGTTTAGTCTAATCTAATTTTCAGCAAAATCCCAGGGATGTTATCTTTGTCCAGATGCAAATTATTTAATTACAGGTATGAGCTAGAACCTCTTGAAACACTCTGGCTCTCACTGGCTTAAGAATTAAAACTTGATGCATTACGGTTACTGTATGTAGCCTGCCTTGGTGCAGCCACGAGCCTCACTAACCCTCCCGACTGGGAACAGAGACTCTTCCCTTTGCAGCCGGCCCCGTAACCACCCATTCACACCTTATCACTTGCCTACTCATGTTCCCAGCATCACAATTCAAAGCACTGGGTTGAAATCAAGCTGTTTTAAAAGAATTCATAGCCATGACACAGACCTTTCTTTGCTTTGAGGCAGCATAGTGTTAATGCTGCAACGTTGACACTGCGTGCTCTTGCCTTTGCTTCACATCAGCCACCTCCTGTCCCATGGATGCTCAGTGCGCCTGCCAGTCCTTTGTTTTCCATGTCATTAGACAAGTGTACAGTTGATGTTTTCTTGCTTTTTTACCTGTCAGAAAACATTTTAGGAGCAGAAATGGCTATGATGTAGAATAAAATGGCCTAGAGCTTTTTGCCTGTTTTTCTTCAGTGAAATTCAAGCTACATGCTGGTCCCTGCAGAGGTTTTGCAGCATGGAGATATTAAAGACATTCAGCATCTTTCCTTCTTGTGCCTCATTTTTAAATGTCAGAAGGTCTTTTTGTTTCCTGAAGGGCTGAATGCCCTCTAGATAGAAGGATTAATAATACCGCAGATACAGAGGTGCCAGAGGCATCATGACTTATGCGTTACAAGATCTCCTCCATTTGCTCTTAGATATCAGTGTTCACTCTGTTGTCATCATGAGATTTTAAGGCACAAAATGTCAAGCTGAGACCCTGAAATATTCATTACCGAACCTTATGCCTGCACGCGCTGTTCAATGTGCACAGAAGGGCCCGTGTAACTCACTCGCCCTTCTCACCTTGAGACACACATTTAAAAACCCAGCTCCACTTTTCTTCCAGTGGCAGCGACACAGACAGGGGTTGGATCGATGACTCCCGCACTGCAGGGCAGGATCTCTGCACCAGGCTGCTTCCCATCCTATTTCTGTTCAACCTGATCTCAGCTCAGCCCACCTGGACCAGGAGCCTCTCTCCCAACAGTGCCAGGCTGCAGCCACCACATGGAATCTATCCTGCTCTGGGATAAACAGGCCAGAGTTCTGAACAAGTGATGTTTCACGTTTATAACAGAAACTTCAGCCAGATTTTAAATGCATCTCCTGTCTTAAAATTAAAATTCAGGTGGCAGGAACTGGGAAGCACAAACTTCTCTCCCAGTGGTATTCAGGGACAATCTCCCCAGGTCAGATTACAATCTAGCATTAGAAATGGGAACAGAGCTTTCAAACACATTATTTCACATTGAAGTCTGCCATTAGCATATATTTTAAATAGCACTTATATTCATCATGAGCGACTGCATGGAGGAGTAAGTTTTACAAAATGGGCTTCAATAACAGAAATAAGAGAAGAGCAACAATGCAATAGCAATTGCATCCAATTTTCTGTGGACAGTTACAATTTAGAATTTATTATTCAAAATACAAATGGCAAGTATGTAATAGCTACTAATAATGGAACTTCAGAGCAGTTGGAAAAGAAAGGCTTGAAAATGGGTTTGATAGTCCTTGAATTTTCAGCTGAAAGACTTGTGTAACAGAACAAAGAAAAACAATATGACACTGTTAATCTGCCCTCCCCTTGCACTGGTGAGAATGGCCTTCCAAATCCTCCCAGGTCTAGGTCTTCAGCCTTGATTTTCAGTTTTCTTTTTTTCCTTTCTTTCTCCTGAAAATGATGCAGAGTGCCGCTGCCAGCATGCTCAGCTCCTGCCTGGCAGCTGGCCACACGAGTGCCATTGTGGTATAAAACCCAGCATATAAAGCTGGCAGAGCTCATTCCTTCCTGTGTCTCCGAGTGCTCCAGCCCAGCTCCTGGCACAGGTTGGAATCTTAAGTCCTTCAGACCGGAACTGCCCATACATGTGGGAAGAGAAGCCCCTCTCGTGTTCTCCTTCGCTGTGGCAGACTTGGCTCCAGAAACCTTTAACACGCCTTCGCACAGGTTTACTTAGTCTCTGCTTTTCTTTTTCACCCTCTGTGCAGGAGTATGGGACAGCAAAACCAACCAACCATGAGTAGTAGTAGGAGCAAAAACAATCAGGAAGGGGTCGGCAGTCGCTACCTCTGAACATTTTGTATTTAGTTTTCAGCTAATTCAGTCAAAAGAGGCTTTGAAATTATAACAATGAAACTGAACGCGCATACTCTAAGTGGCGCTTCCCCAGGAGGTCTGAAGAGCTCAAACACAAAACTACCAATTACCATACTTTTCAATTTCCAAGTGAAACCTGCCTTTGCACCAAGGGAATGGAAAATGGCAATGTGGCATCTGTTCTAAAATGGACTCCAGGGGCAATCCTGGTTATTGTACCTCCAACCTCCCTTCAAAGCAGCCTGAAAAACAGAATCGGGGCACTCACAAAGAAATGTGATTGATTGGAGGAACTTAATTTTAGAGAAAATATCTCCTTGCTTGAAGGAGGCAGTGCAGGTGAGGACAACCCCTCTGTACAGCCAGCCTGGGACCCCAGGAAGATTTCAGATGGGTTTCTCCTCAAAGGCTTTTGAGGATACAGAGCTGCTATGGGACCATGGTCATAGACAAAGAGAGCAGGGACAGACTGGCCACCAGCAGTCCCATCCCAGGACAGGGTCCATCTGCTGCACAGGACACATGGACACCACCCCATGGGCTCAGAGAAAGACAGGGATGACTTCACTGATGTGAAATCACTGGGAATGGATTTCAGGTGTGGTAAGCAGGCTTGGGTTTGCAGAGCAGGGCTGGGACTTTCCTGAAGGGCTGCTCTTCCTGGGCTGGAAAAGTACCACAGCTCCAGGCAAATGGTTATGCAGCACCATGTTTGCACCTCGAAGCCTTTAAGCAAACAAACAGTTCAGGGGCTGCAAAGTCTTATCAAAATGCAGTGCTTGAGAAATTCAGAGCCACAAAACCCACAAAACCTTAGCTCTAAGGAACTAAAGGAGAGCAGTGGGAAGTGACCTCTGGTCCAGACCTGGCATCAAAAAATACAGAAAGATTTCCAGACCTGCTTGGAGACTTAGATTTCTGTAACAGTTGCGATCAAGGCAGTAATTTTCCATTTCTTTTCTTACTGGTACAGAATCCTAAGCAATCCAGACAAGAAATAAACATACAAACCACCCAGCACAGCCAGCCAGCATCCTCTGGGCAGGCTGACCCCAGCATCAGTTATTGGGCAAAATACATCACATGTGCAAGCCTTGGCTCTTTCACCTGCACTGTTTTGTACAGCCCAAACAGAAAGAGTCACACAGGGCAAATTTAAGACCCATCAATATCCATTTCATTGCAAGGCAGTTTTTCCTGTTGTAGGTTGTTTCTTAAAAGGTATCCAAAAGAAACAAGAGAGCTTAAACCAGACATGAAGTCGGGCACTGGCCAGTCCCTTCCACTTCTCCTCCCCAAGGAGCAGCCAGAACTCTGTGCTCAGAGCAGGGCAGACAAAAGGCCAGGAGCAGCCATAGGCAGATTTTGCACGCTTGCTGTCCTGGATTTTAAACATAAATCTCCTGGAACTGGGGAACAAGCTCAGGCAAAACCAGAAAGGAAATACAAGAAGGTGGTCCACCCCACACCAAGTCATGGCTCTCTGGTCTCCAACCACCAGCCCCACCCACCCAGGGCCACTGGACCTCCTCCTCCTGCAGGGACAACTGGGCATGCCGCGATGGGTGCACATCTGAGGGGAGCAAAACCAGCTCTGGGCCGGCCAGACAGACACCCTAGACATTTACCCACGTACACTCTCTTTGCATTTGTTACCTGCAGAGAAACAGCAAGTATTTGCCAGCTTCTCCTAAATCCCTGCTTAACCTCACTTAAGAGAAAGCCACACACCTTTGTTACACCAGTTGATTAGGTTCTCGCAAAAGAGAGACAAAATACCTGTTATTATCAAGGACAGTGGGTAATGCTCCCCAGATTGTACCCTAACAGTGTGGGTCACCTTGAGCTAGCGTTGAGCTAGCGTGGCTGTGCATGCTGCCTCCAGGCTATTATCCTTCCAGTGTGGGATTTCTGCAGGAGCTGGGCCCTCTCCCCAGCCAAGGTGGAGAAAGTTCTCCTGGCCCGAAACTTCAAAATAATTGTAAAATTCCCTGATCCCCTTCTGATTCAGGGGCACTCTGTCAGTGTTTCTGAACGTGTCGGGACGAATGCAAGGCAGTTTGCCCTCTCTGAAGCACAGGTACCTCTGGAACAAGTTGAAGTTTCAGGAATGTTGATTTCCTGCTTCTGTTCAACTTTCTTGCTCACAGGACTGATCTGAATCACAGTCCTGTGGGGTTACTCCCTTTCCAGATGCAAGAGTAAAAATTATGAAACCCCTTCTTGCTTTTGTAACGTTTCGCTAACCAGAGGCAACATCAACCTCCAATGCCTCTGCTGCTGCCTACAGCATGGCTTCTTCAAGGGACAGGAGTGAGAGGAGCGAAGTCTGGGGAGAGAAGGCTGCAGGGACACACTAGCTCCCTGCCCACACTCCCCTACACACCCCACACTGCACATTCCTGCACCCCTGACAAGTGGCAGCAGGCTGCAAAGCCTCCAACACCAGGACACTGCACACTGCCAGAGCCTTCGGGTGGGCAAAGATACTGTCACAGAGCCAAACAACGCTGCTGAGGGGTTTTCCCAGGAGGAAACACTGAGCAGGATTCCAAAGCCTTTGGTTGACTTAATGCCATCCTCCTTGGTGCTCAGGCCTTTGGCAGCACCTCTGGAAAGGCTGCCTGAATTGTTTGTTCATCAGTTGCCCTAGCAACCCGCTGCTCATGTCAGTGATGCTTAATTATAGTGGATAATGGATTAATTTGTGCATTTGGGGCTTATTCAAGTTGGAACTCAGGTTCTACCCTTTTCTCTTCCACATTTTTTCCTGTCCTAGCTGGTGTAATCCCTCAGTCATAAAACTTCCAACTGAGACAGCCCCACCATTCTACATCCCTAGGCTAAAGGCACTCACATTCAAGTGGCCCTGGGGATCAGGTGGATGTATCTTTCAAACATGGTTTCTTTTTTGTGTGCCTCTACTGTGCCTGGGGTTTAAATGCACATTAACGTTCTGCATTTTCTGTTCCACTGATGAGCTTGGCAAGCACAGAAGCCAAGCCTTTCCTAGAGGCAAACGAGTGGCTGCAGAGGAGGAATACTGGGAACCTCTTTGTTAGCTTAAGAACGTGAACACTTAAAACTGAAGAGACAGGCATTTCCTTTTCATATAGAAAAATTATTGCTAAGTGCTGAGCCTGGGGAGCAATTTCCCTCTTTCTATTCAGTTTATCTGTGTTAATCAACAGGGTATAATCTAAGCAAAAAGAAAGCGCACAGGTCACTGATGCTGTCACTGCCGTGCCTTGCGGAGGTGGAGGGAGGGCTGACACAGACCAGCCTAACCTGACATGGGGACCTGAACCCCAAATCCCTTCTGTGGTGAAAACAGTCAGCTGTGGTGAGCTAGGAATGCCTGCAGACAGCCTGAGGTGAAGGGAGACCTTATTACTCTCTACAACTACCTGAAGGGAGGTTGTGGAGAGGAGGGAGCTGGCCTCTTCTCCCAAGTGACAGGGGACAGGACGAGAGGGAATGGCCTCAAGATCCGCCAGGGGAGATTTAGGCTTGAGATTAGGAAAAAGTTCTTCACGGAGAGGGTGGTTAGGCATTGGAACGGTCTGCCAAGGGAGGTGGTTGAGTCACTATCCCTGGAGGTGTTTAAGGTTAGGGTAGACGAGGTGCTTAGGAGCATGATTTAGGGATTGGTGGGAATGGTTGGACTCGATGATCCAGTGGGTCTCTTCCAACCTGGTTATTCTGTGATTCTGTGAATGCCAGAGAACCACCACCCTCATGGTGTTTTCTCTTCTGCCTCAAGCTGTATAGAAGGATTGTTAGTTTCTTCCCAAACCAGGACAGACATAAACAAGCTTCCTTTAAAAATTTATATAAACATGTGAGAAGTTGGCAAGGATGACTGAGGGGCACAACTGGTGATGCTGTGCTCCTGGGAGGCTGGGACACAGGGAGCGAAGAGACCTCGCTGGTGACAGGCTGTGCTGCTCATCTAGTCCTTCCCTTCAGGTTCAGCCTACTTTGCTTTATGCCCTTTAACATAATCCAGTAGTCCCTTGGTTTTATTTTCCCTATTTAAGCACATACACTGCTTTTCAAGCTCTCTTAGCATTAAAAACTGCACACAGACATTGGTGACCGTGACCTCAGTAGTCAAAAGTAGAGGTACCTACAGATGAGCCAATCTATGTATTCATCAAAATGCCTTTCGGGATTGCAGACCGTATATCATTCCCTTTGAAGGGCACTATAAAGCAGGATATTTTCTGAGAATTTAATTGTCCTTTAGGGCTGTAGGCAATAGTAATGGCTGCATAATTCCTCTCCCTTCCCATTGTTCTCTGCTGTCGTGCCCTGTGTTATCTACCATCATCTGACCAAGCCATGACATTCTCCTGTTCCCAGCTCAAAATAGCGCAGTCCTGACATGGGAGAGATCAGGACACAGATAATCTAAGCACATTGCCACACTCCTGGCTACACAGCATCTAGACAGAGAGTAAGGAGTGCAGGTAAAGGGGAAGAACATATTTCAGAGCTGTTAAGTGGAGAATCAGTTTACCCAATTCTTAGAGAAAGCAAAACTGCTCACTCTGTTTTAGAGAATCTTTTGGTGCCTTCTCCTGAACCGAGCAGACTTATTGAAGCAGCTGCAGTCTAAAGCCTAGGGCAGAGGCTCAGACCTAGAGAGGTGGTCCCAGATCCCAGGGGGCCTCCTCCCCACCATTGGCAGCTGGGGGGAACACATGAAGGGTGAAATTGTCATGGGTTCCAAATCAGTATTTCCAGGTATCACAAACCAGTATCTACCTGGGTATTGCAGATCATTTACCAGGACAATGAGGGAGGCTAGCAGAGGCAAAAAAGGCAGTTTCAGCTGCTGCACAATAGTCTGATGCCACTGAACTTCCACCATACCGCAGCTGTGCTTGGAGAAGTGGGGTTGTGCCTCACCAACAATAGAGGAGAGGTGTCATGGAAAGATTCACACAGGGAGAAACCGCTTCATGATTATGGAAAGCAGACAAGAATAGTCAGTTATACTTCTCTGGGCAGCAAATAAGGCTTTTAGCTGCAAAGTGAAGTCTCAACTCCTACTGAAATTCTTCAGTGCTCCAAGATGCGAGAACTGAGACTCTGGCTGCACCTCTGTGAAGACAAGAGCCACTCACAAGCTGCAGATGCTGAATCAGAGGCACTCAGAAACACGCATCCACCTTCATTCTGCCTCCTGCAGCCCCAGTTCCCTGCAGCTGAGAGGGCTTCCTCCACAGAGCCCAGATGCAGCCCTGGCTGTTCCACACCTCCAAGGCCTGGGTGCCAGGATAGCCACTCAGCAGTACGATGCCTTGGAGAGCTGCCCTATTTGCCCACAGCCATAGGAGCCAGAATCCCTCCTGCAGGGAAGGTTTATTAAATACCTAGCAGCTCCTGCACAAACTGCAGCGTAGCCAACACTCCAGGGAGTGACACAGGGATTTGCTTCTCTGCAGGTACCATTTATAAGTGATGTAAATTAGACTCCATCAAGCTCCATGCTGTTTTATTTAAGTTCTTCCGGGTACTGAAGCTTACTAAAGATGAGGATGAAGCTCTATATTCCACATCATATTTTGTAACATAAACCTACTCATGTTTTAAGACTGTGAAGGAATAATCAGGAGCCCAGGAAATGCTGGATAATTTGGATCTACTCTCATTTTCTGTACCCCTCTGGCAAGTCATCCTGCAGTTTCCTGTTGGTCTGGTGCTAAAATAGAAGGGAGATTGCTTCCTTATGAATCAGCACAACCAATATCTTGTGCTTGTTTTGTCTGGCTGAGTAATTTGTTCTTGGGAGAAAGTTTTGCCCATGGTCATCCATGGTCAAACACCTCCAGAACCAAAGGAAGGCAAATGACTCAGGACTTGGGAGCCAAATTTCTAATCATTCTTTCCATCTACTGGAGTTTAACTAGACCCTGCAGGCTCTGCTGAGGTGCACACACAGCATCTCAGGGAGGGGGGAAACATGGAGGATCGCCCAGATACCACCATGTCCTTATGTTACATGCTGCTGCTCCGAATGCCCCCGTTCCTGGCCGGGAGCCTGATGGGGGCTGCCCTTGCAAAGCCAGGATGGAGTTAATTTATTGCAGAGATCGTTGCTGCTCTGCATGTTTGGAAAGCTGAGTTGCTGTGGAGGCACAGAGAGCAGGATGTGACATGACAACTCCTCTGCCCGTGACCTTAAAAAAAAGACATTTTCATTAACAGAGAACGAATGCAGACAAGTGTTTCTTTCCTGCTGGCAGGCGTCTGCATGGCTGTGCTGGCATCGCGTGCACAGCCCAGGAGGCTCTCTCCCAGCTCCCTGAGAAGCAGGAAGGCAAGGTGACGGATGGACAAAGCTCCGCAGGGTTCCCAGCCCCGGGCCCTGGGTACAAGACACAACAGCTCCTCATGCCCTTAAGAAGCCCCTCCAGGAAGTTCCCAGTTCCCCCCATCTATTAAAAAGCCAGGCTCAATAAGCTGTCCTGCTAACTGTCACCTGGATCACCGGGATCCCATTCACATGAGCTCAGGCTCTGTGATGCTTATTTGAAAGGTCAGGATCTGACTCATGACTGTAGTATGACGATATTTTCAGCTGTTTTAATCATTTTCTCATCTATGTCTCATGTACTGCCTGCCAGAACTTCTTGTCCTTCCAATTATGGTGAAAATAGATTATTAGTAACAGACTAAATCAGGAACTACCTTGGAATTATTGACCGACACATAATCTAGTCCAAAAATATGAATTCCTCATTTATCTTCCTCACCACAGTGCTGGTATGGGGATAAATGTTGGACTAGGGCAGAAAGTGAGGGAGATCACTTTCATCTGCTGCTATGAATGTTTATCTTGAAATCTTGATGTTTAATGTTAACATGCCAGTGCAAAAAGGAAGACAAAAACCCCATCAGCAGGATCCTTGCTACTACCTTGGGGTTTCTTTTCCATTTCCAGAGACAGGATTAGCAGTTTCCTGCACTTTGCAAAAAACCAGTGCCCTGTTCCGTAAACTCTCCAGGCTGCATCAGCCATAGGCATTCCAGTTCAGATAGCATGAACTCCCAACCTTTTTGCTATTAGGTCATATTCCTCACTCTAGATCATGCCTAGCTGTTTCACTCCTGGGACCCCAACAATTTAAAAAATGCATGTCCTCTGCAGCAATTTTTATTCCACATTAATATCATGTCTTTTATGTCTCATAATATTTGGCAAATGCTAATTCATAGTCAGCCCTCCTGTGAAGCAGAGAAATTGATATCATTAACCTCATTTTATGGAAAGGAGAGAGCAGAGAAATTAAGTGATTTGCTGAGGGCAAATTGGCAAAAGCAGTATTAACATCTAAGTAAGACCTCACTGATCCTGTCTCCCAACTGTCCCTCTCCCCAGCATCCTCCAAGTGCCAGGCATCCTTTTGTGGGTAGCCAGAGCCCTACAACACACTTCGCTGACATCTTCTCTTCTGTTTCATTCCACACCACCTTTTTAATAAACACCACCGTTGCCCAGGCATTAGAACAACAAGAGAAAGCTGCTTTCCCTTCCTTCTCTTTCCAGCAGACTGGCAGCAACTCGCCTTCAAAGTTCCTACAGCCAGTGCCCCTTTCCTTCACAGTCTTTTGCAGCAAGTGCATGCTCTGTCTGTTGCCCAGGCACTGGTGCATGTGGTGGGACCAGCTGGGGCTGCAGCAACACCGCGCTGCTCGGGCACTGCCTGCACCATGGGCATCACGCAGCTCGGCCTTTGCAAGGGTTGGCCATGTCCATGGGAGCAGCCGGTGCTAACACCAGCGCGCCAAGGTGAAGTGATAGCATCACTCCCTGTCACATCAGGGCTCTGACACACACAGACACTATCTCCGCTTTTCCAGAAGGCAATGCTTTCTCAGCTGCCTGTATGTTTGCTGAATAGCTAATATGACACCTGGAACCGTGAGCTGGTTCCCAGCTATCACAGGGCCATGCCACAGCCAGTACTTGACACTGGAACAAGATCAGTGCTCTGCTCTCCTCAGTAGTCACTGGGCATCCTTTTTTATGCTACATGTATTGGAAACTCTTATCTCAGCTGGCAGAGCCTGGATTGCCAAAACCTGCATCACAGCTTGAGCAGGCGTCAGGGAAGATATTTTTGAAGTGCTGGACAAGGGAAACCGTTGGCGCACTGCAATTGCTATGAAAACCACTTTGTGCAGGAGATGGATTTTGTTGCATGCCCAGAGGGTGCTGCGCTCCTCAGATATAGGCAAAACACACAGCAGAGCATGCACAGCATTTTAGGGGACGCTTTCTCATTCCTGATGCCTCAGGTATTTGTTCAGACTTGAGAGACAGGGAAATTATCTCACTGTACAATCAAGATACAATTTTCCTATTCTACTTCTCTCTCACCTTGGAGGGGATTTTATTTCTCTACTTCATTCACCCAGATCTTTTGGGTATGTCTTTAGTTTTCCAAGAAATGCACCCATTAAATGAGTTCTCTCAAAGCCCAAGGTGTGACTTTACAACCAAAAGAATCCTCTACCATAAAAATCATGTTTGTTAATTGACTGGTGATGGCTGAGCACAATTAATGAGACTTCTCCCCTGCACAGGACTTCTGCATGTCTAGGGCCACAACCAGGGCAAGGGGAAGTATTTCAGACATGAAATGCCTTTTCCACATGAAGAGATGAAATTTAAGACAACATTAATAATGGCAGAACTAGGTTGCAGCAGGCTTCCATTCCCAGGCTATCAAGAAATCCAAACACATAATTCATGGTAGACTGGAGGTCATTTTCAAGTGCTTTAAACTTTTGTTGAGCAATTTGCAGAAAACTGAGTAAGATTTGAAGAAAAAAAAGGCTTTTCTGGTCATTCTTCTGGTGCTGTAAAGGAGCAACTGGAGAGGCACCCTCACTGGTTAGAGTTTGGAGGCTGTTCCTGCTGCTGCAGTGTTCCCTCAAGACAGAGGGGTACACATACATGAGGGCGTCAGCCAGTTACACTCCTGCCCGTTTAAGCCTTGATCCGAAATGTAATACTTCAGGAATATGATGGTTTAAACAATTTTAGTCGGTGAGTCAGTTCCAGATTATCAGCTCACAGTGGGAGGGTGGTGACTGTCCCTCATAAATTAGCAACCAACAAGCTCTTCCCTTTGATGAATGTTATTTTAAAGACTCATCTCATTTATGAGCTCCAAGTACACTGCCCATTAATCACTGCAAAGGAACACTGTATTTTCCTTCCCCTGACAGCTTTATTCCTGGGATGACTTTTCCAGCATCAAGAGAAGAGAAAAGAAGAAAGAGGGAGAAGGAAACAGAAAAGATTTGAAGCCACCAGACCTGTGGGGAAGCTAGTGCCATTACAGGAAAGTCACCTCAGGAGATGGGAGGGATAGGAAGTTGCTTGCAAGGCTTCCAGACCTAAATATTAGAAAATAATTAAACCTATGCCTGTTTTGAAAGGTTTGCTGGGCCTGGGGAAGAAGGTGTGGGAAATATCCTGCACTAAAGCATGAGCCATTCAGAGCCCAGGTAAGTGTGGGCTCTGGTTGCCTCATTGACAGCACTTTACCAATTGCCACACAATCTCTATATTAGATAAGCCATGCTTATTCCCCCTGCCTATGCCTGTCTCACCAGTATTTAACTTCTCCACTACTCAAATGAGCTCCTCAATTTGGCCATGAGTTTGAACCTCTTGTTCTCCTCAAGCTGCAATTTACTGAGGAGGAATATCAGTTCAACAGATCATGATAGGAGATGCAGCTGCTGAGAAACAGGTTCACAGAATCCCTAGGTTGGAGAAGACCCACAGGACCATTGAGTCCAACCATTCCTATCAATCACTAAACCACGTCTCTCAGCACCTCATCCACCTGTCCTTTAAACACCTCCAGGGAACGTGATTCGACCACCTCCCTGGGAAGCTTGTTCTAGTGCCCAATGACCCTTTCTGTAAAAATTTTTTTGCTGATGTCAAGCTTGAACCTCCCCTGGTGGAGCTTGAGGCCATTCTTGTCCTGTCCCCTGTCACTTGGGGACACTTGTTCCTTACATGTGTCTTGGGTTTCATACCTCAGTTTCCAGAAACTGAGAGAATCTGTCATTATCCCTAAAGTAAACTTACGGATAGAAGTGAGGAGCTGCTGGGTAGGATTGAGCAGAGAAAAAGTCCCAGAAGTATCAGTTCACGGAATATTTATCCTAACTCGCAAAGCATCATGGAAGGGTGGTGACTGCAACCACTGCCAAGAGGTGATCCAGTCTCCTAGGATCTCAGGCCAAATTTATTTGTGGTCCAATTCCTTTAGTTTCTGCAAAGACAGAAGAGTTCTGCCCTTCACATTCAGTATCCATGAAAAGGATTGCTTGTATATTTATGTACATGTGCATGTATATACATGCACATTTTCAAGGGGCAGCCACACTCTGACATCATGGAACTAGAAAATGATGTTGCCTCATATTTGATTTCGAATACAGGGAGGGATTCGCCCCTGGTTTATAAGGGCTCATGAAGCAATATGATTTGGATTTTGTCAGGTCTAACAGATGCTGGGCCCTTTCAAGAGCAACACTGCCCAGATGCTCTGCTCCGGTTATGATGCAGTAGCAGAGGAATGCTGATGGCTTGTAGCTGATTGCGTGCTCACAGCATCATTTCTATTTATTCCTTGCAGTCTTCATGCCACCCTAACGCTGGCTCAGCTCAGACCGGCTAGAGCATATGTTTATTTGGGACGGTATTTTAAACTTTTTATTCTCCCAGGTGAAATCTGTCTTTCCAGAATCCCCTTTTTCTGCCTTCCCAGGAGTCTCACCAAACTTCTCAAACCCATTCTCCTCCAAGATGCTTTCCTGTACCAAGGCTTGTTTGCAGATTGGTCATTTGAGGAGATGGGCATTAACAGAATCATAGTCAGGGCTGATCCTATAGACTTTCCCATTTGCTCAGAAGCTTGAGGACCCCAAGGACAACACTGCTCCCAGCGTGGCTTATTGTTGCCTCAAACTCCTAACTTCATATTAAAATTTAATAACTGGCAAATCAGTAAAATACCTTGATGAGAGACTTCTTCGCTTGGCTTATGTTCCACCCTGAGAAAGGATTCCAGCTATAAACCTTTCGTGATGGTGAGACACTGCTGCAGCACCTCTCCTGAAAAAGGCCTAAAGAATCCTAACCAAGGGAATCTCTCTAGCATGCCTTGGCCAAAAGGCCTGCTGCCACTTGGGGGAAGATGAATCCTCTTCCCTTGCCCTATAGCCCCAGGAAAAGTTTTGTAAGGATTTTTAAGGCCCTGAACAGAGCTCATTGAAATTTGTTTCTGTAGGCTTTGAAATAAACTAATAAAAGGCCACAGGAATTCTCCCATCATCTTCACCAGGCCTAGAAAATCACCACCACTACTCTTATAATTCTTCCTTCTCAGTGCTTCTACATAACACCTTCCAGATCTTTCTTTTTCTATTGCCTCTATTCTATTACCAAATGCTCCCTGAAGAAGCAAAAGCAGATCACGCTGCTATTTGGCTGGCCTGCTCATTAGCAAAGGCATCAAAATAAAGCTTGAATGCTTTAAAATTAATGAAGTCAAACTGTAGTGTGTCCAACACCTTTAAATTTGTATGGGCTACAGAGGAAGACTGGGCAAGCGCCTGCCTGGCTGCAGAGGCAGCCCCAGAGGAAGTGGTTTTCCAGGGAAAGAACTGCTGAGCAGGAATAAGGCCCATCTGAAGTGGAGGGAAGAGTTTCTTTCATCATGGACTTGCTAACTTAACGAGGAAACCTTCCAACTAAGATTGATTTGGCCAGCAACGTGAGCCTACAGGTGGGTCTAAGCCTCAGAATGCTGGAAGGCAGCCTGCGCACGGGCAGTCGGAGCAGGGGCAGGAAGGAAAACAATGGCTTGTGTTCATTCACCCGCTTTGATGTCTCAGGGAAAGAAATGCACAGCAAGTTCTTTGCCAAGAACAGCAGAAGGTCCCTATACAAAAAAATTTCAAGCAGACAGCAAGTTGTCTGCAACAGGAAAATATTATAAAATCAGAATATCTCTTCAAAGTTGCTGCTGGAAAGTATTTTTCACCTAAGATTTTTTTACTTTAAGATGATAGCCATAGTTTGTATTTTAAGCTAAGATAAAAGAAAAAAGGTTTTTCTATGGCAATTGGCAACTCCTTTTGCCAGCTATGTCTCCTGGGAAACAAGTCTTTTTTGTAGAACACTGAAAGCTTAGTATGACTGATGGCTGTCATGCTGGCTTCACATACTCTGTTTTTATCCCTTTCATCTCCTTTCTTAACCTACTGCATCTCTGAATTGCTAGGTACCTTGCCTCAGGAGCGGTGCCACAAAGCCCAGCCAGCTCCTGCAACGTACAGAAAGGCAAAACCACATTTAACCACAAAGCTGACAGAGTTCATGGTCAGGATCCAAAACAGCAATGGCTATAACATAGACTGAAAAATCTTCTAGGAGAACACAGATATTCTGGGGCAAGGCTGAAGTGCTTTTTCTGTTCAAAAGAGGAACAATTGAAGCAAAATCATTACCACAGCTTTCAGACCCAGCAGCTGGCCCCAGGAAGTGACTCTTCTGAGCATAGACAGCAAGAAGCCAAAGGCCCCTCCTAATACCAAGAAGAGGTCCACAGAATACATCTGAAACCTGTTTGCCAAGACACAGGGGAAAGCAAAGAGCCCTTGACTTTCTGTTACCCAATTGTGTCTGGACTTATGCATCAAAGCACCTGCTTATCTCTGTATTAGGGATGCTTTCCAAAAACTCCTTTTGGTACACATCATGACAAGTAGGGACAAAGGAATCCAGATTAATCTAAGTTTTCCAATTACCTGTCCTATTGCAGGGCAGGAGACCAGCTCAGGAAATTGGGGAAGAGACACAAAAAAACCCAACAAACTAAGCCTCTTGGTCTCAATGAGCTCACCTTTCTCCAGGAGCTGGCTGCGATGTATCCAACCATCTGCTGAAAGGAGAGCTGCTGAGGAACTGCAGGCAGAGGAGCTGCAGGCAGTGGGCCCTTCGAACTAAGCCCTGGGTGATAAGGTGATGAGGTGATGAGCCACGGCTTACTCGAGGACACACACAGCCAACACCTGGAGGGATGGCCCACCAGCACACATGGTGGCGTCCTGGCCTTCAATGAGCCTCAATTCCTTTTCTCATGTTTTTCAACAGCATCCCAAATCTGCTGTGGCAGCTCCCTCATCTGGCAGCATTTTGTAACCTAAACACACGTATATACTTTTAAAACAGTCCTGATTGTTTAAAGCAGTGGGCCCTAATTTACTCATCCTGACAGGAAGGATGCTGCGTGTTCCCCAGGCTGTGTGCACAGCTCAGCCTGTTGAGCCCTAGGAAGGGTTTCTGTGTGTTTAGGGAACACACAAGGTGCTCTCAGCAGCTTTATGGCAGACAGCACAAAAACCTCTGCAGTTATGCCCTCACCAGGAGCCCACCTTAGATCCAGGGTGGGTTGGAGAGAGCAGGAGCGGAACAGTTCTGGGATTTGGCCAGATTGTTACCTCCTGCAATGCCCTGTCTTCAGCCTGGGTAAGTGGCTGTGAGCAAGCTTGTTTGGCTGATATTTGCCTGAAGTTATCAACTTTTGACTTTGTGATGACCTTCCTGAGTAAGTACAAACATTGTAAATCACACAAGTCTGGAAAGAAGGAGCTGGTGATGGGAGATAAAGCAGCCATCAAGAGTGCCATTCTAACTCGGGATGATGGCAGGCTCAGAAGTATTTTTAATGATGCTGCTGATTGTTAATTTCTATTTAAAAGGGGAAAAAATAGGAGAGAAAAAAAGAAGAAATGCTTAAGGAGAATAGAGTTGTTTGCCTTTGCAACATCATTTAGTTGAAAACATTGTAACTTTTCATACAAAATTAAATGAATGATAAGGCATTTTTCCTATCTGTGTTAATGCAGTGAGAAGGACGCACTCTCACAAAATATTAACAGGAGACTTCATCCTGCATATGGAAACTCAAAACTAGCCTGGAGGCATACAAACCAGGGTAATGTGCTGGTATCAGCACACCCAGGACCACTGGTATTCAGTGCCTGATGTTCTGTGAGGCTGGGCTGAAAGATCCTGCCCTGCAGGTCTCTCCTCCTCCATATCACAACATCATTCAGTCACTCCTGTGGCAGAGTGACGTTATTCTATTTTTGTATTCCTCCACAGACTTTTAAAAATTGTTAAATTGTTCTCGGAAGAATAAGCCAACAAGTCCTATTCTGATACTTTCTGCATAGCACTGTGATCTTAGCATCCTGTCTTCTGACTGCTGATGGAAACAACCCTTGCATGCATTGCACTTCTCATAGGAAAAAATAGTGAGTTGTGATTTTGAGACTAATGTAGAGGACTGGAGATAAGAGCAGATGAAAGACAGGATGCCCAGTCATGACAAGACATGATCCAGCAGGAGGTGTCCCTGCCCATCACAAGGGGGCTTGGATCTTTAAGGTCCCTTCCAATCCAAAGCATTCTATTATTCTATGAAGAAAAAACATGGCCCTTTGT
Organism: Clamator glandarius; assembly: GCA_033459285.1. Lineage (NCBI taxonomy): Eukaryota > Metazoa > Chordata > Aves > Cuculiformes > Cuculidae > Clamator > Clamator glandarius. The sequence continues at coordinate 406,699 of JAUNZM010000180.1, read as the reverse complement.
TCCAAAGAGCCTTCAGAGTGGTGATCAGGCTCTGAAAGAGGTGTTAATAACAGGGGAAAGTACCTGTGGGATTCATCTCTTTGTTTTAAACTCCCCAGGATGTTTTCTAGCCTAAGGCTTTTGTGTATGTTTAGGTGCAATATTATTACTAACAAATCACAGACATGAAAGGAGAGACTTTTTTTGTCAGAGGATGAAAACTGATGCTATCACCGTTTGGTTTAACTTCACCGCAAACTTCTCACCTACCTTGTCCTTTCAGAACAGTCCAAAGCTTTATGACCAGTGTGCCGCTGGTATTTGGCTACTCTGTGCTTAGGCTGACCATTGCAATTCAGCCGTCAAGACCTATTTTTAGTCATATGACTAACGAAGAACTTTTGGAGTGGATCCTGAAACGTCCTGGGACTCAACAGGAATGTGACAGTGGCGCTCAGCGGAGCTCACTTGCAAGTGCTTTGTTTGTTCATATGCACGGTGCCTTTTTATCCCGTGTTTGCAGTGAGTCACATTTCCTCTGCCCACAGCTTCCTTGTAAAAAGTAGAATAATAATAATGAGGTACTCTTGTGCTAACTTGGTATTCAGCTCAGGTCCAGGAAGTTAAGCTTTCCATTGATTATTTGCTATGGTTGTGAGCACAAAAGCCACTGCTAGACCCCTCTGCCAGGGTGGCTGGTGAAGATCTGTCAGTGAAGTGTTTTGAACAGAATTGCTCCACTTCCTTTGCCGATCTGTGTTATCACTTCTGGGAACTCGGGATTCGCTGTAGTTATCCAGCTGGGCTGCATTAGGAACTCGAGGTCAGGCTACCTTATCTTATTTATTTTAATGTGTTCTTTTAACTGAGATACAGAACTCCTCAGATGCTGTTGTGTCTGAGGCCCAGGAGATCTCTGCCAAGGCAGCCGGCAAAGCTCCAGAATTAGAGCCCTGGCATCAGTAACAAGTGATTTCAGTGGAGGCACACTACTGGAAAAGGGTGGTTGTCTGGTTTGTCAGGACCTTGGGCTCCTTGAATTGTAGATGAACTTCCAGGGACAGGCACACACTCACACAAATAATCTCTTTAAAGCTTTCTTTTCAGTTGTTCATATTGTAGATGACTAAAATATTCCAAGTAGATTCCAAGTTCATTTCTCAAGCCTTGAATTGTATTTTGATATGATTTTTGAAGTTCTCTGAGAAATCCCTCTTCACTCTCATGCTACTGAAACCCAGCATGTTAAGACGACTGCATGGCAGCCTTCATTCTACTTTGCACTCCCAAAGCCGCTTAAAAATTAAGTTGTCCATTTTGGGTCACAATTTGGAGGACAGGCTTGTTTTCAGGGTATGGCCTCCCTCGCTGGCTATTCCTGCTCTCGTAGCAGACCCCTTGCAGGACAACAGCAACGGGACCACATCTGCTAGTGGTAGTGGTGCCAGGGCAACTACTTGAATATCTTGTAACAAGGCCCCACTGCCTTATGGGGATGTAACCTGCTGTAACCTGTGGAAGATGTAATGCTTGATATTTATTTTGACCTCTAACTTCATTGTGTTGCTTCAGTTCTGCCTTTCACTAACCCCAGAAAGCAGCATCTCATTGTTTTGTGTCAAGAATATCAGTCTATGGGGAATGGCTGAGGGACTGCTCAGTGCAGAGGAGGCTGAGGAGAGACCTCATTGCTCTCTGCAACATCCTGAGAGGATGTTGGAGCTAGGTGGGTGCCAGTCTCTTCTCCCAGGAGACAAGCGATAGGACATGAGAAGCTCAACAGGAGCTGGCAACACGTGCTCGCAGCCTAGAAGGTCAACCATATCCTGGGCTGCATCAAAAGAATTGTGGCCAGCAGTTCGAGAGAGGTGATTCTGCCCCTCTCTTCCTCTTTTGTGAGACCTCACCTATAGTATTGTGTCCAGTTCTGGAATCCTCAACCTAAGAAGGAGATGGAGTTGTTGGAACAGGTCCAGAGGAGGCTACAAGGATGATCAGAGAGCTGTTGCACCTCCTATGTGAGGAGAGGCTGAGAGAGTTGGGCTTGTTCAGCCTGGAGGAGGCTCCAAGGAGAGCTTATAGCAAATTTCCAGTACCTGAAGGGGCTACAAGAAAGATGGGGAGGGACTGTTCACAAAGGCTTGGAGTGATATGATGAGGGGCAATGGGTATAAACTGGAAAGGGGCAGGTTTAGACAGGGCATATGGAGGAATTTCTTCACTTTGAGAGTGGGGAGGCCCCAGCACATGTTGCTCAGGTAAGCTGTGGCTGCCCCATCCCTGGAGGGGTTCAAGGCCAGGTTGGATGGGCTTTAGGAAGCCTGATCTGGTGGGAGGTGCCCCTGCCCGTGGCAGAGGGGTCAGAACCAGACGTTCTTTAAGGTCCCTTCTAACCCAATGATTCTATGACAAGAGAAAACAGCCTCGAGTAGTGCCAAGGGAGGTTTGGGCGGGATATTAGGAAATATTCTTCTCGGGAAGGGCACATGGAAAGACAAAGCCCTGTCAGAGGCTGCCCCGGGAGGGGTTTAAGAGCGGGGTGGATGTGGCACCGGGGCCCGCGGCGGAGCTGGCGGGGTCGGGTTAATGCTCCTCCGAGTCCCCCCAGCCCCTAGGCCGGCGCGGCCCGCGATCCCCCCGAGGCGGCCCCGCAGCGCCCCCTGGCGGCTGCGCCGCGGCCGCTGAAGCCGAGGATTTGGGGGAAAACAGAACGAAATCTCACTCTGTCGTGTCAAAGACCAGAGCCGCTCCCCCCTCACCCCATCTCTGCGCAAGTCCTGGCTTCGTGAGGGTTAACGCCTACCTTGTACGGAAAAAAACCCATCGAGGAGCGATTCCCGGCTGAGTCAGTGACCAAACATCCAGAAAACGGTCAGAAGTCCACAGCAGCAGGAAAGCTGCTATTAGTTTTACCAGTTTAATAATTACACCATTACTAATAATTAGCTAATAACTACTCTGCTGACAAGTTTATGTCCCGCACAGCGAGTCCTGGGTTATTTAACGACAGCAGTAACCCCAAAATGATCCTAACTTTGTGTTCCCCGCTGCAGCGACGGGCGTGGGAGGCAGAGCGCCTGACAGGTGAATTCCACCTTCCTTCTCGGCCCAGGTAAAGCCACACAGGGATGCCCTCTGTGGAGGGAAGAATCGGGGGTGTGCCTCGGGTTTTCTAAATAAAGGCATTTGGCCTGGGTGAGGTGGGAGCCAGGATGCCGTGGGGTGAGCCGACGGAGCGGTGCAGTCCCCAGAGTTCAGGACGCCACAAATTCCCCCCCAGCCTGCGGCACCACATCCAGCACCAGGACGAGGACACCTGCTCTGCCTTTCCTCCTGATGCCACTTGAAGCTACGGAGCCAGCGCTGCCTTCTGCACCAGCTCCTTCAAGCAGACCTACCCGACATCAGCGAGGGCTTTCCCATTGGATTGAAGGACCTCGGAGTCAGGTTATGGAAGAAGGAAAAGAAACAGCTTTTGTTGCTTTTAGCTTTAGGGGAAGGAGGAAAAAACATCCCTGTGAAGCAATGTCAGTTTAAATCCACGCTTTTTTTTTTTTTAAGTATTATATAGCAAAGAAATAGCTTGTTTCTGCAGCATCATGTGGTATGGCACAGACTGTTTGCACTTAAAGAAGATAGTTCCATACTAAAAGAATTTATTTAATACCAAATCTGCTTTACTTGCCTTACTTAGAACAATGGGTGTTTCTGCTGTGCAGAATCACAGTGCCGTTCTTCACCGAGTGTTCCTAAGAGCCTTTCTTTCATTTCCAAGTGAGAGAAAAAAACATCTTCATGGAACCTTTTTTGCAGAAGCCTTGCTCTGTTTTCACAGTACATTTCACAACATCCCATACTATTTAACCTCCACAGAATCATCAAAAACCCACTGGACAGAGAGGATCCTAAACTAGTTATTTTCTTTGGCTGTTATCAGCCCCCTAAAAATGCTGGCGAATCAAACCTTGTTCTGCCACAACCATAGGGAAGTTCAACAGAGCTCATGTTAAAGCAGGAACATCTAGCAGGAGGTTGCAAAGTTTGCCAGACTTGTACAAAAACATCAGCTTTTGACAGTCACTTCAAGAAAAAAAATTTTTGAAGACAGCTTGACAATCCCAGACAGCATATTCTTGCCAAGGAAAGGGCTGCTTGAGTAAGGATGAACATCGGATGTACAGTTGGGAAACCAATGTCAGTGTCCAATTGGGAGCAAACTGTCCCCTGCAGGACCTTACCAAGGGTGGGTCCCTCTGCCCACCAACGCTGGACCTCATGCAGCTGATGATGCGCCCCAGGTGTACACTCCCCTTGCAAGAGCTGAAGGAGCCTGATGCAGCTTGCTGTCCTGCAGAAAGGATGAGTAGCAAGAACAGACTCTGTTCTATTTACTCCACAGTCATGAGTTCTGACAGTTCTCTGGGAGTACACTGCAACACACCTGCATATCACATTACTCAATTACATTGACTTTGTCCAATGTAAAAAGAACATTTGAATGACAGGATGTTTTGTTAAGTCACTCACCTTAATGTTGTACTTGGCTTAGTGGTTTGTTTGTTTTCTTAACAAGAGTTGTTTTGTTTATAGAAAACCTCCGACAGCTGCATTATGGAAATGCCATTTGCAGTAGTATCAATTCCAAGTTTTCCAGACAGTAAAAACCCAACCTAGTAGTAATACCAGGTTTATGTTGTTATTTATTTGTAACATAAAATGAGAGACTCAGATGCTTGCCTCTGCTGCGCCAGCTCCAGTCAGAGCTGTGCTTACAGTTTCATGAGGGCGAACAAAACAGAAACACACACAATAAAGCCCATGGGAGAAAGGCTGCTATACCTATTTCTTGCAGGGGAATGAGAGAAGACATCTGACTCCTGGGTGCTTGTTCTCTGAGAAGATTTTCCTAACTTGGTTTCTTCCCCTAAGTGCAAACTTCTGCAGGGCAACTCCTGTGGGCACACGGGAGGAGAAGTGATCACCATTCCCAGGAGAGTAGCCTTTACTTGAAGTGCTGGCACTGGGAATGCTGGGGCGGTTTGCAAGTATTGCAAGCCACTGAGGTCTGGTTCTTGTCTGGCGTGCTTCTGTCCTCTCCTGTTCCCACAATTACCTAAGGAAGAAGCAAGGTTGCATTCTGCTTACTCTTTCCTCAGCTTCATAGTTTCATATTTAGATGCAAATGCACGCTCAGGTCAGACGATAATATTTTTGTAACTATCAGTGCATCTTGATTACCAATTTAAACAGTCTTCTGCTCAGATTTGCAGCTGTAGTGAACTGCCGATCTTCAGTGGCCAGACGTTAAAGGGGTAATTAGTAGTATTCTGCACAGGAAGGATGAAGCTCATTTTCCTTTCACTGTATTTTGAGGCCAAATCCTTCATAATCATGAAGGCCTAGCCAGCTCTGAATGGACACAAATGAATAAACTGGTTATTCTTTCCAAGGAAGAGAAAACCACAAATGTTGTGAGTTTTAACAGCTGTTAGTTTGAAGCTGGCCACAGGTCCTTACTTGCTGTTCCTTACTGCTGATCCAAATCCAGCTCTGAAACATCAGACCTGGCTGCCGCAGTGGCCCATCAGACCAGCAGCTGCCGACACCAGCTGCCCACATGCCGAAGAATCTCAGCTATTCCTTTACGTCTGGGAGCCATGGTTCCAAGCAGAGGGAAAGCTGCTGAGAGCACTCCATTCCCTTTGAGGGCAGCAGCAGTGCTGGTATTGGAGGCAATTGCTGTGGCACTAGCGGGTGCTTCATTTTATACAGCAGGAAATGTACGGAGGTTTACAAATGAACTCTTTTCATCTACTGCCACCTTTACCTTTACCTGGCTGCTGCTTTTCATTTTAAAAAACTGCAGAGCTGTTCCCAGCACTTTAAGTTCGAAGGCAGGGTCTCCCTAGTGCGAAGCGTGGCACCCTCAGTAGCCAAGCAGTTATTGCTGCTGCCTGGCAAGGTAACTCCAGATGTGCACAGGCTGACTCCCAGGACTACCACTGCAACAATGAAGCCACAAAGGACACAAGTTTTGTTCATGCTGTGATTTTTGAGATATTTTCCCCTCCACCAGCAGGCACAGCCATCCACCATGCTGCAAAGAACACACCTGGGTCTAAGTGAGGCAGACGGGCAGAGCTGTGGCACCTCTAGAACAGCAGACTAAGCAACTGAGATGTGCTGGGTCTGAGAATGGCTGTAAACATGATTCATCCTGAACAGATCGTAAGTAAATAAAAGGGACTTGGTACAGAGTTCCTATATGAATAAACAGCCTTCTGCTTTGAAATAGTGTGCATGAGCTGGCATGCGTATTATCAGTGTAGGTTCCCTTATTTGGTCACACTATGAAAATTCCCTGTGCTTGAAGAATTCTTCTAATTTTTGCTGATTATTAAAGAAAAAAAAAATCACTCATTGTGGAACTAACACGTGGGGAGTCCATCCCCGGAGGTTTTTGAACACCTGACTGGACAAGGTCCTGAACAACCCAATCACAGGGTGAACTCAGCTTGCTCTGGGCAGAAAGCCGGGCTAGATGTTCTCCAGTAGTCCTGTCCAACTCAGATTCTCTCATGGTTTTTCAGTTACAACACAATGCTGCCTGGACACCAGACAAAGGGCTCAGCTTTCTGCCACAACTGGCTGAACACTGGTTATGTCTGCCTTTGCAGAGTTCCTCTGGGAAGATGCCCTTGCCTTCTGGCAGGTGCTGCCTCTTTTATAGCGGCAGTTCTCAGCCCAGGCATGCCTGAAAGGAAGAGAGATGGACTGCAGGGCATGACTCTGGGCTGTACTTCTTCGCCGGCACACATACAGCAGGGACTTCAACTCGGATCTGAAGTTCTCATTCAGCCAACAGTAAATGAAGGGGTTGTAGCAAGTGCTGCTCATGGCAAACCAGTGAAAAGCAAAGTACAGAGCATTGCTGCTGTGGATGGCCCTACAGGAGATCAATACCACGTAGCAGTTCAGGGGGAACCAGCACACTGCAAACACCACCACCACCACCACCAGCATCTTCAATGTCATCTTCTTTTTCCGTTGATGGGCATAGTATTGCTCCATGGTGAGGTCCCCGATGGCATTTCTCAGCCAGAGCTTCTTGGCCACTATGGTATATGTGATGGAGATCACAAGCAAGGGCAGGACATACAAGAGAACAAAAGTAGTCAAGTCCAAATACTTCCAGAACAGGTCAGCAGGAGGAGGGAAACTGGGGAGGCAGACCATTCGTATTGTTCTGTTCCTGAAGATGAAAGAGAAAGAACTGTCAATTCCACCACCAGATGCACACAACATCTGGAGGACAAACATCTCGCATTCTTAAAAGTTTCAGTGAAGGTTCAAACAGCAGAACTCATTCTGCAATATGGGCAAGTGCTTCTTGCAATAGAAAATTTAGCTTTAAGTTTGACCTTTGGCCCCAGTGAAGATACTTTGAACACAACCCCAGGACAAGAAAAGAAATAATCCATATTGACATCTGTGCCCTTTAACAACGAAGAGCCTCTCTTCTGCGACCAGCTCAAATGACAGGGCTGGATCTCTGAGCCAAAACCAACTAATAAACCAGCCCAAAAGCAATTCCAGTGATTTTTGTCATCCTTTCACAAGAATCACTGAGCCCGGTCAAAGAGAAGGAGAACGGCTCTGTTTCACCGTACTTTCTTTTTTAAATAACGTGAATGGAGAGATTTGTGTCTTGGAATATGGGGGACTTTGATTAAGCTGCATGTGGCCTATAAAAAAAAGCACTGTGTAAATGTCTTACCCAATATAAAATCTTGTCAAAGTCTGGTAGATGGCATGAGGCAGTGAGAAGCAGCTGGCCATCACCCAGATGATAATGATGCAGATTCGTCCTTTCACCATGGACATGCGTGGCTTGAGAGGGTGCATGATAACCTGCAGAGAACAACCAATCCTGAGGATTTACAATAGTTTCAACTGATAAAATCAAGCTGCAAGCTTTAGAAAGAAAGAATGCATCTTTGCTTTATCCATGTCCAGAAGCAACCATTTCATGCTGATCATTGAGTAAGAAGTAAAGAGTGCATAGACATTTCCAAGACAGCAGGGAATGCTCAGCATGAATGTTAAGCATGGCACAAGTTGAGAGCCAAAAGGATCTTCTGGCTCATGCCATAGGGAGTACAAAACAAATCCTAATTACTACAGACAAGGGCTCCAATGCAGATAGCAGCCACAGTGCTCACAACACTTGGCATTTGGTGGATTTGCAGGACAGAGTGACAAGAAGCTGGAAAGCTATGGTGGAACGTTATCATTGGCCAACATAGCACTATCAGACTTAAAGGCCGGTCTCCCTTACATTCAAGGTTTACCCCTGTGGCACTGGATGCAGCGTGGTGCAGCCCAGGTACATTTGCTGCTAAGGAGGGCTACTGCATCTGACAGCGTCTGGTCACTCTTTCAGCCTCACCTTGCAGTTGGAAGTGCCACAGCAGCTCTGCATTCCTCCAGTGTTTAAAGGCACAAAGCAGAGACTCAATTTACAGGACCTTGGAGAGAATTAGTTCTGGAAAATGCAAAGGGTTGTGCAAGTATGAAGTGTTACTCCCAGCCTAGTGCCCTGAGCAGAGAAACACTCGCAGACTCACCCAGCAGTTTCACTTCTGAGATCACAATGGGTAGGTAACCGTTGAGCTACATGCAGTATGGATGATTATACTAGGCAACAAAACAGTAACTGAAACCTCTGGTATTTTATGCATATCTTTTGTGGTCTCAATATAAATGCCTACTTAATAGAACTTCTACAATTGCCCTGGAGCACCTATCTGCTCTGGTGCCTCTCAGGACTAGCAATATCTCTAGAGGCAAGTGTTGATTTCTCTTTGCTCAATGACATCTCCTCAATTCTGTTTTTATCTCTTTGGGCCATATTAGCTAATTTCCTTTCCAAGGATCCTACTGAATTTAAAGGCAGTTATTGTGTTTGCCCTTAATTAAACAAACACCCCTTGATACCTAGACATGCCTTGCAATCAACCCACAATCTACTGATTAAAATGAATTATCAAGATGCTTTGCTTTCAGGAGCTGCAATGTCGCACACAGAATGGACAGAGTATGAAACTTTTAGTGGTAAAAAAGGCAGAAACGGATGGTCTGTACTCTGGCAGTTACTGTAGTATTCTGACACCAGATGGAGCACTCCACGTGACTGGAGTGGAATTCGCTGTTTTTAACTTCATCGAGCCGTGTCATTTATCATTTGAAATTGCTCTGCAGTAACAACTGCTCCCACACCACAAGAATAACACAGAGCCTGCTAGAGAAGACACTTTGCACTGTCTGCTTTCCCACTGCACTGTGCTTATCACCTCGGCAAAAGATATCAGCTGTGTTCAAGGAAACCCTTTGGTTTGCACTTATTTCTTGACCTGTAAGATTTTCTCAGTTGGTTCATGCCAAAAAGTATCAAGGCAGGAACCCTCTTCCAGTGTTCAATCACCCTCACTGGGAAAAACACAGGGTTTTTGTTCACTGCTGTGAAAGCTAGCATTCTCCCCTCCTTTCCTTGATTCCCAAGACAATGTGGGTTTCCAGGTATTGGGATTTGAAGTGGGGGAAAACCTACGTATCTAGCACCTTATTTTCTAGCAAGCGTAAAGGTGATGTGTATCACAGACCTGATGCCGATCCAGAGCGATAGCAGCAAGGGTCAGCACAGAGACATGGACAGAGCAGTATTGCACAAACCGGCTTATGTGGCACATCAGCTTCCCAAAAATCCACGTACTGCTTACAAACCGCACCTGCAGAACAGACAAAACTAAATTAAAGCAGCATGCATCACTTGAAGGGGAGCAAACAGAGCAGGGTAAGGAAGAAATGCTGAAATACAGTTTCTTATACTCATTATGCCTATATTCTTTTCATTGTAGTTGCATTATATCCGGTTCTTCTGGGAAAACAGTGACTATGCAAGATGCTTTGAAAAGAGAGGCAAGATTTATTTTATAATGCACAAAGAAATCCACTGAAGTACTGCTCTGTGTGTGTGTTAGCACATCTATATGTACACAGAGCATGGCCCTTCTGGAAAATGGGAAGAGATGTTCGCTCAGCTCCCTACTGAGGCCCTGCAGGGAAAGCAGTAACTTGCCTCCTTTAAAACAGTTGCACATGTGAATTTGTAGATGCTGAAAGTTGCATGGGTCCAAACTTTAGAGAAGTAAACCCATGGGAGAAAAAAAATTATTGAGGGCATTGGAGCAGGAAAGTGACCCCTCAGAGTCAGGGACTGCCTGGTACAGAGCATTGATGCCCACCTGCCCAAGTCCATGCTCTTCCTGGGGTCTGCAGCTCCCAGCCGTGCTCAGACACAGGACACGGAGCAGGACAGCAGGGTGTTGCTCACATGCTGATCTCCAAGCCCGACTCTCCTCTCACTGCATTGCTGCTGCAGGTGCAACAACAGCAATTTCCGAAGTGCCAATTAAGTTACAGAGAGGAAAATGTTACCTTCCTAGTTCGAAAAGCAACTCACACTTCACGAGCTGGGTTGACTCCCTCATCAATCTGACCTCTGCAGTACAGAGTACCTTGCCAGGGCATGAAAACAGCTGCTACAGGGAGGGGAGTAAGGTCGGGGGAGTTCAGAGCCTCCCTGAGACTGCAGGACACGGGCACAGCATTCCTTATCAGCTCCCAGAGAGGGTGCCTGTGGCGCTTTTCTGCAGAGATCATTCCAAATAACAGTTCTCCTCTCACTCTCCTGCTGTTCCTGACTGTCCAATATTTATTTTGAATTAATATAACTCTTTCAGGAAGCAGATTAAGCTAATTTGAAATAAAGCACATTTCCTACAAAACATCTGTCCACACAGAGAATCAGTCAAGCCTAGCTAATCTGTTTTCAATTAATCTAATTAATTTCCCCATAGAGACAAGTCCAGTAGTAATAACTCTGACAAGGAACCTGTAGCAATGTGCTGCTGCTTTGAACTGGGTGTAAATGCTAAGAGGGATCACAGTTATTTAATTACATGTGCCAAAGGGGTGACAGTTGTGTTGAAGCACAAGAGCACTCTCCTTTCCCTGGACAGATTAAGAGCTGCAAATCCCATCAGAGCAAAGAAACAGGATCAATTTAAGAAAACGTGAATTAAAACTGATAATTTAGGAACTGCTTTTGAAAGAATGCTGCAGACAGTGCATGGCTGCAGCTGATCCAGGAGGCAAAAGGAGTGAGGGGAAGAGCCAAAAAGAAAGGCTATATGTAAGCCTGTTCCTGGCCCATTCGACACACGTGCACACAGCTCTGACAGGCACACGCAGGCACTGGCACACATAGCCACAGCGGGTGCTCACCAGCGTGAAGGGGGTGTTCAGAACGGTGATCATCACATCAGCAATGGCCAGGTTGACGATGAAGAGGCTGGTGGCTGAGTGCATCCTTTTGTTCTTGATCACCACATGGCACACCAGGATGTTGCCAAACAGTGAGACACAGATGATCACGGAGTAGGCTACAATCAGCAGTGCCTTCACCGTCCGGCTCTGGGACTCGCCTTCATACTTGGTCCCACTGCCAAAGTCCCCCAGGTCCTCCAGGTCCAAATCACTGTGGAAGAAGGACTGGTTAGGGAAGCCATACAGTGCAGAGAAGAAGTTGGTCGTGTTGCGATTCTCTGCTCTCCAGAAGGGCTTGGAGATGTACTGCAGAGGGAACCACGTGTGCCTGCTCATGGCTTGGGGAGCAAAGCTCCAGCACTGCCCATGTCCCCAGGCAGGCTGCTCGTCCCTCTCTGCCCTCCTTGCCAGCAGCTCAGGTGCTGCAGAAGGGAACACACATGCTTGCGTTTTAAAAATCTGCCCCGTGGTTGCAGACTACATGAAAGAGTTGATCAATGAGTCCTTCTTCCAGAGCTGATTCCCCTCTCCAGCTGCAGTCTTGTTTCAGTCCCGTGTGTCCTATGCACAGTAGCTGGTTCAGATGCTGGAATATCAGAAATCCCCAACACTTTCTCTCTGCACTCAGAAAGAAATCCTAACGAATATTTCCTTTTGGGCACTGCTTTGCTTTTCTCTCACAACTTCTTCTTAGGAATCTGCTTTATTTGTTTTCCACAGTCTGCCCTGCAGGTCTCTGTTTCCTGAGAGTTTTCAGAGCTTGGCAGAATCAAAAAAAAAAAAAAAAAAAAAAAAAAAAGCAAGGGCAGCCTTTTCCTTTTCTTTCCACCCTCAAAGTGCCACTGAGCTACACCGAAGCAGCTCTGCTCAGAGGCTGAGTGGTCTCTGCTTTCTCTGTGATATACAGAGCCTGCCAGATGACACACCACATAGGAAATAGCCAATAGTGTATCTCTGTCGAGTTTATCCTGAGGTGTGTTGCAACCCCACACATAGACAGTGGGAGAGTCTGACACGTGCAGACCTGGCAGAGCAGTAAATTGTCAAGAGAATGGCTGTGCCCTGATCTTCCCCATCTCCTCTCTCCTCCTCCTCCTTTCTGGGCACCCAGCACAACAGCTACATGGGGGGGAAGCATCTTTCTTTCCCTTCCAGAGTTTGTGCAGACAGAGAAGCCCTGAGGATCTCTCTCTGATCCCAGCTTTGTGTCTGGCAGTGTCCCCATATCACACTCCTGAGGCACAGAGAACATTATAAAAAGGGAAATGCCAACAAGAAAATGAGAGCAGAAGTTCCAAGGTGCTGTTGGGTGTCCAAGGAGGTTCCCGCCACATCTCATCCCTCTGAGCCAGGAGGTGGGGGAGAGTGGGAGCAAACAGCAGATGTGGGTGGAAATCCCTTCTCTTCTCCTTCCCAGCCACAGTCATTTACAGAGCAGCCAGGGTCTCCAAGTTCAGAACTCGAATGCACAGAGCCTTCCCGTGCCACCCAGCTGCAGCAAGCTCCTACACTGGGACACTGGGCTGGGTGACAGGAGGAGCCAAATGGAGATCAGGTCACTCTCAGATGGGACTGGGGACAAATGCCAACAGCTTCACATTTGTGACAGACTCTGCATCCCAGCATTCATTTGGCAGCACAGAATATCTTTTGCCTTAAGCATTCTTGTCAGATGTATCTTCAGAGATATCACCAGGCCTCTGCTCCCTCCTCAGCATCCCCAGATTCTATGTTTCTGCTGGCTCATGGCTATCCATTCCTGCACCCTGCCTGGGGCTAAGCCAGGTGTGCAGCCAACAACTGGGCAGCTCCACCTTTTTCTTTTTAACATTTTTCTTCAGTTTCCATAGCGTAAGAATGCTGATTAACTCAGTCAGGATATCACGAGTGCATCACATACAGCTGTAAAGGCAGAAGGCTGTGCTGTGCATGGGATTAGAAGCAGGAATCTTGCTACCAAAGGAGAAATGGCCATCTCCCTGCACACATCTTCTGGGGATGCAGGCAGTCAGATATTGCTGCTAATGGCTTGGTGGTGAACGTCAGTGGGTGTGTGGCTCTGCATTACACACATACGCATCCCATCTGACACACATGGCGTGCAGGTGCCTGTGCCGGCCACTCTCACTGCTGCCCCAGCACGGCTGACAGCCCATTGCTGACCATCTTCAGGTGGGCCAGCACCCACCAGCATCCCCACAGCACATCCTGGCACTCCTCACTGTGCAGTTGCCTCCTCATTTGCCAGCATTCCCTTTCATTCCTTCATCCTGCATCAGGAGGACCTGACAGAGTGGCGTTTAGATGCATATGCACAAACTTACTTACTTTAAAATGCCTGTGTGCCATAGGCATGCTATTCGCATCCTACTGCATTCTTTGCAGAGCCAACTTATTCTGTCAAAGGTTGAAACACTTAAGCAATCACATGCTATTTTGCTGCAGTTATTATTCACTTAGAAACATTCTGAGCTGCTTCAGCAGACTTCAGTGTTTGCATTGCATCATAACTTAGTGTTTGTGCGGGATCTTCTCAGTCAAACAAAGCAAATGAGAAATATCCTTCATCAAACACCCCCATTTGAATTGCACAGAGTCATCCTTTGTTTCTATAGAAGACCTTTGGCTTTCTCACTTTGGCTTTCAAAAAAATTTTTGGGACTTCTCATTTTCATGAGATTGAGCATTTTAATTTTTGGTTCTTTTTTATGTGAAAAAAATGTCAAATTACTGAAATTTCAATTGCAGTGAAGATGCATTTTGTGGATAGATCTAACAGGCTAAGTGTTGATCCTTCTTTGGTCAGTCCTCTAGAAAATCTAAATACCAAAGAATCAAAGTGTCCAGGGTCAATGCTATTCACTTTTTCACATTCATTTAAGCTAATTTTAAAGAAATGGCTTCTAAAGATGTGATTGATCTTCATTGCTGGACAATACTTAATGGTAAGCCACAGCATGATAGGAATGGAGTCTTCCTCACAAGGCTGTGCTGCCACAGTCCCAGTATACCAGTATGTACAGATATTAAAACACTGGTCCTTGTCTGCTCCATCAAAGTTGTACAGAAAATGGTTTCTAATTCTCCCATAAATACGCAGAAATAAAAGGTTACATTGCTGTTCTCCCAAGTATATTTTCATGCTGACACATTCAGGGTCACTCTGCTGCCTTCAGTGTGACCAAGACGTGACTAAAGAAGTTTGTGTGCAAGGGACCATCCATCAGCACTGGCCCACAACTCAAAGTCTGGAAGTCTGTGAAACAGAGAGGAATATTTAAGACAGTTGAGCCAATCGTGCTTCCACAATCAGAGAGTGCTCGTAGAAGGTAAAGCTCTGCATCTCTCCCAATAACCTACTCTTCCTACATGGATTCTTGAACAGGAGAAGCCAAATCCTAGCTCAGCTTGTGAACACAAAACCACCTTTCCTGAAACCCTTACACCTATTCACTCCTTTCAGGAGACCCAGCAGACCCCTCAGGATAAAAGACCCTCCAAGGTGGGACTTTCTGCAGAACACCCTTATCCAGAAGCTCGTGCAGATCTGCTGCAAAACTTTCTTCCCAGCTAATAGGGCTGACAGGGAGACAGATTAGTTTCTTAGCACTATCTTTAAACGCCTGTGAAATCACTCCTTCTTTCTATCGGTTTTAGATGAGGAAGAATCCATTATTAAGAGAACACATTATACAGAATGAGCTCCGAGGGAAATGTAAGCCCTATTCCAGCCAATTATCTTAAATCAAAATGGGATTCTGCCTCTGCGAACAATGAAGCAAGTGGAGCAGGTGTTACATCCTCACTCGAACTCAACTGAACATGCTCAAGCTGAGCTCCCAGACACAATAAGGTGCCCCTTCCGTCTCCTTTGTGTCTGTTCTCACCAGGTTTTGCCTCCATGTTTCCAAAAATTATGATGGACAATGCTCTGAATGCTCATAATTGTGCCCCAGGGCCCATTTCAGCCTACAAATCCTGCGTGTCACTTGCAGACACCGTTTTCCCCTTGGTCCCAGCTGCAGATGTGATGCAGGCTGCCAGGCGCCTTCAACCTCGAGCAGTTTTCTCAGCAGCTGGAGTGGGCTGAGGGCAGGAGAGCGGTCCACACAGCCCCTCTGCCAGCACAGAGCTGGGGGAACATCAGCTTCCTTCTGGGGAGAAGCAGCATCCGTGATCAAAGGACAAATGAATCATGTAATGAGATGATGCTCAGCAAGAAAGGGAGTGGGTGGAGCACACCATATTTAGTCATTCAAAGTAAACCTCACTAATTACTTTCAGATCCTCCTTGGAGTGCTTTGATTCCTTTTCAGTGGGATGGATAGCCCTGAGGCAGATATTGTGCAGATTCAGTGCCATCTTCTTCATCGAGAAAATAGTTCTTCTTTGTGCAGGAAAATGTGAAAGAAAGGTGCTGGACACAGTCTGTCTATCAGCCAAGGTCCTTAATTAAATCTCCCTGAAATAGCACTTCAGCTTTTATTCTCACTGCTTTCCGGGAGACAGTTAAATATAATTCCCATTTTACAGACAGTGGAAAGGGATTGATGATCACACAACCTTTGTGGGAGTGCCCGAGACACTGGTGCTTGAGTCAGGGGCTGAAAATGATTTCTTCAGATACACTGGACCAGTGTAGTGGGGACTGACACATAAGCATCCTGCAAAAATACCTATAATGACCAGTGAGGAACTACATCACCTCGGGATCTAAATGCTGTATTATCCTGGACAAGATTTTGCAAACATAGCCAAGAGGAACCATGCACAGCACCCTAAACATATCCTGAAACACTGAAAACTCCCAGTTACACAGCCAGGAACCAGTGCAAAGCTTTCCAATGTTTTGCACCAAGAGATATTTAAATGTGTTTGCTACTTTCTTTTTGCAACAATAATTTATTTCAGCACAACTCTCTGCCTTTTTAGAGGAGCATGATGCTTTGCCACCCTGGGATCAGATTCCCTGCAGTCTACTGTCAGAGCTGGACCATGGCTGCTCTCCATCCTCAGAGGGACCTGGGGAGGCTGAATCCATCAGCCACCAGTCAGCTCAGTCACTTGCAGCCTTCCTCATCTCCACAGGAGTAGATGTGAAAGCAAAAGTCTCTCTGCTGAACTTCTCCTCAGAGAAGTTTACATTTGTTCATGCCAGCCTGCTTATTACAGGGTCTTTGGAGAAGGGGGTGTGCATAAATTATCATATTTCATTGCCAAATAAGCCCTCTGCACTAGATATGTGGCACCATTTCCAAGAGGGAGCTCAGCTGTCGTGGACCCCCTTTGCTCCTTTCGTAGAGAGCAGTCTTGATTCAACATATGCCCCTTGCTGGAAGAGGGGGAACTTACCAAATCAAGAGTGGGAATCAGCCCTTGCCAACTGCCTTTCTGAACATTAGCGCAAATGTACCTGGCAGGTTTGCCATGACTTCTCTAATGTATCTGCAATTATTTCTAATTCAGTGTGCTGGACACGCAGCAGCTATCAGCTGCAGCACAGAGATCATCTGCAGCAAAGCAGGCGAGTGCATTATAGGCACATCATGCTATAAAAGTGAGAAAGCACTGAATTATATTCCAAATTTTCATGTTATTTCCTATTTCCTGCCACTACCAAATAGCTGTGAAGTCAAAACAAGGCAAACTAATGAACAGAGACACCATCAGTTCAGGATATGAAAATTGACCTAGGCTGACCCTGCAGATCTGCTCTTGGCAAGGATGATCTGACTGATGTAGAGGAGACAAGACAGGCAGCATTCATCAGCAGTGCAGCCACTGCTGGCCATGACCTTTCCAGAGCTGGAAACGAGCACTTTCAGGTTATGCTGTGTTTTTTTTCCCTTTGCAGAGGATTCAATACTGGGAGATGGAGTCAGACAGGAGCCAAGTCCCATTGGCAAAGGTAAAGGAGTTGCTGTGAGAGATTCAGCTGTCCCTTTTTTCTCCTTAGTTTGAGAAATACTCCTCTGGGAGGATGGGAAGATGCTCTGGCCTCAAAACTGCTTTGAGGTTTCTGAAAAACAACCAGAAAAAGAAAAACCTGGCCATTTTACCATCAGCTACAAATGTTCCAAAAGAAACAGAGAGCCCTGCTCCTTTAATAAGTGATGCAGATCTATTATTTGAAAGGGAAAGAAGCCTTGAAACGGCTCCCTAGAGCCTAAGCCTTGAAACACGCCATTGCAAAACTTATCCCTGAACAACAGCTTGCTCTTCAGACAGTGACTGGAGCACAGACTATATTCTGCTGGCTATATTGATGTTCTGAAAATGCTGGCTTTTCACTGAAAATAAGAATGAGAGCTAGAACATAAATGCAATTGATGCCAATCTGAAATTTTAGCTGTGGGCAAATAATTACACTCTGTTCAACTAAAAAAAAATTTTTTTTAAGTATTTTTCCTTAGGAAGTCAGTATTTCTCTACAAAACCAACACTTTCAGCTTCAGTCTGCCAGGCTAGACTGCAGTGACAGGGTTTGGCTGCTGCCAACTCACAAAGATCTTGCTGTAGTGGTGGACGAGACAAATAACTTGGGAGAACACAGTCCTGTGTAGGGAGCACATTCTTCTGGGAGGAAAATCACAGTAGAATAACACCAAGAAGCAGAAAACAGCCTCATCTCCAGCCTGCGGAAGCTGGCTCGGTCAGGAGCTGACCCAGAGACAGCATTCCCTGCCTTCACCTGACTAGTACTCCTCTGCTCTGCAGTGACCTCTCACGTATCTCCAAGTCCAGGCGTCTCCGACTGGATCCTTTGTCCTTATAATAGTCAGTCTCTTTCAATGGCTCTTATTCATTTCTTGCATTCAGTCCCTTCTCCCTTTTCAACCACACTCCATCCAGCTCTGCTTCACGGAAAGCAGAATGCACCAACGTTTTATTTTCTCTCCTTAATATTACTGCCACATCCCCAGCTGCACTCACTACAATTCCTGCCTTTCAATAAAGAAATAACCTCCACCTACTCTTTCCTTTAAAGGCCAGATGCTGCGTTCACATTCCTGATCTATGAACCCTACATCTCTTTTCAACATCCACAAATCCAGGGACAGAGCCCCCACATGCTCTAGGAGCAAACCAGAATCTTCTGCAACAGGCACAGGGAGGTGAGGGCAGGGAGAACTCTTTCCTCAGCACCATATCCAACATTTCAGGTTCCAAAAGCTTAGTGGGAAGCTACAAGATTTATGTCAGTGGTTTCTACTTTGATGCTCAAAAACTGAGCACCAAAAAAAATGCCAGTTAGCTGGAGAAACACTGGGCAGAACGTTTCCATAGACAGCCTCCTGCTTGCCTTGCGCAGGGAGCTAGCGTCTACCACCTCCCAGCAAAACTCCACCACCTGCTACCTTGGGACCAAGCATCTCTTTGCAGATATGTAAACCAATTGCAAGAATCAAAACAAAAACCATGGCTTCACTTCTGCACCTGAGCAAAGTTTTATGGATTTAACAATCCACTTATGTCGACCCATTCCACAGTGCAGCCCAACTGCAGCAGTCACACCAAGAAGATGTTACCGTGGTACAAGAATAAGCAGAAACCTGCTCTGTTATGGAAAGTTACACAGCTGCTACCTGCTCTCTACAGTATCCTCACCTTCCTCAGTTTTGCCTCCAGGAGCCTGCTGCCTCTGTTTACTTGTTAAGGGGAGGCCAGGCAGATGCCATCAGTAGTCAGCCCAGAGAAAAAGAGAGAGATTGGAAAAGCTAAAATGCAGAGCTTAAAATACATTCACTTGATCTGGGGGTTCTGGTAGTACAGCAGGGCATGGATTTGGAGCAGTTCTCCCTGGTGAGAGCGGGGAGGAGGCATTGCCCACACATCTCAGGGACCAGAGCCATCAGCCCCCTGCCCTGTGGCTCCGATCTCCTCCCATCAGACATTTCCCATCTCAAAGCCTCTGGTCTCCCTGGAGCTATACACTTGTCCAGGAGCCGCATACCTGCCCAGGAACCACAGTGACTCCCTTCAACACACAGCAAAGTGCTAGTAGCAGTAAGCATTCATCATAGGAGACTCCAGGTGAAACTTGGAGTTGGAAGGATATCAGGGAAAAATACAAAGTGAGTCCAGAAAAAGATGTTTGAGTTACCTCACACAAAAGAAAAGAAAAAAAAGCAATCCCTCTCAAAGTAATTTTCCTCCAGGAAACATTTTTTAAGATTATATAATTTATTTCTTTAACACTGTTGAATGACAAACAGGACCCATGCTATTGGAGCTGCACTCATCATCATAACTATTTTCCTACAGAGGCTACAGTTGTGTCTAGGAAGTTAGGAGGGTCTGAGCTTGGAAGGAAAGACTGACAGGAGGGAACTGCACGCATGAAAGAAATACAGTTTGGGGTTGTATCAGCTCTTTCCTAACAGTCAGAATTTAAGAAGAATTACAGAAATCTATCGTAGAGTTCCTATGGAGGAGGTGCTTGCCACAGACTAGAACCACCTACATGGTTTATTTCCTGCTGCTGTTTACTTAACTTAAGGAACTTTTCAGGTTGAGCAAGCTCAGGCATTAACCAAAAGCAGCCAGTTTCTTTGCTCATCACTAGGTCTGACAGCAAGTGCAGCTGCCCTGAAATCAGTCAGCAGAGAGGATTTAGGGGAGTCAAATAACCAATGCTGGAGATGTTTCTCCTCATTCATTTGTTGGTTATTTGGTTTGACTCATTACAACTCTGCAGATCTGAGATGACTCTAGAGTCGGTACTCGAGGGAGGAACAAGAGCAGGGCTGGACAAAGTCACAGGCCACTCACCTTCCAAAGAAGCTCCTATGGTCCAGATCTCTCCAAGCCAACAGAAAAGAGAAGAACTTGCTTTCAAACAAACAGGAACCACATGATTTATACCCTGAAATAGCTCTCCTGCAGCCAGAGCACTTGAGGAACTGCCTACCCTCAAGCAAGGCTTCCTTTATAAAATTACCAGCTAATTATTCATTCAGCTGAGCACCTGGGACTCTCTTTATAGTCTTATGCCAAGAGAAGCTGTGGCAGTCTTGACAACAAAAGGTGGGGTTTGGAAAGCCCAGTGCTCCGTCCTCAGCCTTTGAGCTGCTCAGTGGCAGCTCTGGGCATGGTCAGGATGCTACATGGCACTGGGCACTGTGATGTTGGGGTGCACTGCTTGAGTGCTTCATTGCTGCTGGCCCTGAGGAGATGATGAATAGAGGAGGAGGATCACCTGGAGAAAGGTGTTTTATGTACTTGCCATACTCTTTTGCTGTCCTTTGAGGGCTGTCTGGAAACATGGATCCAGTTTACGTGGTATCCCAGCGGATCCCAAGGTGCTGCCCAGACTGAGCCAAAACACAGAGAGGAACCTGATTTCACGGAAGGAGCTTAGAGGTGAAAACTGTTCTTTTTGTCTTTAGCTCTAATCCTAATCCCTTCAAAACAAGTGGTGTACTTAGCATCTGTGTTTTCCTAATAATTCCCAGCACTTAGCCACATGAAATATCAAAAATAATAACCTGGTTGGGAACAGGATGTCTCGTTTCATGCACTCAAAACAACAGCACCTCTAATGCTGGCCAAAAAAAAGGTTCAGGCACCTGGCCAGTGGTCTGTCTCTGATCTGCACAGAAACCTTACCTCCAGAAGGGATTATGAATTTCTAATTGAAATCTGAAGCAAAGCAGCCCTGGGTTACATCCAAAATTCTTCAAGTTGAGCAGAGGTTTCTGCACCTGGCAGATTCTTAACCCCCTTCAGCCAACTTAACTGGTTAACGCTCCAACAACCTTGGGAGTCTTGAATGGAAGTGACTGTTGGTGCAAAGTTATTATCAGCAACAGTATCTTAAGCTGCTGAACCTCAGATGTTAGAACAGAATGTCTCCCTCATTAAACATCAGCTCTTTCTGAGTCATATTGGAACATTTGCTGTGAGTCAACCTGAAGCAGAACAACAAACCCTGCAAACAAAGGATGCCTTTTTATTCCATGATCCATGGCTGTGCCTTGACATGTATTGGGCATGGCTTCTGGAGCAGCCACTGAGCAGCTATGACTGCTGGGAGGTGAAGCAGTGACGATCAGTAGCCGCTGGCAAGAACATCAAACAAATCACTGTGTGTGTGAAAAAAAACCCAAAGAAAGTACTTGTGTGTAAACATTGGGTTTAGGATTGTTATTTGGTTTATTGTCTTTTTGCTGTAGAAAAAGCAGCCCAAATGAAGACAAAGCCAGCTCTGAACATCACTCTCCATCTTGGTCTGATACTAATTAGCATCTCAGAAAGTAATGATTTTCTTTCTCTGTTTTCTAGGCAGCCGGCTCCTCAGAGCTGAAATACAGGACCCGGTTTGCCACAGACAGCTGACCATTGCTGTCATCCAGAACCAGGGAATGCCAGGGATGAGCTTACTCAACACTAACAAAACAAATTAGTTTTTCAGCACCAAAATGCCAAATGCAATAAGTAGATGACCTACTGAAAAGATTAATTTTATCACATACAGCAAACAAGGATCTCACAGAAGCCCAGCCAAGCAGAATCACGCCCTGTGGTTGGCTGGGAGCACCCGCATGTGCTAGGCAGCCCGATGCAGTGCACCCAGTTAATGTTTGCTGCCTCTCCACTCCACAGGTTAAAATTTATTTTCCATTCCCTTAAGACAAAGCACACGGGAACTCGTGACTCCCCTCCATTCAGTGTAGTGATTTATGTCCCTTCATCCTACAGAAAGCTGGGTGATCACCTTCACCTTGCAGTCTGAATCTCCACCCCAGAAAGGCACAGGTGAACACAAGTAAACCTTCAGGTGGGATTCACCAGGCTTGAAATTCCAAATTTCCACCTCTCCTGAACTGCTGGCCCAGCCATATCTCAATGCATAACACCCCCCACCCCCACGGGCAGTGAGCTTTCTGTCATCATTTCACGCAGAACACTCAGGCCCAGAGCCGATTTCCAGGCTGGTTTGTGAGATGCATCCAGGTAGGTTTGAACATCGGGATCGTTTTTTATGTAATGGAATAGAAAATTCAACTCCACGGTTACCGTTTTGGTACTAAGTATTTTGTACACTGACAGCCTTACTGCCATGCAGTATGAAACCTTCTCCCCTGCCCAGCGCTGGAAGCCGGAGCGGCACCTGTTAGGACATGCTTTGCCATCACAGCCCAGTTACACAGCAACATTGCAGCAGCACTAGGCAATGGCAGGGGCTGAGCAGGCAGGAGAGAGCTTCAGAAGATGTTGCTTCTTGAATTTTTAAAAGGCTTCTTAATAGCAAAGAAAGCTCATAGCTTGTGGCATAGCTCTTAGCAAAAGGAGCTGTTTGTGATGTGCTTTTTTGCAGAGGTATCCATGGGCTGAAACAGCTGAGAACAAACTGCAGGCTCCCAGGCGCCTCTGAATGCAGTTAAATGACACTGGTTTCTGCATGAAGGGGAAGTAATCTAAAAGCAAGTCCTAGAAGAAATATGCCGAGGAACTCTCACTTTGCTTGAAAAACAGTGAGGAACGTGTGAGAAAAATCCACATTCCAGAGATAACAAATGTATGTGTGAATGAACCAGGGCTTCATCAGCCCAATCTAGACATAAAATTTTAAATTTAAATGACAACTAGACAAAGGTCTGCAAGTTTAACCATCAAGAAGCAACAAATGGCCTCCTTTTCAGACATGTTGAGAGAGAACCCCTACCAGCAGCTGTCTCAGAGCTGTTAGAGGTCCCGCAGCAGAATGTGGTTCTGGTTTACAGAACTCACCTGGTTCCTCAAAGAGCTGGGCAATACTCATGGCATAAATCACACACACACCAGGTTCTCTGAACATGTGCATTAATAACATGCTGGACACCACAAGAGCACTCATGCAAGCCCTGTTCCACCCGAATCACCACCCACTCCACTGACCCCAGGTGCTCTCGGGTACAAGACAGTGTCCAGTGTGAACAGATACTCAACACAACTGAAGTGAGCCTCATTTCCCCCAACTAATGATGCACCCTTCCCACCACCAGGTCCAGATGTGACATTGTCATGGCAAAATCCTTTTTTTTCCCTAAGATTTGCAGTTTACAGAGAGGAGGGAGTAAAGCTTGGCCTTAGAAATGACCCAAAGGACTGGATCAGCCCTAGCATGTGGAGCATCAGGAGAGCCTATCAGTGAGATAGATCTTGGTGGGGACCCAGGGATGGAGCCCACAGATTAGCTGCAGTGCTGAGGCAATGATGTTATAGAGAGATGGCTAAACAAAGCCAGAGGAAGCAGCCTTGGTTGCATAACTGAAGAGATGACAGATCACACCCTGGCTGCAGTGGATGCACAGCTCAGGATGTGGGTACTCAATGATTAATAAATTATTGTTTGCAAGACTAAATATAGGAAAAATCTGAAAAGGTGCTTGGTTTGATAAGGTTTTCTTCGAGCAAAATAGAACGAAAGGAACTTTAAATCTCGGGTCCATTCCACCTGACTATTCAAAATCCACCCAGCTATGGAATAGGTTTTGTATCAGCAAGGTGTTCCCCTGGTAAGAATGAAATTGCTGTCTGTAGTACAGCATGAAAAGCCAACATCACCTATTTCTATATAAACTCCTAGAAAATAAAGAAGCCAGCAGCAATTTGTTCTTGAAGCCTCATGTAAGCTCTCAAGGCACCAGCTGCTCCCTTACAGTCCCTTAGGCTACAGCATGTAGGCATCAAACATTATTTCAACTAAACTGAGGCCCCTGGGCATTTCCAGCCATTACCATGGCTGAGCTGAATCATTCAAGTCTCCTTTCCCCACAACCCCTCCTCTCCTGTTGCGAGCCTTGTAACCAGTCTTCAGGCTTCTAACATGATTAAATGCAATGACTTGCCTTGATGATGATTTATCTGAGTTTCTAAAAGACATGGCCATGTCTCCATCCTGAATGGCTGCTGACAGTGATTGGATGCTGTGATGGATGATCAGCCTGTCAGGCGTTTGCTGGCTAATTCAACACTGCAATCAGTTTTATCAAACTTCTGGACAACTTCCCCCAAGGGAAATCACATAACTCAGCCCTGACACCAGCAGCAGGTTTCCTAGAAGCTTCCTTAAAAAGCAACAGTAAAAACCAGTATTTATGACATCCATAATTCCCAGCACATCCTCCAGCTTGTGGGTCCCGTTCATTCCAGGAAGTGAACAGGACCCACAGCAAAGCCATTTCTGAGTTCCGCAGCCCAGGTATTAACAAAGACATGGGAGTCGTGACTGCAATACCCAGAGCTGGCTCATCATACTGTGGACCACTCAGGCTGGCAATTAGCAACACCAAGAGATCCTGACTGCTTCTTCCAGCCTAATTCACAAAACATGTCCAAGCTGAACATCTCAAAAGGCTGCAGAGAGCAAGCCAGGAGTTACCCTGACACCAGCCCTGCAGCAAAGCCTTCAGACAGCACGGAGGAGCAGGGAGGTGGTGGCAGGAGTGGGGGCTCAGGACGATGGGCAGCCATGGTGCTCAGGTGATGACTCTGCTTCAGGATCAGTTGGCAGGGGGTGCCCTGAGTTTGCACTAATGGCTGGGAAAGGTACAAACTCTGAATCAAGTTGCTATAGGCTCTAGTCCCAGCCTCAGTTACAGCCTCAAGCAGTCAGGGATTTGTTCCTTAAGAAATTTTCATGAATGGAAACAGACAACTGCATTTCTCCTGCCTCCTGTCTCACTGAGATGGCCAGCATTTCTAATAAAAGATATGCTACCCTCTGTTACAGATGACAGGAGGAATTAGGCAAATCTCCTGCAATACTAAAATGTAAGAGTTGGGGGAGAACTTGTGTCAAGACTTTATTGATATCTATTGTTCTGAATAGTTTAAGTTTCAGTCATACCTTGCAAAAATCAAATGGAATATCCCAGTCACATCAAAACATCTTTATAAACTGAAAGGATAATTTCTATTTTCCGTTGTGAACACCTTTTGAAAGGCAGTTCCTAGTTTTGACATAAATCTCCCCCACATTTTAGAAACCAGAGGTGGAATGCCTGCTTCAGTTTTATTGAAGCAAAACCTCTCAGTCAGGAAAGGCATGCTGGCTTTTTTTTTGTGAAAACAAGAAGGTATTACAACTGAGAAGTGTGATATGCTGTGAAAAATGGAAAGTGGTCACACCTGCTCAGCTCTACAAAGAACTCCATGTGTAAGAGTGTGGCAAAACCTTCATGCAGGACAGGAGCCTCCCAGCTGGCCAGGGGCTGCCAGAGGACAACACAACCCTTCCAATAACATGTTGTGCATCCTTCCTGCCGTACAGCAACTGCCGTTCAGGGCAGAGCTGAAGGGATCCAACGGCAGGCAGGGATGCACCGTTTGCTGTTGACATCTTGGTTGCTTCTTCCTCCAAGCACAGGTCAGCCTGACTAACAGCAGATGGCTGCTCGCCTCTGCAGTGAAAGCCTTCAGTTGAAGAAAATAACCCCTAGATATGAAAAACAAGGATCCAATAGGAAGGCCCTACAGGCAGGGATTTCTGTAAGTTTCGCACAGTGACAGACTCCAAAACTTCGCACTATATCAACATCCTTACGTAAACAAAGAGAAAGCGTAATTTCTTTGTTATCCTTGATGACACTGAATAACAGAGAGAACTTTCTCCCCTGCACCCACTAGGCACACTGCCAGCGGCATTGCCACTGTTCAACTGTCCCTTTGCAGCAGGATTTTTGCCCACACCATCTCCCAACAGACTGAATTCCTCACTTACTCTTCCTCTAAGGCCCATTGAGGACAGGCAACTATTTCATCCCTCCTGCACTTCCCATTTAAGAACGCAGAATAGAACCTATCTCTCAAGAACACCAATGGACATGAGATTCATAACACCCACTGAGTAATAGATTTACTGTCTCCAAAATAGGAGCACATTAACAAAACAATTGATTTCCAAGACTGCTGCCTTTGAATTTTAACACCATAAATGCTAATTTCCAGTAATGGCTGTTTCATCTTTTGCATGTCCAGTCCTGTTGTTCCCACGTCACTGGAACAGTCTGTAATTGAATTCATCAGTTGTTTCTGAGCGTGATGCCTTGGCAAGTTCAGTACCTAGTATAGGCGTATCGCCTTGCTCCTATGTTCCCTACAGGAATAAGCTGGAGGCCAGTTTTACTTCTACATGGACCCATCCTTTGACTGTGACCTTGCAGCTCACCTTGTTTTGGCAGTAGTTTTTCTTGGATTCCTTTCCCCAGGCACA
Source organism: Clamator glandarius (assembly GCA_033459285.1). Lineage (NCBI taxonomy): Eukaryota > Metazoa > Chordata > Aves > Cuculiformes > Cuculidae > Clamator > Clamator glandarius. The sequence continues at coordinate 380,133 of JAUNZM010000180.1, read as the reverse complement.
TGTAGGCACGTAGCTCCAGACTTAAGATCACTCGTATAATTTGCCGTGCCAACTAAATTATAACCACTGTAATCCATCCACGAGGGGATTCTAGAGTACAATGCAAGCTGCCCGTTAAGCCATACATTTAAATCAGAACCAAAGTCTGCATTACACCTGAAAGGCAGGTCTTCTTTTTCGCCCTGACAATCACCAGTGTTAGGCTTTTTAAAGCATGCTTGAGGTTAATTTGACATTAACTTTTGTGTTTTGAGAAAAAACAAGACAGTATTTTTTACTTCACATGTGTATCCAAAGGCAGCTGCTTTTGCCTCATCCATAGCAGGAGTGGGAGTATAAAGGAATGCCAGCTGAGAACTCACAGACAGGGAGCAAAGACGCGGTTCTCTGCCTGCTACAGGAACACAGAGGTGGCTGTGCCCACTACTGAGCAGGATGGCTGCACTAACGAAGGGATTTTCATCACAGCCCTGCTGCGAACAGCCAGCTGCTGCTGTATAAACAGGTAACCCAGCTTCGCAGGCACCTCCAGCAGCCTGGAAGAGCATGGGGAACTGAAATCGGGGAGTTATCAGCCAGGTGAACTGCTGAAACATTGGTCACACTTCATGGGAGCCCAGGAAGGGCAATACAAGAACTGCAGACAACAAACACTACCTAAAGTGGATACAGTAGGAAATATTAACTGCTGCTTATGTTGATCCCACATAAAGCCCGAGAGACCAGTCCTTCCATGAAGATAAACCCGTTCTGGACTCCTAGTGGCAGCAGGGATTAAAGCAAGGTGGGGTTTCTTGGTGGGTTTTTTGTTTGTTTTAAAGTTTCTTTTAATGCTCTAAAAGCACATATACACGTATTTATACCCTTCTGTCCCTATGAGGTGAGCCATGCTAACAGATCACATAAGCACTTCTAACCCTTTTCAGTGCATATTCCTGCAACCCATCTATCTCAAACACAAATAAAGAACAGTTTTACCTTAGCTTATTATTTTTGCATCGGCAAAAGACATGGGAGCACTCACACGATCTACTGTCTCTCTGCACAGGAATCATTCCATCCCAGTGCTTCCCTGTAGAGCAGCGGCGTGGAAACTCTGATCCTGCCCACTGTGCTGCCTTCTTCTGGAGAACAGGGCTCCTTGGTAGCTACATGTGCATCAGGGATAAGCACAAACAAGGCACTGTGGGATGCCCAGACAGGCAGCTCACCCCAAAGCAAACACATTTGTTCACAGGCTCCAGCTCAGCCACCAGCACCATGAACATCTCTCCTCTGTGAATGCCTGCGGCTGGGAGTCAGCCTCCAATCAGAAGCAGCTGCAAAGTTGCTGATAAGCTGTCCTCCATCTGTTTGTTGTAACAGAAAGTCTTAACAAAACTATCTGGTTTGTCCAAAGCTTTCTCTCGAGTTTTCCTGCTCTGAGGTGGAATTGCTCAACAGATGACAGAGTCCTCTCCCAAGCAGCCAGGCAGCCGAGACCAGGGTTCAAGTGCCCTCCCTACCACTGCTGAAGAAGAGGCCTCCACCAAGGATGTTTCACTTGACCCAAAAAGCATCACATTGGAGCAATTTGGTCAGCCTGTCCTTGAAAGAATCCGTGCAAACCCAGAGACCCTGCTCCAGACCCTGTGCAGGGCCATGAAGCCCAGCGCTGGCTGAAGAACTGAAGACAGGGCGATTCCCCTCTTCCTGCTTCCTTGAAGAAAGTACTTCTACAATACTCCTTTAGCTTGGCGTGGGCTGAGAACATTTTTGATCTAATTTTTGGCAAGCGAAGGGTGGGGGGAAAAAAAAAGATTTCCTAGCCAGTTCTCAGCTCTGATGACATAGCCTCTAGAATTCATCTAGGACGAGGGGCTTCTAAACCTCTGGTTTGCAACAGCAGCTGAACCAGGATCAACAATGAGCAAAGAATCCATGTTCAGAGCATTCAACAGCACTCCAGCTCCTCAGCAGGCTCAATGAAGTGTAATGAAAGGAAATTAATGAGCTTTGTCCCCACTGCCAAAGGAAAGGGCAGCTGGAAATATGCAGGGACCCGATATGAATTGAGCATGATTAAGTATGTTATAACTGCTGTTCTGAAAAAAATGGTGCTGTTATACCTAAATAGCCTACAGCAGCCCCTTGTCATTGCAGCCATTTAGCTGGCTCAGCTTTAATTGCCTCTGAAAGCTACCCAGAAAGGATTTCTTTTACACCCTTTCCAATATAAAACCAGCAACAGAAATATCTAAGTCCTGCCCTGGTTCCATTTAGATAATGGGGATTTGGTGGGTGAGCCAGGAGGATATTTCATAGGGAACAGCCTGGTACTTGACATGCAATGCAATGCAATGATGACACGTGTGGGCACGGCTTCTGCTGGATGAGAGCTGCCACAACCAGTGAGGTAGGCTGCACAGCTCCAGGATTAGCCACCAGCTACACCATCACCCCAGTCTGGCTCCTGCCTGGCATCAGGAGGTGCCAGATCGCAGCCCAAAGGCATCCCTGGGGCTGGAAGGGAGTCACTGCATCCCTGTCCCCTCCTGGCTCCAAGTAGATTCCTCTCTGGCATCCCGCTCCTCTCCCCATGAGGACTGTCATTGGCAGCAGAGGGTTCAGTAGACAGCAACACTCCATGAGCACTTATTTACCAGGACAGGCCTCTCCAACACCTACAACTCTGCACTATCAGAAATGCCACCCCTCTTTCTGGCACGCAGTTCCTTATCTGGGGCTGCAGTACCTCCCACTCCACAGACAGAGGCTGATTTGCTCCACGCTGCTCAGCTCCACTGGTACTTCAGCTTTCTCCTCCTTCACTGTTGCCACACGTGCCTGGCCAAACCCACCACTGTGCCCTAACACTGGAAGTGCTCCCCAAGTTATCCTGCCCCAACCATGAACTCCAGCTCACACAGGAGTGAGCCTTTGGCACAGCTCAGCAGCAACGCAGCAACAGCTCAACTCTGGAGACGATGTCAAGGAAATGTATTTGAGAGAAAGAGCAAACCACATCAGAAACATCACAGCATCCCCGTCCCTGCTGCACAGCCACCGAGCAATAGGGCTGCCATGTAAAGGGGGTCACCAGGATGCTCTGCAGCGTTTGGAAAAGCTACTTCTCCTCCCAGCACAAGACATAGGATGCTCAATGGCAGAGCACACAACATGGGGTGTCAAGCACAATGTGTCACAGCAAGGCACAGCAGCAGTCATGGTCCTTGGTGGAGCTCTGTCCAACCACTCATCAAAAAACAGCAATCCAAATCTAAATTAACATCTTCTCTTCTGTATTATTAATTGATTCACAAAAATGAAAATATTATCTTCTTCCTTCAGATTAATTACTTTAAAGGCTCACAGTTACTAGGGAGACAATTTCCAATGCAGTTCTGGCAGTGGAGCAAGACAGGAATCCGCCTGAGCTCATTTGCTAAGACAGACCAAGTGGAGTTGTTCTGGAAAAAAAAAAAAAAAAAAAAAAAACAGGGAAAAAGTCTCCTGTCTTTCTTGGGGAAGAGGAGTATTTTAGGAGAACCTTTATACTCGTTACTCCTCCTCAGCCAGTCAGTTACAAGGGCCCTCAGATCTCTCCTGGATGGAGGTTTTTTCTTTACGGAGTGCTGGGGAGGATACGTGAGGAGGTCTGGGCTCCAGTTTTCCTTCCTTGGCTTCTCAAAATCTAGTGTACAATACAAATGATGTCCCAAAATCTTTGCTGTGGACAACAATCCAGCATCTGCTCCAATCACACAGCCAGAAGTTCCTACATGGCTTTTTATAGCCCCGAATTCTTTTTAGACATGAGCTTGAATCCATCATCCAGGATGGACCTCCGATTGCGTCTTAACCTCTTTTGTCTCTCAAGATAGATGACCATCCCCAGGAGGAAGCAGGAGACCAGGAAGAGCACCACTCCTACAACAGATAGAGCAATGACTGTGGCCTCTATCTGTCCTTGCGGCAACTTAGCTCCAAAAAGCATGATCTTCTCTGAGTCATCATCATTATCCTTAGATGGCAACTCTGAGAAACAAACAAAAAGACAGTTCCAGTGAGAGCCAGAAATAGCACAACTGAACTGAAAGGTTCTGAGAAATACAGCAAAGGAACAAAAGACAGACCCAACACAATCAAAGCAGATCACAGTAGACCCAGTCGCCATCTATCCAACAGTCCCTCATCCCTGAGGTCACATACAAATTTGAGAATGAATGGTTCTTTCTCTAACCCTCTAACCCGCTTCATCCCAGGACCTCACCATGCCTCATGGCTATTCAGCCCCACTAGCTAACCAGCACTGTTCGCACTCACAGGAGAGGTGATCTGAGGCTTGTGGGGAGCCACAGGCTGGGTTAGGAACAGAACAGAGTTAATAACAGACTGGGGCTGTTGCAAGATACCCAGCCAGGCCCAGCGCCACCTGCCCACAGCTGCTGTCCTGAGCACCACTTCTCAGAGCACGCTCACTCAGTCATGCTCATGGTGAGTCACTTCAGATCCAGAGCTTTCTTCTGCTGCCCATGCCAAGGCAGCAGAAGCCTCTTGAGTAAAGTGGCTGTTCCCACAGGTAACAAACATCAATGGAGGTTTCTGTCTGGTGAGCACACGCAGGCCGAGGCCTGAGTATGGTACAAAACTGAATGATTTAATGCTGTCACTACTGCTCTGACACATTTCCTGCTCCTCTTCACACCTATTCTGAGTGAGGATCATATTGTCGGTAAGGAAATGACTTTAAGATCGGCAGAGAAAGACTGAAGAGCTGCCAGTAGATTGGGGTATTTTCACCCATCTGAGCTGGCTGTGAAACCAGCCCAACTGGGTTTACTCACCGCAGCTGAAAAATGGAGTTGTGGAGGAAGATGAAAAATCAGAGAAACAAGTCGCTACCACAAACTATTCAGACTTCTACCCCAGAAAATTTTAAAGGGATCTTATCTCCTCCTCCCCTTCTCCCTGGTGCTACTCAACCAAATGTGTTCTCACCCCTGTTCTTTATTCGAACCAGAAGACCCAGGGCACCGCTCAGGCTCTGCTCTCAGGCAAAGAGCAGACCAGGAGGTAGAAGTGCTAGTTGGCATCTTGACTCAGGCTCTTCATCTGGGAATAGCGAGCATGAAAATTCCCTAAACCACAGTCACTGACAGTCCAGGCAGGGAGGACAACTCACCTGAGAGGCCCTTTGGGTTTTCATTGAAAGGGATGTGGAAAATCACCTTCTTTGCAATACTGGCCTTGAAAATCCTTTGAAACTCTGCCCATTCCTAAGCCTGTCCTCTGCTCTGAGGGTCAATCCAGATACAGCAAGGGCAGGAGGATGCAAAGCCACAGAGCTTTTTGACCTAACATGATCAAACAAGTTCAATTGCCCTACTTTTATCACCAGAGCAGATATTTGGAGGACAGATAAACAGATTACCCATCACCAGCCAGACCTCAGGCTGACAGAGGCGAGGCTGTTGGGGGAGTTTGTGCTCCTCCCTTCTCTTCCTACAGATCTACCTCTCCCTGCAGTACAGAGACCTCGTTCATCTGCCTCCCCAACACAGACAGTATTCAACAGTATTCAGCAGCGTGACACACACTGTACCTGCACTGTAGTTTACAACTTCAAGTGCTTGCTCTGAAAGGAAACAAAAAGAAGGTGAGACAGTGTTGGGTTGAACAAGCAGAGAGTCCAGAGCACGGCACGTTTGGCAACGATCGTATTTGGAGGCAGCATGGTTTTCCAGAGCTTGCAGGGTTTTCTTTTCTCTTGTCAATGTTTCCCTCTGTCACAACAAGAGCTTTTTGTGTTACCTGCTCGAAAGCTGACTTGCTCCTGCCACACAACCTGCTTTGGCCTTTGGGAGAAAAGCACAGTCAGGGCCTCTGAGCGTCTGGCAGGCAGGGCCATTCACTGCAAGATCAGGGAAGGAATCGGAAGCGTGAAAGCGAGAAAAAACACTTTCGGCTCAAGATAAAGACAATTTCATAAGTGAAGTGGGGGGAAAACCACCGAAAGCAAGTGATGAAAAAGCAATCACTCGACATCAGCAGCTGGAGGCACAGCCAGGCCCTTAGCAACCCTCTTCTTTTGCTAAGCTTGATGTTATATAGCATGGAACACCCCTTGGGCAATCTGGGTCAGCTGCCCAAGTTTGTCCCCTGCCTGTCCCTCACACACTCCAGCCCACTGAGCGAGAAACAGAGGAGACCTTGACGCTGTGCTCAGCAACAACTTCAGCACTGGTGTGTTACCAACTTTGTGCAGCCAACACATCTAAAACACGGCATCGTACGGGCTGCTGCAAAGAAAATTAACTCCATGGCAGCCAAGTCCATCAGAGTGTCTCTCGCCTTTGAGAGCCCTCCAGGGTTTCCTGGCGGAATGAGATGCCTTCGAGAGTGCACTTAGATTAGAGGTGATATTCCTAGTAAGAACAATTACTCACTCACGGCTGGGCATGGCTGCTCAGGCACAAGCTAAAATAAAACTCATAATAATAACACAGGTAATGTAAACCCCAGAAGTCAATGTGTTATTAATTCCAGCTGCAGGTATTACCATATTCAAAGGGAACATTTTAAATGAATAGTACTTAAGTAATTTTCTGCTCAATTAACTGGCTGTTTATGGTACATAAAAAGGTTGTAAGTGCGATGCAAACACTCAGAATTCAGCAGTGATCATGGAAAGTGCTGTCAGATGTTTTGTGGTACCAATCAGTGATAACTGCCTACCTGGTCTGGGCAAGACTGTGAAGACTATCTCCATGCCAGCATGGATATGATCAGACACGTGGCAGTGAAGCAGCCATGTCCCAGGGTTTCCAACCAACATCTCCACCATTTCAAAGGTCCCAGGGAACAAATCCACAACATCTGCTCTGTAGCTTTTGCCATTCTGTCAAAGGAAAGGGAAGCTGTCAGTGTACAGTGCTCTACATGGCTTTTCAGAAAGAGAATCCCACTGGTGTCACTGGAGAACACTTCAATGCTACCACAGCTTTTATAAGCTCAAAAAAAGATTTCCAAGAACAGCTCTAGGGCTGCAGCTGGGAAAGTAAACACCATCTGACAATGCTCCATCCTAAGAAGGGTTAGTTAGATCCAACAGCACAACACAGAGGATCAGTAAGTCAGATTTACACATGGAAAATGATGTCCCATTCCTAGCTAGGTGAAGCTGCTGTGGAGTCATTCAAGAAGTTCAACCCCAGAGCCAAGCAAAATTGATGGTGGTCAGCCTCTGCTTTACCAGCAGCAGATGTTCTTACCCTGTATATGAAGGTCTCAGCATGGAAATGGACTGTGTGGATATCAATCTCCTGGCCCATTCCCAGCAGGTACCAGTTCACCCACTCTCCCTGGAACATGTTCAAACCAGGCAAGGTTGCATAGAGCCTCCCATTGATTGCTATGCAGTAAGTAACACAGAAAGAAAGCAGAAAAGGCTGTTACTGAAATAGTAATGATGCTGAACCATTTGAGAGGAAGAACATGCAGAGCAAGTTAGATGCTACAGAGCTCATACAGCAACCAGTGCACCAGCAGTTAGTGTCTTCCAGATCACAGTCCCCCCCAAAAAAAGTCTGGCAGTCTCCCTCCAGCTCAACTACTTCTCCCCTCCATTAATTGACAGGAAAAGTCAACTGACTTGCACCCAAGGCCATGCTGTAGCTCAGCCCAAATAAATCTCAAAAAATACCTCTTGCCGAAAACCTGCAGCCAGCCAGTAGAGATGGTCATTTCTAGAAGCCAAGATGTATAAAAATGGCCTTCTTAGCCCAGTGACAGGGAAATATGTATCTATCTATATCCACATAAATCTCTGAACAATTTACTTGCTAAACAGTGAAAACAGGTAAATCCTGCTAACAGGCAACCCAGTCATTCTATGAGTCTCATGCTGGCTGTACACATTGCACCTTGATCATTTTAAAATTGCTCCATGGCAGGGGTCTATTTCATAACTGGTGCAACAAGAAGGAACGCTGCTTTGACTGCAAATGTGGGGACAGTAAGCAAGCTGAGTGCAATGGCACACACATGGATGCTGTCACACTCCGATGACAATGCAGGGAATAAAACAAAGAGACACAATCTGAGGGCAACAACACTAGTGTTTTAGTCCCAAATACAACACAGGCACTTTCTGTAGCACAAAACAAGCATACACCCTCAGAGTGGTTTTGCTAGCTGTAATATTGGGTTAACAATTATATCAATGGACAGGGGTATTTGGAGATTCGTTGTTTCACCTGCACAGAACCAGCAGTACTGACAGTACACATAACACTACTCTTCACTATTCTTATCTCCATAACTGCCAGGGAACTTGTTTTGTGGAGAATATTTTAGAAAGATCCAGATTTAATATGGAGGGAAAATTATCACAAATAATGTTAATTTTGAAAAATGTGATCACTCCACCGTGGCAGAAATAGCTGCTTTGAAATCAGCTAGAACAGCTGAGCCGTGCACTGCAGCCACATAGCTTGGTCGATTAATTTTAAATCCAACATATTCTAAAGGTCCCAAGAGAAACAGAATTAAATCAGTCTGACATGGTAATTTCCCATTCAATTTTATTTCCTGTCTCGAGCCACTCAGATATTAACCTCTCTGGACCATCTCTTATTATTCCTTCTGACAGGGACACCCACAACAACCAGCCTTAACTGTGCATCAAAGATTTGTGCCCTGTATGTGCTGCAATATGGAGAACAGCAGATAGTTTGGTTCTCTTTGTGCCGCTAACAACGAGAAAGGATGAGGGCAATCACTAGGAGCCAGGCTCTTGGGTATGGGTGGCTGCCTAACTCTAGACTGGTCACAGAATCAACATCAACGCTGCGTAGATGGTAATGGGTGCTTAGGTGATAACGGGCATTACCGTGCATTTTGTTGCTTTCCACAAATCTGTCATCCAGCAGGTTGATCTCGCTGTGATTTCCCCTACTGTAATGTTCCACGTTTTCCTCCAAGTACCAGGACTGATTTTCATCAAAAACAAGGAACAGCAGAGCAAACTCCCTCTTCACATCCTTCCTGACCCCATCAGCCTGCAGCGCCCCTCTCCGGCAGATCTTCAGGGGCCCGATCAGACCACTGTACATATCCTAACCAGAAGGAAGGAGAACAACCTCTGAGGCAATATTCTTCTCACCCTCTCATATACACAGCTCCTTGCCTCTCAGCAACCATCATTTCTGTTCCCTGCATCCCCCTATTTAAAAGTAAGGGTGTTGCAGTGTCAGTCCTCCCTTTGGTAAGAATCAGCCTCCAAAGCCCAAGAACAGAGACTGCACATGCTCTTATGAATGCAAATCCAAGTCATAAATATGAATGATATCAAAATATTCTCTGCTTTGTGGCTGCAAAAACATCTGCAGCTAGAGATAGAAAGGCAATGATCTCTGGGTTGAATGGGATGGTTCATTGCAGGTTGTTTCCCTGTGAAATCAGTGCTATGACAATTGATCCTAGCAACGCTCAAATCCTCTTGCTTTATCCAGGGGCCTAATTTTGGACAACTCTGTCTTTCTTGATTAGACCTATGGCTCCCACTAATAGAAACCATGGCTTACGGAGACATGTTCTCATATCCTGCAAATAACTGAAGGGAGGTTAGTGTCAAGGAGACAGTAGAATTGTTTTATGAAGGTTTGCATTAGGAAACAATAAGGACAAACATCAGGACAATCTGGAGCATTTCCCCTCCCAGGAGAACACTGGAGGTGTCACCAGGTGGTTCTTCCACCTCTCTGCTGATCCAGTCTCTAAATTGCACCCAGCTCACATTATTTTCTAGAGGGGGTGAAAAATTGCTCTAACTAGACTTTTCTGGTTCTCACTTCTATGTTACCTTTACTGGGTCCACCGCAGAGTAGTAGATCCAAGGAACACAGGTAGAATCATTTGGCCCTGGCCCAGCCCTCTCGGGCACTTCCCATCGGTATGTCACAATGTCACCTGCGCAGCAGAGAAGCACGTTTACACCAGGGAGACACACAGCACGCAGAGCAAAACAAAACAAGAAGATCCTGTCTCCAAAATGCAAATTCAGTCCTTCTTTTTGCTGGACATTGCATCCTCCTTCCCCAAACACCGAAAATCAGGATGGCAGCTCCCCTCTCACAAGCAAAGGTGCACCCGCTGCCTGGCACAGCACAACCTGCCCTACCTGCTGCCTCAGAGACCAAACCTGATCAGGGCCAGTCCACCTCTCTCCAGTATATATGGAGCACGAGATGCTCTCTCATCCTTTTGAAGTATATTTATACTGCTCATTCAAATTAGTTCTTAAAATTACTGTTCTGCATAATAACATTTCAGAAAGATGTGGCGTGGCTGCAAACCCATTTGTAGCCTTGACAGCCTGCAGAAGCTTTGAGGGGACCAAGAATTATACAAACTGGCACTTGGGCTGTGGAACAAGCGTGACTGCAGTCAGTTCCTGGCAAGCAATGGTGCATTTCTCCTACTTCATCTAGTCTCCACACCATTACACACGTTACAAGGGTGTGGAGCCCAGAGAAGAGGGGCAGGCTGCCCCACCATAGGCTGCCAGGGCAGGGCTTCCAGGGCCAAGCGAGCTGTGAACAGCCATCATCTTTCTCCTTCCCCCCGCCAGACCCTGCTCTGTAGGGGGAGGAGGCTGCACATGGAAAAGTTTGTGCTGTGCATCACCCAAAAGCCAGGGCAGATCATGAACTCCTCAGGCTGCCACTCCCACACAAATGATATCATTAAATCACAGTGAACCTGGAACTGCAGTTATTGTTCACTTCTAATTCCCTACCACATGAAAACAATTACGTCTATACCTACTGAAGGAAACCAGTCAGCTTCAGCAGTCTAAGAATGGCTTTGTATACCCATATGGGTGGGGCACACAGCCAGTGATGTCAGTGCCTTACCAGGGTTTGCCACCTGTGGCTGTCCCGTCTCCCTTTCCAGCACCCCGTGGGCATGAATGGAATAGGGTCGTGTGGCATTGTTCTTAAACACGATGTTGAGAATATCTCCCACTTCCGCCCACAGAAAGGGACCTTGAGACAGGAAGAATTACTCTGAGATTGGCACAAACTGTCAACAGATCTCCTGAGGATACCCCAACTCTCCCTCATCTTCTCCCCAGAGAAATTCCCTAGTAAGATTTATGTTAATCCTCTCCCCCTTCTCTATCTTATCCCCACCTCCCAAAAAGAGAATTGGAGGTCAGTCCTGATTCAAGTCTTAGAAGTCCAGACTGAGGTTCACCATAAGGGTAATGAAGGCTGTTATTCATTTTACCTGTGCCCAGTAAAACCTAGGCTTGATTTCTGAATACTGCTATGCTGAATATCACAGCATCTCAATTGTACCTTGCTGCTGGTTTCAAAAAAACATAGAAATATTCAATTTGGCCTGACAGCATCACAAACCAGAGCTGCAGCCTATTTTGAACAGCAGTGAGTGCCTCAGCCTGAAAGCTCTGGCACCACTCACAGTCCTGGGTTCATACCAGAGCAGTGTCCGCCTAGACACCTGTCGGTTGCTGTAATGTGCTTCTCCACTTCCTAAGCCTGCCTGCTTTCGCCCCAGAAGCATTTCTCTCACAGCTAGATTTTCCCCCACATCTCTCGGATTGCTCTCTAGAAGCTAGTAGTTACTTCTGTTCTACAGTCACAGAAATGCAGGTGTGGAAAATACTTTCCCTGAGAGATGGAAGACAGCTGGCACAAAGGCAGGCAGGAGAACCTGGTCTTCTCTGCCACAAGCTGTGCTCAGAATCCTCTTTAGTGCTGTCTCCAAAGCTGGCAGAGACACACAGGAGACTGCCTGAACTCCTCACTTGTACATATAGAGAATGTCTAAGTATTAGGAAGCCTTCATACTACATCCCTCAGCCACTGAGGCTCTAGAGGCCAAGATCCCCTGCTGTGCGAGTGGAAGATGTACCCTCTGCACACATACTTACCCAGTATCCCGAGGTGTTCATCACCATTTCCCCTGGCCTTGGGAGTCTGGAAAGTCCCATCAGTGTACTCTTTGTACACTGCTTTCTTGTACCTGGAGCCGAGTAGTCCATTCTCATTGCTTAAAAACACATCAGCATAGCTGAGAAAAGCAAAATGAGTGCTGAGATACCTGAAAGCCCACAGGGAATGACCAGCTAACTCGTGGCAGGGCAGGGTTCCCAGCCCTGCTCTGGCTGCAGAGTTGGGCGCAGCGGCACAGGGGGCTGCAGCTCCTATCCGCAGCTCCACCAGCTGCAACATATGCACCGTGCCGCAAGATGGCCAAGATGCCTGAACAGGTTGCTCCCCAAGGTTTACTGAAAAACTTTGCCACATGCTCCCCCAGGAGAGCTCTACCTCTCTGCAGAATGGTTGTGCCGTTCCCTCTCCCAGCTCCGGTCAGGCGCATAGTCCCACACCACCTCCTCTGCCACGATGTAGTATGTCCGCACCCCTTTGTACTGAAGGGCTGAAGCAGGATCCCTTTCTCCACACTTGGAAACAGAATAGCGTTCCCTCATCCCAGCCTGGTAATGATTGGTCGTCTGGCAGTAGATCTCAAAAGTCCCTGGGGCAGGCAGCACAAACAAGGAAATCAGCTGCTTTTAAAGATCCCAGGAAGTAGCTGATTCTCACACTGAGCTTGTGATGTGGCCAACATAGGTTGTGTTGTCTTGGTGTTCGTTTAGGGAGCTTGGATGCCACAGGCCAAGATTAAAAGGAGTTGTTAGAGAAACCAAGCAGGAATGGCACAACAAAGTTCTACACAAAAATCATCTCAGAAGTTTTCCAACATAATAACCAGCTTAGTAGATCTAAGTGAAGAAACCAGTACAGTCACATAACCATGCTAATGTTGTTGAGATGCTGGTTAAGTACAAGATCCAGCCTGCGAGCACCAAAGGGGAGAAGACAATGAGCAACCAAGGCCATCGCATTGAGTGAATGAGACATGGTATTGTGTGCCCATCCTGTAAGCTGCAAAGACTGGGGTCCATCATAAACATGAACCTCCACAAGCCCTGGACTGGGAAGCTAAGCTCTGGCAACTCTCTGCTACTTCATTCTGCAAGACACGTTTGAATGTTTCTATGGGTCACAGGCTGTTACTGTGAGTGCTTAATAGGAAGTGGCTGCCTAGAGAATCAGCCTAGGACAATACAGGACAAGATCCTTTATCTCCTGTTCTTCTCCAGAATCAGACATGAAGACAGGAGCTGTAGCTTTGTAAAAGGAATCAAACAGGACCTAAAGCACAGCTCACCGTGTACGAGTTTATGCTGTTCTGAAGAATTAGCCACAGGAGCACATACTACAATGGAAGACTCTTCCTGCTGCCACGTTAGACATGCAGGCACTCACCTTTGTTATCAGGTTGCATGAAGGCAGTAGCAAATGTGTGTGCAAACAGAGTGGCTGAATCTCTCCGCATCCCATTCATCTGCAGCGTGTTTCCCTGAAATACAGCTCCATGAACATCCGCTTCGCTGCCCAAGCCCAGAAGGTGCCAGGACACATTGTCTCCTTCACACACGTTCATCCCAGGCAAGTTACCAAACATTAGTCCATTGATGGCTGCAAAGGAGAAAACAATTAACTCTGCAAGTAGATCTCAGCCAAGAGGTGAACTTTGTGCATGCACTTTGACAAGGCAGACCTGCCAGTGGAAACAGAGCTTGCTTGTCATTCACCCATGACACACTCCCCGAGGCAGCTGTGCCCCATGTCCCACCTGCTGCCTCCAGCCTTGCTTGATTTCAGGCCCAAAGAGCACAACCACCCCAGCTCCCCCTTTCGGGTGAACATCACCCCACTTCTGCGGTTCATTCCCACTGCACGCGGACCAGCATCCAGCCATACCATGCATCCTGTTTGATTCCTCAAAGCCATCATCCTTTTTCACAGCACTCTCCTCCATTCTCAAATAGTACTTTATGTTTGCATTTAAATACCAGCTGAGGTTCTCATCAAACACGCTGAAGAGAAGGTAAAATTCTTTGTCGATCCCCTTCTAAGATATAATCAAAATGACTGCTGTTAATTTTTAAACACACTAACTCTCCCCACAGGCAAAGCTGTTTTGCTTGGCTCCCATGTTCCTCTTTTATCTTAGCCCCTGGCTCATTGAGGGCCAGGACTCCATCCCTTTGCTCATGCTGAACATTCCTCCTTTGTTTATTATTAGAGGCCCTACTTGTGGATTTTCCATAATATTTTGCATGCACAAACCAAGCAAAATTCAGTAAAGGACATGGAGCCATTGCCTCATTCCCCCCGCAGTCCCTGTGCCCAGAAGTGGGTTTTGCCACCCACCCCAGCCAGATCTGAGGTCAGAGCCCAGCCCATGCAGCAGGCGATTGGCCATGCTCCATGCAATTGGCCATGCTCCATCTCTCCTTTCTCCTACCACAGCCCTAGACTGGGGCAGTTTTATTACCCTGAATCCTTGAAAATTATAATCCTCCTAAGAAATGCAGACCAAACCATGGCACGTGTCCCCCCTAGAAGAACAACCTGGTATCGTTCAGATACTCATTCCAATACCAGCTTCAGGTTCCTCAGCCGTACCTAGGAAGATGTCCTGCAGAGAAGGCTACACAATTCCCAGTCCGCAGCACGCAGGTGCAGGAGGAGTGGCTGTGCACCATTCCCAATTATGCATTCATTAAAGGGTTGCCTAAGACAGTGGAGCCAGGATTGCTGCCCCAGGTAATTTCTTCCATCCTACCTTTACAAACAAGTCTGGCTCTGTTCTGTTTACACCCTTTCAACACCTGCAGATGTTTCATCACCATCCTAGCTCCTTCATAGAGCAGGCTGTGCATACCCATCATCCTCTCTAATCAGAAGAATCTCATTTCCACTCTGTGTATCATGCTGACCTCTCCCTGCATTAGACTTGACTGAAAGTAAACCTCTCTGGGGACTCTCCTGGTGGCTGCTTTCAGGCTCCCCAGTCCAATCCCACCACAAAGCAGGCAGGATGGCACTAGGGTGATTTTCTGCCACTCGCTGTTTTTCACAAGGCACTACTAATCTGCCTTGCACTTCCCAGTGTTTCAAGTTACTGCCTTCCCTAGGCTCGCTGCCATGAGTAGAACTATTCCTGATTGACGCTCCAGGAAGAAGTTCTGTCACTCCTCAGCAATCCCTACAGGAGACCTGGGCAACAGGTGCCTGATGCTAACCTGCCCTGTGGCTTTGATGTGGCTCTCCTGGACTCACACTAATGCACGTTTGCTTTCTTTACATTCCTTAATGGACATGAAGCTGATGCTTTGTTTCTCTAAAGAACAGAACCTGCTAAGAGCATGATGTGAAAGCCCTTTTACCTGTTTGTTGTTGTTATCCAGTGTGCCTGGCTTGCAGATGATGAGGGGCCCAACCAAGCCTGAGCTGGGGTCTTTGACGGGGTTCACAGCTGAGCTGTACATCCAGGTCAGGCAGGGAGGGTCACTGGGCGTGGGCCCAACATGCTGCGGCACAGTCCAGCGGTATGTGAAGTTGTGCAGTGGCGCAACAGAAACCCCATTCTGGGACTGACCTTCAAAACAGAGATTGACACAGTACAAACATGGTCACATCTTCTCAACAGCTACATCCACAATGGACTTTCCTTCATTCGTGTCACTAAAACACCTGTCACCTCCGAAGCATGATGTACATGTGTTTATAAGGCAGATGGGGAGCTGCTCTCAGTACCACATGAATTCCCCTGGTGCCATGGCAGATGGGCATGGCAATGGGAAATACAAAGCTGATCCAGGTGTGTGTGGGCAGACAAATGCTGGAAGCCTGTGGTGATCTAAGCTGGAGTGCACTGGGCATGCTCCTCTGCCCACAGGGACTCAAACAGCTAGAAATGCTGTGAGCACTGGTTTACAATTTTCATCTCAAAACCAGCCCCTCTGGATCTGTACTCCCCTGGCATCCTCCCCATGCATCAACTCAGTGGGAAGGCTCATTCAGCAAGGCCTCAGACAGGCTGAGGGGACCAGGCTGACATTCACCCCATAGGGTATCGAGTCCCTCCTGACTACAGAATCCTCCTGGCTCAGAGCAGGATGGGCTGTGGAGGCACCAGCAGCATTGGCACTAAACTACTCCAGGAAAAAGAGCCACAAACCATCATGGTACCACATCCCTTCCCACGCCTTCCCATAGGACACTCCATGAGGCTGGATGCTGAATGGCCACGAGGCTTTGTTAACAAACGTCACCAAGATGGTGTCTCCAACTTCGGCTTTGATTACTGGACCTACACAAACAGCAGAAAAAGCATGTCAGCAATGCAGCGATGCCCCAGATGACCAGGCAAACCCAGGAACCAAGGGCCACCACCTATGTAGGCCAAGGGGAGCAGAAGGTGGATGCCCCCACAGTTTGGCACTGTCTAAGGCCGTTCGGCCCTGACTGCTGGAGCAGGGGACTGAGAAGAATCATTTGAAGGCGTTTTGTGTCTACAGAAGAACTCAGAGACGCTTCAGGCTTTCACAGGAGTAACGAAATGGCCAAACGTGCTGAAATGCCTGCATCTCTCACCCTTCTACACCAGGTCCCCTTAGCCTTCCAAGATATGTGCCTTGGGCAGGTGTGTGACAGCCCCATGAAGAAAACCCAAGGCTCTAATAACCAACACCCTCCCCACAGCCCAGCTGTGTGTGTTTCAGAACAAGGACAGGCAGCATGAGCCACTGGTGCAGGCCTGTGCAGCACGGGCTTGTCACACTGCACATCAGGGGCAGCAGCTCCCTGCTCTGCAGCTTGGTCCCTCATGGCCCCATATCTCTTCTACGCATCCCAGCTGCTTTACAAAATCTGCTTTATCAAATCTGCTTTAATCAGCCAGTTCAAATGAGTTCACATAACTCCCTCCATGGATGTCGCTTGTTTATCTGACCAGGGATTTTCACCAATTAATCCTTCAGTGGGTTTAGCTTACCAGTAAAAAATACTTGTCATTTTTTTCTACAAAGTCATATCCAAGTTTTCCCTCAGTCTCTCGTCTTCGTATAGGAATATGTCTGCTGCTGGCAACGCTAATCCTTTTCTGCCCCTGGTTCCCAAGTTCCAGCAAGACACTGGCAGCTTCTGACAGTTACTCGGCATCTCTCCTGTGATTAACTCCACCATTCAACTCATATTCAGCTGCTTATACTACTTTCTTGCCTCTCTCCACTGTTCTCTCCCAGTCCATGTTTCTTCATGTGGTCTCTGCTGGGATCGCTGTTGCTAATCTCTGGTCTCATTAGATGATTCATCACTGCTGATGGGGGGAATTGGACCACACCTATATTCTTCTACCAGGTACATCACAGCCTCTGTGGGCAACCCACTTGCCTCTGCAGTCTCCCTGTATTCCTCTCTCATCTTTCTTCACCAACCTCCTTGTTACGTGGCTGTAACAATGAGAGCGTCCACCGGGAAAGGAAGCTTTCTGTGAGCAAGTGAGGCTTGTGGTGCACTCTGAAGATGCTCAGTCAAAAACATCTAAGTAGGGCCATTATTGTGCCCCCTTTAGCTCTACTCACAGATTTTGTTTCCCTCAGCCCTTATCTCTAATGCTGCCTGGAATAAAAGTGATTCTGCCTATCCTACCATTCCACCTCCTGGGTCTGCCCCCCTCGCACTTAGATGGAATTGCTGAGAACCTCCTCCTCTGAGCCCCACAAACAAGAGCACAGTTACAGCTAAGACATCCACAAAGCTCTCGTGGCACCAAAAGAGATTATGCTTTCCTGGATGATTCCTACCGAGTATCCCCAGGTGTTCCTCTTCTTCTGATCGCTGCTTTTCTTCACGGAAGCTCTCATCAGTATATTCTACATACTTTGCCTTCCAATAGACTCCCCCGATTCGGTAGGGGCCACGCTTGAAAAACTGCTCTGCAGGACTAAATGCAAAAAGCAAATGCCAGGTCATTTCTATGAAAATCAGTCCCACTCTTTTCCTGCTCCCCCACACACCCCTCTGGCAATGCCAACAGAATCTCTGAATCAAACAGCTTTTCAGACAAGGACAGTGTCTCTGGTTTGGAATGAACAAAATCTGGCTCTGCAAAGCTGTTTCATCCTACAGACTCATCTCCCCCATCTGAAAGAGCCGGGTTCGACGGCACCAGTCTGAACAGCATCTCAGTGCAAAATGTGCAAAAGAGGGCAGCCAACAAAACTGCAGTGCTGTAAATGGAAAGGCAGCGCTAAAACACTGAGTTCTTCAGAGGGCATGGCACAACTGCAATCATAACCGAAAAAAAAACTAGCAACAGCTGTCAGGAGAATTATTTCCGCTGCCACCACCCTTTCCAAACACATAGACAGAGGTAACAAGCTCCTCAGGAGAGGCAGCTTAGCTAGAAGGCCGGCTCACAGGTCTAAGGAGCTTTCAGTTCTAAGGTCTGCAAGAGAGTTGCTGCATGGCTTTGGGTAAATCATTAACTGCTTGATATTTTTACTTGTCCATCAGAAAGAGCCACATCCTCTATGACAGCTTCCCTAGGAAGGGAATGGAGGGCTGGAAGCATCTTTGTTTCAGTTAGCCAAGGTCTGAACAGGAAACCACTCGCCTACTGCTATCACAGCCATCTGAGGTGGGATGGACGGCTTTCACCAAGGCCACTGCTCCAGATTTCCTAGAAACTGCCTGCTGCAGCAAGGCTCACTGAAGCACATCTGCAGGGATGCTCTGCCACCCTGTGTCTGCTGCAAGATGCGCTTTCTCAGTAAGTTCATAAAATATACAGATCTTTTCCTAGGTGGGGCACAGCACAAAGAAGCTAAGACCAGAGACAAATGTGGTAGCTCATGCTCTTACATAAGCTGGGATTCCTGGAGCCCGTGGGCAAGGCTGTGAACCTAGAACTGCTCCCAGTACAGCTGAGCTACAGCAGCCCACAATTTCAGGTGAGGTGACCTACCTTCCCAGGAAATGTACTCCAGGCATGTATTTTAAGAAAGAAATTCTCCATTTTCCTCCCCATTACAGACGAGAGTCCCCCAAACACCACCCCAGATCATCAGCCTCTTGCTTACCTGCCTGCCTCGCTCAGTTGCTTCCCAGTCCTTTGGTCAAGCCCTGACGGTCCATAGTCCCACTGCACTTCCTTTGCAGCTATGTAGTACTTCCGAACTCTCCCTTCCAGGGTGGATGGCGGAGCTTCCCGAGAACAGAGACGGACTTCATAGAGTGCCCCCATTCCAGCTGTCCAAGACACGGTGGAGGAGATGCATGTTTAGCCCCTCTCAGTGACCATGCAAGGAACACAGACCCACTACCAACTGGACACGTTTCTTCCCTTGCCCAAAAATGTGCATGGCAGGGAAAAGGTGGCTGGGCAGTTCCTATAGCAAGGAGGTTTTTGCATTGGTGAGCAGAGCTTCTCACAGTAGATATTGGTTACTATGGTCAGAGAGTGAACAGAGCAGCTTGCTGTTCTCGGATGTAACAGGCAAGTGCCTCTTACAGGGCCTGGAGCTCGTACAGCACTGCTTCAGCACAGCATTCAGCTGTACTGGCCTTATTGTCCTCCCCGCTGATCAGCGTGGAACAGCAGTATAAGCCATGCTCAACGAGCCTGGCCTACAGGCTAATAATCGATCCACCCCAATTTACACAAAACAAGGAATCTCCCCATTCAGCTAGAAACATTTTTAGTGGGAATGCTGCCCAAGGAAGGCACTGTCCCCAGGCACAATGTAGGTCACAGGCCTACACTGGGATCAAAAAGAGAGGCCACAGAGCACAGAGCATATTCCAACCTCTGCCTTACCCTGTATGTGATCGTTGATCTGGCAGCTCAGTAGCCACCTCCCAGGGTTACGGGGAATCATGTCTGCTGTTACAAAAGTAGCTGGGAAGAGGCTGGCCACATCTGTCCTGTGGCCTCGAACACTGAGTGTTTCTCCATGGAAGTAGGCTGTATGAACATCGATTTCATTGCCCATCCCAAACAGATGCCAAGAAACGTAATCCCCAGCACACATCGTCACCTCGGGGAGGTTTCCAAACACGTAACCATTAATAGCTGCAAAACCAACCAAGCCAAAAGCAGAGATCAGAACAGGGGCCTCCCAAGCTCTTGCCAGCAGGTCACAGCACAGACATGTTTGGAGGATGGACCCAACCTGAACTCATCCTCCTCTTGTCCAGCTCCGCCAGTCATTCCTAACATGAAACATATTCAAAGCCTCCAAATAGGTACCAAAGTCTCACTGAAGCAAACGACTAAATCAAAATCACACTTCTTGTTTCTGGAGTGGTTGCATTGTCCCTGTGCTATTGCTTGCTTAGCACATGATCCCAGAGCTCTCCATTTCCCTGCTTCCCTCTGCCCACACCCTGGCACACAACACCAGAAAGCACATTTCATGATATTGGAGCACTGACACCCCTGAAGCACCTGAGCAGAGGCAAGGGCTTTGCAAAGGGGACACTGACCGTGCATTTTGTTGCTCTCTTGGAATTCCTCATCTTCTTTGTCTACAGAGCTTGGGTCTGTGCAGAAAAATGCAACATTTTCATCCAAATACCAGCTCAGGTTCTCATCCACCACACTGAACATCAAAAAGAAATCAATGTCCACATCCTGGCGTCTTTGAGAATTGCCAGTCAGTATTCCTAGGATGGAAAAAGAGACAGATGAATGCCCATCCATGCAAAAAAAACAGACATTAGTCAGGGGATGAAACCACCAGCTCTTGTCACACAGATGAGAGGCAGTTCCTTTCCCAGCATTCTAGCACAGCTCATTGCAGAGTTGCAGCAATTTCACTCTTTCCCAACATATTACTGCTAATGTGTATTTTGCTCCCAAGCAGCTCTGCCACCGCATGGCTGAACTCCAGAACCTTCAGTGTCCTTACTCCTGCTAGGATCACAGTGCCTGTTTCTTTAGTACACAAACCAGGTCTTGGACAAGATTCCTGCTTTTAACATGGATTCAAACAATCTTCTCAGATCAAGAGGCCTACAAGCTCCCCTGCCCAGCCACTAAGGGATAAATACAGCATAATGATAAGAATTCAGCTAGAACACAGGTGTTGTCTTCTCCAGTCATGCTGCATTTTCCCATGAAGCTGGGAGCTGCGCGCTGGAGTATCTTCTCACCCTGTCCTCATTTAAGTAACCACAAAATATTCACAGTATGAAACTGCAGCTGTCAGCTGCTTTCTCTTGGAGTTTTTACCTTTTTTGCATGTGAGCAATGGCCCAATTAATCCAGATGCAATGTCCTTTGGAGCATCAATGTGAGAGTGGTAGATCCAGGTCAAGCAGTTTGGGTCATCAGCAGTTGGGCTGTGATCCTCAGGGACAGTCCACGTATAGGTGTAATTCCCTCCTGGGAAAACAGCATCATCCTTCTTCTGATCCTGGGGGGACATATCGGGGTACAGGGATCCTAGAACAATTGAGCAACCACAACATCCATTCAAGAACAGCAGAGATGTCCACACATGTAACATTATACTGAGCCAATCTCACTCAGCAGAGCACTGCACTTGGGCAGCAGACTTCAGATTGCAACTCACCACCCAAAGGCTGAAAGTGTTTGATCATCAGTCTCTCAAAGAGAAACTGAGGCACATAGCTGCTATAAGGCAACTTGACCAGTAAATGGGTCAGCAGAGAGTCACATTCTGCCTGTTGTTATTTCGCCCTCAGTGCGGCATTGTGCTGCAGGCAGCCTCTCCACAATCTCTACAGTGGCTTCAAAGAGCAGTCCTTTGGCCTCATACCTCACTGTCCTTGTGAACTCCCTGAAACTCATCACACATGACTCTTACGCTACAGCACTTCAAATAACAAATATAACTCTCTTCCTTTTGCACCACCCTTCCACTAGCAAGCTTTGAGGCTTTTTCTAACACCAAGAAATATGGGCTGTGTACTGTAACATCCAGGTCAGGAAACCCCTCCCAGACCCATGACCATGCCAACTCAACAACCAGTGACTCCACTAAACAACAAGGTACCCTTGCTTTCCAGCAACGCAGTTTTGAGCTAACCCAGTCTGTGGCTTCGCAGACATCTCCCCCCAGAGTACACTCCTACATGCCCAGGGAGAAAGGCCCCGTCTCCTTAATGGCAGGGGCTCATTTACCTTCAGAGTCCTTTTCGTAGAAAACACCATGAGGATGGATTGTGTACGGCCGACTAGCAAAATTTTTTAGGTGTACTTTAATGGTATCCCCCACTTCTGCACGAATGATGGGCCCCAGGAACCCCAGCCAGCTGGGTTTGGGAATCTCAGTGGTGTACGTGGAGTCCGTGTACTGCTTATAGATGGATTTCTTGTACGTGCTTCCCACCCTGTCTTTGCCAGGCTGGAGGAAGGTCGAGGCCTTGCTGTTAATTCAGAAAGGGGAAAGGCACCGTGAGTCAAGCATTATATTAACCAGCTGGCTGATAACAGTGAGTGACGATGACACATGGCTTTCCCAGGTAAGCCCAAAAGCTTTGGCATTACAGTGAGTCTCCTATGCCCCAAGCCATCCATGAACTTCCCCTCCCACAGCTCCAACTGCCACAACACGGGTAATGCAGCCTCAGTGAGAAACAGACAGTGCCTGCTTCAGGGGACGGGACACACAAAGGGGCCAGTCCAGAACCACAGCCATGAGCCCCAGGCCACAGACTGCTCCCAGCTCTTCACCCATGGACACAAAGAGCAAACGAGGAATGGGAAGGGCGATGCTTCCCTCCAGTCACATGTGAATGACACAGGAAAGACCAAAGCCCTTCTAGTGCCTGCTTCAGCCTTTGCTTGCTTTTAGAAACCCACTTCAATGCCTCTGTGGCATTCACAGCCACATCACAAAGCAGAGATGAGGGGAATCTCCTGAGATGTCTGGCCTAAAAGGTGATTTTCTACTAAACAGGTCCTGAATTACTTGTAGAAAAGCAGACAAATCAAGGCGGTCAGGACTCAGCAGGTAATCGGCTTCCCAAGTTAAAGCCTCATACAGGTACTAAAGTTCAATCCATGAGTGTATTTGCTCTTTATGGTCAATTCTGAGTAGATAAGAGATGAATCATTGGGCAGACGCTAGCAGGACTGGCCACAATGAGAGTGGAGGTGACTTCCCCTTTTAACCCTAGGATCAGCCACCCCACAATCAGCCCTGAAATGAGGAGAATACTAATGCCCGTCTCCAGTCAAGACCACAACGTTAAGCATTGCCCTCATCATGCAAAACCATGAAGAGCTGGGCTCCAGCTGGAATCCAGAGTTCAGCCCTTTGCGAAGGCATCCCTGCAGCCACCGTTAGCAAAGAGGTCATGGATAACTCATCTTTCATTTTGCAGGTCTGCCACTTTTTCCCCCCCACAGCTCACTTCTGCCCAACAAAAAGAACTGTTCAAGCATTTTGATCTTGTCATTCCTATCAATACAAACGCCTTTTCCTACTGCTAGCAATATTGTTTCTGCAACCGTTGTGTTAAGAAGTCCCATTAGCTAATTGTTTGCAGTGACAGCACAGTTTTTAATTTGCTTTCAAGTTTAATGGACTTGAATTTAATTTCCTTTTCTTTGTGTATTATAGGAGAAAGCAAGCATTGGTTATCACTACAGGAGTCAGTGATAACATCTTTATTAACCCTGAGTTTTGGGAGATTTCCTTTTCTGTGAACTAGTCTAAATCCATTCAGCATCCCCAGAGAACAGAGACTTTTCCATGCTGAGCTGACTAACTCTGATGTTTTCCTGGGAGCCTCTCCTACTCCAGCTGTGCTGTTTGTGAAAGATATGTATAAACTCAAGTGTTATTTATTATGGAGGGGTAAATGGCTGAGAGCACATAAAGAGACACAGGCTATTTGCCATAGAAAATGGGAGGGTGTAGTGGAGGAGAAGCACGATTGCCTTTAAAAAGCTGTAGAAAGTTATGCAAAGAGAAGAAAAAAAGGAAAAAAACCAAACCACCCAACCCCCCCCAAAAAAGTTTGGTGTTTTGAAAGCTAAAACCAAAAACTCTTTTTGTAGTGACTCAAAGTAATTACTGCAGTTTCCAGATTTAGTTTTGTAACAAAACCAGAAATATTTCTCAACCAGCCCCTAAAATTTCACACAGGAAGCTCCATCCAGTCTAAGGCCTGAAATTCCATTTAGACAAAAACAAGGTGGCTCTGTAAAGTCATTAACATCAAGATGAGAAGACAACACACCACAGGATACACAAGGTGATCACGTGCTGGAACTAAAGAAAATGAAGCCCTGGGGCAGAGCATTGCACAATCTGCTCCATTAGAGAGGGCTCCTACCTCCCTCCAGCATACAGCACCCATCCTGGCTGCTCCATTAAACTAGCCATTTGTCTTCCCACCTGGACAGTTTCTACATTCCTACAACAGAGTTAACCATTAAGCTCATAAAGATCAGACAACTACCTGATCATGCCTCTTGCTTGTTCAGATGTCCCACAACACTGGCCTGAAATTACTCACAAAGTTAACTCTGTTAAGCTAGTACCAGACTAAATTCTTACAGAACTGAACGTACAGGTTCTGCGCGATGCTCTGGTTAGCAAGCACGTTCTTTCCCGTTGGAGCGTAGTTCCAGTCCACCTCACGGATCCCCAGGTAATAGACTCGGGTGGCACCTCCAGCAAGTGCAGGTGACAGTGTGTGGATACAAAGCAGCAACCACCCAAATGATCCCATCATCATCTGAAGTGAAGGCTCTCTTGGAGCTTACACCTACTGGAGAGAAAAGACCAACAGAGGTAATGAAATAGAAGTGGGATGGGACTGTGTGTTTTGAAGAACCTGGACATTTTGAGAGAGTATGAAGAAATCAGGGAGAAGTTCTCTTGGGATCACTATTGAACTATCCATGGGTTCCGAGACCAGACGGAAATCACTTCCATAACAAAACTAGAGGGCAAGGCGGACAGAGATTACATCTTGCTACTAATGCCTCAATACCAAACAAGCTTCTCTCGGAATAGCTTGATCAGCTAGGTTTTTGTGCCTGTAGTGCTCTTCCAAATGCTTTGTGCCACAGTGCTGAGGAAATGCTGCCAACCTGGTAAGGTTCCACATAGCGGGAGATGGCACAAACATACTCGGAGTGAGTGCTAAGTCAGTGGCCAAGGCAACTCTCTACACTGCCTGACAGCCTTCTCGGGGCAGTGTGAGCCTGCAAAGGACCTGCCACACATGCTGGAATCCCAAGGAACTAGCTGTTCCCCACCTCTGACTCCCAAATCACCTCACAGGACCACGTACACAGCTCAGAGAGATGATCCTGAGCAATCATTAATATTTCAAACTGCTACCAAGATCTGTATTCTACCGAGAGGCACCAGAAACACTTTCAGGAGAGACCCAGGGCGAGCTGTAGAAATCATCTGAAATTGTCGCAACCCGATTTTGAGAACACAGGCTTAGGGAACTACCAGTGTGAGGGAGGAACTGATGCCATACGGGACAGCAGAATTGCACCAAAAGGCAAGGAGACAGCTTAGGGTTAAAATGGATGACACTCTCAATAAAAAACACATGGAAATACTTAAGAAAGACCTCACTCACTGATAAAAGTCACAAAGCCGATGTAACCAATAATCAAACTGTCACATAAAATAGATGTCCAGCTCCTGAGACACAACCAGCAACTGGGAAGCTATTCAGCAGGGAAACCGAAATTAAGAGAATGAGAAAAATGTGACCTAGCAGGAAAACTTAAAGGAATCCTTCGTCTTTAACTTCAAAAAGGGGACAACAATACACCACCATATCAAACTGAAAAGTTTTTGATAAAAAGATTGCCATTACTTATTCTCCCCTGCCTGTGGCAACAGCAACACAAATATATACACCTGCTGATTTGCAGCACGGCTGGTCACTCGGTCAGCTCGCTGCGAGCATCACCGGGAGAGCTCCCGGAGAGGCTGGGAAGTCTGTGACCACACCTGACACCGAGATACGGGACTCGACCCCAGCACATGGCAACAGGCTCGATACCTTCGGCATTCCCGATTTCACACAAGCCGTACCGCCCTCAGAAACCGAGGATAACCAAGTACTACCGATTCCAAACAGCCATCAAACTGAGAAGCTGAGACACCCAACACACAAAACTCTTCTTTCCGTCCTCTCTAGGAAAGAGGGCTCTCTCCATCCCCGCGGCGGCCCCGGCCAAGGCGAGGGGCGCTCCCACCGCCACCCGAACCGCAGGGCTTCCCGCCCACACTCCGGGAGGGCCCGGCCGGGGCTCCCGGCGGCCCCGCGGCTGCAGCGGCCGCCCCAGCTCCGTCCCGCCGCCCGGCGAGGGGAGCCGCAGCCCGCGCTGCTCCCGCGAACGCTCGGCCCTTCTGTGAAAAACACGCCTCGATGGCGACGCGAAACCCACCCCGGCTCTGCGTTCCGGCCCCTCGAGCGCCGGCGGGGCAGCACTCGAGCTGCCGGGAGCGGCACGGGAACGCGAACAAAGCCGCAGCCGAGTCCGGTCCCCTGGCAGCGCGGGCCCTTTCGTGCGGCGGGAGCCTCGGCGTGGAGCTGCGGAGCGAGACCAGGGCGCCGCCGGGGCAAAGTCTGCACTGCCCCAGCCGCGCACGCGGAGCCGCGGACCCCGCCGCACCTGCCCCATCCCATACCGCCCCGCCCCATCCCGGTGCCCCCGCCCATCCCCTCCCCGCTCCGCCCCATCCCGGTGCCCCCTCCCCGCCGGGAGGGGCGTGGCACCTCGCGGCGCCTGTGACGTCACGGGCCGCGCGCCGCCGGGAGCACAACACGAGTCACGCTGGCGGGGCGGAGCGGGTCCGAGGCACGCGCAACAATCAGCGGGCTCCTAGCGCCACTGGCCCCGCCCCACCGCGTCACGTGCCCGCCCCGCGCGCCCCCGGTCGCAGCGATGCGCGAGGGCTTGGGGCTGCCAGGCGGCCCGGCCGTGCCTGGTTTCCTCGCCAAGCTCTGGGCGCTCGTAGAGGACCCGCACAGCGACCACGTCATCTGCTGGAGCGCGGTGAGGGCGCGGCGGCGGGCGGGGACCGGGGACCTGACTCGGCCCGGCGGAGCTGAGGCCTGGCGAGCCAGCCTGGCCCGACGCGTCTCAGGTGTCCGGCGCCGTGGCAGCGGCGCCCGGGACTGTGATTATTAGCTCCTCGGTGTCCCGGGGCTGGCCTCGTCGGGGCGGGCGCAGCCCGGAGGGACCCGGCCCGGGGCAGCGCGGGCGGTGGGAGGGAGAGGGCTGGGTCCGCGCTCACGCGGGCGAGGAGCCGGGGCGTTTAGAACTGTTTTTATTGGATTAAGATCAAAACTTCAGAGCTTTAAACAATCCCTTGTCCATCGGGGGCGTTCCCTGTAGCTGCTGGGATTCCAGCTTCCTAGCACGGACCCGAGCGCTTGCACATACAGCTCGTCACGGGGTGCTTTGCCCTCCCGGCTGCGGGACCCCTCTGCGGTCTCGACCTACTGCCACATCTCGGGAAGCCTGTATGTGTTCTCTGACTACAGCCTCTGCTTGTTTCCTAGAATGGCGAGAACTTTTGCATCCTGGATGAGCAGAAGTTTGCCAAGGAGCTGCTCCCCAAGTACTTCAAACACAACAACATCTCCAGCTTCATACGACAGCTTAACATGTGTAAGCATCGGCTCTTCCTGCCTGTTCCCTCAGCCACATTCATTGCTACTAAGCATCAATTTGGATTTCTTTAAACAAACCAATTGCCTTCATGAGTCTCTTGTCTCTGAAAACCCAAGTTCTAGTCTCAAGTTTGATTTGTAAGAGAAAAGTAACAGTAGAGCTTTGCTTAGTCTCTGCTGTCTGTGTTTCAGTCCTTTTGAGCAGTGACCATAAAAGCATTGTGTCATGTGATGGCTCCTGAAGCCTGAGGAGGGTTTGCTGGGCTCCAGTAGCATTTTTGATGATTTCAGCAACAGCAAACCTCTGCACACCTGGAAGAGCACAAGCTATATCTGTGCATCCAGTGTACAAATAAACCTGCCTAGGTCATGCTCTTGCCTGCATTGCTGTGTTGAAACAAGATTACTAATAATGATGGATCAACCTGGTCTACGTTTCCCACTATGTTTTCTGTGCTTGACCCATAAGCATCATGTAACACCCACTATGTAGCACACATATGACTTGTGTGGGAAGAGTGGCTGCTGTGAGAGGGGTGGTTCAAAGCGTGATGTGCGGGTCTGTGATGTGGCAGGGATGGGTGCTTTGCAGTGGGTAGCTCATGGGCTGAGTGAACATGCAAGCTGCACAGAAGAGGGTCATCTTATTTAGAACTGTTCGGAGTACAAGGAGGAACTCTGTCCTTGCCCAGTGGGTTTCCCTGGTCTCTCTAGCTGATGCTTGGTTAGATTTTGTCAGACATGAGGAAGGAAGCATATATCCAGCCTCTTGATGTCAGGTGGATGCTGCTGTTCATGTCAAGCACTGAGAAGCCATCACTTGAGTGTCAAAAGATAACACAAACAAAAAAATGTGCTACAATGCTAAAATGCAAATATTCTTGTGAGGACCTGCAGTACACTGGCAGCCTCCTTTTCCTGATGGGCCTATCCTAGCTTCAAGGTGAGTTTTCTGGTCATAGCAGTGAAACTGGAATGCATTGATGATGTTAAAAACCTGAATGGAGAGAGATGTGGGTCATTCTGTCAGCTCAGGTTTGCATCTGCCCTATGGTGCTTGAAGCGGTGACGGAAACAAAGGTGGCTGTGTCTTGTTTCATGCCACCAGTCTGGCATGGAGGAAGTCCTCTGCGTGTGTGTGTTTGAACTAATTTCCCTGCCTTGCATTATTCTGTAGAGCCTGGTGGTACCCAAGAGCATTTGCCATGAAAGGGAGGGTACACTATCCTGCTGTTTCCCCTGGGACAAGAGCTGTCCTCATGAATCTCATTTATCTGTAACTCTGGTTATTTGGACCTCGCTGCCTTGCCTGCGGGCGTTGGCTGGCCTCTGTGTGCATGCTGCAGATACAGCCTGCAGGGTTGTTTAATGGTACAGGGGACCTTTTCTCCAGCCACTAAGATGAGAGCAGTCAGATCACCGAGCACCAGGGAAAAGTTGTTTTCACTGCTTTGTGTAGTTTCTGCACGCAATAACTGCAGTGCTGTCAGTATTTCAGTAGCCATGGTTTTCTTTAGCTACATGTTTTACCAGTCACCTTTGCACTGAAAGAAATGGCTTTGTTTGTCCCTCTCCACAGATGGCTTCAGGAAAGTGATTGCTCTGGAGAATGGTATGATCACAGCAGAGAAGAGCTCTGTCATTGAGTTCCAGCATCCTTTCTTCAAGCAAGGCAAGGCGCACTTACTGGAAAACATTAAGCGCAAGGTACAGCCTCAGACTTGACTTCCCCTTTCTAAGTATGAAAAGCAGTTTATTGAGGCCATTACTGGCAGTCTCAAACATTTCACAACAAACAAATTCCATGTACACCAGGGCTGTGCATCAGCAAGCTATTGTAACTCCCTCCTGAGTGCCAGACTGATGCTAGGCTCGGCCTCCTCACGCCAGCTCTTAGTCAAAACACACCCTGCTGCTCTTTAGCCATACACTGTAGAGGGACTAGAATCTTCATAGCGGTCAAACTACACCTCATTTTCCACAAAGGGTTCATATATGCAATTACAGCTTACCCCAGCTGTAGCAGAGTTGGAGAGAATCGCAAAGTCAAGGAAGTAAAAGAAAATGCATTCCCATTTGGTGTGAAATGGGCATCAGTAATCAGTTCGTTTGGGTGAGTTTGCATGAATCATATTGTTTCTCCAAAACTATGTTGCCCCTAAGCTACATTTTTATTGGTGCTTTCCAGTTCCTTTTTGTACATTCAGGCCTTGCCCAACATGTTTCCACACAGATATTTACCCTCACATTACAGCCTATGATATCCAGGCTGCCAGAGAAAGAGAGTGCCATGATACATCATGTTGGCATTTGAACTGCAGAATCTTTTCTTTGGAATGTCATCATGTGGCAACTGGATCGCCTGGGTCAATAAAAGCAGTGGGCAGGCTCACAAGTCACAATTGCATTTGGATTGATTCTCTACTGCATTGCCTTCGCTCGCAGTCACATGGCTGTTCTGAGTCTGGGCTTGGCTGGCAGCCCTGGCTGGTGTGCTAGGCCACCAGCCTGTCACACTGCTTACAGCACCATGTATGCCAGGAGCACGGTGCTGGGTGGAGTGAGTGCTCAAACAGAAAGACAAAAGCTGTTGTTAGTGCCAGGGACATGCGTGTGAGACCAGGATGGGCTGGTGACACACAGTCTTTGTCACACAGGAAAAGGCTGTGATTTTTTTTGTGGAATGCCTGTTAATTTTTCGTGCTGTTTTGCTGCCTGGAATAGAGTTGTCTTTCCATACTTGCTGTAAACTGGGTTTCAGGCCTCTGGCAGGAAGGCAGGTTGGAATGCTAGACTTAGTTTATGTACTGCCTTTCAGCGTTGGCTTTACTGGTGCGGTTCGTTCTTGACATGCATGTTATCTGGTTAAAGACTCTGAGGAGAGCAATTCCAGACACTTGGACAGGATGTTTGAGTTCGGGCCGTTGTTTAGAGGCAGGCTGACTGCGTTTGAGATTTCCAGCATCTCTGGGACCGATTCACATGGAGAGGTGGGATGCTTAAGAGGAATCAGACAGCTGTGAATTCCACCTGGGATCCAGCCCATGTAGCTTAGCATAAGGTGTTATCTGTAATGGGTAGTGAGTCATCTGCAAGTGAAGGAGAGGAGAACGGACAGGGCATCCAGTCCATCCCCTGCAGCCCAGCATTATGTTCAGAAGGTCACTAGTTATTTCTGTGGTGTGATTACAGAACAGCTGTGTTGTGTTTTGTCATGCAGTGATGGGATGTTATTTTATAGCACTGCAGGCTGATTTCTGCCCATCCTGTTCTCCTTTGAATAAAAGCCTGCGTGGAGGTTCTTTAGTGCTTGAGTAGGTCGATCCCCGATGGTTTCACCTCCCTCTTGGCGTTCTGTAGTGTAATAGGAGAGTTCACAGTGTGCTATAGGCTGGCAGGGACATCTGGTGCTTATATGTGCAACTCTGTTTGGGTCAGTTTTTTGTCTGCATTTATCTAAATGCCCACAAAACCTGCCATGTCATTGACACATGAAGTACCAGACCCATCTGAATTGCATGTTAGCCATCAGTGCCACTGGCACAACGAGAGTTGCTGAAGGAATTGGAAAACACTGTATATGGAAGTGTGGGGAAGAGAGAGTGAGGTTTTTGCTTCTTCATGACACTTCCACTGTTTGAAGAGGTGGCATTCATGGACTCTGCTGCAGGCAGAAGAGCAGTTTGGACTCTGACTTTCTGGAGAAAAGTCTCCATAATTTTGTAATGTTACTGAGCAGAGAAGTGACAGAGGAGACACCAATATAGGAATTACAGCTTGGGTGGTGTGGGACAAGTTTTCAAATTGAGTAGGAAGGGTGCATCGAATCAGACCCCTGTGCCCTCCATGTAACTTAGTGGAATTTTGTTCCTCCCATGCTGGCAGACGTATCCACACCTAAAAGGAATATGATCATCTTGTTCTTACTGTGCCATCATTTCTGGTTTGGTGTCAGCCGGTGCCTTCCTTGTAAACACTAGAGGGCAAGCTGTCACCAGGCGTGCTGGAGAAGCACTTAGGGAAAGCCAGTTTTTATCATGAATCACAATGGTGTATCTGCTGTCTACAAGTACAAAGTGTTTTCTCATTTTTTCAATGATGGCTGGGATTTTCATACATTGAGACTGCCCTGAGAACTGTCGTCTACAGCAAGTGTGGTGGTTTGTGATACATAAGTGTTCTAGTGGTGTTACCTGATCATTTAGTGGAGTTTGTACCTGCTCTGCAGCCAGACTGCACTGTTCCTGTGGAAAGGAGCACAAGAGCATTGTTTACAGTAAAGCACATATAACCTGGTCCTGTTTCAGGTCTCTGCAGTAAGAACTGAGGATCTCAAGGTCTGCACAGAGGACTTGCACAAAGTACTCACAGAAGTCCAGGAAATGAGAGAGCAGCAGAACAACATGGATGTCAGGCTGGCTAACATGAAGAGGTAGGCTCCATCTGTTCAAGGCGCTTGTATTGAATGTTGCTTATAGCTAACGGAGCTTGGCTCTGAACGTGGGTTTCATTTGAACTGGGAGCAGGTGAAGCTGTGTTTTTCTAATAATCTCCATTCCACCCCCCACAACATTCTAGATCTATCTTGGTTTCATAACCCAGAAACCAAAAAGAGATTAAGGCTGGGAGTTTCTTGTCTGCCTTGACATTTCATGGTAGTTGCCATAACCTGCAGTAGTTTTGGAGCATTTATTTCTCTAAACGCAAAGAGAGTTACATGCTGTGAGGGAGGGAGAACTGGTGTTTGATTTTCTTTCTAATTGGAAGCGGACTTTGCACATCCTTACCTCTGCTCCCTCAGATCCTTTTTGCGTAGGCACTGGTAGCTCATTCAGGATATTGGCCAGCAGGTATCAACCAAGGCTCAGGAGATCCCTTCACTACACTCCCTCTATTCCTTTAACAAAGGCAACCAAACAGAAACAGCCCCAGACACAACTCTGAAACCGTTCCAGGGCAGTCTGTGTTACACTCGGCCTGTTTCCAAGTAGTCTTTATTCTAAGGCTTTGAAGGAATGCCTCAGGCAAGTATCACTGGTGGAGCAGCAGAGGATAATAGTGTCCTTTTAGTGAGTGTTTGCTCCATTGGGTTAATTTAACCCAGAGTTGATGCTGGTGGATCAGATTAACCAATTGCTAGTTATCCATGGTAGGGACGTTGCCATTGGTCCTGCAAGGTACTGTGAGAGTTCAAAAGCTCTAAGACTAAAGTGTATGAAGTAAACTGTTCATCCTCTGTCTTCTGCTTTTTTTGTGCGTTCCAGAGAAAATAAAGCCCTGTGGAAAGAAGTGGCAGTTCTGAGGCAAAAGCACAGCCAACAACAGAAGCTGCTGTCTAAGGTACCACTGCAGCATCCAGTGCCACCACCCTCACTCCTCCCCTGTGACACCCAGTGACGCTCTTTGCTCAAGTAGAAAGACCAGTGACACAGAACTGAACAGGCTACATTAACACAGCATAAAGAAAATGCTCACAGTTCCTGAGTGTCCCAGCAACAGAGCAGCAAAGAACCATGAGCAAAATGCTAGGGAAAAGTTGTAGTAAGAACGATTTCAGTGTGTTTGAAATCTCAGTAAATCTTATAAACTGACCTGGGGTCAATGTGGGGCTGGAGGCAATGTGAGGTAACAGGAGCCTAATGCAAGGGATTGCAGGCACACAGAATGGAGGTTGGGAAAGATCTTGGACCAAAACAGACTTAGACCACTCAAGAAGTCAACTTGGAGCCCAGAAACTATGGGAGCTTCTGCCCTGGAGCAAAGTTTTCCGGTTTATCCTTCAGCTGTTTCTGGTCTGCAGTCCTGCAGTGACATGCAGTGGTCTATTACATGTTATAAAATCCCAAACCTGTCCAAGGGGGTTGATTTTTCTGTGCCATTTGTAACTATTGTTTTGGTTTTTAAGACATGAACACAAATAGATTTTTAATTTACCTGTTAATTTTAGTCACATAATTTTGTAGTAAAATCTGAATTAATGGTTTATTGTTAGGATTGCTGTGCTGACCACTTGTTTTTTCTTTTCCTGTTTAGATTCTTCAATTTATACTAAGTTTGATGCAAGGAAATTATATTGTTGGGGTCAAAAGAAAAAGGTAATTGCTGGATAGGTCACAAATCAGCATCAAATGTGAATTGTAGGGATAAATTAGCTCAAAGATGCAAGATACTTTTCGTTAAGTATGTGAAGGATATCTTTATCCCTTGTATATTCAAACTTGAGAAAGCTGTTGGGAGTTGAATAAAGCATGAAATACAATTTTTTTCATGTTTCTTACAAAAAAATGTGTGAGGAGAGGATATGTTTTAAACGTCAAAGGGCACAGTAATCAGAAACGGTAACATTCAAATGTACAAACGTGACTTATTCAAAACACAAGGCCCGTTCAGAATGTAGCCTGGCTGTAGTGCGTTTACTGAATAACAATTCCAAACACCTGTTTCCTCGAAAGTTGTGGAACGATTGTTCTTACCATTACTACATGTATCTGGTGTCAGTACAGCTCTTTACTGCAGAACTAGGTGCTAAAGCTATGTTCTGTCTCAGGTCTCTGACGGACGCTGCGGGTGCTTCACCCTCCAAATACAGTCGTCAGTACGTCCGCATTCCTGTGGAGAGCGGCCAGGCGGTAAGGCTCAAAGAAATGAGGTGGGATACAGTGATCTCACCATCTTCCTTGTAGTTTTTAATGCCCTAATCTTACGTTTGGATCATCTGTGTGTTGAAATGGGCAGCTCTAAAGCACTGCTCTGTCTGTAAAATCACGCAGATCAGTGCAACCAGTCAAAGGTGAAATCTGAACAGAAGGGAGAAGCTGCAAGAGGAATGGAGCTTCAACAGCAAAGGAAGTTGGAACTTTTGTGTTACTCATTCTGTTTACTGTATCCTGCAGATGGCTTTCTCTGAACATAATGGAGGTGATGAGGATAGAAATGGTACTGGTCTTATCATTCGAGATATCACTGATACCCTGGAAAATGCCACTGATGGTCTCCTTGCTGTCGCACACACGAGCAGCAGAGCCAGGTACGTTTGAAGGATGTGGAAGTATTTATGCTAAGGGAGTTAACTGGGTAGTTGTTAGCATAGGTGATCCATATGGATTCTGGGAGACAGCCTCTCTGAACTCTTGCTCTGTTTTGTGCATGACAGACCTGTTTGTAGACTTGTCTTTTTGACAGCATGTAGCGTAAGTCAGGGTCAGCAAAGCTTTTTAAGAGCTCATGTCCCTCCAGGAGTGCCTGAAGGCCAACCAAGCCAATTGACACTTGAAGCTTAATTTGCTGAGGCTTTTCTGTCTGTTCAACAAATAAGCACCCACTTTACTTTTCAGCTAAATAGGGACCTGAATGCATACGCAGGTTATTAATGAATGTTCCAAAATGTGTACAGGTTACTAATGAATGATCCAAAATGTATATTCTATCTCCAGATTCAGTACTACTCTTGTTAGTGTTACGCTTAGCATAACTGAAAGGAAGACATTCTTTTGTGTGGCATCAGATTCTGGTGAAAACCCATTTAGCTGTTAATATTCAGTAATGTGGACCAACTTGGAATCTTTTATTTTCAGAGACACAATGTTAGGACTTCCCCTCCTGTCTAGTTTCTGTATGTTATTTTGCCACTCGTGGCCTGGCAGAAGGGGTGTTTTGCTCTCATAGATGCTCTGTGTGTCAGCTGTAATAAAAGGTTCTTCATCTGCCTTTAGGAAAGTGCTTTTCTTCATTTTGTAAAGACCAGTTTGTTGTTCGAACCCTTGACTGGCTTGGCCTTACTAGGTGTTAAGATTTGAGGTACTCAACCTGAAACAAGCAGCCATACAGTTGATGAATGCTCCTGTGTGTTGTTTATCTTTGGGTTGTATTTTAGAGAGACGCAGGCAGCTTTGGATCCTAGCTTACCTGTTTGCCAAGTATCGCAGCCAGATCAGCTGGATTGTGCTGAACCTATCCCACCATTTCATGTTAGTGATGTCCCCAAATCCAGTGAAATGGGGAATGCTGCAGTGGAACTTCATACTGCACAGCCCAGTGCTCCAGAAGACCCTGCGTCGGTGATTGACTCTATCTTGAATGAGAACAACTCTGGAAGCCAAAATGATCCTTTGCTGGACAGGTATTAACTTGTTTCTGGAAACTGTTATGCTGTTGTCATCTCGTGGGATCTTGTCAAAGTTCTAGAGGATGTGTTTAGCAGAACAGAGTGAATTCAGTTTTGAAGTGTTATTGATGAACTGCATTTCCTGCCTCTTTGGTAGTAGATCTTGAAAGAGATGAGTGTTAGCATCCTACACTAAGAGCAGGGCAATCTGTTGGTCACCTCTCTGATGTGTGCCTGACTCCCGACATGTCAGTGAGGACCAGAGAGGTCTGTCTGTCACATTGGCCCTTCTGTCACCAGCTGCTGGCACTGCCCTGTGCTGCCAGGCGGTTCAGGGGAGGGCAGATCGGGGCACCACACCCTGCTCTGTGTCCGTGAACTGGGTAGGGATTTGTGTCATTGCCACCTTGATGTTGCTTACCTTTGCTTCTGTTCTTTGCCCCTTGTTTCTGCGAGATCCGTTTCCTTTGTGCACTGTCAGATCAGAATCACGGGGCCAGGGTTTCCTTCAAAGAGCTGGGCCATGAGGAGTGATATGGGTGCACAGTTCCAGTCTTCCAGCACTAAGCTGTTCTTGACTGAGAGCAGCCTGCCTTGTGCTAAGAACAAGGCCCTCGCTGCTGGCTGCTTCTTACAAGACTGTATAATTTTGTCTTTCTAGAGAGGAAATTCAGGATTTTCTCAATTGTATTGATGCCAGCCTTGAAGAACTTCAAGCAATGTTATCTGGGAAGCAGTATAACTTTGGCTCGGAAGCATTCAGTGATGTGAGTGTCTTTTCACTATTTCTGAAGAATACTGACAAAGTTGTTTATGAAATTTTACTGATTTATCCCTCGTTGTAAAGGGTAAGAGGAGTGAAACCCTGGAAGGCAAATAGTTGCAGGTAGATGCATTGTGATTTTAGGAGTCTAGTAGTGCACAAGATAACTTTGGGAGACTTTTCAGTTCACGTGGCATTTCTG
The DNA here is from genome assembly GCA_033459285.1 of Clamator glandarius. NCBI lineage: Eukaryota > Metazoa > Chordata > Aves > Cuculiformes > Cuculidae > Clamator > Clamator glandarius. The sequence continues at coordinate 343,501 of JAUNZM010000180.1, read as the reverse complement.
TTACACAAAACTTAAGGCAGAAAAATAAAGGAAAAAACTGCATGTTCTTCTCACACATTTGTCACATTGTCACATCCTGAGGATGTGTTTGATGATGCATTATGAAAAGGAATGAAGCTCGGCCATATGCGTGGAGTCACTGGGAATATAGTGTCCCTTTCTTCTTCTGTGGGCTCTGGTTCCAGCTGCAGGTTGGAAGCATGTTGCTCTTGGCCTGCAGAAGCACTGCCTTCCCTGCATGTCCATGGGGAGTGCGTGGTGCTGGACCCGCTGCCTTTTCAGCTGCCCTCGGAAGGTGGGTTTTCAGAACCCCATTGTATGACATGTGGTCTGTTTTTTTGTTTTCAGACACTTAATCCTGAGCTGCCAGCCCTGGATATGGGCTTGATGGAAGCTTCCCCTGGTATGGAAAATGTAAGAGTAATAGTTGCTTCTATGATGGGGGAGGATTAATGCCATGTTGAAAGCTAAATTTTGCCTGATGCAGTGTGAGGGCAGAGACTGAATTGAGAATGCAGGACGATATTGCCATTTTACCTTATCCTGCTGACTCAGTGTTCCCAGTTGTCACTGCTGGTGTACAGGAGTTCAAGAGAGTTCCTTAAATGCCAAGCCTTGCGTTCCTAACTGCAGTGGTGCACACAGTCGGCTAATTTAGACTGCTGCTTTGCTTTGAATAACATGTTCTTCACTTTCTGAATACACCTAAGAAGATAAGGAAGAGCAAAACAAACTGGTGTCTGTTGAATCAGCTATCTGATTGAGGACGTGTTTTATTCCTGCCTATCACTTCTGTACATTCTATTTAGAAAAAGGAGGCCAGAATATCTTCTCTTTTGTGGTCCAAATGTGTGAGAACATGTGCTTGGTGTTTCTTCTAGCCTCAGGGCTTCCCATGAGATCCTTTAGCCAGGTAACAGCTAGGTCTGGGGTTACAGCTCAGATGATATTACATCTTCAGGCTCTCTGAAGACAGAAGAAAAAGGACTGAATAAAAACTCGACTGCAATATACTGCATTCTGAACAAGACTGCATGGGGTTTCCGGAGAGGACATACAAAAATTTAGTGCAATTTTACTTCTCTTGATCCAGTTCCTAAAACTGACTTATGTTAAAAAAAACCCTTGCAAGTGTCATTTATTTTGTAGTTCTAAAATAATAAACTAGGTCTTCCCAATTGTAAGAGCTTAGACAACAATTGAGGTAAAATACAGCCATGTTCAAGCAGTGCTTGCGAAACTTTATTGATGAAACCACTTTTAACAGCATTCCTCCAACAAGACAGAACATGTAATAGGGCATCTGGTTTGGAAGGTATCCCTCCTTTAACCTCTAATTTTGTTGACCTATCAGTGAAGTCTTGGGCTTAGTTGTTGCTGTTAAGCATTCTGCCTTCTCTGTCCCTTCTGCTTCAGATTGCAAGCTTGGCAGAGAGCACTGAAGATCTGGGAGTAAGCGAGCGAGAAACCACAGGAAGCAAAGGTGGGCAGGAAGAAACTGAGAGCTGTGGCAGTTCCAGACTGTTGCAAAACTGTGTGTTGAAATGGATTTTTTGTAGCCTGTCATATAGTTTGTGTGGGTTGGTCTGGGTTTAGCGTTTTTGTGAAGACTGGGGGGTGTCACTGGTGTTGAAGCCATGCCTCAGTCCCAGGAGGCCCCATCCTGTGCTCTGTGTTGGTGTTAACTGCTCCCTTTGTCTTACACGCGGCAGAGTTGCAGCAGGGAGCAGGACTGCAGGTGTCCTGGTGGAAGTGTTTCCTACCCAGGCTGCGACCCCCGCGGATGCAGCGCTGCTCATTTTCCTGCTGCAGTGCTGCCATTGCATGCCATGAGTGTTAGGGGCTGGAAGTGTTCCAAGGTCCTGGTCTGAGCTGCAGTGGGAGCCACAGCTCCCCTTGCAGCAGTGGCTGTACTCTGTCAGAGCTCCGATGCCTGGTTTGCTGTAGCAAACCAAGCTTTGAAACAGCCACCCCAGTTTTCCTCATGTTGAGTAAGAGCCTTGACTTAGGGCACAGGAGCTGGGCATTCAAACTGTCTGCTTCCCTCCAGATATGCAGCTGATACAATACCGGGCCAACCCTCTGCTCTCCTTATTCGAAGAGCTTCCTTCCAGTGAAGCTGCAGGGAAGACGGAGGACCCAAAGGACCTTCTGCTGCCCACCTTGGAGGAGAAACCTGCTCTTCATCTGCCTTCAGATAGTGAAACTGTCTTGCCAGTAGCAGCCCCAGCAAGCCATGCTGAGCATCTGGATGCTCTGGTAATGGGTGATCCCCCTCTCCTCTCAGAAGATGCAAATGGAGAGTATAAACTGTTTCCACTCTTGCTTCTCAGTCCTGTTGCTAACTTCATAGAAGAGGCCTCCGAGATAGAAACTTCTTGAACTCACATCATATCCATCACTGGCTTAGCGACATGAAATAGGCAACAAAGAAATGGATCAGGAAGGAGTTCGACCTCTCCTCACCTGTGTCCTGGGCAGGGAGGACTCTTCCTGCAAGCCAAGAGCACATCTGGAAAAACTGAAAACAAGAGCTAGGCAGAGCGAAGACACTGGGCGGAGGGGAAGAGCAACCTCCCTGTAACCATGCAGCAGCGTATTCCCTAACTTTTATATCCAATATCCTTATTGCAAAAGGAAATCTGTTTGTATCTTGTTTGTAAAGTTTGGCTGGATTTTTCTGTTGTTTTTTTTAGCTAGATAGTGATGTGCTGTGTGATATTTTAAACATGGGTTTTCCTCTTCCTGAGAGCCTGTTTCAATCTCTGCTGTTTGGAACTAAGGTTTCTTTAAATGCTGGCTTGAAATTGAGATTATTGATTTATTGGTAGCTTGTGGCTACAACTGTTTGCATCTGCTTAGGTCACTTTTGTACTCCTAGATTTGCTCCTAGGTACAGGGAACATTTTTCCTATGGAAAATTACATTTTAACGGTGGAATATTACTTTTTAACATGCTATCACGCCTCCATTGCCACGGATTGTAGGTGTTGTGGTAGGAAGCGCTCGCCACCCTGCGTAATGCTGGTTTCTCATGCACATTGTATGGCACTTCTCCTCAGGCCACTCGCACCTCACTGACAAGCTATGTGTCCCCAGAAATTGTGGTTCACATCTAGCGAAGTCCAGCAACTTCCCTTAACATGAGTTAGTAGGGAAAAGAGTTGTGGGGTAACTGACATTGACACAGGGTGTTATGTTAAGGTTTCTCCCATGCTTGCAGCAGGTACTTGTTTCCCTGACCCTACATGAACATGGGACTTCTGCCTGCACTTTCTGCCTATGGAATCATAAAGCTAAATTAACTGGATACATTTGAGCCCTTTGACAGTGAATTACAAAAAACAATGTCTGCTTAATCAAAAACCTCTTCTCCTGGATTCCTTTCTGCAGTGTTTTATTGACTCCCGTGAGCAGGTGCAATGTGGACACCAGCCCTGGTATCAGCAGAATAGCAGGTTTTCCTCTGCTGAGACCAGGTTTGTGACAGTCTGCTCTACCCCCTCAAACCCAAGACCCGTGGTGGAGATCCCAGGCTGTTGGGGCTGAAGAGGGCTGGAGGCAGGCAGAAATCCCACTGTGAAACACCACAGGGTATTCCCACCAGTGCCATTACTTGGAAACTTGTCAGTTTTAGCAATTCAGGCTGCCGGCAGACTTTGTTCTCTCTGAAGTTCCTCAACCAGTAAGGTTTGACATCTGATGTACTCAAGAATCCATGTCACTCTGGTGTTCTGAAGCCTGCTGGGTAACACAAGCCTTTGCTGGCCCTGCCCAACTGGATTTGTGCTGCCTTGTCAGATTTGTTGAGCTTAGAGGAGGATCTCACTGCTGAGGGAGTGTACATGTGTCCTCTTATTTCCAAGTTTCTGGAACTGATCTTTACCTTGTCTTCTGTCCTGTTTGTGTCTCTTGAATTGCCTTTTGTCAAGTGTGTTGTATCCTTGGCTTTACTTCTTGGGACAAAGGGCTGAACAGTCTCAAGTTTTTGTTGAGCTACAGGGAGAGGGGGGAATGAGCGCATTGTGTGTCTGCCTGGGGCTCAACTTTGTTTTCATTTCTTCCCAAAGGCCTCAGTTTTGCAGAATGAAGCAGTGAAAACCAGACTTTCTGCTGTGCTGCTCTGAGAGTGCAGTGTGGACTGAAGTATTCTCTGGGAGGCTTGGCATCCCTGACAGGTTCGACTGCAGTGTAGTTCCCATGGTGGGGCACTGTCGTGCCCTTCCCTCACAATGTGTCTCACCAGCAGACAGCTGATCTGATCCCAGAGGTGGTTTTGGTGCACTTTCTCTCTTCAAGAGTTAGGGAAGCAAGGAGAACTGCAAATAAACACTTGTGAATCTCTCTGGTGTGTGTACTGATCTAGGAAAAGTGTTTGTTTATGCAAGTTTCCTAAGACCAATCGATGGGAAGGGGAAGGCAGAAGAGCAAGAGAAAACAACATGCTGAAGTAATTAAACTCAAGAGTTGCAAAAGTGTTGCTGTGTCTCTTGTACATTCTTTCTGCATCTGTTCCTGTGTGCCAACACTTCCTGACCCTCTTTACTGACTTCTCTAGAGGGGAGCAGTAGGGAGGCCCTCCAGGGATCTCATCCTGCAGCCGTGGCTGGGTCCAAAATAGCTGAACCATCAAGGTAATGGAGAACTCTGGATGCTTTCAGCTGCTCTGCTAAGGCTCAGGAGCTTCTGTCCCCTCTAATGCTCTGGAGCAGGCAGGGGGACTCTGTTCCAAATTTCTAGAGGAGGAAATGGCATTGAGCTTCTTAAGAGTCCAACCGAGGATACTCGGTTCTTCTGTTACCTGTTGAAAATAAGATTAACAAGGGCTTTTCATTCGTAGTCGTCTTGCTTCCTAGAGCTGGAGTATTTTCCTTCACAGAGACACTCAACGTACTCACTTGCCTTTCCCTCCCCTTCCATTCTTCCATCTCCCTCTATTTTGTCTATAATAAACAGGTAACAGCAGAGTAGCCAAAACCATTACTGAAACCAACAATCCAGTTCTGGAGCCATTGCCCTCATTTCTCCCCTGCTGTTTGCCAGTGGATTTCAGCCATGCTCTATGATTCTCCCTGGCTGTGGCCTCACCCAGAGGCAGTGGGAAAGGCCCAGGGTTCCTGGTGTTTCCCATAACTTGTGACACACACCCTCTATGGCAAAGTCCAGGCACAGCCTCATACCAGTGGCTTTGCCAACGACTGCCTGATGGTGGCATGGCAGCTCCTGCTCCACCACCAGTTCTTGTGAACACTGCAACCCACACAAGCTTTTCCAGCTTCTCTCTATCCCAGCAGCTGCAGATGGGAGTTGCACCTCATGGAAAATTTCTGACGAGGAATATAGGGCTACAAGGGAGGAGGACATGAAATCAGGTCCCCAGAGCTCTGGTGAGCCTTTTTCTCAGCTTTATCAAGCAGGATGTTTTCAGCAGCATTTAGACCTCAAGCTGGTTAGATATCCTCTTTAGTTACAGGTACCACTGCAAACAGAGTAGATGGTAAGGAATTGATGGAACAGGCGATTCTCTTGGCCAAGCCTAATAAACAACCACAAAGACATAGGGATTTTCTAAGCAAATAAAGGCATGAAAATCATGTGTAGTAAAATCACCAGCTTCAGGGAAGCAGAGATCAGAATGTCGTAACCTGAAAAGAACCAAATTCAGACTCAGACCAAGAACATTGTCAGCATTACAGCAAGATTAATAACAAGTATTAAAAGTATTTCTATATGCACGTGCGCTTTTAAGTATCGTTCTTGGGCAGAACAAACTACCAGCTGCTCTAAGGTAAGAACAGATGTAGAAGCAAACAATCACAATGAAAGTGAAGGCCTCAAAACAAAAGGAAGAAGATAATATCAGAGCTCAATGGGCTGCATACACAAATCTCCTGGTTTTAATGTTAAATTACATAGCGACATACAAACAGCAACAGAGGTGGAGCTGCCTTTCAGCCACATATAAGCCTGTAAGAAACATTTCCCCCCGACCCTTTGCTGCTGCTGCAGGCTCCGGTGCCCAGCCTGGATGGCTCTGGGATCCTGTACTGCACATCCAGAGAGACAAAGGTGGCCCAGCTGTCAGGGGAGGAGAGCTGCACTTCAGAGCATGGGCCAGGAGTTTGTTGGCTGTGTTTAATTATTTCGGTTACTTGTATTCAGGGACTAGATGCTGAATTTGGGTGTAACAATAGCAAAGAGCTCATATTGCTTTAGCTGAATCCAGCGAACAAAGCAGAAGAGATCATTGTCATCAGAGTGTAAGAAAAATTAAGAGCTGCCAAAAACAGAAAACGGCACATAAAAAAGTGTTTCAGTGGAGAACAGATGCTTCTCCTAGACAGGTCTAGTGCTCAATTACTTAATAATATAGATTAGCTATAATTAATATTACTTTCAATTACCAGTAACACACCTCATTACAGTTAATAAGTCTTAATTTTGTAGTCTTTGGACTTGATGATCCTGGAGGTCTTTTCCAACCTAGTGATTCTGTGATTCAAAGATTTTCTACTTTGATAAGTTCCTTTCTTTCTCTCTAGGCATATAATTGCTTTCCAGTTTCTGAGGTACCATACAGGGAAATGTAGGTGCATGTCAGCCTAATCTACAGTTTTAATCGAATGCAGTTAATCAATTCAACCAAACAGTTAAATTGCTACATGGGAAAAAAGGCTCATCCTGGGATATAGTAGTGGGGTGGGCAAACAAGGTGTCTGCAACTCTTGGAAAGTACTATGTTTCAGGTTTGTATACCTAAACTCTCTGTCTCTTAAGTGGGATATAATAGTATTAAATAGATTGGAATAATTCACTTGGTGGGGATGTGTGGCGTTGATATAAAGATTTAGGGTGTTTTTATGAATCTAAATTTATGGTGCAGTGGAATTCCATAGAAAAGCTGGTAAGAAGGTGAATAGCAAGGATCTTGGCAGTTCAGCTCCTTCAGGGTGCTCTCTCTGACTGTCTTGTGTGTAATGTGCCTGTTAGAATTTACTGTTCATAAAGCAGGGCAAGGAGGAAGAGAGGAAACTATAGGCGTTCAGGAATAAAAATTAAAAAGGAAACTTTTTTTAAAGTTAAGTTAATAAATAGATGTGGGACAAAGCCTACTGAGCAGGAAATATGAAGCAGTAGAAGTAACTCTTAAACTTCCATCTCCGTACCTCCCTTAGGACAGTTCTCTGCCCACACCTCTAACAATTGTCACCGAGATGTTATTTTTCTGAAAAAGAGGAAGGAAAAACTATCAGGCACTGCCCTGAGTTCTTGATGACAAAGTGTTCAAATAAAGATAAGTGTTCCTGATTTCTCCCCAGACTTGGAGAGTGCAGGTCTGCTCTGCTCGAGGGAGAAACTGCAGCCCTGGGAAGGATGGCAATGCTGGTGAGAGCAGCCGTGCTTATGAGTCCTCTTGTCCTCTGCCATGGTGAGTACAGCACAGGTCTCCTGCGTGGGGCAGTGCCTTCCCTGGCACCGGTGCTTCTGTGTGTGCTCGGACAAGGGTGGTTCCCTTCTGGGAACAGCAACATGGCAAAGTGGCTCATGGCTTTGCATGCTGCTGGCTTGGTGTGTGGCTGTTGCAAATCCAGTGGCTGCAGGGCACAACGGTGTGTGAAGGCTAGGGAAGTGCTGCCCGCACACGTAGAGGACAAAGATCCTATGGACACAGTGACGGATTTTCACAGAGAGCAGCTCAGCACAAATTGTCTGGGTAGTTCTTGTGTTCCCAGGAAAGGGGGGCTTGGAAACCAAGAGAAAATGGTAAGGAAGCATCTGTGGAAGTATAGGTTCAGCACCAAGAGTAACAGAAGAGTGCTGGGAAAAAGGCAACAGACCTCGCTTTTATAGGAAAATTTGAAGCATTTTAGACTTCTTGGATCTGTTACTGAATTTGCTCAAATTCAGGTTAGTCTTAAAAAGCAGTGCCTTTTGGAAGCACAAATGGGGAGCAGAGTACAAGAACTGTGGTTTGCTGCTAACTCACAGGGCTTTCCAGGAAAGCAACAGGAGCAATGTTGGGTGGCAGGGGCAGATACCAGCTATGACTGGGGAGCTGTGCATCCTGGGCTTGGACAAAATCCTTCCCTTGGGTACAACATGGGCTAATTCGGACCCTCTGCTTAGCCTGGTGCTCGCTTGCTTGCAGCCCAAGAGCCCAGACGCTTCCATGGCACAGGCGTCTGCCCTAGCAATCTGCTGTCTTCTGCCTGTCTTCCTCATGCCATGCTGGTTTTTGTTAACCCAACTCTGAACAGACCATCCCTCATCATCCACACCAACTGCCCATGCTTTTGGTTTGGAGGGTTATACTTGTTGATGCTCCCAGGCATCATCACCCAGGTGATGCCCTCACCGAGGTTACATGGGTTTTTTACCAGATTTTCTTCTCTGTTCCTCCTGCAGCTTTTCTGGACCTGAGTGGCCTCACTGAGATCGAAGGTGTGTGGAAGGGATCTACCACTGTGCCGTGTGCCTATGTGCCTGTGCAGGACTTCGAGCAGCTAACAGTTACATGGGCGGTGGAACATGACAAGAGCTCTGCCACCATCTTCCGGAGGGACGACTCTGGAGACCATATTCTCCTGTCTCAGTACAGGGATAGGGTCAGTGTCCTGAAGGACACCCCAGGGAATGTGTCTCTCCAGATCCTGAACCTGGAGATGTCTGACAGGGGAACCTACACTTGCCAGGTCAATTGGAGAATGAGCAACAACAGCCTGATAACAAGAGAGATCAGCACTAAGCTGGAGGTTGTTAAAGGTAAAGCCAAGATGGAAGCTCTGCGGGAGTGGAGGGATGGGCTAGGGAAGGCTTTTAAGAATTGAATGCACTAGACAAGCGGTGACCACCAATGCAGGAGTGTTTTGCCGAGCAGAGTCAGGCTTGGTCAAGAAGCAGCAAATAGGTCAGGGAGAGGAATTCTGCCTGTAACACTGCACCCTGTGGTTCAGGGGCTGGGAAGGGCATGTGGCCTCTTGTTTGTCCCTGGCTACACCTGTGTCTGAGAGCCGTGTTCCCAAGAGACATCAGAGGGGGGAAGTCCCTGGGACGTTGTGTTACTTTGCTTGGACTAACCTTAGTTGACATCGGACCAATCTTTTTGCTGGGCAGTGATTTATACAGGAACAGAGATGGCAGCAACCTAGTAGAGCCAGCCTTTGTGCAGTCAGTGGCACAGCAGGTACAGACAAGCCTGACCAGCATGGGGAGGCAAGTGATGAGCAGCAGCAGAGGCTCCCACGCTGACCCGTCCATCCGCTTTGCCTTCCAGTGCCAGCCTCGAAGCCCACGGTGCGGGCGGGCAAGTGGGGGCTGGCGGTGCCGGCGGGATCCAGCGCCAGCCTGACCTGTGAGGCCAGTGGGTCGCCCCCGCTCCACTACCGCTGGTTTCGTGGCGCCCCGGGCGAGACGCCCCGGCTCCTGCGCAGCCAGCCTGAGCTGGCCTGGGGCAGCCTGCAGCCCTCCGACGCCGGGACCTACTTCTGCGAGGCCGAGGGCAGGGTCGGGGCTGCACAGCGCAGCAACTCTGTTGAGCTGGTGGTGACAGGTGAGTCCTTGAGCCACAGATGGATGGAAACATCTGGAGTCTTTCCACTCCCCTAACCTGAAAGAACAAAACACAAGAAGCACTCTGAAGCACTTCTTGCTGGCCCTGGCTTCCCATCCTCTTCTGTTTCCTGCATTCAGTTCCCCTCCTCTGCCTCAGAGGAATTGCTTTTCTCTGATGCAAACAAGTTTAATACGTGCACTTAGAATCATAGGTTCACTAGGTTGGAAAGGACTCACTGGATCATCTAGTCCAACCATTCCCATCAATCACTAAACTATACCCCTCAGCAAATCATCCACCCATCTTATAAACCCCTCCAGGGAAGGTGACTCAACCCCCTCCCTGTGCAGCCTCTGCCAGTCCCCAATGACCCTTTATGTGAAAAACTTTTTCCTGATGTCAAGCCTGAACCACCCCTGGCAGAGCTTGAGGCCATTCCCTCTTGTCCTGTCACTTGGGAGAAGAGCCCAGCTCCCTCCTCTCCACAATCTCCTTTCAGGTAGTTGTAGATTCTTCTTTGGCTTTTTTGAACTCCTTGCTGGCTGCATAATGCTGCCCATTCCCTTCAGCAAGTTCACTTGAGGAATCGAGACCTCCTTTGGAGTATGAGGAGCACAAGTGGTACCACGGTAGGGCTGGCCTTTGTTCCTTGTGATTGTCCCCATGTTTCTGGAATCGCTGTGCATCACACGTGCTGTGCTCTGATGTACCTGGGCTCCACAGGGCAGTGCATGACGTATGCCCTGGAGAAGACTTGCTGCTTTCCTTGGTCTGCAGAGCCAGGAACGCTGTGATTGCAGAGCCAAGCACAGATACCACATGGTGACCTTTGAAAGCCTGCTGAGGTCCTGGTGGAGCAAAGGTTAGGGCTGAAATGGCATGGTGTTTTTTTACAGCAGTTGTGCTAAAAGCATACAGCAAAGGAAGAGGAATTACTGACGGCCATGGCTTGGGGATGTGGTTTAGTAGGCATGTTGGTTTTGTATTGATGGTTGGACTTGATGATATTGGAGGTCTTTTCTAACCTTAATGATTCTATGATTCTATTTTATGTCTGCTAATGCTGCTAGCATGGTGACACACACCCCCTCCCACCATGGGCTCCTGGGATGGTGACCGATTCCCCATGATCTCATCCCACCAGTGGAGCAGTTCTGTACTGCAGCAGCACCACAAACGTGGTCAAGGTCCCACGTGATCTTCTCTTGTTCACCTTGCAGATCCATTCATGACAACAGCAGCCTTGCCAAGGTATGTGGGAATCACGAGGAGAGAGCATCCAACCACAGGTGAGGGGTACAAGCAGCTGGAGCCAACAGAGAGGACAAGAGGGGGGACACTTTCACACCAGCACTGGGTTTTGTGGCTAGGTAGCACAGTCTTGACAGTGGTGTATTTTAGTCCCTATGCTTAAGCTCTTACTCCAGGAGGTGATTCTCCCTCTGTACTCGGCACTGGTGAGACCACTCCTTGAATCCTGTGTTCAGTTCTGGGCCCCTCACCACGAGAAGGATGTTGAGGCTCTGGAGCGAGTCCAGAGAAGAGAAATGAAGCTGATGAAGGGGCTGGAGAACAAGTCTTACGAGGAATGGCTGAGAGAGCTGGGGCTGTTTAGCCTGTAGAAGAGGAGGCTGAGAGGAGACCTCATTGCTCTCTCCAACTACCTGAGGGGAGGTTGTAGAGAGGAAGGTGCTGGCCTCTTCTCCCAGGTGATAGGGGACAGGACGAGAGGGAATAGCCTCAAGCTCTGCCAGGGGAGATTTAGGCTGGACATTAGGAATAATTTTTCACAGAAAGGGTCATTGGGCACTGGAACAGGCTGCCAGGGGTTGGTGTTGAGTCACCTTCCCTGGAGGTGTTTAAGGCATGGGTGGATGAGGTGCTGAGGGACATGGTTTGGTGTTTGATAGGAATGGTTGGACTCGATGATCCAGTGGGTTTCTTCCAACCTGGTTATTCTGTGATTCTGTGAAAAGCACCCCCCTTCCCTCAATCCCCAGCCTGCAGAGAGTTTTTTAGCTTGCTCTTGGGGGAGCTGTGTCACTCTGTAAGAGATTCTGTATGTGTCTTAGGACTGCTAGAAATACCATTTCCTACCCTGCAGACCACATAGAATGTTCTGGGTTCTGTCCTATTTAAAGCACTGTTTTGCTTGTCTCTGGTCTTGAATGGGAGGCAAAGCTGCTACATCTGGTGAGGGGTATAAGTGAAGCAAAAGCTGCTTCAGTCCTGGCTGGAAACAGCTGACCTTACCTAGGACAGTAGTTCTGAGGGAGGGCTTGTGATTTCCACTTTGGTTTATGGGATGTGGGAATTCAGCCCTGGACAAGAATAGGCCTGCTTGTGGAAACTTTAAATTTTGGGTTATGTTCCATTTGAGCTTCTATAGTGCCTCATCAGTCACACAGCAGGTGGTGGTTGTTGGTGATGGGAAAATGTGGACAATTGTTGATTGATTTTTTTTTCTGTAAGAATAGTCAGAGCTGGTGTTTGGAGGCACCTCCGTGATCTCCAGGGCTTGGGGGGGCTCCGCCAGTTATACAGGGTGGTGGGTGTATAGACAAACATAGGTATCTAGTGTATAGATACACCTTGGGTGTATGTATATATAGTACAGTGTATATATACTGTACTTAGATACTATTGTGTGTGTTTATATATTCTCTATTGCATGCGTGCGTGTATGTATATATATAGCACTCATTTCTAGAGTTTGCCTATTTTCACTGCCTTGAGGGTGATGGAGATGCCCTGTTTGAATTCTACAGCCATAATCCTGGATCTCCTGGTTTTACAATGAGGATTGGAAATGCACTATGAGCCTTTCAGTCTTGTTTGTTTTGCAGATCTGCCCCCAACAGCAGTGACTTCAGAGAATGGTGTGGGATATCCAGAAAAGAATTATACAACCCATGGTAAGCAGAGAGCGAAACTGAGTCAAGAACAAGATTAGGGACCTAAACTGGCTGCTCAGTAGTCAGTGACTTCAGCCTCAAAATTAGTGTGCTCCCTTTGGGCTGCAAGTTATATTCATGGCTGTTTCCTAGGGACCTGCATGACTCATACTGACTATTTTTAAAGAGTCTGGCTGAACCTTTCGATGATTCTGTGACCCAGGAGGGTTCCTCTGTCTGAAAGACTTCTGCTGTCTTGTTCTAGATTTCCAAAGGACTCACCTGTCCCTGTACCTGGTCATTGTGATAGCAGTGGCTTGCAGTGCTGTGGTTTTCCTTGTCATCTTTCTCATCATTTGCGTTAGAAAGCCCAAAGAAGGTGAGTAGAATGTCCTGGGAGACTTGAATGTGTTGTGTCTCCCCAGCTTGGTTTTACCTTTGAGGGCTTTTCATCTGGGGCTGGTATGGCGCTCGCAGCTACGAGCAGCAGCTCAGGCACCTGCATTGTACTGGCATTTGATTGAAACATTCATGGGCCAAAACAGGTGGAAGACAGAAGGAGGTTGAGAAGCAGCCACAACAGTTGGGGAGGGCTGCCAGACACCGGCCAGAGAGGATGCCAGTGTGCAGCCATCTCCCCGCTGCTCCCATGCTGCTCGCCCAGCCCAGCCCTGCTTCTCCACCACGGGAAGGACCGGCACACAGGTGAACAGCCTGTGCTGGTCCCAGGGGTCTCTGGGCACCCTGTGGTGCTCTGCTTCTCCACTACACTGGCCTCTGCTCCACCACGCTTATTTGGGGATGGTTGTTTCCCTCTGCTGCTCTTGGACATCCTGTGGCTTTCAAGCTTGCCTGCTCAACCAAGTGTGTTGATCAGAGCTTTTAAGATATCTGGTAGCAAGTTAATTTTGTCTTCAGAGGTCATTTTCACATATCAGGAAGAGACATAGTAGAATTTTTTTTTTTTTTAAAGAATATAGCTGCTAACTTTTGACACACATTTCTGATTATTGTTTTTCAGCTCAAGTCTATGAAGTAAAATTGTGAGTACACTCTTTTATTGAACTTGCCAATGAGTATTTGGGGACTTTACCAGGGCAGAGAAAATGATGCTACTTAGCTTCAGCAGTGTGGATGAGGAAGCTCAGTGTCAGCTTGGTGGTACATTGTATTAATGGTCTATGGGCTTTCCCCAGCAGCATGTAATGGGGAAGAAAGATCTTTTCTTTTGCAATATGAGAATTATAAAAATGAGCAAGAGCTGTTCATTAACTCCTCATCCCTGTGAGGCCTGTTGAAGATCATTGCCAAGGATAAATTACCAGTGTTCTTTCAAATGCAAAGAACAAGAATTCCCCTTCTGGAGATCTGAGGCTCCTGATGCACAGATTACACTCTGATCTATCCTTGCTAAATCTTTGGCTGAACTTGCCCCTTTGTCGTAGCTGTGGCAGGAAGTTTTAGCTATTTCTAAACCTGGATTTCAGCATCCTGATCTACTGGTTAACTAAGCAAGGCATTCTTAAAAGCTTATTAATCCAGTCAAAACATCCAAATGGAACTACTTCTCTAGATATAAAAAGTGCATGGCTGAGTGCCATGGTAGAATGTGCCAGTGGCACTTACTCGGATTTGGTTTATAAAGCTACAGGTTCATCACAGCTGAATCCTGAGAAACTGAAGAGCATAGTGGCATTTCTCCTCCAAGGATTTACCTTCATCTTAAAGATACTGAGTATCACAGGCCACATGGTAAATGTGGGTTGCATTCAATTCACCATTTACCATTCTTCCACCAGGTTATTTTAATGCATGTGTGTGTGTGTTTATATTTAGCTTGCCAAGAGCAGTTGTCTGGTTGTGCTATTCCAGGAAATGGCAGTAATCCTTGTGTTGCTTGCCTGCCTTTTGCTGCCTCTAAAACTCTCCTGGACCTGAGGCAGTGCTGCTATAATGTCCAAGGTTCTCCTGCCACTTGGAAGCAAAGGATAAGATTCTTCAGAGAACTATCTTAATCCAGTGGGCCAGCTTTACGTGGGTTTGAATCAGACCACAACCTTGCTTAAAATCATGGTGATGGGAAGACACTCTGTCTACTCTGATTGTAACTCCTCTTTTGTATCATATTTTGATTTTAGCCATAATTCGAGAGCAGCAGCAGCTTCAAGATGTGAAAGTACGGGTCATTATGAGGAACCTATCTCCTTCACTGAAAACAACTATGTAACAGAGCCCGTGAAAAACAAAAGTTCTGATGAAACAAATATGAGAAAGAATGAGTACGATTGTGTTGGAAACACCCAGGAATCTGAATATGAAGTAGGAAACACTGTATGAGAATCAGCAGTGCTCTACAGCCCTGAAGAGTACCTTTATCCAGGCAAAATTTATTTTCTATTCACCTTTGCCTCTGAAAAATAGGTTGGACAAGCAGGTCTTGCTCCTCCATGATTTGTGCAGCCTTAATCTCTGTAGTAAAAATGCAAACCTCTAGAGGAACCTCAGTTACAGACTCTGTATAGATCTTATTTCACCCTGCTTGGTTCCTTTTCACCACCTCTGGAGACAAAAGACCAGGGTCTGTGGATCTCAGGCCAAGAGCACTGGAACTAAACTTACGGCTTTACATGAGCAAAAGGATCTGTGTTCTTTCTTAACTAGTCTTTGTGTAGTGGGAGTAGAACCAGCACCAAGGGCTGCTCAACATCCCCATCACCCTCCGGTAGGAAGTGTGGAATGACCTTTGAACGCAAGACAGCTCTTCAAGAAATGCTGAAAGACAAATTGAAGCCAGGATAAACCCCAGAACATCATCCCACTAGAAGCAACAGTATGAGAGGAAGATTGTCATGCGTGCCCATTGTGCTGTACTCGGTGTGCCTTCCTGCAGCACTCCAGACAAAAGGCAGGTAGACCTTCTGCAGGGCTGGAGCTGGACAGCTCATGCAACTCTGCTGCCACACGGCACATTCTTTGACAGTTCACCTTCTCTAGTCTCTCTTGATGCATGTTCAATATTTGAAAGAAATTACATAAGAAATTACATGGTTTGAGATGAATATTTTTGTATGACCAACTCCTCTTTTAAAATGCCAGTAGAGCACTCACAATGACAGCTCCTCAGCAAGTTTTCATTAAGTGCTTTCTTCCCACCTTAGAAGGTCTGAGGGTGGGTGAGCAGGGAGCTGAAAGGTCTTATTCCTCATTTCCACTATCCTGAGCAAACTTACAACACGGATAACACAGTTACAGGAGAACCTTTCCATAACGAATGGTAGGGGCAGTACCATGTCTGATTAAAGACAATATGAACAGAACAAAAGGAGTGATCTGAGAGGCAAGGGGGTATCCATGGCACAGATGCAGGGTTTGCTGTTTGCACTTAGGAATCTGCATCTGCAGTTCCGGGCAAACATCAACTCAAATTTCACCAGCACTCAAAAAGAATGTTGGGAGCTGTGAGGAAAGGCATTACAATCGAACAGGAAACATGATTGTGACACTGTTAAAACCCATGGAATGCATGTAAGTGTGCAAGTATCTCATCTTGAAAGAGTTCAACAGCTAGAAAAGTTATGAGAGCAATAATAGAGGATGATCAGTGGCATGAGCCTACTTCTGTGAAAATGCATTATATATTCTAAGCTTGGGAAAAAAAGAGAAGGAGGCAAAAAAAAGAGAAGGAGGCAAAATGAGCAAAGTGTACTCATCAGGACTGGTGTGGAGAAGGCTAACAGAGTATGTTTGTTTACAGTTTCTCCAAAGAGAAAAGGAAGCAGATGTTAGCTAAAATTATCTGGTAGCACTTCTAAAGGGAGAGCGAAAGTATTTCTATGCAATACAGAAATGAGGGTGGAATACCATGCTGCTCATGCAGTGTGATGAACACTTGAAGAGGTCTAATGAGAAATTGGAGGGATGAGTGATATCAAAGTTCATCAAAACTCACAACCTGCCAGGCAGACTTTACAGGTTTCTATCAGTTCCAATAAGACCTTATGCTTTCTCCTTGAGTTTTCTGTACCATAAGCTTATTTTTCTTTAAGAATGCCCTTAAAAATCAAGGGCTGGGAGACTTTGATTTCAAATTGGAAAGGGAACAGAAAGCAGCTTCTGTTTGTGATGGTGTCTTGGGGAAAAATGTCAATGTGTACACACGGCTTATTGCAAATGTGGGGCAGCAAATGGAAATCATTAAACTTCTGCACTGTAATGTTGGCAGATTTTGTTATGCTTCTCTCTGCTTTGCTTATAAAGGGTGTGTGTGTGAGGGTCTATATGTGGGATGGGTTACATTCCTAGGAGCATATTAGGTGTCTCTACTGGAAAACAAAGGTGTTATGAATCTGCGGGAGTTTGGGATAGGTTTGGGATGCCATGTTGGGGGATGTGTAGGCTGTAGTCAACCCCAGCTAAGGGGACAGAAGATGCAAGGGTTGTCGCTGGCCCAATTTGAGATCCACACCCAATGAAATGAGAGATCTAGGATGTGAAAGAATATGAGCTCTACTACGAAGAGTGCAAAAAGCCAGTGCAGTCTGATAAGATTTCTTCCTAAGCGGATGGTGAGTAGAGGAGGGGAACTGTTGCAATGCTATGGCAAGGCACCCAGTTGTCTCTGAAAGGATTTTACAGAGAACAGAAATGTCATGACTAGGCAGCACTTTACTGTGATGACAAATTGATGGTGTTGAAATTTTCTGGGAAACTGGTGTGTTTTCTTAATTTCTCAAGCCTAGATGAGATTGCAGACTCTGGAGCCTTGCACTAATGTTCTCATTATTTTAAAAAGGGGGTTAAGAAAAAAGTTGGTGTGTGCACATGTATGTGTTTTGGAGGGAGGGAGGGGGAAGGGAATATCACTGTAACTGGAAAGCAGCCCACCCATCCGAGCTCCATTCGAGAAACAAAGTCATTGCAGTGGGAATATAAGGCTTCAGTGCCACATGGAGTGACTGGAAAGCCAAGGTACTCTGAAGTCAAGAGATTGAGCTGATATCTGAACAAAGAGGGGGACATGACATGTGCTGCTCAGAGAATGAGAAGAAAGGTGCTTGTCCTTTCTGTAAGTGGGTGATGGATATGGATGTCTATGGAGGTAGCTTGCTTTCCCATCTCCTTTTGCCGTCGTTTCCAAAGAGAAGCTGTAGCTTGTGCACTCGATGGTGAAAGATTCCTAATGGTTCTGGGGAAGTCGGGGTGTCACCAGGCAGACAGAGACAGTCCTGTGTCAGGAAGCGTGCTGGGCTGGCAAGGTGCAGTTCCTCAGGCAGGGGTGTAGTAACACTCTGAACGGTCAGAGCACCTCAACGTGACTCCACAGCTGAATTGTGGTGTACATGACCATAGAGGCTCACAGAATTAGCTTGTCTAGGGGATCTAAAAAGTGCTTAGTCTGATCTGTGAGCTGGCTATGGCTGGACTAAATAACAATGTCTCAAGTCTTGCAATAAAAATTGCCTTTTCCTGAATGCGGATAAAAAAGAGCACAGTGCAAAATAACTTTCTTCTTTTACCTACTTCTTGGTGGTTTGTTCAGAGCTTGGTACTGAATTTCACCACTTGCATGCTAAAAATCTTCATCATCAGGAAAACTAGCAAACTTCTGTAGCCTCTGGCAGACTATGTCAAAGCATGAGGGTAAGGTCCAGGCTCTGCAGAGTAGGGTCAGAGAGCCCACCTGCAATCACTTTCAGGGAAATGTGGACTTTACTGTGCCACCTCTAATTAGCCAGAGATGTAGTAGCAGAAATCACAGAACAAAGATTCATACTGGTCATTTTACCTGAGCTGTAACACTTGAAGAAATGACACTTGAAAGCGTGTCAGTGTGCAGAAGGAAGGTGGGTGCCTGCAGGGAATGGGCTCAGGACGCCTAACCCCCAGCACTGCAAGAGAGAAGGCAACAGATTCAACCCAAAGTAGAGACACTGGAATAAATGCAATTCTTTATAGTAAACCAGCTAACTAGCAAAAGCATCTCATACATTAAAGTCTTTTTCTTCATGTGTTCAGAGGCAAAATCATGAGGAGTCTCACTGGTAAGAAAGAAATGGGCTGGCTGTGTGCTCAGGGAGGAGAAAACCAGCAGCTAGATCTCTGTCTCAGGGAGAGAAAGACGTCATTTACATCACATTTGAGGAACTGTAGTTATTCATGTCTGTTTTAGCTAAACAGTCATTTTTTTATCCTGTATAATTACAGCTTCAGGAAGTCTTGCATGTCTGGTTCAGAAACTGGTTACATCAGCAGTTTTAGCTTGGGTTTTCAGCTTGCCCCATGGTATGTTCCCTAAAATCTAGTCTCTTTTAAAAAGTCTTATGAAGGCGATAGTTTGCTGGGACAAGCTTCTAGTCATGGGTCAGGAACTGCAAAAGGTTGGGTTTAAATCACATCTCTGAAAATGGACTCACATTCACTCTCTCAGTGACATTGCTTGAATTTTAACAAGTGCTTGTGTGGTTTTTTGCTTGCTTTTAAGCAGGACTCAAACGTAGCTAATGGCTACTTGGTGCCTGTTTGGGCGGGTAGGGCACAGGTACCCCATGACCCAGTACCACACGAGTAGCTTCAGCAATGAAGTCAAGAAGGTAAGGCAGCAAAAATTAAGTTTCCACCACACAAGCAAGGATGTGCTCTGCAAGAACTGGTGCTGCTGCTGCCTCCATTGGCAGGACAACAGCTGGTAGCCCTTAGCCTGGAACCTCATACAGATGCGTTGCACCAATGTCAAAAGTTGCTTTAGTGAATGATTAAAAGCTTCTAACAAAACTTCTTAGGTCAGTAGATTTGCTTTTATACATGTTTCTTTTCTTCTGTTATTTTTTCTGCTTTTGGTAATAATTAGTAGATGTACATTAATTCTGTGTATGACACCTACAGATAATTTTGGATGCCCTGCTAAGGATACCCCTACAAAGCATACCCAGAATGTCTCCTGGGTCCAAATCCCTCTGCTTCAGTCCCAAGTCACCTCATTAGAAAGCACCACGTGTGTTTGCAGAGCATGAAACACGATGACTTTTGACCACTGCAGCAGCAATGTGTACTTAGGTCGTCTGTGAAAATGAGAGCACCAGGCAGGGACTTACCTAATCAACAGTACATGGTAAAAACTGCTGTAATTTCAAATGTGGCTGACTGCAGCTTGTTAACCTCTCCTTCCCCCACATCTCTTCTCCACAGCCCTGGGAGGTGTCACTACAGCTGCACTGCAACAGGGCAGGGGCTAGAGACTGGAGCTTTTGCAGGGAAATTCCTATCAGCAGAATGTTGGTTTTTCAATACCTCTTCTCTGTGCATTTTCTGCTAAAACAGAAAAAAAAAACCAGTAAAAGTGGCATCCTAGGTTTTCTGGTGTGAAAGGCAATGCCGTCACACGCAAGTCAGAGGGAAAAGAATTCATGCTTCACAAGTTTGCTTTCCCTTGCTAGCAAGTGCTTGACTGTGTAGTCATCATAAAGCTCTTTTACCGTGAACATAAACTTGGAAGAAAAGAAAGGGAAGACAAAAGCAAAAAGAAGCATACAAATATGAAAAACAATAAAGAAGAGCACAAATCTGAAAAGTCAAGAGAATGGTCAGAGAACTGGGTGGGGACAGGGAAATATGAAATGGAATTGGAAAGATCCTTCTAGTCTTTGTCCATCCTTTACCCTTCACCTATGTCAGCAGTGAAGTGGACTCGTGATATTTGAGAAAGAGGATCCTAGATGACAAAGGAGAGAAGAAAGGGAAGTGTTCTTTACTTGCATTCTGGTCCCAGGAGCGTGGGGGTCTCTCACGAAGTGCAGGAAAAGGAGGACGGACCTGCAGTTCTTGAGGAATGGGAGAAATTGTGTGGATCATGCTGTTTGTGATGGCTTTCATCAGCTGCGATGGTGAGTAAATGCTTCCATGTATGAGAGCAAGAATTATAGTACTAAGAGGGTAGGGAAAATATTTTTAATTACAGTATCTTAATTTTTTTAAATTGTCAAATGTAGAAAGTTTTTAGTTACTTGCACAACAAACGGCGCACAACAAACAGAGCCTGAGCATTCCCAGGAGTCTCTTTTGGTATCAGATACAACAAAGTGCCTTTAAGGGTGAGTGGTGCTGGGCAAAAGTCCAGCTTCTATGGCCCAAAGCAAGAATAACACAGGATTGTTCAGGACCCTTGGAGAGGGCCTGCTCTGGTGTTAGCTTCCAAAACAGCCTCTGTGAAGCTGGACTGTGCATTCTTCTAGGATAGAAGAGAGCAGAATCATTGTTCTGCCAGCACAGTCATGGGCAGAAGAGGAGCTGTAATTGTGAGACCAGGAGCTGGAACACACATGCTTCCCCTTGATCTCTCTTGTCTGTAGACTCTCTGCATGCAGAAGGAGAGGCGATACTGGAATCTTTGCTTTGACTCCTGTGTCCATGAGGCATACATACCACTCCCAGGGCACATGCACACTGACAGCAGCAGAGGAAAGGTTTGGGAAACAGGAGAAAGGTGCTTTAACAAGTTGTGTACAGAGCACAGAATTGCTCCTGACAGTTAGGAAAATAGGTTGAATTATGTTCCCTGTTTCATCACTAGAAAAGCAGCTTTGCAGATTTCTGGGATCTGCCTCTCGAGCAACATAATGTAAGTTAATGCAGCTGAACATCACCAGTGCCCTTTTGGGAAGGAGAGATAAGAGGAGGGGGAAAAGGGGGCATGGGCAGAGGTGAGACAAGTGCAGCTAAATTCAGGTCATTTGCCATGTACAAGTGGTACTTCCCAGAGGAGCTGTGCTCTCAGTGGGCAGGCAGCTGGAGAGATTGAGAGAATGAGATGGGTACTACAAAATTCACCCTGTCTTCTCCTGTGTCCACCTGAGCGCTTGGCAGGGTGCTTATCTGATTGAAGCAGGTATGATCCAAGAAAGCTGAGTTGGATCTGAAGTTCTCTAAGTCTAAAAAGGTTGGGTTTGGTTCTAGGTTCAGCACTTTGCACCAGATCCCCAAAGGCTCCTGCCTGCATGGCACTTCCATGCTACCAGGATGGCTGGTGCTGTCAGGATAGGAAGGAAGACGCTCATTATAAAATGGGCCAGAATAGAAGAGTTTAATTTTTTTTCAGCCATTATCATAGAATTATATAATGGTTTGGGTTGGAAGAGACTCTAAAAATCAGAGATTGTAGAAAATACAAATCCTTCTGATCAGTCTTCTAATCTCTAACATAGCCATTCAGGTTTTTGGGCTGGTCCAGCTCTATTTCCCTCAAGTGGGAGAATTCATGATGTTTGTCTGAAAGACTTGATCCCAGTTTCAGTGCCACTGGGAGGAAATCCTTCTTTTAAAATGCTCTCTGAGGGATTTCTGTTTTGCTGAATTTCTCCCACTCCTTCCAGTCAGCTCTCCTCTGGAGTCATCCCTGCTCCTGTTGAAACTGATTGTATACAGAGTGCTGCTGCTCCACAGGGAACTGGGGGATGCTGGCAACTATTTTGTGGCACACAGCAATGCAAAACAATGAGGTAGAGATGGAATGGAGCTGTGCCTGTCCTCTCAGTCACCTGGTAAAGGAAAACCAAAGCTCCATGTCAGAAATCAGCCTTGGCTCTGCTCAGCCCTGGCTGTCCCCATGGAGACAGATCTCCCTGCGTGGCACCTCCCGTCAGCTCTGGAACAAGCTGCCACACAGAGCAGTGCCTCTCCCAGCACAGCCGTACTGTGGGGTCCTGGGAGCACCAGGGAAGGTGCATAAAAAATAGTGACATGAATGCATGCAAACAAGCATCTTTAATCACAGTGAAGCTGTAAACTCGCTTTGCTCGTCCTTCCTCCTATGTAGAAGGTAGAAGTCAGCTCTTCAAGCGGTGTTGTCCCAGTGCCCTGTGTCAGCAGGGGGAAGCCGTTGCTGCCTGATTTATGGTGTGCAAGTGGAAGCAGAAAGCCAGGCAGCAGAAGTAGGGTGTAAAGTCTGGGGCCAGCAAGCAGAATAAGAGATGTTCCTGAAGGTCTCTAGCTGTGATGCTGCCAGCAAGAGTAGGATTTGTGCCTCTCTGTGCTGAGAAGGAATTGAGAACTGGCAAGTGTCCAGAGAGAAACAATAAAAATAGCCATGAGGTCACAGCAACTTCCCTCTGCTCAGAAAGCTAGGGACAGACTCTGGTTTGGCTGGCTTGAGGTCTAAAGGAAGCCTAAGATGTGGCCACATGCTGGCTTCCACTGCTTGGTGATTCCCATCTGCCCTAAAGACATTCAACTCTTTTGCTGCATTCTTATTTCTTCCCTTTAACTGTTGTTCCCTGCAGCCTTCCCGGACCTGTCTGGTGTCCACTGGGTCAATGGCACATGGATGGGATCCACCACTTTACCGTGTACCTACACGCCCTCAGAAGGCCTCATGCTGCAAACTCTCAGCTGGAGCATAGAGCGAGACTATAGTACCTCTACCATATTTCGGAGGGATGAGTCCGGTGACCACATCTTGTTATCTCGGTTCCGAGGCCGGGTCAGCGTCCCGAAGCACAGCCCAGGGAACGCCTCGCTCCTCATCGAGAACCTTGAAATCCCTGACAGCGGACACTACACCTGCCAAGTCATCTGGAGGTCTGGAAACAACAGCTTGATGACAAAGGAGACGACCACTACAGTTAAAGTCGTCAAAGGTGTATCCAGCAATAAATCCCCACTCTGGCAGAGCCGGTCTAACCCACGGGGCACGTAGGAGAGGAGGGAGCCGCCTGCAGCCCGGGCTGGGGTCGGGGTGCCTGGATGGGCGCCGTACCCAGAGAACCCTCCTCCGCTCCGGGGATGCAGGGACAGGCAGGGCCGCCGGCGGAGCCCGAGTCCGGACCTGCCGCGGGTTCTGCGTGGACGTCCCGGCGGTTCCCGCAGCGGGCGTCGTGCCGGCGTCGCCCGCCCCCTCCCCGTCCTGAGCCGCCGGGGCCGCGCGGGGAGGCGGGTGCTGGGCGGCGGAGGCCCCCGCGCTGACCCGTCCATCCGCTTTGCCTTCCAGTGCCAGCCTCGAAGCCCACGGTGCGGGCGGGCGAGTGGGGGCTGGCGGTGCCGGCGGGATCCAGCGCCAGCCTGACCTGCGAGGCCAGCGGGTCGCCCCCGCTCCGCTACCGCTGGTTTCGCGGCGCCCCGGGCGAGACGCCCCGGCTCCTGCGCAGCCAGCCCGAGCTGGCCTGGGGCAGCCTGCAGCCCTCCGACGCCGGGACCTACTTCTGCGAGGCCGAGGGCAGGGTCGGGGCTGCACAGCGCAGCGACGCCGTCGAGCTGGTGGTGACGGGTGAGGCCTGGGCGGGTTCCGGGACGCCGGGAAGGGCTTCCCCGAAGGGGGTTCCGGCCGCCCCGGCCCGCGGCTGCTCGCGGGGGGCGCCGCCCGGTGGGGCCGCGGCTCTGCGGGCGGGGCCGGCGCCCCCCTGCCGCTCCTCCTCACCTCTCGCCCCGCAGGTGCCGCCCTCGCCGCGCCGCGCCCCCTGCCCTACGCGCTGCCCGCCGCTCTGGCCGCCGCCGCCGCCCTCGGAGCGCTCCTGGCAGCGCGGCGGCGGCGGCGGCGCCGTGAGGGTGAGCTGCTCACACCGTCCCCATCACCCCCGTCATCCTCGCCGTTCCCACCATCTCCGTCATCCCCACCATTCCTGCCATCCCCACCATCCCCATCGTCCTTCATCCCTTGCCCCAAGCCCAGCCCCAGCTGGTCCCGTCTGAGTTGAGGCGGGGTGGGGGGGTTATTCCAGAGAGTGGGAAAGCCTGGAAATGGCTGGGTTTTCTTTTTCTGAGGCACACAAACCACGCTGATGCCCGTCTTTGATTCCACTTTTTCCCCAGAGCCTCTCTACGAAGTCGCTTTGTGAGTACCACTTACCAGCACACGGCCCAGGAGGCTGCGGGCATCACCCATGTCTGTCCCCAGGACGCCCTCCTGCTCAGTGAAACCCACAGCTTGTTTGGCTGGCGGTGACCTGCCTCCTGGGCAGTGTCAGGACATCGAGCAGCCAGCCTGTTCTGTCACATGGAGAGTGAGGGAAAGTCAGGCCGGGTCTTTCCCCCATTGGAGATGCCAGGGGGAAACTGCTCTCTGCAATAAATTCTCACCATCATTTCACAAAGCAAAAGATGGGAATTCTTAGCTTTTCCCTCAAGATCAGTTCCTTCTATACATGCCTTTCTCTCTAAGAAACATGTCCCCGTGCTTATCCCAGTACTCCTTTATGCATTTCCTATTTGCTGGTCCCTTGTCCCAGCCTCTCTTCCCTTCCTGCTGCGGTCGTGTGCAGACTCACTTGCAGCCTCACACCCTGCCATTCTCCTCGTTACTGCTGGAACACACTTTCTAAGGATGGACGGTCAGCTGGTGCCTCTCCCGAGGGTAGCAGGATAACACCATGGCAGTTTATGGTACCAATGTGAACTGTGCTTTGCCTCTTTTTGTGTGTGTAATTCTCCTAATGTGACTCTCTTGTGCCCCTGAGACCCCATCCCCCAGCCTGCGCTGGGTTAATATAAATTCTGCTGTTGCATAGATTACGTGGTAGATCTTGTCTTCCACAAAGATGTAAATCTAAGGGCTTCTGATGCAGTCATCCTTCTCAGTGATGTCTCTGTCGTTTCAGCCACAGCAGCACAGATGTCACAGGATTGGGAACCGATGTGGAAGCCCCTGTGAAGTGCCTACGCAAGGAGACAAATGCGAAGTCTGAAACATCCAATGACACTTCCATCATGAAAGACAGCAGCCATGGCAGCATAAGAGTTGGGAAAAACCATGAGTATGAGGACCTGATGAGTGCAATGGAGTTGGAGTATGAAATAGAAAAGCCTGAGTAGCACACCAGGTTTTCTACATGAGTGGCCGTGCAGGGCTGTGGATATGGAGTGGTGAACTTTACCAAAGGAAAGTATTCTTCCTGTCTGCCTTCTGCTCTGATATATATACCAGTCTCACTGCTTTCCTTAACCCAGGGGACTGCATGGCCTTCGTGGGCTTTGGCAATGAGGCCCTGCCTGTGGGTTCAGGAACCCTCAGCCCAGCGGTCATCTGTGTACTTCTACAGAGCCGATAATTCCTGAGCAACCTGAAGGGCCCAGGTGAGGGAGAAGGGATCTGGAGGAGTGGCAACACAAATGATTTTCACCTGCAACCCAGGGTGTAGCGAGGCACAGTGCTGCTGGCCAACAACACCAACAAGAGGCACTTCAGGTGCACGTTCTCCTGTTAGGACATCCCAGATGGCGAGGAGCCAGGGCTTGTGCTGGAAATGGGTGATGCAGCTCAACCAACACTCTCTGTACATCTTGCTTATCCATGAGTCATTTTTGGTAAATATTATAAAGGGGGCTGATGCCCCAGAAAATCATTTTTGCTGCCAGACTGGAGCTCTGATAGAGGAAGAGGGAACGTGCCTGCAGGTGACGAGGAGTCTACTTACTGCCACCCGCTGGTTTTCTCCCAGAAATGCAGAACAGGCGTTGGAAATGCTTGCTTTTCACTTGTACGAGGGCTGGGGGCAGAGGTGTAACGAAACAGAGAAATTTGTGGCGTTTGGAATAATGATTAAAGGACTTCCCTGGGTGCCACAGACCAACACTGATTCTCTGTGTAGGACATGAGTCAATCTGTCTGATTGCAACAGGGCTGTTAATGCTGACACACGTTAGGGGGATGCTGTGAGTGCTTGTGTTGGTAAAATGCCTTGAAAAGTGCTTGATTAGCAAAACATATTTTCTTTCCCAGGGCAAATACAAAAGTCTCCAAAGGATTTTATTGCATATCAATTCCAGCTTCCTTGATAGTTCACCATCCAGTGCTGTAATTTTTCTGTTGCAAATTTATGCTTGACCTCAGTCTTCTGTCTTAACTCCACAGAACTGGTGGGGGCACAGTTGTGGCCATGGTTTGGCTTGGAAGTTTGACTTGAGTTTCCCTTTTAAAGAGGACAGGAGGAGGGTCATGAGGTCAGACCCCCGACCAGACTCCTCACATAACTGCACCTCACCACAGCCCCCAAAGCTTGATGTCAGCTGGGCTGTGTGCTTAGCACCTTCGTCTGCACTGTGTTTCCTGCACCTCACTCCATTACCCAACAGCCTGCTTGGCTTCCTCCTTGTTAATCTTTTCCATCTCACTTGCTAGGGTGTTGGGTGCTCTGCCCTCCCTGTCTGTTGGAGATCTCCAGGCAGCATCACTCTGTCCTACTTACTTGGTAGGGAGGGGAGATGCTACCTGGCTTTATCAAGGCGAGGGTGCAGGGAGAGTTATCAACTTTTATTAAATCAGTCGGCACAGCTGGGGGAACATGGGGCCACATAAACCCTCCTCAGCGGCACTGCCTTAGATCCACATGCTTTCATCTCTTGGCCATAGTGCTTCCCTTCCCAAGTCAGCAGCCAAATAGCAGATTCATCCAACTTTCCATGGCCTGAGCACTGGGAAGAGCAGCCTCAGAGAGAAAAATGTCCTGCCTGGATGATGAAGGTTTCAGGAACATATCAATGAACACACAGGGACAGCTGTGCTGCAGCTCTAGGCAGCCCTGCCTGCCCTTGTAGGGGCTACAGCAGTGCCAGGCAGAGCCCAGGCTGCCAGAGCTGGCTCAGACAGAGAGAAGGGGAGCTGTGCCCAACCAAAGGCAAGAGCACAGGGACTGTTAGAAATGTGTGTGAGGCCACCACCCCACACTGTCACGTGTCTGCTGTTGCTGGTGCACACACTCCTGTCTTGGGGACATTAGGCTGTACAGCAGCTGCTGCTGTCGACAGGCTTGGGGTGCACCCAAAAGAAAATCAGGGAGCAGGGAGCTGCAGCTATGCTCACAGTGCATAAGTGTGTGACGTGGGGCCAATGCTACTTGGGAAGTGAAAACTTCTCAGCTTCCCTATCCTGAAAGAGCTGGGCTTGTTCAGCCTGGAGAAGGCTCCAGGTGGACCTTACAGCAGCCTTCCAGTACTGAAAGGGGCACTAGGAAAGCCAGGGAGGGGCTCTTGATTAGGAAGTGCAGGAATAGGACAAGGGGGAACATTTTTAAGCTGAAAGAGGTGAGATATTTAGATGAGATCTTAGGGAGAAATGTTTTCTTGGGAGGGTGAGGAGGTATGAGTGAAGGTTGCCCAAAGCAGTGGTGGTTGCCCCCTCCCTGGAGGGGTTCAAGGCCAGGTTGGATGGGGCTTTGAGCAACCTGATCCTCTGGAGGTGCTTGGAACTGAATGGCCTTTAAGGTCCCTTCCAAACCATTCTGTGATTCCATGATCCTCATCTCAGCAGATTCAGGCCCCAAACATAGGACAGTACCACACACACCCCCCACCCCCCCCCCACCCCCCACCCCCCCCCCCGCCCAGTGCCATTCTCATTCATTTTCAAGTAGTCTCATGTTTTATGCAAGATTTCCTGCCATTACAAGCTCCCAGCTCCAGGTTCCCTCACTGATTATGCAAAACCATGACTTCTCCAGCTTTTGATCCCTCCTAGCAGTGCTCTGCTGCAAGGAGGTCCAGGCAGCTTCCACAGAAGATCTGAAGCCAGGAAAAGCCAGCAGAGAAAGAAGGCACTGGGAGTTAAGTAGGCTGGAGCAGAGTTACGTACCTGATGCTGTCCCCACTTGGGTCATGAGCAGCAGAACAGTTCAAACACAAAACACCTCAGTGCCCTCGCAGCAAGTATGTGATTATTTTTTTATTTATATTTTTGGCATGTTTGGAGGTAAAACCTGTTGGAAACAGAACATTTTTCTTCTAAAAGCCACAGAGGACTTTACTATATTCTAGCACCATCAAACAAGAGAACTTCTCCTTTCTTGGTGCTGGTCACTCACCTGGGGACCTGACTCATCTGCTCAGCTTCTGCTCCAAAGCTACTCTGCCTCCAAAACCTGCACTATTTCTAGTGGCCAGCACGATGTCATGAGACTTGCAGCTCCCCTTGCTTCAGAGCAACTGCACTTCACGTACAACAGAGGGGGCTTGGTGCTGTTTACACTTGTCAGGTTTGCCCTGGCCTTCAGAACCCTCTGACCCTGCTGTTACCAACAGGGAGAAGGAAAAGATGGTCTCAGAAATTCATCCCACCCTAATTTAGTATTTGTTCTTGTAAGGGAGGAAGGGGTTTACATTATCCCCCAGCCCTCTGTGAAGGAACTGGGGGCTGGAGCAGGGGCTGTTGTTTAAAAAGCTGAGGGGGAAAACTACTGTAAGTAAAAGAGCAATACATGAGAAACCACTGGTAAGGAATACAAAAGAACCCTTATCCAGCTGTGGTGTAGCAGAGTTTAGGTCTGTTGAAACCTGCCTCAAGGTCTATGGTGGCAGAAAGGGTTGGGGTTGACACAGCTGCCTGCTACATTAAAGATCCACAGGGGACAAAACAACCCCTGCAATAAGACTTTGTTCTCTTTTGAAGCTGGCCTCAGGGATAAAGATCAGGGTGATGTCTGAGTCATGAGGAGGTGCCCGAGAGACCATGGGAGCCTGAGTCATAAGGAGCAGGAGCCAGTTTGTTCAGGAGTGCACAAGGAGCCCTACTGGCAGGACCTATTCAAAAAGCAGAACACAATTCTCTTGGGCAGCGACATGTTCATGGGTCCCAGCTTTGGGAAAACTCAAACTTCAAAAGATCTAGGAAGAAATAGTTGCAATGAAAAACCCAAAAGCTTAGAATTAAAGTTGATCACTGCAAAACCTGCAGCTGGTGCTGTGCTGAAACAACTCAGTCGGTTCCTGGGATTTTTTTCTTGGTTTCCAAGTTTTCAGTGTTAAATGCTTTCAGAGTTCAATTTGTCAAACTGGGCTGGGCAGTCCCCCCTGCAGTCACCCACCCAGAGAGCGCTCAAGCTGCAAACCTGTTACCCTGCAAGTCCCTTATTGAAATGCTTACCAATCACTAGATGTTCGAGCAGGGCAACTTGGAGGGAATTACTTTAACTACATAGCAGAAAGGCAACAGGCAACCTTGCTGCAAGTGCTAACTAGAAATAACCATCCAAAACCAAGGAGCCTTCTCCAAATAACAGGGCTTCAAGAAGTGGTGGGTTTCATGGCCTGGTTTAAAAACAGGTTGAGCAAACATGCATTTTCCGCTGGATAATGGGACAAAAGGAAGTTAATTGGCAGCCTCATTGTCTTGTACTATAACTTCAAGTAAAAAAGAAAAGATTCCTGCATGTCCAAAGACAAGGTTATGGATAATGCTAACCTTACCCATGGTGTTTGGATTATAGTCACCTGAATCCTAATTAATAAACATGCTCAGTTAATGAACAGCTTGCTAGTTAACACTGTGGAAGAGAATAGCGTTGTCTTTGGCTACAAAGAATAAAGAGCCAGGGCCCGACTCTCTGCCTTCACGGTGCAGAGGCACCACACAAGCACCACTTCCCTACAGCTTTGCTGCAGGGAGTATCACCCAAACAGGTGCTTCTGAAACTGGTGTGGAAGGAAACTCAACAGCACAGGATCAGAGCTGAGCATTCAGTAATAATGGGATGGTGTGTCCAGTACTTGGCTGGGTGTCTGGAGATGAGTAGAACCCAGGTGGAAAGGCTACTACCTGAGTGGAGGA
This sequence comes from Clamator glandarius, assembly GCA_033459285.1. Lineage (NCBI taxonomy): Eukaryota > Metazoa > Chordata > Aves > Cuculiformes > Cuculidae > Clamator > Clamator glandarius. The sequence continues at coordinate 313,533 of JAUNZM010000180.1, read as the reverse complement.
AGGAGCCCGTGCCCTCGGAGCGCTGCCACGCTGCTCAGCAAGTGCCTCACTTGGGGTATTTGACAAACTGACACTCTGCACACTGAGTGTCGGACTCAGCTTGTCAAATACACGCAGCGCTGCACTGCAGCTCTCAGTGGCCATCACAGAGGTCATTGCTGGAGTCCCATCCTGGACAAACGAAGAAGGAAAGGAGGGCTGAAGCTTCTTTTCCCAATTAGCAAAACCCATCATTTTCCTCCCATATTTCCCCCCGCTCCGAGTGCTTCTATTTAGGTGAGAGAAACATGCAAGCAGACACTGCCTTCTGCTACAGAAAATGTCCACTGTATTGATTAAAAGGGTGAACTCTGAGGAGCTGAAAATTATGCCAAGCTCTCCAGATTAACATTCTGCCTTAGATGTATGGCTACACTGGTAGCTTGGTATTGACAGAACGTCCATGCAAACACTCAGACATGCTGTTTGAGTACAGCATCATGAAGAACAATGTCTCTCTAGACACAAAAAGTCTAGACAGAGACCCAGAAAACATTGTAGGGGAGCAATTTTGCGCAGGACGGAGATAAGGGCACAGTAATGTAACAATTTTCACCGCTTTCATTTTTAACCTCCTAAACTCTCACATTCAATTCCTTCTCTTTGGTAATTTTGCACTCAAGCGGTCATGCACACCCGAGTCTCCTTGTATTGCAGGGTGCTGCAGTGAAGTGCCCAGTCCTAGACGTGGCCATATCAGTTGTAACCAGTCTGAGGGCTCCCAGAGAACATGGGGTGAGGCCTCTGGATTTAACACAGGCTGGTGGCTCCATGTATCCCAAAGACAAAATTTCTGTTGGCAGGAGTAGACTCCAGTTTCACATCTTCTTGTACCTATGACAGCTAAAAGTATTTTTTACCACGACCCAAAAGCTGAAGAGGCACCTCCTCAAGCCTGTCTGAAACACAAGTACAACTCTGGGCATCCATGCAGGGCTTCATCGTTGACCCTGCTGGAGGCAAGTTCAGCCACCAGCGCTGGCGCCAAGTCCGTAGCCAACTGTGTTCATTTCTGCAACAAAAAGTAGCCCTGGCAGCTGCTTGTCCCCACAACCTCCAGCCTGGTCCCTGCCTGCCAGCAGTAAGCTGCACTGTCAGGCAGGATCACTATCAAATCTTGATAGTGAATAAGATCCAAACTGCCGACACAGGGAAAGAAGGGACTTCTTCAACAACGAAGTGAAACTTTCTCTCCCATTGTCAAACTAATCCCCTTCTGCTTCATTTTCAACATATAGAAAAAGCCTCTCTAGTAATAAATGGAGTTTTCCACCCCCATACGCTGCTATAATCCAGCCTGTAAGGGTGAACGTAACACACACACACACACACACACACTATTCCTTTGCACAAGGAATAGGGAAACTGTTGGTTTCAAGAGTGCATGTTAAATGCAGAAATGCACTTACAAGAAAATTAAACAACAAGGAATACACAAGAGAAGACATTGCCAAGTATTACTGTGCTCTGTGTCCTTCTTGGATGTTGACTGTTCAGAACTGGAGCCTAAAAACAGATTTTAAGTTCTGATAGGGTGCAACAATCCTGGAAAATTCATCACAGCTCCTAACTGCACCGTTCTGCATGATGCTATGGTAATGTCATTAATATTCTGCACAGGCCAGGCCCAGGCACAGCCCAGGTTTAAGCACAGCACTTTTAGCTTCCTTCCCATTCTCTTGATTGTAATTTCACATGACCAGCAGCACCAGATTCTGAGAGAGCAGCTGTGCTATTTTTAGTATCAAAATGAAAAACTAAAATGGATACTTGAATCATATTTTGGAAGGCAGACCAATTAAGGCAAATGTAGAATTCAGCTGAGGTGTATCAACAGCATCCTCCCGTGGGGAATTTATTAATCTTTCTCTAACTTTTGCGACTTGTTTTGTACAGATGATTGTAGGATCCTATCTATTATTACACACATAGGAATGTACCTGGAAAGGGCAAGGTTTATTCCTGTGAAAGCACAAAATAAGAAATTGTAATGTCAAATACATAGTCTCTATATGTGCTCCGAAACCAGCAGAGAGTGAAAATAAGATTTAAACAGCAAGGGCACAAATACAGCTTTAAAGATAAAATCAGTTTCTAGAGGGGTTACTACAAAGGCTTGCATTCTGCCTGCCCTTGGCCTTTGGTAAGATGGAGATAGCGAACACTTCTTTGTTCTGGCTCCTAATGCAGAATGAATTCCAACCATGTAGATAAAAGCATTATGTTGACACAGATAACAGAAGCGTGTGTATTTCACAAGCACTAGAATAAAGTTAATAAACTGATCTAAGATAAGCCTAGCAAAAGTCATGCTGGTTTAAGCACAATTAAAACTGATTTCTGTTACCTCCCTCAAGATCTTGCACCATCACAGTGATGCTCCCTGCAGCACGAAGCAGCTGGCACTGGCCACAGGAGACAGATGCCAAGCTGCCTTCAGAAACCTGGGTCTTCCCTGCGCTTTGCCACCCCCATGCATGTGTTTTAATGTAGCCAAGGCTGTAGGTTAACATTTCTCAATCCAAAATACTCTGATCTGTGGTTCAGCAACAGATTGGTCATAAAGACACCTGGGTTCCTGCCTTAGGTCTGTCTGTGCAGCAGGTCAACTTACTGTTCTTCTACAGCAAACTCTGCTATACCATGGAAAGTTAAAGGTTTTTTTAACAAGCTTTGCAGGGTTGCATAGTTGTTGCTGATGTTAATAAAGCAGGGATTTGCCCTCTCCACCTAGAAACAATTTTCAGCAAGATAAACATCACACACTAATGAGAGCACAAGGGCAAAAGAAAAATGAACCTGTCATCCCCAAAAGGACTCTCAGCCATATCAAAGGGCAATGGGGAGGCTGCACAAAGACAGACAAGCAGGCCCTTCAGCAGGTACCAGTGGCCAGCCTTCCCTCAGCTTCAGTGCTGATGTCTAACAGTGGAAGATCCAGCCTAGAGAGGGAGAGAATAAAAACAAACCAAAAGCACTGCTTCTGCAATTGCAGCTTAAAATAATCCCCCATTGTGGCTTTCTGAGGGGAAGAACAGCCACTTACAATGCTGCTGACAGTGATAGATAAGAAAGGGGGTACACCAAGGAGATAATTCTATCAGCAGATAGGAATGCAGCTCGCTACCCCACCCTGTAATGATAGTATCTGATCTGAATGGTTAGGTCATTGTCAGAGCTTCTGGTTTCAGGCAGAAGTGGGTATTTCCAAGCGAAAACACAGTGTTATAAAACAGACTGAGCGAGTAATCAACTGCATACTCTGAGCAGAACTCAGAAAGAGATCTTCCTGCATTCTTCAGTCAGACCCTTATCAAAGTCACTAAAGGTTTCTTTGGCTTTCCCCCTCGGAGCTGCAGGCTCAGGTACTTTCACAGAACTGTCAGGCTGTTCCACAACTCATGATCAGAATAAATGAAAACTAAGATTATTGGATAGACTTGATGCTAAACCTAATAACAGCCTGCAGAAAAGTGTGGCTGTGTGGTTTTCACATGCTGAGTAGCAGTGCCCCAAGGCGCAGGATGCAACCATTTCAAGACATGCACTTTTAATGCAGGTTTTTGACTGGAATCAAGGCCAGTTTTCAACTTCCTATTATCCAAATCACAGCCTGAATTTAAACAAGAATCCTTGCCGACCTGTGGGCTGCAGGGTCTGCTGAGCCCCAGTGCATCAGTAACACTGGGGCACAATCCTCCAAGGAGCTAGCAGCCTTTGTTCGGAAAAATCAAGTTCACGAGAGACTCTGCTCCTGGCAGACTTCCACTGTTCCCTATAGGACCGTTCCGTGTTCCCAGCCCTGCAGCTGACGCTTTTGGGAGAATTGCCTGGCAAGTGTGGGAATATTTGGCCCAGTAAGGTAAATCTATCTATCAGGCAGGCTCCAGCAACGCCTGGAGTGGCAGCCCAAGGGCTTCCTCCCTTGCAGGCAAGCTAGGCTGTGTACCCCAGCATGGTTCTCCGTAGCACATCTGCTGGCTTGGAGAAGACAGTTAACAATACAACAACAGAGCAAGAACCAAATGATGCAGCCAGTTAATTAATAACTCCTGCTCCTTGGCTGGCAGGTGCCAAAGCAGCTGTGCGGCTGGCTCTAGCTCCAAGTTCAGGATGCTGTTCCTGCTGCTGAGCCCATGCTCCACCTTCCAAGAGGGCTCACATGGGCGAAGCAGGAGCCTTCTCAGTGGCATACAAACCACTTGGTCCCCAGCACAAGAAGGGCAGCAGTAGTGCAGGAAGCAGCTTTTGTGTCACATTTGTCTCTGCCCTCCTCAAAGGCAGGAAGGGTCAGATAGGAGACAATGCCCTCACCCTCCTGCTCCAGAATGACTGGGAAGTCCCTTGACATCTCACCTGGGCTTCCAGTTGTCTGTGGGCTGCAGATTACAGGATGGTGTGGTAAGCAGCTGCCCTCTCCTGAGGAAAGCTCCTGGAAACTGTGATCCGGCAAGCAGAGCTGTTGTCCCAGCTCTGGAGAGGACCTAGGTGAGAGAGAGACCCAAGTACTCCAGTGAGGACTGTCCCTAGGCAACTGTGGGAAGCACAAAACCACCCACACGTTCCCACTGCACCATCCATGCTACCTGTCACAAACAACCCTGCGGCCCTGCCTATGCTGATCCTTTTTCCTTGCTTTTGTCATAAGACTAAAACCACCCCCCCCTTCAGCCCCTTTGACGTCCCTCAGCCTAGCCCTGCTTTGCAATAAAATTCTCCCCCATCTTCTCCTGTGAGTCCCAACTTCCTCTTCAAATTTGCTCCAAAAAATGAGAACTGTAACTCAGCACTCTCCCTCACAGAGAAATATGCCCCACTTCTATCAAGAAGCCATGCAGTTTCACACCTCATACCTAGGCATCCCCCCTACACCTTCCACTGCCAGCAAGCTCCCTGGCACCACCAACCACTCACCTTCCCCTCCACACCACGCCACAAGGAAACACGAACATCTTGCAGGTGCCCTCGTTCCATGTGGTCTCCAGAGCCATTTGTGGCAAACCCCTGCCCCATCAGAGGGCCCGGAGGATGGGCCAGCCCCAGGAGCAAACAGCCAGGAGACCCACAGAGGCTGGGGATGTTCTAAAACCAGCTCCAGATTCTGAGGACAACAGGGACAGAAGTGCCAGGTGCCAGTCACCATCCCAGCTGCCCCACAGCAGGAGGCATGGAGCCCCTCACGTGCACGAGGTACTGTTCCATCAGCCAGCAAACACCTCAGCCAGGAGGCTGTGGGTGTCAGTGATGGCAGCAGGAGGAGCTATCAAGGCTGGGAGCCAGAAACCCAGCTACCAGCACCTCATAGCTCAGCCAAAAGCACCCCGGAAGGGCCCGATAACCCCCACCACCACCACCTTTACCTGGAGGCCATTGACTGCACACCGTCCCACACTTACTGGAGCCTCTAGTGCCCACCCCAGACTCTGCCCCCATGGCCTCTCACACCTCCAGCACCGGAGGGGAGGGAAGAGGAGCACATGCTAAAACTTCATCTGCTGTCCTGAAGTCATCACCCTCCTCGCCCCTGCTTTCTGTTCGCTGGCTCATCTATAACTAATTTAGGTCAAAATCTCCCTCCTGCAGCAGTTCACCAGCAGCGTGTGCATGCCTGTGCATCCCAATACCAACCAGGGATACGTACACATTGCTATGGCTATTAATTTTAAATCATCCTTATCTATGAAACATGATCCTCAGGGCAGCACTCCTGGGCTGGGACTGGCAGTGTCTGCATCCTCTAACCTCCTGTTACCAATGCACACCCACCTCAATGCCGCCACTTTTCCCCTGATGGAAATACCAGAAGCTCTCTGGCTCAGGCAGACACGGTTCCAATGCCGAGGGGAGGCAGTCCAAACTCTGAAGCTTGAGGTGTAAAATGGGGTTGGACGACGGCTTCCTGCATGGCCAGGAAGGCAGACACTGTACTCGCTCTGGTGTCCTGACCCCTGTGGTTCTCCTGGACCTCCTCGAGGAGAAGTGAGAGGTCACTCCGAAGGGACCGATCCTCCTCCATCCCCAGCCACGTCTCCTGCCGGGCAGGACCAGGAGCTGGCACCCTCTGGCCACTGCAGCCTGGGTCCAGCATGACACGGTGGGGCTCAGTCCCAGCACACAGCTCGGTTTTGAAGGGGCCGCCCCTCCTTCAAGAGGAAGCTGCAAATGGGGAAGATAAAGCTGAGGTTAGATAACAGGAAATGTCTGGATGTGAGTGACAACATGCCTAGGTTGTGAAAGCAGCTCTCTCCCATCCTGCCGCCAAGGCGCAAAGCTGCTGAGTGAGGTGAGAGGTGGCTGGGGGAGGGTAAGCACATCAGGCCTTGCCCTGTGCAGCCATGTCACCATGTGCCCAGGCTCTTTACATCCGGGCTGAAGGCAGGCAGAGCAGGTCACCAGGGAAGCAGTGTGAGTAGCTGCACCAGCTACCCCGAGTCTGACCACCTCACAAACACTCACCCCGCAGGAGCAGGCTCCATGCTCAGAGCACCACGGCATCCACAGAGAGGCAGAGACAACCACAAAGACTTTGGCTCAGAACTTGGGCTCGCTTCCATGCTCAGCCCAGAGGGATGTCTTACCCCTTCGGCTGCATATGGAGCTGGGAGCAGGGCTCTGCTCACAAGGGAGAGCTCACTCTCCAGCCCATGCAGGCAGTTCTGTACCAAAAGCTTCCCCACAGAGCACATCTCCCTTTGGGACACACAGATGTGGGTAGCAATGCCTCCGTTCCTCTGCTACCTTGTCATTTGGGTGGGCAGATAGGCTTTGCGTTCCCAGCCGCAGAATCTGATGGAAGGACCGGCGCTGGTCCTGTGCTCCTGGCTGTCTCCAGTCCCTCTGCACAGCCTCCAACACTGGCCTAGGTCCCTGTCTCTGGAGCAGCCCCACACTCGCAGTGCTCGTACAGAGAAGCAGATGCCAGCACGCTCTTTAGAGTTAGAACTGAAGCCAGTTCTGTCCTCTCCTGGCCCACCGGCAATCCAGGTGCTCCAGGGTGCACATCCCATCACCTCTGTGCTGTTTCCATCTGACCAGACAACTGGAAACAGAGATCAGTGAGCTATGAGTGCTCAAGGCAGCCGCAGCACCAGCAATGCAGAGGCCAAGCTGGTTCCAGCAGAAGCAGGAACATCAGGGTGGCACTCAGTCTCGCTAGGCCAGCATGGTAGATAGAACATTTTGTGAGGCCAGGACTCATTAAAAAAATGTCACATCGTGCCCGCATTGTGGCAAGCACATGTGGCATCAGCTAACCATACCAGTGCAATGGAGGCTTTGGGATTTTTCTCATAGAATCAGTTTTCTCACTCCTAGCATTCCACTGCTACCAGTTATTGCCTCTCAGGTTTTCCTTTCCTGGCTTCCCCACTGCTGTCCCACTCTGCAGCCAAACCATATGCTGAACCTCTAGTGCTTGCTGCCGGGACCTGCATCAACCCAGCGGCTTTCAGTTACATTATCAGCATGCCTGGTCTGTAGCCACATATTTTATTACGTTCCTGCAGCTCTGTCCAAATGCCTGATCGGGAAAACTTATGGCTCCAAGCAACCACACACACTGAGCTCCCTAGATGTGCTCACAAGCTGCTCCTGAGTCTGCCTGCAAACACGAGTGAGGCTAACCTTGCTGCTGAAAGCAAACCCCAGCCCCTGTGCCTGAGGGATAGTTAGATAATGAGGAATACAGTTACTGTCCAGTTCCTCTTTCCTCTGCCTGTGTTTTAAAATATATAATAAAAGAGGAATGGAAAGGCCTGGATGGTTTGGTTTTGTTTTCACTTCAGTTTTAATGGGAAAAAGTAGGTTTTTTTCATGTAGTTTTTTTCTAGGCTTTTTTCCACACTTTCTCCTACTTGTACCCAAAAGGCTCTGAAATGGATGAGCTTCCAGTCTCATGGAAGCCTATGGAAAGCGAAAAGGGCAGATATTTTCCATGGTTCTATTCAAGCCAGCTAGCTTGCAGCTTAGTTATGTACACCAGCATGTTCTTCAGGCAGCGAAGACTTCTGCTGCCACCACAAACCTGAGCCTGATTAACCAGGACAGCAGGAGACGAAGCGGCTCCCTCCAGTCAGGATAGCCTGCTTTGCACTGCACCGGATCACTGCACAGTCCTGCAGGCCAATATTGATGCCCAAGGTAGATGTTTCACAGCAAAGCCAATTTCTTCTGTAGTCTGCAAATGTCATCACACCACTCTGTGCAACAGCCTTGGAATTGCACTCAGTATTTCCTAATCAAGCTAGTTTTTCAGTTTGTTTGCAGTCTGCTGCTCTGTGGCTTGCCCTGAGAAGAGGAAGAACGGAGACAGAGAAGCTGGGGGGATTACAGACTGCCAACAAATCCTGCCTCAGAGATTCCTGCACACTGTTCCCCAAATCATTTTTTCTTGGAAAACTGCTTGTAAAAAATTAACTGAAAGGAGTCACAGTCCATTTGATCAGCATGCAGCAAGTTCCCTCACATTGCAGTTTCAAGTTGTACTTTTCACCTGCTATGGAGTAAGGCACAAAGGATTAGCAGGTTTCTACTGGACACAGACAAACCAGGGCTTATTCTGCACGTACTCTGTGGTCATTAGTCCATACCAACTTAGCCAAGGCCAGGTGAACACAGAAGCTGCTTCACTGGTCAGCATACCTTCAGGGGATGCCAGGACAGCTACAGGTCATTGCACAAGAAGCTTCAGATCTAACACACTCCTCTCAATGAAGGGATTACAACTATATGTTACCAAGTTAGGCCTGATTCCAGTCACCAGTGACTGTCTTTCATTGCAATTTGCTCTGTCTACCCAGTTCTGCTATACAGCAACATCCAGAATTGAGGCCATTGAGTTTGGAGCCACTGTATGAAGTGATGCAAATACATATTATTCATACATTACACTGAAAAATATCAATCCACTCTCCCTCACGTTCTCCTCCTAGGTGAAGAATACAATTTACTCCTGCATTGGCTAACTGCTTTTAGTATCATTTTCAATTTATTTTCCTCCATCCTTGGGTCTTGGACAGCTTTCAAATTAAACTTCAAAGAGCCAGTTACTACTGGACCTTCTCCTCAGCCACCTCTGTGAACAGCAGTGGATGACTTTCTGAGCAGCACAGTGTCAGTGCCTCAGGCTCTCAGGAAGTCAGTAGCGAATCCTTCAGCAATCAGCTCTGAACACCACCTTTGGGAATTTGTCCAGATGTTGCTGAAGTCTGACACTTATCAGCATTCCAGGTGCTATGTGGGCAAAGCTGGAGGGTCCAGCACAGATGCACACAGGGGAAAAACAGTACAAAGTGTCTTTTCCATGAGTGACCATAGCAGAGGGAAGAGAGGAGGAAATGGGAGACCAGGAGCAATCCTGAGCCTTCTATCTGGAAGCATTCATGGTGCTAGATTCTCCAGGGAGCAAGATAGGGAGACGTTGTCACATTTCCTTCCCTCTAGAAGATGGTTGATGAAGTCACTTCTTAGCTCTAGGCGCTTAAAAACCTACAATGATGCAGGGGGAAAAATGAGAACTATTCCTTGAAGGCTGAACTGTGTACAATGGAGGAACTCATGGGGGAGATCCTCCCACAACCCTGGCCTAAGACCCTGCCGCTGGGGACTGAGGAGGGATCCCTTCAACCACCAAGCCAGGTCAGAGACTTTGCATCCTCACCACCAGTCTGCCTGCTTGCTCATTCCTTCAGTGAAATGCATGCTCAGCTGAACCCTGCCTCACTGGCCAACCTGGGCTTTGAGTCACATTCACACCTTGCTTTCCCATTCTTTACCTCATTCATTAAACAAATATCAAATTAACACACCACATGGACCTTCCAGCTTCACTCTAAGTGATATCTCTTTCCCTTCCTGCCCACATTTCAGGCAGGCACACAGCAGGGAGAGCCAGAGGCTGGACTCCAGCAAACAGAGGATGTTTCTGGTTGTGGTTGATTATGCATCTGTCAGTTTTATTTTAGACCTCTGGTTAAGAGAAAAAGAGAGCAAGAGAAAAAGACAAAAACCAGGCAGTTCAAAGCTGTTTTTCAGATGGACAGTGACAGATAAGAAAATGCCACTAACTGTCACAGCCACCAAGTGACCCAAAAGACATCCTGTATAGCATGAAGGATCAGCAACAGCACTGTACAGTGAATAATAGTAGCATTAACACTGTAATTCTAAAGAAACAGAAAAATAGCACCAGCCAGAAGTCAAATGGGTTTGGTTCATCCTTAGTCCATCTCAATTAACATATCTAGATTTTTATGACAGTGAAGAAAAGCCAGATTTCATCTTGTGTTCCCCATGCCTGCTATCCTTGTTCAGTCAAAGACAGTTCTCCCTGTGCTGAGCAAGAATCACAACCTTACCTAAACAATTTTCCTCAAAATAAGTTCATATTACAGCCGTCGATGTCCTTAATCCCAGCACATCCTTGGAAAACGAAGCCATATTTTCCCATATTTACTCCCTAGCTTTCCTCTTGCAGTAATGTTGCTGTGTGGCTAAGCAAAAAGTAAAGTCCTGCTCTGGTTGAGAAAGATGGATAAACTATCTCTTAAAGAAATTAGGAGCTACGAAAACACAATTTATTCACTGCGGAAGTCAATACAGTTACTCCACACACATTATCCCCGAGAACAGAATCCAGTCCTGGAATACTAGAAAGACAATCACAGGTTCGTATCTTTTTTTTTTTTAACACCAGCAATGTGCAACAAGCATTTAAGCAGTCAGAGACAGGATTGTGCTGATTTTTTTTTCACAGGCAAAGAAGGCAGGGAGTGATGGTGCTTCTGATGCTCATTGATGTCTTTTACTGAACACACCAAGTCATTTTTCTCCACATATTACTTTCAGAAGCCTCATATTAGCCAGGTTTCTCTGCTGCCAGTTTCTGGAGATCCTATCAAGCAAACATCCTGGGTACAAAGTGCTGCTGATTGCTGCCTGGCACAGCAAACCAAGGCGTACGTTAGGCTTGCACTCCTGCTCTGTGACTACAGTCTCCAAACCATGCTGGGCTCTTTCCTGCAGAGTGGTTTGCCAAGATGGTCATTTTGGACCACTCCCCTTCTGCTGCTGAAGGGGACCTTGGTGCCAAAAGCAATTGGGAAAGTCAGGGAAGAAAAACCCACCAGGCCTTTTACATTCAGAGATACCAGTTCTGAAAGGCTTCCAAGTCACAGAAAACTGGGGACCAGGACTGCACTAGAGAGATACCAGTTGCCCTGTTCTTCTATTCTTCCCTTGGCATCCGCTACTGGCAAACCCCAAGCGATAAGGTGCCAGGTTGGCTGGCCCCTTGTCTAACCCTGGGTAGATGTTCTGCTCTTCAGTTAAGCCTCAGAAACAACTGCAGAAACAAGAGGAGACCAACAGAACCAGGAACACCTACAGTACTAAAACAGTGTGTTTATCAGTCCTGCACTCCCACAGGCAGCCACCAGTGTTGCCAAGATATTAGCATTGTCCGCTCTCAGACCCTTCACTTTGGGCTTCAGAGAGGAGGCAGTTGTGCAGCTTATCACTCACCTCTCCTTTTAGCACAGAGAGGGCATTTCAACACTGCTGCCTTTGGTTGCAGTGTCATTGTCGTAGGGAAGTAGATGACCACCAGGCTCCAGCTCGCATGCTACATTGCTCAACAGTGACAGTTGGGCTTGCAACAGCCACTCTCCTCTGTGGCAACGGAGTGCTTCCCCCTGACCTTCAGCAGCAAAAGCCACTGGAACATAAAAAGGGTAGGTTGCTGTACAACTCATATGTCTCAGCCCAGAAGGTATCACACCACTGGGCCTCCCTGTGCTCATTGCCTCAGACCTCTCCTCTTTGGATGTTTTGCAGCTTTTGTCCCAAAACCACCTCTTGTAGCAGGATCACCAGCTTTGTCAGACCTCTCCACAGTGGGACGAGAGCCAAACAAAACTGTGTGGGTTGGTACAACTGCCAATGAGTTCTGTAAAAGTGGGAGCTCTGTTTTTTGTAAGCATTGCCCTGACAGGGCTTCTCACCCTTCCCAAGAGGTAGACTGGACTTGGAAAGAAGATCACAGTCCTGACAACCCAGGTGGCCCTTTCTCTTCTCCTGAGGCTCTCGAGAGTATTCATTAAATCACATGCCTCCATGCTACAGCTGAACTGGGACAGACCCAGCAAACAGACCAGACTATCCCTAACACCCAGTACCTATTTCCAGCACACCTCCCTTTGTGACGGAGCTCTTGAGACATCCATCCCAGGTCATTTTCCACTCCAATGAAATTCCATCAGCACACCTCTTTCTGCTGCAAAGCTCCATGCGATGCTGCCCAGAGCACGGACGCAGGCTTTGCGGACACGGTGTTCTCGAGCGAGGACGAAGCTGCTCTGGCAGAGCGGTACCGAGCAGAGCTCAGCACAGGACCCAGAGACAGGCACGAGCATCCTAAACACCGTTCCGCCGTGGATCGCTTCCGTAGTTTCTGCTGAGGTTTTATCTAAAGACTTTCAACTTTTTAGTAGACAGAAAGCCAAATTTAGGGTGACGGATGCAAGGAAGGGGAAAGAAACGTGGCAAGAACCTGTTTGGCACCAACCCCACCGCTCCTTGCTCCCGTCGCTCCAGCCTCCTCTCCCCCGTCCCTCCCCGCACGCCCCGGCGGGAGCCGCGCTCGGGCCGAGCCCGGGGAGCGGAGCCCCCGGCGCCCCCAGGGCCGAGCCCGCCCGCAGCGCGCCGCCGCCAGGGGGCGCTGCAGCCCCGGCCCTAGCACCTGGCTGGAGGCGGCAGTTTCAATGGACTTTAATGCTGTTATTGGAGGTACGGGCCGGGTTCGATGTCGTATCAGGCTTTGTACCTCGAAAGCGACGCCTTCCCCTCACTCTTAGCGGCCCGACCATCTTGTGTTCCAAACTCTTCGAGGCAGGGGTAGCAATTTATCCTCAAGATCAGCTCCCCTGGCCTCCATGGTAAAGCGTGTCTTAAATACAGTGACACCTGCAAATTGCTCAGCTCCTAATTAACACACCTAAAACTCATTACTACTACTTTTGCCAGAGCCCGATGCAAGCCACCTAACTTAACTTTCCAAACCAAGACCCTATCTCTCTTACTAGGCATGTCATTGATGGAGAAATGTAGATCCCATTTTGCCTAGAAGTTCCTCCAGAAGATGCAGCATAACCGCTGCCAATCCCGAGCTGACCCCTGGAAAGACCTTCCCTCTTGCACGTACCAGAGCCCAGGCTTCCACCTTTGCTCCACTGGAGATGCCTGCAACATGCAGTGTAACTGCTGTCCTTCTGACACCTCTTTCGAAGATTCCAAACCTCCCAGAGCTTATTTGGGTGCCTCCTTCTTGGGTCCCTTTGGGACCTCATGCAAAACTCTTGAGTTGTACAGTGTGTGCGCCTGAGGGTGGTCTGTGCTCCCTATCATTGCCTTAATGGAAGATGTGCAGCAATCCCTATAAGGTTTTTGTACACCAAAACCAGGAAATGCACACTCAGCTTTCCCAACTGACTTGAGGCCAGAAGCAAGTCAGAGCAAAGAGAATCTTCCCAAGGACAGGTATAGCATCCGCTCTGCAGCACCAAAGCAGACTTCTGCACGCAGACACAGGGCAGCTTTGAACGTCAAGGCTCAGCAATCAGCTCTGCCACCTTTCCCCCACCTGCATAGCCTTGCATCCTTCAGCCTGACGTTCACAAAGGTCCTTCTCAATCTCTAGCAGCTACTGTGCCACACGTTTTGCAGGTGTTTCCAGTCGGGATGAACACTGCAACATGTCTTATATTACTCATGCCTTGAGACAGGGGAAAATTTGAAGAACAAAAGGGATAGGTGAGTGAAAGACTGCGCCACACAGTGTCAGTGAGTACTTACCGCTGGAATGTCCCACAGGAAAGGGGCCAGTGGCGGCACCAGATGCCAAGACCGTGTGAAACAAGGTTACCCACAAGCTGTTCACATCCAGAGAGGGAAGCCACTTTGGCTCTATAAATTAGTGCATCCAGGTGGGTTTGTTGGGGTGCAGAGAGTGATGGCAGCTGCAAATCACGGGGGAGCAGGGGCAAGACAAGAGGTGGAGTTACTCTGCAGGGACACCTGGGCTGAATCATCAGGAGCATCTGCACTTCACAGTGGGGATCAGAGTTCCCAAGGGCACATGGAGAGGGAGAGAATGGACGATGAGGATGAAATGGCAGTACCGGTTCCATAAGCTGCACGGCCACACCAATGCGCCTTGCTCCTGCAGCAGACCTGGGGTTCCCCTGCTGATCTGTGTAGGGCTCTGGTTCCTGGGGTCCCACAAGCATTCCTGCTCACAGCTACCCAGATGTCATCCATCCCCTCTGAGCAGCTCCCACATCACACTGCTAATGGAGTGACTTCTCAATGAAAATGTGTTCTGCAATGTCATTTTCTCAGGGGCTAAAATATTTTGTTTCTCTATTCAGGGCAAGTCTTTTTCCACATTAATCAATCTTTTGGAGATAACAACAATACATATGCATACTAAGTGGGGCACAGTCCTGCTGAAATTTCCTTTAATTTATTTGATAAATGGAAAGAGTTCTCCAATTTAGTTCTGTATGTAACATTTTCCACTTGCAAAAACATGAGAAGAATAAAATAAGTACATTTTTCAGATAGGGTTTTTTTTTCAGCTGTTGGTTCTTAGCCTTTTGCATCATATTCCCATGAGAAAAATTAAAGCATTTCTTACTTTACACAATCTGAGAGTTCTATTTTTTGTGTGTGTCTTTTCAACCTTTTCTTAATGCAGACACATACTTACACACACACAGTGTGACCATGGCTTGAAAGCAAGTTTGTCTTCCCCTATTCTTTTACTTCATATAAAAATGACTAGAAGTATTTAACTTCTGAAAAAATCCCAGCTTTAGCTCCTTTCTTGAGCTTGCCGCACATTGAAAATGTGACAGGTTAGATTGCTCCTGCCTTACACCTGCTGCCTTGGTACTCGCTCAGCAGAGCCCCTCAGCCTCTGGGTAGCACCCGCTCTCCTCTCCCTCCCACAGTGCAGTGCGGCCCGGAGGAACCAAGGGGCTGAGGCAGGAGTCTCTTGCCACTGCCAGCAAGCTGTTCCCTCACCCAGCTGGTTAGGAAAGACATCCTGGGGACCACCACAGTGAATACACTTTCTGGCAGGGAGAACTTGAAGGAGCCCCTAAAGCATTTCAACTGTGTATTAGCGATAAAGTCTAACAAGGTCCAGTGCATGCTGAAGTGGCCCTGGGTCCCATCTTTTCTCATTCCTGGCTTGCCCTGCTCAGGCTCTAAACGAGGAGTTTTCTTTTAAAAGAAAAGCTTCCTCCTTCCTAACCTTTATCCCTTGGCACAACAGAGCATGGATACGAAGCCCCAGATGGCACAGAGTTAGCCAGAGGGCCTGGGTGCCTAAAGTTGGATGCGGCCTGGCTGTCAGAGCCCAACACTGGTGGACGGGAGGCAATGTGCCAGCTGTCTCACCTCACAGTCCGGAGAAGAGGGGAAGGCAGCACCCAGCAGTCACACACGTCTGCGCTGCTTATGCCGAGCGGGGCACGGCTCTTCCCCATTGCATTGCTTTCACCAGCAACAAACTCTCTTTCTGTGAGGAGCACCCAGCTCTGCCAACAACACTGAATAGAACAGGCTGTTCCCTGAGGGTCAAGCAGCACGGATGTGGTTATGTCCATTACAAAGCTCTTGGTCCTTGGTCTGTAGCATGTGGGGGCCTTGTGGTCCTAAGGCATAAGCCTTTATTTTTTATGTGGTTTTTTTTCACTTCAAAGCACATGGAAGAACACATGCTATGGTGTGATCCATTGGAGTAGTGTTTTCACATTATGGAAGCATATGCTTGCCCATGCTGCCTATTGGCGGTGGTTCCTGATTTATGATACTGCCCAAACAGTCTTCAGGCATCATTTCAGAGTATTATTAGCAAAGGATAGAACAGCGCCAGAGTGCGACCTAATATATAAACAGGACAGATGATCACTGGCCTGGTGCTTAAGCTCTCAAACTGGCAATGTTTTGTTCAGCAGCACAGACGTAGCCTGGGAATCAACTGATGCTGGAGTGATGTGACTAGGGAAGTATGCAGCCTATATATCACTCTGCCAAATGGGACACCCTGAGGCATCAGGAAACCTGGGGCCATCCTATGCTACACTTTATTTCTTCTTTTTTCAGTGACCACCAGCTGCTAGACCACAATTCAAGCAGGTATCTAGATCCTTGCCTATGAAGATTGTTTTGATATAATAGAGCAAGAATATGAGTGATGAAGTATTGCATACTGTGTGAGGGGTTCAGGTAGGAATGGGATGCAGAGGAGCTGTGCAGCAGAGGATTCGCACCTGGAGAGCAGGGGACAGCTTTTCTCCAAGGGAAGTAACAGCACTCAAGCATCACAGGTAGCATCAGTGGTGCCATGCTCAGGTATCCTGGATACCAAAGCAACTGGGATCAGGGCGTGCCATGATGAAAGGGCTGCTTTGGTTGTTTTTCAAATGCCCAGTAAGCTACATTGCTCCCACTATTAACATGGAACAGAAATACCGTGGGATTGAGAAGGAGTCATTGCTGAATATTCCTAAAAGCTAGGGTGGTCCACACTTGCTGGAAAAGTAGTTAAAAACATTCCAGGGTCATTAAGCTAAAGGAAAAACCACTTAAGAACAAAGACTTTTAATGTGTTTTGAAGGACATTAGAATCTTTTAAACAACTAATTTCTTCTCTTGAGAGCAGCAGGAACTACTCACAGTCAGGAAAGTATTCAGTACAGTTCACGTTCTGCAAGGTTTCTGTTCCAACCCCCTTTCCTCTCCCCCACACCCCTTATTTTCTCTATTTAACTCACTATTCAAAACCATGTTCTTGTTCCAGTCTAGGAACCCATTCTCCATGTGCTGTCACTTCACAGCAGCTCCCAGCTCAGTTGTTCTGGTCAGAATCTGACCTTCCTGGTGAATACACCTGGCTCAGACAGGGTGAGTCTGTTCCCAGTAGAATGGCCATTAATAAGCCCTTTCTGCTGCTGTTCGCTAATTTATTATTTGTTCTCAGCAAGCTTTGACATTTGTTCACATTTTCTTAGCTATTTCTACCAGTCAGTTCTTCCAGGAGCATTTGTGGAAAGAGAGGGCAGAAGAAAACCAGACTCTATTTTATTTTCCAAAAGGGAGACACAAAGAGATCTCTGCCCTCCTTGGCTTCTGTTTCAAGCCTCCTGTCTAGTCTGGGAAGATTCACACAAGTGGAAAGGCACTTTTGCCCAGCATAAGCCGGTTCCCTGCAGCACATTCCCAAGCTGCTTACTGTGCCTAGATTAACATGATTTAAGTGGCAGGGCTTCCATCCCCTCACCTTGGGAAATACTGCCAAGGTTTTGCAGATCTTGCTGCTTGGACATTTTTCTAACTGGGTTTCAATATTAAATGTCCTTTTGCACAGTTTCATCCTATTGGTTTCAGATATAGGCTGCAATTAAAAAGAGCGACATAAAACGGAGCCAGGGGAAATGCATTAAGTCATGTTTGCAGAGCACATTGAGGGAATGGGACAAAATGTCCTTGGGAGGACAAAGAAACTGGTTGTTAATATTAATACTGCATCTCATGGAGCGGATACCAAAGAAGTTTTAACAACCACTGTGCAGTCAGTGCGCATTAACCTCGTGGTGCAGACCTGCAAAGGGAGTGAGGCATCCTGAAGTGCGAGGTTACAGGGTGTGTGCCGAGATCTTGTGAGTGTGTGCTGCCATGCAGCCAGATGGTTTTCTCCAGTGCTGGGCACCACGCAGGAACACTCTAAACTGGATGGGTGCACACAGTGAGTGGATAACATTTGGGAGCAGAGCTCACACTCAAGAACAGTGCATTAGTCTGACTGAAAGTATGTGACAAGCCTTGTTTTACTGTGTGAGAGTTACAGAATTCAGAGGGGATTGTAGTGATCACTGCACTGGACAGAGGGTACTATTCCAAACCCCAGGTAGAAGATCCATGTCCAGTAACCTCTGGCAGAGCTGTGATTGTTCTCCACACAGATATAGCAAACAAAACAGAGTTTTAAACTGTTTTAATCTTTCCTGCTTTTTATAATAATCAGGTTCAGCTGAGAGTCGTGCTGTGGACAGAAGGAACAGTCCAAGTCAGCAGACCCCAGTTGCCATCAGGAGAGAGAGGTGGGTAGATGGATAAGAACGAGATATTGTACCAAGGTGGTGCAAGATGACAAAAAATGTGAATGCCAAAACTCAGCAAAGGCAGCCTCACAGCAAGTACAGCACAGATGGCCACGAGCTCAGTGTCTTTTAGGTAACACATTGGACTCCTAATGACAGAAATGTCACAGGGACTAATATTGTTACAACAAATTCCACAGGAATTAATCACATTTGACCCGTAATGATAATAGAGTGTTGGCTAGGAAATTATCTCTCAAGTCTCCCATCTCTCTGACAGTCATTTGTAGCCAGTTTCTTGGGAAGGGGCATGGACTGTTTCCTTTCAAAAGAAAAAGCTTTTCTTTCAAAAGAAACAGGCTCATTTAGTTGGAATTAAGTTTATTCCTGGGTAGGTCAGTTCTTTGTAGTGTGAGCCATGCCAAAACTGCTGTATGACATATTTTTGTAAGGTTTTATATTGAGGTTTTTTATCCTTTCTATGCAAAATACTGTTAGGATCCTGGGAAAATTCCCTGCCAGCTTTCTGGCTTTGAGATAAATGTTATCTCTTTATAAAAACAGACGCTTATGTGGCTTACAGCAGCCTGGTGCTGGATGTAGTGTATACCATTAATCACACCACTTCACTGCCACACCAAGTCTAAAACACAATGGAAGTAACATCTTGGTGAATGTCCATCTTAATTTTTCTTCTTCAACAGCAGAAAACTCAAGTGAAAGGTTTTCTTAGTCCTCACACCAGAATAAGCTTGTGAGATCTCCAGATAAAGGGTTTGCTGAAATAATAGACCACATAGATCAACATATATCAACAAACAGAAACTCTCACAACCATGAGATAGAAAACTGGTGCAGGTGGGGCAGCTCATGTGCAGGTGTGAGATCAGTAGGTGACTTCCAGTGCCCATCTTCTCTCATACTGGATGTCTGACAGGCTTTTATCAAAGGAATGAGAAAAATAAAAAGGAAGAGAATAAGAACTGTGACCAAACTCCTAGAGATGAGAGCAGTTGTTAGTTGAATCAAACAGTGATGGTTGAAGTCAGGTTAGCAGCAATGGGTTTTCCACTGGCTAGTTTTCTCAATCTGGTCATCCCGGAATAGCAGCTGTGCTTCTGTTTCCAGTACAAAAACTGTCTCTATTGCTTACATGTAGTAAGCAGGAAACCAGCAGGAAAGAGTGAAGATTCCACAAAAATTCTGCCTTTTCCTGTATTACTGGCTGTGCTGATTCTTTTTCTGCTCAGCTCTAGTTTGGCTCCTGGGCATCCATCCAGATTCTGGCAGGAGACAAAAAGTACCATTCATGGCCTGAAAATGGGAGCTTCAATCTTGAGAGGCCATTTGGCTGACAGATGTTTCTACTCTCTCTCTCATTCCTTTTTTCTCCTACTGATCCCTATCCTAGGAACTATGTGGCTCTAGAGCAAAGAAGGGATGGGGGAAACCCACAAAAAAAGCCTCAGGACACGAGTTCTTCATTGAACACTGCAGGTCCAGGTGTGCCTGGATGGGTGCTCCTGTACCTCTGGGTCTGGGTAGGAGGCTGCCTACAATGAATATTTCATGTGAATCAAAGGGAAACAGGCTTCCTGTAGTGGTGTCTTTAATCTTAAAAATATTTGCTCAGAAACAGTATTTTTGCATTTTTTTTACATATGTGCAAATAGCATTTGATTTCCAAAATTAAATAGCACTTTTCATCTGCAGATCACAGCACTTGACCAAGAATAGAGCAAACCTCAGTTTGCAGTGTACAAGGAAGAGGGAAGACCTGTGTCCTGTCTTGAGAAAAAAGGTGAAGGAGGGTGTCTTTGAGGTTGCAGAAAGTCTTCTCTGAAAGGTAAAAATTCCCAGTGCTCTCCACTAGAACCTTCCTTAACTCATTCCTGCTGTCTGCAGTTCTGACTGCTCACACAGCCAAGTTCAGCCAGTGTCATCTGATCTCAGCTGTGAGCTGCACCAAGGCCACGGTGCTGGTCAGTAGCAGTGTCACCTCTGGGTACTGGCTCACCAGCCCTCTCCAGTGCAGCACTTTGCTGCTTCTCCTTGCCCAGATCCAGATCCAGTGCTTCTGCCAACGTGCCTTGGTCCAGAGCTACAGTGCTAACTTCTATCCACTGCACCAAATTAAAAAGTGGATAAATGCCAGGGATAAGCTTTCCACAGACACCAAGCTGAGACCTGCAGTGTACATCGAACTTGAACAGAACAGGTACTGAAGAGGAGCTTGTGGTCTGGTTGCTAAAGCCTTGACATACTTTCTGATACCAAAAACTGCACTTATGGTCAACAACAAAACAAATGCAAAGTGATTGACAGCTCAGGAACAGGCAGGGTGTTACAGCCCATCAAAGCTCCTACAGTATGGTCATTCTAATGAAGGCAAAGTGTTGAATAGTGTCCACGATGTCCTCTGCTTGTGAGACTTCCATCCATGCACCTCACCATTTTGCTGGAAAGCAGTGAACTAACCAGGGAGGATCTGGTGGGAAAAAAAAAAAAAGCTGATTGGGCATTTTAAGGGAAAAGGTTATGTGAAAGAATAAAAAAGGATTGAACTGGTACATCATGACACATATATTTCTGTCCTCTGCTTGGTCCATGCAGCACAACAGGAAAATTTGAAAGTGCAGGCATTGAGGTGTTACAACAGCCCAGTGGGATGCAGCCAGGAGCTGTATGTCACAAAAAAAAGGAGGAAGAATCTCAGAAAAAATTCCTGCCACTGGGATGAGTTCAGCTCTTGATGGTTTCCTGAGCAGAACTGGTGGAAGCTTCACCACCTAGGAAACCATAAACATTTCTCAAGCACACAATGCAAACTGTCCCATATGCCAATTCTGTGCTATCCAAGCAAAATGGTTAGACCTATCTGCAGGTCTTTTCTATATATAATTTCTGTGGCTCATTATGGAATGCTGACCATGTGCCAAACCACAGGAAAGTCTTTACACATTCCTAATCTAAAGAATCCTTGCTGCAAAGCCCCAAGCCCTCAAGCTGTCCGATTGAGATTCCAGCAGCAACACAGGCTTTGCTCAGTGCTGAAAACTGTTGACTCCAGGATTGTTTTCCATTCGGCTGCATCATTGCTTGAGTAAAAAATACCTTGTAGAGCTCTAGTTTGGAGACAATAAGGCTGTTGCCCTCATTGGATTGACTTGCACAGGGGCAGATGAAACCTGGTTAAAGGCTGAAAGAAGAAAATTGACAGGTACCTCACTGCATACAGAAAAGGAGCTCAGTTTCCCCTGTGGGTCTTCCTTAATTTCTCAAGGACCACAGTTATGGATGAAAATGCCTGTGAATAAGCCAGGGCCTGAATATTATAAAGGGCTAATGCGTTCCAGGAAAAGCAGTCTCCTCACAGGCAATTAATGCATCATTAAATTAGGCTGAAAGAGGGTGATGAAGATTAGAGCTCCGATTTTATCAGATTTGCACATACACCAAGAAAAGGTGGAGTGGAGTCTGGTCCATCTGAAGCCTTTCACACTATTTTTGTCTTTTCATGTGTCTCGTGCTAGGCCCCTGTGTGTCCCCAAGCCTGTGCGTGTCACTTCTCTAAGGCCACTGTTTCCAGTCCTGAAAAACAAGGTACACTGCATGAGGAACTTCAGCCTTTCACTTGTGGTGTTTTACACAGTTTTAGTACAAACGCAATAACATCTAAGGACATGCTCCAGGGATTTATCTAGCATAGGGCTCAAAGGTCTAAGAGATGGATTTGAACTTGATTAGGGGTTGCAGTGCTGCAAAAATTGCACAGTGATAATGCAAAGGCTTTTGCTATTTCTCTTGGGAGCTTATATCTCACTGTAAGGATGTTTTACTTTATTCATTTTCCTTTGTGCTACCTAGAAATGCAGCAGCAATTCCTAATCTGGCCAGATTGCTTTGGGTTCTGGAACAAAGATTTCTCTTTCACAGAAGTATTAAAACTTATTCAACCCCAAGGTGGACACTCATACGCTCAACTTCTACCTTAATCCATTAGCATAAGCCTTTCCATCAGGAAGACAGTACAAGATCATGGATGCTATTGAATCCTTTTGTTTCTGGAGGTTTTTTTTTTTATTATCCTTTTCTATTTATTTATGGTTTTGGTGACTGGAATCATAGTGGAAAATGATTGATTAAGCTGAAGACAAACTGCAGCCTCTTCAGACTGCATCTTTTCCTGTCACTCCTAGAGATGCTCCAAGCTCAGGAACCTTGCTGGGGCTTTCCCAGAAAAGATCAGCACTGGATGCTTCCCAGTAGCAAAGTCTGCAGGGTAAAAGGTAGAGAGCGGATGGGCTGGCTGGCTACACACGTGTGACCACAGCTCCTTCTTCCAGATGAAGGAGTCAATTACCTCCTATCTCATTTTTGAGACTGATCATGATGTGACTTGACCTTTGAGCAGGTTGGCAAATGCCATTTCCTCCAGATGGTGGATGAGGACACAGGCAGACAAGCACGTTCCGGAGAGTTAGGTGCAAACCATAGGCAGGAACTGGAGAAAAATACAGGACACCTGTCAGACCACCAGCAAGGAGAGGCAGTGTGCTATGGACCTCCTGCCTTCACTGCCTAAAGTCTTGCCCTATCAATCTGTGAGACATCATTAAATACACTCACTATCAGCAGGCCCATCTCAAGGAGGGCTGTGCAGAACTGGCTCCTGGGAAATACATTTCTCACCCTTATTTTGGAGCACATGAGAAACTGCTCTTTGTCACTGAGTGGGTGCCTTGTCCTTGCAATGCTGACAGCATCCCTGCAGGATGGTTCAACTGGGTTGGGACCCCACTGACCCCCTTGTGGATAAACCCCTCTGGCAGCTCTCTGCTAGGAGAGGGCCCGGATGGGGCCCTCATAATCTTCCCAAAGGTTGTTGAGAGAGCAAAAGGGGGAAGCAGAACGCTGTGTCCAGCACCAGTGTGCAGTTTCTCACATCCGCTCCCCCTGACACCATCCTGCTCACATCCTCTCACCACAACCCCCCGCCCGTGTCATTCTTCAAGTCTGTATTTCCTTCCGTTGTTCCCAGCAAGTCGTTGGGCATTGCTGTCTCCCTTCCCAGCCTCGCAGACAACCTTGGCCATCCAGTGTGAACTGATGGATGGGCTTTAAACAACAGAATGGAGTAAACGTGTTTCTCCTCAGTGGTTCCCCCTCCCCAGTTTCCCCACACACACGCACATGCAGCAGTCAGATGTCTGGCTTCTCACACCCATCAGCTCAGAGACAGAAGGTGGGAAGGTTTCAGAAAGATTCTGTTGTTGTCCTGTCCCTGGAACTCATTGCACCTCCGTTACAGCCGCATCACAGCCTGGCTCAGCCTGAGCTCTTGGCCCCTACCTTCCCTCTCCCCACCATTTCTTTCCAAGCAGTCAATGTAATCTATATTTGCCAAGGTGCTGACCACCTCCAGCCGAAGTCCTAAAGCTCAGATGGAAGCCAAAGTCCTTGGAGTTTACTTCTCCATTCTCCTCTCCTCCACCTTTATCAGCAGACACTGGTTTGCCCGTGAAGACAGGCAGAAGGAATCAGCAGTCCTCAGAAACTAGGAATGTTTGTTCAAACCGAATGTCTCCCATATTTGCAGCAACCAAAGCTATCTGTATCCAAACTTTCAAGCCTGAAAAATTATGAGAAGTCAAAAGATGGTTGGTTTTTAGTTTTTAGTAGTTTATTTGCAATGTACCTAAGGTTAATTTGGAAAAAAATAGAAACATACAATAGGGGCTTTTGTTTGGTTTTAACCGTAAACAAGCCAGAAGAAAAACAAATTTGATTTGGTTTGGTTTAATTTAATTTTGTTTCATTTCTGTAATTATTTGGTAGAAATAAACATGTTATTGCTTTTGTAACTTTGTCATGAGAGCCACAAAAATCCATTGCTGAGATTGTTTTATTCCTAGATAATGTCTATTAACTCTATAGTGAACCACAATGATCCCATAAAAATCCTTTGGAATATGGGGAGCAGAAGAGCTGCTCATTTTACCCACATGCCAATATGATGAGGAGGAGTGTCAACACAACCATCTTGCCACTCACTCAGTTGCACTGCTCCTTAGCCCTGATGCTCCTGCCAGCCTGATAAGCACACTCTGCCCCAAGATATTCACAGGGATGGACTTTATTTCCTAGGAGTGCAATGGGCCTCACCATTCAACATCACAGCAATTATTTATATGTGGGAATTTCTGCATCTTTGCAGAAATCTTTTGGGTATTCCTGGCTTCCGGGAGAACTCTCAGAGCCACTTCACCTTTGAAGAGTGTAGGACACTGGTGTTACAGGGCAAGATTAAAATCTTGGAAGACTTCTCTGCTCTTTTACAGAGTGAGTGAGGTCACAGACAAATTAGCAGGCTGCTGGAAGGAGATCAGGACTGCTGCTAAACGTCTATCACTTTCCTATCATTTTCCTATAGATGCTTCTAAACATTTTGTATAGATGTTTCTATAGATGTTTTCCCATAGCTGTTTCTGATAGATGCTTCTAAACATTTCCTATAATTTTTTCCAAACATCTATGATTTTTCCTGTCATTTCCACTGGGCTTTTATCACCCCAATAAGCAACTATCTGGGGCAGGAGCTGTTTGAGGGAAACACTTTGATTATACTTTGGCCAATCCAGTCCCCAGTGATGGTTCTAAGGGCAAGAGAGCTTTGCAAACCTCCTCTACCCAATTCAAAGCACTGTGACTAACTCTCCTGTATGCAGCCCATTTCCTTAAAAAGGCAATCACAGGCTGCAGGCAGCACACAAAACCTTCCAACAGGAGACCCGTCATGCCTGAGCAATGTCCTCCACACAACCAATTCAGAGCAGCACGGTGGATGGAGCGTTAACATGGGTGTGATACCCTGGCAAGGAATTCCAGTGTCACTACGTAATGATTTGTAATAACTCAGAGTAACAATTTCCATATGCAAGACCCAAAAAACAAGAACTACAAGTCACGACATGCCTTCATGAGTTGACAGCAGGATTTCCACGTCCTCTAAAATAAGATCTATCCTGTTTTCTATTCGGGTCTGTATCACCCCACCAAATAAAATCAGCTCAAAACAGATATGTCAGTGAGCAGAGCTGGAATTTTGCTGAAGGTTTGGCGTGGGGTGTGGTTGGCATGGACTGAGTTCTCAACACCATGATCACACTTTACTGGTTAAGGAGCCTGAATAGATGCCCCTTTTTCTTCCAATTCAGATGAACACTTTGACTATCTCCTCCAGGATGGCGAGATCCACTCGGTGAGACTGGGAAGCCCCTGAGATGAGCCTCCTGTATGGTGTCTGGGATTTTTAGAACACTCCAGAGTGCAGACATTCAGAAATAGAGTGAAACTGTGGAGGCAGACATAAACTAAGAAAGAGGGTTTACTGACAACTTCCACCCAAAGAGGTCTGTGTGCTTCCCTGTACAGAGGAATGGGATTTTCCCTTATCCATCCCTCATAGATCTCCTGGGCAGAAAAAGCCAGAAAGGTAAGAGTTACTCCCAATGGGGTTATTTAGCTGAATGCTGTCCTTTGTATCTCCTCTACCCTCCATTCCCCACACACACAGACTGTCACATGCACAGGCATCCTAAAGCTGGAGGAAAGGATTCCCTGTGCAGCTGGACAGCAGGGTAGGAGCCTGGCCCATGGTGACACCACAACCTGGTGTGTCCTTCTCCTGCCATACGACCATGCCAGCATCGCCTTTGCCCTCTGCAGCTGCACCAAGTGCCAGGTCGCAGGCACCAGAGGACATGCACAAGGGTTGTTGTGTTCCTTGGTCCACAGCATCATCTTGGCCACAGCCGGCACATACCCTTTGGCTCCCAGCCAGTCTACAGGGGCTTTTTCCTCATCTCTGCCAAGGCAAATTGACTTCTGACACCTTCCTCTATGTTTTCATCCTTTAAAGGGTGGAAAGCTGAAAGCCTGGCTCAGCTGTGTTCCCTTCCCCACCCTCTATGTGCTGAATGAGCTCTTTCAGGGGGGATGGGACCCCTGGGCCACTGTTGGGCAGTGGCTTGCTGTCAGGGCAGCATGCAGCATGCCTGTGCCCACATGTGTCTGTGGACACAGCATGTCAGGGTGCCTCCCCCACAGCCCTGGGGAAGCACCACTGCCCCGCAGCCTGTCCCTGCCTTTCTTCAGAGCCACCCCTTGCTCCTTGGCTCCCCGGGCCTCAGCCACACTGCTCCGTAAAACATGGGGAACGATGCCTGCCTCCTGCTCGAACAGGTGGTGAAAGGCACTGTTTGGGGCCTGGGGATTGAGTAGTGCCTAAAACACACAATAAGCAATATTTTGATAATTTCTTAGTACCTTTTCTTACAAGAATCCATTCCCACCACTTCTATACCAAAAGAGACCGTGGAAAGCCTTTCTAGGATAACCCATTAATCACAAGGAACTGTCACAGGACCAAAATATTTTCCCACTCTGCCTTTAACCTTCCTGATGTTTTTTCATGTTGCTTCCCTGCAATCTCAAAAAAACTTGGAAATTCTTAGAAACACAAATCTATCTCAAGATTTAAACTGTCAAAAAATGCCCAGTGGAGGAATGCTCAGGCCTCCTGGGTTGATCCTGGCAAGCACTTGCAGTGTCAACTCAGTAATTCTCTCAGCAGCTAGGAAAAAACCCTGTTCAGGACCCCTTTTACCCACCAGTAAAAGGCATGGAGTTGGGAGGAACAGACTGACTAAGTGTGCAGTGACTGCACACCCCATCTCAGCTCTGGAAGAGTCTTTCTATACCAGAGTGAATTTCCAGGCAGAAGCTGTAGGGCCAGCCACTGTACCAGCAAGCTGTCACAGATGGCACTGACGTTGCTGCCTAGGACTTGCAAAGGTATTGTGTGATTAGGATGAACCAAGGATCTGCGTCACTAGTATAATTCAAATCATTGATTTCACTCTGACTTGCTGAGCTTTTTGCTTCAGCAATGCGAATTTCCACTAGAATATTGCCACATTCCAGCCATTTGACATGCCCATAAAAATATCATTTTAGCCTTCTCAACTCATTAAACCCCTAGAATGTAAGCTGGATGAATTCACAGGGTTAAGAGATCTAAAGGAAGATTTTTATCCCAGCCATCACTTACCTCTCTCTCCTGAGAAAGGCTGCTGGACAGCTGTGAAATTACTTTTTCATGGGCTACCATGCCAGCAGGTTTCCAGCTGGAATCAATGACAAAGCTTGGAAATAAATTGCTGACTGCTTGGAGCCAGAGTGTCAGGAAACCCAGCCCAGTTCTGAGCTAGAAAAACAACAGAAACAACCACCACCAGCCACCATGCTGCATACCTCTCACACTTGTGCACTTCCCAAAGCCTCCCTGACTGCTCATGGGGTTCTGCAGGTGCAGAACAGAAATTGTCCATCTCAGTGCTACCTCAGAGGTTATCCAAAAAAGAATGAGATTGTTGGCTGTTGAGCAATTAATGACTCGGGGTGGGGGTAGCATGTGGAAAGCTTGGGAGGTACAGGAGAGTCCTGGTAGTAAGGAATCACTCAAGTCATTTAGTGACCCAGAGGGACATGTATGTCTCTCTCATCTTACAGGCTACACTTGATCAGAAAATCTGTTGTGGCCTTGTGTACAGCTTGGAAACCAGCAGCCCTATTACCAGATGCCTGGTGTTGACAATGATTGTCGTTACTGAGTGAAATTTAGGCTTGATGAATTGTTAATGTTTGTGCTGGGTAGAGATGGCTCTGTCAGCAGGGCCACCTGATGAATCTGCCCGTGCAGGGGTAGAATATGGATGACCAGTTGAGATTGGAAAGCATTTCATGGTGGATTTGGCTTCAGAGACCATCCTTAGGTGATCTTATCTGTGAGGTGTGATGGGTATTGCAGCACATGCTGCAAGTCATAAGGCACAAGCTCTTAAAACGCTTCCTGGAAAACTCCCACAGTACCCCAATCATTGCTAGCAGTGGACTGACGTAACAAAGCATGAAAGGCACAGACCATCAATGGTGTCACTTCAAGAGTTCACCAGAACATTGCAGCTGTATTCTGAGAACCATTCACCAGCAGTGTGATTTTTCCCCAGTTGGAAAAAAAAGCACTGGCTGTTGGGAGATACGAAGGATGCCTGTTAAGCAGTTATTGCTGCTAATACTGAACATGTTCATTTCCAGGGCAACTTTTTCAACAGCTTGAATGGCAAATGAGGAGTAAGAAAGGCTTTTGCCAAGACATTTAGACTTCGGACATTCCTAACAACTGATTTTTGGCAGCACTGTCTTCTTTTAATTTTGTTTCATCAGCTTCTAAACCAATAGCACTGAATCTCACTCTGCCCTTTCATGTGGGACAGAAGAACTCAGCAGGAAAAATATCCCAAGATCTTAGTCCTGTGGCAGATATGGGCATGATCATTCATCTCAGTGAGATTTGTTCTGTAGTCCACATTTTGAGTCTTCAAGACATGAGAA
This sequence comes from Clamator glandarius, assembly GCA_033459285.1. Classification (NCBI taxonomy): domain Eukaryota; kingdom Metazoa; phylum Chordata; class Aves; order Cuculiformes; family Cuculidae; genus Clamator; species Clamator glandarius. Next base: position 284,875 of record JAUNZM010000180.1, on the reverse strand, counting down.
GACATGTTCTGACGTATCCATCCAATCGCTGCATGAGTGCCAGGAAGAGCCTTAGCATCCTCAGAGCTCGTATAGTAACACACAACAAATAATAAATTCCCTCTGTAAAACTGAGGTAATGATCCAGATAATTTCAAGTAAATGTTGCACTACCTGTATCACGGGTACAGGCCAAGTAGGATTTTCTAGAAAGTGCTGCCTTTATATCTCTGTGGTGAACAGAGCTTCATGATCTTTATCTCTGAATTTGGATATGTAAAAGTGTCATTTGCTGTGTAAACAAGATCACAATCTGTCTGCTATTTCAAAGCAGTTTGCTTGTTTGTGGTGGCCATGCCTGATCCAGGTTTGAGGACCATATAGGTTTTTCTTAGGTTACTGATCACCAGGATCAGCGCTGCCCCTCACACTCAAGGTTATGTAAACTCATGTCCCATAGCAGCAGCAAGAATTAGCTACTAGGAGGAAAGTGACTCAAAACTGTGCTTGCTGTCTTTCCACTAGGATTTGAGACTAGACAACAGGAAGAACTTCTTCACTTTGAGAGTGGTGAGGCACTGGAACAGGTTGCCCAGGGAAGTTGTGGCTGCCCCATCCCTGGAGGGGTTCAAGGCTAGGTTGGAGAGGGCCCTAGGCAGCCTGATCCGGTGGGAGGTGTCTCTGCCCATCATACTGGGGCTGGAACTAGATGATCTTTAAGGCCCCTTCCAACCCAAACTATTCTATGATTCTATGATTTGCTCCAGCCCTTTTGCCACCACCCTCAACATGGAGGTTTAGTGCTTTACCACTCATAAGGACACTCCCATGTCGCTCCATTCCCCTCCACCATCAAGCATTGTCGCAGACAAGGTAGATGTCACGGGGAAGCATTGAAGCAGCCTGCACACACGCAGGAAGCAGTAGTCTACAAGCAGGAGCAATTTAGGGTGAAGTCTTGGCTCTCTGGTGTTGTCTGTGTGGCTGCTCTCAGCAGGACTACTTCCACTCCAAATGTGTTATTGCAGTGAATAAATGGGAGATGGGTGGAGTTGCAGGGGCTGTATGGACAATAAAAGGAAATGGCTCTGCTCCGCGTATGCTCTGGAAAGGGAGGGTGTCTGTGTATCAGGCAAGAGGGGATGTTGTGCGAGACAGGGTATGGAGGGGAGGCATCAGCATGAAAACAAGAAAAGAAAGTATTTGACAGAGTAGTGGGTGGGTGGTGGCAAGGGAGTGAGAACAGGATGGAAGAGGCTGTGTATGGCTGTAATGAGAGAGTCTGCTTGAAAACGACTATGAGCAGACGGTGTGTTGAGAGGATTATGAATGGGAGACGTGAGGCAGAATGTCTGTGGGTGGCACAGAGATGGATGCAGTGTCTGCAGCATGCTCCCAAATAGAACATCCCATCTTGGATGCTCGACCACCTTTTGCAATCACATGGACTACACTTATTTTATGCTGTTAACACTCAACATCCAGCGTCCTTTTCCAAAGCAGAAAAATTGTGATATTACAGCCTGTGGAGGGTGTCAGTGTTCAGCAGGAGCTGTCCCTCCCTTCAAAGAAATGAGCATTGCATCTTTTCAAAACTCCCTTGAGAGAACAAAGATTCTTCAGAGATTCTGTAGTGCTGGTGGATTGAGGATCCTTATGGAACAACCCTTCTAGAAATGTTTCTCCTGATTTTTGAGTCAACGAAATGTCTTCTTGTAACCGAATGTATTCACATCTATCAGTGTTACCACAGGGAAAACAAAAGCTTTTGTTGCAGTAGCCTTCCAACCACATTCTTCTCTATGACTTTGACACTTTGCAGGTCAAGGGTTTGATTCTTCTGGGACCACATGGATGGAGCTGGCCTCCAGCAGCCTGGGGTGCTAGTATCCAACATTTAAGATTGGACCCCTCTGTAAGCCAGGTTCCTGAACAACAGTTGGAATGTGCCAACCAGATTGACAAATAAAATTAACTCATTTGAAGCAAAAAGCGATAAAAAAATCAAGCTTGCTCATAAATATTCTGCAGAGAGTAAAAACACAGAAATAGTGACCAAGTAGGAGGCTGTACTCAAAATTCCAGAGGATCATGGTAATCTGATATTTCCACTGACTTCATGACTTTGAAGACCTTCTGAAAAATCAGAGCAGAGCAACACACACTTTTCTGAGCCCCAGCATGCAATCTCTATGCCCAGCAGTTATGGCTCTTCATTGCAAAGGGTTTTGGTTTGTTCCCTTGATGGATTCTCATTGCCCTGGACCAGCTTCAAATGGGAGGGAAAATGTTAAAAAACACAAAGGGAGTCTTCAAAGGTCATGAACATTATGCCTAGGTGGTGATGTCATGGCAGCAATGACCTCAGAGGTTTGTTTGGCTTGGTTCAAAGTCACAGAACTGCCTCTTGCCAAAGATATTTTAAGTGGGCCAAGAACATCTGTGAACACACCCGTTCAGAAACACACACCGCATACAGTCGCAAAACACACATCATGTGTCTCACATAAACTCACATGTGCTCATCACAGAAAAAGTGGGATCTGCAGTCACAATCAACCTGTTGTGTTCATCATACAGCTCAAAGGCAAGTGAGCTCAGAGTGTACCGGGGCATCAGCTGGAGAGCTCTGCTGCAGTAAAGCTCTCTTCTATGTGGTTAATGGTCCTGTATCCCAGAAAAGGGACTATTCTCAGGTTTTATTTTTCTTATTACAGGTTAAAATCCATTCTGGATAAGACATATGAACTCTACTGTTCTCCTCACAATTAGTCCTCTTCAACAAGAAGGAAGGTGTTCCCAGGGGCCCACTTTTCCAGTTCACCATAGACTCTGAGGTCGCCCAGCTCATCTGCTTCCACCTGTCTTCAGACAGTACAAGAAAGAGTAATACATGCTGAAATACATGCAACAACCCCACAAGAATCCCAAACTATCAACTAGTGCCAGTTGGAGAAATAGGGCAAATGGTGAGGCTCAGAAAAGGCAGTACTTGAAAGAAGTAAATCTATGGATGAAAGGTAGGAGTTGATCCTGTAGATTCAGTGTGAAATATTGACACAGTGTCACAGAACTACAAAAGTATTTAGGTAGTTGGGGACCTCTGGAGGTCACCAAGTCCAGTCTGGCCCTAAAAGCAGATGCAGTCAGATCAGGTTGCTGAGAGCCTTATTCAGTCAAGGTTTGAATATCACCAAGGATGGAGACTCCACAACCTCTTTGCATGACCTCATCTGTGTTTGACTTACCCTCACAGTGAAAAAAGAATTCTTTATATCTAATCAGAGTTTCAATTTTGGCAGCTCGTATCTGTACCTGGCATCCTACTGTTCTGCATCTCTGCGAACAGCCTGACTGCCTTCTCTAAAACCTCTCCTTAGCTACCAAAATAATGAGGCAGTTCTGGCCTACAGGTAGCAAACTATGGAACTGAAATTGCAGCAGTGTGAAAACAGCAAAGAAAGGAGTTGGAAGGAAGGTAATCTGAGCCTCAGAAGAATTATATTACAGAAGCTGAGAGAGTAGAAGGAAAAGAATGGAAATCCTATTTATTTTCTGAACATTGTGTTCCTCATAGTCATGAATACTTGATGGTAGCTGCTTAGAACTGCTCCCAGCAGTGACTGCAAGGAAAGCACAGGTTGATCCTATAGGCAACCCTCAGTGCTGTGCCCGCCTGACATTCTTGGTGCTCAACACATGTAATAAATAATTTTCACAAGCTGCTGTGCATTCCTCTCCAAACACACACAGGATGCGCTGATCGTCTTTTCTTCTACAAAAGCTAAATCATGTAGGCAGGGCCAAGACTGGAAGCTGGCAAGAATAGCCCTGTCTGTGTGGGCAGAGTGCAACCATGACAAAGGCTCTCACTCTCAAAAACACATATTTTCCCATAAATGGCCAGTCACTAAGAACCAGTCACCATGAACTGATACAGGCATAGGGAGGAGCTCTGATGCCCAGTAATGATGAGGAAGCAGCTCTGTGACATGTTTGGACTGCAGGATAAAACTTCAGGTGGCTTCCCAGGCACTGAAGACCACCCCAACGGTGCTTCAGACACGGTAGGCAGCAAGCGGGGCTTGAGACTTCCATCTGCCCTGTGTCCTGAGGGACAGGGAGCCACCACGCCACAGCTGCTGCTGCGACCAGCACTGCTTTCTGGGCACCAGTCCTGCTCACTGAACCAGTGTGCTGTGTCGAGCAAATGAGTTTGGGTCTCACCAGCTCACAAAGGAGCACCTCCACACTTTTCCACATGGATGGGAAGCACAGAGGGGCTGGGACAAGTTGTCCTGGAGGCTTCAGGACTCTCAGGTTCCAAAAGTGCCATGTGCTGGGTTGGGAGCTGAGCCATGCCTGACTTGCTGCCCCAGCCAGACAACAGGGCAGCCGTGCCTGTCCTGTAGCCCCAGCCGGCTGCAGAGCAGTGCACGGGTGGCCAGTTTAGAGACCCAGCGTGGCACATGTGAGTCTGCAGTAGATCCCTGCTGCCTGGACTATTGACAGCATGTGACTATATCCCCAAATTTAAAAATCACCTTTACATAGACAGTGCCAGCAGACTCTAACAACCATACCAACTCCATTCTAAACCATTTATAAAATGCGTAGCTTTAATAACCTGTTTAAGCTATTTTTCAGAAGCTCTGGCATAGAGAGTGTTGAAAAGGCTCCCTTGGTCTTCTAACATCCATCATGTTTTCTCCCAAAGTTACAAGGCTCTCAAGCTCTCAATTATGGCACATACTGGCCACCACCAAGGCAAGGCTACACAACAGCCTCCACTGTCACCCTAAGTTTGCTTAGGATGCTTCCATTGAGTATTTGACCTCACATTTCCCATGCTTGGTCTCTCTTAAGAGAGGCTGTTTTGTTTCAAAACTGGGAACAAAATCCCAGTAGGTATTTTCAAGTTCAAGGAAAGTGAAAAGAAACAAACACAACTCCCCCAGTGTGCAATCTTCCCCTCTCTAAAAATGTTGAGGCTATACTTTTTTCAACAGGCCTCCAGACCTGATTCTAACACACATTATTTCTGCTTCAGGGTTTCTGCTGGGATAGCTTGCATGAAGAAGACTTCAATGTCACCTTCACAAAGCAGAATCGTCAGAAGACCTGTCCTTTATTCAGGTATCAAAGGAAGTCACAGGCCTCCCAGCACCTAGGGATACTAGGAGGCTGCATTGCAGCTGCACTCAACAAGAAGCAGCAGGTGAGAACACAGTGTTGGAGAGATGCTCATTTCAGTTAGGAATCAAGCCTGGCTTTTCATCTTTTACTGTACTTTAGATAAAGCAGTCAAAATGTAAATGGATATATTTCTGACCTTTCAAACTAGCTTTGTGTCAAGCTACTTCCAGACACGCAATAATAGGAAAAGGCATAGGAAGTGCGCCTTCCTCACATCATCACTATTAAAGATCTAAAGACCTGTTCTCCAGTTCTTTCTCCGTTTGGTCTCTTCTGTAGCTCTGCAAAACCCTTCAGAAAACCTGGTGGCTTTCTCCTCTGACTCTGCAGGACTCTAAGTATGAAACAGAAACAAGGTAAAGCCTAATTAATTACATTGTTTAAAATCATGTCCCCAATCTCACTGGGCTTACTTGTGTGATTACTGCTCCATTGAAATGGAGGAATGGGGAGCAACTCATGAGTTATCCCCCTGATTTCAGCAAGTTGTGGATTTTTGCTACCCTTACAGCTAAATGCAGGTTTAACCACACTGGAACTGGCTAGTCTAGTGTGGATGGAAAGGCAAAAGATGAGATTCCAAAAGCAACACCGCCTTAGCCAAATAGCACGAGTGAGGTGTTTTCTAATCCTGCTTGCTTGATTAATAGTGTGACAGGACACATTGCATGTTTATTTTGCATATAGGAGCACAACTCCAAGTTAGAGGTGGTTTGAAAAGACCTTTATATAGTCTTATTGTGCTGATGCTAGGAAGGAGTAGGGTGGGGTACCCAGGGGAGAACATCGCACATGTTGTAGACACATTCTTCTCCTGACCTATCAGCAAAAGTATGTGACACCCCACTCCAATGAACATTGCCAAGCTGTGAAGGAACCTGTTGGTAATAGGACAAAACCCCTTTCACAAAGCAGCAACTCAGTCACAAGAGGTAAGGTTCATCAGGATGAGGATAAGGAAGGGCAATGACTGAAGACTTCATGGGAAATGCATACCTGAAGTGGTGGTTAAAAGGACTATGGCAATAAGGGCTGTTATAAAACTGACTTTTTGCCCTGAGGCAGGAAAGAAAAAGGAGTATCTGCCTGCCATTTGGAAATATATTCCTTTCAGTAGCCTTCATGCACACCACATCATTGTACAGATACCCTTATGGTATTTTCCACCCAGAATGAAGCTACAGCAGACAAGGGAACCAGGCAAACAAGATGCCAGTGAGCCCTGCTGAAGGAAATACGATCAGGGAGAGGACTACATAATGCCTATACGATGTATTCTTTCTATAGCAGGGGCCAGCTCAATCTTTGGCTTGAGAACAAGACCCAGCCTAGGCAACCATGTTAAATGACATTGTGTAAAGAGGATGTGATGAGCTAGCCTTCACACATCAAAGGTTATCATTGAAATTCACGGCACAGGAATGCAGATCTTTGTACAAATTTGATCCATGCCCCGGCTAACCCAAATTCCTGCTCTCAGCCACAGCCTATGACTTACTGCTCGAAGGGAAGGAGGAACTTCCATAGGTTTCAGCTCACTAACAGTGCAGTGCTAGGCATGGAGAAGTTTCTTAGCTGATCCCCACATTTGTTCAGCAAACATCTAATTAAGACTAGTAGACATCAATGCATTACATATGTAGGTAGCAATGTCAGCAGCATGATAAATGCAGTCATGAGTCCCCTAGTATTTCTGCAGTGCTGTAGCATGGAAAGCAAACACTGGAGCACAGTGAACTTATTTGTTGGTCCTGTGTGTTGGCAGACTCTCAGATTGTTTCTCTACCCTACCAAGTAACAACTAAAAAAAAAATTAAACCAAAATATATCTATTTGTTGAGGAATTCACTTTAGCAACAGCTGCCATTTTTTGAGTCACTCCTGTCAAACTGAGACCTCCACACTGCTGCTCATGCAACAGTGTCAAGAAGATCTGACAGCAGTAGAATAATATTTTCAGTCATGTCCCATAAACAAGGGAAGTATTCCAAGTCCATCTCTGCCTGCACAGGAGAATGAAGACTGGAATGCACTATGTTTTGAAACAATCCATAACCAGCAAAGGAAACAATGGCACTGGAGTGGAATCCCTTGGCTGATTCTTTATTTTCTAACATAGATAGGGCCAGAGGTTTGGATCTGGGTCAGTCTGAGCTGCCACCCACGTGATAAGGCACAGTTTGCATCTTTCCAAAGCACAATGATTTGGAATAACAGTTGTCAAGGAATTTATCTTGAATGTCCTCTAGAAAACAAATTCCCAGCTGTTGGGGTTTTATTTTTTTTGGGGGGGGGGAGGGGGCATTGGGTCCTTTTTCATTTAGAGACTCTTCAAAAACTTACTCTCAGGGCTACAGTTGGAACAGTTGGATTTGACCCATTTGCAAATAGGCTTCCCTGCCAGAAAAGGCTGTTTCAGTGGAGCACTGACGCTGAGTGCCCCTTTGAAAGACACCAGGGACCTATAGACCATTGATGCGGTCAGATTTCCAAGACTTAATTCCTCTCTATAATATCCAGGCTTGCAGCCAATTTGGCTGTCTTGAAGCAGTTGTATCTTTAAAAAATGTTTGATGTGTATTCATATTTCAGAAATGGAAAAAAATACAACATTGCAGGGTAATTCAGAAAGATAGGCAACAGGGTCACAAGCAAAGACAACCCAAGCAAAGGTGACCTTCCTAAATTCCATACCACTCAGTCTGCTCCTCGAAGAGTGCTTCAGCATTTGTGCCCTAGATAATACAACTGCCTGCGTACTGCGGTAATATGTGAAATAAACTGCTCTGAGGAAACAGCAGGCGTTTTTGAGCCCTTTCTTGTGATGATTAACTGTGATTCAGAAAATGATCGCCCATGGGTGTTTCTTAGGCAGGAGGGAAATGGGAGAGAAGACGATCCTACGTCTAAGTTTGCTCAAAGATGTAGGAGAACTCTTGTCTTGGCTATTGATGCGTTTTGCTGATCTATAAAGCACAGATATCTTGAAACCTTGTGGCCACACAACGGAGATAAGGAAACGCAGCTGACCTCCAACACGCTACCAGTGGGAGTGCAATAAGCCTAGAGGTGCTAAAGAACTTCTAATGGATATAATGAGTGTTGTTAAACTCACAAGCCATAGTAACTTCCAACTGCAAAGGAAACTCTGCTCACTGCACTAGGCCATCCCTGCACGCCCCGCCCTGCAGCCGCCCCGTCTAGCCCCGCCCCCTCGTACCACGCCCAGCCAATGGCCGGGAGCCGCGCCCGCCTAGCCCCGCCCCCGAGCGCCCCGCCCAGCCAATGGCCGGGATCCGCCCCACCCCGCCCCCGAGCGCCCTCGCCGGGCGCTGCTGCCGCGGCGGGATCGGTGGCGCTGCCGCCGCCGGCCATGCGAGCGTGAGAGCGGCGCCGCGCGGGGCCAGGCAAGTGCCGCGGGGAGGGGGCGGCGCCGCGGCGCGGGGTGGGGTGGGGTGGGGTGGGGTGGGGTGGGCGAGGCGCGCTGCCGGGCAGCGGGGCCGAACCGCAGCACGGCGCGCGGTCCCCAGCGCCTCCGGAGCTCCAGGAGCTGGCGGCGGGCGATGGTCCGGGCAGCGGCTGCACCCAGCGGTCCCGGTAAGTGCGCCGGAGCCGAGGACGGAGCGCGGCTTTATCGTGGGGGCGGCATGGGATGATGGAAACCGAGAGGGAGACGGGAAACGTTACTCGAAGCGTCGGTTTGACTTTGTCAAACGTAGCGTCCAAAACAAACATAGCCGAGTGTAGCTATTTTCCTTTCAGGGAGTTTCCACTGGAATAAATAGAGAGTGCTGTTAAAATAAAAAAGCGGCGGGCCCCTGGGCCCCTCGTCGCGCCTGCCGGGGGCGCGGGTCCCTCAGGCCCCCGCGGGCTTTACCTGCCACCCCTGCCTCGGGACGGACGGGTGTTTCCCCCTTACCTCCCCGTCTTCTTTACACGTAGAACGTCCCTTAACTTTCCTATTCCTAATTCGACCTCTGCTGATGCGTTTGTGTGACCCAGGCGGGGTTGCTGTGAGGTGCCAGCACCGCGTTATCTGCAGAGATGGAAAACGGGGGCCTTTCACAGTCTGTGTTCTCCCTCGGCATCGCTGCCGGCCGCTGGCACGTGCTGCCGCTCGGGAGCTTGGTGCTCCTGCAGATTGTGTTCCTTGGATGCACAGAGAACCTCGGCCTTCCCAGGGATTTCCTCAAGGACCTGATTGCCTGGCACAGCTCACGTGGAGCTGCGGAGAAGCTCCTGGGTGCATTCCCTGGGCAGGTGCTCTCCAGGTCACGCCGAAAGAGAAGTGTTTAGCTGGTGAGCCAGACGGAAAGAGATTGTGAGGCCGTTCTGATATGCGCAGACCTTTTAAACCTTCCCCCCGAGGTTTGCCAGTGCACAGTTTTCTGGAAGATCTCGCTGCCTGGACAGGCAGAAGCCGATATGTTTAACGCCCTCTAGTGATGTTTTAAAAATTAATGGAGTTTCCTTTAAAGAGGAAAACGAATATTAAAGTGTATTGGTTTAAAGAGATTTACATTTACTGAAAGTGAGCCGCTTCAGGGCATCCCTGTCAAACGTGATACTTGCTTTGGATGAGTGTATGACCTAATTTTGGATGGGCTTCTCAGGCTATGGAGACACAATGATGGTCTCTGCCTCCTCTGCAAACTTTCAGTGGTTCTCAGTGAAGCTCTTCCCATCAGTGGCGTTGGACATGGTTCATTCCTCCTGACCCATCTTGAAGAGCTGCTGCACTTCAGGTTTTGACTGGACCCACAAAATCACTTAATATGGTTCTGGTCTGGGTGAGCATGGCACTTGCAGGAGGGACCATTTATGCTTCTTGGCTCTTCACCTTTGTTTGTTACAGTTCAGCTAGGCTGGCTCCAGAAATGGGAAGTGCTTGGCTTTGTCTTTGCAGAGGAGCTTGCTCCAGGGGCTAGAACTCTTTTAGATTGTAACCAGGGGATGCCACTTGAGCATCTGTGTAGTCAGACTAGTTTTACTTCTTATGGGAGAGGAGGAGGAATGTACCAATGATGTGGTTCCTCTTAAAGAGACTGACGATAGAGTGGATGTTTGTTTGTCATGATTAGCCACAAGGGATCTCAGACCCTCTCTGCTTGTAATACAGAAGATTCTGATTTGCAGGTGTGGTGCAGAGATCCCTCCTGTGGATCCTCTCCTGGTCCCTCATGGACAGCATCACTCCAACACACTGTACTCCATCTTCCTGCCGGCTGCAGGCTCAACAGCCCTCTGCTGTTCCTCATCTGTTTTGGCAGCACTCTCTCACACACCCTTCAGATTCCTGTATTGGTTCTGTTCACCTTCATCCATGTATTACTTGCTCCTCCAACCTTGCCACTGTTGCAGCAAGTAGCACCCCAGCAGATCCAAACACACGCACCTCTGGAAATGCCTGCAGCAGCACGCAGACGCTCACACTGTCCGTCGCCTGTGTGCTGCTCACAGCCGTGCATGATCACACCCACATTGGGCTGTCTCCATCGCAAACGCCCTCAGCTGTAGCACCAGCAATACATGGCCTGCCTGGAGACAGCCCAGACCCTCTGGCTGGGCGCTGATGTGCTGAGGCCACCACAGGACGGTGCATATTTGGTCTGCACAGCTGGCTTCTCAGCTCAGATGGGACAGCTGCCTTGCTGGCTCCTTACTTCTCCCTGTGCTTCTGGTTAGGGACCTGGCTTCTCCCCAGAATATTCTCTTTGCCTTGTCTGTGAAATTGACGGCAGTGTGAGTTCTTACACCTGGTGAAGCAGATAGCCAGTCCACTTAGCAGCACCTTCCCCACTTCATCCAGAGGCTGGGACTGTGGCAGTCACTGTGACTTAACAAAAACTCAAACCCAAAACCCAACAAACCCTACTCCTGTTCATCTTCCACTTCTCAGCAGTTTTTCCTGAGGGATCTAGAGCTGTGGGAAGAAGGACTGGCACAGGGATGGGCGCGCATGGAGATAGGAGATCAACCCTTCTTGTCTCCACAGTGCTGCCCGCCTTGTGTTCCCCTGAGAGCAAGTGACAGGACAGATAAGGACGTGAAAGTTTCCAAAACTTGGTGCCCACAGTTAGACCCTCTGAAAACAGATAGGGTGGAGTCCAGCTTATGGCATGTGAGAGAGAAACTGAAGCAAAACAGGATGTTTTTGTGATTGAAAATATATTTTTCATAATTCCTATTGAAAAACTTGTTTTGGCTTGGCTTTGAAGTTGCTTGCCCTGTTTATTGAGAAATCTATCAGCCAAAGAGTTTTGTGTGTGTTTGTGTGAGTATTCAGATATGTATGTGCGTGTGTGCTTGTACAAGGAGAGCAAATGAAGTGGCTGCTACTCAGCCTCGGGACAATTTCCTGCCTGAAAATTAATAAAACTGGTAGGGACTAACAGCTAAGTGATAGAAAATATAAATTCTGTCTAGGTAGCTCTTCTGGATCTTGCTGGACAATTGTTTTCTGCTCTGAATGCCTCAAAATTGGAAAGATTCTATCAAATTATAAAGTATTAAAAATGCTCGTGACTGGAAGTGTTAGTTTACACATAAACGTATTAAACCCATGTAATGGGAAACAAGGTATAAGGGGCAGATGAGGAAGCCTTAGGAGTTGTTGGCATCCTGTAATGTGTCCCGTAGTTGGCCTAGTTTCAGCCAATACAGTTTTCACACAAGTTCATGTAGGAGTCAAGGCAAAAGTAAAAAAGAAATACTGGAAGAAATTAATGTGCAGCTAATATGAATCAGAATAATTGTCTTTAAACAGAGTGTTTCTCAGAGTTTTCCACAAGCAGATGAACAAGAAACAAAAAGAGGGAAATGCCTCTCATGGCATGTGTGCTAGCAGAGGTACGGTCAATTAACCTGTTTTTCAGCCAGCCGTCTGTGAGAATGCCATTTAACAACCCCAAGTCTGTATAACTCTAACGGGATGCTTATAAGGCATGAAGGGATTAACGTTCAACTCTAATGCAATCCAGATGCACATAGCTGCCTCTTTTTAAGGTCGTTTCTATGGCTAAGCTGCAAATAGAATTGTTTAATAATTGTAAATAGATGAGAAATACCAGACTTGCACTACGCAGCAAGTATTACACTCATAGGCACCAAGGGCTACTGGCAGTTACCAGGTGGAGAAGATGGGGTCACCTACTGGTCCTCTGCTTGCAGCTGAACCATTCTTGTGGTAGGATCTTAGGACAGATCTTTCTTGGAGAACACGATTCATGCATGTTTATGTTAGGACTGGGGAACACTGGCTTGGAAAGAAGCCTGCTTCCAGCCCTAAGAGAAAGCCAAGGCATGTGCCATGGACCTGAAGCATTCCTGCCTCATGAACTGCAGTTTACACTTTCTCTGCCTTGTGCAGTTTATGTCTTCGTGTGTTGCACACCGAGCATAAGTGCTGTGCATTTCATGCTCTGGGGGTTGATCCAGGCCAGCATAGGGGCCAGACCAGTAGCCTCAAGCTCTGAGGCCCTGCTTTGGAAGGGCTGAAGTGATTCTGGAGCTAGGCAGACCCAGCTGTTGATGGGTCCTTAATTTTTAATATAGCAAGAGGAAGACTTCTGGACCAAGCAAGGGAGGCGGGGGGGGGGGGGGGGGTGGAGGCGGGGGTGTACTTTAAAGATGCGAAGGAATGTGTAACATTTTTCTGTTTTTTGGGTTTGGCTGATCTACAAGTTTTTCATTTTGCCAAAGCTCAATTCCGTGAACTATTTATTTGCATTTTTAAAGAAAGGGCACGATTCATAATTTACTTTGGCCTCAGTGATGATTTTTTATGCTGTGAAATGCTGCAGATTCCCTTCCAATGTGATCTATATATCCAGCTTTACAACAGAAACTTCTACCCCAAAGTATCAGGAAATCCCAATAATATTTCATGAGATTTGGTCTGCTCTGTTTCTGCCTGCTCACAGATGTTGGTTTGTGCTTTTGGATAAGTCCCTGGGGCCAGAACTGCAGCTGTCTTGTCTTTGCAATGAAAATGTCCCGGTAATGATTCCAGGGGAATGTACCTTATGGTTTGAGGAGAAAGTACACCTAGCTTGGATCTCTCCCAGAAGGAAGACCTTGCTTCCACTGCTTTTCTGCTTCGCCATGGGCGTGCTTCTTGAATCTTCATTCTGAGCCTCAATTTCTCTGTTTTTCCAAGCTTGAGGATAGATGTATGGGGTAAGAGTAAGGAAGGGCTCAGTTGAATAGACTGGTGTGGTTTAGTTCCCATCATTGGGAAAATGTTGTGGTGAAGCATTATAGTTTTTTAGAGAGAAAAGCAGAAAGCCACCTTGCTGAGGCCACCACTGTCTCGGAAACAGGCTGTGTTTGCCCTCTGGCAGCTGAGTACACTCTGGGCAGAGCTGCTGAGCACCTGATCATGGTCACATACAGTGGTAGGCATTCCTTTAGGGACACGGGGTTTGTTGTTTATCCCTTAGTCATGTGCCCTAAAATGTCTCCAGAGCAGCCATGAAATCCTCATGCACTACAGGGATGCTTGCATGGCTGCTACTTGGGAGATGGGAATGGTTTGGTGTCTCAGCGCAGTGTGGAGCTGCTCCTTCAGCTGCTAAAACATGACTGTCCCTGGGATGAGAAACCTGGCAGCACAGCAGCCAATGAGCCCTCAGAGCTAGATGCAATAGCCTGCTTCATCTTCTCCTGGCTGTTCTGCACAGCAGGAAAGGGCTCATCTGGGAGGCAGCAGCGTCTCACATTATCTCATTAAGATACTTCTGTAGGAATTCCACTGCTGACATAAACTCATTATTGGGTGCAAGAGCAGCAGCGGTTGTTTCAACATGGATGGATCCGAGCCCAAGCGGTGGGTTAATGGGTTTTGTAGTCTTAACTGGATTCTTAAGTTCTTTTTTTAATGTTGCCTGAGAGCTGAATAACCATGTGCTACATTTATACGGTAACTTTTGCTCTGGTCCAGCAGACCACTGAAAAATGTGACTTTCCTAGGTTCAGTTGATGAATATCAGTGATCAGCTATCTGCTCTGACACAACATACCAGCACTTTGATGAGAGTATTTGTAGGAAGAGAGTGTTTCACAAGACCCTTCCAAGAATAAGAATAATATTGGTGTTACTGGCTCTGAGCAATCTACGGTGCTCCAAAGAATGAAAGACATTGTGGCCCATGTTTTACTCTTTTTGAATCTGAATTTAGAAACGTAAGCCTCCCTAACCGATCTGGATTGTCAACATGGAATTGACTCAAAGTCCAGGTTTTTATATGTATTTTTGTAAAAAAGTACATGATAGATTTTCATCATTTTCAGGGTTAGAAAGGGACTGTTTGACTTGAGGAGAGTGACACTGACAGCCGAGTGTTCCGCGTAAATGAGTAACTGGAGGCAGCTGACAGTACTGGTAAAAGCGAATTGCCCTCGGAAGGGTGAGCTGAATGCCTGCAGCCACATCGGTGACATTTGTAGGGTCACTCCTTTTAGCAGTGTGGTGAGACTCATGGTGAGACGTCACTATGCTGAGATTAGGGGTAGACCCAAATTAACTCTCTCCCTATATTTGATCTTACTGGTTTCAAACCCTAGTGGGGGTTGGTCAGGGAAACCAGTCTAGTGTCAGGTCTGAAGTGTGAAGTTGATCTCATTTCCATGTAATGGGTTATAATAAAGTGCAGCTTCAGACCTCTTTAAATCCTGTGCGTGATGGCACAGAGTCAGTGCAGGGGCTCGTTTGACATCCACATGGGAGGGAACGGAAGGGGAAATGCTAAATTCAGAGCTCACGGGAGTAGCTGACCTTTTCCTTCACAATGTGAGACATGGATGGGTGAGTTTCCAGATCTGGAGTCGTATCTTAATTTTTAGGTGATGTCCCTGGCTATCTAGTAAGGGTCAACATGAATAAAATCAGTACACAGTTCTCCCTTGTTAAAAGGGAAGGGGGGATGGCTGCCATCCCTGCGTCAGCAGAGCACATGGGGTGGAGCGAGGCTCACTGACTGATCATCCTTGCTGTGTGGTCAGGTCTCATGATGGATGTCTCTGCTCTGGACTGTGGAGCACTATGGACCTAGCAGACTCATTTTAAACTTGCTAGCCAGCCCCACTTCTTCTTCGCAGAGGCTCAACAGAGCTTCATCCTCCTGTTTCTACACTGCTGCTTGTTTTCAGAATGGCTTTTCAGTCTCTTTTTCAGTGGTGACACACCTAACGACCAAAGCAGAGCTACCCAAAAACCTTCTTGTCATGTATTTTTTCCCATGGAAAATGCAGATTAATTGAAAACAAACATTTTATTCACTGCTTTGAAAGCACCTTCCAGTAAAATGAAGGGAAGGCTCTGAATGAACTCTTCTTGCCACACAGTATCCTGAAGCTTCCTGCCAGGAAAGTTCCTATTGGAAAGCGTTCGTGATCCATGCCAGCTTACCCATGCAGCCCCACGGTCTGCAGCTTTGCAGCAGCCGTCATGTGGATCAACCCAGGCATTCAAGGTCCAGAAATCTGTCATGCCTTGCTGTGCCAGTGATCCTGCACCTAGGCAGCCCTGACCTTGCCAGTGGCCAAGCCAGCCAGATCGTTGGCTGTGCCTACTTCCCGCATTTGGTCTGGAAGCATCTCTGGTCTTTGCCGTCATAACCCATGGTCTTCCGTCACATCAGCAGCTCATGGGTGGCAGAGATGGGTTTCCCTGCTGCTTTGCACTGATCAGCAGAGATGTTTGACCAGGCAGCTTCCCACTGCTGCGGCAGAGGTCATGGGTCTCCACCTCCCAGCAGGTGCCAGGGTGAAGGAAAGCAGATGATGTTTTTGAAGGCACTGTTTAGAATGTTTCTGAAACAAATATTTCAGTTTATGTTTTGCAGAAAAATTGGCAAAACCAAACGGCAGTATTCCAGTGCCATGGACACTGCAAGCTTTTGCCAGGTATTGGCAGAAGGAAAACCCACCCAGTACTAAGCCAGTATCGTAATTTTTCAGGTCCATCTCACCTTTACTATCCAAGAAGTAACTTTTGAATGGAGAGATCAGTGTGGGGAACAAAAACGATTCATGCTGGCCAGTGGAGCTGATAGCGTAGGCCATACATGGGTTTGGAATGAGGGGCATCAGACTCACAGCTTCCTCATGCCAAGAAACACACAGCTAAAATCAGCAACCTCGAGATGAGTAATGCACCAGCACGGCCCAATGTCTCAAGTGTTCAAGCACTCTCAGAATATGTTGGATAAACGAGAATCTGTTTCCATGGCATCAAAACACCACAGAAGTTATGCTGCATCCCCATGTCTGTTCTCTGATCCCAGTGCCTGGTTAATGTGAGTGGAGCTGACTTCCCACAAAAGCACTCCCTGGCTCTAACACGGTGTGGGATATCCCCCTCATCCAAAAGCAGTGTGTCTTGTGGCCATCATCTCAGTATGATAAGCCAGGGATAATTGACTGGCTAGGGTCAAAGAGGCTCTGGCTGAGGGTTTGGAAGGCAATTTTCTAGTTTGGACTAGCTGGACCTATGTGCAACTGACAATTTCTGCATTTTATTGGAGATAGGAAGTATGGGAGATACTTTTATGTCCTGCAGTCACATAATTTCACTGGAAACCCAAAGCTCTGTCTCTGTTTGCTTACACGGGTAGTCCAGTGCCTGCTAGAAATTGTGCCAGTGAACAAGTCCTCTGGAGAAGTGCAATGAGTGGGCGAAGATGAAGCTTCTTGGAAAGCATCACTGCCACCAGTCCGATACTGTCAGAAACCATTCCTGATGGTCCGGAGAAGAAATCCCCCAGTACTGACTCTCTGGTATCTCCCTGGGAATTTATTCTGAGTAAAATGTCCTCCTACACCACACTCCTGTCATGCACATCATTGGTGCTTCTTACCATGTTGTACCACAGAGGAGACTAGTTTTGGGGTGGCCAGAATGATTGTGTCACCTACAGTGAGTTTGTTATGTGCCGTAGGATTCTTCAGCATAGAAGATACTACCACATGCAAAATTTTATTACAGTACCTTTCAAGACATGACTACAATGTCCCTGGCACAAAGATGCAACCAATGGCCCTGAGTGCCTGCTGAGTTCATTCCAGTGACCTCTGCAGTGGACAGCCTGCCAGAGTTTTCCACCAGGCAACCATACTTTTCCTTTTCTCCTACCCAGAGATATCGCATGATTGATGCTCTGCTGGGCTACATTTTGTAGGAACATTTTATTGTATTAAGGCACCTCTGAAAGTCAGATGTTCTGTTCTAGTAAGGACTCTCTTTTTTTAAACCAAACATTTTTGAGCTGATGTTATTTTTATTTTGTTCTCTCTGTGAAACTTCCAAAGACAGATCATTGCTTGACAGGGTCATACTGGGGAACGAGGGAGAAATCGCCATCTGTCACTGTCTACATACATACATGTACACAAAGAATCTACTTATAGAGCACTACTGATGTTGTAAAGCTTCATATCATGTTGTTACTTTGAGTTTTTACTGTGAAAGCTGGAAGCATTTCAAGCTAGGAAAATTGTAAGTGTCCTACATAAAAGTAAGGGCTGACAAGTATTTTGATAGTAAGGGAGGTGTCTGAAAGCACAGATCTTGGCTCTCAGTGCTGAGATTTCATGAGCATTAGCTAGGTAAAAAGGGAACTTGTAGAGTGCAATGGGCAGATCTACTGCTAAGGTGGCCAGACTGACTGGAATGTCTTTTTGTCTTGCAGAAGATGAAGCCCATAGTCCAAAGAAGACGATCTACCCCTTCTGCCATTACTAAAGCTCTCAGCAAGTCAAAGTACCATTCCAGGTAGAGGAAATACCTTTCTGACTCTTTCATCCACCTTTCTGCCTATGACTGAAATCAAACTGGTTTTCAAATTAATTTAGTGGTATCGAGGGCACTTTTTGTGTGGACAGATATGGAAGAGTCCCTGCCTGGCCACCCCCTGCGACCTGCCACTGAGACCTCTGTGGCCCCTGCTCCGTCTGCTGGACAAGTAGCAGGAGGGATGGCAGGGAAGTCTGCCCGCACCCGGACAGCGCTGTGTAGGGTGGCATCAGCTCAGGCAGTTTGGTGGGAGGGCCACTGGATCTGGCCATCCTCTGAACAGTCATGTCAGTTGAATGACAACAGCTTTCCCTTACTATTGTGCCATCTTGGTTGGATAGTTTAAGGAGTGACCTTGAGGTGAAGAGCTCCCTCTCTTGCCTGTGACTCCAAGGCATTCCGTGCCATTCTGACACGTGGTCCCTGTGGCTGTAGAGCACCAGGAGTGTCAGCAGATGGAGTCAGGTACAAACACACCAGACATGCCAGGCTCCTGCTATGAGCTGAGCTCCTTGGCCCTTTAGTGGGGGCTGAGCCCTCTTCAGTGTCATCCTCTGTTCCTCCTTCAGCACTGTGTAACTCCTAGACACAGGTAAGGGTATGCCATGTTCCTTTCTGCCTTGCTCTGATAGAAATCTTATAAATAACATTTCCTGAGGGATTTCTTTAGTTTGATTTGTAAGAAAGAGATGGTGAAGCTGAACTGATTGACACATTGGTCTGGACCAGCCCTCCTGAAGCACAGCCCTTTTATATCACAGCAGAGTTAACTGATGCACAGTGCATCCTGCTCTTCTGAAACAGCTAAGGGGGTCAGCATCATAGGATTGTTTCAAATAAAAGGGCTGATTTTCAGTTGGTTGTTTTCTGACCAAGTTATGTGGCTTCTTTGTCATTCCCCCAACCCCATCTAAATTGCACTCAAAAATGTTAAGAAGATAAACAAATTCTTACTTGTATGTAGCTGGAGAATCTCCTTACAAGGGAGGGAAGCTTTAAACATTGCTCATGATGGATTGCTTTGGAGGGAGCTGGTGCAATGCCATCTCTGCTTAGGTCATCAGAGCATCAGTGAGGTTTTTTGGCTATCTTGCCACTGTACTTCTAGAACTGTGTAACTCTTCCAGCCTTAGGAAATTACTGCTGGGCTATGTGATAAGGTGGCTCCCACTGCTCAACTAACACACATGGAAAGCTCTTAATATTGAGTTTGAGAGTGATTTAGCTTCTCACTTGCAGAGACAACAGATGCATAAGCCAAGAATTTCCATGTTTGATGGCTGTGGAGCAGTGAGGAGGGAAGAGGGAATTTCTGCTGGCAGGAATGAGAGTGTTCCTGTGACTGAGGCTGGTTTTAAAACAGCAGCTCATGGTTAGATTCAACCTCACTCCTGTGGAATCAAAAGGGCTGTGGAAACAGTTAGGCTAACTATGCCAAAAATACTGCCCTTAAAACTCAGGTGGTTTTCATTTGTGGAGAGACTGCCCTAGAATGGAGTAGTAGTGTTGAGGGGTGGAGGGAATGTTGGTGTATATTCCACATGTGCCCTTGCTGCTGGCAGGGTAGACATTTTCATTAACGTGTAGAGAGAGTACATATCTGTTGGTTTTCTGTCTACATAAATCTAAAGCCATGTCTCAGGTGTTAGCTCATTCAGCCAGGGTCAGGCACACCAGCACTGCTTCTGAACAAGGCTCAGCACAGAACTATTGTTCGTTTGTTCAGCACAATCCCACCTGCACGGCATTGGTAGACCCTGAAACTGGCTGTGGGACCTGGTGCCCTGCCAGCACTGCCAACAAGACCCTGGAGCAGCACTGGGAGGGTGCTGAGACACAAAGGGGTGAGATTAGCACTTCATGGAGCTGTTCTAGCTGGAGAGAGCATAGAGAAACGATCTGGTTTGATCCTAACGATGGCTTGGTGACTGCAGTCAACATGCAAAACTCGTCAGAGTTCTCTGCAAATAGTCGGTACCCATATCAGTCTCAGTAGAAATGAGATGCTGGATTGCAGCCAGGCAACCGATCAGATGGCTGAAATCAGATTAGTACATGCAGTTCATTTTCTTTGTGCCCATGTATTGACAAGCGGCTCAGTACAGATGGACAACGTGGGCAGAAACGGCAGACCTTCCCCATGCCAGGCTGAGCAGTGCCATGAGCCAGGGACTGCCCTGAGGTTGCTGCGTTCTTTTTAAGTCACAGTTCACGTGCAGGAAATAAGTGTTTTACCTGAGTGAGAAGTGACTCAAATGCGAATATTCAGAATCACAGAATCACAAGGTTGGAAAAGACTCACCAGATCATTGAGTCCAACCATTCCTATCAACCACTCAACCATGCCACTCATAATGCAGCAGCTTAACCTCCCCAGGTTTGGTGTTGGCATTTAAGCAGTTTTCCATCTGGTCTGAGGCTGGTAAAAGTAATTGGGCAGAGGCAGCAAGTGCATTTCATAATCCAGAGCAATAAGTGCAGTGCTGGGAGAAGCAGAGATCTGTTGGTCTATTCCAAAACAGGCGTCTGTGCCCAGTCATGAACTCTTATGGAAAAAGTTGCTGACAGTCTTACGATTTTTCTTCCTTCTCCAGGGAAACTGCCCTTTCCTCTTCCCATTCCAACAATGGGCTGCCAAGTGGTGTGTTCAGCAGCCCAGGCTCCACTTTCATCCTGGATGAACGAGTACAGCTAACTGTGGGCCTGCAGACCCAGGAAAGACATTTGATCTTGTTCAGTGATGTGCTAGTCATCGCCAAGTCCAAGTAAGAGGAATTCACACTCACTCCTCCCAGTATGTGTTGTTGGAGCTGTTCTCTGAGCTGGTTGTGGAGCAGCATCAAAACAACTCTTATTTACAAATGTGGATCTAAAATGTGGTATCTCCCTCTTCTAACTCCAGAAATTATTTTTGGTATCGATGTTTCACTCCATTTTCCTGAAGGAAAGCATTGTCTACTTGCTTTTGCTCTTACCCTTATGTGGCTTCTTGAAGAAACAGTGTGAGGGCAAGAGGCAGTAAAGACAGTAAAACTGACTTCTGGTCTGCCAACTTCTACCACACATAAATGAAGAGCTTAAGTGTTTTCAGTTATTAGCATAGACAATGATTAGCCACCATCTACCTGCATGTGCCTCTAGAGAATGACATTGCCCTGAGTCGCAGCTGCCCCACTGCAGCAAAATCCACTTGCAAAATGTCCCTGTAGTGCATTCACATGCCCAGATAATTAGTTGGGGGGGCCTTCTTACTCTCACTGCATCTGCATGACTGGAAGATGGCATAGCCAGACTCAGGAGGTCTCAATGTTAGGATCTGTCCTAAGAAATCCACAATCTGAATTGCAGGTCTTCCTCCAGCCTGAAGCTGAAAAAGCAAGTGCCTTTGAGTGAAGTGTGGACTGGCACCTGTGTGAATGAAGTGACAGAGAAAAAAATGAGTCCTGAGAATTCGTTTGTCATCGGCTGGCCTACCACCAACTATGTGGTCACGTTCAGGTATCCCATCAGACCCAGACCTCCCTCTGCAGCCTGGCAGCTGTCCAAGGCTTCCAGGTGTCAATTCAAACGATTGCTGAGGGTGCAGGACCCCGAAGTCTACAACAACACTCCCAGAAGACTTCCACTCAGATTAGACAGTGTAGTAAAAACTTAGATGTTGGGAGTCAGTTCCCTTAGCAAGATATCTGCAGGCTGATCCTTGAGGGCTGTTTAGAGGACCACCCCTTGCAAGTATTATAATAGCAAGAGCTAACTCTGCTGCAGAGCACCCTGGAGCATCACAACCGAATCTGCCATAGCAAACTAGTATGTGTCATCATATAATCTACAAGCATGATGTTTCACCAGCCGTTTCTGTAAGAGATCAGCCCTAGTTTGGGAATTTTTCATTACAAAGAACAGGTTAGTTAGTGCAAAATAGCAGGTAGCCTTGTGCCATTAAATCCTTAATCACCCCTAGTGTGGCATGGGCAGCTCCTGGGCAAACCCTCCTCCTGCAATTGTCTGGCAGGGTGTCACAAGCCTACAGCAACAGCCTATAAAGATGGAAAGGTTTGTCAAGATAGGTAACCTGCATTGGCAGCAAATGCTTCTAGAACCTGCAGACATTGAGGAGGAAATAATAGGAGAAGAAAATAGCAATTAAAGGTCACTGCAAAAATAGAAAGGGTGCAGAAGATGAGTTAGCTCCAACATCACAGGAAGGTATTTGTCCCTTATCAGAACACTAGCTGGCCTGGGCAGGAAATGGAGTCCAATTTGTTGCTGGGATTTTTTTGTTATTATTATTTTTATTATTTGTTAAAATAGGACAGAAGCAGGAAAGGACTGTGCTTTTGTTCCAGGGCTTTGCAGGAAGGAACTTTGACTTGCAGCTATATATAAATGACACTGGGTAGAGTTTCCAAACGCTGTTACCCACTCAGCACTTGTCTGATGCCCTGCCTCCCTTTTTGTCTTCAGCTCAGCTGACGTGAAGGAGCGATGGCTGTCAGCATTGCTGTGGTAAGTGACCCTCCCTCCACCATCCTCCTGGACGGTTCCTCTGCAGCCCTCAGAGGAACTTTGTCAGGCTGGATGTCAAACCACTCTCTGGTTTCCAGCACATTGTCTCCCTGCTGTTTGAAATACCCACCTTTGAAACTTGAATGTAGAAGCCCCTGGGTTAAAGCAGAATTGGTGTGGGCAGTCCAGAAAAGGTGAAATCCACTAGAAGATAACATTGGGGGAGAACACTCTTTCCTTTGGAGCTAGACGTTGCCTTTGGGAAATGTTATGGTTGCTACTGATTCTTCAGGTGATTTTTGGTTGGAACTAAAATTTGTATTTCATGGCTGCTAGAGGCCGCAGTTTTTTCTTTTTCAGGTTATGTTTTCATATGTTTTCACTAACATCGAGGCGGAAGTGTTTGTATAGGTACAGAAGGGAAGAAGTCTTTTGACTTGTGGAGAACAGTGGTGATCCTAGGGGTGCTGGAAGGTGCTGTGCTAGACACATCTGTCTGCATTACAGTACTACCCTGTGGGGTTTTGTGAGTCTGGGGCCTTGGAAGATAAAGAAGCCAATGAGAGCATATGACCACACTTTGAACATTGCATGTTATCGTTACTGCCATGATTAATCTGTATTTATTATAGTGCCAAGGAGCAGGTCCCTTGGACTGCTTGGATTCAAATCTTAGGGTCTTTCTCAGGTTTGGTCAGGAAATTATATTCCTCCCTCCTTTTCTTTGACTTTCAGGCATATCAGTGAGGTAAAACAGAATGAGTATCTGAAGAACCTAACCCTTGAGATCTTTGTGCTAGACACTGACAACTTTTCTTCTGTAAGTAAAGCAAAGAAGGTGCTCCTCAGACCAACACCACGCTGGGGATTGTGGGTAGGGGTGTGAAGGCAGGGCTGCAGTGCTGTTGCTACTGCTCTTGTTTAAAATTCAAGTTCCACCTGAAAAGGTTTTAGAGGGTGTGCATGTGGGCAGCTGCATCCTCCCCACTGGAAGCCCAAGAGAATTTTGGTTTGGGAGATCAGGAGGTAGGCAGACCCTTACCAAGTACTAGTTAAGTCTTAAGTGTATTCTTGGCTTCTGGCTTCTTTTCTCTTTTCCTTCTGCTTTGTTTCATAAATGGTGATGGTTTGTGGTTGAGTTCCCTGGCACTCCTATTTTCAGTGCAATAAGTTGAGGATCCTGATCATAAACAGCCACTGGTGTGTTCTCCTGAGTTAATTTACTGGAATGTGTCCCGGTCACTTCACAGGAATAGCATCTGTTTCTAGATTTCATGCTAAGCCCTCAGAGAGTGACCCCAGACACCATCAGTGTTGTGCCACATTAACTCTTTAGAGTGACAGTGGCACCACAAGCGCTGAAATACTGATGTGATCAGCATCTGAGCCTGCTTCCTGGGATTCCTACTGGACAAAAACTTTGGATGGTGCAATAAACCTGTGACAGAAGAAGGAGCAGAGAACAGTTTTCACAATGTATAGCCATCACCCTTAACAATGATTGCAGCGTAGTTCAAATTAGTACAACTTTTCTAATCACAATCATTTGGTAAAGACAGTCAATAAACAGATGAATGATCCTTTCCCGAGATTTTCAAGCTACGAGAAACTACAGCCAAGCTTCATGCCTTCTTATTAGCTTCCTGTATTTCCCATTTTCCTTTCTAGACTGCCATGGTTAATGTGTCCAATGTGGAAACCACAGAGAGTGTGATGCAGAAGACCCTGCTACAGCTTGGGATTCCGGTAAGCAGCAGCTGCATATTCTGCCAGATCTTAGCTAAGGAAGCTGACTGCATCTGGTTTACAGGGCTGTGTGGATGTGGAGGAGTCTAGTTTTGATGTAGCTGACCAGTAAGGCAGTAATAATCTGGGCTACAAGATGAAGTGATCTGTTTATGTGGGTGCCAAGTATTAGAAACACAGACATGCTTATATGCCTACAGTAAATTCAAACCTTATGCAATAAAGTCCTTTGGATTTCAGAGGGCTTCGATGCTTTCATCCAGCACTAGGATAGAGCCAAGGTCATCAAAGGATTATTAATATAGCCATGAAATACAGAACAAACCAATGATGTGATCAGATGAGCCTTGCCCATTGTAGTGGTCCAGACTTTCCCATTACAGTGTTTAACAAGTACCTTTGACAGAATTCTAACAGTTTAAAAGCAAGGAAACTCATGCAGCATATTGCTAAATTAGGCCAGGAAACCATCACATGCATTTACATCTTGTTGTCTCTCAGTCTTCTCTTCTCCTGAATCTTTCCGCTTCCATTCTATATCAGACTGACTGATAGCATTCCTCCCAGCCACACAGCTAACCTGGAGGTGGCCGTGCGTGCCCAGCTGTTTGGTGTGCTTTGCTCTTATCTCAGTCTGTTGCTTTCTGAGTGGAGTGCAACTTCATGGACCCTCACCCTGGCTCCTTTCACCTAATGTGGTCTCTTCTCTGTTCCTCAACCAACCAGGACAGGGCAAGTGACCACCACCTCTGGGTGATCTCAGGAAAAGACGATCCTGCTTACCCTCTCATTGGTAAGAGCTCTCCCATTTTCCCGCAGTTATGGCATCACAGGAAGAAGTGATAACTTATACTGGTGCGTGTGACAGAGGAACATCTCCAACATTGCACTCTCTGCTTAATGAAACAATTGTAAGGGACTGTTACTGATGTGAGATGTCACATGGCTTTTGTGGTCTCAGTATCTATGTTTAATGAACACAAGGTGTCATCTTTGTAGATCTCAACACTCACCTTCCTTTTCTGAGCAAATCTGTGCATTTCTGGATGGGAACCCATAACACTTTTCAGCAGATGCTCCAGGTGAACAAGAGATTTTTTTAGGCTGGCCCAAGATGTTCTTTCTGTGTTGTGAATGTGGTGCAAGGGTGGGACGTGCCCCAAAGCCCAGTCCCATCCTCGTGACCGCTGATGTGAGCTTGCAGGACTCCATGTGTGGAGGCTGGTCATCCTCTCCTGCTCAGCTTTGCAGACTTCCTCACCTCACAAGCTCTACCTGTGGTCTGGGGCAGACTCAGCCCTTATGCCCGTACTGCTGCATCAGGGCAAGACAGCCCTGACAGACAGCGTGCACTTACACTGTGGAGCCCACCATTTACATCTAGCCAGAGAAGAAGCAAGGAAATATGCTGATCTACCCAGCATCTAAACAAAAGCTGTTAGATGCATTTAAGCTACTGCCTGTTTCTTTGACAGGTATGTCGGTGGTGCAGGTATTGCTCAGGCTCATTTGCTGCATAGCATACTGCTGAGTTGTGCCAAATGAGTGAGCTCTGCATTGACTCTGTATTGTGCTTTTAGTAATAACCAAATAAATACATCCCCAGGTTCTCCAAGGAAGTTTATGCATGTTGGTTTATTAAAGAGGCTGCACATTTACTTGTGGGTGCTTATGGGTGTTTTCCAGGTCACCATGGCTATCTGTTCACTGCATACTAGATGGTCATAATTAAGCTAACTCCTGCATAGAGAAATGCTTATAGTCTTTTTGTTAGTGCAGTGGGGCCCATAAGCTTATAAATAAGGGCTTAAACCCAGTTAATAGCTTACTTGTAAAGCAATGATTATGTTCGCGTAGATGTGCCCTGGCCTCTAGTCCACAGATGGAGGATTTGAGCCATATTGCTTAGAGGCCCAGCTGTGGTGGGAACCATTGGATGTGGGTGCTTCCTCCTGCTCAGATTTGAAGCTGTTTTCACATAGCTCTGCATCTTTACTTGCTCTTTACACACCTCTCTCTGTTCAACAGGGCATGAGCATCCTTTCAGTATCGCATTGAACTGTCTTCGGGACTCTGCTGACCAGCAACAAGGAACCAACAATTACACTCTCCAGGCTGATGGGACAAATGCGTCCTTCCTTGCTCAGCTGCCGAAGGGAAAACAGTGTCAGTTTGTCCTGAAACCCAGGCTCCAAGCTCCAATGCAGCTAAGGAGAGGTAGGACCTACAGGAGTGTGTTATGACCAGAGATTTTGCTGCTTTCCATCACAGTTCCAAACTCTTTGTAGCATTGTACATGTATCTCAGAGTCATTAAGTGTAAGCAAAGAGGAAGAAATTGGAGAGGGGCTAAATTTGTCTGTGTAAATGTTCAGGATTGGCTTTCAGTCTTTGATTAGCTTTCAGTTACAAGCCATTCTTACATTGCACAGACGGTGAGGTTCCCTGATGAACAGTGACTGAATAGCAGTTCTGCTGCTGGCTGAGAGATGAACAAGTGGTTTCACTGCTGTATGTTATCTGACTGTTCCCATTAAGAATGTAGTTAATAAACACGTGATAGTAGGAAGCTCTTGCTGTGCTGGGAACTCTCTCCAGTGCAGATCACGCACTGGGCAGTAGGAAGGACCCACAGGTGTGGAATAGTGGTCTGGGTTTTCTTTCAGAATCACTGCAGAAACACACTAAGAGGAAGAAGTCTTTGATCGACTGGGCCCTGCGCCGCAGCAGCAGCACCCCTGTGGGCAGCCCCCCTACGCAGTCACCTACCACCCCAAGGAAGCTCTTTGGCCTGTCCCTGTCCTCTGTCTGTCCTGATGGGATCCTTCCCAAGCCAATCATGGTAAGGCACTGCCTAGACTGCTCATCCTGATGTGAACTTGATGTGCTCAGCCCAGAATTTCAAGTCACCTGTGATATTTATGAGGAAGAAGACCATCATTTGCCTGTGATTCAGATCTAGCTCAGTAACAAGAGTGAAAACGTCCTTCTCCTGTGTAATCCGTGTCACTGTGCACAAATATCCATCCTGTTTCAATGGGCCTCTCTGACCAGGCCATCCCAAGCTGACAAGGGGCAATGTCAATGGGCTGTGCCATGCTTCATAGCCTAGAGCTCATTCACTGTAAGAGTCCACTGGACTCACACTGGCCACAGGATAAGTGCACCCACATGAACCCTGCAACTTACTGACAGGCTATCGTCCCTGATTTAATCACAATATACCCTTGTGTGTCTGTTCTTTTCCTGATATTCCTTAGTTCCTATGCTAATTATGTTATAATATGTGGTATACACAAACGAGAGGGCAGTGCTAAGTTTCACTGGACTGGAGGCTGTCTGATGTTGTGCCCATCTACAAGAAGGGTCAGAGGGAGGACCCAGGGAACTATAGGCCTGTCAGTCTGGTCCTCAGGGCTGGAAAAAGTCATGGAACAGGTGATCCTGAGTGCTATCATGAAGCACATGCAAGAGATCTGGATGATCAGGCCCAGTCAACACGAGTTTATGAAAGGCAGGTCTTGCCAAATTAACCTGATTGCCTTTTATGACAAAATGACCCGCCTACTGGACGAGGGAAAGGCTGTGGATGTAGTCTTCTTGGACTTCAATAAAGCCTTTGACACAGTTTCTCATAGCGTTCTGCTTAGGAAACTGTCAGCCCCTGGACTGGACAGGAGAATGCTCTTCTGTGTGGAAAGCTGGTTGGATGGCTGGACACAGAAAGTGGTGGTAAATGGAGTTAACTCCAGCTGGAGGCCAGTTACAAGTGGTGTCCCCAGGGCTCTGTTCAATGTCTTTATCAATGACCTGGATGAAGGCATTGAGTGCACCCTTAGTAAGTTTGAAGATGACACTAAGCTGGGTGGAAGTGTGGATCTGCTGGAGGGTAGGGAGACTCTGCAAAGAGATCTAAACAGGCTGGACCGCTGGGCTGAGACCAATGGCATGAGGTTTAACAAGGCCAAATGCCAGGTCCTGCACTTGGGGCACAACCCTGTGCAGCTACAGACTAGGAGAAGACTGGGTAGAAAACTGCCAAGAGAAGGACCTGAGAGTGTTGGTTGACGGCAACTGAACATGAGCCAGCAGTGGCTCAGGTGGCCAAGAAGGCCAATGGCATCTTGGCTTGTATCAGAAACAGCGTGACCAGCAGGTCCACGGAGGTTATTCTCCCTCTGTACTCAGCACTGGTGAGACCACACCTCGAGTACTGTGTTCAGTTGTGGGCACCTCACCACAAGAAGGATGTTGAGGCTCTGAAGTGTGTCCAGAGAAGAGCAATGAAGCTGGTGAAGGGGCTGGAGAACAAGTCTTACAAGGAGCGGCTGAGGGAACTGAACTGGGATTGTTTAGCCTAGAGAAGAGAAGGCTGAGGGGAGACCTCATTGCTCTCTATAACTGCCTGAAAGGAGGTTGTGGAGAGGAGGGAGCTGGCCTCTTCTCCCAAATGACAGGGGACAGGATGAGAGGGAATGGCCTCAAGCTCCACCAGGGGAGGTTCAGGCTGGACATCAGAAAAAAAATTCTCACGGAAAGGGTCATTGGGCAGTGGAACAGGCTGCCCAGGGAGCTGGTTGAGTCACCATCCCTGGAGATATTTAAGAGACGGGTGGGTGATGTGCTGAGGGGCATGGTTTAGTGACCAATGGTAATGGGTGGACTCAATGATCCTCTGGGTATTTTCCAGCCTAGTGATTCTGTGTGTGATTCTTAAGTACAACTGGGTTTTCTCTTAGGATATGCTGCTCCTGCTGTACCACGAAGGCCCCTCTACTAGGGGCATTTTCAGACGTTCTGCTAATGCTAAGACTTGCAAGGAGCTGAAGGAGAAGCTGAACTCTGGAGGTGATGTCCAGGTGGACGGAGAGTCAGTCTTTGTGGCCGCTGCTGTTATCACGGTATGTTTGGCCAAGTAACTCAGCTGTGGGGCTAATGGTGCCTTCCTTCTCTAAGGGAGCAACAGGTGTCTCTGTGGTTAGGGAAGACTGGGGAAGAACACAAAACATTTTCCAGCAAGGCACATTCTCACCAAATGGTTTGGTCCATCCAGGTACACAGAGGTGTCAGCCTGGCCAGTGGTGCCTGTGTTCACATGAAGACCTGTGCAGTGGCCCTCAGGCCAGTGTTTCATTTTGTACCTCCCTGTACAAAAGAGCCCCCAGCAAGCAATGTGTCATAGTAATGTCTCCCTCCAAGATAATCGTAATATTTATGCAGAAGTCATCTCAGTGCCAAATAACATGCCAGACTCTGGATGCAGCAGTTCAGATACTGCTCTGACATAGGTATGAAGCACTTTGGTGCAGCAGCACAGATGTTCCTTGTCCTTTCTGAACACTCAGAAGAGACTGCAGAGAGACTTTTAAGTGCAACCGCTTTGCATCCCCCTAGAGAGGCTGTGCTCCAAGGAGCTGGCCTGTACTGTCCAGAGAATAAACCTTTGCCCTCTAATCAGTTAGCGAGCCAGAGGGAAAACTGCTGCAAAACCCTAGCAGAAGGGTTGTGGTGGGTGACAGATGAAGCTGTGATAAGACTCAGATTTTAGTAAGAAAAAGCCTATATTTTGCAGTGCCAATTAACTCTGATCAAAACAATTCAGGCACCTGAAGTATCAAAAAAATATCTCTGTCTCACTCTTGTTGACCTGATACAAAAAGCTACTGATGAGGGGATATTCAGGCACTTCCCAACAACAGACATACATTAAGTTGTTAAATAGTCCCTGGATTAAAAAAAATCCAAATCAGAAACCTCATAGCTGAGAACTGTTTCAGACAGAACCTGCACAGCCATAGGCATGAGTCCCCTGCCTGCAGCAGCAGCAGTAGGTCCCATTCCAGAGAGAGGCAGGGCACGAGGGCTGGCTATCCACTGCTACGCAATTCTGTGGTGTTGGGAGAAGAGCCCCGAAGAGGACAGCTTGGTGGATGTGGGGAGGGGAGAGAAATGCATTTGTGTCATGTCTTGTTTTATCTTGTGCTTAATGTGAATAAACAGTGACTATATGCATCATGAAACCAAACCAAGGAATTCAAAACTGACCAGACTGCTCTGCATATATATATTTAATTCAGGATTTTCTCCGAAATATACCTGACAGTGTTCTATCCTCAGACATGCACGGACTGTGGATGGAAGCTGTGGACACAGAAAATCAGGCACATAAGATTGAAGCTATCAAAAGGTTTGTAAAAGCCTATGTAATAGCTTCTTCTGGTTGGAAAAGGGGGAGCTTACGGCCCTAAGCGTAGACTTCATCTTCTGGGAGACTCCTGGCAACACTCCAGGCCCCAGCAGAGCTACTAGTCAGAATATTTTCCTTTTGATGGTCTTTTATGAATATTGTTAACATTTCTGACCCAAAAAAAAGTCATTAGCAAATTCTTTTCTGGTGACCAGTTCAAATTACTAGAACCAGCAGATTGAAAAAGCACAGTAATGTGGCCACCAGGAGTACTTCAAATTTTAGTGGAATTAGAGCCTTAACCTAAACAATGGTAACATTTTTCTTATGAGCACAAAATTAAGCTGATTATCATATCGGCAGTTAGAAGAAATAGCATTGCTAGGATGATGAACTGGGACCTCAAAAACAACTTTACTGCCTCGAAACCTCTGCCCTGAGCAAGAAAAGTCTGTCAGTATCCTGTGGGCCATGCAGTGTATTCACAGCTTTTCTTGTCAGTGGCTCAGCTTGGTTTTTGAAGCTCACCATTTGGCCTGGGCCTTCTTCCTCCACAGTGGCTGTAGCATGGGATGCAGGCATTGGTGTTGTCTCCTGTGCTGCTGGCCTGGAGCTGCATGCATCTCTCCTTTGGGCTACTGTTGGTTTGTTAAGTCGTTATAGACATCCACCTTCATGTTCGGGGTGTAGGGCCCCTAGTCCCTCAGCTCCGTGGCAGAGTGGGTAGGCGATAGGGATGTGCAGCAGTGCCTCTCACATCAGTTGGTGGAGAGGAGCAGCATAGTCTTACTTTGTTGTGAAATGTGAATGTCTCGGGCTGGTTTCCAAAGGACAGAAGGGAATACAAGCTTTGGGAAACAACTTCTGATATTTGAAGAGCAGATTTTTTGTGAACAGCACTGTTTTTCTTTGTTCTCACTCCCTGAATAGTCTGGTCAACCAGCTTCCAGAGGCCAACCTCATCTTACTGAGACACCTCTTTGGAGTCCTCCATCATATTGAACAGAATTCTGGTGTCAATCAGATGAATGCCTTTAACCTGGCTCTTTGCATAGCACCCAATATGCTGTGGCTACCAAGTCCCACTGGGCCTGAAGAGGAGAGCAGATCTACAAAGAAGGTAATCTCTCAAGGCTTTGGCCTCATGTGTGTCTTCCCCTTATACTGCTTTTCATTAGCACTGTATTTTGTAGACTAAAGGAAGGCATAGGATCGATGACTTTGCTGGCAGAGTGACATGTGGGCTTTGTCCTTCCCCCTGTGTATCTGTGCCCATGCTGGCAGGGGAATTTAGCCACTCCATTTATTGAAAGTGGAAGGGGAAGCTGTGATTTCTTTACCAGATGAATGTCATGTTCAGTCAAGCAAGCACAGGAAAGATGGAGTATCTTCAGCTGGGTCTAAATCCACTGTGCAGAGACAAACCGAGCTATGAATGTCGTGCATCAGAGGGGAGGAATGCTTGCTTGTAGCTTAGCAGGTGTTACAGGCAGTGAGGAAAATTTTAGAACATGCTGTACCTGGCTCACTCTACCAGGTCATGTAGCTCATATTCTTGCCCCAGGTGGAGGTCACACAGACGCATTGCCGCATTCTTAACTGCTTCCTGAGCAAAAGGTTCTGTAGAAAAGTATGTCTTTGTCAAAGGAAGAGGAACATTATGGGATGGATTTGACTTGTTTTAAGCAGCTGGCTGCATTTTCATGAAACTGACTTTATAAATTTATGTCTTTGCCAGGTGGCCTTGCTAGTGCAGTTCCTGATTGAAAACTCAGGAGAGATTTTTGGAGGTGACATTGCTTCCTTGTTTCAAAGAGCAGACAAAAAGAAGTCCGAAAACTCAGAGGAATCTCTGGGTAAGTTGGTAGTACTCTATCCTCAAAAAATGTTTAATCTTTTAATAGGTAAAGTCCTCATGCAATAATTTGCTTTCCCTTTACATGTCTTATAAGGAAAAGCATTGAAAAAGTGTTGGGTTTGGTTTTCCTTTTGCCTGTCAGGCACAGGCAGGCAGCGAGGGCAAAGCAGAGGGCTGAGGTGCATCGCTTCCAATATGTCCCTGAGGATGGCTGTCTTTCTCTGTTCAACCTAGTCCAGCCATCACAAGAATTTAGCATGGCCTTAGCAATGCCCTGTCGCAGTAGTCTTCTTCCAGATTAGTTCTGGAAAGCTAAGCTAGACAGTCAAGTAGAAAGAGATTGAGTTATCTCTATTAACCGTCCTGTGAATACAGGCCAGTGTCATCAAGCCAGAATTTTTTATATTGTTCCCAGTCCTGCTCTGGTCCATGTGAAAATAATCGATTGCCTTTGCTTTTCCATGGACTTAATAGTATTTCCCTGCCTTAGTTGTAAGGTACTATATGGGGTTAGGAGACATAGGCAACAAATTAATTTGTGTTCTCTGCCACAGGCATAGACTTGGCTCAGCATGATAACTCTTCTGATGAGCTGGAATTTTCTACTTGTGACTCAGAAGGACCAAAGCACCACCTGGTACCTGAAACAGATGCCATTTTTGAGCCATCCAGCCACTTGCTACTCGATGAGGATCAGGAAGACTGGGACTTGTTCAGTGAGATCACAGCCTGCTACCAAAGCAAAGTCCAGAAGAACACCAGTGCAGACAGCTATGACCTCCTGGAAGAGGAGGGCTCCTTCTGCTCCATCGGTTCCATATGCTCCCTCAGCCCTGCCAGGGACCGGTGCGCATCAGAGCCCAGTGTCTGCCTCCGCTCCCTGCTGCCTACTCAGAGCCATGAGCCAGTGGCCCGCCAGTCCAGCTGCGATGCCACCATCATGCACAGCCATACAGACTACATCCACAGGCTCAAGCAGCTGCAGATGGAGAGCCAGAAGCTGATTGATGAAGGCCTAAGCCCTGGGGTTAACAAGGCCAGGCAGAATTCGCGGCAGCCACCTCAGGCCATCTCTAGGGTGAAGCAGGTCAGCCTTCAGAAATCCAGCCTGTCCAACAGCTCCAGCTTCTCCAGCCTGTCCTCTACCACCACCTCCCCATCCGCCTCCTCACTCAGCTCCTTAGACAGTGCTTTCTCCTGCTGCTCAGAGTCATCAGCAGTCAGTCCCACAGATATCTCATCCCTTCCATTCATGTTCGGCACATTTGCCAGGCTTCATGCTGTGTCCCCCAAGATTGCCAGAAGCTCCCCAAAAGAGTGGCACAAGTCCTTCACATCTGCTGTACCTTTTCTCCCACATGACCCAAACAGTTGCCATGAGTTACCCAAGGCTGTAGAGAGCAGTCATTGCTGTGGAGGGAGGAACGGTTTTCCATTTGTCAGCAGGGCTGCCGTGGGAAGCCCACTAGCTGACACTGACTGGGAGGAAGAGGAGAGTCAGCTGAGTTGTGTAGGAGCCCCTGGCCCAGGGCTCAGGAGCCGGGATTGCACCAAGGAGTTTGAACAAACTCCTGAGCTCCCAGCTGCCAGCACAAGATCCCCACAAGTCAGCCCCGAGCAGCACAGGGAGCAGACAGTGAAGAACGTTGAAATCAAAAGTGCTGGTGTCTGCCCTCAAAGCCAGGAAAGCCTGAAGCGCACCAAGATAACTTTTTACATGGCCCCAAATAAAGCAAGCTCTTGGGAGTCTGCTGTGGAAGGGGAAGAGGTGAGATCCATGGCAAACACCAGCAGAAGTGGCTTGCCCAGCAGCAGCAAGCAAAGACTGTCCAAGAACTTGCAGACTATACAAGTCCATATCCCGCAGACAGTTTTCTATGGTCAGAATACCCGTCTTGTCCTGCAGTCCATCTCCAGGCGCTGCCATCATGAACCAGTGATCCCATCCCCACAGGCACAGCACAAAGAGAGCCCCCAGAGTGCCTCCACTCCTGAGGAGCTGGAGAGCAAGCCAGTGGAAACGGCGCAGGCGCCAACCCAGAACAAGAGCTTTGACACATTCAGCCACACCATCCGCATCATCCTCCCTGCCTCCATCCGAAACACCGTTAGGGAGTATTTCAAGCACGATGAAGGCAAAACTTGTCCCTTGGCTGAGGCTGAAGTGGTGGAAAATGAACTCCTTCGGAGTAGGGTGGAGTGGCTGAGGAGTCAGACACTGGCAGGGGTGGCCACAGAGAAGCATGATACCATGGCATTTGCAGAAGAGATGTTTGTCTAGGGAGGGGAAGGTGGGAGAACTGAATATTTTTGTGTATGTGCAGCAGAAAATATTCTGTAAGATACAATCAAGATGTGAAGAATCTAGGAGCTGCATGGGGCATTAAGTGCAAAGACACTAATGTATATGTAATGTTGGGATTTAACATCCATTTTGGCAGAGGGCATATTGGCCTTGGGTTTGTTTGTTTGTTTTTCCTTTACACCCTTTTTTCTACAGCAGAGACTTTATTGGCTGGGTGTCTAATGATCTAAATGCCATCAGACTCCCCCGTCCATGAATTAGCTGACCTGTACAGGGTCTGACTCAGTTTCTTTTCAAAGCAGGAAAGGAGAAACTGCTTCATTTTCTCCAGACAGCTGCTGATGTTTGTGGGCAACTAGAGAACTAGGACATCTACTGCTCCATCAGAATTAGTTAAAAATCTTCACACTTGCACAAAATCCTCTACTGTTCACTGTTCATTACCAGCATTCATCAGAAGAAAGATCCTTTTTCTCCCGCCCAGAAACCACTGCTTCTCTCTGCTCACCTCTTGTCCCCCAAGGGCTTTACTCATGGGCTGCATTCCTTACTGTTTGAGGCTGGATTCCGGAAACACCAGTTGGAGTCCACAGCCCCAAGCCCAGCTTTCACAGGTAGAAGGCATAACATTTTAACTCCAATGTTGCTTTTTTTTTTTTTACCAATTAATTCTTTTAATTTAATTAATTTACCAATTAAATTATCCGTTCCTCTCTTAAGCCTCACCCAGAGCTGTGACAGAGCCACAGCTGTAGAAAGGATGTCAGCACTTTCCTATGAACATTTGTAGTCTTCGGTGTTCTCTGGGAGTGGCTGGTCCATTCAGTCCTAGTGAAAGGCAACATTATATTTCTGTAAATGATGGTGACATTTCAGAAGGCCCTTTCCAGAGGCACTGTGGATGACAAAACTAGTCAAATTCCTAGTCATGTTGAGAGGGACTTAATTAGGATTTGGCTTTAGGATGAGGTGAAGGAGTTATGAAAGTGTCAAGAATGTTGTCGAGTGGATGCTGAAGCAGAGCTCCTTCTAGCCTGAAAGTTGTCAGACAGTCCATAAGCTGAGCATGTCCAATCTTCAACAGCATTGATGCTGTCTCAGAAAAGCACTGGGTTCCCACTTGACGTAGTACATGGCCCAGTATGCTCCAGATGAATTACATCTGGAGAAGTACCACGCAGGAATGCTAAGCAGGCTGCTTGTGTTACACCACTAAAAAGAAATGTAGCCAGTGGACTCTGGGACTATCCCTGTGCTTCCACTCACAGCAATGCTCAGAAGCGCTGTAGCCATAATAGGCCTTGCTAAGAGAGTTGTGATGCTGTGGGAAGAAGCTGAGAGCACCATGTTAGTGTGACAGCTGTTAAGAAAATGATGGGAAAAGTCTGAAAGACTAAAAGGTTGAGGATGTATCATTTGAAAGTTGTGTGAGAGTTTTCTAAGGTAGCTCCTCTGAGACAGGCGTTCCTTTTACTTCCTTAACAGTGAGTAGGTGAAGAATAAGTACAGGAATGCTAACAACTCAAGGGCAGTTCTTGTGGACTAAGTGCCCCTAAAAGCTGTGGTGTATCCGCAGACAGCCATACCAGAGCTGCCTGGCCCCAGCCATGGATCAGGCCTGGCACAGAGCAGGAAGCTATCGCTGTAAAATGAGCTGCTAGGTATCTGCTTTGCCTACTCAGCTGCCAGGTGCCCACCACAGCCAACACCAGGATGCTTGCCTAGCATTCCAGCTTCACCATCAGATACTGGAGCTGAGGAGAGAGGGGAAAGCCCAGAGCCCACTTTCCAAGGTGTAGAATTTGATTTGTTACATGCAGGGTGTTTAACTCCCAGTTGTGGCACTCCGTGTCCCAGCTCACCTTGGTGACCCATGTATGATGGAAGGTGTATATAATTGCAATACAACCCCCTCCCCCCCCAAACACTGACAAGGTGGTCACAGTCTTTTTCCAGAGCTCCAGTTGTATGTATTTCAATAAACAACACACACGTTTCTTTGTCGGAGTGGTGCAGTTATGGCCTTCTGTTCCCTTGCTTTGACTTCCCTCTCCTGTGCTTTGCAAAATGCCCACCTGGGCCATGGAACAGGCATGCTTCCCAGATCCCTGAAGCCAGTAAGGAGCCCCATCCAGCATATCAGGTGAGGCAATACTCTCATTTGTGTCTTTTTAAGAAGGTGAAAGAACACCAAATATTTCAAGAAAAGTCTTTCTACTGGGAAGAGTCATTATTTCACATTCTAAACATGCTAACAGATTGTAAACTGTCCCAGGGGCTGGGCTCCTTTCAAACAAGGGGGGGCCTGAACCAAATGCAGAGTAAGAGCTCACAATTGGCATCACCTTAAGGAATTACTAGCAAGTCAGAAAGAGATTCATTTACAGAAATGCTAGGAGAGGCAGGACAAAGCACCCTAAAAAAAGATGTGACATGCCCACTGAAGCCCCGGTACCACCACATCCCTGGACCCAAAACAGGGCTGGACCCTGCAGAACAACCCACCTTGCTGCATTTATCTTGCAGAAACCATTCTGACTAACACCAGAAAACTTCCACAGCAGACAGCCTTCTAGTAGCTTCCCTGGATGAAGTTTTGTACTGATTTTTGTTTGATGGACTAGCAAAGAAGCCAAAGCCTACAGTTGGAATTTACAGGGTTTGACTCTTCGCCTGTGCCCATGAACCCACAGGGACGCTGGACCACCCCAAAAGGGACAGGGCTTACTTTGGCATTACTGCTGCCTTAAAGAAAGGCACAGGACACCGAGATCATGAAACAGGGAGAGCAACTCTGAGCTTCCCAAAACAGAGACACTCACCAGTTAGAGTGTAAGGGATGAAAAAGGAGGGATGGAGACAGGATGAAGTTGCATCCTCCTCCTTTTGGCTTGCTGCATGTGCAGGAGCTGCTGATGCACTGTAAGCTTAGCTGCAGTACCCCAGAAGCATCCCTGTCCCAGCCTGGGGCATCCAGTGGCCACTGTACCCTGTATGTTCCTGCTCCAGGTGTGCCTCCGTCTGGGACACAGCACCTTCCATGACTGTCACCTACGCTATCCCCCTTCCCCATCCTCTCCTCCCCTGTCAACTTCTATGTCTCCTTTCATGCACATTCCTTGTGTCTCCTGGTCCTGGTGGTATCACTCCCAAGATGTATTTGAACACAGATGTCTCCTCTTAAGTTTTTCATTTGCAGAGTTTTACAGTTTCAAGGCTGGCTGGAAGACACTAGGACAGGCACAGAGCAGTTTCCAGCCTTCCCCCAAGGGCAGTACCTCCCCTGCCTCCCCCCAATCAAAACTCTGCAGTTTGTGCCAAATAAAACTGTTGCTGCTCAAATACAAGATAAGCATGTTAAAAATGCGTACATCTTTTATGGGGATGAAACCTTACCTACAAACAGTAACGTGTTGGTTTAAATGGGCCTGATTTTTAACTAAATCCATATGAACAGTTTTTGCACAGAATCCTGTTTGGAAAACTTGGTTACAGACCATGGGTTCCCTCTGGCATTTAAATGGCAAGTTTGGCATGGGGAAAATCCAGTCAAGTAAACTAAGGCAACAGGATATTATACTTACTTTTTAATCAGACTAATTCTATTCCAGCCAGGTTCGTGTTATCAAAAAAGTGCATCTCAGAGGTCTAAAAGCCTGATGATTAGAATTTTACTTGACATAGGTGGTAATACAGCAATGGGAAAAATTAACATTTAGAGAAAACAGCAGATCATGGGACATAACAATTCAGTGATGTGTAACAGCCCAAGTTCATAGAAAGTGGTTCCGCCTTATAGGAAATGCCAGCATTCAAATGGTTATCAGGATGCTGTTGCTGACCAAACTCAGTTTGCCCATTTCACAAACCCAGCCAGCACACAGTTTTGTATTTGGAACAGCTATCTCTTCTTAAACTTCCCAAATGGGAAAGATTTGCTCTACAGTTGAAGAACCAAGCCTTGCAAAATTCCCAGCAGTCACATGGAGTAGCAGAATTCCTTACATTTCAGAGGAGATGGTGAGTCACATACAGCACAGTTTTTTACTGTCACCTGCCCATGGAAATGTAAAGCCATACGCTTTAGTCCAGTTGCATTCAGCAAAGAACTTAAGGCCTTAAAACATGTACCAAAATCCCTAGCATTAAGTTTTGTTTAAATAAGACAGTTGCCGAACAGGCATTTGTACCGAACCTGACCTCTGTGGTCTATTGCAAGCCAGCCACAAAAAGCTAAAGTGTTAACCAAAAGCAAAGTACCCTGCCATGCTGGAAATCAGAACGAGTCACACAGGAATTGTTTCCAGTTACTGTTTGCTTTGCTTTCCAACCTCCAATTGCCTCCTGATGTCTGATACATCCATGGGGACCCGCACTGTCAGACCATCCATCGACTTCTTAATGCACACCTGGCAGCCAAGGCGAGATCTGAGAAGAAAACATTAAGTGAGGCTCATCTGTTCCCAAAGCAGAGGCAGAAATTCCCTGCCCATACTGTGATGTCTGGTCCAGGCTGGGGTTTCCCTACAGTTCCTGTTACAGGTCTCATATATCCCAAAGAGAAAGCAGCTCTAGAGGCACAATTTCAACACAGAGTAAGTCCTGTTCCCTTGAAAATAGGGACCAGGTGCTTGGAACCTGCCTCAGAGGCTCGAGTCTACTGTGGTCAGCAGGGAGCTTACGTCTCAGTGAGGCCATATGCCAAGTCCAGCATGTCCAGCTCCTCATCTGAGATGGCACCCAGCTTCTGGTAGGTATTCTTCTCAAAGATGAGGTGGCAGGTAGAGCAGGCTAATGTCCCTTCACAGGCACCTGGTAGAGAAACGGGGGAGGGACAGCAAGTCAGGAAAAACAAGGGTGTGAGAGACCATCTTCAGGAAGAGTGTGAGAAGAGGTCCTTTAGCAGCTCTGGAGCATGCCAAAAGCGATGCCAGAAAACACAACAGGCAGATTTCAACCTTCTTCTTCTCAAATTCTTTCAAATTTGTACGTCAGCTCTGATCAACCAAACCATTGACACAGTCTGCTAGAGCCCAGCAGGGATAGTGCAGAACTCATGTGTCCTCTCATTGTGGGGAGCCAGACCAGCAGGTGGCTGTTGGGAGGAGCTCTGTGGTCTCACCAGAGCAGTGGCATGTGCACAGGTGCGCTGTTCACAGGTACCCACTGGTCACAGGATAGACACTTAAAGCCTAAGAGCAACACCTACCAAATCCATCAATGGCCAGATTTTGATTGACTACCACTTCCAACAAACTCTCTCCTTCCTTGGCTGTGGCTGTAAGTCGTTCACCATCTCGATTTATAAAATGCACTGTCACCTGGGCTGCAGAGCTGTAAGACAATTTTGCAGAAATCAGAGCCCAGCCTTTCCCTCACACCCACTGTGGAGGCCTTTTGGCTGAGCACTAGAGCGTGACACTCTGAAGGAAATCTGCATACAACCGTTTTCTAGAAGGATTACACCACACACATCAGAAAGATTCAGATTATCATTGTCAGTCACTGGTAGATCTGAGGTGACCCAAAATATTTCCCACTTTATCAGACATCCCTCAGAATAAATAGTCAGCTGTGCATGAGCAAATGCAGATGCTCTGCCTGCTGCCTCTGTTCAGGCTGGCAGGAAGAGCATTGGTAGCAGGCAAAGCATTCACAAGTCCTGGGCCTGGGACATTAATCCTGGATGGAGTGATGTAATAACAAGAAAAGTGCTGAGGACTGGGTACTAATCATGCAATAACGTCTGTTGCCATTCACATTTTCTCTCCCCTTCCCTTCCCAAGGGGATTAACTTGATGACTGTTCCTTTTCTGGTGCTTGTTTCATCATGAAGTGCCCCCTTCTTCCCCGAAATCAACCACAGAGAGCCTTGTTATAGCAAGACCCGCTCAGCTCCAGCTTACAGAGCAGCCCTATTGAGTAACCTCTGAGTTTATGTAATCCTTGCTCAGGAGAAACTGCGAGTTGCTTTGATAGTCTGCAAGGTTTAATCTGTTGGAGAGTTAAGACCAAGGCCATCACCATCTCTTAATGCTGGCTTGTGGAAATGGCATCTACAAATAAGAGGCAAACAACAGACCAGACTCTCCCCACCGGGAAAGGCTGCCACTCTAAAACAGCAGCATCAGGGACTTTTCATTGAGACCTTCTATTGCATTTCCCAGGGGCAGCAGATAAACAAACAGTTGTTTTGCCTAGTGCACGTACCCAGATGGTCACTCAGAAGCTGGAGGTCCTAGTGACCCAAAGGTCCCAGCTCCTCTGCTGAAGCAAGGGAGCCTCTGGAGGCAGCAGGTATTTTGCCCTGTCACTCTCAGTGTGGTACTGCCCAAGTGCCTGTCATCTCAAAGCCAAGGACGTCCTCCAGCAGCAGAAGCTGAATCCAGCCTCTTCCCTTCTGAAAATGCACACCAGACTCTAGATCCAACTCTGTCTCCTACAGTTCTGATAAACTCCCAAGCGCCAGCACTGCTAGCACTGCCCCATGACCTTGCTGCCATCATTGCTGCCATAGGAAGAACAAAGCCCAGCCTTGAAGAGTGAACCTCACTGGGAGAATTGGCCAAGCTCACTAGCACAAGGCTGAGTGAAGAAGCATCCAGCTTCTTCCAATAAAAGTGCTGTTTGGTATAAACATTGGTAATGCTTCTCCATGCGGCGCTGGGTCCAGTGAAACAAGCAGCAAGTACAGCTCAGAGCTTCGAGAATTTCTAGTATCACCTCCCCTCTTCTCATGACATATTTGCAATATGCAAAATACGAAGCATCACAGCCCATTCACACAGCAAACCTGCCAGCTGAGGAAATGCTGCAGCCCCTGCAGCGTTGGGAGCTAGGCACCCCTCCTAGAAAATAAGAGACTCGGGGAAGGAATTGCTTAAATGGGAATGGTCCCTGGGACATCAGTGCCTTACCCTGCCTGCTCAGCCCTCTCTGCTCTGATAGGGGAAAATGAAGCATGTGGAGGTCTCTGCCAATAGCCTTTTAAGATGAAATATATAGACAATACAGAAACATAAGGATCAAGTTATAAAAATTTGCTTTGCTGTTTCTCAACTCCAGAGGCAGAGGTGGAGTACAGGGGTTGTATCCAGCTCATGAGGAGACAGGAAAGAATTCCTTTAAAAAAGTAATTGACTAGAGGGCTTCTGTTACCCAAAGAGAGTATTTTACTCCCTGGAGTTGGGGAGATCATCAGCTCCCTACTCTGTCTTCACAGCAGCAGGGACAAGAAACTCAAGAGAATCTGCAATTCCCAGAGCAACCCTGTGGTCATCTCAGCTTCCCTATAGCAGGAATACAGCAGGCTGGCAGCCCAGTAGGGTGACACACCTTGCCCATTATTCCCATTCCTCAAAGGCTGGTGACCGTGCCCCAGTGGTCAATGGGCTCTTGTGCCATGTTGTCATCTTTGTGTTCCAGACCCAGACCACTCACTGCAGCCTCTACAGCTCCAGGAGCAGCATCTCCCACAGATCAGCTCCTTGCACCACCTTCCTCCCATCAGCAACTGCTCAACCTACACTTCTCCCACCCTTGCACTGGCCTCTCCTCCCTTCTGTGGAGCATGGCAGAGGTAAGCACATGTCCCTTCTGAAAAGGCTCTTTCCAAGGCAGCAGGATAGGGTTCAGCATTTTTCTCACCTCTGTTCCCCAGGGGCATCCTGGAGCTTGGGCGTGGAGCTGAAGCCTCTTTCCGACACCTGCTTAGCTGGTGTGTGATGCTGCTCAGTCACCCCACAGAGTTGAATAAAGTGAATTTTGCTCTCATTCAGTCTGCGAAGCAAGGGCCGCATCAGCCCTGAGATGCCTTGAACGATCATGCTACTTAGGGTCTTGCTCTGTGTCTCTTGGGCTGCCGTCTGTCACAAGGCCAGCAAGATTAAGAGTTAAGTACAGCTGAGGGGGGAAGGAAAAAAAATAATTAAAAACTAGGACAGCCTCCATGGGGGTGGAGGGATGGAGGAGGGAGGGAAAGGAGGAGGGAAGGATGGACAGAGGGATTGTGCTTGGATCTTACTTCAGTCCAGGGCACAGGAACAGGGTGAAGCATGGCAACATGAGCAGAATCTCCACATATCAGCCCCCAAACAATGCTCACTTTCTTTTGCCTAGCAGACTACATTTTTAGGAACCAGACCTAAATCCAGTTTCAGAAGCAATATCCACCTAACCATACAAGGGACTGCAAGCTGAGGCCTGGAAGAGCAGACTGACAATAGCACTGATGGCTGCTGCCTCGGAAAGCGGGGAGCACTCAGGCAGCAATGGCTGAGTTTAAGACTTTCGGGTTCTGTTCTGTTCTGTCATCCAGCCACATCATTGCCTTCCCCAGCGCTGCAGAGTCCCAGCTCTACAATGCAAATATTCCCTTACTTCACAGGATGGTGGTGAGAGGCAGCCAAAGTTTGCTCAGTTCTCTGCTGAAAAGAGCCATAAGGGCAGAGTTTCCTTCCTTGCACACTGATACTCCCTGCTAGTAAGGCTTATGTAGAAGAAAACTAATTTATTCCCAGCAATAGTCACTAGTTCAGTCTACCCTCCTCTCTGGGCAAATCAATTCTCTTGAGGACCAAAACGTAACAGTGGAGGCGGTTTCAGTTCCTAGGTTTTGTAGAGTTTGAGAACAGCTCTCATCTCAGGAGCCTGTATTGCCTCCAATACCAAATTAGGAATTCACCTTTTGGAGGATACTTGCTTTAATTAGTTTTTTTAAGGCTGCAACATATTAGCAGATGGTATAAATAAAAACCTTTGAAACTGGACTCTGCTAATCAGTCCATAGAGATGAGAGAAACTGCAGCAGAAGAATGAAAACTGGCTAGAAAATGTTCCCTTCAAGACACACACAGAACAGATACATAGTTTTGAAGATAACTGGAAAGCTTTGGCTTTTCACCACAAAATGAAAATTTTCCACCCAAAGATTTCAGGTTGGAAGGGGATGCTTAAACTGAAAAGAAAAAGCACTGAAGATGTTAAGGAGCACAAATGTTTTCCAAAGGGGGAGAGGGGAGTCCTATTCTTCGGTCCAATAAAATTTCAAAGGCAAACATCCAAGCATTCGAACATAGCACTGAGATAGCTTCAGTGGAGAGACACTCACGGGCAACACATTAAGGATTACAGAAGAAAACACTTCTATCTTGGAGGGAAATCCATTTTCTCAAGTCACCACACCTGCTTCCCTGTTTACCTTACGCCTGGTAGAGCAGCGCAGGGGAGCATTTCATCCCATCTCACTCCTGCTTGCTGAGTGCAGGCTGGGATTTGCTGCTCCCATCACAGGACACAGGCAAGAGGAACATGTGTCAGCCTTCATACCCAAATTCTTGGGCTGCAGCTCTCCCCTAGATTTAAAAATCATCCACAGCAGCCTCCGCAGCCAAGAAACTCTGCTTTGCTTTCCAGACACTGCAGAGATACAGTTGGCAGCCCAGTTCTGTCTCAGTCGTTTCCATAGAAGGAAAGCAAGGCTTGCCATGAGAAATGCAAGGAAAGGGGCCACAGCACATCCAAACAAACCACAAAGCATCTTATCTCTCCAGCAAGCCTTGACTTGAGTGATGCACTAGATGTATGTGCAGCAGATTTCACAGCAAGGATGTTTGTGTGTTTGCCTGACACTGACCTTTCTCTCCTTGCCAGAACTCTGAGCACA
Source organism: Clamator glandarius (assembly GCA_033459285.1). NCBI lineage: Eukaryota > Metazoa > Chordata > Aves > Cuculiformes > Cuculidae > Clamator > Clamator glandarius. The sequence continues at coordinate 240,642 of JAUNZM010000180.1, read as the reverse complement.
GCAAGTGACAGGTCAATGCCACCTGATGGGAGAGCGGCCAACACAGAAAGGGAAGCCAGGTCCAAGAGCATCATACCCAGGGAGACAAGGAGCAACAAAGGGGACAACCTGTCCTTTGGTAGAAACAGGCACAGCCCTGCATGTTAGGAGAGAATTACAACCCTCACTGAGTTCAGAGCCTATTCTACGGCCTTCAAAAGAGGGGGAAAGGGCAGCAGTAAGATCTCCTTTTTAACTTCTTGTCCCCGACTCCATGGAGCAGCAGCAAGCTCAGAAGTCAATACAGCCTTTCCATGCTAAACCAGGGATCATTTATCCCAGGACATGAAGCTAGAAAGCTTTGCAACTAACTTCCCCTGCCCCAAAACGAAACTAACAAAAAATAAAATAAAACAAAACCCAACTAAGCAAAGACATGCTAGCTTAAAAAATAAAGCCTCAAACTGTTGCTTTGGAGGCCAGCACACACTTTATTTGTCAGATGGACTCAGCTGAAGCGAATCTTCAGCTCGGTTTCACAGAAACTCTACAGAAGCCAAGCACCCACCAGCACCCCCACACCCTCCACCTGCCTCTCACCTGCCAGCAGCTTGTGCTGCTGTCAGGCTGTGCCTACACCTCCAGCAATGTGCTCATGCATGCTAAGAAGGAAGTGGTTTTCTACCTTGAAGTATATTGTCTGATTTCTTCTGCACCACACAAAGGATAGTTGGCCCCCTTCCCTAGCCTAGAGACTCTCATGCAGATGTCCAAAACAGCTCCAAGTTGCCATTCATGCCACCTCATCCCTGGTTTCTGCACAAGCAGCAGCCAACACTGCGCTGATCCAACAAGAAGTTACACCATGGAGTTGCAGACCTCCACAGCCAAAAGCACAATCGGACCTTTCAGATACCAGACCCAGCTCCCAATCACTGTTAGAGCTTCAGTCCTTCAGTGGGCCAGTTCAAACACATAGACATGGTCGGCACAAGGCAGACTCACATCAGTTCCTTTGGGCTGAAGACACTGCACACAGCTCTGACCAGAAGAGCTCTTCTGTAACCTGTGGCTTCCAAGAGGCCCTACATGGACAGCTCAGCATTACCATATTAGTCTACTGCTTCTCTGAAAACAGGTGAAACTCATGGTGTAATCCTGTAGTTCTGAGTACACACATGGATGTGGTTTTAATGATGCTGCAGTTCTGAGGTTGAGAGATTAACTCCACTGCCATTTGAATCAGATTTGATGCATCTAATAAAATAAGGGGGAAGAAATTCCTTTATGAAAGAGCAGGACAAATAGGACAACTGGTACTTGTTTCACTTTATCCAGGCCCACAGGCCCAGGTACAGAGCTCTTCCCCAAAACTGATGCAGCGAGCACCAACCTGCAGATAGTGCAGTGACACCACATGTTGCTCCATCTCAGATCCTGCCTTGGACAAGCCAGAGGCTTGAGGGGAAGACTGTAATCCTGCCTCAGTTCCCATGTCTCTCAAACAAGACCACCCTTTGCCCGCTCTGATCATTTCTTAGATCTTCAGCAACCTTGCAGGAATCACTACAAACAAAAGGAACAAGAGCACAATAATGCAATCATAGGTAGTCCAATACTGCAAGAAGGGAACAAACCAAATTTACCAGCTTCCCAACACCAGCCACCCCTGTCAGTGCAGCTGCTGTCTAGCTGGGTGAAGGCCACCAAGAAGTTAGTGCCCCAGCCAAGGCCTTCACTTGCACATGCTTCTCCTTCATTCACTCAGGGATGCTTCAGAGATGGATGTGAGAGCAGCACTGCTGCACACAGGGTACAGGCAGCCTTCGCCATAACTTGCAAGCTCACAAGCAGTACTTCCATACACCCTTGACCCTTCAGTCAGTCTTGATGATTGAACATCAACTCTGGCTTGTGTTTCTATAAAAGATGATGCACAACCAGAGGAAACAGCAGTCATGGTTGCTTGTAATTTTCCAACCAGCTCTGCTCACCAGGAAGCTTTATCAATGCTGTTGGCACCTGCTTCCAACTGAAGCTGGACGTACGATTTCTTCCAAAAACTCCCAATACTCCTTTCTGCAGTCTCGGCACTACTTTTTGCTTTAAATCTGTTCTTTTTCTCTACTTTTTCCTATATCCATTTTGTCCTGCCACGTATCCTGAGGAAGTCCACCTTAAAATTACTAGTAGCTGTCAGAAACCCATCACTTGGCACTAGATGTTCATTCAGGCATCATTTAGTCATAAACCCTTATCCACAAACAGCACTCAAATTAGAGCTGCAGATCTGCAGGAGAAGAGCCAGCCTCAGCCTAACATTCAATGCACTGAGGCCTGGATCCTTTTCGTACAGATAGTTTTTCTGCAAGGGAGACATTAACATGACACACGGAGTCAACTCAAAAGGGCATGTGGCAGTCATGGGCTGACAGTCACAAATTAATTACAATGTTCTCTGCCACTTGTCACATGCTCCAGTTATACACTGAGATAAAATAATTAGACTGTCTGCCCAGACTGAGTTACATACAGCTGCAAAGCTGGCACACAACAACAGCCACACTGATTGTACAGGGCAAACAAGCCATACCTCAGTTATACTCTGCTTTCACATCAGGAGACAGTCCACCTTCGTAGATATTCAAGCAGCTATCATACAGCTACGTAATTATCATACCTGGGCATGTATGTGGCATTATTAAGCTTTGCAAGATGTTGGAAAACAGCTGTTAGATGCATCTATGTAATAGGAGAGCTACCACAGCTTGATGCGCCAGGTCTGCAGCCAGGTTACAGACAGGAGTGTCAGCTTCTGGGACCAGCCAACATGAGAAAGGTGGGGGGAAAACAGTCCTTGTTTGGTGTCTCAGACTACACTACTGATTCCATGACTCAAAGCTGACTTCAAGAGGACAGCGCCGTCAAAAGGCAGTGTCCTACCCTGCTAAACAGAGAGGAAAGTTTTGAGTTCCCTTACTAAGTTGCCACACTTACTAACTGCATCATATACAAATTGACCTGAACTGATAAGCACAGCAGCAAGGGTGTTCACATTCCAGTATTGTTCATCAGAGAAAAAGGAGTGGTTGAAAGGGTACTGAGCCCACCCATTTGCTCTCTAGGAGTCACACCAGGCCACTCAAAAAAATACCCCACTTCTATGCTGAAGATAGAATATCGATATATACAATGAATGTAGACATACCTAAGTGGACAACTATGAAGCCTCCCGTGTCTCCATAGACACATGCAAGGGAGTGCCATGAAAGCTGGGCCACTCATGCAGAAGACTAATCTGGCCACAAGCAGAGCCCTCAGACCCCAGGCGAAAGGCAATTGTTCCTCTAGAAGCAAGCAGGAGCCTCATTTGAGAGCAGCACACCCTCCACCCCACCCCCCCCTCGACTGATGTGACCTTCACATGGAGGCTGCAGGAGCTTTGAAGCAGTTCCTCTAGTGGTGGTAGGGATTTTGGAATCCTGGAAGGAACAAACAAGAAAGACCCACCTATGGAAACTGGATCCATGCCAAGCCTGGTGGGGCTTGCAGAAGTGTCTGTTGCTCCACACTTCCCATTTTGCTTATGGAGAAGTTCAAGATTCTCCCCTAGCACTAGATGTGAGCACTGACACGATAGAATCTCTGCTCTGTTCTGCAGCATGACAACCAGGAGGCAGAGTCTCTGCAAAGTCCCTCATCACACCCATGTTGAGGGCAGCTGCAAACGAGGTCACAAGGTTTGTTGCAGAAGTGCAGCAGTAGCCATGCTATTCCAGCACACACCCTGTCCATGGGACCTCAGGGAACGCAGGCGGAGATGGACGCTGCAAGGTGGCTGTAGAACAGGTTGGACTGAAGTCCCCAGCACAGGGCCAGGGCAGGACAGACCCAGGACACCAGGGCAAGCAACAGCAAATTGCAATAGAAGCTCCTCCATGTCCATTTGCAAGTTAAACACGAGATGAACTTATATTCGGGGTCTCCACAAAGCAACCTGAATTCCAGTACTGGCTCCAGCCAGCTGGGAGGGCTGGGCAGCGGAAGGGGATAGTATTCCAGCAGTTCCTTCGCAGGATGGTGCAGGTAAGCTCTCTTTTACTGCGAGAGTGCTGCAGGGCTGCCCCCCCCAGGAACCACGTGGCAGAGCTGTTCAACTTGAAGACACAGCACGAGACTCTCAACCAGCCTTTAGTAACCAGCCAGACACCAACTGCTGGATTTCTCTGAACTTTATTGGCACTTTAGGAACAGGGTATAGATTTTAACAATTCCTCCAAACAAGAAAAAAATGCCTTAGCATCAAGTTTCTCTCTGCAGACAAGCACATGGACCCATGAATTACTCCACAGCCTTAAGGGACTGATGTCTTATTATAATCCAGTAAAAAGACTGGTCAAAAACTCAACATAATTTACAGCATCAAAAAATAAAACAAGAAAAAACAAGCCAAGAAATATTTGATAAAGTACTTCCTTCCCTCCATGCCCAAAAGGCGCAGTTACCCAATAAAATCTGAACATGGAGAGGAAGAACAATAATTCACTGTATTCTAACAAATAAAAAATGTGTCTACAAATCTCACCATAATACTGAAAGCTTCTTACATTAGTTTTCTTGCAAAATATCACTTCTTTACAATACAGTATACATTTCCGAGGGAAGGGGGACCATAAACACATCCTCCATCCCATGACTAATATTTTCTAATTGTGCATAGCTAGAATTATTGAAATCAAATATCATTAGATACCACTGGAATATAATACTGGTTAAGAACAAGGCAGGGCTGGAACAACTACAAAGAGTTAAGTGGACTCACTGGCACAAGCCATTCCATCCCTATATTGGACCATTTGGAATTAGAACAATTAAAAAAACCTATAAACAGAAGTCATGCCGGCATCATAATACATGAGTTCAGCAGTGCTGTGTGATCAAAGCAGAAAAAGCTTACTGGTTCATTATTTGAACACATTCCAGGCACCATACATCCACTTGTTAGGAAATTGTTAAAATGTAATAAAGGCTTTTCTCCCCTCAAATGCATCAATAGTTGCCACAGACAGAGCAGAAGTGCTGAGAACCAGCTTTAAAGCACCAAAACAGAAGTGTAAAGGTTGCCTGTTCCCCTAGTAATGAGTCTCTCTCAGAGCCAGTGCCAACAACCCTTCAGTACAGAAACGCATGAACCAGTTCTGACAGACGGAACTGCAATCTTTCATCAGTGCCTTTCAAAGCACTGAGACATGCGGTTTCAGACAAGCAAGCACTCACCGTGTGCCCCCCAAAAGCAGGCTGTGTCCAGGGGAAAGGCAGTTCCCATGTGACCCATTGGGACGTTTAGAAGCAACAGGCTAAAGAATGCTCCTAACAGAGGTTGGTTGGTTGGCATTTGTGTGGGTCACCAGACTTGTATTACTTCCAAAAAATAAAATAATACAGCACTGGTAAGGTTGTTTCCAGCCCAAAGGATTCTTGGGGAAATACTGCAGTTTATTAACACTATCGTGGAACATTTTTTTGGCACAGTCTGTGTCCCCCCCCTCCTTACCATTCCCATAGAGCAAGGAGCCAGAAGGCCTCTAGCATTCAGTTGTTTCCCTTCTCTCACCACTAGCAGTGACACTATACAAAGGGGGAATCCACAAAACAGAGAGAAAGTAATAAGATCTAGGATCGTGCTATGCAAGAAGATGCTAGCCTAATGACTTCGTAGAGGGACAGGCTAATCCAAGGAGAGCAAAACGAAGGAGGACTCCATTGTAGGTGGAATCCATTTTTAAGAGGCTTCTTCTGAAGGGTAAGATATCCTTCTATAACGGATCAAGGCAAAATCCAATTCAACCCTGAGCACACTCGGCTGTTTCCTCCCCAGAAACAGCAGGAAGAATTCTGGGCAGTTATGGCACAGATAACTTGGAAGACAGGAGGTGTTGTAATACCCATCAACTGGTACAAATGGCTCTAGGGCCCAACCTCTACTGTCCCATTTCTAAAGAGACAAAGTCTTGTACTTGCAAAGCTACAACAAGGCAAAGCATCCTCCTGGAGAATGAAAAGCACTTAAGCCAAGGATCTGGAAGAATGCTAGTGAGGATTAAGGCAGCAGTTGGATAAATATCTCTGGATCCTCTCTTCTCAAAATGCTGCTTGGAGCCAGGAAAACAGATGCAATCTTGTACAGGACCCAGATACAAGAGCAGGTTTTGGTCCCTAGATGCTGATCTCTTTAGTTTAAAACCAGATGCAACCATAAAAAGACACCTGTGCGACAGCAGATCTATACACAGTCATAAGGCACCAGCGATTGTGTCCTAAAAAGGCCTCTTAGGGGGGAAAAAAACAAACCCAAACAGATCATATTCACATGATTACATACGCACTGGTTCAGCAAAGGGGAACACAGCTAAAGGAATTGTTAGTCTTTTACATTTCTACCTATCCCTTTAGCTTTCCATTGGCAAACCCAAAAAGGAAGGCAATGTTGTTCATCTCTCTGCTTCACTGGTTACATCCAGTTCAGACAAATGGCAGTGAACAAAGCCATTCACCAAAGACAAAAATTCTGAAAGCAGGGAAGTCAAAGTTCCAAACCAGACTGCATCAGCAGAAGTATTCCAGAGGCCTCCTCATGATTAGGAAAGTCAAAGTTTAATTACTGAACAACAAAAGGTAACACCTGCAGTAATACCACTGAACCTGCTTGGTCTGCTTACACTTGAAGGGCTTTGGTATTTTAGAGAGAAAATCCATATTCTACCTCCAGTCCTTCCTTCTCAACTCCACCATTTAGACCCTGTATTAAGTCAGAAATTCAGATCCTGGCTACTAAGTTCAATACCGACGCTCGCACAAGTTAGTTGCAAGAAAAAGTGTCAAACTGTTAGCACTTTACCATGCATAAGTCAGTATGAGTGACTACCAGCATTCCCACCCAAGAAGGAGGGCAGCAACACAGCCACCTCAGTAACCAAAACACACAATGCAGTGAGATTTTACCCAAAGCCAAACAGTTTCAGATTTGCCCCAATAGCTGTTTGCTTTCCCAAACCAACCCAGAAAGATGTAAATACTGTTCTTCCTTCTGTTGCTTAACTCCAGCATTTGCCCAAAACTTGATAAATAAGACCGTGGTCACTCTTCTGTAGTGGTTCCAGCGCAGCATGATTATGAGTGAATGACAGGAGAGGATGGGAAAGAGGGGAGAAGAAGAGTACAGGGCAGCAGGTGCAGGAGAGAGTTTACATGGACTCAAACTCATCAATGCGCTGCTTGGTGTTGCCCTGCCGAATCTGACGGAGGGTCTTGTACTTGTCTCGGCCCAGGCGCATGTTCTCAGCGTGGATCATATCATTGGCTGTCTTCTTCGTTTCATCCCGAGCATTTGCCAGCTCCGAGGAAAGAGCCTTCACAGAAGGGGAAACATAGCAATGGGTTAGCATATGCCAAAGACTCAAGGCTGGACGAGGAGGTTCCCTGCTGATCCTACTGAAGATTCAATATCCACAGAGACAGAAAACATAAGCCCAAATATTTACATTTCTGGGCAACCTGCTCTAGCTGACCCTACTTGAGCCAGGAGGCAGGGTTAGATGATCTTAAGAGGACCCTTTCAGCCTGAACAATTCTGTGATTCTGTGGATATAGTTCAGATTTTTCCCTAACATTTAAAGGCAGAAAAACATCAGGCAATATGTCACCCTATTAATCATGGTCTAGCACAGCAAGAAAGACCATCTCCTGTGTACTTCAGAAGACGCAAGTGGAGGGATCTGTAAAGACAACAGGAGCATCCTGCAGAATTTGAGCAGTTATTAGCATCTACCACAAGAGGAATTTTGCTGCAGAAGGCAAAGGGCAACTCTCACCCTGCCTGCGAATAACCGCCACAGCAGGGTGCAGAACAAGTGGAACTGGAGACACACTGGGCAGCTCACAGGAACTGTGACAGCATGCGTGAGGAATCAGCACCAGAACACTAGAATCACTTATGAGGAGGTGGTGCAGTGCTGCTCCCTTTGTGCCAAGCCCAGTGGGCTGTGCTCAGGGATGTGCAATGCAACCCAATGAGACAAGGCTGGTACAGACGGCTGCTCAAGAGGAACTGGATCAAGTCCTCAGATTCCTTGCAGGACCAGGACCAGCTATCCAATGGCTAATAAGGCTCTCACAAGCACACTGTATCAGGTTCTGCTTTTTGGCACTGCTTGAGAATACATCACTACTCCTAGGGATGTGGAAGTCAAGTGCTAGGGGACAAAATCTGCTCAATGATGAAGCTGCTGTCTGGCAAGATCACAATCACCTCCCTTCTCCCCCCCTTTTTAAAAGTACCAGAAATACCTCCCAACTGCAATTAATAGCAAGAACAACAGAAGCAGCCACCCTCTTTGATGCCAGCTTCTTACCTTCAAGTGTTTCTGGACCCGTTCATTCTTCTCTGCTTCAGTGGTGCGCTGCTCCTCACTACGGTCCTTGATGGTAGCCTCTGACCGTAGCTCAGCACTAGCTTCTGCTGCATTCTCATCCTGCTCATCATCATGCTCATTCTCAGAGTGCATGGGCTCAGGGACATGAGGGGTGCTCATAGCATGCTTCAACTCCTCTTTGGTTTTCTCTAGGTCTTCCTGCACCATCTGTGCCTGCAGCAGGGCATGCCACAAGTTAGGCAACACAATCTCAAGTGCACAAAACTTCTCGCAGAAATGCATGGAAATGCTTCTCAGTGCTTACTGCGGGAAAGCTCTCACACACTGAAGGGGTATGTTCCAAAGCTACTCAGCCACAATCATTTGCAAAACTTTCTGCTGGCTAGCACTTCAGAGATATGAAGAAGAGTTATCATCCATTGAAAATGGGCTATGGGCCTAATTAGACAAAATTTTTCTTACAGGGAGTTAGAATAGGGCACTCATTCCACCAACAAGAGCACAACAGGGTATCTGCAACAGCCTCAAGATTGAAGACACTCAGTCTAGTATGGTATCTAGTGCAGTAGCTTAGGTCATGACACAGAGTGAAAAGCAATCCCACAAGAAGTATTGCCATTTGCATAGATTCTGCTTTACCTTCTGTTGCCACTCCTGAGCCTCACTCTCTTTCTTCTGCCTAGCCAGCTCCAGTTGCGTGATCCTAGTTGTGAGTTCTGCCATCTCAGCAGCCTGCAAAAGAAGGCTTTTAGTGGGGACAAAAACTTGCTAAATGAAGCACTTAGTCCAAGTCCTGAATAAAAACAGTATCTCTTAACATCTTTTTGGTACGGAGAAAGCCTTACTTTAAACCTGAGTCCCACCAATATCTCCATGACCCAAAGGAAAAGAAAGCAAAAGAAGTTCTAAGTTTTATTGTGGGGTTTCGGTTTTTCAGGAAGTTAGATGCCCAGTCTGTTGCTATCTTCCCTAACTGATTTTCAGTTTGCCCACTTACCAGCTGTTCCTGGGTCTTTTGTTGATCATGGGATGCTTTCAATAGGGCCTCCTTTGCCTCTTCTGCTTCTCTACGTTCTTTAGCCAACTTCTCTGCTTCTTCCTGAGCTCGTTTTCTCTCCTGTTCCAGCTCCATAGCTCTGCGGGTCTGTTCTTCCAGTTCTGAAAGAACAGAGGAGCACATTTGGAGAGAGATAAGTAAAGAATGGCAGTAGAAGAAGAAGGTGCCCTTACATCAACATCTTCGATGAGGGCTTTCCTTCAGAGGAACAGTTAGGGGAAGGATGCAAGCAAGTGCCCCATTTCCTCCCCTCCACATTGTAACTGGGGCTGGAATACTAAAAGCCAGGCCTGTTTCAGGCCAACAGATTACTTGTTAAATAGATTTGTGGGCAAATATCAAAATTTTATCATTACAAAGGCAAAGAAGCATACAGCACATTGCTTGGGCAACACTGTGCCGTAACCTCAGCCAAGCAATTAGACATTCAGAACCAGAGTAATGGCTTTCTGATGCCTTCCTCAACAGATGTACTGTGATAAAGCTTCCAATTAGTGCATGAAAACTGCAAGGCTCTCTGGCTGCTAGAGGCAACATGGCTGCCAACCAGCTGCGTAATGCAAACCCTGTCACCTGTTAGCATACAATAACAGGAGTATCAGATGGCTCAGAAATGCTTACAGTTTTACTGTTTGAAACCTTCTCACTCAGACTGTGAATTTAAGGGAATACCAGAACATTTCTCCTTACCTTGCTGAGCTTTCTTGGTTTGCTCCTCAATCTGCTTGAGTCTCTCCATTAGCTCTTCCTTCTCACGTTCAATCTTCTCCTTCTCCTTTTCTGCCAACTCCCTCTTCTTCTTCTCATTCTCCAGCAGGGCTCTGGTGAGCAAGAAGCCATAACGCAATGTCACATTAACAACTACTCAGACTGGAGCACTTCCTAATGAAGCCAAGAACACAAAGGAGATGTGCACTTCAGCACTCGGCTCACAAGTTTTACTCCAGACATGTCCCTTCACAGAAGCACAGCAAGAAAAAGCTCTGCTGGCATTCATCTCAATGGTAAGTGCATAATAGCAATGTTACAAAGGAAGTCTCCTTTGTAGTTGGAGTATGCCTGGGACAAAGATCATAAGATAGTAGAATTTTCAGTTCTAGGTGAGGTGGGGGATTAGCAGAACAGCCACATTAAACTTCCTCTGCCAGAGGAGGTTCAGGCTTGACATCAGAAAAAAAATTTTCATGTAAAGGGTCATTAGGCACTGGAATAGGCTGCCCCAGGAGGTAGTTGAGTGACCATCCCTGGAGGTATTTAAGAGACAAGTGGATGAGATGCTGAGGGGCATGGTTTAGTGGTTGATAGAAATGGTGGGACTCAATGATCCTGTGGGTCTTTTCCAACCCCTAGTGATTCTGTCATATCAGGATCCATATTAGTCCTGTCAAATACACAGACAAGTCTTTTGCTCCAAGAAAATGATGGTGGGTAACAATTGTGATGAGTGCCATCTCCACCATCCCATTAGATCTACTGAAGCAGAAAGCACTTTGCTCTATATTTGGTTCTATAATTGGCAGCAATTTATCTAGCACATGATGCTATTGTGCAGTGACCATGCAATTCCAGGTTACTCAGAACCCAACCAACCTCTCCATCTGTTTCTGATGCTTCTCTTCCCGAGCCTGTGCTTTCATCTGCTGCACCTCAATGGTATCTGGTTTACGTCTGCGCATGTAGAGCTCATGGTTCCCCATGCAAAGTGCCAAGATTCGTTTGTTAATCCGTAACCGAGGGGCATAAAATACAAAGTCCTTAGGACAAGAAAAATGCAGCATTAGACTTGTTCTTTCAATATAAGAAGCCTTCTGTGTATGCAATACACTCCAAGGCCCTAAGCTTTCTAGAATTGCTAGCCAGCGTCTCTCATCTGTGCCTAACTAGCAGTGCTAGTTAGATACCAATCTTTCAGGAGTTAATTTTAACCTGACCATTATACACAGGGCAGAAGTGCCCAACTTGTTGTTACAGTGCATTGGGTTTCAGTGTAAAGCATCCTTGGCACAGAATACAGTGCTGTTTCATTACAAATGCCATTGGGGCTGGTTTACCAGGCACATAGAGTACGACAAACATGATGTTCAATGGATAAATAACTTTGCTCTGTTAAAAAAGCAACAACAGAACAATAAATAAGCCCTAAGGATTAACCCAATCATGTTTATCATAAATTTGCAAGAACCCCTAAAAACTTACCTGAAGCTTCAGCTTGAAGTGAAAAACTGCAAAAGACCATCCCGCACACTACTAAAGCACACAGGCCACAAAGGAAGTGCTCACAGTTAACATCAGTGTCTCAGGTCCCTCACTGTATTATCAGAGAACGTGAACAGTCTCAGGAGAATTAGACACCTTAAGCGGAGAGCTTCTCCTTGCCACTGATGTCAAACAGCTTAAAAGTTATACTGCAAGAACCTTCCTAGCCAGAAACAAATCCCAACTATCACCTCACTGCCATGATATCCATTCTGTGCATCCTGTCCTGAAGAGATCAAATGCCAGAGCACTGTTAAGTCAGTGCTGACATTATTTATGAAAAGATTGTGTGCAGTAAAAAAATCATTCAGCTAAGCCACCAAAAGTTCAATTTGAATGTTGCTTCTTACTGGTGCTTTCTTGTCAATAGGCTTGATAACAAATTTCTTGTCATTAAATGAGATATTCCTGATCTCACTCCAAGGGAATCCAATTTTCGGTGTTAGCCTGCAGAAATGGAAAGCAAATGCAAATAAGAATAAAGCTCAAAATTTTACCGAATCTGTCCTCATATTTCAGTACTTGTACGTTGATTGGAATAATTAAACAAAATTAGTCATGCAAATGAACTACCAACATCAGAAGCAGTTTTTCAATCGTGCCCTTTTTTTCATAAAAAACAGAACTGGAGAATGCATCTGTGGCAGGAAGATGTGGCAGGAAGACCAAGGGATACAAGCAAAACTAGCTTGATAGGATTTGACAGTTTATTGTATTTTTTGGTCCAAAGCAGCATGTTTTATGGATCATCCTGGTAGTGTCAAAAATACAGCCAAGAATGATACAGAAATTATAGAGTTTAAAGACTCAAATTCCAGAAAAGTCTGATTTTTAATGCCTTCATAGGAGCTGAAGGCAATGATGAGGAGAGTGTGGTTGTTACCTGTCATTCTGCTCATAAATGTTGAGTCCAAGAGCATCTACACCTAACCAGAGTTCTGAGCCCTTCTTGTTCTTAATGCTGAAGTAGTTCACACCATACATTTCCAGATCCTGTGCAATTTTCAGGTACTCCAAGACAGCATCTTCTCTGCAGCACACAAAAAGAAAGATCTTGAGTCTATAAGCCATTAGAGCAAGAATGTGCTGTCTTCCTACATGGGCAGAGCAGCAACAAGTTGGCAAAAGTTCCAAGCATCACCCTAGTAGATAACGACAAACTCTGCAGACTCAGTTTTGTTTTGCTAAGAATATCAGCTGATGTGGACTAGCAAGGGCAGAGGCATGGGCACCTAGCTCGTCTGAGCAGAGTAACCTGAAGAATGCTACCTCATCTTGAAGAAAGCCACAGATCTCTGTGTGCATTCACACGTTACACACTAGCACATATCACACTACTTCAAATACAGCAGCGTCACACTGCATCAGTTACCTAATCATTCCTCGATGTTCCTCATGCCACACTTGGATCCGCTCTTCCCATTGGTCCTTGTTAAGCTTGTGCTGCTCCAAGACTCTAGAAATTTGAGTACATGGGAAATTTGAGACCATTCACTGCATTTACACACACAGTCACATCACTCTCAACTAATGCTTCATTAATTACTCCGTTGGCATCACAGTTCCCCCACAAAAACATTCCAGTAAATACAGTTCTATTATAAGGCTAGAGACATACTGGTCAGTAGGCAGAATTCTGACAAATGACAAGTTATATTCAGTCGTCCTTCTCTGTGGAGTATTACATTTTTTGATTTTGAAACTTCCCTCCCTACTTCTGATTAGAATTCCTTCTGTAGCAGTAAGATATTTAAAGAACCTACCTCTGTGGAAGCAGTTTGTCACTAGCCAGGTAGCCAGCCTTGTGCACCTCTTTGTTGAAGTCTCCGTATTTTGACTGGACGGCATACGAAGCCAGAAGTACAGCTGTTTCTGGAGGGCAATAAATGTCATCATTCAGAATTGCCTCCTTCACTTGGAGGAAGAAAAGGCGCTGTGTGATGTCCTGGATCAGCTCTTCTGCCACGTCCTCTGGGTAGAATTTGGCACGGAATTTGAAAAGCAGGGGGCTTTCTTTGCGTACATCCTGTGCTGTTACCTGGAACAGAGTTATTGGATTTTATAACCTACACAAGTGAAGGGGAGCAGGTTTATGAACAAAAAGACAAGCATGTACCGGAAAAATTCTCCTTTCTAATGCAGAAGTGAGCGGACATAAAAGCAAAGCTTTTCAGTTCCTTACTGCTAAATGCCTCCTTGTCTCTCCCTGCAGGACTTATGACAAGCCACAAACTATGATCAGTGCTAGGTAAGTTACTTTCTAGGTTTCTCTCCAACCAAGATGCTCATGTGAGCACTCCATTAGTGTGTTAGAGGGAGGAGTAACAGATCCGCCTGGATAACAAACAAGACTAGATGCAGGAGGAGCAGGTCAGATACCACAACTCCTTGTGCCTTAGGGAGCTGGCTGTGGACTGAAGGAAGGCAGCACCAAGTCACTGATCTTGCAGTGCTTTAGGTGTGGGGAAAAGCAAGAACAGATCCCCGACAGTAGCATGGAGACTAAATTTGTCTTTGCCCTCCAAGAGAAGTGAACCCAGGACAAGCAAGAGCTTGAAGTAAACATACCTTTTTGTTCAATTTCAGCCACGTTGAAAAGCCCTTGGTGTCCTGATACTGAAGTCCAAAAAACCAGACTTCTCTTAGACCAATTGTCTTGACGACCTGGAAGAGAGACAATTAGCAAGAGTCCCAGCCAGATGTGCCCATCTCTGTGGCAGCAGAGGATGTGGTAGAGGTAAGTTTGGTGGAACACAAAGATGACCAATGCCCCAACCTCTGCCTCCCCTGCTACAATGCACACACACCGATGACTGGGCATCTGAGGAGTCTCAAGTAGGAGATGTTTTGTATTTTTCCTTGTCCCTATTCTCTTCAAGGTTTGTTGCTATTCATAAACAACAGCGGGGATACTATTTCCTTCAGCCACTTACAAAACCAACATCTACAGGCAAAACATGATGCAACACGTCTGACTTGGTATAATGACTGCCAGGAACCAACCACACAGCTCGTTTCTAGGTGCACCCCTCACTTATGATGCAAATGAAGTATTCCTAGGCAAGCCACAGACTGCCCTGCTAGGTCATGTCCTACCAGGCTGCACTGTTGCAAGGTCTGTATTCTACCCAACAGACAGCTGTGGACAGGCATCTGTGCAGCTCAGTTCAGAATGGCCCCACAATGAGGTACAGCAGCAGGTACATCAATATGCTGGCCCCTGGGGCCAGGACAGAGCCACCACAGAAATGCTGTCAGCTCTCTCCTCAGTGTGTCCCCAGCACACCACGGATGCTAATGTAAATGAGAGTTAAGAAGGCTTAAAGCCATACTGTAACAGGAGACAAGAGCCTGGGGAGGGCAAGGCAACTGCAGTGCAATGCTACTTCTGGTAAAAGGAGGGGAAAGTTCCCTGGTAACGCCTGTTCACGACGCTAGGCTACAGCTCTGTGCCCTGGCAAGTCCAGGACGTGCCACAGGGTGCGGCAAGGCTAGAAGCTGAAATTCCAGGTCTCTCCTGAACCCCCAGGAGCTGTTCTCATACCAGCGCACAAGGCACGTGCTTGTCACCTCCATCAGACAAGGAAGGAGAAGGGAAAGGACACTTATCTTCAGGGCAGCACTGTACCTGAAGTAGTACACTGTCAACTCTTTTACACACCAACAGCTGAGGATTGCGGCAGCCCCCTCCTCCAGAGACATTGGCACTCTGTGCAGAGGGGATGCTGCTTGCTGTGGGGGCACTGGCTGCCTCATCACTGCAGTTCCGGTGCCAGGTAAGCAGAAGTAGGTTTAGTACCACCTTGTCACATGGTTTATGATTGCTCCCTTAACGTCTACTTCCTTTTTAAATGGCTTTTATGTTGAATCCTATGGATGTACTCTTTTCCCTTCTGATGGTCTCTTGGTCTGTCAGGAGGCAACACCAAGGACATCGGTTCCCCACAAACACATTACTAGTTAGATTCTTTAGGGCAGGATCAGACAGTTCTTCTGGCCTTACATCACAGCCCTACGCCCCTTCAGGCCCATGAACCAAAGACGGCTTCCAGCAGAGGCACGCTATTAGCAGCACACAGAGACAAAACCTGTGCAAGGTCATGTAGTCTGCATATAACATCCCACTGGAGTGCATGAAATTATTCTGTCTGCCCTTGCTTGACAGCAAACCAGAGACCTGTCCTAAAGCCCCTGCAGACATGAGCAGAACAGGGAGTGGGATGCAGGCAGCTAAAGAGAGGTATTAGAGTTTGCCGTGTAGGCTGAAAGTAGGAGGCACAAGGACAGGAAGAAGGGCTGTCCCAGAGCCGAAGGAAAGCTCTGTTCTCAGCAGCATTACCATCTGAATGGGAGGGAAGCTCCCCCGCTGCATGTGTCTGCTTGTCTGGCTTCCACTTGTCAGCAGCTTACGCCTGGGAATTCAAAGAGCCAGACTGCCAGCAAGGAACTGAAAGACAGAACACTGAGGCCCTGCACAAAAGGACTTTTATTCCACAGCAGAAATCTGCACAGCAATAGCAGTGACAACAACGACCCAACAAAGAGGGGAGACAGCACAGCATACAGCATCACCTTCCCAAAACTGCTGCTGACTCGAACTGAAACACAGCACAGTTCCTGTTGAATTACAGGAACTGTAAAGCAAGGCATGTCAGGGCTTGTTAGTCAGCACACAGATCTGGCCTGACCAGCCTTCATTCTTAAACTGCTTACCAAGTAAATGCACACGACAGCAGCCTCTGTCAAACAATGCAAAGGAAACAGTTCTTCTCCTCCATCCTTTCCACTTCAGCTTTAGCAGGCTATTTAGTCACGTTCAGAAAGGGAAAAAATATGACGCAAGGAGCTACAGCTGCAAGGAGTCTGGCTAGCAGTAAGCATGGGGGTGTACAGTGCTCGGAGCCCTGACCAACCGGGATGTTCCAAAACACAACCACAACCATTACTGGCAGCGGCTAAGGATGGGGAAAGGCTGGCACGCTGGACAGGAGGTGAGCACTGCTTAAACACAGACCACTATATTAAATACCTGAAGCGCCACTCTCCACCTGGGAGTGTAAGTATTTCCTTCATGCCAGGGAGAACACGAAGTCAGCCCCCGGGTCTCATTCAGATAGGCAGTACAAGGCTCAATCTACAACTGGCAGCAGATTGCAGCAGCCTTTACATCCAGTTGTCCCATGGTACATTGACCAAAGTTTTCCTAATGTCACGTTTCTCTTTAACCCGTAACTTGGCTTCATGGCTCTTAATTGAACAGAGATCACCTGCAATGAGACTGTTCTTTTGGTTACTCTAAAGGAATTGGGACTGCTTTACCAGAGACCAAAAGGAAGAAGGGGCTCTGAAGGAGAATAACAGAGCAAGGTGCCAGCAGGACCCAAGGTTAGACATGATCAGAAACACAGCATTTGAGAAGCTGCCTCACACAATGCACAGGGAACACTCACAAAGGGAGTATGCTTTCATACTGCAGAGTCAAAGCGGTCAAGTATTCTGTGACCAGGCTGTGTGCTGCCCAAGAAGCCTGGAAGAGGCCATGTCTACTAAGCCAAGGCTGCTCTGGAAAACATTCCAGACAGTTGTGAAGCACTCAGGCAAGCAAGTTCCTTACCTGTCTCCCTGCCTAAGGCACAGGCTCACCCCCACAGCAAGCCAAAGTCTCACTGATTCAAGCTAGAATCCATTTACCCAAGAAAAGGAAGTTTGAGAGGAAGACAGATTGGAAGAACACCACTTCAAAGCTATCCACACCACTAAGCAGCTAAGCAGCTTTGCCAGGGGAATGGTTAAATGTGTAGGAGACAGAAAACAAAGGAATGCTTTGCTTTACACACTGGTCTTTAGCACAGCTGCACTGCTGTCTGACACAGCAACATGCCAGGAAGAAAGAAAGCAGCTACCACCATCACCGTGCCTGTGCCCTGCAGCCCCGAGAAAGCAGCACCTCAAGGAACCTGTGAAGCAACCAGGCCTGTGGGACAGGCAGCACCCCTGACCTGAAGGGCAAGGCCCATCCTCAAGCTCTCCCAGCCCATTGCCAGCAGCTGAGGAACAGGAGCAGAGCTCCTGTGTTACCAGCAAGTCTGTAAGCACCTCAGTTCAGCAGCTCATGCTGAGATGCACAAGCAACGAGGTACATAAGGAAAGTTACAGAAGACAGCCAGAACAATCCTCCTGGCTCAGTTAATCCAGGTTTCGTCTGTGCATGCAAGCTGAAGCTACCTAACCTAGAGCCATACAAGCCACAGAGATAGGGGGCTATAGGAAGATCTCTAGTAAAAATCACAATTTTACTAGACTGCATATCAACTCAGTGGTATTCCTACAGCCAGCTCCTTCAGGCAGAAGACTATGTCCAAAGCATTGAAGCACCTGCATTGTTCCATCACTACAAAAATTCACTTTGATTTAAGCAAGCAGGAAAGCAGGAAATGAACATTTCTACCTCAAGCCCATTCACCTATTACTATGGAACTTTAGATTCAAACTGCTCCCCTCCATAAAGCTACTGCCTAGGTACAGGCTTTCCAAGAATCCTCTGAATCCTATTCAGAGTAGATCAGAATTATGGGTAGCATAAAGATTATATTTATTCTATCTTCAGACACAAGAGGTTGAAACAAATTCAGCCTAAATGTTACTGAACAAACGCAGCAGCATGCACTGAGGTAGCTGCAGAGCTAGAAACTTTGGTAATACTTAGCAGCTTCCTTTTAGCTTAACTTGGAACTGACAGCTCAAAGTGAAAGGGCACTTGAGGATAGAAACATGCAAGGTACTTATTTTTTTCTGTGAAAGAAACAAAAAATCAGATTTCACTCCAGAAGGTCAATGTGCTACAAAAGTAAAACCCCAAGTTTGCTTTGTGGAGAAACTCTCCCTTCCCTCAAAAAAGCATTTATGAAATCAGCTCATTTTCCAGACTCAGCATCAGGCAGAAAATACTAGATTAGCAATTCCAGGAGCACATCATAGTTTAAGGGAGCCAGAAAATAACAGCCATAACTTTGTTCTTATATACCCCACCATGGAACCCAAGACCATCTCAGGACAGAAACTGAGTGAACAGCTTATCAGTCAGGCTCCTTGGTCCCATTAGCAGGTAGAGCAGCTCTGGACTGGCCCTCCACAGGAGCTAATCCACACAAACAGCTCAGCCATTTAAAATGTACTGGATAAATGCCAGCTGACAATATATTCAAAGCCTCATCCCCATACTAAAGGGAGCAAGTTCAGTATTTACTGTCAGCTCACTGAAGGCTCTCATGTTCTGGTTTGGTATTCCCTTAGCTCTTTATGCTAAGCTAGTTTGAGCATCTCCACATACAAGAGGTAATGCTTTCCTATGTGTAAGCCTAACTATAGCCTCTTTTGCAAAGAAGAGTCTTGAATTTTCCACCCCATAAAACAAACAAACAAAAAAGGACAGTCTGTTGTGTGTCTGCATTTAGAGACTAAGATGAAATGTTTCCCATTGTGGTGGGATCACTTCTGAGCACCTAGTGGTTTCCTTGGATAATGTGCGAAACTGTCTATTGAAAGCTGTTATCATGGGAAACACCTACATGAAGACAACCCCCCCCCCCATCCTCCAAGAAACAGTTTACCTTCTGATGAACTTGGGGGTACCTCACATCTGCTTCACCAGCACATGCTTTCATGAACTACCTATGGTAGAGTTCCGTGTTGCACACACGGATTCTGGGCAGAATCCATCTCTCCTATCTATCCACCAAAAACTGTCAGATTTGAGACCACACAGGACTAAAATAAGTAGAAGCTACTGTGTAGCACAACAGACAGCTGAAAAGTACATGCAACTCAGAACTTCCCTGAAAGCCTTTCTCATTTTCCCATTATAAAACAATGCTGTTACAGGATCTCACTCTATTCCTTCAGTTTCAGGGTTGTGCTGCAAGGAAGAATATAACATCTAGTGCTGAGCCATCCAGCCGAGTAAAGAAAGTAGCAGTTTGTGGTTAAGCATCTAAAAAAACCAAAAAAATGAATTAAGCCTGCTGGCCCCAGATGAAACAGCTGACTTGTATGGGTGGGTCAGCCCTTAGTTCTCCCTTCACCAAGATTGGTCCCATGTAGAGCTGGCCCAAGAATGCTAAGCTGTGCTGAACCACACCCATGGCTGACATATCTGGTCTGGCAGTTCCTTCATCTTGTCTTCTGTTCCAGATTCATTTTACTTTTCTTTAAGCTATGAACTTACTGTTCATATTTTCCCCCAAGAGGCAAATCCATGGCCTTCTGGATTACAGCAGAGAAACTTTGTGGAGCCTGACAGTTTCAGCTGCTACAATTGCTACCATCTGCTATCAGCTGATCCAGCTTGGGGCTGCACATGCCTACCTGCTCCTGTTTGGAGCATATCCAGGGGAAATTTGCCCAGCCAGTAACTGCAGAGGAAAGGTGAAACCCCCAGATGAAGACAGCCCAGTACCGCATCATACATAACTTCCAAGATTGTCCTCAGAGCCCAGTGGGAATGTAGAATATCACTTCACCTTCACTGAAGACTTGCAGCAACACCTGAAACCCAGGTAAGCCTCTATTTTAGAGAACAACTACTCTCTGAAATCAACTACACCATGCTTGCAAGTAAGCCAGCCAAAGACAGCTTACTAGCTCCCTCCTAAGTCTTATGAACTGTGACTGCAGACATATACTGCTTTCCAGTTATGAGCTGTAGCACCAAGGCAGTTCATTAGAGCTAAGAATAACTCCTACCACATTCTTGGAAATAAAAAAAATGCAAGGAAAAAGAAAAGCATAATTTTATACTGTGCTGAGATCTCTTAAGTGTGTTATACACACTGTCACTTAACCCATAAAGTCCCTTGGAAGTTATTTGCTGTTGCCATAATAGAATCACATCTGTATCAACTTCAGATCCTCTACAGGTCCATCACTCACCTGATCAAAGAGTTGCTTCCCTGTAGTGTTGGGCTGGATGGCAAACTCCAGCTCTGCATCCATGGTGGTGACACGTACACTGATCTGCAAGACACAAAACGCATGGTTACAACACGTGTTCTAAGTGATGCTGCCTAACAGTGAACTAACACCAGCCTACAGCCAGGGACTGGCTCCCAGGCCTCCAGGAACTTCACTGCCAGCAGTTACAAAGCTGCCTGCCCTGCCAGCACAGTGTTCCCAGTTTCTCTGTAGACTATAAATTTCCTGTTGAAAAGAGTTTATCCTCTCTGTTCCTAATACTCCCATCTATAATGTGAGAGCCCTCTACAGCTTATGAAGTTTAATTTCTCTTGTAGAACACCTTGTGCCTTTCACAAAGTCAGAGACGTTCCAAACTTTGTACACAACCAAACATCCAACCATTCAATTTGAAGGATGAATATCAAGGAACTCCCAGGAAGCATTAACAACTCAGCCTGCTACAGAGGATTAATCCACACTAACAATACTGCTTCAGTCTCCAATGGTATTTGGATAAGTTGTAAGGCTTGATTCCCTGACATGCTCCAAGAGCTATGGGTATGAAGCAGACAGCATGCCAGGACGATCTCACATGCTAAGGGAAAAAGGATGCATGCTGAACTAACATGGAGCCATACATGCTGACACTTCACAAAGCAGTGCATTTCTGTGCAGTTGCCTCCTGCTTTCCAGTTCTTTCAGGGATGCAACAGATGTCTAAACATTGTAGAAATGGTTTAGATGCAATTTAATATTGCAGTCAAGATTTCCTGACAAATTAGACAAGTAGTACAAGCATGAATGGTCTTCCAGAAGAAATACTACATGACGCACTATCGACAGGAAAGTGTCACCATCACATTTGCACTTGCGAAATTCAAGTGGCAAGGACTGAAGCAAGGGAGCTTCATCACACAGAGGCAGAAAGACATCAGTACATCTTTCACCAATCGCTCTCATGAGACGTGTTAAGCAGCAGAGGCATTTCACCTCAGAGATTACTGTAAAGCCTAGCCAATTCCATTCATAACTCCTGATCATTATTGGAAACCAACATTTAGATCCATAGGAATAGACAGGAATACTCCTGCCTGGACGCAGATGTAAGGCCTGGTCAAATCCATTTCTATTTTCATATCTATCAACTGAAAAAGGCAGAGCTATTTAACAAGCTGCAGATACTTTAGATGAAACTGTTTTAATGCTTTTCTATTAAAGCAAAAGTTCAAAACTTAAAGTTGCACAGAAAAGATACTCATACTGCACCAAGCCACACCATACAGGCCTTGCATTCGCAGTTCTCTTTCTCAGCAAGAGCCAGTTACCCCATACCAACAAATCCTAATGTATTTGCTTTTCAGTATAATCAATCCTCTTAGGACTGCCCACCAGACGTCCAGCGTAGAAGGGGTATTATGCTGTGAACAGTTTCAGTAAGAATTACTCAAACTCACACTTAAGACTAAGCTAACTACATGACGAAAGACAAAAACAGCTGGAGTAAGCAGAGAAAATTCAAGGAACCATCCAACACTGATGTGATTGCAGCCAGTTTTGATCCCTGGATTTCTACCATGTACACGGACAAATTTCACATCTCCTTTACTAAGAAAGCGGTAGCAGACTGCAAGGGACCTTCAGTTAGGTTGTTCTTCCATAAGCAAGAAGCATTCCACTAGTTAAGCAAGTCAAGTGCCAAACATATTTTGCAGCCTCCCAAAAAGCCTACTTGAGCCTAGGCACATCATTATTCTGTACCTAACATCCCTTTCTGATGAACCTAAAGGTTTTCTTGTTTTAAGTTTAGCTAAAAATTTAAGCATGTTCTGTAAGAAGTTGAAGGCAAGCTCAGCACAACAAAGCTGAAGTCACCAAGAACTGCAGTTCCAATTGCTGCATGCATAAGCAGTGCCACCTAGACATTATTAGAGCAAAGGTGCCATGAACCAGGAATAAGCTGGGTTTGAAAACCTCTGAACCTTTGGACACCATGATGTCAAACGGAAGAGAAAATATCCCTTACAAGCAGCAAGGAAAGAGCAAACAACCTAAACTCATAAACAATCAAGCTTTGTTTAAAGTTGGCAGCTTTCAATAGCATGCAATAGCCGTAAGTTCTCTTGCTATACCTTCCCAAAATTACTCTCCTCAGGTCCCAGATGCTGACAGCTGTCTAATTTCAGAGTGCTCTGGTGAAACAGGGATCCAGTCACTTGCTAGAAGGACTGAACACTCCCCAAAACAGCTTTCCTGTTTATTTACATTTGGAAGCAGTCTCTTCTGCCAGGAGTGCTGTCTTGTCAGTCTGAGATGCCCAGCACACCCACCAGTGAGCACAGAGATGTCCATAAGCCATGTTTGAGAGAGGTTACATTGAAAGAACCATTTGCAACAGGTTGCTTTTTGCTTGTTTTAAAGTCTTTCAAGTTTACCTAAAACACCAGTGTACCCACTACCATGAAAAAGTCTTTTTGCTTTTCTGTTTACAGATAAAGCTCAGTAGCTACTCTTACCCGATACCACCCCTAGAGGTGACTGAACAGCAGAGAAAGAACCACAAAACAGAAAAGAAACATCTGTGGCAGCTCTCTGCAACCTGTGCCCAAACAGCTTCTAAGCTATTCAGAGCAAATCAGACAGTAAAATTTAAAAACTCCTTCACCAAGTATCCTCATAATCCATGCAGAATACTTACTTCTAAGACTTAACATCTTTGTTATTGCAGTAAAATAGGGTCCCATGCTGGAACCAGCCAAATTCCTTCACTGTCGCTACTCTTATGCACGTAAGCTATCTGACTGGCCATCATACAGTTGCCATGTGTACACATCTACAGTTATTGTCCTTCACTAGGAGCGGGAGACGTTCCCTTGGCAGAAGCCCCCCATGCTCCAAATGAGCAGTAACCCAGGATCCTGCGTGGGGTCTGCACTGGCAGCTCCAGCCCATGCTGTTTTAGCAGCCAGCATGAGCTACAACACCACAGGAAACAGGCTTCTGTTTCAGCGCACCACACCCCGGCACCACTGGCTTCCCTCAGCAAGCAGAGTTAACGCCTTCGGCCACGTGCTGTGGAGAGCCACCAGCGG
This sequence comes from Clamator glandarius, assembly GCA_033459285.1. Lineage (NCBI taxonomy): Eukaryota > Metazoa > Chordata > Aves > Cuculiformes > Cuculidae > Clamator > Clamator glandarius. Next base: position 216,877 of record JAUNZM010000180.1, on the reverse strand, counting down.
GCTGTGAACAGACGCACAGCCTGGGCCACAACAGTGACAGTTCAGCCACTGGTATGATCCCAATTTGACACTCAGACAAGTAGTTACTTTGCTGGAAAACTGAGCTTTAAGCCTCATCTGTGTGGAAACAACATACAAAGAAGTTTTTCCCACATGGTCTCAAGCCAGGTTTGTTTGAGACAGTTGTGGAGCTGGAGAAGCAGTGAGGCTCCTACGGTTCCAGGTGGTGGGAGGCACTGCACTCTGCAGCAGATAACAGCCTGATAACGCTGCAGAGCAGAGACAGCTGTAGCCAGCATCTTGTTTCCTTTCAAGAGCCCGCAGGCTGGCAGAGAAATACTAATTGCTTCTCCTAGGATGTAAAAGAGTTGAGAAATCAATCACCAAGGGAGCTCCCTCTGAAAGATACCTGGGGCCACCTCACTGCCAGAGAGCTGGTTTCACCCACTTCTGTGTGCCCTGCCTGCCACCCAAACGACAAGAAAAAACCCACAGACCCAACATGACAAGTGGCAGGCATTGCATGTTTACCTTCCTCCATATATCCGTTGAGGCCAGTCTTTGAGCAGAACCCCTTTACTGAGCTCTCGCAGCCCAGTGCCACCCAGACATTACACAAAGTTACACAACAGGAGTGCTGTACCAGCAGAAATCCAGCACAACCCAGTCCCATCATAATTTAGACTCCTCCATTTGCCTTGCCCCTTGAGAATTACCGTGCCAAAGCACTTTTAAGCCATTTATCTAGTTTACCATCAATGCCCTTTATAAGAAAAGCCTGAAGATTCATTAGCATTAAGCTTTTATACTCTGTATTCCTATGCCATCTAATGAGGTTTGCTTACGTTTGAACGCTGGCATAACCATCAGTACATTCACTATCAGGGTTGCAAACAGAACAAAAACACTCCTCAACAGGATAACCAAGTTAGACTGCCAAGCATATAAAAATCCAGCTCCAGGTGCACACTGCTGAGTTCAGAGAAAAAGACAGCAATGAGCTCACAAGGTGCACAGCAGCAGCATTCATCCAAGAGTACTGCATCCCTTTTCCAAAATTTATTGTTAGTAAAGTTTTGTCTTAAGCTTTCAACGCTCAGAAGGTATTTTTAAAGGACTTACCAGATTTCATCAACACATCTATGAAAATTACTATCCTAGTGCAGTAATTCATACTCAGTTTAAAGCAGCTTATTCAGTTTTTTTCATCACAGCATTTGTAACACACTCATTGCTGCACCCTTGTGCATCCTCCAACCCCTCAAATCCTGCTTAGATCTTAAACCAGCATAAGTTTTACCCTAGTAGGTGGCCTCTAAATAGCATTTGTCTTTCAATCATCATTTAATATAATACTTTGCACACAAACAGCCAGTAGCATTACATGGAAAGCTTCCAGGAGGAAGGCCGTCTTGCACATTACAAGACAATTCAAGCACCACATTTCAACAGGCAAATTCACACTCACCAAGCTAAAAAATACTCAAGAAACAAGCCCATATTTAACTGATTCATTTCATAACAGCTACAGGAAAGAGCCTGAAACCTAGCAACTCTTCCTCTTCTCTCTGCAAGGAATTGCCATTCTTCTGCCATCTTAAGCACAGATAAAGATTGCAGCTACCAGAGCGTATAAAAGAGCTTCCTGCTGCCAAGGACAGTGGCAAGGGCAGGACCTCCTGTACAGACAGAGCCTCTCACATGGAAAAGAGACTGTCCCAGCCCCAGAGCAGTCACAGCCGCAGAAAGCTCCTTTTGATAGGGAAGAGGTCTCACAAGCTACACGACACCATCGCCCGCCTCCCACAGCATTTAGCCAGCCACAGGAGACAGACTGGGATTGAGAGTTACCAGGCACAGCTCAGCAACTTCTCTTCACAAATCCTAATATTGTCCACATACTTTTTCAAGCTTCTCTTTCTGCCCTTCTGACATCCCAAATACATTTTACTAGCAGCAATGGCTATCTGTTATCTTCCAGGTCTCCCAGTGAGCCCTGCTGTAACTGCTTCCAAAGATGAACATTTGCAGCTGCACATGGCAGGGCACACAGGACAAACCAGTACCATCACACTTGGTAACAACTGGTACCGATGCCCCAGCACACTAAGCCAGCAGGAGGTGGAACAGACAATTCTGTTTGTCCTAAGTTGAGACAGGAACAAAGTAGTAGGAAATCCAGAAGAACGGGTAGAGTGAGCACAACACTATCAACCTCGACAAAACCCTGACCCTGAGCTAAAGCTTCTTTCCTCCCTGGATTTCCTGAATGCAAAGCAGCCATTACACCCAGCTGTTCTGTAGGCTTCAGATATTCATCGTTCCCAGGTTCAAGCCTCCAAGCAAACTATTCTAGAGAAAACAGCACAGGGAAAAGTCAAACTTTATTGCTCATTTGTCTGTTACAGAACAGAAGTAAGTTCAGTTAAAAACAAATCCCAGGCCAACTTTAATAGATCCTCCACACAATAGGGCACTACTTCACCAAGCAGTAAAGATACCAGACTAATACCATGCATCAGTTCCAACTGCTCCGACCAGACAAGCACATCAAATCAAGCTCAGCTGCATGAACTCTGAACTCAAGACCTCATAAGGCACCCCAATAATCTGAAAACCTTCTCAGTTTTGGCTTTCAGCAAGATTAGTAAAAGTAGAGTAAATTTGCAAATTGTTCCCTGTCCTTTAAACACTTCTGGAGGGCAACTGCACCCCAGAGCACTTCCCACCATGCTGGCCAGGCAATGTGTGCCCTGCTGCCGCGTCAGGAGCAGCACACCAACCTGCAGCGCACACCAGAGCATCATGCTCTGCACAGCCTTGGCAGACGCAATGCCCCCCACTGCAACCCCAGCAAAACTTACCGACATCTGTTTCTTTCCCCAGTGCCAGTGCTCCACAAAACTGCCCTGGCTCCTCTGTGTCAGGGAGAGGCTGGAATCGGGTCACATGAAAGTGCTTGCAATTTCTAAAGGGATTACACTTAATTAAACCAAGCCCCCTTCCAGCAGTCTTAGAGGGCCTTTCATCCCCCTAAGCTCAGCAGGGACAGCACATCACAGGCACCAGCCCTGGCCCTGCTGCCCTGCAGTCCCCAGAGAGAGCAGGCTGCCCCAACAGCTCCCTAAGGCTCCCCAGCCCTCTCCACCACCCTCTTCCCCGCTCACTTGGACACAGCAGTCCCCATTTGGCTAGAGCCATCAGGAAGACATCCCATTCCATCCCACTACAATTATCTGAATAAAGCCACCATCAAATAGTGGGGGAGGAAGCTTGCCTGCCTTTGACACACTCAGCACCAGCAACTCAGAAATACGCCTTATGTGCTATAGGTACACATGACAGCATCACCCTCACAGGCACCAGTTGCACCTCGTCTTTATTTTGGTACCTGGACTACAGCCTGCACCAGGAACTTTAAAGATTCCCTAATGTTTTTAGTGCAGAGCCTGAAGAAAAAGAACTGATGTTAGAGAAAAATTAGGCTTCTTCGCACATGCATCATTTAGTCATCTTGTGTTAAAGACTAAAAATGGACACAAGCAAAGATAATTTTCTGCAAGCATTGATTGTTGTAAGAGCATAAAAACATTGCACCTTCCCCACCCATACCACTGTCTTTGTGCACTAGATAGTGCAGCATCCGAGTTCATTTTGCAGAAGCAGTTGTCGGTTATTCGGTTAGTGCTATTTTTAACGTCATTTCCGACAAAGCCAGACAGATTGGGAGTTGACTGTACCTTTCAGGAATACCCTAGTTATAAACACATCCCAACTGTCTGCACTTCCTGTACGTTAAGATGTAACATGGCACAGCCACCTATAGATGGAAATCAAATTTCTGAAGGTATTGAGATGCCCAGAGATCTGGGAGCTTATTGTCTTTCTTGTGCATTACCTTACCTTATGCACTAAACACTGTGTAAAACTAGCTCAGCAAAACAAGCTTCAGAGCGCTTTACATGCATAGGACACGTGTGGATGTCATTAAAGCACAAAAGGTGCCAACTGTAGCAGTCCCTTAGCAAGAAATGGCAGGTTTACATGAAGCATACAGCAAAATTTCACCCACTGTTATGCTGAATTCCACAGCTCAGTGTCACCTCCTGAGGGAAACTTCAATTTGTACCTATAATAAAGCTAAAACGTCACCTGCAGAAGGAGGACAGACTTCTTGGTAAGCACGCTACACCTAACCAGACTTCTGTTTGTGTGCCCTTACTCCCTGCCTAGCAGCAGGGAGCTCAGGCCCCAAAACCGCTGCAGAGCCACGCCCGATTGAAGTCCATTAGAGCTTCGATCAGCACCGCCGAGCGTGCACCAGCAATGCAAGAACACAGAGCTATGGTGGGGCTGTGTCAATGCCTCTTAACAGGCTGGAGAACTCAGTATATTAGAACTCTGCAGGCATCCTTTACCCAATTTAATTTGTGATCTGATTTAGGCAGGCAACTCATTCAGGAATAAAAGTTCTACTTTAGATGAAGATTACTACAAAATTATTCATTCAAAACAGTTAAAAAAAAGGGGGGGAGAGCAGGGAATTCCCCTACCCCCTACACAGAACAGCTTCTAAAATCATTAGTGACATGTTTCCAAGTTAGAGCTACTGGACTACAACTTCTTCCTTCTCAGCCCAGCAGACAGCAGGCAGTTGCATCCTGCCCGTGGTGGCTCCATACCGGGGCTGCTAGCAACTCACCGCCCTGGCCAGAGGGCAAATGGGTTTCACTCTGACAGAGGGAGTTGAGAGATGAGAGCACTAAGCCAGGGAAAGCAGCCACGGGTGGATCCCCACATTTATAGTCAAGTCCAGCTTACTTGTATGCCACTTACTCATAATCTTGTGCAATGGATCAATTCCTCTATTTCTGCCATTTCCTTTCTCATAAATAGACTCTTCATGCACCTCCCTGTGCTTTCCTGTAGCTGTTCCAAGCTGTTCACTGTTTCTTTAGAGCTAGTTTGAATAGGCCCTTAGAATAACTATGTTTGTACCTGTCTGAGCTTCTTGGAGAACATCAAAACCTAGAGGAGATTAAAAAAAATTGAAAATCACCCTGACCCTTTTTCCACAGGATGAAGTGGTAAAACTCCAAGCAAAACCATTCACGTTCTATGCTCTAGGTAGCTTTGGGTTTTGTTTGGGTTTCTTTTGGGATGGTTGCATGCAAACCTGTATGTGCAAACCTTTGCGCCCTCACAGCAGAGCTCGCAACCACAGTTCCTGTGTCCAAGCTGAACCACATCCCCTACAGCTCTCCAAAGGGCAGGCAGTATGCACCCAAAATACCAGCAGCAGTACAGGCAGCGTTCCCACAGAAGCTGTGTGCCCCTCTGAGGCAAACAAGCATTGCACGTCGCACTGCACACTGCATACCCATGTTCTGATCCCAGCTGTTCCCATCGTAACTTGGCTCCAGCAGTGCCCACCACCACCGGGCACATAGAATCATAGAATAATCAGGTTGGAAGAGACCCACTGGATCATCGAGTCCAACCATTCCTATCAAACACTAAACCATGGCCCTTAGCCCCTCGTCCACCTGTGCCTTAAACACCTCCAGGGAAGGTGAATCAACCACTTCCCTGAGTAGCCTATTACACTGCCCAATGACCCTTTCTGTGAAAAATTTTTTCCTAATGTCCAGCCTAAATCTCCCCTGGTGGAGCTTGTGGCCATTCCCTCTCATCCTGTCCCCTGTCACTTGGGAGAAGAGGCCAGCACCTCCTTTCGGGTAGTTATAGAGAGCAATGAGATCTCCTCTCAGCCTTCTCCTCTGCAGGCTAAACAACCCCAGCTCTCTCAGACACTACTCATAAAGCCTGTTCTCCAGCCCCTTCACCAGCTTCGTTGCTCTTTTCTGGACATCCTTCCAACATCCTTCTTGTGGTGAGGGGCCCAGAACTGAACATGCTGGACTTTGAGCAGACACTGGGAGGACAGCTTTTCCCCCTACCCCTAAACTTGCCTTAGCCCGACTCTTCCCTCCCCAGCTTCATTCCAAAGGCAGGGGATGCCAGGTGCCATTAACAGCTGCAAAGGCCCAGCTCCACAGGTTATGTGGAGTGCCTGGCAGCTAAAACACGTTTCCAGACAGCCAAGACACTTTCCAACCCCAGCATTCAGTGGATGTCTGCCAAAAACACCAGCAGCTATTTTGCTGGAAGGGGCTTAAAACAAGACCAAGACAGGATGGTAACAGGACAGGCACTAGCTGAAGAGGCACCACGAGACCAAGACAGGATGGTAACAGGACAGGCACTAGCTGAAGAGGCACCACACTGACAGCGAGCACTTGAGGCTGGCCAGCCAACAAACTAAACGCCCTCCCTATGTAGGTCTCTTAATTCATCCGCTGTTAAGAACTGCTGTAGGGGTAACTTGGGACTGAGGACAAATTAAAAAGCCATGCTCATAAATTCTGCTTATCATTCCAGAGACTCTACACAGGGAAGACAGCACGGAGATCACTGCTGTGACTGAGCTCTTCCTTTCAAAGGATTCTCGTCTTCAGATAAAGAAGTCAGAAGCATACTGTTTCCCTGTGCTATGTTCTTCAGCTGAGGGACACTGAGTATTCCAGCCCCTGGGTAAGGAGCAGGGCCGTGCACAGGGCAGCCTGTCCCAGCCATCCCAAGTGCTGCCTGGGTGTGGCAGGGAGAGCCTTCGGCCAGCTCACAGCTTACGCAGTATCTGAACAACAGCCAGACTTCTAGGAGCTAGAACACAGCCCTACTGTGGGATCAGACTGCCCAGACTATGAGCCATCCCTCCAAATTTAACTGCCGGCACAACCGAGAGTGAGGTAACGCTGTTTCATCACCCTGTGACTTTCAGCTTTATCATTTCCAGTGTGCTAGACAAATCCTGCAACTTCCTTTCAGTACAGGACCCCATTTCAGCTGGCTGCCTTCTCAGACCTATTTAGGTCATGGTTCCCTAGAACACAAGATTTCCCCAAAATGGTTCAGTTCTACAATTTTTATATTCAGTTTCCCCACCCACATTTGCTTTCCTCGCCACCAACCTATTTTAGGTTCTCAACAGCTCTTTTGGGACTGTTCATGGTTTCTAAGAGACCAGCTTGTGATTGCTGAAGTACCTTTTGTAATTTTAAGCTCTATCTTGTTCAAGCATTTGAGCTTTCCTAATATAGAAGGGGGTAGCCACAACACTGGGGTACAGAGCCCCGTGTCCTGAAAGGCTCCGAAGGAGCACAGAGCTGTACGGGGCACGCTGACAGCAGTGCTGGCCAGTGCAGGGTATGGTCCTACCACCACTGCAAGCCATCCCGAACAGCCTGCACCATCCCACTGCTGGCTTTACATCAGCACTCCATGACTGCACCACGAGCAGGACCAAAGAATGAACAAGGCCAGGAATAACTCATACTATTTTTTCCAGCAGCACCATTGCATTGGTCCCATTCACTCCATTTCCAGGGGCACTGCTACAGCACAGATTACAAGGAAAAGGGATGGGTAAGACAGCTTTTCAGGTACGACCGGACAAGGTGGGCCAAGCTAATGAGCTGCTTCTTGCTCCTGGCTTCCAGGCACTCCAGCAACAGCCTTTGCAGTAGCTCCAACACACAACCCCTTGGCAAGACTTACCCTTCATCTAGCGCCATGCACCCATACACCACTAACCCAGTTTTCCACTGAGAAAGGAGAACAGAACTGATGCTCTATTGAGTAGGGCTGTCTGCACAAGGCAGGGACACACACAGGAGCAAAACTTCACAGTGGCAGCAAGCCATCAAAGTTCTCAAATATGCAACTAAATTGATCTCGTTCATTCAAGGCTGCAATTAAAATGCACACTCTCAAAAAGAGGAGATATCTAGTAACCAGCTTTTTTGCAGCATGAATCAAAGATAGTTTCAAAGCTGAGCCATAGGATAAGCAGCTGGTTACCTCTACCAACTGTCACTTTTGATGCTTAGCGGCAGAAGAGACTGCTCAGAGGTGAGCAAAGTACAGAGCGAGTGACAAAGCCTGATATGGCATTTATCAGAACTGTAGCGGCAAAGGAGAAGCAGGACAGCCTTCTGTCAGGTTTCTGCTAATTATTTAGTGTTCATCAGTACAAACACTAAGATAGCGCCCTACTTCCTGCCCATAACGATGAAGCAGGTATTGTTCAGGATACCTCATTGTCAGTGGATTGCTCTGATCTTTCAGCAACTGAGAAGTCACAGTCATTCCATTTGCTGTATCTTTTGATAGAGAGATTCAAGACAGATACTACAGTGATATATTCTCACAGCTGAAGATGCTGATGTGTATCCTTATTGAAAAGGGATCCCTACCCTGTCCTGTTAGGTGTACAAAGGGGACCAAACTGCGTATAATATGCTGCATTGCAGCTTGAAGTCAGCCTTCAACTTGAGATGTTGCTAACTAACCACACCGCAAGATAAAGCAAAAACCCCACAAACATGACAGGGTGTTGAGTTTTAACTTGCGTCCGCATGTACGCTGTCGCCACAATACCCTCAGCATACATTGTGTCCACCACCAATGCAGAAGACATCATTGTCTACAGAATCCACATGGTCTGAAATGCTTAAATCAGCAAGTCATGGAAAGAACAAGAACACTCGAAGTCCTCAAGAACTTACTGCTAGAACTTACTGCATCCACTCCCTTGTGGCTGGGTCAGAACACCATCCTTGTGAAGCACAGTTTAGTGTTTTAAGCTATAAAAAGATTATGTCAGCAGGTGCTTTTGGCTTTTTGAACACCAAGTTCAGATAACAGAGGCTCCTTGCTTGCTTTTTTGGAGCAAAGGACTAATGTTAAAGCAGAAAGGAAAGCATGTCCTCTGAGTATTCCAGGAGAGAACAAGTTATAATTCAGCTCCCATAGAGGCAGCACAACAGAGCTGCAGGCTGGAGGACTAAGATACACTGTTTATTCAAGTACCTTCTTGGTTTAGCAATAGTATGGTGCTGAGTAAGAACACTCTTACAGCCCATCACCTTCCCAATCATGGACTCAGAGCTTTCAGGTATCACAAGTAATACCAGCCTCTGCTGACCCCATTATCCAAGTTGTGTGTAACCTCACAGGTTTTGAGGCAGCTCAAAAGGAAGAGTCACATGTAACAGTTCATTCCTACAGCAGCTTCTGGTTCTCTAGGAGGTTAGGAATATTGCCTAGAACACAATTATTTTACTGCTCTCTGCTTCCTGCACTTCATCAATGCAAATATATTCACATGTTGAGTGCTCCTTCATGAAAAATACAGATACCGCAACAAAAAAACAGTTGCTGCACAGCACATTCCCAGTTTCCCTGATATACAGACATATGTAGGGGCAAATGAAATAATCACATGTTGGCAAAATTGTTACTGATGTTTCAGCTTTTGCTCTCCTAAGACTCACAGGGCAGAGTTATCTTAACACCTGGCATGTAACTTAGAGCAGTTACAAACAGTAAAGTAGAAAAGTAACACCTATCTCAGGCATGCTTTGTCTGTATTCATGAACACTGTCAAACAAAACTTAGTAGAATGCATTAATGTGATGAGGAGCATAATCTCACACCATCCCTAAAGGACAAGAGACATCCCAAACAACCAAAACATCACCATTCTGCATGCTGTTACTGCTTGGACACCAGGTATCCCATGGTCTCAGCTGCACCACAAGATACAATACAAGTAAATTTCTTTCAGCCTATCCTGCTTTCCAGGCTATTTTGCTTTCTTGACAGACATTCAGAGAGAAATAAGGTTGATTCATAAGTGCTTACTAAGGAGAAGAGGAAAATCAGATATGCAGATGGACAAGAATGGCTCAAGGCTGCGGGAATTCATCAGTTTTACTTTAAAAAGAAAATGCATAGAGAACAGCAGTTCTTCAACACGCTGCAAGTAAGATTCTGACAGCAAGTTAACACACTCCCCCTAAAAAAAAAGAACCCCCCTGGGGTTTTACAGCATTTCCACTCCAGTACAGGGAATTCTGTTCTCCCAGGTAGCCTTCCTCTATCAAACAGATAGGTTGACCAACAGAGCTCAAAACTTGCAAGAGAGTACAGCTCAGGCTAGACCCTGCATGCCATGCCATTCCCATTCACTGCTTCAGACATCCTCATCCTGATCTCTTCTGAGACTCCATGTTTCTCTGCACAGGATCTCTGCTGGCAGAGAAAGGAGTCTGTCTCTTCCCCCTCCTAGACCATCAACCCATTCTTGTCCAACCACACATTTCTCTAGAGAGCAGATCAGATCCAGAGCTTTTTATGTCCCCTAAGGGCACCCCTGCACTTGTGTGTAGCTGCTGTAAACTGGCAATGGCCAAAGGGAAAGAAACCTAGCACAGCTAAATGCTGCATTTCTTAACCTGGGAATGGGATGAGAATCAAGCACCATTTCTTCATCCAATGTTTGGGTTTTTTAATAGGTTCCTCAGAACAACTACAGCTTCAGAGACGGTAGAACAGCTAGGAAAAATGTTTTTCAGGAGTCATACCATTAAAAACCTCTTTACAGAGTGTGTTCTCCCCATTTAGTACAAGTTCAACAAGCTGTTACACAAGGCCCTGGAGGATCTCACATTCATACAAGTGGACATACCCTCTCTGGGCTGTGCCGGAAGGAAGCAGTGCTGCATCACCACCCACACACTGCAGCTGCTGCAGTCACAACTGTCTCTAGCTGGTGCCAGGCCCAAACTGCTGCAGGTTCAGGCTTTACAACTCTGGACAGTTGCAGCTGATCCCAGGGGTTCACAGCAACACTGCCAGCAACTGTCCCTTCCTACACCCTGCCAAACATTTGCTGCACAACCTTCACAAATTACAGCAAGAGTCAGCATCAGGTACTGGAGTCAAGGGGTGGACTGTGCACCCACAGCTTCCAAAGCACTGGAATGCTCCACCTAGAAACAGTCATGGAAGCGTTAAGGAGGTTTTCTCAAAAGAGTAGCCTTCCATTAATCCAGAGACGCCAGCCTGTTTTAGAATTTTGGATGGGATAAACCCAAATTCCTTTGATGCAGTGTTATTGGCCGCACTATGCAAACTGTACTGTTCCCAAACAGCCCCAGGGAAAAGCAAGCCATGAACTGGCTCCTTATGAGTGCTCTTAATTTACATCAATTAATTGCTCTGGATTATTCCTGGGCAGGGAGGGATTTCCTCTTTTCCACATCTGCAACAGCAGAGACTCCTTGCAGGATGACACCGATTTCTACTATAAGCATTTAGCTGAGAGACAAATTAGAGGAGGACAGACTGGAGGAGCCAGGTCTTGGAATGCTTTTCCAAGTGGACCTCCCTGTAGTTCCTTAGTCCTCAGGGGCTGAGCACAGATAGCAGCTCGATTGTGGAAATTCAGGGAGGGGCACAGAAAGGGGGGAAAAGGAAAAGGGAGGGGAAAAAAAAAAGAAAAAAAAAGTCCACCAAATAAGGTTGTTTGAGCTGCCCCAAGCCAGGAAAGAGTCCAGGAGATGACGTAGCTGGAGGAAGCTTTCAGTTAGCTTCCTTTAGCACCTGGAGCAGGGCCAGGGCTACCTCCGCCCGAGGAATTCTCTGTAAAGTGTCAGTGGATCAGCATTGGGCAGGCCAGGCAGCAGCTCAAGAAGGGTCCGCTCCCAACACACCCAGCTGCTCCGGGAAAAAGGCAGGAGGCACTGGAATTGCTCATCTACAGTTCATCAGTGGCCTTCTGCACAGCTGCCCAGGGTCCTCAGCAAGCCTGGGTGGAGCATTTCACACCAGACCAGGCATCACACACAAAACAACTGAAACAAGTTTCCTCTAGAGGCAGTGGTGCCATTTCCTGCCACAAAAGGAGTCCATATTAAGACATCTTATGAACTGTCCTCAGGAGGAAAGCAAGAGTTGTAATTAACCTTCAGGGATGATTAATCAAATAAGGCAGAGTCACCCAGGGGAAGTGCTGCCACTCCACACAGGTGCAAGCAAAGGGCCTATCTGTAACGTTCAGGGACATTCAGGGCAAGAAGCAAGATACTTCCAACCCCTGACACTGGCCACTCTGCTCCCATGGGATTCTTAGAGCAGGGGCAGATCTAAAGCCTTCCTCCAGCTCCTTCCATTACATGCACTGCACCAACCTGCTTCTTCCTCATCGGCTTCAAACAACATATCAAGAGGTCAGAAATGAAAGAAAGGACTCAGCTAAAACCTTTAACCTTCTAGAATCTCCAGTGTGACCACCACTCTTCAGCCTCTCACTGCCACATTAATTTTCTAAAGACTGAACCAGGACTACCAATTCAGCTCAGGCAGTCGGAAGAGTAATGGCTCGCTACAGCCTGGAGCACCACTAACTGACGTTTTCTGCACAGCACTGTCAGCCCAGGACAAGGCTCACCAGAGGAAGGAAAGGGGAGATTTTACCAGGACATGAAAACAAAGCAAATGCTAAGTTTCTCTCAATGGTGTTCTCCAAAATCCCTGTTTAACTTTTCCAGAGAAAGCCCAGGAGTACTAAATAGATTTTGCCCACTCTCTGGCTTAACTGCTTCCTCTGCACAACAGGTAAAAACCCTGCTACTCCCACAGAATCTGGGAACTCAGCTGATAAAGACGATACCAGCTAGGGCAGAAAGGCCTTACCTGCTTTGTAACAACCCATGATAGGTACAGAGCTACAGGTAATCCTCTGTAGCCCAGTCCAGAAGTTGTCCTGGTTCCACTGTACACTCCACATGTTCTGGCCACTGCTGCTTCTGCAGTCCAAAGTCAGACAATGCTCACAAAAAGCAGGGACAGATACTTCAGTGTAAAGCCACGTCCAGGGGAACTCTCAAACACACTGTTCTACAATCAATCCGTTTATCTGACGGAGCTAGAAGGGTTCTACGGAGGGAGGCTGCCTAAGCTAGCCCAATGCTACACCAGAGCCTGCCTGACTCTGCTCAGCACTGCCAAGCTTCCCAAGGCATGCCAAGCAAGGGAGAGGAGACAACACCAAAGGGCTGGTCCCCAGATAAGACAGAGGTATCTGGAATGCTTCTGGTGCTCCTTCACAGCATAGCAAGATCCAAACCCAGGGCATTAAAGGAAAAGAGTCCATCATTACAAACCATGGTTTGCATCACTGTCCACCCTTAGCTTTCAAAGCCTCTAGCAAATTACACACATACGCACAAAAAAGCAGCACTCTGTTTATAGTGTGCACTTTCCTGCAGTGTTTAGTACCAAGTGGCTACACATCAAGAAACGGATTATCCAGAAGATTCTTCGATTCCTATTGCAGGCTCTCAGTCACCTCTTTCCAAACAGACCTCTGGTTGGAAACCTTTGTGGTTCCAAAGAGCAAAGGGAGATATGCTTCCAGGAGTTCTGGAAACCAACTGGGAACTGAGACCACCCCACAGACAGGGTCCCTAAAGGCTTTAATGGCCATCACTACACTGAGGCTTAGAAACTATTAAGGGAAAAAGGCAACAGCAAGAGACTTTAAAAAAAATCCTAAATGGGTATCCGCTCTCTAACACTATGAATCTCGCTCTTCTTTCGTGCCAAAGGGTTCATGCTGGTCCAAGGTGCTTTTCTCTCCAGCAACACTTTGCCCTAGAAACCTGGAGATGTATTTAATGTTCTGGACAGAGTGAAAGCCTTAGTTCTGTTAATACAATAAGAGGAGTCCAAACTTTAACATACCTTGTTTTTAAGCTTTCTGTATAAAAGAGATTAGCTCTGACTAAACCCGTTCTCTATAAGTAAGAACTATGTTACCTAAAGCAGAACTGCTCAAGCCCCGGAGACAGGACAGTGGAATTCCCCCCTCATCCACTATGGATGCTCACATTCCAACTTGTCTGTGGCCTACCCATTCATACAGTTACAAAGTAAGTGCAAAATAGTTAATGAATCCTAATAGAGAAATGTTGCTTTTTCTAATAATAAAGTATCAGCCCATTAGATGAGCATGACTGGCACAAAAAAAAAAGGTCACTTTCCCTCTCACTTCTCCAACTAAGGCAGTTTTTGTAATCCTAAAGTTCAAGTGACTAACAGTGGGGCTTGGCCTAGCCATCAACCCAACAGCTCATTCATTTCTACCAGGATTTGGAACTGAGCGTGACTTCCAGCTCTGCCCAGCCCAAAATGACTCAGAGACTGGAGCACCAGTCAGTTGGGATGAGATCAGAGCCAGATCACAGTCAGACCTCTCACAGCTTGACAACGGCTCACAAGACATGTTTTAGCATTCTGATTTCCATTCCTCTGCAATACAAAACAGGGGGGTATTACATGCCCTCTATGGTGTGTGCTTTAACTGCTTACATCTAGCAAACTTTACAGAACAAAACCATTATAAGTCAGAGTTGGTTGCTTAACTGTAAGATCACTAGATGGAACAGCAAAACTCTCCTGCAGAAAGCACGGCTGGATCAGCAGGATGATCCATAATGGACTTTCCGCAGAGCCTGCCAGGCCTCCAGCAGCCGAAACCCCAGTTGTGCAGACACTGCACTTCACAAGGGCAAGTCTTGTGCCACTAGTTCGAAGGTTACCAGAGTTAATCCTGTATCCCCATTAACCGCGCACCAAAGCATGGTGCTGCTCATAGCGAGCCTCACGTAACAAGACGGCAATCTCTAGCTAGCTGTGTTAACATTTAGCCTAGCTTAACCACCAGCAGAGCCTCAGAACTCAACAGGTTCTTCTGCTCAAGCCATGGAGCAGCATGTTGTGTCAGCCCAGTGAGATGAGTGATAAAAGCTACCAAGCACTTCAAACACAAATGTTTTTCCTGCCCAGCCAGAACCGTTCCATGGAACATTTCCTCCATCTGTCATCTTCACAATGGATTTATTTTTGTGATGAAGCCCATGTACAGCTACCTCCAACTGCTTGAGTTTCACCCACATCTGACCCCGACTGAGGCAAGTCGCTGGCATTCCACAGTTTCATTAAGTGTCTATTAACAAATCTTAAGCTAGCACACCAGTAGTCATGTTGCTTTCACATGCAGAACCGATTACAGTTATGCCAGCGTATCCTGTTCCTGCAAACCACAGTTCAAGAAATAGATGTGTCAAACACTCATTCAGCCGGGTCTGCAGCTCGGGCGGCGAGGCAGGAAACCGGAGCCTGCAGCTCTCGCCCCACCGGCACAGACACCCGAGCCGTGCGCAACGCCGCCCCGCTGCACAGCGCTGGCTTTTCTCTCCATCCCTCCCGGTTTCCAAAAGCAGAACTGCTCCGTAAGACTCCGCGAGAGGCGGCAGCGACCGGAGCCCGGCCCAGGGCGTGCCCGGAGCGGCCCGGGCCTCGCCAGCTCGGGATTCCTCGGCTGATTCGCGCTCAGCCCAACCGCAAACGCGGGCGGAAAGGTCCCAACCGCATTTTACAGAGAAGCGCCCCAGCCGGAGCGGCTTCCGTTAACGCCGCCGGACTCGTCGCCCGAGCTTTTGCGAGGAGAAGTAAATCCCTGCTAATCACCGTCGATACTCCAAAGGAGACCTTGCCAGAATTTCAGAAATTACCATCTTAACCTTTAAGTGGCCCGAGTTCGATATCCCTTAAAGCTGTTGAACTCGGTTATGGTCTCGGAGGGCAGCATCGAGGGCAGCAGGAAAAGCAGAAGCCAGGCACAGACACTCAGCATCTATTTTAAAGTAACAAAATTAAACTATCCATAAACAAAAAAAAACAATAGCAGGGGTGGATTCCGTTTCCCCTCGCTCTCGCACAGGGCCAGGGGTTCGTGGGGTTTTCGTCTCCGTCGACTGACCCGCAGGCTCGGCACCGGGCACTCTCCGTATCCCCCCGCCCGCAGCGACCCCCCTGAGCCGCTGCCCCGCGGGGCCGGGAGCGCCCCCCACGCCGCCCGCAGCCGCCGCACGGCCGCTTTCCCGCGGGGCGGGGCTGCCCGGGGCCCCTCTCTCCGCGGCGGCGGCACCCACCGTTTTCGGCATCTTGGCGGCGGACGGTGCTGGATAATTCACTCCGACGACGCCGCTGGCAGCTCCGCGCTGCTTCTAACGGGACCCCGCGCCGCGCCCCGCTGCCGCTCGCCCGCCCCGCCGCTGCCCCGCCCCGGCCCCGCCCCTCTCGCCGCTGCCCGCCCCGCCGCCGCCCTTCCCGCTGCTGCCCGCCCCGGCACCGCCCGCCCCGGCTGGTCCGCGGTGCCGCCGCGGTTCTCACCGCTTCTAGGCGGCCCCGGTCCCGGCCGCGGGTCGGGCTCCCGCGGCCTCCACGTCCTGGGGCCTCTCGGCGAATTCTCGGTCGCCGGGCGGCCCCACGCGCGATGGGGACAGCCCGATTCCGCCTCCGTCGCAGCTTCTGCTCCAGCATTCCTTTGTAAGGCTGAGCTGACGGCTTGCAGGCTGTAATGGTTCTTTTTAACACATAAAAGAGAGAAAAGAAAACAGATAAAGAGAGAGAAGAAAACTTGGTTATGTTTCTAGGTAGTGGCATACAATATGGAAGATTATTTCAGTGCTAATCATTTCAGATAAACAGTCCTTTACAAGTTTTCCCATTTAAGTCTCAGCTCCATTCATTTTCCTTGAGACTCGGATCTATTTTTGGAAGCTTTAAAAATATACAGGGTGTTGCCAACCATTTTTATTCCAATGCAGGAACACTTATACTGAAGACATGACTCTTGACTCCTGCTCCAATGGCAGTTTTTTCCAGGCAAACACCAAACCCTGATCCATGGCACTGTTGTTTAGGGAAACATTGCAGCTCTTTCCGGGATAGAACATGGAGTAGTCCTAACCCCCCCTGAATGTTATTGTGTAGGAGAAGGTTTCTGTTGAGGCAATCTTCCTGCACTGTGACAAATTTCCATCATCTGCTTGAGTTTATACATGAAGAGCTAAGAAACTTTGCTGGCTTTATTTGCCTTTGGCCACAGCAAAACCCTAATGCAGGTATAATAAGAGGGTTTCCCTCAGGTCACACCTATTCTGCCTGTTTCCTCAGGGGATTTACACCAGCAAGGTTAAAATTGCATAGCTGAACCATGCAAGAACCATTTTTTTCCTTTTTAATTGGCTGTAGTTAGAAAATGTCAATATTAAGGAGAGCAGAAGCCACAGCCCATTCAATTTTTCTTTGTTTACCGGCATTTGCCCACGTGGTTGTGTTCACCGTGTGTTATTCTGCACTGGAGACCTCTGACAGTACAAGTGGATGCACAGTGGGCTGCACCAGAGCTGCTGGTGTTTCTAGAGAAGACACAAATTTACCTGCCTTGATGCATGAGAGAGTTGTTTATTTCAGAAAATAACCTTCTTTCCCCTCCATATCTGCAGGAAGTAGCTCTCTTGTTTCCTCTTGCAGTCATGCAAACAGAGAAAGAAGGTTTATGAGGAGTCTCAAAATGTCATCCAACAGTATCAAATCCCCCTTTTGTGGCCCACTAGTGTGCTGCAGAACATCATACCTGCACACGCTACTTGACACACACACAGGCAACAGAGCCAGTTCTGCATACCATTTGCATCTGGCAGAAAGCTCTGAGGATGCAGGAAGTTTCTAGAATTTGGGTTTTAATATTTTGAGTTCAAGGAGATAAAAGTGAAGCATAGTTAGAAGGCTGTTCCTGTTTTCTACTATTCCTATTTCTTGATGCATTTGTGGGAGCCAAATGTTTTCAGAAGCATAAGAAATACAGGAAAAGGATGGTGTAAGGTAGGACAGAACAGCATAGATTAGCATAGCATAGCATAATATAGCATAGAAGCAAACTCATCAGTGCCCATCATGTCCTTATACTGATACTTACAGTGTCATTGTAGTAAAGATTTCAGGCAATGGCAATCCAGTAAACATTTCATTCCAGCAACACATACTACAGGAGCTACTCCCACAACAACCAGTGCAGAGGCAGATACTGCCTGCATAGCCTGCCTAGGTAACATGAGCTTTCTTGGAACAAAATCCAAATCCTGTATTGCCCCACTACAATGTGCAGGAACAGTTAAGTACCTCACTGAACCACCCTGTATGCCATTAACCCACCCCCAGGCTGTGCCTTCTCTCTGAGGAAATGGATTGCTTTGAAAAAATTGGCTCATGAATCTCAAGAGGAATTACTGCGAGTCGTTCTGTCTTGTCTCAGTTTACCTAAATAATGTTTTGTTACTGGGATGCTGACAGTCTTAATTAACAGTTGCAATGCACTCTAAGGGCTGAAAGTAAGAAAATTTTTATGGTATTACTCAGCTTCCCAGGATTAATTTGGTATTATGAGTATTCTTGGGGATTAGCAGGGAATCTGCTTTATTCAGAACTGGTTTGTATCTTATTAGTCAAACCACCAGTCCCTGGAGAATCCTTTGCACATGTTGGGATCTTATGGTGGAAAGGTGTTAAAAGTACTGCTAGAAACACTGCTAAGCACTTGCAGTAACCACAAGAGGAGGTTTCACACTCCAGATCTTCACCCAAGCTGGATGCAAGAAACTAATACACTCCCTTTGCCCCAGCACAGCTGCTCTTGTTAAATAAACAGAGAATATAACACCCTGTTTCTCTGGACAAATAAAAGATAAAGGACAACAAGAGGAAAAGAGCTGAGTAGCTCTTTGCATTTCAGAATAGAGATGGCAATGCAGTGTTACTTTGACTGTACATTTCAGCACAGAGGACTCTCGGTCCATCTGAGCCTGATGGCTGGTATCATAGTTGTGCAACAGAACAAAGAAATGTCAAAATAATGCAAGGCTCACCACATACAAACTCCACTCCCTGTGTGGAGGTCTTGAGCATGACCTTTGGGACTTTTATTCCTGGCCATAAGATCCTGTTACTTAGAAACACACAAAACATGTCAAAACCCAGTGCCCACCTACTGTTCCAGGTTGCCAAGCAGCTGATCTCCCAAGACATTTCTTGGCTTTGGGTGACCTGCCTATTTCTCCCCTGGCTGCAGATAAAGCACTGACTCGCAGATATGTGCAGGCTGACACCTGCTTCAAACGGCATAAAGTTAGGAAGCTGCCTCATCCACGACAAATGACCACAGAAAATGCTTTTTTCCTCAGGCTTTTTGCTCCCTTCCGTGAAAATGCAGATGATTTTGCATTAATTGAAATGGTACCTGTTGGAGGGAGTACCCAGATTTTCCTATACCACATGGTACATCAGGCATCCTGGCTTGTTAACATTATGTTAAAATGTAGCAAATATCCCTTTCACAGCCATCCATCCTTCCCAGGTCTCAATTGCCACATCTGCAATACTGGGGTAATGTCTTCCACCAGAAGTCTTAACTTTTTTGGGGGAAAAAGTGCATTAACTGCTGTACAGTCCTTCCTGGTTTGTCAAACCCTGTGCGCGCTGTGTGTCTGCTTCCCTCCAGCTGTGCTTTCTTGCAGTTTCCATCTTACAGTATTTAGAGGAAGCAGACCAACAAAACACAAATAAGGTATTTCTTTCTTTTTAGAAGATTCCCTTTCAAACAGTCTGTGTTTCTGTGGAGGCTAATACTGGCTCCACATGCTGACAGCACACTTTTCACCTAGAGCAGGCAAGGACATTTTTGTCTAATGATCTAGGTCATTTTGAGTTTTGCTGACTTCGTGTTTTAATGCCAGCACACTTCAGCAGAGATGAGATTGGATCTGGCACACATCTCTAGGGGCACAGCCAGGTGATGTTTGACCAATCTTCTTGGGATAAACAAGTCCAACAATGTTTTGTTCATAAATCTGATCCAGAAGAAAAAGCCACCTCTGGACTGGCTCCTTGTGTCAATAGGCTGCCATATTTCTGGTCTGATACTTAGAGTCTTAAGCCTGGATTTACTGCTCTGGTGAAGAACTGGTGAGACTGCACCTCGAGTACTGTGTAGAGTTCTGAGCCCCTCACCACAAGAAGGATGTTGTGGCTCTGGAGCGAGTCCAGAGAAGAGCAACGAAGCTGGTGAAGGGGCTGGAGAACAAATCTTATGAGGTGCAACTGAGAGAGCTGGGGTTATTTAGCCTGGAGAAGAGGAGGCTGAGGGGAGACCTTATTACTCTCTACAACTACCTGAAGGGAGGTTGTGGAGAGGAGGGTGCTGGCCTCTTCTCCAAGTGACAGGGGACAGGACGAGAGGGAATGGCCTCAAGCTCCGCCAGGGGAGATTTAGGCTTGAGATTAGGAAAAAATTCTTCACAGAGAGGGTGGTTAGGCATTGGAACAGTCTGCCCAGGGAGGTGGTTGAGTCACCGTCCCTGGAGGTGTTTAAGGTGAAGGTGGATGAGGTACTTAGGGGCATGATTTAGGTATTGGTGGGAATGGTTGGACTCGACGATCCAGTGGGTCTCTTCCAGCCTGGTTATTCTGCGTGATTCTGTGTGATTCTGTGTGTGAACTGCTCTTCTAGATTCTCCTTCACTTCATTTTGGTGTAGCTTTCCACAATAAATTGAGTCAAACTTTCCAGGATGATTCACCCTGGCTATAAGCAGAGATAATCACAAATCAGTGGGAATCAAGCACACTTTGCTGCTGTCCCAAATGCATCATCATAACCTAAACTGCTATCACTTCTACTTTGTCATCTTTACTAATCTCTCTACACCATCCTGTATTTGTCGTAAGGAATTAAGTATCCTCATAAATCCTAGTCCTATCACACCACAGTCCTGTGCCATTTTTATCTGTGTCTTACCCAGGAACATGGCATCACATCATGACATAAAACCAAAATTGGAAATATTTAGCATCAAAAGCTACGTCCGTCAAAAGACAATAACCTGCCCTGCAGAGAACTGAAGCAACCTGTGGTGTGTAAGCATAAAGGGAGGAGCAGTCTTGTGTAGGCAAGTCATTCCTGTGCTGTGGGAATGAAATGAGAGAGACTCAGCATGTGACCCAAAAGTTCTCCTGCACAAACAAGGATCAATATCCTAGAAACAGGCAAGACAGCATCTTTGATGAGCATTCACACCACACAAACCTCTGCAACCACACCTCACTCCTGAAATACAGTAATCCATCCACCAGCAGATACTCAGCCCCACTGCCATTCCCCTGCCATTCAGTTGGTTTACATTCTCGTGTGACTCAGCAAAATCCTGGACAGAGTAACTGCACACTAGGTCTGGCAAATTCAGGAGGAACACCTCTCCTCCTCTCCATTGCCAAGCCCACCTGGCAACCTCAACACTCCAATGGGATACAGAATAAGAGAAGGCCTGGAACACCACGGCGATCACAGTTGTATTGGAGCGGTGTGCTTTCCTGGGGCTTTGCTCACAGCAGAGCTGGGCAGATACACGAGCTCCTGATGCTGTCATCAGGACCCTGCTCTTGATCTCCTCAGATGCAGGGTCTCAACATAGTTGTGCATGAATCTAAGTTCACTTCAGTTCCCAGTCCTGCACCCTGGGATGAAGAGCAAACTACTTAATGGGTGATAGTCATCTTGTATATACAGCTTTGAAAAGAGCTCAGCATAGCGGAGAATTGAATGGCTTGGTTCTCCTATCCAAAAATAGCTCATAAGGAACAATCCCCTTTTGTATTCCAGTAAGTCCAAGTGAGAGTAATAACAGCAAAACTGATACACTTTTGGGGGTTTTTGTCCAGTAAACTGGAAGGGTACTCTGTCTCTTTTTAATGTCAGTCCAAAGTGGGGCTTATTTACTAGGCTTGCTTGTATTGTTCTGCTCTAGGCTGACTTTCTTCAGACTATTTAAGTCTCCTTTATGGTAAGACAAATCTCATCTTCTGATACTATTTGGAGGTATAGGATTCATTTAAGCCTACATTAAGGGAATACATTCTGGTTTGTGCCTCAGTTTCACAGAATCACAGAATAACCAGGCTGGAAGAGACCCACTGGATCGTCAAGTCCAACCATAATAAATTTTTTGCCCGAGTGTTTTGCCCAAGTGTATTTCCTGAGTTTCCTTACATTTAGTATGAAAGCCTTCTCTGTTTTCTCATGCTTCAAGGACAAAAACTTACATTAGAATTAGTGCTGCTTGCCCAGCAGCCAGCAGGCATTTGGGGCTGGAGAACAGGCCTTATGAGGAACAGCTGAGAGAGCTGGAGTTGTTTAGCCTGGAGAAGAGGAGGCTGAGAGGAGACCTCATTGCTCTCTATAACTACCTGAAAGGAGGTTGTAGAGAGGAGGGTGACTCAACCACCTCCCTGGGTAGCCTGTTCCACTGCCCAATCACCCTTTCTGTGAAAATTTTTTTCCTAATGTCCAGCCTAAATCTCCCCTGGTGGAACCTGAGGCCATTCCCTCTCGCCTTGTCCCCTGTCACTTGGAGAAGAGGCCAGCACCCTCCTCTCTACAACCTCCTCTCAGGTAGTTATAGAGAGCAATGAGGTCTCCTCTCAGCCTCCTCTTCTCCAGGCTAAACACCCCCAGCTCTCTCAGTCGTTCCTCATAAGGCTTGTTCTCCAGCCCCTTCACCAGCTTCGTTGCTCTTCTCTGGACTCGCTCCAGAGCCTCAACATCCTTCTTGTGGTGAGGGGCCCAGAACTGAACACAGTATTCAAGGAGCAGTCTCACCAGTGCTGAGTACAGGGACAGAATAACCCCCCTGGACCCGCTGGTCACGCCTTTTCTGATCCAAGCCAAGATGCCATTGGCCTTCTTGGCCACCTGGGCCACTGCTGGCTCATGTTCAGTCGGCTGTCAACCAACACCCCCAGGTCCCTCTCCTCCAGGCAGCTTTCTAGACAGACTTCTCCTAGACTGTAGTACTGCTTAGGGTTGTTGTGTCCCAAGTGCAGGACCCGGCATTTGGCCTTGTTAAACCTCATGCCATTGATCTCTGCCCAGCGGTCCAGCCTGTTCACATCCCTTTGCAGAACCTCCTGACCCTCCAGCAGATCCCACCAACTTAGTGTCATATGCAAACTTGCTAAGGGTGCACTCAACGCCTTCATCCCGGTCATTGATGAAGACATTGAACAGGGCTGGACCCAGCACTGAGCCCTGGGGAACCCCACTTGTAACTGGCCTCCAGCTGGATTTAACACCATTTACCACCACTAACCATATCTGAGACACAAATCTGACCAATTGGGTCAAATTCCAGGATAGTTTGTGTATTCAGGCTCAGAAGAGTTTGTCTCTTCGCTTTCCGGTAAGTGCCTCTATTGATTTAATGCTCAGGAAAGGAGGAAGGACATTTGACATTTGCTATACTGAGGCCTAACTTCACCTTTCGAAATCACCAAGTTAATTCCATATTGGTCTATTTTATATAATCCACAGCTTTTGACTTAGCAACCTTGTTTGTAGAGTCATTTGGAATACAAGTGGGTACTATAAAAACATGCCTGTCTGGGAATAATGAACAAACATGATTTTGGTGAGAGCCTCCCCTGTGCTTGTCCTCAGCTAAGAGTATTTCTTACAGTTCTGCTCTGCTTCTAAAGTAACTGTCACTTGAGGCACCAATATTTCCTGAGGCTTAAATGGTTCCCCTTTAGGAAAAGTAAAAGCAGTTTTTCCTGTTTGTGATATCTCTGTGTTGCCAAGAACAAGAAAGCTTTCTAAACTTGATCTTTGCTGCTTGCAGAGCTCCACTGCCTTATAGGGTCTGAATCCTTTGGATTCACACTGGAGGCAGGCTGGGAATGCTGGCTTTTCCTCCTTCTGGGTGATTCTGGGAGGCACACAAATGATGTCATTGTACATTTTAGGCTACAATAACAGGAAATCATCAAGTGTTTACACTGGCAGACTGGGCTGTGATGTGATTTCCCTCCTCTTCCTCTCCACTCCCCCTCCCACCCGCCTCACCCCTGCCATTGACTTCCTTGATCTATCAGCTTCCTCCAATTAAAATACTACGAGGTGACAACACTGAAGGAGGAAAAAGGAAAGCGGGGGATGGAGACAGAAAGGAGTATTTCAAAAGGATGATTCCCCTCGTATCATTCACAGAGAACACAGTCACCCCTGGCCCCATGAACGCTGTGTTAGCCCAGCAGCCCAGCTACAAGTCAGGAACATGCCCTGCAGAGGCAGAGAGGATGCACCTATCAGGCTGCAGAAAGGAAAAAGAAATTCTTTCCTCCCTAGTACAGATGACTTACAGGAGAGATCTCCCCAGCAAAGTTCTGCTTCTGAATTTCCCCGTGGCTGGCAAGTCTGTGCCACACAGGCACATCTGAAAACACACAACATAGGTCTGATGGACTCCAAGAAGTAGAGGCCACACTTTCAGGGCTTGGGTCAGAAGGACACAAGTGAATTTCACTGTGACACAATCTGAGGCCAACATCAGGTTTCAGTCAGAGGTGAGTGAAGGTGCTGGGTCTGGGCTGGGTTTTAGGCACTGCTTGGACCAGATATTCACAGCATGAATGTTAGATATTATGCCCTTTCCAGCTTGATAATATGGAGGGAAGAAGGATGGAGGCATAGAGAAGTATCCAGAAGACAAGGGATTCCGATAAGGAAAAAGACAAGCATGGCTAGACTGAAGGGATTAGGGGCAGCTCATGTTTCCTGGAAGGATGCGGCATGACTACACCCTTCCAGCTCACTGCTGTGGCACTAGGCCAGCAGAGCACACACCAGCAGCTCAGAGTTGGGAGATGCTAAGGAGTAGGTTGTGATGGCTAATTCTAGAGCAGGAATTCCATGACGCAGGAATTTCATGGCTTATAACCATGTGAAGATTCCCGTGTGCGTCTTATATCTATCCATCCTTGTGGAGAAAGGTCTTTTCTGACACCTTCAGCCACTGTGATAGATTTTCAAAGAGTGGGATTTCTGATCTAATATCCCTGTTTTCTGTGTATGCTTTTTGAACATGTGTTGGCCATAGCTCCTCTGACAACAGCCACAGAATAGTGGAACAGGCATCCCCTGAAACTGTGTGCTTCCCCTGAAACCCTCCGCTAAAGCATAACCATGTGTTTCCCAGAACTGGGCCCCAGTGAACTCACCCAGGAGAACATTCATTTTCTTTTGCAGCTGGGAAGGACATTACATCCTGAGTAAGGAACACATAGCTCCAGTATAGGAGACATGTCTCCCATACCCCGTCCAATGAGAGGGTACACCATCTCACAAATAGTCCGCAGCACAAATCATCCTTCTTTGGACCTGAAGAAAAAAAATCTGGATAATAAAGTAGTGTGTTTGTTTATCCTTGCTGAGGCTCTAAGTCACCAACCAGGCCTCAGGCACAGCTGATAGCGATGGAGGCAGAGGATGGGGCCACACTTGTCCCTGTTGGTAGAGGTAATGGATGTTTGGCTGATGGAGCTGTGCTCTTCCCTTTTCTGCTGCACCTCCCCACTCCTTTCCTGTCTCATCCTGATCAGTCTGGACATGAACAGGGCAGAAAGGGAGAGAGCAGCAAATAAAAAAGAAAATATTTCTATTGTCTTTTTCTTTTGTTTCATGGAATATCAGCAACACTGACAGCTTTAAACCATATTAAGAAATCTCCCAAATGAAAAAGCACAAAGCTTGAGACAGTCACTCTGCAAAACTGTTACACCAGAATGAAGGAATTCTTTCTCAGAGCACTTTGGTAGTGCATTTAGAAACTGCAGATCTCCAGTTCATAAAGCTCAAGAGCAGAAATGTGGGAAAATCTTTTAGAAAAAAGATACAGATAGACTTAACCCTGCATCTATGCTGCAAGCATAAAGTATAGTTACAGCAGTTAGTGGAAGGAACAGGAACCATGAAGATGCGACTTCACCACTTTAAGTTACTCAAATACCTATCTGCAGTCAGTGACAGGCTGACACAAACTGTGTTAAAGCTACTGGTGCTATGTCCTTGCTGTCGTTAACAGTGATGTCATTATCTGAGGCACCTGATCTTGGGTACAAGGGAAAGATCATCCCAGCAGTGCTCACACATTCTTTATCCACCAGCATGGATCTGTTCTGGTCCAGAATGAATAGGAAGCCCTTGCCCCAAGAAGGCAGCTGGGACCTTAAGCCCAGTTAACCATGTACTTAACTCCTAGACATGCTTAAAGTGAACCACAATCTCAGATGCTTTGCTGAATGAGAGGCTGAGACTTTTCTCTCTTGAGTAATCCCAAAGACAAATTGTAAGAGTGTACCCACTGGTAAGTTCTGTGGCCTAATTAACTTATCTTTAGGAAGCACTTTAAAGACAAAGAATCCCGTGTACTCTAATTATTATTGTTATTATATTATTAAAAATACCTCTGAGGCAGCAATGTGAAAAGAGAAAATTGGGCACTCTGTTGCAAGCTTAGTGGCAGACAAAAAGTAATATCCTGAAACTACAACCTGATTATGCTATGAAACTATACTGGCTGCCAAGAACTGGGTGAACAGATATGGATATGATTCTTAATATTGCTAACACAGAGGGCACAGAGGGTCACCTTCATGCAAAGCTGGGGTGAGGGAAGGAGATTTGCTTCCTATTTTGTTTCCAAATGAATAGTGGGATGGAGACTTGTTTCAAAGAAACCCAAAGCTGCAGAAGATTAAAGTCACTCCATCCTTCAAGCCTCCTTCTTAAGTAGTGACAACAGCAGCCTCGCTGGAGAATGACTCCTGCAGTTTGGCAGCCAGGAGGGAGGGTGGCTGCAGTTGAGGTTTTCCATTGGGAACTCCTCACAAGTTTTTCTCCAATGCTC
Source organism: Clamator glandarius (assembly GCA_033459285.1). NCBI lineage: Eukaryota > Metazoa > Chordata > Aves > Cuculiformes > Cuculidae > Clamator > Clamator glandarius. The sequence goes on along the minus strand of JAUNZM010000180.1, from coordinate 190,329 downwards.
CTCTGCAGGTAGGGGTAGGCTGAAAGAGGGATACTCAGAGTGTTGTGTAGGAAGGATCCAGTGTTACTGCTAACAGCTGATATCTCAGGCACAGCCTTTAGGCTGAAAACAGGTTTGTTCAAGATATAGTAACATCAGAGTGGTTTCAAGCTGCCTGACCACAACAAGTGGACAGGCCCCCAGGCATGCGCGCACATTCCTGCCCGCGCGCGCACACACGCACACACACTCTCCCGTCATTCAGTCACCAAGGATTTTCCATCACTTCTTTGCAGACTTTATGGGATCTGATTGAAAAACTTTTCAGACAAGTACAGTAACATCAAATCTAAGTACTTCCAGGCAAGTAGCACTACAATTGCACAGAAACACGGAAAGGGGCACTACTTGCGCTTCAGCAAGCAGAAGTTTAACAGTATGACCATCTGAGAGCCAGTGTATCTTTGAGGGTGCTTGTTCTTGAACCCTGAGAAAGATCCAGATTTGGGAACTTTCATTCACTTCACGCGCATGTCAAATGCATTTGCTTTCTGTGAGTCAGTTCCTGGGGCTTCACCAGACTCTGACTTCACAACCCTCAACTGAATTTCTCTTTGCTGTTGAGTCATTCTGCCCACAAACAGATTGTGCAGATGCCCTCTACATGCAGGCTGAATGACTGTGGGAGTGCGCTGCACCAGACCCTAAATTTTCCATGCCCTGAGGGCCCAGGATAGTCATTGTCTCTGTCCACAGTCCTCTCCCTCTGCCTGAATCCTGCTTACCTCACAAGCCCTGCAGCTGCATTGAGGTCACAAGACTAAATTGCATTAGTTCATTTGCTGCCACTCTGTGGCAAAAGGGAGATGGGAGCATGAAACTGCCTGCAAATCAGCGCCAGAAAACAGAGCGGGACATGGCACACTTGGCTATCATGGTCAGACTCCCACTTGCACCGGCAGCAAAGAACCTTATTCTGCACAGCTATGACTCAAAATCTCATTTGCACAAGAAAACTGATAACCAGGATGGCTCATTTTGTCTTGCTGCAGAGGCTTTATTCTTCCCCTCTCTGCACTGCTGATGAGTGGATAAAGCTAGTCTGAGTGTGTTTGGCTGGGATGGGGACCAGACACAATACAGACTCCTTTAGAGGCCTGGCTTGGAAACCATGATCACATGGAAGTGCCAAAGGGTCCAACGGCCTAGCAGAGATCTCACAAATACAAATGTATTTATGGTACAAGGCAGCAGAAACAGCTTGATCCTTATCCCAACTTGTGTTAAATACTTTCTTTTAAGTGAAAGAGGGAAGAGTTTTGGAATAGGATAGGGAAAAAAGCATTAAGGGTGAAAGTAGTAAACTAGGAAAATAGTGACTTCAAAGCAAAAAAAGTATGATGTGGCTGGTTAAGGAAACCACCCAGCTACAAATCATGACTGGGAGTTCAATACAATTCATGCCTGTGCCATAGCTCTCATCTATTCTTAGGTCACCTGTGGCCTGATACCTGACTCCCTACTCTTTAAGCACTGCAAAAGGGACTGAAAGATGATCAGCAGCTACAGGGCCAAAGGAGCAGCTCATAAGCATAGAAAAACATCAGTACCTTCTTTTGCTGGAGTGTGCTGGAGTCATCAGAGAACTGTTCCGCAGACTGCTCTGATGATGGATAACACCAGCAGGCAGCAATGCTGTTCTTTTGTCACACTAACACACAACTCCTTGCAGTGCCATTCTTGCTTGAGAAATATGCAGCTGAGGGGCTCTCCGAGAGAGAGAGAGAGAGAGAGGCTCTAGAGGGGGGAAGGAACTCTCATCTGCTTTTGCAAAGCTATATTGGGAAAATCAGCCCCCTTTTCCCCATCTCTTTTGCACTATGTGCAGCTATTCTGGTGAGCCTCCAAATGGCAAGCAACTCCTCATCCTCCCACACTGGGGAGCACTGGGAACGCAAAAGGAAGGGGAGCTGTATATGTTTCATGCTGATTCAGAGGTCAGCACAAATTAGCAGCAGTGGTCAGCATGTGCAAGGGAATTTTCTGCTGGGAAAGCCTAAGCTGTTTTGCTGGAACATGTTCTTTTTATTGTTATTTACATGAAAAAAGTCAAGAGTCTTCTTTGTCATATGATTTAGTTTTAGGTAGTCCTGTGAGGAGCAGGGAGTTGGGCTTGATGACCCTTATGGTTCCCTTCTGGCTTGAGATATTCTGTTATTCTATGGTTCTCAGAAAAGTGGCCTTTTTGTTTTATGATCAATCAAGATGGAAGGATTTTGATGAACTAAAAATGCCTCATTATATCTTTCTTATTTTGGACATTACATCTGTATTAATCCATTATTGTGTTCACATTAAACACATATAGACATTTTCTCTTGCTTGCCTTGATTGCAATCAAGTGGTTTTACCTAACTAAATGAGACAATTTGATATTCTCAAAGTGATTATTTCCCTGTGGATCTCCCTGGTGATCGCTGTGTGGTGTGATGCTGGTAACCGTCACTGGATGTGATTCTGACCCTGGTCTGTAGATCAACTTCTTATCACCACAAATGTACCTCATGTTGGGCATCCTTGGCTGCACCTGGCTGCCCCCTCTGGGCCTGTACTGTCCACTCATCTCACTTAGTGCCACATGGCTAGGTCCTGGCCAACAGGGAACCTGCACAGTGGTTGTGGCTTTGTGCTTGGCTGCTGGCCAAGGAGCTGCCAGCCCCTGCTGCATCCTGACAATCCCATCCTTAAGATATGTCCAGTTTTTTACTTTTTATTCTGATTAAAAATAAAGGCATATCCCCAGCTGCCAGGATCGCATCTGGGATGGCAATCCTCACAGAGTCCACTTCCACTGTACGTGAGACTCTCACCTGAACCCATCTGGGGGGTTAACACTGTAGCACAAAACATCCCATAGTGCCCAGAGCTCCAGTGACTGGGAAGCTGAGGGTTCAGGTAGGGGCAGTGTCCCCGTGTGAAATGCCAGCAGTTTCTCTTGCTCTCTGATGTCAACCTCAGAATTCTCAGTACTGAAATCCACTACCAGCTTTCTCACGGTCTAAAAGCTTTATTCTTTCCTCTCCCTTTTTTTTTTCAGGAAGAGCCTGCCATACCCTCTGGAAGGGTTGTGTGTCCATAGCCCAGCTGTGACAAAAGGGAAACCGAGGCAAACAGCCTGTGCTGGGAAAGCATCTCCTCCATGGTGTCCAGCCCTGGAACTCATGGTGCAGGTGGAGTTTTCTGCCTTGGGCTGGTGCAGGTGAGCCTGTGCATGGGGAATTGCTTCATCCCTGTGCTCACCCTCCCTGGGTGCACAGCCTCTCTCGCATCCTGTGGTGCAGGGCTCCTCGTGTGCTGGGATGGGGCGCACAGACTCGGCACATGCCAGCATGTGCCAGAGCTGGGGCCACCCTGTGCCAGACACTGCTGGTTCCAGACAGTCCAAGTGGACCCAGCATAGCGCACAGCAGAGCCCCCAGCCACGCAGCTCTGGGAGCGGTGAGCAGAGTCAGGAAGGAAGGATTGGGACTGAGCCCAGCAAAAATGGGGAGCAGAAGGTGTTGCATTAATTCTTGAGTTTGTTTCTCCCTATCCAAATATGCAAGTGGGGCTGTGGCCTATGACTGTATTATGGACCCCTTCCCCATCTGGGGAAAACTCAAGAATGGGACTGGCAAATCTCCATCAAACTGCTGTAATTAATACAAATTTCCAGGAGATTCTACGTGGTCACAGAAAACATAGCACTGTTTCAATCTAATAAAGAAAAATTCCCACTTGCCAGCCTGCTCTCCACTCTGCAGAATGCACAGTGAAGGCAGGTGCAGGACAACACCGAGATCTTCCTCCCACTGCCAGAGCACCTGCAGCTTCTCACATGCTTTGTGCTCAAAATGTTGGCAGTGTTTTTTCATTCTCTTTAGACAAAAGCTAATTCTTGTAATTGCATTGGAACAGAGGGAAGTTACCTGGTGTTTCAATTAAAAAAAAAAGCAGCCTTAAAATGTTATTGTGAACAGAAAAATCAGTGACAGAAAAAGCACAATCAAAATTGCAATTAAAGTATATGTAACAGATATGTTATTGTATACATAAATTTTTACTTACTGAACAAAATAATCTTAGTACATCATCCTGCTATATAAACAATGTGATATGGAGTTTATGCACACATCAACAATATTTGTCATTTCAAAATTATACATAGGCAACAATTAAGACCATCCAGTTAAAAGGTGAATATTCCTAATTTATATCTATGCCTTATGAAAATCAATGTCATTAAAATTATACTGAGTACTGTAGATTATGTTCATTTTGAACTGCAAAATCCATACAGATATTTTGGCTAACAGCTCAGTGACATTGTTACTTTAATACAAAGAAGATCTGCTGAAAAGTGTTGATCTACTGGAAGTGTCTGATTAAATTTAGATCACACTGAGGTGAGGGAAAGGTTGTCACTGACTTCAGTGGAGCCAAAAAGGCTTTGTAGTCGAAGGGCTCCCTTACCGGTACTCAACTTTTGCAACAAATCTTGTGTGCCCACAAAGCAGGTTATCAAAGTGTGCTGGCTTTTGGAATTACAGACACTCGGCACAGCCTGCTCCCTTCTGTACATTAGAGTGTGTGTGTGTAGGCAGACCAGAAGTACTGGCTTGTTTAAGCAGATTGGGGAAACAGAATATTGTTTTAAAAATAACTAAACATGCTTCTTCCTCGTGGTCAGAGGAGGACCATGTGCAATTCTTCTTTCCCAGCCTGGAAAAGGAGACTGTGGTCTGTCAGGCAAGAATAGTGGGTTGTGTGCCAGCTAACAGAATGTGCTGGGGCCCCACACCACAGAACTGGGTGATGTGCTGCACATTCAGGCTATAACGCAGCATCACAGCCTGTTTCTGGACAGCTAGATGAGAGAGAGAAACCACGGCACATAAAAGACCATGGCATGAAGTACTATATGGGAAAGATTCTCATGGGATTTGACAGGTCTGATCAGTTGTGTATCAAGTAATGCAACCATAGGCCTCAACGATGGTTTGGAACATGCAAAGGCAGCAAGCTAAAGCAGTAAGAAGTATTTGCACTCCCTTCCCACCAAAGCAAATAAACCATGCCAAAAGTTTATCGATAAAGGCAAAGGGGAACAGTAGTTCTGAAGTGTTAGTGTTTCTTGCTCCTTTTCAGCTTCTGTTTGAAGACAGCAATGTCATAATAGCTTTTAAATTTCACCAGGAAAATGGGTATTGGGATAATAATAGTTAGCATGCCGAATACTGCAGCTAATGCTGCTGTCACCTGGCCAGCTGTGGTAAGAGGGATAATATCTCCGTAGCCAACTGTAGTGAGTGTGATCAAAGCCCACCAGAAGCAAACAAGAATGTCAGCAAAGTGCAGCTCCCCTGTGTAGGAGGGATGGCTACCCAGCAACTCCCCACAGAAAAAGAGAGAGCCAAAGAAGAGGGTCTCAAAGGCCAAAATCATCAGCAGGATGCAAATCTCTCTGAGGACAGACTTGAGGGTGTAGCACAGAACCCTGAGGATCAGTGGCGTTTCTATCAGTTTGGATATCTTCAGGAGTTTGAGGAGATAGACAATGCGAACAAAGCCCAACCAAAGCCCCAGGCTTGGCATTCTCTGAATCTGCCTAGCCACAAAGAGCTCAATATAAACTGGGAAGAGAGAGAGGAAGTCAATCATGTTCAGGGGATTCTGGATGCACAATTTCTCATCTGGACAAAACCAAAATCGTACAGAGAATTCAAAAGTAAACCAGAGGACACAGAAAAGCTCCAGATGAAGCAAGTAGGCAGCCTGGTGGTAATAGGGTTCATGGTCATGGTGGGAGACCTGGGAATAGCCAACAGAAGTGAAGTTAGCAGTAAAGAACTCAAACTGTGCCTTGGTCTCCTCACAGAATATGATGACAATTCCAACGATGAACAGCAGAGAAACAAAAGCCAAGCACTGCAGAGGGAGAAAAGGGCACATATGCAATTAGTCCAACAAACACGTATCACATAACTTCACTGCTCCTCTACAACCCAGGATCCCTTCCACAGGCACAGTATAATCCCAGACTAATCTTTCTCAAATCATTGTTTTGCACACATGGAGTGCATTTTCTCCCAGATTTGAAAAATAATAAAGATTGAAGTAAAAAACACCTAAACTCTTATTTTGGAATTTGAAAGGAAGCAGAAATGTCTGACACCTGGAGCAATGTGGACAGACGTGCACTGAGGGCCTCTTCAGCACTTGGCTCCAGAAATACCAGCAGCACAGAAATCATCCTCTGCAGACTCTGACTTGTCTTTGTTGTTCTGCATGCCTGACATTTTAAAGAGGCATGGGGCATGCATTTTGTACAGAGAAGAGAGACAAGAAGAGGAGAGGAGAAGGTGGTGTCTGCTAATGAGGAGAGAATTTTATTATCTTTTTTAATCTGGAACTCAAATAATACTTAGCAAGGCTGTAGACCCATATGTATTTTTTCATGGACCCATTCCAGTAACCCCAAAGGACACAGGCTGTGTTCATATCCACATGTACTATTACCTTAGCACTGCAGGAGGAAAACAGTTTTTCAAAAATAGACCATATCTTTGGCTGCCACTTGGATCGCCAGCTGAAATCCCTTCTTTCTGTCTGGATTATGAGGCACTGGTCATCAGTCTGTTCATTTTCATCCCAGATGTTGAACTCCTCTGGCTGCACCTCTCTGTTATTCAGCTTCAGCTAGCTGAGTCTCATTTATTTCCCAGAAAGCCAGCTCTTCTTCTAAGACTGACCTACAGGTATCAATGGGGCAGTGGAAGTGTTTGGTTCTATAATAGTTCAATACGTAGCTGAAGATCTCAGCACTCCTGTCAAAAAAGAACTCTTTGGTGGTTGGATCATAGTTGTAGATGCTTGGAGCATGGGGCTCGCTTAGGCTGCACAGCTTGGTCCCTGGAAAGGTCTGGAGGGTGCTGCTGTACGTCTCATATCTGACTCCCCCAATATTCAGGGTGATTTTTTCCTTGGAGCCTTCCATCTAAGAGGGAGAAGGGAGGTGCAGGTCCTCATAGGCTCTTGTTTATCTTCAGTCAAAAAGAGAAGAACACAAATTAAAAGAAGCAAAGGAAAGCAGGTTTCAAAGCAGGAAGGTTTTCCAGGGTACCTCATTCCAGTGCTTTTAAAGAACATTTGTACCTGAAACCTGCATTTTCCTATGCAGGGAGGAAGACACATCTGCCATTCCCCATCGAGTCCAGTGCCTGTTCCCAGGCTCTGCTCCACAGCCATATTGTTTGAGCGGTTTTTAGGAGATGCATCAAACAAAATGACAAACATCTGGTTTGCATTGTCCGCCCCCTCAGCTTCTCCTCATGGGGACAGAGCACACAGTCCCGAGTCCATTTCTTATTTGTTTGTATATGGTAGTCATTGCAATAAACTCATTTCAGGTGAAGTTCTGATTCCCAAGACATTCCTTCCATTATCCCATCCAAAGAAATCTTTAAACATTATCCCTTCTCCAGAGAAGTCTTTAAACATCATGTCCTGTGTTGAGCCTGGCATAACAGTTCATAGCAGCCCCTGCTGCCTGGTGGGAACATTTAGGTTGTCTGAGTTATACGTTTTCTTTGAGTCTTCCCTGTACAGAGTCCCAGTGAGCCAAATGACCTTTCTCTCTGCAGGAAGCTGCTCCTTACCTGGAATCTATATGCAGGATTTCAGGACTAGAAAAAAATGCAGAACAGCATACTGCCTCCTCCTCCAGGACTAGCTGACATCTCAGAACTGCACCAGAACCTACAGCCAAGGTAGGCCTCTGGCACTGGAAAGCATGCTCAGTTGATTATTGCCTGTAATACCTCCCCTGTTTGCCTCTTCAAAATCCAACATACCTGGCAGAAACTCAAGCCCTGCTTTATGAACAATATTCTAAGAGGGGAGGGAAACCAATCTCCTCTGTAGCCCCACGAGCACCTGGGAGAGGTGCAGGGTAGGGGCAGGATGCTTTTGAGAAAGTGGCTAGGGCTGTCATTCATCCATACCTATCCCTTCTGACAGTGCGCACCCCTCCATTTCCCCACCTCCATTTCCTACGTATTTCCATCCAACCTTCTCTTAAGCCCTGCATTTCTAGTTCTGGCCCTTCTCCTCCTAAAACAGAGCAAACTCGTCTATCTTTCCTGCTTGGACTCTTACTCAGAGATGGCTGCTCAGTGTGCTGAGACCATGCAGAGAGAAATTCCAGCCATCTCTCCTCCCTTTTTTGCAGGAAGTTCTGAGCATGGGAGTCACAGGTCACTTCTGCCACAAATCTTTCCATCCAGGATCGGCAGGGAAACAAGACCTGCACCTGCAGAGGCCACCTGCAGTAAAGAACAATCACAGCACCTCACTGAGCTTTGTCAGAAAAGGCTGTAGGCTGCAGCTTTGTCACATATTGAGAAGAGAATTATCACCCATCTCCTGTCCTTGCCAAGCCCAACAAATGTGATCCTTGATGCAGCTTCACCTAAAATTTCCTCTAATTTCAAAGAGAGCAGGATTGAGCATAAGGATTAAAAGTGTGCAGGCATTGCTTAGTGCTTGCTGGACAGAATGATTCTAAGCACGTTAGATTAACTCAGCCCCCCGCAAACTTGGAGGTACGTTGTCTGTTGCCTGTGCTCTAAAGAGCACAGTGATTTTTTTGAGATCCCAGCTAAACTTGCCTTTATCTGCTTAGAATGCCAGACACCTCTTGCTCAAACATAACAATCCCCATGCAAGAAATAAGCCAAGAAGTGCCATTTCATATTCTTACCTTGGTTTTATTGCAGCGAGTCTGCAAGCAGAAGAAATAAGTATAGACTGGGAAGAACAGACACAAATTCAGTGAAAACAGGATGTTCAATGGCAAGTCTCCAAAGCTCAAGCCCCAGAGATGCCAGAAAACAAAACTAGCCAATAGCACTGAGAAGATGTGGAGGCCCCCCTCTCCCTTGCTCTTGGCCCTGTCAGCAGTCGCTCTCCCCATGCCAGGGTATAACACTTGGACAAGAAGGCGGCAATTGCCAGGCCAGATATACTGACTTCTCTGCCACCCAGGGCTCTAAAAACAATTTCAGTGGGTGATGGTGTTTGGGAAGTACATGGAGATCAAATGTCTTAGGGCCAATTAGCAATTATCATGGCACAGAAAGGCAGACAGAGCATGGCTCTTTCTTGTCTGCGCCTTCTTCGAGTTAAAAATAATATAGAAAACAACAGAGGCAAACCAACCAACCAAATGCCTGACCTCCCCTCTTGTCACACTCTCTTGTTTTTTAATTTCAAGGGCTTTTTCTTCATTTTTGGATGTCTCAAAGTTCAATCTTTTGCAGCCACTGATTCTAAATGCATTTTTTTCTCATTGCTCACTCCAGGAAGAAGGTGGGCAAGTAGTTGTTAATCCCAGTCCAGAAAGGCATGCTGCATGTGAGATTTCTTACAGCTAACATTCCGAGGCCATTTCTAGATGTCACTTCTGCCTACCTCAAACTCTCTAGAAAGAAAGCAGGAAAATTATTTTCCTTATTACCAGCAAGAACAGGACTATTCAGGAAGGCTCCGGAAGCTTCCTTTTCAGTTGTACAAATGAAAATCAGATTTGCTTCTCTCTAAAGGAAGTACAATCACAGTTCACCTGCTGCATTTCTCATTTCAGTTCACTGCCTGTGTTACCCTCCCATGTAGAAACTGCTTTTCTTTAAAAAAATAGGTTTTTCATTTAGGACTTTTACCTATATAGAAGTCTAGTTCTTCACTCCTCATTGGCCCTTCACCTGCAGGTGCAAGTAACCTCACTCACCCTACGCAAAGTGCTGCAGGGGCACCACAGACAATCCCTGCCTCTTCCTTCAGCCCACACCACAGGAAGGCTGCAGAAACAAGAATGACAAATTGCTGCCAGTCCTGTGTGGGACATCCTGGGCAGCAAGCATTTTTGCCCACTACCTCCCACTTCTGTACTGAGCAACCTGGTAGCCAGACATTGCAGGCAGAGCAGCGGCACAACCGTAATCCCCATAGACCCAGGCTCTGAAAGCCCAGGAAGCATGTGAAACCTATGCTGGTCCAGTCCTTGCTCCCTTCCATCTCTATAATAGACACCAGACTCCTTACATCTTTCTCCCTTTCCACAGAAAATAAGAATGAAAATTACTCCTTTTAATGCAATTTCTGATGGATCTCTGAGGATCTGGAAGCAGGTAATCTAATTAGGTTTGAGGTACCACATCTGCTCTGCAGCACTGCAGTGTTTGCCTTTCACATTTACATTGCAATAAATAAACTGGCTAGCAAATTGACACATGGTGTTCCTGTGCTCTGAATAAGACCCTTTGATTACAGTAAACAGCTTGTCCTTTCAAACACTTCTCATTCAGATGAAAAGCATAACTTCATTTCCAGAGGTCAGGGCCCTATTCCAAGTTTTCTCCCTGCCTCCTGTATTCTGAGAATTCACTTTTGCTGAGGCACTGCAGGAATTTGGCAATGAATGTCAAGTTTGTTCCCTCAAACCTGTTCATCTCTTAAGCAATGGAACTCTTCTTCCATTTGGCCACAGAACAAGGTAGGCTTTTGGGAGAGGAGAGTTAAGCGGTAACAGAATCACAGAATCACCAGGTTGGAAAAGACCCATTGGATCATCAAGTCCAACCATTCCTATCAAACACTAAACCATGCCCCTCAGCACCTCATCCACCCGTCCTTTAAACACCTGCAGGGAAGGTGACTCAACCCCCTCCCTGGGCAGCCTGTTCCACTGCCCAATGACCCTTTCAGTGTAATAAGTTTTCCTGATGTCCAGCCTGAACCTCCCCTGGTGGAGCTTGAGGCCATTCCCTCTTGTCCTGTCCCCTGTCACCTAGGAGAAGAGGCCAGCTCCCTCCTCTCCACAACCTCCCTTCAGGTAGTTGTAGAGAGCAATGAGGTCTCCCCTCAGCCTCCTCTTCTCCAGGCTAAATAACCCCAGCTCTCTCAGCTGCATCTCCTAAGACTTGTTCTCCAGCCCCTTCACCAGCTCCGTTCTCTTCTCTGGACTCACTCCAGAGCCTCAACATCCTTCTTGTGGGGAGAGGCCCAGAACTGAACACAGTACTCGAGATACGCTCTCACCAGTGCCGTGTACAGAGGGAGAATAACCTCCCTAGACCTGCTGGTCACACCATTTCTGATCCAAGCCAAGATGCCATTGGCCTTCTTGGCCACCTGGGCCACTTCTGGCTCATGTTCAGTTGGCTGTCAACCAACACCCCCAGGTCTTTCTCCTCAGGGCAGCTTTCTAGCCAGTAATGGACCGAGTCATTTTCTACCCAGTCTGAGTAGTTTTCCTGCCAGAGTCTCAACTAGACCGAGTCATTTTCTAGCCGACCGAGACGTTTTCTAGCTCACTTGAGTCATTTTCTAGCCAGTAACAGACCAAATAATTTCTCTAAGACAGCATTTTAACAGAATTCATTCAGCATTTCTTCGCCATCACCTCTGGCATTTGGTAAAATAAACATTTTGCACAGGGCAGGAGTTTTAGAACTTTCTGCTTGCTCATACTCGAAGGTGTACAGTGTTACCCTGAGTCAGGGGGCGTTCACTGCACTTGCGATGGAATATAATAGGAGTTTCAGCTTTCCGAGAAAAACATTTCTTTGGAGAACGTTTGTAAAAGCCTGGTGAGGAAGATTAAGTTTTGCAAACAAAACCTCGCTTCGGGATGCGGAACAAAGGCCCAAGCTGCCCTGAAAACCTGGAGGAGACGGCGCCGGGGCCGCGGGACTGGCCAAGGCGAGGGGCTCCTGGGGGCTCCAGTCCCAGCGCCTTTTCCTCATCCCACGCTGCAATACCCTCTCCCCTAGTCACGGGGCTTTCCAGGATGACAGGAACCGGCCAGCGGAACATGGGCTTTGACAGAACCCTCGCGGACGCAGGACCTGTGCCGCGCGGCCGGCAGCGCCCCCTTGCTCGCCCCAAAGGCGCCTGGCGGCAGTAGCAGCCCCGGCCCGCAGCACCAGCACCGACCGACGAGGTGGGGCCGGGGCGGAGCTGGAAGCGTCTAGCGGTGAGAGGGGCGGAACCGGAAGTTGTGCGAGGCCGGAAGCGGCGGGTGGGACGGCATGGCGGGCGGTGCGCGGAGGGGCTGGCGGCGCGTGGCCGGCCCGGGCCGCGGGCGGCTGAGGGCGCTGCGCACCGTCGTGGCGTGGCGTGGCCGCGCGGAGTGGGACCAGGTGATGGTGGGGCTGTATTGCGGCGAGGCGCGCCTGCAGCAGGAGGCCCTGGACCGCGTCTCCGCCTGGAAGAGCCGGTACGGGCGGGGCGCACCCGCAGCGGGGCCTGTGTGCCGTTTCCCGCGAGGGGGGATGCAGCCGGGAACGTGCCCGGGCCCCCGGGCATTTTGCTCCGTTCGCGCTGCCCGCTCTGGCCTTCCTCTCACGGTGGTGCTGGCCCTGGGGCAGCCATGTAATCAGTATGCTCCAGATATAAGGCCCCTGAAAGAAACCTTCGATGCCGCCTTTCTGCAAGCTGTGGTTTACCACAGAGCGCCAAACGTAGCCGGAAACCCATGTTTTTTCACAGAATGACTGTGTTCTTGCGAGGTTGCTCACCTGTCTCTCCTTTATTTCTAGGTACGGTCCCAAAATGCCCCTTGCGGTGGATTGCACTGCTGAGCTTATTCGTTGCAAGGTCCTGGATTCATCTGGTAGACTGAAATCGCATGAACTCATCCTCTCCTACGGGCTGGCTCTTGTACGGTAGGGCTCTGCAAGCCTGTGTTCTGCGAGAGAGGCGCTTGGGCAGACAGCATTTTTCTGTTGTCCTGTTCCACCCTGTGTCTCTGGGACCATGGCGTTGAGCGGCACGCGGCATTTTGTCTCAATGGTTCCGAGTGTCTCTGCAGCTCTTGATAGTCATTTGTCATTTCTGTAATTTGCGTGCAGGTTTGTTAACTTGATCACAGAAAGGAAACAGAAAATGGTCAGCATTCCTCTGAGACAATTGGCCAGAGAGGTAAATACTTAAGAATAACGCGATAACTTCTGTGTATGTGGAGAGTACATGCACAACACTGGGTGGAGGGAGTTGTGGGGAGTCGTCCTTTTTTAACCAAAATTATGGATACGGATGCTGTTTATTTCCAACTGAAAAGTCTTAAAGATGCTTGATGTAACTAGATGTAAAACTTCATTCTTTAAAGTTGGAGTAGGAAAAACTGACAATCATTAAAGCAGGTTTGAATTGTGCAATGAAAAGCCTTGACTTACATGTAAATAATTCTATGACATAACGCCACACGTATTTGCTTCCTAGTTACTGAGATATGGAAAAAGCTAAATTTACGGTTTATAAATTCTATTCTTCTGACAAGCAAGATTATACATAAAAAGCACTTACATTTGCAAGTGTTTTCATCTCATGCCTTTGCTTGAGGTGACCTTGTCCAGTCCTGTGTGGAGGAGAGAAGGTTTAAGCTGTAATTGTAATAGCAGGATCAGCTCACCACCTTTTCTTGCCACCTGCACTGAGCATTATCTCTGGTTCTGCACAGCAAGAAAGTGAAGTTGAAAGTGAAGGACAGGCAGTGTTGGAGACTGTTCTGTACGTGCAGCCTTGCCTGGGGCTGCTGTGCAAGAATGATGCCTTGTTTTTTCTTTTTGCTGGGCTTTTAAGAAAGGTGCAGCTTTTCACCCTTTAAAACTGATCCAGCTTAAAAAAAGGTCTTGCAGTTACTGTTCTTAGAAAAGCTGCAAAAAATTGCATACATTTAGCGTGCATGTGGTTTGAGTGTTTGATATGATACAATATGTATCTGATACACAAGCTTGCCATCTGTAAGGTTTCATCAGTTTTTATAATAATTTAGCTTTTCCTTGGTCTCATTAAATTATCGATAGCACCTCTGTTACAAAAGAAATCTGTAGCTGCAGCTAACGCTGAAGAACTTGAATTGTAAAATCACAAGTTTGTATAGATCATAGGCCACAGGAGGAATGGGATCAGAGAACAAGGGACTTAAATCTCTTCGTGATGTGGGAAGCAGGGTGTTGCAGTGCAGGACATGGAACTGTTCCCACCCTGATGGATGCTCTCTCTAGCCTTGCAGGGCTGCACACAGTTGTGGCATGATGCAGCCAGAACTGGAGTAATACCTGTGGCTGTTTTTCCAGGTGGATATCCCCACCTGGGTTGTGGATCTCCGTCACGAGCTGACCCACGGGAAGCTGCCACGGCTGGCCCTGTGCCGTAAGGGTAAGTGCTGCCAGCGGGTGACATTGGGAAAGCTCAGCCTGATGTGTGCTCAGTGTGGCAATGCCAGCGCCGCAGGCCCTGCAGGGAGCACCCCTCCCTCCATTTTGGGATGTTGTGGGGCAGGGCAGGCAGCAGGCTTGTCCTAGCAGGGAGGGTTGGGAGAGTTGCCGCTGCCCAGTGCAGGTGGCTGAGCTGTGTCTGGTAGCTCTGGGCTGTGGTGCTTCACAGGGCAAGTGCTTAAAGACTTTGTCCTTCTTCTGAAAATAATGCCAGAAACAATAGTTTAGTCCTCTTGCTGCTTTATAGTACAGGGAGTTTGTCTCAGGGAAAGAGGTAGGTGCTTTTCCTGTTGAATTAGAGATGCCTGAGGCTCTCAACAAAATCCCATTTGGGGTGAAATACTGTAGGGTACTGCAAGTCTGAGTGAATGGCCATCTTGTGGCCTTTGAAAGGATTCCTGGGCATTTTGGGTTAAGCACTGAGGAGCCAGTTACATCACCATCAGCAGGGTCCCTAGGTAGAGTTGGGTAGTGAAATAGCAATGGGAGAAAAGGGAGTTTCTTTCCATTCTGATTAGTGTATGCCAGTTGTAGTCTCTGCACAAAAAAATTAATGTTATTGTTAAGGACATTGTGTTCACGCTAAAGAATTGATTCATTGTCTCATCAGAATGCTGCTGCTGTGACTTAGCTTCTGCTTTAATGTGTCCTAGGTTGAACAAGGTGCAGTGCTATAGAAGTGTCCAATCTTTTTTGTTGCCAAAAAGACAATGGGTGCATGTTACCAAGCCTGTGATACTGGGCTGTGAGGTTCAGGGTGGGAGGAGAGGTGTTTGTTCTTCTTTTTGTGTTTTGGTTTTTTTTAAAACTCTTTCACCTTTTCATTAATGGAGTTGTATGTGATTTCAGAGTTTCTAACTTGTTAATAGCATTTATTTTCACAGTGCAAGTTAGCAATATGCCACTTCTGTTATTTTTTTTTTCAATAACAAAGCCCTACTGAGAAGAGAATGTTTCCTGTTCTCCCTAGGCTGTGATGTTGTGCTGGACTGGCTACGAAAGACATACTGGAGCCGTCAGCTGGGTAATAACTTGTGTGAAGAAAGTGAAGATGAGGATGAGGAGCAGGAAGAGGTGGAAGGAAATGCAGAGCTGGACAGTGATACATGGGAGGCTCAAACCCCACAGCATGAGGCCTGTCAGAAACACAAGGAATTCCATGGTAGGTGTCCTAGGAACAGTGGCAGATACAAGGATTAGAAATGTCCCGTGCTAGAGGAAGCAGTTTAAAACCGTCATCTTCTAGCACTGACAATGCATCACTATATACCTTTAGCCCAGGGTTTGGGATTCCGGTTTGGGCCCTGCTGGATTCTTGGGGTGACTGACTTTTTTTGTATTGGCTTATTGAATTTGTAGCATAAAATCTTTGACTTCTATTGTATATGCAGCATCCTAATCTGCAACAACAGTCATAGCGCAGTAGTTTAAGACCAAGCATTGTAAATATTAATGTCTTGACAGCCACCATTTTTGTGTTGAAGCCATTGCTAACAAAGGTGGCTGTGGTCCTTTTATAGTCCTCAAAATTCTGTAGGTTCATAACTTGAGCAAGAGCAGGATAAAGGCAGTTCATCCAGCTTTGAAATATTTGCATGTGGACAGAAAAATCACTAGCTGATAATAGTATAAAAAAGGTAGCTTAATCTGGACATAATCTAAGATACAAAGTGAAGAACACTGGGAGAACTTTGGTAAATGGATCCACTGGTTGCTTTTCCATCACTAGAAGTATCTGAACCTGAAATATGGAGCTTTTCTCAAAGTGGATGTCTCATTTGGATGACTTATGGGAGGAAGCAGGAGTTCAAATTAGATGGCTGATCTGCAAGTTTGAGACGTGTGAGGTATCTAAAAGTATCTCAAATGTTAAAACCAATTGGTCATAATTCTTGTATGGTAAAACACGGTCTACTTATAAGGGTTAACTCGTCTTAACACATTATAGCAGTCCAATTCAAGGTCCAGAGAGTGTGCAGAAATGCTCAAGTGACCCTTATTGCTCCCTGGAAAGTCACATGGGGTGACTGTAATGATCTTTCCGGCTTTAGAATTTCTAAATTTCTTGCAAGTCTGTTCTGGATTCCTGTGTAACAGGCACATACATGGCTACAGTAGCTGTGATCCATAAAATATTATTTAATTTGTTGTGTGCTTTGAGTTTAATACAGAATGTATTGGAACAATCCAGATTTAGAGGCAGTATGAAAAAGGAATGCAGCGGCACTTACCACTTATCAGAGTGTATGTCCGGGCCTCTCTCTGACTTCATGTTGGATGAGATCCAAGCATGTGCTAGTCCTTGCTCTCCCTGGCTACCCTAAAAAAATAGGAACACCCCACCCCTAGTTGCCGAAAGAGAAAACCTCAACATGCTATGATTTGTATGTTCAGAGGAATGGAATGGCAATTGTTTGTCAGTCCTATAGCTGAAATGCTCCTGAAGTTTTTTCTTGGGTAGTGGGCACCCTGAGAGCAGACAACGGTGACCCCTGAGCAGTGAGGTGTTTTGGAAGATGGTGCTATTTCAGGTCCAATAAAAGTGGTCCAGAGGTAGAGAAAGGACATTCCATGCAGATCGTAAATCAAGGGGTGTAGTTGGTTTATGAATGGCCAAAGTGCTGTTGGAATAGATTTAAAATGGAAACATAAGGAATACAAATATACATCAGAACATGAGCTACCTGTGGGAACAATTTCCATTTAACTGAAATATTTGGAGATTTTTTTGGAGCTGTCTGGGTTTATCCAATGTGTTGGTGATCACTCTTAGTGATAAAGTACTGAATTTGCAGTTCAACCCCACTAGATAAAGTCCATGTTGCTGGAAAAGCCTGGGAGCTGTAGGAGTCTTCAGAGTGTGGTTTGAATCAGAATTTGTGAGTTCATTTGACTGATGTCTTCTTTGAGCGTATGTTAAGCAAACTAAGCAGCCTGACCAGAGACCAGATTCCCTTATGCAGTTGATCTGTCCCCCACTTAAACTGTATTTATGTTTATTTCTAGAAAAAGTCAGAGATATGCTGATATCCTACAAGAACGAGCAGTTTCGGGTAAGTGCAGTCTGATCATCAACACTTTTGGTTCTTCTCATTTCCTGCTTGGGTCAGTAAGTCTTTCCTTCATTCTTGATCAAACTGAAGCACTGGTGCTCTTGGCTAGGCCTCATTTGAAATACTTGAGAACCAGCCTAACTAAGTTGCTGTGCAAGGAGTTCCATGTGACTGCAGGGATCCATTTTTTTATCTTTCTGTCGTTCTCCCAGAGTCTGAATCTGTCCAGAAGTATCAGCGATGCAGAAGTGGTATTTTATATAGAAGTTTGTGTCAGTGCTGCAGAGGTGGCAGAACGCCACTGTCTGCAGTGCTGCCAGGGCTTGTCAGGTCATGTACGCTTGCCTAAAGCAGTGCTGCCCTTTAGTGTGTAGTCCAGAAGGGACCTGTGGCTGCCATCTATGTGGAGAGGGGCATGGTTGGTTCCTTGTTCATTTCTCTCTGCTGGCATTGTCTTACACTGCTTGTCAAAGTAAAGCTTCGCTGAAGAGAACAAGAGGTTTGAGCTGTGACGGTTTCTAAGGCAAATACTTTGTTCGTGTTTATAAATGGGATTTGTACTTGGAGTTCCCAAGTCTTCCTTCTCTAGGTGGATAGTTCTTGGTTTGTTTTCACTCATCCTCATATCTCCAGAAGCTGAGACCTGTCATTCATGTTTTCTATCATCCATCGTATATTTTTGTAATGGCCTCAGGACTGAGGTGCTGCAGTTCAGATTTGTGAATAATTTAACCCCAGAAATCTTTTTCTGCTCAGCTTCCACTTCTTAATAACAGGGTAGTTCTTACGATGTGTTGACAGCTGGGTTGCAGACCCTGTACAGTCTCTTTGGGTATGATCTCACCAGCACACTGTTGTTATTGGAGAGCTGTTCTCACTTTTGATTAACATCGTTAGGGGCTAAAGGAGTAAGAGTGCTAAGATTCCAGTGAAACATAGACTCCAACAGTGGGAACTGGCATGAGGATCTTTATTGAAAATGAACATCCAGTTTTCTTCATTGTCTTGAAATATATAACGTGATTCTCCTCTGTTCATCCATCACTTTCTGTAGTTGGCACTGGCTCATATGGTACGTTTTGCATTGCATCTTAAAGGAGACCAATTGATTGTACGTGAGAAGTGACCATTTAACATGTTAATGGAACAGAGGGAATTATTTCAAACTGAGTAGGAAAACACTGCTTCCGAGCTTAAACTGGGTGGGTTGAATGGGGTGTCAGCCAACTGCAGAAGAGTAATCTCCCCCCTGTTTTGAAGCTCATGTGAAACCCTCCTCTTCCCACCAAAAAAGGTCTATATACAGGCAGAAGAGTAAACTGTTCTATGCTTCAGTTTAATGGGATGCTGTATGCCATATGTTTGAAATTTCTCTGTGCACCCTGTAAGGCTGCCTTTCTTGTTGCATAGTTTCTAGTGGCGTGCTTCTAGGTCTGTCAGGTGTGACAAAGTACATCTGAATTGTGAAAATCCATGCCCTGTAGATAGGTGTGTGGTGAATGTAGCTTGTATTAATTTTTAATATACCTCCAGGGAGGGGTGAGTTCTTTGAAGTTCTGTTGGTGAAGTACACATGGCGTGGGCATCTTTGTAGTAGTGCCTTTCCATTCACCACTGGAGCATGTTTTCTGTTAATGCTTGAATTTTCCCTTTGCTCAGGTTATGCAGACAGTGCAGTCTGTTTCGAAGTCTCAGGAACTGTGGTTTGATTCCTCTTCAGAAGTGGACTGGATTTTGGCTCAGATCAAAGACCTGATGCAAGAGAACAGGTACATTTCCAGTAAGGAGCTGAGGTGTAAGGTCCAATACAGAGCTGGGTCTGTAGATCTCTTGTACTAGCTTTTCACTGTCTTGTTCATATGATTGTGGAGAAAGCAATTGGTTGATTCCCTCAATGTCTTTGAAGACTGAGTTGTTAATCTGTGTTCACGAGTAGTATTTCCTGTGCCAGATGATCTCCAAGGTGCTGTCCCCAACTTAGCTGTGCTGGCCCCAAGGCCTGTTGCCATCTTCTTTGTCTCTTCCTTACTTTCTTTCTGTTACTACAGGGACCTCTAGAGCCCAGTGTGTTGGGACTTTATTCTTACTACGTAAATGTGCATGGCGATCCTGTCCCAGTCTGAGAAACATAGTTAGTGGAACTCTGTAGAGAAGAGCAAGTGTCACATTACTGGTACTTTGGTTGTAAATGTGGACCCAAGGAAGAGACTTGGAGCTTAGTGGTGTTGCCCACTGGTTGCTGAGCATGAAGTAATGACCAAAAAAGCATGAAGAATCTGTAACAAGAAGCATAACTTACTAAACATAGGAATGGTTTGTCATTTGAACTGTCTGTTGCTGGATGGCTGGAAGGTGCTGGTGGAAGCAAGCCATTGCACCTACCTGCAATGCTGATACTCTCTCCCTAAGTATCGTCTGTTAGCTACTGTCAGAAAATGAATGGAATAAATGCAGCTGCTTTTATATATAAACAGGTATTTGAACCTGACATCAGCTGCATGGTAGACAGAAACAGGCTGCCCCAGTACACTACCAGAAGTTTAAAAGGTTTGAATGAGAACAAGAGACTTCATTGTGTAATTCTGTTGTAAAGACTTCCATTTCCCTTGTCAACATACACTGTAATTTGGGTTATGCAGGGCACAGAAGATTCCTAAAGTAAAGTGAGGTGATTGCAAAGGATTCTCTGCTATCTGCTTTAGGGAGCTGACCCAGTGCATCTTTCTTAGTCAGATGTTCTTCTGCTTAAATGGTTCCCTGCCAAAGCTGCCATCTGCAGGGAGGCGTCATGAATAGTTGATGGTGGTTGACCATTGCATTTAGGAATAATGGTAATTATGCTGGAACAGTTTCCAGAGAAGGAAAGGACTGAAGAAGCTGGATTTTGATTTTAGAAACCAACTACATTCTACCTCTTGCCTTCTGATCCCCCGCCGTATCTTCTACTTGCAACAAAGCTGTATAGCATTGTCGTGTAGTTTCTGCACTCTGAGATCTTTGGCTGCTGTTTGCATTCATAAAAATCCTGTATTGGATCCAAGTCATGCCTGGATGTTTAGATTTGGAAGTCACTTCTATTGGAGAAGACAAACTTTCTCAACCATTCTATACCCAAATGTGTCATGTTTGGTGCAGATGCCACCATTCCAAATCTAATGGGTCTGATAGTAGTCATTTCTGTGGTTGAGTGTTTTAAAATGGTCACCTTGATGTTTATCCTGAGAAGTGTTTATTTTAGTGCTGTATCTTTGGGTGGAGAGAGAGCTCGTGGATAGAAGCGTGAACAGAAGAATTCAAGAGAATCCCATGACTGCATGTTGGGGTAGTTGTAGGACTATCACCTCTGTCCTTTTGCTGTATTTGACTTTGAAGTGTTGGTTCACTCTACGTGCGTGGGTCCCCTCAGCCTTATGCTTGCCAGTCTAATAGGACATGAAGCAGTTCCTGAGCCAGACCATTCCATGCTGTCAGACTAATAGAAGTTTGCAGGATATCTACAAGGGCAGGAGGTGCCCCCCAAAGGGCTGTAGGGAAGAGCAGTTGTGACTCTGCTGTAGCTTCTCTGCCCCTCAGCTGTGAGCTGTGCCTTGAGATGGACCTTGCCAGCAAGGCACCAGGGCTGGCTTTTCACCTGACATTTAACCTCGCTCTGTGGGTCATAGGTCCCCAAATCTTGGCTGGCCTGCTGGCAGGATACTTGGATCTTACTGCAAACTATAGGTATTTCAGCATGATAAGTGTTTGTGTGCTTTTGAAATACCAAGATATTTACCTTTGCAACCTGAGCAGAAATGTTTCCTTCCTAATTCTGGTTCTGTTCCAGTTTGCATAACTGCACATTCCCACCGTGTCTACTGGATATATCCAGCCTCAAACTGGCATACGATTTTAGTGCCTTAAAACAAGTTGCATCACCTTCTCATCATCCCAGGCATTTGGCTCTCAGACTTGTTTCAGAACTGGTGCAAGTGGTGTTTTAATATGTAAAGGAGTAAGTGTCATCAATAAGACTCTCTAATTGATTGCTCTAGGGAAGCAGTTGCTGAAGCTCTTCTCAGTGATGGCTTTCTCATCCCAAAGACGGATTGTCTGAAGATGCTAAATATCAAGTATGAAGGTTAGTGGTTTGAACGCCACATGAGTGAAAAATGTATAGCTAGTGTTATGTCCAAGCGCATTCGGTTTTTCTCGTTATATTGAAATCTGTGGTTCTCTGCATATTTTTCATATATTTGATCCCTTAAATGTTTTGACTTGTTTCCCAAACCGCTTTATGTCCCTGCTTAGCTACTGCTTTTGCATAACTCTCTTACTATGGAAATACAGCTCTTCAGTGCTGAATGCTGCCTGACCAAAACATCTTTTGAAGCTTATCTGTCTGCTCTTATCTGTATCTGCAGTGGTTACTGATTTTGCAAACTCGCACTTGTTTTTTTTCTATATTGAAGTTTTAAGCAAATCTAAATGGGGTTTTTTTTTGAGCCTCATTCACTAGCTGCATCTTAACACCATGCTATTGCCCATACATGGTGAGTTGCATTGATTTTGTGCGAAGAGAATTAGGTATCTAGGAACAACAAAAATTAATAATTTGTACATCTCCCTAGGACCTTTCAGAAACACAAGCCAAAGAACTTCCCAAGAAAAATCCTTAAATTTCTGTGACTATATTACAGTAGTAAAAATGTAGGAGCTTTTGATTCTGTGTTGCTTTGATCAACGTGCCTTCTCTTTGCAGTATATTTTAGATAGAACAGCTCTTCATTATATGTGAAATAAACTGAATCTGGAAAGGGTTTAGCAAAACAGATAGACTTCCCTGTCTATCTTCTGGATCAGGCATTGTATTGTCAGCTTTCTTTGAGCTGTTGTGTTAGTTATCCATGTGCTGCTTCTTTTACTTCCCTAGCATGAGACAATAATAGTTGCCAGTTCAGAAGGGATCCCCAGGAATACCCTAGAGCCGGTGATTGAAGAACAAACTACTTCAGTTTTGAACAAGCGTCTCACTCGTTGTTCTCTTTTTGTTCTTATTGCAGCAAGTAAAGAGGTATGGCAGTTCAGAATTCCTCAGACATTTTACTGCTTTTGGCAGCCTTTGCTGACAAGCCTCCTTTCCCGAAGTTTTACACAGATCCTAATAGAGAAAATGTTTATGGAGTTGAAGGAATGTTCTGACTCTTCAGAACTCCGGCCTCAGTTCTTGATCAACTGGATTTCTGAGATGCTGACTGGCATTGCTAAAGTAAATGTTGGTGAGTATGTCTGGGATTTCTCTATGTAAAAAATGTTAAGAATCTCTTCTGTACTGTTGTGAAAACTGGGAGAGTAGTGACCTTTAGACAGAAAGTGCAGTAACCTAGTGATCACATTTTGTGTGAACGTAGAGCTTTTGTTGTTGCATTTCTTGCACAAGCTGCGAGTTGAAAAGTGTTGTCATGAATTTCTCAGCAAAAAAAATTTAAACTGTTGTTGGCAACTTTGCTGCAGCCAGCTCAAGATAGGAAAAGCCAATCTCTCCTGTGAAAGATCAGGCCCTTAAGTCCTATTTTTTTCCAGATATTAGTACCTGTGGGAAATAACAGTAGCATGTAACAAATAAAGATGTTATGTGCATCCTGTTAGGAGTTTCCTGTTCCCAGTTCTTAACAGAAGCTGGCCTTTACAAGGTACTTGTCCAGTCTTGCTCTCCTTTTTGAACCCTATTGCAGGATTTTCATGCCATCTAAACTTACACAGCAATAATATTTTGTTTTCTGTTTAAATTGGCAGCTGTATGCTTCACTCTAGAGACAAGGGCACAGTAGAGCTTCACCTATTTGAAGCATGTCACAGGAATTCTGTGGACAGCACTTTTATCCTGCACCTAGTGTATTGCTGAGGTTTCCAGCTGGTTAATTTTGCCACCTTTTCTGTCCTCTCCTGGTGTGTCTTAGTCTGCACCAAGATTTTGCCAGCGTTTATGGCAGTCCTGGGTTCACATTTGATGCTTTCAGTTGGTGCTGAGCATGTCTATGCCACACCAAGGTCCCTGAAAGGCAGTTGTTCCCAGATGTTTTCTACTCATTGCAGCACTATCTGAGATGATTCCAGGTCCCAGAAGCAGTATACTGTGTTTATTTGGGATAGTACTGTACAAACACATCTTTTGGTATTCCTATCTGGGATGGCCTGCATAGAACCAGCTTTGGAGCGCCTGCACCTCACTGTGGTTATGTCTTGTGGAGTTAACCCAGCTGTCAGTGCATGGCAACTCCCTTGTAACAATCTGGGTGGATCTTGTCAGTACATTTGGACTTGGAATGCCAGCTTATTTGAGGATGAATGCTCCTGTGAAAATGCAAAGCATAAAGTGCATGTTTGTAATGAGCTTTGAGCACCTTATTGTTTTCATTGTCTTCTTTGAAGGGAAGAAAAAACAGCACTGTAGCAAACAGGTGTCTGTGAAGGGGCTGTTTCTCCATAAAGTTCCTTTGCAGTGGATAAGGCTGACTGATAATTGCTTGGAAGCTCCCTGCTGGGCAACCCCGCACCTTCTTCAGCTGTAAGTTTGATCCTGTGACCTAGAAAAGGGACAGCAGAAAGTGCTGTAACAGCTTTGGATGGCTCCCTTGTGATATGCTGAGTTACAGCTGCATTCCTTTCCCTTCCCTTGTATCCAGTGGGAATTGTGGCAGATGCATATAAAGCCCTGCCTTTGCTGCTTATCTCCTCATTGATTCTACAGAGAGGAAAAAGAAGAGAATTTAAATGGATTACACCTTCAGAATGAGAGCAGAGTTTATCTGGGGAGGTTTTGGTGAAGCAACCTGATAAAACAAAAAGTGACTTGGTTGCAGAGATGTGACTGCATATACAGGTGAAATGAATTTAGCACAGGTGGTAACTTTTTCACATGAAAATACCAAAGCAGGAATTCAGTTAGAAGTATCCCAAGTCCTCAATTTTAATCACAAAGAGGGACAACTCTTGCATTTGCCCACCAGAGAAAAATCAGATTTGCCTCTTAGAGGAGATATATGAGCGAACTGTCCTGGAGGAAACTCACACTTACGAAGCTGCACAGCTTGATAAACCTTCATCTGGAATCTTTTTGCTTTAAAGACTTTTACATTGCCCTTCTTTTTTCTAGGATCCTCACAATCATGAGACCTCGCTTGCCGCGTTCTTCGCGGAAGAACCTTCTCTATCTTGCTTCTGTTTACACGGAAGGCAGTGGTCCTTTGTCCAGTCCAGGCCTGCCTTCAGACTGTAGTGGGCAGCCAGTTTACACTATAGAGAGCTTACAGTGGAGGGCCAGGCAAGAAAATCAGGTTAAAGATCGAGGGCAGATTGTAGAGAAACAAGACAATGTGCTGGAGAGAGATGATGGTGTGGAAGAGGTGGAAGAGGAGGAAGAAGACATGGTAATGGAAGCAAGTGCTTTGGAAGGACTCGCTCATTCTGGCAGCACTGTGGCTATTGCTGAGAAAAGGGCAGCACTGCAAGGGTCGGCCTGGCAGATCACTGCAGGTAAAAAATGGCTTTGTGAGACTTAGTCTTCATCGCTGGCAAATGTTAATTGAAATGCTGCCCCTTTTTAAATGGTAAAATTATGACACTTATAAAGCACAATCCTATGTCAATTTTTTGTTCTATTAAATGCCCAAGAAAGGTATAAAAGGAAAACTAAATAAATGTACTGGTTATTTAGGGCAGTGCTTGGGATTTTGAGCAGATACCAGGTACACAAAACAGACTAGTTTCAGGCAAAGAGAAGAAAACGGCCAAGTTGTACATGATTAGCAGGAGCCTCGAACAGTCGATGCTTGCTCTCTGGATTGAAGTGCTTTATCTTCTGAAGGCACCTGTCTGCTACTCTTCACAGTCATATTTGACAGATGTCAAGTCATGGAGAGGAAATAGCAATAGGTGTTTGTAAAAACGAACAGCAGAACTTCCGTGATGTTGTCATTTTTTTTTTTTTCTTTGCCGTCTCATCTCAGCCCACTGGTCTGTCTGGAATTGCTTTGTTTGTTAATTTGGCTTCCCCAGCCTCACACTTCTCTACTTCCATAGCTTCAATACTGTGTTACATCCTTGTCTGTGTACAAATGGCTTTGTACAGAAGTGTGCAGAGTAATTTATCACAGCTAGCATATGTAAGCCACTGTGTATGCTTCACATGAAAGTATGCTTAAAAGATGAAGGTAAGCGTGAAGAGTTGCCCTGGGATACTGTGGAGCTGTTTTTAACAGGTACTGTCTCATGGTGGTTTGGATGAACTGCACCATGTAGAATGCATGATGCTCTGTGGCTGCAGATGTGTCCCTGTTGTCTCACACATTACAGTCACTTTCTTTGGAAGAGATAGTAAGGTTAGAAATAAAATGAATTAAAACTGGAGTTCCAACTTACTTTTGCTTAGTACCTGAGATTGTTGAATGGCTGAGCTGTGCCAGACAATATTTGTGGACTTTGAGGGGAGACTCATTTTCTGAAAATCTCTCTGAGGAGCTCAGATGTCTTTACATACTGTTTTTACCCAGATGAAGTACGATGGAAAGACTTTCCTATTGGGAAACTCCCAGGTCAGACAGATGATCCTGATGGTCTCATGTTGGATAATTACTCCATGATGTCCCTGCTTGATCAGCCAGTGAGAGATGAGTGGAAGTCTCCCAATACCACGTGAGTAGTGGTGTGGGCAGGACTTTGCCCCGGAACCACAAAATGCATTTGTCTCTTTACCTTGCATATGTATAAGCATATGCAAGTATATAATGTGGAAAATTAAGGATGAGGTGACTTTTTTACTTCTGTTTGACTAACTAGAGATAGTAGATATTTGGGTCAAACTCTTATCTTCTAACTGCCATTCTCCTGGGTTTTTCAAGTAAGTTGTGTGTTTGGAAGGACCTTTGCAGTGCTGGTATCATAGTGTAACAGTTTGCTCTTCAGACTATGCTGACCGTTTTCAGTCTTGTGCAATGCTGTTAGTAGGATACAGTTTGGTGATCCTTAGACTTATTGGTCTGGAACTGCAGAGCAAGGCTGAGAGGTGGTGCAGAATCTGCCTGGTAATACACTGGGATGAATAACGTTAATGGGAAGAGCGGTGGCCTTGCAGTTAAAGTGCTGAGGACTAGAGGTCTTGGAAGGCTGACACTAGCCTCCCCAGAGTCAGCTTTCCCGGATGAGCTAATCTTATATGGGAAGGAGTCATTCCAAAATGCACAGTGGGTTGCTGAAGTGCTTTGAGGTATGTTGGTGGGAAACCCTGAAGATGGAGAAAGAAGGAAGCTGCAGGAAATGGTTGCCTGCAAATTATTTTTGTAACACCCGGGGAAGGAATTGGACGTACATAACTGTGAGGGTGAATAGGCCGACAGCTTCACATCAGTGACTGCAGATGTATCTCTTTTCTTTATGCTTGAGATGGAGCCTATCGTACACTTCGTGAGTAAGGGCTACGGCACTGCTGCCCCAGCATTTCATCCTGTGATTAACCGAGCATGAAGCAAGCTCCTTTCTCTTCATGTTCCCCCACCACAACAGGAAGCTCTTCTGGTATGAGCAAATACTGCATCAGTCTGACAATGTACCCACATTGTTGACGGACGCAGTCAGAAAGAAGTCACTGCTGCCTGTGTTGCTGTGACAACTCACTGGTGTCACAAGAAGTTTCTCCGTGAAGCCCTAACAATCATCCTTTGAAGCTGGAAGAGTATGCTCAGTACTTACTTCTCTGCATTGGTCTTCTTTATGTTTCCCTGTCATCAGGTCTGAGAGCTGCTCTTTGTAATTGCTGCTGCTCTCATTCCCTTCTGAGAATGTACTTTTCTTTGGTACTCCATGGGTCGTTCACAATATCTGAAAGTTAAATGCAGAAGCATTAACCGGCCATCAAAAATGTTGATTTGCATGGTATCCTTTGAGGAAACCACTTTGTAATCTTACTATGTTCCCTCCTTCTGGTCTTTGTAAAAGATACCATTGCAAGGATTATGAGATAATGCTGTTTAGAAGTTATCAGTGTACCCTCAGCAATTTTGAAAGCTCCATTTCCATTACATGGGGCTCTGATACTTAGAGTGTCGGCATTGCCCAGTGACATTTCTATCTGCAGCTAGTGTGATTTAAGCTGCAAGTTTGACCTCAGTAAAGAAACACAGGTTGTCATGGAAATCATGGTAGCATTCTACAAAGCTTTAAATCACCTCTGTTACTAAATGAAGCCTATCCAGTTAAACTCTTCTATTGCAGACATCTTAATAAGGTCATCATTTCACGTTTGAAGTCAAAGGAACTTGAACACTATAAGCTGTCAAATCCATTTAATTGCATAGACAGTAGTAGATGCCTTGTATGTATTTTTAACTCAAGGAACGCTTCAGCATGTAAACAAATGGCAGTTATTTCTTAAGCACTTGACAGGATAACATTCTAATAAGTGGTTCTCTCCCTGCAGTCAATTGGCCCAATCTAGTAGCTTCCAAAAAATCTGACTAACAGTGACAGTCATGCAGCCTAGGGTTGCTGCACTGGGAGGTGCATGCACACATATTCCTGCTTTTCACATATTTAGAGTTGTCAGATTAGTTTCCAGTTCTAAATCATCCAAAGAGTAAGGTTTCCATTCTTTATCCCCTTGGTCATCCTTCCCAGGATGAGTGTGCTCTGCCAATTCAGGCCTGTTGAGGGGAGTATTGTTTCTGCTTGACTCTTCCAAGCAAAATGCAAAAGTGTTTTGGAGATTGCTAAGTAATCAAAAAAGAGACTACCCTTTTCTACTGCTCTTGTTTTTGACAGTCCAAATATTTAACAAAATCCTAATTGCCAGCACTTCAGTGGGAGGCAGGACCAAACCTGCCGCTTTTAATACTGAGAGGTTAAATGAAGTGTCCTTTTTGAGTCCTTTTGGGGGATGTTAATCACTGACCAGACCTATGCTTTGAGCACTGCACAAAAATTTCCATATACTAGATGCAAACCCCAGGCTGATCCAGCAGAAGGATCCTTTTGGTGTCAGCCAGCCATGAGTCATGTTTCTTCCAACACATTCCATGTTGGGAATAAGGCAGATTTCTGGAATTTGCATATCTGCTTCTTGTCTGCAAAGCCTTGGCACACTCATTGTAGTCACAAATGATAGAATACTTGATCTTAGAGACTTTAAATGTGAAGCTGTTTGACTTGATGTTGAGGAGGGCGAGATCACTGATGAGAATGAGGAGCTGCAGATGGGCTATGGTGTAATCGGTGCTGTCTGGTATCTCACCCGCAGGCTCTGACAAGAGGTGTGGGGGGGTTCTTAATCCCATCCTCAGTTCACTCTGTTGATTTTTCTGTGCACAGTAGCTGAACTCGTCGTTATGGAGGCTGCCACAAAGTATGTGGAATAGCATGATTCACTGCTCTGTCTTGTTTGTAAGCTGCTACTTGAAACCAGATGTAGTATATGCCCTTTCTGACTTGTGTGGTATGGGCTTTAGATGTTCTTAATATCAATTCTTGTGACTTCAGAATAAATCTGATCTGGTGGTTTGGATTTGGAGGTAAAACTTGTTGGGATATTTGAAAATCCATTAAATGTCCCAAGTGGGTAAGATTCCTGATTTTCCAAAACTTGCGTTCTTTACCATGCTTCAAGAGCAAAGCATCATGATGTCATTAACATGGAAGATGGAACGATGGTTCTGGGAACGTGTGAAGGTGCTTTGAGATCTGTGCTCGAATCATCTGCAAAGATATGCGTTTAAAGGATTTTCAGAGAAAAAGCCTAAACCCCAAACAAACACCCACATGTCAGCAAGTGCCTCTAAACACAAGGCTGACCTCTGACTGAGCGAGTTTCTGATTCACAAACTTCCGGCAGATGGGAAGGTAACTGGGAATGCTGTTCTTCTGTTCTGTGCTTGTGTGCTTATTTGTCCATCTGCTTTTGAACATACTTGGAGACGAGTGGTGCATACCCTTGGTCTCAGCCAGTGCAAACACCTCTGCATGCTCAAACTGATGTGCAGCTGAATCTGGACCTAACAGCATGGTCCGTGGTCACGACAATCTCTAGGATGCATCCATCCTCTCTTCTCCCTGAATGTTAATAGTCTAGGGAATATAAATGGCTGTGTTTTACAAAGGTCTCGTTCTTGAAACAAACTTGTTAGTGGTGTATTTCTCCCGTCTGCTGCAAAAAGCACTGGGAAGTCACATTTGTACTTGGTCATAAATAGCCTGCAATGTGCAGGTTTGAAAAATGCGTAGCTGTAGAGTCGCTCTAGTTCTGAAATGAAATGAGAACAATACTTGTCCTGCTAATTAGAAGCTGAAATGGATTCTCTTGGTGACAAGTGAACCATTCTCTTTTTTTGTAAGCTGTCTGGAATGCACTGTTCAGTGATTTTCCATAGGTGAGCATTACTTACCTATACTTTTAGTAACATTCTCTAGGTTTTACTTTCTAGGATTAGCTTATGATTCCATAAGTGATCCTTTTGTCCAGGTATATGAGAAGAAGCAGCAAGTCAGGCAGAATGGACCTGGCTATGGGGAAATGCTGGGTCAACCTGTCTGTACACAGAATGACAACAAATCTGCCGCTGTACGATAGAAAACGCTGTCTGTCTGCCAGCTAAAGGTTTCCATGAAGTTCCCGGGCTCAGGGCTCAGCTGAAGTATATAGATTACTGGGAATTTCCATAATTGCTTACCAATTTCTACTCACTGTAGGTTTGTTGTTTTCATATTGTCTTGAAAATAGTCTCCTCCATAGTGTGCTACATGCCTTTTCTTCACATTTTAATAATAAACAGTTTCAGCATATATTTGATGGGAAGTTAACAAAGAGGTATATCATTAATTGCTTCTAGGAATTTGTAAATTGTCTCAAAACTTGCTTTAATCAGAATTCTCTGCTGCCATCTTTGAAGAAACCTCATTTTAAATAAATCCGTGACAAGATTTATAATGGCTCTTACATGATTCTCATATAAGTTCCAAGGCCTTGCTAGTCAGGTGCCTCAAAAGAACCCGAGGCTTTGCTTCAAACCACACCATTCCTCCCGTTTGCACCTCCATGGCTTCTGCGCTGCATGGATTTGTGGCACAGAGCTACTGAAATGCCTTGAGGCACCGGTATGTCATGGCTGCACAGCTGTACCAGACAATACCAGTTCAAAGAGGTTTTCTAGCCTAAAAGACAGGAAAAAGAGGAGTTAAACGCACTGTAACACCTGGAACTCCTGACTGGCTGTTTTCATATCGATGGCTTGCAGTGCCAGTGCTTCACCAATCAGCCAGTGATCCTGGCTGCAAAGAGCAGAGGAAGACACGGAAGAAAATAGTCCTGTGGAATTTCTGAAGTTGTGGCTCCCTTACAACTGTTGGTGACTGGTGACCTTGGGTTTCTTTGGCACCTTGGGACTGTTGCCTCTGGAATGAGCTGACTGAAAACTAGGGATGTTCCAGCAGCTAAACATTCAGAACTAAAAATAAAAATGCCATTCTCTTTTGGAAATAAAACTTGTTAACAAGTTTAAAGTGCTGTCGAAATTGCTGTGCTGATGTGAGCTAAATCAGCTTGGTGCTGATGCGCTTTATTTCTTTTCCTCTCACAGCTCTGCAGAACTCAATATTCCTGCAACGGGAGGATTGTTATGGACCCAGAATGAATTCCATAAAATAAAAAGTGGCCTTCAGCTTTTCTAAGATGGCAGAATGCTCTGTGACTTTCATTATTGCACAAGATAAGTGGCATGCAAGAACTGATGATGGTTATGGGGAAACAGCTGCTCCAGGGTATTTTTTAATGAAGATTTACTGGTTTTTGCTGTGTAAAATCAATATTTCGTAAAGGTGGTGTGTTTTAAGTTCTATGTGTAGTAACCATTGTCTTGCTTAACCACTGCCATGAACTTTCAGCTCTAGTTGATGTTTGCCAAATACCACTAGAGTGCTTCGGAATCCCTCAGGGTTCCTTGATTTTTTTCATAGTTAATAAATACAGTGGCTGGAGGCAAACCTTTCTGCATCCTGTGTTTCCATTTACACTCAGGTAAAGTGGCCTCTGTTTCTCATTAGCCAGACAGTAGTTGAACCTTTCCTATCCCGGTGATGCTAATATTGTCCTGTATGAGTTTGCATGATTTCACTAGGATAAGATTGTGCTGCGGTTTTCATCTAGCTAGAATTTCACAGGAAGCTTCAGGGATCAAGCCTAGGTTAAGCACAGCTGGATGCACTGTAGTGCATAAAAATCTTCAAAATTCTCTCACCGTTTTTTCAGGTGATGGTCTTGTGTCACTGCTGTCACTTTGTAACTGTACCTGTCTGCTTGGTGTTATTTCTGTTCTTGGTTTTGCTGAGGTTGGTAACCAGCACTGTGGTTTTTACTGAGAGGTGGTGTGATTACTGCAGAAAATCACCAGGTTGGAAGAGACCCACTGGATCGTTGAGTCCAACCATTCCCACCAATCTCTAAACCATGCCCCTCAGTATCTCATCCACCCGCACCTTAAACCCCTCCAGGGAAGGCGAGTCAACCACCTCCCTGGCCAGGCCGTTCCATTGCCTAATGACCCTTTCTGTAAAAAATTTTTTCCTTATGTCGAGCCTGAACCTCCCCTGGCAGAGCTTGAGGCCATTCCCTCTTGTCCTGTCCCCTGTCACCTAGGAGAAGAGGCCAGCTCCCTCCTCTCCACAACCTCCCTCCAGGTAGCTGTAGAGAGCAATGAGGTCTACCCTCAGCCTTCTCTTCTCCAGGCTAAACAACCCCAGCTCTCTCAGTTGCTCCTCGTAAGACTTGTTCTCCAGCCCCTTCACCAGCTTTGTCGCTCTTCTCTGGACACGCTCCAGAGCCTCAACATCCTTCCTGTGGTGAGGGGCCCAGAACTGAACACAGTATTCGAAGTGCAGTCTCACCAGTGCCGTGTGCAGAGGGAGAATAACCTCCCTGGACCTGCTGGTCATGCCGTTTCTGATCCAAGCCAAGATGCCATTGGCCTTCTTGGCCACCTGGCCACACTGCTGGCTCATGTTCAGTCGGCTGTCAACCAACACCCCCAGGTCCTTCTCCTCCAGGCAGCTTTCTAGACAGACTTCTCCTAGTCTGTAGCACTGCTTAGGGTTGTTGTGCCCCAAGTGCAGGACCTGGCATTTTGCCTTGTTAAACCTCATGCCATTGGACTCTGCCCAGTGGTCCAGTCTGTTCAGATCCCTTTGCAGAGCCTCCCGACCCTCCAGCAGATCGACACTTCCGCCCAGCTTAGTGTCGTCTGCAAACTTGCTAAGGGTGCACTCGATGCCTTCATCCAGGTCATTGATGAAGACATTGAACAGGGCTGGACCCAGCACTGAGCCCTGGGGAACCCCACTTGTCACTGGCCTCCAGCTGGATAAACTCCATTTACCACCATTTTTTGTTTAGAAAAGGGACTGCTGTGTGGTTGGGTTTTTTCCCTAAATTCAGGGGTTTTGTAATTACCTGTCAAAAAATAGTTCAAGCATGTATTTATTGCCGGACTCCTCAGTAAGAATTTGTTGGATTGTACCTGCTAGAGGGCGAGACAGAGCCTTTCTCTGCATCAGTCAAATGATTTGCAGTGTGTGCAGACCACACTGTGAAATGGGATCTCTTTGGTTCTGTAGAACCGCTGACATTGTGTGCGGCCGTTCTGTAGAAATACAAATGGGATGTTCAGCCATAGCACAGCACTGGGTAGTATTGAATTGCAAGTTCAAAACAGCAGCTTCGTGGATGCTTTGGGCTGGCCCTGAAGTAGAGGCTCAGCTCAGTTTCTGTAACGTAACCATTATGTCTGTATTGTCACTTTTTGTCATCCTGTTGTACTGCAGTTGCTCTATACTAGACAGACAAAAGTTGTTTAAAATGGAAGATGCATTGTACGTTTCCTTCTCTAAAAACAAGCAGCGCTGGTGCAAGAGAAAACAAGCTTCTCTTCCCTTTAGGCAGGATTTTTCATGTAAGCCTTTCTAGTATTTTTAGAGTTTTCTCCTTTTACCCAGCAGTTCCACAAGCTTATTTGGAAAACGCTGAGTGAAGAGGATTCATCCCTTTATTCTTGTATTTGGTAGAGTATGAAATTACTTAAATTATTGTATTTAGTGCTTCTGAGGTCAGCCAATGTGAGCAAGTGTAACACTTGAAAAAAGGAAGGAGTGGTGCTGGTGAGCACTGTGCTGTGTGCAGCCTTCCCTGCTTTGGAAAATGTTGACTTGGTAAAGTCACGAGCTGCTGTGGTTTCTTAGCCTGCCAGTCACTGCGCTGTGTATCTGCTATTGCCCCAGAGGGAAAGTGGTGGAATAAAACCCCTGATCTACTTGAAGAGTCAAATAAAAGAGTTAAACCAAGTGCTTTAAAAAAGGATATAGAGGTATGAGAAGCCAGAGTAATGGTGTGGTGCTTGACTGCTTGATGGATGTAGTAGGAATGGTGGAGGAGGTCACGGTCTGGGCCTGCTGCTCATGGGGCCCATAACCCAGCCTGGCTTTTGCCACTTTGTAAATTTCTTTTTGGTGGATCCTGAGGAGGATGATGTGCCTGGCTCTTCAAGTCTTTCATATTCCTTTTTCCCATGACCAAAGGCAGCTGCTCTGATGACGACTCTGGTTCTGCTCAGGGGTTACAGTTTTGGGGAGGAAAACAGAACAGCAAGACTATCCTGTGGAATCTAACTAGTTCTGGTTTTCAGGGGTGGTAGGCTTGAGAATGTAAATTAAGGACAAATTGCCTGGGATTAAGAAAAAGCAGCTTTGTAATACAGGGATTTTATTGGGTTTGGTTGGTTCTGTGTAGTCTTTCGACTCTCCCAGTTCCTTGCCTGTGTGAGATCAGTGGGGAGAAGTTCAGGTAAATCCAGGACGCAATAATCCTTGTGTTTAATTTTCTTCTCGTCAGCTTTGCTCCTACTTCTCCCAGTGAGTTAAAGCAGTTTGAGTTAAAGCAAGCTTAACTGACATAGCGTCACCTCCTTCAGTGTGAGGGAAATGATTGTGTGTTGGAATTGCGAAAGAAAACATAACACAGAGATGCCATTGTGATGGGACAGTAGGGCCTGAAGAGCACTCTGTCCTCTGCTTTTTGAAGAGGAGTAAAACTCCTGCTTTGCTCCTGCACAGATGGGAAACCTAAGTGTTATGGACAATTTCAGAACCTGGGTAATTTTTCAAGTAATCAGCTAAAAATATTGTGAAAACACTTGGACAGGTGACAACAGTTGTTTTGGACAAAGCGACACTTTTGGGGCTCTGGCCTACAGAGGGTTGCAAAATAAAGAGCTAGAAACAAATAATCCAATGGCTCTCATTTTTATTAAATAAGTATTTTTTAATGTGTATATACATATAACATGTTTTATGTGAATAAATTGTGCAAACCTTTTTAACACAGAGCAGGGGGGCAGAATAGGTAACAGCCTTTATTTCCTTCTTTCAAATCTCTTAATATAAGCTTT
Source organism: Clamator glandarius (assembly GCA_033459285.1). NCBI lineage: Eukaryota > Metazoa > Chordata > Aves > Cuculiformes > Cuculidae > Clamator > Clamator glandarius. The sequence continues at coordinate 155,526 of JAUNZM010000180.1, read as the reverse complement.
AAATACCACAGACAAAATCACAGCCATTGCATAACCGCTCTCCAGAGGCCAACCCACCACTGGCATGAGAAGAATTCAGTGATGTCACACTTATGTTTTTCCAGGTGGAATATTGCAAGAGATGCAGTTTGTTCAGTGCTCTGCCAGATGCAGGCTTTGGGCGCATCAGAGGAGTACAAGCACTGAGCACTTGCCCCAGATCTAATGATCCGAATGTTCCGAGTCCCATGCTACCACTACTTCAGGGAAATTTTGGCAAGCCAAAATAAAGTAATATTTCAACTCTGGCACAAAGTCTTACTGAAACACTGCATATTCCTTTTCTCTAGCATGGAGTTTTAATGGTTACAGTAGTTGGAATATGCCCCTCATGCTGTTCCTGTTTGGGCTTTGGTGCACATCACAGGTATCTTTAACCAGATTATCTGGACAGATTCTTCACATGTTCTGACTTTATCATTAAGAATTCAATATGTCAAAAGTCATGATTTGAGGGAAACTGCTATTAAAAATAGTGGGGTATTCACCTCTGCAGATAGCTTGAGTGTTTTTGGTTTCTTTTAATGAGGATCCTTCTGCTTGTCCCAAGCACCCATATGTACACCTTCCATTTTTACATTTACAGTTAAAGCATTTGTACAGCAGTAGCAGACTCAGCCAATGAATGAATCCATGCAACAGCAACCAGAGAAGTGCACGCTTATTACGACAGAGATTTACAAATACCACATACTGGTTAAACATCCATTGTCACTCATTTTGTCATTAAGACTTACATTATATTTGGGTTGACCAAAAAACCCAAAGAGATTTATAAAATTTTACAACAATTAAACAGTAATGTTTAATTCTAGAAATGAATAAAGCCAGCTACTGCAGCTCAATACAACAACAGGACTAATGGTAGTGAAAACATCTATATGTACAATTTAATATATTACTGACATGGACTTGTTAGAAAAAAAAAATTGACTTGTACATCTCATAAAGCATTTGATTTTTGATTCATGAATTTAAGGTTTTACACATTTAAGTGACAAATATGTGCAAGTAATGTAGCTAAAGATGAAGGATCAGTCACTCAGAACTCCAGAGAATGCTCTGGCCTTCATCAAGCACTGAAGCTGTCTGCTCAACTCCAGCTGAGCCCAGCAGCCAGCATTTCACCTTCTCACCTTTTTTTTGTCTCTCACATCTAGATTTGCAGTTCCATAGAATTCATTAAAATATAGTTTCTAGAGCTGTTCTTTTACAGTTTTAAAAACATCTAAATAAGCATGCTCTCAAAAAGAGCATTTATACAAAGTCTGTATTTACAATATGGAGAGTTGTGATCAGGTGTAACGAGATCAGCTCTTCCCTGTAAGAAGAGATCTAAGCTTATGCACTGAACATTAACGAACATGTCAGTGTTTTGAATTGGCTTGTAAACATTTGAAAAAAGATGGGGATGAGTGAGTTATCACTTCAGGCTGTTGATTAGGAAGGACCAGGTCATATACAAAAGTTTCATTACCTCTACAGAGGGCTAAACAAGCACAAAATCTGTGCCTTATTCCCAGAGGCTGCACTGCCCATGCTATCTGTGACGCTGCATGCCGCAGTTGTGGATCACTTCTTAGAAAAAGGCAAGTTGCTTTCGAAGTGCCTCAGGGAAATCGTATGTGGGGTTTGTATTGGCATGGCATTCCCATTACTTAAAAAGAAATTGTTCTATCAGTAAGACAAACGTCAGTGAAAATTAGAATGATTAGACAAATCCTACAAAAATTAGTATCTCCACAAACCACCCAAGACTTCATACAGAAATTTCTGCTCAGTTTTCCAAATTAGAAAACATCAAAAACACCTACTAAAACTTTCTTAAAAGAGCTTATCTTTGTAATTGAAGAGAAAGGGAACAATCATTCTTTTACATACAAATATTTAATTCCATGCAAGATGGAAAACATGAGTGCACAATAAACTTAATTTTATACCTAAATAATTCATAAATTAATCCCTTAAGAATAAAGCAGGGTCTATAGCAATTATAGTTACATTTCAAACACATGCAGATGAGTTAACAGCAACATCTGTACATAAAGTTTAGTGCAAGAATGTGTCTGCTTAATAAATAGACTAAAAGAACCACGTAATGCTGCCAAGCGTGCACACAGCATCTGTGCACGTCAAACTGGTGCTGAAACTTGTCCTTGTTTGTCTATAAACTACAAGTGCCCATTTTAAATAAAAAAGGTCCATAGTTACTCATGGGCTACTTCCCTGTGACACATGGTGTCACAAACATTGTGGTGAAAATGTAATACTGAAGTTAATCTAGAGATTATTTTTGGTTTTTATACACAGTTTTTATACAATCAAGAAAAAGAGATACAATTTGTATCAACAAACAAAAGGTCATTTCTGGTTATTTGAGGCATTGCTCTCAGCTGCTTACACCATGCAAGAGAAGAGAAGAATTAACTGCAAACGAAAAATAAAAAATGCTGGTTAGTAAGAAATGTTTTTGAAACGTGGTTAAATCTGTTTTTCCCCAAATATTTCGAGCCTCTGAAGACACATATGTTCTAAATAGCAGAGGTGATGATAACCAACTAATTAAAACATATTTTTAAATGCCAAGTGTAAACGCAGAATCACCTTCAAGTTAACGCATTTTAAATACATAATGACACAGTCATTATAGATGTAACCTGCACCAACACAAGAATATTGATTCTGTGTGAAATAATATGGTTATCAAATGTCAGTAAATTAACTGCAGTTGCACCCGTAATTATGGTTTGTTGTAGTTTGGGGATTTTTTTTTTGGTATGACAGGAACATGTTTTGCACATGATAAGGAGCCAAGAAGATATTTTGAATCAAACCAACCACTACAGTAACACAAATGGAGGAAATGGTAGAACTCTGTTCCTCAGACAGAGAACAAGAAAGCAGCATGCAAGCCATTATCAAAACACCAGAAACAACCCTGACTGCAGCCTCGCGTTCCGTGTGTTTCACAGTAAGAAACATTTAGGCAGTGTCACACCTTCTCATGAAGAAACAAAAGGCCATAAACCAGGCCTTCTCAACTTTCATGAAAAAACTACAGTAGAAGTCAACAAGTCCTAGCTCGATCCGTGCCGAGTTAGTAATGCTTTGAAATGTGGAAATATACAGCGGAGTCAAAAAAGGGCGTCCAGTCAGTGCAGCTTAAAAAACAATAACGCCTCTTTTGGAGACATTTAGCTACAAAGGTTCCCACCCTGAGCAAAATACCAGTCGCGCAAACAATGCCACAGGCCCGCTAAAACAGGCACTCTAAAGCCTCCACCAGGCAAATGCACACCTTTGCGTGGATCCCAGGAGCAAATACTAGGCCAGCTTTGCCACACACTCAAACTGTAGCATCTCTTTTTCCAGAAGAAGCCTTCAATCCCCAACCCACCCATATCTTGTGCAGCCGTCTGGAGTGTTAGGCTTGCTCACACATCATCCTTGTTCCACAAAGAAGGACTGTGGTTATGGATGAGCTTCCATGCTAGCATCCAGTTCCTGCTGCTTCAAGTCAAGCAATCTAGTTTACGTAAAACTAACCATTTGCTTTCAGCTTCTTTGGCAAGCAGCTGCTCCCTGCAGGGTAGAGAGGCCATTCTGAAGAGAGATGCTACAGTTTAACATCTTTTAGTTTGTGGAGTGGCACTCCTACCTTCACAGTCCTTCACGTTTTGTTCCTAATGCCATGAACTAGTTGGCTTCTAGTTGTTGGACTGAGCCAACATTTTGGATAATGTAATAGACACGCAAACTCTTGGAGAATCATTTTGAAATTTAAGTGCCAACAACGTTGACATTCAAATCCTTTTACAATTTGAGTATTTTAATTTTTGTCAAGGTTCCTTTTTCTTCAATATTTAATATGCCAGTAGGCAGTGTCAAATGACAAAGCTGAAACCCTAAAAGTTGTCTAGGTGTGTATAGAGCATACTTTTAAAGGCCCATCAGGCATTTATAAGCAAACTGAAAGTGTACACTAATACATGCAATATAATTGCTAGAAGTGATTGAGTTGTAATAGCCTTGTGACACTGAATGTGACACTGTGTTCTTGATGAGCTATCCATGCAGCAAGGTATGCATTTCCTTTAAAATACTGATAAAAATCCCTATATTTAAAATCTTAAAATTTACAATATAATCAACTCCTACTTAGTTCCTCAGCATATACACGATTGTTACCGTGTACAGAACTTTATACTCTCTTAGTAGAAAATATTTACAATAGATTGGCCCCTTCTTTGCTTCAGTCTTCCCCTAGGCCCTACATGCTCTATGATTGCATTTATCCAAAAGAGGCTGTGATGCTTTAACGCCCTGTTCTCAATTTGGCAACAATCATAGCTGCCAGCTGTTGTGCATCTGTCATGTGGGGATTCTTTTCCATCACAGAAAGGACAATGCCTGGAGGGAAAATATTGCAGAGGTTCTTGTATGTCTGATACTGATGTTCTGGGATGATATGTGGTTCCTGTGGCTCACCACATATTCCGATCCAGGGGTTCCTCCAGAGCTGCTCCATCTTCTCAGGCATGCTTCTTACCATCACTGGTTCATAACACGGCTGCATGAGATTGTTACTCAGTGGATACGAGTGATAAGCATATGAATCTGATGCACACGGCAGTGGATCCCAGCTAGCGTGCTGCTCTCGACAGAGAGGTGGCCGTCTCTGCCTGGTTGGGTTACTTTCATAGAGCCGTGAGTCAGAAATGCTGTCCATTCTTGTCATGACCAAGGCACGGCTTGGTTGTGCAGCTGATGGGTGAACATTTTGAGGCACAGGGTATTCTCCTGGACAACTGGACCGTGCTCCAACCACTGGATGCTGGGCATGTAGGCCTAAGTGGGAAACTGACTGTTTGCGAAGGGATTGCTTAGGCTCTTCAGTTCCATAACTCTGAACTCTACTTAAGGCTTCATGGTAACCATGGGAAAAAGGCTGCAGACGATTTTGCGATGGCAGTCTGTGGATCTTCACATTATCTTCTGGACTGGCATCTGCTACACCCAGATATAAGTCATTGTAAGAGGAATAAGAATCATTACTTGTATGGCTTAAGCAATTGTCAGGACAGGGGCTTGAGTTTCTAGAATACATGCCCTGGTCCATATCAGCCCCGTAATAATCTGTGTTACGGATACTACTTATGCTCAAGTTGGAGAAATCACTGAGTAAGGAGTAATAGCCATGGTCCCCCACTGATTCGTACTTGGGATACGGGTCGGCATAGCTCACTGAGGTGCCATGGCTATTGGTGACAAGTATAGGAGGATATTGCACACTGGACATATGTTCCAGTGAGGATTTCTGATGCATGAACTGTGAGGAACCTGGCACTGGACTGCTTGCAGAACGAGTATTTAATGCACCGGCTGCATGGCTTTTTGGTGGAGGGAGCGTTGGTACACTTAATGCAGAAACCAGAGATGGGACAGAGCTGGCCTCAGACTTCCGGGCTACTGATAACTTTTCCTCAGGTTCCACAGCTACTGATCTAATGCTTGGATCTGACTGACGTTTTGGGGCAATGCGTTTCACTTCAGAACTGATTTCTCCTTTGGAGCTGGATGGCCCTGTGCCACATTTGGCCAAGGCTCCCTCACTCATAGTTTTCACAGCAGATAATTTGGCACTTATCCGAAGCTCATCCGCTACTGACCTTTGAGGCTGGTTTGCCCGTTCTGGGTGATAATATTTACATTTGTGCCCATAGGTGCACTTTTTACCTGGAAGAAAAATGTTTTCAGGTTAAATAACTAAAAATTAATCTATACCACCAGTTGCTATCTTTTTTCTTTACACTGTTCCTGTCTTCTCCATAGCTATATTCCTAGATGAATCCCCTTAATGAATAATTATATACATTGTATACACAGGCAGTCACACTCTGCTACCTCTATCCACGTATATCACTGCATCAAGGGCAAGACACATCACTTTTCCTGTCACTGGCTCACAATTTCAATAATGATAACATACACAGTGCTAATAAAACAAAACAGCTCTAACACAGTTACTATAGTTATTAATCCCCTTTGTTGAATACAAACTGAAAGAAAATAGCAAAATCTATGCTATCTACAAGGTATATCTGTTAAAAATGGACGTCGTGCTAGGATGGCTACATGAAAAATGGCTTTTTTTTTTAAGTAGTGACAAGATGTTGATTAATTGCTGGCTTCATTTACCTGTGAATAAAACATCGATCAGACTTAGGCACTTACCGTAAGGACACGGTTGTTTCTTATGTTCAGGAATAACTGGCCTTTTCCTTAAGAAATTTTCAAGGCTTGGACCATGGCGTCCCAAAGGATCATCAGGAGGCATAAATCTGAGGGGAAAGAAATGAAATGTGAATTTCAGTTTTTACTGAGTATTGTGAATTAACAAATTCTCTTACTTTTGAAGAAAAAAAAACATACTTGTCATTCACAAAAGAATACATGAGCAGCCGCTCTTCTATGAACTTCTTCCATTCTGGTTTTTCATTTTGAAGGTCCCGATAGTTGTCATTTGACACAATTATACCATCTGAGTCATAGGCATGTTTTACTATGAATCGATCATCGTAGCAAACTACTCTTCTTCCCTGAACTCTTCTAGATGGGGTGAAAACAAGAATTTTTTCTTTCTCCAATTTACGTAAGATTTCTTGATCTGTAAAATAATTTCAGTTGAGCAGGTTGTAAAAGAAAGAAATGCGGCCTCTGAAATATGAAACTTCTTGCCCTCTTTACTGACAAAGTATTTTGTCGTCATGTTCATATACTGTCCCCACAGTCATTAAAGTATATTTAGATGCAGTGTGCCATTTTATTTCTGAGGTTTCAAAGCACTAGGTAAACATTAAATATTTAAGCTTCATACTCACTCTCCTCCTCTGTAAACCACCATGTACCTTTACTCACTGATCACATCAAGAACTGTATTACAATAGCCGTCTTGTTAGTGTAGAGTAAAACATGGGAATTCTGTGGGTCAGGACACATGCCGCTGCCTCTTCTGCATTCAAGATAACCCTACTAAATGAGTCCCTGGCCTGATACGATTTAATCTGTACTCACACAGCAACTAAGAATCCATCCCCATGTGCTTCATAGTGTTTGCTAATGGGAAAATTATGACAACTACTTCAGAAAAGTGTTGAAACGATCCAGTAATATCACAAAACCCCAGTATTGCTTACAGCTGCAGATACTTAAATGCTTATTTCCTCGTCAGTGAAATGGTTGTGGTTTTGAACAAACAGTTGAGTGCAACTTCAAATCCACAGCCCAGTGTGCAGTTGCCACCAGAACAATGACATGGTTGTGCCTTAATGCGATCCTATTGATTTTTAACCAAGTCAAGGCAAGTCTTGATCCATTACCTGTAATGGGTGCATCGGGTCGAGACTGTTCTTTCCTCCAGGCAGGGACAAACACAGTGATATCTTTATGTCCTTTTTCCAGAAACCAATCAACAGCCAGTTGAATTCCCCGACAGGAAAATCCTTCTTTATTCCCATGGCTGAAGAAGATGCAAAAGTTTTAGAAATGGCAAGGACAAAAGTTATGTCTGGCTTTGTTTTTTGTTGTTGTGGCGGTTTGTGGGTTTTTTCCTTCTAAAGGTGTCATGGTCTAAGGATAAAAGGTGAAAAAAGTCTGTAGAGAGAGGTAAACTTTTTTATTGTACCATCTCACGTGACTGGAAAAAGAATTGTCCAGAGCTACTCAGCTATAAGATTACAGGAATATTGTGACCAAAACCTCTAAAAGCAGTGAAGTTTCACTATCCCAAAAGGAAAAATCAAATAAGCATGAAGGTTTTCCACTCTTTCATTTTGTTGGTTGAGCTACTGAAAAAATATTGCTTTTCTCCAACAAATTGAGCTTTTCTTAAATAGTATCATAAAAAATTATCAATAACAAAAAGGGAATGAACTAACAGTGCTGTCTGTCAGGGGCAACTGGTGTTTTTAAACATCTACATTAAAAAAAATGTGTTTCATACTAAATGTTCTGCATTTTTTATTAGGACTTCTTAAGGGAAAGAACTCTCAGAGTACTTTAAGCCACACCTCTATCAAAAAGTTGTTTTCTGGAACACACAGGTGTCTCTAAAGCAGCCCATAAAAAGGAATTTAATTTTTAAAATGGCCTAAGAAGTTTCTGCAAAGGAAAAAGAATTCTTTAGAGGCTTGACAGAAACTAAGTCAACTCTTAATTACAAATCTTATTCAGTCTGCCTCATGGTGCACCTACCTTAATTTGTTAGACATAGAGTGGACTAAAACATCAGTTTATGAAATAGTTTAGGAATGCCTGAATAATAAGTAAGCAGGAGAATATAAGAAAAGATGGCAATATTTAATTATAATGTCCTGAGCAGGTCCTGAGCAGTTAGACTGCACAGGCGAGAGACACCGATCTTTGCATTATGGCTGCATTTCATGTTGAGATGCAAGGCAAAATTTTCTTTGTCTGAAAAACAGAGTGCATATACTACAGCTACACCATAGAATTTCATAATAAGAACTATGGCTTCTGTTCTTTTCAATTAGTATTATAAATACTTGAGGAAAAAAAAATTTACTAAATAAAAAAACAAATCCACAAACAAAACCACCTAATATGCTTCACTTTGGCTAGCAAAGTGAGCTATTTCCACAATTGCATTTGAGAAGAGTATGGGGATGCCATACTGAGGAGTGAGAGCCTTGCCACAAAAAAGTGGTGGAGCAGCTAGGTCAGGGAGGTTCTGGAATGCTGGACGAGCGAGGCTCCCTATCAGAAAACCCACCAGGGGCCTTGGGAGCAGCACTGGGCAGAAGGCACAGGAGAGAACTCTGCCATGGCCAGAAGCTCATGGCCAGCCCTCATCGTGGCTTTGTGGCACTATAGAACGTTGGGTACACCCACCATCTGGAGCAGCTGGCACTGACTGTGCTTGAAGTGGCATCCAGCTGCTGCACCATCCTGTTCTGAGCTTTTAGTTCTTTGCAACCTCATCCACAACTGCTTACTTCAAGAAAACTTGAATGGTTCGACTTTGCATATGTAGCCACCTTTCAGTTACAACATACACATTTTGCCACAAAGGCAAGGCCTCCATTTGCATTATCAGTAACTGCAGCATTTTTAAGCCTTGCACTTTTCAGATATTCTCAGTCTGTAGAGCAGATGCTGCATAATTAAAAGATTTGCATCTTATTAAAATTGTCTTTAGTAGCATTCTATGGATTAGCAGTCAAAATTTTACTTCAATGTTGCTGCTGTAGAGCTCCACTACAGATTACTGGACTCTAGCAATGCTAAATACCTGCTCTTTCTGGACTCAAAACGCAACAAAAAGGAACCTTGAAACAGGCCAAAGGCAGACATGCCTAATACCATATGTATAACTACAGCCTATGGATCACTAGTGTTTAAGATGAAACTTAAACAATCGAATACAGAAGCTGCAATGTAGCTACAGCATTTATCTTTAGATGTTTGTACATTTCAGATTTTACAGAATTTAATATTCTTTTACATTTTCATGTAGATATGCATTTTGTTACGAGTTGGGCTTTATGATCCTTACAGGTCCCTTCCAAATTGAAGTATTCTGCGATTCTATAAGCAGAGCATCAGCTCTAAGCTGTGCAAAAGTAAGAGTGCACACATGCTTTTCTCCAGGTGCTGCAATATGCTCAGGAGAAACTTGAGCAGCACAGAAACTGCAAATTCAGTATGCACAGGAAAAAAAAAAAAAAGGAAGGAAAATAATTGAATCCAATATTGGTGACATTGCTTTACAGAAACATATTTTAGATTGATGTAACCACAACCTGGCACTGGAAAATCCTGTACGTATAATATTCTTATGGGACTTGAGGGGGGTTCATGAATTTCAAAACTCTAGAGTACTCAATACCCCTAATAAAAACACCAACAGAAATGTATTGTGTAAATACTACCTGAAAAAATCGTGGCTGATCACTAAACAGACTACATAAATAACTCCCTCACAGCAAAACCCCATGCTTTCTCTGTAATAAACAAACGTTGGCTAGCTGAACTAGAGACTCAACAGACACACTCCAAAGTGGCACTGGACAGGCTTCTCTCGAGTTACTGCTGGGCCAAGCAGCCAAGTGCGCATGCACACCCGTCTGAAATGACAAGCACCACCACTATGTGAGTCAGCATGTTTGGCTCAAGCATATCCCCATACTGACACAGCAAAATCACCTGGAACTCTGAGCAGGTTCAACCAGCAGGAGCTCAAATACACACTACAGCTAGACTGCTAAACCAAAAGATTGCAGAGGAGAACTTAGTTTGAAAAGACAGAGAGGGAGGAATTGGAGTACAGACTACATATAAAGGAATAACAACGTAATTAAAAGCTTGGATTAAAGAGTCCATAAAAATGCATTATCAGTGTAAATACACTACACATCTTAAAATAACTTTGGCGTCAATATTGACTTTCTCATGAATCTTTTAGTGATTTATTATTTTCAAGTGTTGCAAGAGGGAGACCCACCTCATAGCCACATTGCTTCCATCAATGACAACTGGCCTCAAGTTATCACTGTTATCCACAACTTCATCCTCAAGTGACAATTCAGGGCTTGCAATTTCCTTTGGGCAAGGGCCTCTTGGCAGCAGAGCACCCACGGTACTGCTGGCACTGTTCTGTCCCTCTGACTCACTCTTGTTGCCAAGTCTCACAAGCTCTGCCAAAACATCATTGATCAGCGCATCTGCTCCCAGTTTATTCAGTACAGCCTGGATTTGATCTCCTGCATATCCAAGCTTTAAAGCAAAATCCATTTTAGCTTGGTATTCCTTGTCCATGTTTGGTTTGCATTCATCTAGCTTCAAGTCTTGTGTGATACTGCTCTGTGAAAAACTTGGGCGATCCAAACACGGGGACCGACAAAGCGGCCGATGCAGTTTAGTGGGAACTTCTTTTTCTCTCCACTGAGTACTGCTACAGCTACTTCTGAAGTACGTTTGCTCAGGTTCACTTTCTGAGCTTGTCCATTCCTCAGATTCAGCACTGCATCCCCCAGCATCTTGTTCCACATTTCTGTCTTCTCTGGAGTGCCTCTTCTCCATTTTCAGTTTCCCTACCATAGACCAGGCCGTCATCACGTTCAGCTTGCAGCCAGAGCTCAGTTCTCCTTCATTTCCAAAACCACCTGGAATTCATACTCTGTTGCATCATGTTGGCCAGTTAAAATTTACACGAAGCTGGAGTTAATTTGTCTTGCTTACTACGTTCTGGCATAAACAACACCAACATGAAGTTCCTAAAAGAAAAATAAGCAAACAAATTAGCTTTTGACAAATTCTGTACAATACTCAATGACAGCTGGTTTGTTTACAAGTCAGTAGAAGTCCCTAGTCATTCACAGTTCTGTGTAGAAACTGATCATAATAAAGCATATAATTATCTTGTCCCTTTAACCACAAATTAAACTCTCACTCTCTCAGTTACTCTTCATACAAAAAAAGATTATATTTCCCACACAACAAACTTGCAGCTGGAATTAATGGAGAATCCCAGTAATATTTAAAGATAATAGAATAGAAAAGGGTGAACTACCACCACTGTCACTAGAAACCTGTCTTTACAGCCTGCACTGCAGGAATAACTGTGTGGAGTTACAGCCTGCATAAAATTTAACAACAACAATTTCAGCCTCTTTCAGGTAGGGTTTAACACCAGAACTAAGAAGTTATGTTTACTACAAGCTGTCTGCTGGACATGTAAAGCTCAATAACAAGATCTAGCTGAACTACCCTGGGAACTACCAACCTGTCAGCCTCACCTCTGTGCCGGGGAAGATCATGGAACAGATCCTCCTAGAAATGCTAAAGCACATGGAGGACATGGAGGTGATTAATGGCAGCCATCATGGTTTCACCAGGGGCAAATCCTGTATGACCAACTTAGTGGCTTTCTATGATGGGGTAACCACAGCCGTGGACAAGGGTAAACCGAGGGACGTGATCTAGCTAGACTCTTGTAAAGCCTTTGACACGGTCCCCCAGAACATCCTTCTCTCTAAATTGGAGAGAGATGGATATGATGGGTGGGTGGTATCGTGGATAAGTAATTGGTTGGATGGTCATATTCAAAGAGTAGTGGTCAATGGCTCAAAGTCCAGATGGAGATCCATGACAAATGGTGTCTTTCAGGAGTCCATAGTGGGACCGATGCTGTTTAATATCTTCATCAATGATACTGACAGCGAGATTGAGTGCACCCTCAGCAAGTCTACAGATGACACCGAGCTGAGTGGTGTAGCTGCCACACCGGAAGGACAGGATGTCATCCAAAGGGACCTGGACAGGCTGGAGAAGTGGGCCTGGACAGGCTGGAGGAGTGGGCCTGCGTGAGAACCTGATGAGGCTCAACAAGGCCAAGTGCAAGGTCCTACACCTGGGTCGGGGCGGTCCCCAATTTTAGTACACGATGGGAGATGACGTGATTGAGAGCTGCCCTGCAGAGAAGTACTTGGGAGTGCTGGTGGATGAAAAGCTCGACATGAGCGAGCAGTGTGCGCTCGCAGCCCAGAGGGCCAACCGTGTCCTGGGCTGCATCAAAAGAAGTATGGCCAGCAAGTTGAGGGAGGTGATTCTGCCCCCCTATTCCTCTCTTGTGAGACCTCATCTGGAGTACTGTGTCCAGTTCTGGAATCCTCAACGTAAGAAGGATATGGAACTGTTGGAACGGGTCCAGGGGAGTCTACAAAGACAGTCAGAGGGCTGGAGCACCTTCCATATGAGGACAGGCTGAGTTGAGTTTGTTCAGCCTGGAGAAGAGAGGGCTCCGAGGAGACCTTATAGCGACCTTCCAGTACCTTAAAGGGGCCTACACAGGAAAGCTGGAGAGGGACTATTTATAAAGGGTTTGTGGTGATAGGATTAGGGGGAACTGGTATAAACTGGAGAGGGGCAGGTTTAGACTAGACATTAAGAAGAATTTCTTCACCATGAGAGTAGTGAGGCCCTGGAACAGGTTGCCAAGTGAAGTTGTGGATGCCCCATCCCTGCAGCTGTTCAAGGCCAGGCTGGATGGGGCCTTGGACAGCCTGACCTAGTGAGATGTCCCTGCCTATGGCAGGGGAGTTGGAACGAGATGATCTTTAAGATCTCTTCCAATGCTTACTATTCTATGATTCTATGACAAAGGTTCTACACAATGATCATCTTGTGCTCTGTTTACTGCATCTAGTGCACCAAATATTCCAAAATCGAGGATGGGTATTACTGCATTTTGTCAGAAAGTCAGGATAGAAGCTCACAATTCTTGTCTTATACTAGAAGAAAAATTGTCCAATGAGTTCTACTGAGAGGTCTGCTAAACAAGAAGATTCAAGTGGCCTGTGAAGGGCTGAACTGAGGTCATGAAGCCTTTGAGTAATAGTTGTTAAAAGGAATTGTACCTACAGTAGTGCACGTTTTAGATAAAATGGAAAACTAAGACCTAGATATAAATGCAGGTAACTAGAGAAAACTGATTACCAAAGTAATTAGCTAGAGGCCTACTTTCAGAAAGCTGCAAGTCCCACTTTCTCCCTCTCTGTAAAACAGCAGACTGTGGAATGCAGGATCACATGTGGGTAACAAAAAGGATGTAATAGTCTAGAAGAATCACAGAATCATAGAATCCTTAGTTGGGAAAAGACCTCTAGGATCACAGAGTCCAACCATTCCTATCAACCATTAAACCATGTCCCTGAGCATCTCAACCACCCATCTTTTAAATAAATCCAGGGATGGTGACTCAAGCCCCTCCCTGGGCAGCCTGTTCCAGTGCCCAATGGCCCTTTCTGATGTCCAGCTTCAACCTCCCCTGGCAGAGCTTGAGGCCATTCCCCTTTGTCCTGTCCCCTGTCTCTTGGGAGAAGAGGTCAGCTCCCTCCTCCCTACAACCTCCTTTCAGGTAGCTGTAGGGAGCAATAAGGCCTCCCCTCAGTCTCCTCTTCTCACAGCTAAATAACCCCAGTTCCTTCAGCTGCTCCTCGTAAGACTTGTTCTTCAGCCCCTTCTGGCTTTGTTGCTCTTCGTCTTGAAGAAACCATTTATTTTAAATCTACTTCCTCATCTTGATAAACCTTGCTTTTGTTAAAGTCTCCTCTTTGAGATGTAACTACAGACAAAGAGAAAACAGATAGAAAGACAGAAAAATTAAAAGGCACCACACTCCTGAAAGTGCCACAGTTCAAAGCTACAGATCCTGCAGACTGCAGTCAGCCAACATGGAATCCAAAGCAATATGAGAAGCATGATTCTATGATTTAAACAGCAATCACAGAAGAAAGACCTAGTACTGACACACTTTTCCAACATAACTTTGTTTTTTAACAGTCTAGCAAGTTTCCTTTGTGTTCTGACGAATGCAGCAGATATGAGCTGTGGATGCACAAAAAGCTTTTTCCCAGGATTTCTGTGTGACACAAAATAGCCATGACTTTGACACAGTGACAGAGATTGCCCAAAGACATCCTTTCCTAATAAGTTCCTCATGCATCAAAAAAGAAGTTACAAAAAAAAAAAACACCAAAAAAAACCAACCGCAACAGTATAACTCATGAGGGTGGGGTTTTTTGGGGGGGGAGGTTGAGGCTCACTAGCGTAACTAAGAATAAATTTATATCTCTTTCATGCACCTTTTTCTTCTCCTCTCATGTCTCTTCCACTCTCTCAGGCTATAAGCAAGCATTAAAGACAACAAAATTATCTTCAAAAGAGTGTAAGTACTCTGACCAAGTACATGAATTATTTATATACAGGATATTATCAAATACACTTGTATTCAAATGCTTTTTAAAAAAAATCCTATCCATCAGATTCCTATCCCCAAGAGACCACAGTGGCTCTTCTTTAATTACTGTGGTCTACCAAAACTGCAAATAATAGGAGATATACTCCCCTAACAAACAGCAGAGTAACTCCAGTGATGTACACTAAGGACTAAAAATAAGTGTTAGACTCTCTCATGGAGAGGGCAAAGTCTGTGGTGTAGCCTGGAGAAAAGCATCTCTGACATTGTTCATTTAATTATTTATTTGATTGCCTGAAAAGAAAACTTCATATTTTTTTTAAAGAACAAAGTTAAATAACTGAAATCAAGAGGATAATGGAAATGCTGACACACAAACAAATGTATTTGTTTTACATTACTAAATGAATGTAATAAACATAAAACCAAATTCTTCCAAACCAAATATATCTTTAAAATGAAATGCTGATTTTTTCCCTGAAAAAACCCACATTTAGACTTTCCTCACAGGGTTATAAGCCACAAAAGAATCAAATGAAAAAACCACCAGTGTACATGTAAGTCAAAGCTTATTTGACTTTTGATATCCTTTTGTTTCTAGGTAATAAGATGCTGAATATCCTAGCTCCTGATACACCACTCATCTTAGAAAGCTTTCTTACTTGTCTATCTCTCTACATTAAATGGAGGGTTTGTGTTGCCTGTGGGGGTGCTTCAGAGTACAACAGGTGACAGAACTGGATTATGAAAACCACAGAAATGTCAAAGGATCTCTAAGACAGGTCCTTATTGGCCTAATAACAACAAAACCCCTAGAATTGCCTCAAAGTGAAACAAAGACTATTAATCTGCAAAACATTTACACAGTAATAAGCAGTTACCTTAAACAGGCCAAACAGTAATGCTCTACAGACTGCACTCCCACGTCTGCTCTGTGGTTACAACTCACTTGGCTGGCGTAAGCTTGCATACTGGTGGAATCGGTAGAAGTATGTCCAGAACATGAGCTTCAACCCACACTTCCAGTGACACCAGAAAGAACTTACCTGTTAGAGGGAGGTATCCTAAGAATATGTATGTTCACAAATGAACAATTTTAGGTAAATGTCTGAAATCAAAATTGTATTTATTTGTGTGTTTTGTTTGTCTTGGAGATAAAAATCTTTCCTATTCTGTTCAGTTCACTTCTGACCTCTTGAGAGCGGTTAAGAGAGACTTACTCCATCATTAATTGTACAGTGGGAAAATAAAGGTTTAGAAGAAAAAAAAGAATATTATAAAATATAGTCCTAGTTCTCACATCATGCAAAGCAGAGTCTGAGTGAAAATTTCTTTCAATGACTACAAACAGCAAGATTTTCAGCTACATCTAGGTAGTTCTAAGGTTAAGTGAGAAGAGTGGCTGTCTCAGCCAATAACCAGCAATGGTCTCAAAATTATTTCAAGTACTGCCTTATGTAATGAATCCCACTTGTTCATGCTCTTCTGTGATGTACTTCCATGCAAACACAAACACACATGTATGCAGAGAGGGCTGCTTAAACGCCTAGGTTATTTAGGAAATCTAGCTAATTAAAGAAAGTAGTAATTACTTACACTCAAGAAAACCAAAAGGCTAAGTGTTGAGTCAAGCAAGACTAGTTTTTAATAAAGAACCACCGTATTGCAAGTCCTTTATGCAATGTGGAATAAAAACATTGGATTTGAATGGTAATTCTAACATTGATGAGTTATGTTTCGGTCAGACTTAGGCTAGGTTAGGTTTAGATCCTTACTGTTCTTTAATGCCATGCATTCAAAGAGTATTCCTCTAAATATTCAGATACCATTATTACTATAGCACTCTTTTAGTTTTCATCTGAGGTGATTTCCTCTCACACAGCACTAACAGCAGTATATTTACAATCCAAGTACTTGCCAATATAGATGTATTAATTAGCTTTGTCTGGAATGGATTTCAATTAGGTTGCATGTATAACCTTGTACCCTGCCAAATTAAAGCAAAGAGTATAACAAATGGTTATAATAGAAGATTAAAAAAACAGGTTATCGGCACGATGCACCCTCAGCACAAAATACTGCAACCCAGGGACACTTTGCATTACCTGCGGAAAGGCTTCTGGTTTCAAACCTAGGATGCTGAACTGTTTTGGCACCTTTAAAGATCTCCATTCTTTGTCCAAAGCTGCCACCATCACTTTAAGCGTAATGTCATAAGAACGTTTTTGGCTTTTGTTACACTTATCACACCTGTTTTCCCACCTCTGGTAAATAATCCTAACCCCTTTGCCAGTGGAAATCTCATGAGAATGATCAGTCAAAGGTTCTTAAGACTGGAAACATCCTTGAAAGTATGACAAAGTGAGAGTAGGTTGCTTAGGTTTTCATATTTACTACTTCATAATTTTATTTCAAGAAATAATTTTTCATAAGTAATCCACTTAAACCAACTTTTAGAGGACCAAATTTACATTCTCTTCTAAACACTTAAATATTAATTTACAATATAAGCAAAATATAGTCCTTCCTAACTGGAAATTAAATGAACTGGACTCACTCAAAGAGAGGAGGACTTTTTAATAGTATTAAAATAATCTAGGTAACATTATCACTATTACTTCTACACTTATTTTTTTCCCTCATTCTTAGCTGAAATATATCTTATCTGCATATAAACTGACTTCACCATTTTGTTGCAGTGTCCCACTTCCACACATAACTCTAGTTTTCTGTTATTTAACATGATACAAGCAATTTGTCATAGATTTCACTAGTCCTTCCCTGAAATTAAGATCTTTTTAAAACAGAAAATAGTTTGATCATAGCCAAATCTAAATAATCCTGAACTCAAAAAATATTTAAAACATAAACAAAGAAACTTAATTCTAAAACCAATCTGTATCAGTGTTGCTGTCATACTCACTCCTATTGGGCTTGGGAAGAAAGCAACTCAGATATAGCCTGCACCCAGGAAGCAGGATCCCATACCTCAGAGGGCCGCGCTCTGCAGGGCTAGGAAGCAGCATCTTGTACTTTGGAGGCACTCCAAGGTACACTCCTTGGTCACTGTGATAGATTTGTGGGTCTGTTATAGAGCTCATTCTGTGGAAAAACACACTTCCATGACTCATCTTGGAGTTTCTTCTTCCCTTTTTTTTTCCCATTCATTTCAGCCTTCAGCTGAAAACCACTAACTAGGGAAATTCTAGCTGTTTCATCCCTTTCTTTTTTTCTGCATAGCAGTAGAAAATATTCAGTCTGCACTGTAACGATCACCATTTTCTTTCAAATATTTGAAGTGGGAATTAAAAAACCTATATTAAATACATCTCTAGTTATCATCACATTATTTAAATACTAGATCACAGTGTTTTTTATGAAAATCTCCTCCTCGTATCCCTCTAGGATCTTGTGAGGGAAGCACTAAAAGTCAAAAGGTCCCACTTGTACCAGCTGTAGTCACTTCTACCAAGACATATAACAGACTTTCCAGTACAAAGATATGATATGTAGACACTGTAATTTCTAGAAAAGTAAAGAGTTTTCCCTCATTTTCTTTGAACATCCACCACAAAAAGCCAACTTCTGTCAAGCAGTTTAGATAACCTGGTTTAGCACCAGCTGCCATGCTGACAGACGATGAGGCAGGCAGTTTCCAGAGCCCACCTCTACAAACTTGGACACTTCTATACCACAAGCTCCTAGAAAACGACCCAGCTTGCACCAAAGCCTCTCAGCCGTTCCATCTGTGCAATCTAACTGTTCCACTGCATCAACAGACTTTGGACATTGTAGGATTTGTTCCCACATCCACAAGGTGAAGATACTCAAACAATGAGGGTTATCTCCTTGTTGGGTCAGGACTACCAAGAGAAACAAATCCAACAACAACAAAAACATGACAGCATAGGACCAAGTTTTTCCCTGATAATTGTGAGAGTACACCTAGAAGGAAGAAGCGGTGCATTGCATCTAAGCCAGCAAACAGAATGCAATGAAGAATTGAGCAAGAGGAAGCAGCAGCAGTAGCAACAACCACTACTTCAACAAAGCAGCCTTCTCAACACTTCCAGATTAGAAATCAGGCTTTGAACACCATCATTCAGCTACAAAAACAGCACTATAGTCTCTCCCTCATTTCTTCACAGCCCTGAACAGTCCAATCTATACCCTCTCCTGGAACCCCTGGAACTACCTGTAGTCACAGTTATCACCAAAGATTTATGCTGTGGGTTCACAGACTATGATCCGGAGCCTTGTTTCTGAGTAAGCCAGCTCAACAGTGAGAAAAGGCATAACTACACAGACTGACTGCTACTTGTCCTCAGTCTGTGGTCATCATTTTTTAAAAATAAATCTGTAATCCTATCCTGAAGCCCAAGATCACTACAGCACAGATGGAATGTCTTTTCAGTGCACCAGTACTTTGATTTAACAAGCCTATCTGTCACCGCCTTTGTCAATGCCAGTGTCAATACCACCATTCTAAAAAGGCTCAGATGCCCTGTTCTTGGAGATGAGGTCTCTGCTCTCTATCACTCTACATCTGAAATTATATTTGGTCTCAGTTTACTTCTAACTTCCAGTTAAGTATCATACTTGCTATCATTACCTCTGCCTCTACAGTGAAGCATGTATTCAGTGTATTATCCCTTCTTAGTGGACCACATGATTCTCCTTTAAATAAAAGAGTCATCTATTATGCAGGCACATCAGGGAAATTGGTTTTCTTTATAAGCAAAACATTTAATCTCAGGGACATGAATTCACCACCTGTACATGGAACTTCTGAGGTTCCTTTAAAAGAAGCTTGATCCTGACAGGAAACAAAGAATGAATGAGATACTGACCAGATTATATCTCGCTATCTCAAACACAAGACAGGCCCAGGGAAGAGTTGCGGCCACTGCTCTTTACACCGATACAGAAAACACTGGCAGATAAACTCTTTCGGTATCAACACCTTCTCTCAGGAAAGGTGGAAGGGCATTAAATGGATACAAGATTAACATTTTACCTTGACACTGTCAAGTCCAAGTCCTCCATTTTTTACTGATCTTGCAATTTCTCACACATTTTTGAGCAAGTTTTTTTTTAAGCTTTTCATAAGTAATTTGTGTTGCCTTCCCCTCACTACCTCTCTAACTAAAATTAAGGCCTTGCAACAATCTCAGTATCTGTTACCATTGACGCCTACCTAATACAGAATTTTAAAACACATTTACAGTTTCAGCATTGTTTCCTGCTTCCCAGGCCGCTTACAGATCCTTAAGTACCACTGGTCAAATACATGCCGTATACTGAAACAAAGAGCTGTAGTGTCTGGGGAATCCCAAGTTCCAGCTCTTAGCAAGGCCGAGCACGCCACACTAGGTTACACACACACAAAGCACATGCACATGGCCAGCCACATGGATGTGCACGGATACAAACACTTGCATCTTCAGCCATCTTGAGTTTAAATTTGAAGCTTAATACTTAGGGGGAATTAGAGAATTCTATTCAAGTCAAAAGAATAGAAGCTCTATTCAAGCCAAAAGTCTGAGCAAAAGGAGAACAAATTGTATCAGAAATAGCGTGGCCAGCATGAGCATCCAGAGAAGGGAAATGGCACTGGGGAAGCGTCTGGAGCACAGCAGTTATGAGGAGCGGCTGAGGTACCTGGGGCTGCTCAGCACGGAGAAGCGGAGGCTGAGGGGAGATCTCATCATTTTCTGCAGCCCCCAGAAAAGAAGCTGGTGCAAGGCAGGTGTTGGTCTTTCAAGTAACACGCAATAGGATTAGAGGAAATGGCCTCAAGTTGCAGCAGGGGAGGTTTAGATTGGGTATTAGGAAAAATTCCTTCACCTTAAGGGTTGTCAAGCACTGAAAGAGGCTGCTCAGGGAAGTGGTAGAGTCACCATCCCTGGAGGGATCTAAAAGCCATGTGGATGTGGCACTTTGGGACACAGCTGAGTGGTAAACTTGGCAGTGTGAGGTTGATGGCTGGACTTGACGATCTTGGAGGTCTTTTCCAATCTAGGTGATTCTGTGAGATAAGGTCTGTAGATTATACATTTACGAAGCAAATAAACATTTCAAGCCATTTGAATTGACTCTCCAGTAATGTGGTTCAGAATAAAGACTAAAGGAAACAGTGATCAGACTCTGGAACGCTTTACAGAAGGAAGAAAGATGGGGGAGGAGGAGGTTAAAATGAGGAGACAAAGTGATAATATCAACTCTGCCTACAATGATAGCCTGCACACAAGGAGCATCTTTGTCAGGGCAGTATCAGACTTAACAGTACAACAGTGAACTATGTATTACCTTTAGCCTTGTGAAAGGAATTCCTCAACCACGTAGAATAAAATGACAGCTTTCAGGCAGTCTTTGAACAGGGATATCTTAGTTGAGCTCTATTTCTGGAAGCAACAGTCGATCCATCGGGAATTCTCTATTCTCTCATTGCCTTCATCCTCACTTTAAGCACTAATAATCAGTTTACAGAAAAATCCTTGCAGATAATCTTCCACTTCTTTGTTCTGTTTTTGCTTGTACCTTACACTTTTTAAAGTTACATGTGTTAAGGAGTTATCACACAGGAGTACGATTTTTTTTTTTAATACACTTGCAAGAAAAAACAGAACAAACATTAAAAAACATAAATAATTTGAGTAACACTTGATTTGCTGATAACTACAAAACTGAGAAATGAGTCAGTGTGCCTCAAATTTTTCTCGAAGATGGAGTAACAGCTCACCTCACAGACTACAAACAATAGCACTGTACTGCTGAAATTTTAGTGTTTTTTCAGTATGACTTACACTCTCTCCAAAGACAGACAAACATGAATACATGCTTAAAGAGGGAAAAGAAAGATATTACCAGTTTCTGATTTGAAGATACTATAACTCAGATATATACTGCACCTTTAAAATTTTAATTCTCGTAATGTTCATTGCTAAGCAACCAAGTTTTCTCACTAAACACTTCTTTCACCACAGTCACGACTGACTAGTAGAATTGATAACATGATTCAGAGGAGA
Source organism: Clamator glandarius (assembly GCA_033459285.1). Lineage (NCBI taxonomy): Eukaryota > Metazoa > Chordata > Aves > Cuculiformes > Cuculidae > Clamator > Clamator glandarius. The sequence continues at coordinate 133,683 of JAUNZM010000180.1, read as the reverse complement.
AAGTGAGGCAAAGTAATCTATATGCTATTCATAAAGGACTAAACTGAAAGCGTCTACTCAATTTTGCTGGTACTAAAACAGAAAGAAAAAGTCTGCTCAGTAAAACAGAACTGCAATAGTTAAGAAAAAACACTTGGGAGTTATTTAACGTTTACTATTCAAATGAGAATTACTATTAAAAAGCTAGAAATACTCTATTCAAAAACCTGTTCATTTCAGCAGGACCAATGGAATCAGAGAAGACAGGGTAAAAGAATGGATTGCACAATTTCTTTTTGGTCCCTTATAGCACTGCCTTTCCACTATCTCAGAGTGCTCTGAGCTGTGCCCTGCAAAAAGGTGATCATACAACACACACAGCATTAAATGAAAACTATTTTATTTACTACCTCTTTTCACCAACTTCTTAAGCAGCTTTACTTGCTTTCTGTCATTGCAGAAACTAAAGTACAAAATGAAAAAAACCAAAAACCAAAAAACACTCCGATCCAAGTATTTTCCCAAATGTCTCTCTCACCTGGACAATAAACGCAGATGACAAAGATTCCACAGTACTTATTTTAAGATTGGGGAGGGTTTGTTTTCCCTGCATATTTTTGAGATACATGTACTTAATAAGTTTTTTTAATAACACTCCAAGAAAAAAAAAACCTAACTGAAAACTGACACACGCAATGGTAACATCCAGGGGAGTTCCACATGCACAGTGAGGAATAAATATTGCAAATTTCTCTGTTGGGATTTCCTGAACTGTCAAGATAAACATCTTCACAAGAACTAAAAACTTGGCACAGTTTTTATTAAGAAAATTAAGTTATTCCCTGTATGGACTCAGCATAAATGTCAATGTCTTAGTATCTTCATTGCACTCGCTGACTATTGGCTCCTCAGTACAGAGCCTACCCTGTCAGGCAGGCATACAGGAAGAGGCTTCTTTCTCGAAGAAGGCAGTTCTAAACCGCAGCCAGGACTTTGATTACTGTGGCTACTTCTACATCAACAGAAGCTGAGTGAAGCATACACAGACATATATCCAAACTATTTCACATCACTAGCTCACGCACCATGAGCAACCAAATCATAACAACGTGGACTGCCACACAAACTGCATAATCCTAGCAAGATTTCAGGGTACTTGTTCTACAAGGCATGAATGAATGAAACATACCATCTTCACAACTACACAACAGGTATGAACACTGCAGATCTTCTGCAGCTACGCCTCATGATTACTATGTAGACAGTGGATAACCCTACAAACACAAAAGCTGACAACTTCCTCGTTCCTCACATAGCAATTACAGTATATTAAGAGTCTAAAACCATGGAAACAATCTGAGCAGACACAAAGAGAAAGAAGTCTTTTTAAACATGATTCAGTGTTCAGAGACCCTACGTCCAACAGGATCTTCAACACTGCAGTGTGCTACAGCACAGACCAGCGTCTACTCTAAAGATGCTTTCTCAGAGTATGTTTTTTGTGTTCTTTAAAGACTTCCCCAGCACACTACTAAATGCCATTTAAAAGACAGTACAATTAGGGCCTGCAGCACAAAACAGAAAAACAAAACCCTGAAATGCACTGCACAAGTCTTCAGGGACATGACAAAACAGTATTTATTAGGCAGTAGTTATTGTCAGAGGTCAGAGGCAAAGAGCACCTCCAGCTGCAGAGACAGCCCTGGACTTCAGACAGGTCCTCCGTTTTGGAAATCACACAATGACATAACTCAACAGTGGTGTTTTCATGGCAGTGAACACACAACCTCCTGGTTGCACTCTTATTTCAGGAGTCATACACATATTGCACATTAACTGCTCGCTGCTTTGAATATTTTCTGAGGCAGTGAATTATCTTATCTGCTGAGAAAGAAGCGCTTAAAGCTGACACAGTGTATGAGTCACAAATAAAAATGGTAGCATTTTCTCATTCTAATTATACAGTGAGGTGTTACACATCTGCTAGGACAGATTCACAACTGAAGAAAAGCAGAAAACACTTTAACATTTGGGTATTTCAGAATTGATTTAAAAAAATGGCAGAGTTGCACTGCTGGACATTATGTGCAATTCTCTTTTGTCCTCAATGAAAAGAAAAAGTGTTGATTACTTGTAGAGTTTTGAACCACGAAGTTTCCACATTTGTCATTATTTTAAGCACAGATAACAGGAATACATTATCATTTACACATGCGTACCATAGCAATACACCTGCTGTAATTCAACAGGAATTAATACTTTTCAACAATTTATTTTTTGAACCTGAGAATGAATTCTGTTCAGCATATAACAAATATGGCAGCTTAATGTATTTAATTTTCATTTACTGCGTCAAATGTTGCAAAATTGTAGGAAAACAGGATAAAACAGGTTCTTGCTTAAGTTGGCCATTTTGAAATTAAAGCGACTACAAAATATTGTAACTTGTAGTCACAGTTTCGAGTGGTTAGGCATTGGAACGGTCTGCCAAGGGAGGTGGTTGAGTCACCGTCCCTGGAGGTATTTAAGGTTAGGGTAGATGAGGTGCTTAGGAGCATGATTTAGGGATTGGTGGGAATGGTTGGACTCGACGATCCAGTGGGTCTCTTCCAACCTGGTTATTGTGTGTGTGATTCTGTGTGTGAGTGCACCTCTCAGTAGGGTCAACAAGATCACATGACCAAGCACTCTGAAGTTACCTAGCAGGACTGGGAATAAAGAACTCTGCCCTTTTAGTCCTTTTAAAACTGTATTGTAAATATTTTCATTAGGACTGTCCTCGAAGCTTTTGTACTTAGCAAACAACACTCACATAGGCATTAAATCATTGACAGATACATAGTATATATATTCTGAAATAGCTTCCATTAAAACACACACAAGTCACTCAGTGAAGGAAAATGAGTATATCGGGCTTTAACCAAGATAAAATCAGCTGGCTTTTGATGTAAATATCTGGCATTTACATCACTTATATTGCTTTGCTTGTTGAGAAGAAAGGAATCTTCCTTATTTAAAAGGAATCCTCTTATTTTAAGGTACTTAAAATGAGCACATGTTCAAATACTTTTTAATCTAACAAACCAACTTGTTTCTCTGTTATAGAAAAAATGGTCTAAACCAGAGGCCTGAGCACAGACCTGCAGCTTAATTGTACATTTGGACGTGTATAATCAGTATTCCCAGAGCATGCACCAAATAAAACAGCATTTTTAACAGAAGTATGAAAACAGCAGATCAGAATTTTTAGTCCCTTGATAATGAGAGCCATATAAATGACCACATTTTGATTCAGTTTAATGGATTTTTTTTCTTACTTTACTATGCAGTGCCAGCCTCAACACATTAATAGGAAGTTTCAACACTGTCATTTTGATGAACAGAACAGAGACCTTAAATTTATACAAATCAAAGGCCTAATATTGTGTAGTCTTTTATCAAGTCAAACTCAGAACACTGACAAGAAAAATATTTTACTTTTTTTCTACTCATTATGACTTCTCTGAAATAAAACACGGATACACACTAAGTCTAAAGCAAAGTTCTAGCAGGTCTCCTTGTCCTGAAAATTAATACTGAAACCACAACTGAAAAATAGCCTGCTGGCTAGCAATAATTTTTATTTATAAGCTTCCACCTTTCCAAGTCAATTCAGATGGAGGGAGGGGGAAGGGGGAACGGGGAAGGGGGAACGGGGAAGAGGGAAGGGAAGGGGAAGGGGAAGGGAATTTGCCATTCCCGTTTCTGCATCTCTCTCTCCCTTAACCACCTTTGGAGCAGAAGAGCAAGGAATGTGACTTAGCATACTTCTGCTACAGAGGCAAGGAGCAAAGTAAGATTTTCAGCATTGATTCACCAAAAATCTCTGAAGAGCCTAAAAAAACAGGGTGTTCGGTTTCTAAAGGTCTTGACAACACTGGGTGGATCCTTGCATGCTGTGCCATTCAACAAGAGGCAGGATGTGCTCAGCCTTAGGACATATACTTGCTGATGAACTGAAACAACTGCCTTAGAGTTTGCTAAAAACATGCCAGAAGCAGAGAGGGTGCTCGCTCAGAAAGCATCACACAGTACCTTTACAGAAAGTTGCAGGAAGACCTTAGAGGCATCTTGTGACTTTAGCTTTTCACACCCATTCCCTTGCTTTTGCAAAAGCAAAGTCAGCCTATCACTTATTAGGTCTGCTTTGAGCAGGGCGTCAGACCAGATGACCTTCTGAAGCCCAATGCAAACTAATTATTCTTTTGTTCTAAGGGTCCTTCATTCATATCATGACAACACTGCTCATTTCCCAGACGAAGTAGCAGGAAAGTCACCTTCAAGAAGACAAAAGGCCTACTGCTTTGCTTTAGGAAATGAAAACAGCAAATCCCTACACTCCAGCAACTTCATCTCCACCTTTTTAAAGGGAGATTTATATATGGACCAGGTCCGAGAGAATAAGATTCTTCAGCGTGGTGGGTTACTTAGTTTTAAGGTATGTTCTTTTATTTGTTTTTTTTTTAATCAGGACAACCTAGGAATCAGAGAAAGGAAAGACTTGGCAAAGAGTCTGAAATTATTAAATTATGGTTGGATTCGATGATCCGGTGGGTCTCTTCCTACCTGGTTATTCTATGATTCTATGAAATTAGCGTTTGATCTTAAAAAAATGGGGGGAGGCATTAGTGGGGGAAATCACGTGTGAGTTTTAGTATTAAATTCTCAGACTTTTAACTTTATGTGATTTGGCTGAAGTGTCTACAGGCTTATTAAAGGAAGACATATGTTCAGTTTCTTGTGGATGTCCTTACTCAACATAATCCGAGTCCAATATCTTGGATTCAGCCTAAACTGATGCTCTGTCCCTGTTAGAGCTTTCCTCTCCAGACACTGAAAAAGAACTTGACTCAGATAAGCAGAACAGATATTGATTTTGATGAGTAGACTCTCTACAGATGAACTGAATGTGGAAAAGGTGCTCTTACCTCTCAGCTGCCTAACCAACAAGCACCTTGGCCTACACTAGGAATTACAAAAGGCTTTAGTTAAACTGTACTATGATATCCTAATGAAATTCTAAACAGGCCTACAACAAACTGTGTAAAGCCTAGATTTTATTTTGACATGGTGATTCAACCTGCTTTGCTTGCAAGCAATGTCAAAAATAAATCACATAAGAAAATGAAATGCAATAGCTACCTTTAAAACTCAAAGGCACTCAACTGAAGCATTTATTTAAACACAGAAAGACTGTAACACATATGTTCGAAGCAAATCTGCCAGCCAATTAAGAGTTTTGCTTAGTAGGGCCAATCTCATTAATAAATTGTTCACCTCAGAACAATAAAACCTACCTTTAGGAGAAGCTATACTGCTTAGCCCTGCACTTCCAAATGTTTCCTAAATCTGAAATATATCAAACACAGTAGTACATACCATGCCATCAGGAAGCCTAGATCTGTAAAGATATTCTTACTTCTAGAGAAATTAACGATTTGATCATGAATACATTGTTTCGAATATAGCTTATCAACAAAAAAGGACAATAATAAAAAAAGCACATTAACAGATAATAACAGAATATTAAAAATACCAATATTATTACTCAGATAAGTCATTCACTTATAACACCAAGCAAAAAAACCCAGCCTTTTACAATAAACTTACAAGAAATATGGTTTTACATATATATAAATGTATATTTGTGCAGCCATGCACACATGGGTGAACAAAGCCCTTTATGTGCAGTAGATTCCATGATCAAGAGGACAGTTTTCTCAGGAATGCGTATGAGTTCTAGATAGCACTACAGACTTTATTTTTTTTTTTATATTCTAAGATGGACAAATCAATATATTAAAGTAATTACAATTTGGCAACACCTGAAAACTTCTTACAAGTTTATAAGCTACATTTCTTCACCTTTCCAACCCCTGCTTCTGTAACTAAACTTACCTGCTGCCTTCCTTATTTCCACGAGCTCCAATGCTTCTACTCTTCTTGAGAACAGTAACAGAGTTCAAGTGACAGAAGCAATTTGTTTTATTTCTGATGTTCACACATCTATAGTAGAATTATAAGCGTTTAACAAAATGACATTTCAGTTGCAAACTGTAAAGTAGCTAGGAAAGTCAAAACCAGTAGATGTCTACAATGGAATAATTTGCATTTGAAAAGACGTCCAGAAAGATCAAAGAACAAAAAGACAGAACTTACCTCGTTCACAGCAGTTGCCAGTAAGAATTTCTTACTACTTCATCTGCATATAAAGTGTTACTCCTATCTATTCACCTTCTGAACACCTCCTTTCCATTCTTTCTGAAGAGTGAGCTTGGATCCCGTTACATTTTCATTTTTTAAATACCTCTAAAAGAGGTCATTCCACCGAAACGGACTTGGGAATCTTTACAGATCGATTCTATTATAACTCGCTAAAGCAGTAGATCGTTTTAGAAGATAAACAGATTACAGGTCCAGAAAACGTTAACAGCCACAAGACCCGATACACGGAAAAGATACGACAGTGAAAAGGAAAAGACATATTCCAACAGCAATTACACTGTTCTAAATTGGAGGGTGACCTTGACGTTTTCACTAACCCACTTTTCCAGCAAGAAGCAAATATAATTTGACCGGTGACATTCGCTCCGCCCGTGACACGCGCCGCTCGGCCGCGCGCCCCGCGGCGCCCCACAGCGCCCCGTCAGCGCGGGGCCGGGCGCGGCCGGAGGGAGCACGCTGTGAGTTCACAAACGGCCAACAGCTTATTTTTTTTTTCCTAACCTACTTCCCACGATGACAAAACCTGGCAATCGTTGAACCGCAGCCAGAGGTTAAAACCGAAGCCGAACGGTGAAGCAGTATCACACGGTTCTCGACGAATCCGAGTTAATTGGGATCTGCGTTCACCGACCCCAGAAGACGCGACCCGGCCTCCGACCGGCCCGCATCGGCGGGACTGCGGCGGAACCGCGCGGCTCCCGAGAACGCGGCCCCCGGGCAGGCGAGGCGGAGCGCAGACCCCGCCCGGGCCCCCCGCCCAACCGGCGCGGCCCGGGGGGCTCGGGGCAGGCAGATGCCGCGCCGCCGGGAGGAGGGGCCCGGTCCCCCCGCGCCCTGCGCCTCACCCGGTGCTGTCGCTGCAGACGCCGCCGGCGGGGCTCGGCGCGGCCGCGGCACGGGCCCCACTGCGGCCTCTCCCGCCGCATGGAGGGGGAAGGGCGGGCCGGCGCGCGGGGAGGACGGGGGCGGCCGCGGGAACGGGCTCAGCGCCGGCAGGAGCCCGGGCGCCGCTGCCGCCGCCCCATCGCCGCCGCCGCCGCCTCGGCCGGCCCCGCACCGCTTGCCCTGGCGCCGTCGCCTGGCAACCGCGCTCCGTCCCCCCCGCCGCTGCGGCCGCGGAGGGGAGGGGCGTGCGGCGCGCGCGGAGGGGAGGGGCCGCTTGGCTCGGAGCAGGGAGGTGCCGAGGGGCTTGCGGAGGCTTCGGCCCCGCGTAAGTCTGCCGTCTCGTGCTCCGATCCCGGGCGTGTGGCGGCCTCCTGTCAGTCCCGGGGCTGCTGAAGACTGCCTTCGGCTTCCCAAAACTTCCCGAAGCCAGCGTCAGCTCTCCCGTACGCCAGGAAGTGGGGTAGTAGGATTGGGGGCAGCAGTCGCAGGGGAACATCTTGCAAATGTGACTCGAGTATGCGTTGAAGGCTCAAAACTCAATGGGACAGAGAAGGAATCCATTTCCATTTTAAGCTCCTGGGAATTTAAAGCAAATTTGACGACTTAGAATTCATTGATTTGACTCACCCATTCTGTGATGTTTAGGTTTGACGGCACTGCTGCCATCTCTACTTACCTTACGCCGCAGTATGTTAACCAAAGTCCAGTCCTGTTGCAGGCTTTATTGGTGTTACAGCTTGGTGTTACAGGCATCATCCAAATGCCTCTTGAACACCACTCAGCTTGGGGCATTGACCACCTCTCCAGGAAGCCTCTCCCAGGCTTTGACCACCCTCTGGGTAAAGAAATGCTCCCTCACGCCCAGTTTGATCCTCCCTTGGTGCAGCTTTGAGCCATCCCCAGGCATCCTGTCGCTTGATCCTAGGGAGAAGAGCTCAGCACTTCCCTCTCCATGTCCCCTCCTCAGGAAGCTGCAGAGAGCCATAAGGTCACTCCTCAGCCCCTCTTCTCCAAAGAAGACAAGCCCAGAGTCCTCAGCTGCTCCCCACAGGACATCTCTTCCAGCCCTTCACCAGCTCGGCTTTCCAGTTCTGGGCACATTCAAATACCTTCCCATCCTTCAGTGGTGGGGCCCAGCACCTCACACAGTGCTCCAGGTGCCTTAGTATCAGTCCTTACAGATTTCCACCTGCCCTCATGTCTCCAAGGCAAGAAAATTCTGTCCTAGAGGTAAGAGAGAATGGCGATAGGAATTATTCCTCACATACTGTTTATGTAACAGTAAAGGTATCCCTACATCTGCATTACATCATGAAAAGTATTCCTAAATCCATAGTAACACACTGTAAGTATCAAACTTTGTGACCACTTTGAAGTACTTTGAAATATGTAGACTTAGTATATTTTTGTCCTATTTTCTTTTTTTTACATGGAGAGAAAAATAATTGCTAATGCTTATGGTTTTCGTTATGGAATTCAAAGCAGAGTAAAGAGTTCAACATCTGAATTTTCATTTTCTGTCCTCAACCTTTTAGTTTAGCTTGTAAAATTAGAAATGAAAAATAGAATAAACACTGCAAATGTTGGCTGGGATTCTCATCACTCCTGTTAGAAGGGGCTTGCCTTCACTTCCTCTCATATCCTCGCCCTGCCTGCTTTCACTCCCTCAGTGTCTTAGCAACAAGATTTGCTGGCCCACTGTAGCTAACTTGTCTCCTACTCCCTCAAATCAATTAGTTAATCTATTTAAATCATTCATCAAAGAAGCCGCCTCTTTTGAGCACACAGTTCTCTTAAGGGTCAGCAATAGTGTCTTCAGTTTTTAAGGCAGGAAGGGTTTGCCATTGTCTGCATTCATGTCAGGGTCAGATAGTAAGTCAAAAATCTCCCCATTCACAACTGCTGCTTATTCATTATCTGTTTCAGAAAGAAGTCTTCTGCAATGCCAGCAAGAGTGCATTTGCAAAACCTGGATTTTCATAATACAGATAACCTCTCAAAATCATTACTTTGAAGACTCTGAAATAAATTTTATAATGCTTGTAACCTTCAACATATTTCTTAATTTATTGACTAGTGAAGTGATAGGAAAAGAAGGTAGATGTTCTGTGCACGTCATCTGAGTTTTTAACTTTCTAACTATTGATTATTAATTGTAATTAGCAATAAATAGTATATCAAGACCAATAATCCTTTTTCTGAGTGGGAATGTTTGATTAGCACTGCTTCTTGCTTAGGCATTAGGTGAACCTCAACTACTGCTTCTCACAATGTCCACCACTCTCACCTTTTTTCCTTCATTCTCTCTTATTTCTTGCCTCCTTATATTTAGGTAAATTATTTGGAATGGGAACCACCAGATTTTGTCCTTGCATTTCTACATTATTACCCCCTGCTCCAGTGTGCCAGCTTGCCAGACACAGGTATTCATACCTGAGGGGATGCGCTGGCCCTTTAGCCTGCAGCTGCAGATGCAGCTGGGCCAAGATACTCAGTTTTGTGACCATGCACCGTTACTCACGCATCGTTACCACGTACCCTGTAAATATGGCCAGGCTGTCTTGCATTCAGCCATCTTTCACGTTTCCCCAAACCCTTACCATTCTCATTGCTCTCCTCTGCATTCTTCAATTTTTATTTTTCACCTCCTTTTCAAAGAACCAGACCAGACACCATCTAGTCTGATCAGTGCCGAGCATAGGTTAAGTACTCTCAGGGCCTTTCCACATAACATTTCTGTAACACATTCCAGAGTAACTGCTCTGTTCTTATTAGCCTCCCACCACCGACTGATGAGGGGCCTGCAACATTCACGGAGACCACGGTATCGCTCCTTGAACATTCAGAACACACACAAGTCGATGGTTGTAGAATCCAGTTTCCCTGCTGTCTAGACCTTGAGCTTAGCGTTCATTCTAACGAGCTGATGTTTGGGCTTGCAGGTGAGAGCTCATGAATTTACGCAGCAGATCCCTTGGGAGGGATGTCAGGAGACATTCCGAAGCGTTGAGATGTAGCTATTAGATTAATAATTTAGAACACAGTGCTCAGTATAACTCGTTACAGCAGCCGAGGGAAAATAATCGCCTGGCTGAGGCAAGTCGGTACTTCAGCCCCTGTGCGGTGCTCTGATAGCTTCGGCTGTGACGTCCGCGGAAAAGAGCGGTCCCTTCAATCCAATAATCGCCTCAATCCAACAGCTCTACGTGTACTGATTTTCTTTTCCATAGTCAAAACAAAACAAAACAAAACCTAGAGAACAAAACGCGATGGTCTTGACCTCCAGACACAGCCAATACGCGAACGCACCCAGAGGAGCGCGGCGCCACCCCGCCTTCCGCCCGCCGGGGCCGTCCCGCTCCCCGCCCGCCGCACTCGGCTCCGCCCGGAACCGCCCGGCCCGCCCGCCTCCGCTCCGCCCCGCCCGCCGCGGGGAGCGGCCGCGGGGCGCAGGCGCAGCCGCTCGGCCTTGTGGCGGCTGCGGTCCCAGCGGCCGCCGGGGGGTCTTTCCCCTTTCCCGGCGCTTTGTGCCCCTGACGGGAAGTTTGGCCCGGAAGCGAGAAGCATGGCAGATGAGCAAGAGATTATGTGCAAACTGGAGAGCATCAAGGAGATCAGGTGGGTTCGCTTTGTACCGCGAGGCGCTCCGGGGAGCGGCTGCTGCGCGGCCGGGCTCTGCGTGTCTCTGAGCAGGGAAGGAACAGCCGCTGCAGGAAATCGCCGCGGAATCATCCGGAGCGGCGGGGGCGAGCCCTTTGGATCGATATTCCTGAGGCTTCCCCGATGGAAATCCATTGTTTTGCCCCGCCGGCTCCCCGGCGCGGGGGCGGCGAAGGGCGGGGACGGCCGTGCCCGTGTCGCGGGGTCCCCGCGCGATAGGAGGCGGGAGCAGCCGGGAACGGTTTGTTTGTTCTCTTGGACGGCTTAGACGAGCGTGGAGTCGCCTCGGCAGCGGGCTGTTCTGCTAAAAGCTATCTGATAACTGACACTCGCATCTTTTGATTACTAGCTTTGACGAGAGAGAGCAATTGAGTATCAACATTTTTGCTGTGGAATTACAGATGGGCAGAAATGAAAGAAAAAAGTCAAAATGCAGAATATGGGCAGAAACATTTACAGTTAGGTACTAAGAACCAGGAGAATGCAGAGTTGCTTGCAACTGGGATTTTGTTTGAGTTTTTACTGTTCTCATATGTCATTGCTCTGGAATCTTCTTCAGCCTGAAGCTACAATTTTATCTGTTTGGATTACAGTGCACGTAGATTTAGTCGGTGTGTACGACACTGTAATTGCCTCCAATTCATTTTACATTTCTACGAATCCTATGACAAATTGTCCAGATTTTCTGGATTTCTCTATTTTGGAACTAGGGTTTAACCTGAGCTAACTGACACCATAGAACCCTGTTGGTACAAATTCTGTGAATTTACAGTAACTGTTGAAATATTACAAGGTTCTGTTGATTTCTTAATTCAGTATACAAATTCACATAGCACTGAAAAGCTCAGCAAAAGAGGCAGTGTTAGAATTCACTTCTCTCATTGCATCTAATCCTTTCTCAAACACGTTTAAAACGGCTCCTCCTTTTCTGTTAGTGCCATTACCTTCTTCCATCTATTTAGATGTAAATTGACACCTTGCAAAAATATGTTGCAGTGACTTACTTTTGTCTCTCTATATTTTCAATTGTTGCTGGGGTCCAGGAATAAGACTTTGCAGATGGAAAAAATAAAGGCTCGACTGAAAGCAGAATTTGAAGCTCTGGAGTCTGAGGAGAGGCACCTGAAAGAATACAAACAGGAAATGGACCTGCTGCTGCAAGAGAAGATGGCCCACGTGGAGGAGCTGCGACTGATCCATGCTGATATTAATGTGGTATGCAAAGCCTGCCTGCAGACAGCCTAAGACACAGTTATATACAAATCATTCCACAGATTGTGAAATTGTGCAGATCAGTGAACTATCACTGGTTCAATAATCTGGACTTTACAACACCATCCTAAGATCCTACGAAAACTGGGAAATAAATTTGTTGCAGGATTATTGGCTTTTTATCTGTGTTGGGCGGAATACTTGGTAACGTTGGCATAGTAGGTATTTGCCCAAACACGGTAGATAACAACTTTACCAGTGCTTGGGTATCTTAGAAACACAGAAAATTAGTTTATTCTACTTTTTTTTTTTTTTTCTCCAATGACCCTTGGGAGTTTTCAGTAGCTTCTCACTTGCTGACTTATCTCTAGCCTGTCTACCTGCTTTTTCTGGTGTTCTGAACGTCACATAGGTTGAAGTGCACCTTTTTTAAATCCTTGCCCGGTTTTCATCCTTCCAGTATCGTAACTTGTCGTTCTACTATTGCATTGTCTCCAATACCTTCCTACGTGACTGAGAAAAATCTCCTCTTTCTGATGCAGTCTCTTGCTCAATTGGGCAGAGAGCTGTTAAAGGAACAGTTCTTTAAAAGCATGCCCATCCTGCTGTTTCAGATGGAGAATACTATCAAGCAGTCCGAGAATGATCTCAATAAGCTCTTGGAATCTACTCGCCGCCTGCATGAGGAGTACAAACCCCTGAAGGAGCATGTAGATGCTTTGCGGATGACTCTGGGATTGCAGAGGCTGCCGGATCTGTGTGAGGAAGAAGAGAAGCTGTCCCTTGAGTAAGTCTCCAAAACAAACATTATCTAGCTCTATATTTTCTGTCAATGTTACTGGTTATTTTGTCATTTTTCTTTTGTTGGTAGGTGGGAAAAAAACTTAAGCATGAAAAGCAGAAGTTAACAAAAAAGGAATATGGGAGCACATATATTTGATAACATTCAGTCTGAGTTTGTTGGAAGTTAAATTAGATTATTCCAAGCTGCAGACTTTACATAGGACATGCAAAAATTCCAAAGTGGTTGGTTCTAGATTTTTAAACTGTATGCTGCTTTTTCTAGAAAGACTTTTCCCTGAAAATAATTAATTTATCTTTATTTTGCTTGGTTAGCAAGCAGAGGTAGAAGACAGCACAAGAAAGAGTACCAACCAAGTAATCTTCAGTTGTTTGTGCTACTGCTATTCAGAATTTTACTGTTTGCTGTGTGCACGTGGCAGTGGCATTTATGTAGATCATTTATATAGTCAACAACTAAATCTACTGTAGTGGTGAAATAGATTTGGATAATAAATTATAGTTTCAGTTTAGGTATAAAGTAGGCGGGGGAGGGTGACATTTAGCTGCTATTCAAGGAACAGTGTCCTTTGTTTAACATGTCACTTTTAAATGCAAGTGGTGTTTTAAGAAACCCGCATTTCTCTTAATGCCTAGCACAACTGGCCTCATTTTCACAGACACACAGTTACCAAGATTTCTTCAGCTTTTCATTAGAAATGCTGTTTTCTGTTCCAAGCACCTTGTCACTGCAAAGGATGTATTAATCAATTGCATATGGAAGTTATTAACTTTAACAGAATAAGCTGTAAGAACTAAGTTTGACAGAGATGCCTCTAATGCTGTTAAGGATTAAAGACATATGTTGTCTGTTTTTCATCTTATTAGATTTATATTCTGTTGTACATCAAGATACCTTAGAACCTGACAATCTGGAAGCCAGATGAAGTGTAAGAATGCAGAGGAAGATGCCACCAATTCTATTTATGAACTAGGCCAAGTAGTGTCTACGTGTAGGAAATTTGACTCTTGTGGAGGAGCATGATACAGAAAAGTGATCCATTGGACGTTAACCCAAAAGATCCTTTACAAACTAATGGAATACTCCAGAAGTCGGTTATATTTTCATTTATTTTTCTTCTGTCTAGCTACTTTGAAAAGCAGAAAGCGGAGTGGCAGACAGAACCACAGGAGCCTCCCATCCCAGAGTCTTTGGCTGCAGCTGCAGCGGCTGCCCAGCAGCTACAAGTGGCCAGGAAACAAGATACCAGACAGACGGCAACTTTCCGGCAACAGCCACCACCAATGAAGGTCAGGAGATGGAATGCGTTGGGTTCTCTTTTTCGCCATTGGAATGTATTATGTTTATAAATGTGATCAATAATTATAAAATGGAAAAATTATATGTCCTGATTCTGGTTTTTCCTGGTTTAGATCCAGAGCAGCCCTAGTAGGCTTAAAGTAGTAGCCCCAGTTGTTCATGGCTAAGGACAACCTTCCCTATCGTTTAACTCCATTATGACTTAAGTCTCCATCAGCAGAGGTGTAGGCAATTCCCACTCCTCTTGGGTCTTGTGGGAGAAAGGCATGTAGGGAAAATACCATGCTGAGCAAAAGAAAAACTAACTAATCCCAAATGGATTCATATAAGAAGCAATGCACATATCTCATGAGCGGGAGTAATTACTGATGGTACAAATTACTGGGGAAGGTGATTATTTCCATAGTTCTTTGGATCTTCAAGTCAAGACTAACGTATGGATTAATTTAATCTAGCCGCAGGCACCTCAGTGACAGTTTGACTCAGCTCCTTGTATATTCAGTAAAAATAGCTGAGAATTTCCATAAGTATATTCATCCCACCCAAATTCCAAAGATATATTGACTAAGGAGGCAGGCTGATGTAGGTATAACTCCATAGTTATCTACTTGCTATCTGGAGTTAGGCCATCAAAAAGATTTTCTGAAAGTAACACGCTTCTGTCAAATTGAAATTAAAGGGCTTAGTATGGAGCAAAAGGCCAGCGTTCTGGATCTTCTGTTAAATATGTGGAATTCATCTCATCACTTGCTCCTGCCTTGAATTCTGTGACAACACTGTTGTCCTTCACTGTAACTTCTTTGACTCAGTGATCTATTATGCATGTAATCATCGTCAAAACACATGAAATGTTTAGCACAAAATAGAATTTATATGCTGGAGTCATTGATACGTTCCTGCACCGTGTGTCCACTGAACTGTAGTTTGAACTCAATGAGATTTTCAATTGGCCTGAAGCTACTGTACAATCTAGAATCCTGGTTGCGTAAAACATCACAGTGATTTGCCTTTGAAGGCAAGAAGCCTGAGTTACTTTTTTCTGTACTGTTACTTAGAATATGGTATTCGGTAACCCCTGTGACACCACCACTTACGTGTATGTAACATGTGGCTGCAATGTCATATTCTAGGCATGTTTATCGTGTCACCAACAAATTCATCGGAATGCACCTATATGTCCACTCTGCAAAGCAAAGAGCCGATCTCGGAATCCCAAAAAGCCCAAGAGGAAACAAGATGAGTGAAACCTAGACCACTGAGAAGCAAACACGCAACTTGTTCCAGTACTCTTCCAGCAGAACTGCAGATGTGGCCAGACTTCAGTGAAGTGCAGGCTTGAGCGTGACTGACCCATTGTTTTCCATTTAATGCAAAGTAAGCACAATGTTCCTGGTCTGTCTTAATTTCCTGCCAGTCCTTAGGATTTGGTTTTAGGAAAGTTAAATATTACTGGTGCTACAGTTTAACATTTCAATCATTCCATCTTTTGGACTCCTAAACAAAGTAGAATTCGCATGCAAGTATCCTAAATGCCAGGCTATTCCAACAGGCCAAATGTGATTACCGCAAATGTTTTTATGTTCTCTTTTTAAAAACAGATGTTACTGAAAGGTTATTCTGTTTTCTCCTCATAACAGGAGACTATTTAAAGTGGTGAAATGAGAACGATTTTTTTTCAGGCTAGTAAGACTGCATAGGTTTGGGTATCCAGTAGAGCTTTTCTTGTACAGGAAATGTTCAGGGGCAAAAAGAAATTGGTTGTACGGGAAATCTGCACAATAAGGAGACTCGAGTTTTCATTTCCCAGAGTTTGATTGTACCATTCCGTCAAACTTGTCTTAAAATTTAGAAGGGGCATCAAGTCACTGTGTGTGAATTTCTAAAAATTATGTAATTTGTGATATTTAACATTGTAATATGGTGTTATTTTCAGCAGTCAGAAGACTGACTTAAGTGCTAGGCTGAAATGAACTGTATTAGTGGTCCTCCTAGGCTCTATGGCCAACCAGCTCTCTGTGGTTCTCTAGGAATCATGCATGAAATATCCCAAATATCTGTGTGCACAGACTGCAACGTTAGCCATTCTGCACATCTTCTATTCCTGGTTTCTACAGGCAGAGTCTCCTTTGGCGGATATATTCTCCATTGGAGAATAGGGAAGTTCAGTAACATACACCAGGAACAGTGTCAGCCAAAAGTGATGTATTTCACCAGAACTGCCTGGCTGCGGTTTCATGGTCCCGCCTCAACCAAGTCTTCCTATTTTTGTATGTTTTAATAGGTAATTTTCAAGTAAGCTTTACTTTGGCCCTACTTTTTTCATGCTCTTTATGTGTACCAAAAGAACCCTTACTAAAGGATGGCTTAGACCACTCCCTGAATGTGTATCTTCCTCTTATTTCACCTCATGCAACACCGGTTCCTCCAGGATGGCAGTGACCCAGCTACAGAGCCACGACTTAAAACTTCCTCATTTCCATTTCCCGTTCCCTTTTTCTAAGTTGATTTCAAGTATTAAATATTCTTTTCACTAACTTCAGCAGGCAGGGACTGTCTATTTATCTTCTTCTCTCGTTAGCCCAGGTTTTCTTCTGCTGTTATGCTGGAGTGGTTACATTGACAACTTTGCTTGTTCAATAGGAAGAGCAAGGAAGTTCCAAGTCTTTGATCAGAACTTTGTCAAATGGTGAGGACTGTATGAATCCACACAAACCAATTTTACTGGCCAAATCACATACTTTGCCATCAATTTCCCAACTCTGACATAAAGTACATAAGTATTTTATGAGTATTTTATAGTCCTATAATTCATGCTGAGTTCAGTTTATATTCTCCTATTTTAATGTTTCATAGCCAAATAAGCTATCTGTCAATAACAGACAGTACGTGGACCACTTGCCACTGTGAAGAGCAGATTCTGCTGGCTGAATCACTGGGCTTCAAGTTCTCTGAGATGGTAATAATGGAGGACAGTCTGACCCCATGCTCCAAATGTAGTATGCACTAACTCTATTGTTATGCGTGGATTCGAATTGTAACGTTCAGAGCAGCCATGGGCTGTGCGCCTTGTTCAGAGATATTCCTATTGAGCCTAAGGGAAAATGCACACAGAGCTAAAGGACAGTATATGGACTCCTCCAGTATGCATGCATGAGAGCAGCATACTTCAGTGACGGTTGTATATAAATTTAAGAAGCGGTGACAATGGAGAATAGGCAAATGGTCTGCAATGAAGTAGTGCAAATAGAAAGATAGATTTATAGAAACTTTACTTACGGTTCTGAAATAAACAGCGTTGGTCATAACTGCTCTCGATTCACTGTTACTGTGCCAGGTTCTTTCTTTCTTGGGATGTTTCTAGAGCTCTGAACTGAAATATGCTTAAGGGTGCCCTGTTTACTAATTTATTGTGGCATTTCTGTAATTTTACTTTTTTTAAACTAGTCTCTTGTGCCCTCGTGTTTAACAGGGTTTGTTTTTTTTAAATAAGAAGAAATGTGGATATGACATATGGTGTTTGTCATATGTACTGTTTTGTCATATGTCATGTACTAGCATTTACAAACCTGTTTTCACATCTTTTATGAAGTTCTGCCATATGAATAGTGTGAGAATGAGCCTGACTGTCAGCAGTGTGCCCTGGAAACCCAAAGCGCTGGACATGTCCTGGGGTGTGTCAAGCACATCATCACAAGCTAGTCGAGGGAGTGGATTGTCCCACTCTGTGCTGCACTGGTGCAGCCTCATTGCGAGTCTTGTGGGCAGTTCTGGGTGCCACATGAAACTATGTGAACATTTCCAGAGGAGGGCAGCCAAGATGGTGAAAGTCTTCAAAAGCAAGACTTGCACAGAGCAGCTGAGGTCACTGGGCTGGTTCAGCTTGGAGGAGGGAAGGCTGAGGGGTGACCTCAGCACAGTCTCTACCTTCCTCAAGGGGAGCTGTGGAGGGAGAGGTGCTGATCTCTCTCTGGTGATCAGCGGTAGGACACAAGGAAATGGAATGGAGCTGCATCAGGGGAAATGCAGGTTCAACATTCAGAAGAGGTTCTTCCCTGAGAGGGTGGTCTGTCACTGGAACAGGCTCCCCAGGGACTTGGTCACAGCACCAAGCCTGTCAAGTTCACGATGCGCCTGGACAATGCTCTTAGTCAATGTTGGGTAGTCCTGTGAGGAGCAGGGAGCTGGACTCATATGATCCTTATGGACCCCTCCCAACTCCAGAGAGTCCATGATTCTGACTATTCTAAGGAGACAAAATTTGTATTTATGTGTTAAGGGATCCTGGGGTGGGTGGAGGCGGGGAAGCAGTATCTTTCATAGGGAACCAGCATTCTCCTTTTCTCTCACAGGTTAATTAAGGAAGTGTAACTGAGGAGCTCTCTCATGACAGACCTGGGCCCTTTTATCCCAGGCACCGTTCTCAAGAGACTAGAGGGATAATGAAGTATTCAATCCTTGATTTTTAGTCAAAGGAGGAAGCTGTCTTAAGTACAGCTCTTACCACAAGTCTACTGCATTTTTGCTCCGTGCAACAATGACTTCTTCCTTTGTTCTGAGGTTCTTTGAGGATACTTTTTCATTTGGCTTAAATTCATTTTTATTTGGGTTAAATTCTCTTAATAGCCACAAAGAGACCCTTCTCAAAGCTTACAAGACTTTAATATTACTAAATTCTAGTTTAACCGTGCAATTGTCATCTGTTCTTCAATGGGTATGCTAGTGACAATAAAATCACTGGATTCTCTTGTTATCATTGGCTTCCAGGGCCTTTTCCTGGTTTCTCACTTGCCTCAAAGGATAGTTTTGTTGTTCGGCAACCAAGTGGCAAAAAAAAAAAAGGCAAACTTATCCTCCTACCTCTGCCTTAAGCTCATGCTAAAAGGATGTGAACACTCCACTGTGTCCCGCGGCTTTGCTCTAGCAGTATCAGTACCCAGGTTGGGGCAAATCTCTTTTTTTGAACTTGAGTGCCAAGGATCTCATTAACTACAGAGAAAACATAAGCCAAGGTTTAATACTTGCACTTCCTGAAATCAGCTTTGGCTTTGTGAGCAGGACGCTGACTGACCTGATCTACCAGTGGCTTCAAGATATTAAGATTTTACTAGCACTTTAAATAAATGAAAGTGCTTCCCTTTATTTTAGAGCTTTCTGGTTCCTCCAATATAGATTTTCATTTGGACATTTAGGCATTTCAGCAGTATCTGTTTTTTCATTGGCTTCTGTGTTTTAGATACTTTACTCCTGTGCCCAGCAAGAGTAACAGTGTGCTACCTGCTTAATTGGTCTGTACAGTCCTTTTTAATAAACATTTGTTTCATGTCATTTGTTCTTCCTGCAGAGTGTTTTCACATCTGTTATTTGCTTATGCTACTGGGAAGCAGCCATATGGCGAAAGGTAAAAACCAGCCCCCTAATTTTACAGGATGCTATTAGCTACAATTCTGTTATGCCTTTGTAGAAACTTTATGGAGATAAATACGGGGGAAAAAATATCTGTTCAAATGAATGTTAGGAAATAGAAAGGAAAAGAAGATAATGAGACAGGTTTTAACACGGTCAAACTTCTAGGTCACATTTCTGAAACACAGACCACTGCGTGCTTAAGTTCCAAGATCGCTGCATCTAACTAAAAGTCACTGAAACACTAATTCCCCAAATCAGGTACTTTGGAAACCAACCTGTCCTCTGCCGCGGCTGCTGAGACTGGAACCAGGTCGTTCGCATGCATAAAACCGCCCGATTTGCACTTGCAGGGGTCCCGGCACAAAACACAAACAGACCCAGAAGGGAGCGGCGGTGCCGGGACCGGCGGTTGCAGGGCGTAGTGGGGTTGGCCCGGGAGGCAGGGTTCGGGCTGGGAGGAGGTGGAGGGGCTGCGGGGACTAGGGGCGAGGGCGCCGCCGCCGTCCCTGAGCCCGGCCGCTCCCCTCAATGGGACGAAGGGGTCGCTCAGAAAGCAGCGGCACAGTGGCCGGGGGGCGGGACCTGCAGCGAGCGCTCCCATTGGCCAGAATCCCTGCTCTCGGCAATGAATGGGGCGGGGGCTCAGTGCTGCCATGCCGTGGCCGCGAAGTGGTACTGCAGCCTGGGGCGGGGTGGGGTACTCGGTGGTGCCGTGCCGTGGCCTCAGCAGCCAATCAGCGCTAGCAAATTGAACGTCACGCATGCGCACTGACTTGTTAAGGACGCCGCCATGTTCTACATCAGGCATGCACAGTTGGTCCTAAAGGCGCAGCCATATTGTACTTCACGCATGCGCAGTGAATCCTAAGGGCGCAGCCATGTTGAAAGATACGCATGCGCAGTGACTTGCTAAAGGGCGCCGCCATGTTGTACATGACGCATGCGCAGTGACTAAATAATGGCGCCATCACGTTGAAGGACACGCATGCGCAGTGTCTCCAATGAGGGCACCGCCATCTTGTATAGCACGCATGCGCAGCGTCTCCATTAAGGGCGCCGCCATGTTAAACAGAACGCACGCGCACTTGCTTTATCAAGGGCGCCGCCATGTCGTATGGTAGGCATGCGCAGTGACTACACCTGGGCGTCGCCATCTTGTATATCACGCATGCGCAGTGGCTCCAATAAGGGCGCAACCATGTTGAACGGCACGCATGCGCAGTGGCTTCATTTACGCCGCTGCCATGCTGTACAGCATGTATGCACACTGGCTCCTCTGCTCAGCAGGCTGGGGCTGGGAGAGGGATAGTGCCCCGCGTCCCCTGCGGGACCCCAGGGCCCCCGTGTCCCCCCCTCCCCGTCCAGTTGGAGGCCAGTTCCAAGTGGCATTCCCCAGGGGTCAGTTTTGGGTCCAGCCCTCTTCAATGTCTTTATCAATGACCTGCATGAAAGCATTGAGTGCACCCTTAGCAAGTTTGCAGACGACACTAAGCTGGGTGGAAGTGTCGATCTGCTGGAGGGTCGGGAGGCTCTGCAAAGGGATCTGAACAGGCTGGATCCATGAGCTGAGACCAATGGCATGAGGTTTAACAAGGCCAAATGCCAGGTCCTACACTTGGGGCACTGGAACAGGCTGCGCAGGGAGGTGGTTGAGTCACCTTCCCTGGAGGTATTGAAAGGATGGGTGGATGGAGGTGCTAAGGGGCATGATTTAGTGAATGATAGGAATGGTTGGACTCGATGATCCTGGGGGTCTTTCACAACCTACTGATTCTGTGATTCTGTCTCTCTTTCCTGACAGCCCAAAAAGCCAGTCTGGAGAATGTCCTTGCTGCAGAAAACCTGGCAAAAGTCTCACAGAACAGCCCTGCTTTTTCAAAGCCTGGTATTCTTCTGTCTTCCGTCTTGTCATGAGGAGTAGTGGTGATTTTCTCGTGCTTCTTGCTGCCTTCTCAGTGTTTGTCCTTTATTTTAAGTGTGGCTCAGCCGGTGCCTCAGGAGGTCGTTGGGTGGGAAAGAGCGTCTGCTAAAATATTTCTCCCATTAGCTCAAGACTAAGGTATCCTGTGGCGCTGAGCTCGGGTCCAGGAGATGGAAGCGTGGCCTTTCAGAGGCTGCTGTACCCAGGTGAACTGCAGTACGCCTGCCTCCCTTGAGGAAAGCCTGTGTTTGGAAAACTCGGTCACTTTTCCTCCCTCCGACTGCCTCGGAGTGGCAGGAAGAGCTGGAGGAGTGTAGTGGGCTCAGGGCCATCTGGCACAGCTCAGAGCTCACCAGGCGCTGGGGTGTCACGTGCAGTGGCGAGAGCAGTGGAGGGCAGGAGGGGTTCATTTAGAGCACGTTTACTTGGAGTACTTTGCCGTAACAACTCCTTCCTTTTGCTCTGTCCGCAGAGAGAATCTGACAGAAGTGTTGGTGATGAGAGAGCCCATGTGGGATCACGACCCCTTTCCAGGGAGAGAGGGAGAAGTGATGTGGCGGTGCCCTCCAGGCCAGCAGCATTCAGGTACGTGGCTTTCTCGGGACTCATCTTTGCTGCCACTTTTGATTGAGTTGACGACATGAACTGGAGCGTTCTCTGCTTTGAGTTAGCATGTGACAACATTGCGTTTTGGGAATGCCGAATCGAGAACACAATACTAGGGTTACATGGGCTTCGCCAGCCAAACCTGTGCATGCCATACGTCATAAACATGCCATACACACACTAGGCACACGCCACATGCAACACACCCCCCCAGGCACAGGCCACTGCCCCCATGTACATGCTAGGCTCATGCCACAATAACTCATGCACATACCTTGCATCTGCAAGCAACATGCCACACACTCCATGTGCATGTTATGTACATGCCTTTTACACACCATCCACATATCACAAACATGCTAGCACACACCATCAAGATGGCAAACCAGCCATGCACACACCATGCACGTGCCTTGCACGTGCAAGCAACGTGGCAAACATGCCATGTGCGTGTTATGTATATGCTGTGTACACATCATCCACCTGCCACACACACGCTAGCATATACCATGATTGTGACACACCATCCATGAACAGGCCATGCGCACACCATGCACGTGTAAGCAATGTGCCACATGCTACACGCATGCCATGTGCCTGTTATGTACATGCTGTGTATGTGCCATACACACATGCGAAGCACACGCTAGCACCCGCCATCAAGATGACATACCAGACCATGCACAAGCCACGCACATGCTCACACACACCATGAAGGTTACCCACTATCCATGCACAAGCTTTGCACATGCAAGCAACATTCCACATGCTGCACATCATGTGCATGTTATGTACATGGTGTTTACACACCATCCACATGCCATCCACACACTAGCACATGCAATGAAGGTAAAGCACATGCCACATATATTCCTTGCATATGTAAGCAACATGCCACACACTATGTGCATGTTATGTAAATGACATCACAGAATCACAGAATCACAGAATCACCAGGTTGGAAGAGACCCACCGGATCGTCGAGTCCAACCATTCCCACCAGTCCCTAAATCATGCCCCTAAGCACCTCATCCACCCTCACCTTAAACGCCTCCAGGGACGGTGACTCAACCACCTCCCTGGGCAGACTGTTCCAATGCCTAACCACCCTCTCCGTGAAGAATTTTTTCCTTATCTCAAGCCTAAATCTCCCCTGGTGAAGCTTGAGGCCATTCCCTCTCATCCTGTACCCTGTCACTTGGGAGAAGAGGCCAGCACCCTCCTCTCCACAACCTCCCTTCAGGTAGTTGTAGAGAGTAATAAGGTCTAATGTACACATGTACACACCATACACATTCATCCAACATGCCACACACACACCATGAAGGTGACACTCCAGCCATGCACACACCACACACATGCCACGTATATGCCACTGCACCCATGCACACGCTGTGCACATAGGCTCCTGCCACAACCACCCCATCCACATGACACGCACACACCTTGCACACACCAGCAACATGAAACACACACCACACATGCCACGCGCTTGTTATGTTTATGCCTCGTACATGCTTACACACACCACAGACACGGTAGCACGCGCCATGGAGATGACACACCAGCCATGCACACGCCACTCACATGGCACGTACATGCCACTGCCCACATGCACACACCATGCACATACCAGGCTTATGCCACAACCAGCCCATGCACACACCACACACATGCCTTGCGCACACGAACAACATGTCACACCCGCCACGCTTGCATGCAAACACCCCACACACACCAAACATGTGCAGGGAGCGCTCCTATTGGCTGAGTGGCATATCGCTTAGAGAGCAGCCGATCAGCGCTGGCAGAGCAAAGGGTGTGGGGGGGACGGGCCCTGCCGTGAGCACTCCCATTGGCCGGGATCCCTGTGCTCGGGATGAATGGGGCAGGGACTCAGTGCTGCCGTGCCGTGGCTGCAGAGCAGTACTGCAGCCTGGGGGGCATGCACAGGGGTGGGCCAGCTGGGAGGGGCGAAGTGGCTCAGTTTGACAATCGGCTCCGATCCGCTCTGCTTCTCTTGGTTCCTCGCAATGCCGTTCAAGACGGCTCAGCTCTGCTCTTCGCTGCCCTCAGACAATGGGATGCAGGCTGGGACTGGGAGAAGGACAGCACCCTCCCATCCCCCTGAACCCCTCCTGTCCCTGCCCAGGGTGCTGTGCGGGGCCGAGGGGAGGGCGGGGATACACAGCCTTTCCTCTTATGTCTGCTCACTTTTTTAGTTTCTCTATGACAGCTCTATTGGACTTGAGTTTTAGCCTCATGACTATGCATAAGACATGGCTGAATGTGACGGGAAGACTGCTGGGAAAATGGCAAGAAGAGGATCAACAAGAAACAGTGGAACGCGCCCTTTAGAGTTTGCTGCTTGTCCTGCTGCTGAGAAATGGGAGTGTCTCTGAATTTGCTACTGCGTGAGACAGATTAAAGAAGTTTAATAAAAGTTCAGTTCTATCTAAATGGTAGATAGGAATATGCTTATGTAAAGCATATTGTATGTAACTGTTACCAATATGCTTCAATGCACTGTATCTCAGCAGCTAGAACATCGAAGGAGTCTTTTAATCTGTACAGTTTTTTAACAGTGATAATTGACATTTAATGGCTTAATAACAAATATAATTTTATATAATTTCAATCAAGCCTGGCTGTCATACATTGACCTTTCAGTAAACCACCAATATTTTATATTTAGGAGTAATTTCTTATTACCCATCCTGAGTGGGATGCTATAGTTTTACTGTTAAAAGGGTGGGTCTTGTTCAAAAACCTCTGAAGGCAATAGTTGGGTTGGTCAAGTCTGTGCCACACCTGTGGTCAGCAGTTAGGTACAGGTGAAGAGTTTGCCCCTTAAAAGGCTTCTTGATTTAGAGCTGGCTCTCACCAGCAGCTAGAGCATTCAGTGAAGTAAGGGGCTAGAAAAGCCTTTCTTTCTTCACTGAGTTTTGAACAGTTGTATGGTTTTCTTTATGGTGCATTTGAGCCTACTGTCATCATTTCTTCTGTGAGTTTCAGGTAATGATTTTGCTTGTGGATTTGGTTTTTAGTCTTAGAGTAAAATTGGTTTGCAGTGTGGGAACTTTAGAGAAATTTTACCACAAACATTTGCAGTCAATATTGTCTATCTTTGTTCTTGTCTGTTGGCAGAAGCAAGAATGATAATTACGACCTGATATTGATCATCTGCCCACGTCTTGTGTCTTTAGTCACTGAGGAAATGCCAATCCAAAATTTCCTACTTGCCGGTCCATAGGAAGAAGAATATTTTCTCAGTAATGATGACAAATTGTCAAGTGTGGAATTCAGTGGCTGTATTAATATCAAGTGCTTCTTTTTTTCTTCATTTAATTTCAAGGCAGAGCTTCTGGAAACCATACAAAAAGTTGGGAGGGCAAGGAGCCCTCTCTGTGACCAAATATGTGCATCTGCATGATCTAGGCATGTTTCAAACTCCTTTTCCACTCAAGGTGCATAAAAGCTGTGTGCATTTCATAACGTTTCTCTCTATCCCTTTTATCAGTACAGCTTTTTACTGTTTGAGCATTCGTCAGTTTGGCTTAAATTACAGGCATTAAAGGGCTTAGGCTGGAAGTTCTCTTTTGGAAGTTTAGTGTAGGGCATCCCATAGTCCTGTAAGTGCAGTACAGCTAAAAGTAATAATTATCCGAGTACTGAATACTGTACAAGGCAGTTATTCTGATAGTGCTTCCCTGTCCCTGGAATGCCATCCACCTCTGGCTTAGATGAGCAAAACCCCAACTGTGACATGCTTTTGTCTTTCTTACTAAGTGCTGCCTTGAAAACAACTCAATCTTTTCAAATCAGACATGCTCAAATATTATTCTTGAGGGAAAAAAGCATCTACTGCTATCAGTGTGGTTTATGAAGTGTTTATGATGCTGAAAAGGCAGCACACATGAGCATTAGGCATACCTGAATATTCTAAGCAATCACTATGGAACCTTAAAATATTTGAATGGACAAAAGTAGTAGGTGCCTCTGGGAAATGTCTATTTATTTATTATGTATTTAGATATGTAAAACTTGTTTTATGGATCTAATGATTCTGTACAGTTAATAGATCTTACTCTAAGAGCCTCTTTAATTGTGCAAGGTATAGCTCATGGGATTTAAAGAAAGAAGCAGGGAGGGAGAAAACAAAAACCCTAGCACTGAAGCATGAACCCATTAAAACTATTTTTGTGAATTAGTCTTTCGTGCAGTGCTTTCTGTGATGGTACTTCTCTGAGGAACGTAATTAATGTTATTCCAGAGAGAATTAAAGGTCCATCTGATTATTTCTGACCTGATGAACTGTATTCTGAAGCAATGCTTACTCAGGGGTCAAGGTTACAACTAGAAATATGTTGGTAACTCCAATGGAAAGACAGACTCCCCGAGAACCCTCTAGAAACGCATGGGTCCCCTTTAGGTTCTAGGGGTACTAGAAGGGTCCTACAAGGTCCTAAAGGGGTTTCAGGGGGCTCTAGAAGGCTCCTGGGTGTCCGAGAAGGGTCCTAGAAGGCCCTAAAGGGGTCACAGGGGGATCTAGAGGGTTCTTGGGTGTCCTAGAAGAGTCTTAGAAGGCCCTAAAGGGGTCCCGGGGGGTGGGTCTAGAGGGTTCCTGGTGATCCTAGAATGGTCCTAGAAGACCCTGAAGGGGTTTCAGAGGAGGGGGTCTAGATCACAGAAACATCTTTAAAGTCATCACAGAATAACTAGTTTGGAAGAGACCCACTGGATCGTCGAGTCCAACCATTCCCACCAATCCCTAAATCATGCTCCTAAGCACCTCATCTACCCTAAACTTAAACACCTCCAGGGACGGTGACTCAACCACCTCCCTTGGCAGACCATTCCAATGCCTAACCACCCTTTCCGTGAAGAACTTTTTCCTGATCTCAAGCCTAAATCTCCCCTGGCAGAGCTTGAGGCCATTCCCTCTCATCCTGTCCCCTGTCACTTGGGAGAAGAGGCCAGCTCCCTCCTCTCCACAACCTCCCTTCAGGTAGTTATAGAGAGTAATAAGGTCTCCCCTCAGCCTCCTCTTCTCCAGGCTGAACAACCCCAGCTCTCTCAGCCGTTCCTCATAAGATTTGTTCTCCAGCCCCTTCACCAGCTTTGTTGCTCTTCTCTGGACTCGCTCCAGAGCCACAACATCCTTCTTGTGGTGAGGGGCCCAGAACTGAACACAGTACGCGAGGTGCGGTCTCACCAGTGCTGAGTACAAGGGGAGAATAACCTCCCTGGACCTGCTGGTTACGCTGTTCCTGATACAAGCCAAGATGCCATTGGCCTTGGCCACCTGGGCACACTGCTGGCTCATGTTCAGTCGGTTGTCAACCAGCACCCCCAGGTCCTTCTCCTCCTGGCAGCTTTCCAGCCAGGTTTCTCCTAGTTTATACCTCTGCTTAGGGTTGTTGTGCCCCAAGTGCAGGACCCGGCATTTGGCCTTGTTAAACCTCATGCCGTTGGTCTCAGCCCAGCAGTCCAGCCTGTTCAGGTCCCTTTGCAGAGCCTCCCTACCCTCCAGCACATCGACACTTCCTCCCAGCTTGGTGTCATCTGCAAACTTGCTAAGGGAGGACTCAATGCCTTCATCCAGGTCGTTGATAAAGACATTAAACAGGACTGGACCCAGGACTGAGCCCTGGGGAACCCCACTAGTAACTGGCCTCCAGCTGGATTTAACCCCATTTACCACCACCCTCTGGGCCTGGTCATTCAACCAGTTTTTCACCCAGGAGAGTGTGCACCCGTCCAGGCCAGAGGCCGACAGTTTCCAAAGCAGAATGCTATGAGAAACTGTATCAAAGGCTTTACTGAAGTCCAGGAAGATACATCCACAGCCTTTCCCTCGTCCAGGAGTTTAGTCACTTGGTCATAGAAGGTGATCAGATTACTCTGGCAAGACCTGCCTTTCATGAACCCGTGTTGACTGGGCCTGATCACCCGGTTCTCTTGCAAGTGCTTCATGATCGCACTCAAGATCACCCGCTCCATGACTTTCCCCGGTACCGAGGTCAGGCTGACAGGCCTGTAGTTCCCCGGATCCTCCCTGTGCCCCTTCTTATAGATGGGCACGACATCAGCCAGCCTCCAGTCCAGTGGAACCTCCCCAGTCATCCAGGACTGCTGGAAGATGATGGAAAGGGGTTCGGCCAGCACATCTGCCAGTTCCCTCAAAACTCTTGGGTGGACTCCATCCGGCCCCATAGACTTGTGGGCGTCTAGCTGGGCAAGCAAGTCTCTAACCACCTCCTCTTGGACTTTGGGAATCTCATGCTTCTCATCCAACCCTTGGGGTTGTGCACAGAGGGAACAATTTTCCTTACTGTTAAAGACTGAGGCAAAGTAGATGGCTCTTTAGGTGTCCTAGAAGCCATAAATTGGTCCCAGGGGGCTCTAGATGGTTCTTTGGGGGTCCTAGAAACCCTAAAGGGGTTTCAGAACGGGTCTAGATGGTTCTTTGGTGGTCCTAGAAGCTGTAAATGGGTCCCAGGGTGCTCTAGATGGTTCTTTGGGGGTCCTAGAAACCCTAAAGGAGTCCCAGGGGGCTCTACAGGATTCCTGGGGGTCCTAGAAGAGTCCTAGAAGGGGTTCCAGGGCATCCAGGATGGGTCCAAGAAGGCCCTAAATGGGCCCCAGGGGCTAGTGTGTTCCTTGGGGTTTTAGAAGGGTCCTAGAAGGCCCTCTATGGGTTCCAGAGGGGTCTAGAGGGTTCTTAGGGGTACTAGAAGGGTCCTAGAAGGCCCTAAAGTGGTCCCAGAGGGCTCTAGAAGGTACTTCGGGGGTCCTAGAAGGTCCTAAATGGGTACCAGGGCCTCTAGAGGGTTTTTGAGGGTCCAAGAAGGGCCCTAGAAGGTCAAAAGGGGTCCCAGTGGGGTCTAGAGGGTTATTGGGGGTCCTAGAAGGCCCTGAAGGGGTACCAGGGGGCTCTAGATAGTTCCTCAGGGTCCTAGAAGGGCCTTAGAAGGCCCTAAAGTGTTCCCAGGGGGCTCCTGAGGGTTTCTCAGGGTCCTAGAAGCGACCTAGAAGACCCTAGAGGGGTTTCAGGGGGCTCTAGAGGGTTCCTTTGGGGTCCAAGAAGGGTTCTAGATGGCCCTAAAGGGGTCCCAGGGGCCTGTAGAGGATTCTGCAGGGTCCTAGAAGAGTCATAGAAGACCCTACATGTGTCCCTGGGGGTCTAGAGGGCTCCTGGGGTTCATAGAAGAGTCCTAGAAGGTCCTAAAGGGGCCCCAGCGAGCTCTAGAGGGTTTGTGGGCGAGTCCTAGAATGATCCAAGGACACTGTAAAGGAGTCCCAGGGGTCTCTAGGGGGTTTCTGGAGGTCTGGGAAGGGTCCTAGAAGGCCCTAAAGGTGTCCCAGAGGGCTCTAGAGGATTCTTCTGGGCCCTAGAAGGCTCTAAATGGGTCCCAGGTGGCTCTAGATTGTTCCTGTAGGTCCTAGAAGGCCCTAAAGTCGTCCCAGGGGATTATAGAGGGTTCTTCTGGGTCCTAGGAGGGTCCTAGAAGGTCCTAAAGGAGGCCCAGGGGGGCCTAGAGGGTTCCTCTGGGTCCTAGGAGGGTCCTAGACGGTCCTAAAGGAGGCCCAGGGGGGCCTAGAGGGTTCTTGGGGGGCCGAGAATGGTCCTAGAAAGCCCTAAAGGAGTCCCAGGGGGCTCGAGAAGGGTCCTAGAATGCCCCCAAATGGTCCCAGTGAGCTCTAGAGGGGTTCCTGGAGGTCCTAGAATGGTCCTAGAATGTCCTAAAGGGGTCCCAGGGGGGGCTAGAGGGTTCTTGGTGGTCCTAAAAGGCTTTTAGAAGGCCATTAATGGGTCCCAGGGGGCTCTAGATTGTTCCTGGGGGTCCTAGAAGGCCCTTAATGGGTCCCAGGGGGTTCTAGATTGTTCCTGGGGGTCCTAGAAGGACCTAAATGGGTCCCAGGGAGTTCTAGAAGGTTCCTTAGGGTACTAGGAGGGTCCTAGAAGGCCCTAAATGGGTCCTTGGGGGCTCTAGAGGGTTGCTGGTGGTCCAAGAAGGGTCCTAGAAGGTCCTAAAAAAGGTCCCAGCTGTCTCTAGAGGTTTCTTGCAGTCCTGGAAGGGTCCTAGAAGGCCCTAAGGGGGTCCCACGGGGCTCTAGCGGGTTCCTAGGGGACTTGAAGGTCCTAAAGGGGTCCCAGGGTGTCCTAGAGGGTTCTTTGGGGATCCTAGAAGGGTCCCAGGGGGCTCTAGAGGGTTCCCAGATGTCCCAGAATGGTCCTAGAAGGCTCTAATGGGACTCAGGGGGATCTAGAGGGTTCCTGGTTGTCCGAGAAGGGTCCTAAAAGGCCCTAAATGGGTCCAGGGGTGTTCTAGAGGGTCCCTGTTTATCTGAGGAGGGTCCTAGAAGAACCTAAGTGGCCCCTGGAAGCTCTAGAGAGTTCCTGGGGGTCCTAGAAGGGTCCTACAATGTACAAAATAGGTCCCAGGGGACTCTAGAGGGTTCCTGGGTGTCTGAGAAGGGTCCTAGAAGGCCCTAAAGGGTTCCAAGGGCATCCTAGAGGGTTCGTTGGGGGTCTTAAAAGGCCCTAGAAGGGTCCCAGGGGGCTCTAGAGGGTTCTTGGGTGACGAATCAGAGGGAAGCAGCAGCCGACTCAATATGAGTGATAAAGCAAGCTTCAACTTTATTGTGCCGTGCAACTTCATTTATACTATTTTCTTACATACTTGTCATAATATGATTGGTTTCTTACGGTTATTCGTTTCATCTCTATTGGTCAAATACTACGTAATGGCTATCTATGTGCAGTTCCACAAGCTCCCGGGCAAGACCCGTTCCTCTCCCCCATTGCCAACTTTCCCACAGTTGTTTATCTAACTGTCCAATGTTGGTATGCCCCTGTGCTTCTCCCTTTATCAGCATGATTTACAGTTTATGCTATGGCACAGCTCTTGCACAGAGCCGTGCCCCTGCTCTGCAAGCCATTCTCCAACAATTCCCCCTTTTTCTTTTTGGACCAGCATAGCTTGCATAACTAATTGATCTGTGGCCTTAGCCACCATATTCTGTAGACACGATGTTAGACATGGGATTATTGATAGGATCAAAATTACAACAATCAAAATTACACATCCATATTGCAACAGTGTTCCCAACAACCCGTCGATCCCCAGTGAACTTAACCAGACATCCAAAGGATTTTCCCATTGCTGTAATTTTCTTATGTTATCTGTCAATTGTTGTAACTTGCTGTGAATGGACTGGGACCGATCAGTTAGATTAAAACAACACATTCCTGCAAATTCCTTACAGCCATGCCCGTGTGCTAGTAATAAAAAATCGATTGCTGCTCGATTCTGAAGTGTTGCCTTGCGTAAGCTATCAGCCTGTGTTGATAAATCATATAAAATTTGTGAAGTGAGATTTACTTGTTTTGCTATCCAGCAAGTGAGAGCATTAACTGTGAGAGCTACATGCATTAGTGCTACCATTAATTCCTCTAGACTTCTTCAAAGCTGAAAGAAAAAAAAAACTTAGAGAGGAAGGAGAGTGCGCGGGGAGAACTCACACACATACAGCTGCAAGGTCAGGCAGTTTTTGTATGTTTTGCTAGGTATTTTAAACTTTTTACTTCTGAAGCCTTTCATTCCAAAGATTAACAGGTAAATCTACCTGTTTGCCGGCTTAGTGGACGTTTGAGATTGAAAGGTCCCAGAGATATATTTTCAAGATTAATCAAAACCAATTTGTAAGTCTCACAAATGTTTGAAGTACTTCAAACGCACACACACATACACACTTCTCAGCTAGCCGAATACATTCATACAATGTTGGTTATCACTATTAGATCCACAATTTTTCCGTGCTATGAATATTTAAGCTACATATGGTACCGAGAACAGAAAAAACACTTAAAATATGTAAATTCATTATCAATGAGGCTTATATCAATTGTCTAACAAATCTTTTACTTATGGTAAAAGATTTTAAAAACTTTTGTTTGTTTGTTTTGTTTTGTAGGTTTTGTGTTGATAGAATTACAGACTGGTCAGTTGAGCTAAAGCCTCAATTTCCCTGTATATCATTTCCCTTGCTTGAATTATTCCAGTAGAGCTTGCATCAATGACCCCAGATAAAACAAAGATTCCCAGCCGAATTATTGATAATCATACTAATTACAAGGCAATGAAGCCAACCTCAATTGTCCTTTTCCATTTCCTGTTATTGCATGAAGTGCTGATGATTGCAGCACTACGATGGTGGTGATCACGTCTATCTTGGTGCTGCCTCTGGTTCTTGCTCTAAGGTGAGAGCTGCTAGAGTCACAAGTTGATCAGCACACGTATTGCCTTCACCTAAACCTTCAGTCCATTGATGACTTCTGATGTGTATTATGCAATAGGGTTGAGATCATTGTTTTATCGCAGATTGTAGTTGCATTGAATCTGTTACGATGTTTAATTTTCATGCATCCACTGGGCGCATGTCCAAACAACTGCAGCTAATTCTAGAGTCTGTAAAGAGTCTCCTGGCTCTGCGGGTAAAAGATGATGATGCCACTGATTTTCGGTAAACCAAGTTGCTGCTGCCCTTTGTGATCTTCTTCCGTCATCTGTATAAACTGTAACAGCGTTAGAGAGTGGCGTCTCACTTTTCTTGGGTTTTAACAACCAGTCGTGGTTGCCAAGCCATTTTAGTATAGGCATTTTCAGTGACTCTACTTTAAGTTCTACAGCCTCAGATAACAAACTTAGCTGTAAAGCTGTTGAATTCCTCAACCACCATTCTAAGTCTTCTCTTTGTATTGGTAGATATATAACAGACGGCTCTCGACCCAAAATTTGCAAGATTCGTGTCCCTCCTTTCTGAATTAATTCTGCCAAACTGTCCATCTTTGTTCTGATAGTAGTTTTTGGTTGCATACTCGTAAATATCCATTCTAAGACTCTCACCCCTGTCTCCCCCTTTTTCTTTTTATGTTGTGTCAAGGCACCAGTAAAATGTGAGCGGTCTTGTAAGATGGTAAGATCAATTGGGAGTGTGGGGTCTATATGGTACTGCTGTCGCCAGGTCCAGTCCGAGGCTGCCCCTGGTTGCCGGTTGCAAAATGCTGGCTGGTCGAAGCGGGCAGAGGTGTCTGTGATCCTGGGGTGGCTGCAGTCATGTAAGCCACTGGGGCTGCTATTGGTGTCTGCGCGCTGCGGCCCTTGGCGCTCCGCTTCCCGTTTCCCGGCCTCCGGCAAGCTGCAGTACTATGATTGTTCACTTGGCAGTTCTGGCACCACACCTGTTGCTCCCGACATTGACTGTGCATGTGTCCATTACGTCCACATCGAAAACACTTATACCCTCATCGATTCGGGCCTGTCTGCTGCATCTTTGTCAAAGGTTGCAATGGAGCAAGGGCAGCAAATGCCTGGGTTTGTGCAGTTACTAAATCTTGCCCTAGCTTTTGGATTGCTTCAACTAGCAGGGCTTGAAAAACTACAGGACACGCTATATCTATTACCGACTCTATTGCACTAGTATCTTTTGAGTCTAGAATACTTTTCACTATTTCTGCCTAGGCTTCCCGCCGCTCTCGCACCGCAGCCCCTCCCACATCACTCTCTGGCTCTGGAACCGACTCATTATTAAGTAAGGGGGTGGGGGTGGCTCCGGGGGTGGCTCCGGCGGTGGGGCCGACAGCAGACGACCCTCAGTTCCCGGAATATCCTCAGGAGCATTGCTGTGGGGTGGAGGTGAGCTGACTGTGGGTACGGCAGGAGGGGGGGGAGGAGGACAAGCCAAATTCCTGTTCTCCTGCGCTGCGCTGCGCTGCCTCACAGCCCACCAGTGAGCCTGCCACAACAACAACTGTGACTGTGTCAGTATCAACCGCATAATATTTTTAGTATCCTCCGGTGCTAAAATTCCTGAGCCCCAAATGTAATCTAACATCTGTAGGGCTGGCTCGCTATGAACTCCCGATTCATTAACTGTGGCTCGTAACTGTGATAACAATTTCCAGTCTAAAGGACTATGCTCGCCTGCCAAATGTCCAGCGTTATCAGGTGTGTATACTACAGGAAAGGCATGATGTTGCAGTGAGTCCAAAACTTCAAAATCTTTCTGTTCAATTGCCTCCCTGGCCACCCTTTTCCAATCTATGAGTGCACGCTGCGGAGAGCGAGGCCGTGTTTCTTTAATTTCCATGCCGCTGCCCCCCCACCCCCCCTTGGTTTTCCCCCTCCGTCTCTACACCTCTCTCCTCCTCCGGGGGTGCCGATGGGGTGGGGTGTAGGACTTCCCTAGGGTCTACCACAGGGGTCGGGGAGCACTGCTGTTCCTGCGGCGGTGGAGGCGGCCAAGCCGGTCGCTCTCTGACGGGGATTGGAATTTCTGTTGGTGGCGGTGCAAAATATGAGCCCACTGGGGTAATTTTTCCAGCATCTGGATCAGTGGCCTGAGCATTGAGCTGATCTAACCTATTAGTTGCTGCGTTTGCTATTCGCTTTTCAACTTTATAACGTCTTAAGGCATTGATGACCTCCCTCCAAGATTTCATTAGCTTTCTAGCCATCTTATCATCATCTATTACCATATCCCACAAAATATCTCCAAACTTTTTCCATTCCGCTTCCTCAAACGTCTGTTCCAGGTCTTTAAAACAGCCCTTAGTCTTTGCTACAGCTAATAAAGTTGCTAGGTCCTTTAACGGACCCACCCCCCGCTTTTCTAGAAAACGCTTTAATAAATCAAATGCTACCTCTTTTTCCATTGCAAGCTCGACTTTTTGTGTGCAGCGTTTTAAACCCTGGGTAGCATTCAGATGGACGGCGGATTCCCTCGTCTTTATCTCGAATCCAGGCATGGGCTGAACGACGCTACCTGCAGCAAGTCCAACCTTCTGCCCCCTGGACGCTGCTTTCCAGTGCTTCTCCATCCTCTGTCGTCCGGTGAGGAGCCGAGCGAGGGTCCCGGTCCGGGCGCCACTTTGACGAATCGGAGGGAAGCAGCAGCCGACTCAATATGAGTGATAAAGCAAGCTTCAACTTTATTGTGCCGTGCAACTTCATTTATACTATTTTCTTACATACTTGTCATAATGTGATTGGTTTCTTACGGTTATTCGTTTCATCTCTGTTGGTCAAATACTACGTAATGGCTATCTATGTGCAGTTCCACAAGCTCCCGGGCATGCCCCGTTCCTCTCCCCCATCGCCAACTCTCCCACAGTTGTTTATCTAACTGTCCAAGGTTGGTATGCCCCTGTGCTTCTCCCTTTATCAGCATGATTTACAGTTTATGCTATGGCATAGCTCTTGCACAGAGCCGTGCCCCTGCTCTGCAAGTCATTCTCCAACACTTGGGGGTCCTAGAAGGCCCTAAAGGGGTCCCAGGGGGCTCTAGATTGTTCATAGGGGTCCTAGGAGGCCCTTAATGCATCCCAGGGGCCTCTAGAGGGTTCCTGTGTGTGCTAGAAGGCCCTAAAGGGGTCCCGGGGGCTCTAGAGGGTTCATGGGGGTTGTAGAAGGCCCAATAGGGGTTCTAGGGTGTTCCTGTGGGGTCTATCTTGCACTTTTCCTACCAGTCTTACCTTCACATACAGCGATGTCTTTTTTGTAGTCATCATGTGAAAACGTCCAGGCTTTCAAGTACAAGAAATCTGTCACAGACAAGCTAAAAATAAAATCAGACCCCACACACAAAATCCTGTGAAACTCCAATATTTACATCAAGTACAGACACAGTCTTTGGTTTTATCAGCTGATTTAAATTCCTTCCTCTGAGAGAACTAACTCAATACTATTACTGTTGTGCTATCATTAGTCACGCTTCTATTGCGGGCATCCGTGAATCCCAGGCACATCCAAAAAGCAAGTCACCTAGGGTTCCATGTCTCTAAGTTACAGAGCGCTGGGGCAGGGAGGGGGAGAGGGGAAGAAAATACCCTAAAGCTCTGCCACTTCAGACATCCTGAAGCTATCAACACACAGATATTTTCGGCAGCACTTCTCCGAGCAAAAGCTTAGAAGAACATCTTAGCCTGGCAGTCTTACAAATTCACGTGTATACATAAAGAGCTGACTTGTTTGAGAAGAACTAGGAGCCCTATAGACAGAGAATTATAAAAAAGGATGGGGATTAGCACAAAGATTCAGAAATAGGAAGAGCAGGAAAGGAGAGTGTCAAGATACAGAGTGAATGGAAAAGCTGGAACAGCAACAGTGAGCAATACAAAGGGATAGAGAAAGAAAGGGATGAGAAGAGGGAAAGGAAGGCAAGGCACTTACAGGCACAGAGAAAGAATGAATGAACTCCAGAGACCAAGCCAGTAAAATTGTGGGGCTAAAAGAGACAGATGCTGAAGACTGAAAAGAAAAGGATGAGAAAATAGAACAGGAAAATAAAAGAAGAGGGGTACAGGGTTGCCAGGGATCAAAAAATAGAACAGTAGCATGGTAAATGCTAAGAAGTCCAGCTTTAAAATATTTGCTCTCTAGTCCCATTGCTGGTACAACAAGCAACATTGTAATGAAAGCACTTTATTTCTTGTAAGGATCCTCTCAGGCATATAGTTCTCACTGAGAATGCAAGTCAGAATAAATAAAGTACAGCTGCTCCCCAGGCCCTATTTATACCTTTGAGGGGGTTTGCCACACCCCATTCACAGGTGATGGGTGTGAAGGCCCAAGGGGTATATAAGCCACAGGCCTTGCTTCAGGAGGTTATTTAGCCTTTGTTTTTCCTTGAGGTGGGAGCTTTGCTGCTGTTTCAATGTGTTGTAGCTTTTGATGAAGATGTAGTATAGTAAGCTTTTTTTTTTAAAAAAAAAACAAAAAAAAAATTGTGTGCAGTTGTAGTGATGGGGGATTTTTTGCATGCGAAAGTATGTTTGGTTTTAGGTCAGTAATTTTTGATTGGGTGTTGGAGGGGGCAAGGTGCTTTAACAGTTTTGGGTTTTTTTTGTTTTGTTTTGGTTTTTTTTTTTTTTTTTTCCTATGCATGCTTTGTCTTTGTCTAGGATTTCTCCTTATGGGATGATTTGTTGCTGTTTCTTGTTCTGTGTAGGGTGATGCATTGGTCCTTGAGTCTCTGCAGTTCATAGCAGGCACTTCAGGGGTGATAATAATCTGGAATTCAGTTTGTCAGCCTAGGATGGGAAGTTGAGTCTGTGGGCTGGTAGAAGATAGAAGGAGCCAGGGGAACCCTAGAAAGGGCTCAGAAGCACAGCTCCTAAGCAACAGCAATACAGAAGGATGAAGGGGTTAAAATATAGGGCAGATTGTGTTAGGAAGGAGCAGGGTTGCTTCTCTGATCCTTCAGGGGTAATAAAAGGGCTTTAATGATTTAGGACTGGGGTAAGGGAGATGGGTTCATCAGTCTTTCTTGGGTTGGTTTGGCAGTCAGATGTAAGTGCTATTCAGGTTTCTGTTGTTCTAGTTTTTCTATAGCCACTGGGAGGTAATGATGAGGTTGAGATACTAAAAAAAGTAATCTCGAGGGCTCTGAGATATCTGCTCCATTGTACCTTCTATTTATTGTGTTCCTTGACTAACTATTTTGCATCCATCCTGTCTCCATCCATCCGAATATCAGAGACCTCACTACTTAAAGATATGGATGTGCTGCCTATTTGCAGTACAGGATTCTGTTTCTCATTTTGCCCGCATTTCTCAGGGAAGAGGGTGTATATTATTTTGGCTTGTAACAGTTAACAGCAGAGCAACTTATCTTCATCTGGTCTGTGGGCACACAAGCCTACCTTATTAATAGAGTTCTGGGTTTTTTGTGAACTTATCAGTGAGGCTTGCTCTGTTATTGGTCACAGCACTTGTTAGTAGTATTTGGCAACTCAGTCTTTACTTTTGGTTTGGCAGGCACTGTGTGGGCCACCATGGGAATGGGAAGACTGTTTGAGATGAGCTGGGTAGTTGGGAGAAGGAACATGGGACACTTCTCACAAGAGCGAGGGTAATTCTTTTAATTTACTTACTGCAGATAACTGCTGCAGCGTCTAACATTAGGACTGCTGCAGAGCAAGTGGAACAATGTGGCAGTTAGGCAGAGGAAGCTGTCATGTGAAATGCTGACATGGGTCAGTGCTCTGCTCCCTGTCTGCACTATTTTAGTTTTCTGTATGGTTTTTTTTTGCAGATGGCAAAGAGGAACCTAGCAACTGTAGGATCATCCCAGTGAGCTGATGCCATTGGAGGTTTTTTCTGCTGAGGATGTCTCTTGGTGGTCTGAAAGTTAACTTGAGGGACCAGGGCTGGGGTGGGCTGTGGCAGAGGGGAGAGGCTGGGAATGGCAGGAAGGAGTTTTAAAAGTTAGCGTGGGGAGAGGGCAATACGAGGAGAGTCTTTGGGCAGGTAAAGGCAGAGTGGGCTACTTCTCAGCCCAAAGATAGCATGTGCCTGGCAGGGCAGTTCCAGCCTGTGTCTGTGGTTGTCTAGTCTCTAAAGTCTGTGTACGATGTCTTAAACTTTTTGCAGGTCTTGATGTCCTCTTGCTTTAAAGGAATGAAGGATGTGCCTTGAGCAGCATCTCTAGGGTCTTGAATGCTCATACTCATCAAGGAAATGTCGATCAAGCAGTGCTTTTCTTGAATCGTGCTCCTGAAGCCTGGATTGATCCTGTGTTTTGGAAGAATCAGTCAGACATCTTTTGCTGCGGCCTTGCAGCCGTGTCACCATCTGGGATAGTTAGTCATCTGTTTTCCTGGATCCATGTTCTGAGACTTGTTCTGCGCATCCTCCACATCTTTAGGCCTTTAAAAGGGGCTTCTTGCCTGTTCATCCTCCCAGTTGCTGCCACATCTCTTTAGAATAATCCGTGGTTCTTTGCTCTTCCAGGGCTACCATAGGTTCTCCCTCGGAGCCCTGTCTCTATTGCCTTGCCCATTGGCATGCGTGATCCAGGAGTCCTCATGGCTGACCGAGAATTTTCTGTTGTCCCTGGTTCACAATGTGGGCCTTGCGTGTTGGTGTTGTGTGTGTATTTGTGTCTGGTTGGAGCTGCTCTGCCCGGTGCATAGAGGAGGTGATGAGAGTCAGCAGAGGTCTAGTGGCCCGATTGTGTGCTTTAGGTTTGGACGTGACTAGATGTTGCAGTCTAGGTGGGTGCATTACTTTGCAGAAGTAGCAGCCCTAGGTGTGGTGGGTGCAGAGGGTAGTTTCTGCTAGTCCCTGTAGCCACGGGGGAGGAGGACCAAAACTGCATGGCAGCAGCCATTGGAGCGATAGCCAAGGGGTTTGAATGTCAAGGGAGCGACCCTTGACGTTTGGGTTTGCTTGTGGAGTAGCTTTGCCTGGCAGTAGCGGACAGTTGAGGAGGTGTCAGTAAAAGCAGGCCAGAGGCTTGGAATTCTTAGGTGGTTGCCGAGCGTCAGGGTGACTTCTTTGCTGCTGTGTTTTTCTGACGTAGGGGACTGAACTGCACGCTGAGGGGCACGGATGGAGCTGTGTGCAGGTAGAGTGGCCCGGTTGTGTGCTTTACGTTTGGAAGTGACTAGATGTTGCAGTCTAGGTGCATGCATTACTTTACAGAAGTAGCAGCCCTAGGTGTGGTGGGTGCGGAGGGTAGTTTCTGCTAGTCCCTGTAGCCACGGTGGGGGACGACCCAACCTGCGTGGCAGAGCCAGTGGGGGCAGTAGCGAGGGAGTTGGAATGGCAAGGGAGCGGTACTTACCGTTGGGGTTTGGTTGTGGAGTAGCTTTGCCTGGCTGTAATACGCAGTGGAGGTGGTCTCGGTGAAAGTAGGCCTGAGGCTTGGAATTCTCGGGTCGTTGCCGAGCGTCCGGGTGACTACTTTGTTGTTGTGTTTTTCAGAGGTAGAGGAGTGAACTGCGCGCTGAGGAGCACGGACGGAGCTGCGTGCAGGTAGAGTGCCCTGGTGAGGTGGGTCGCTGTGGTGCAGGCGGGAAGGGGGGAACCGATGGCTATACGACTAGGTAATGGGTTTTGATTTTGCTTTGAAGGCACGGGGCAATGGGCAAAGCGGTAGAGTGTCAGAGGAGCTGGCTTGGGTGAGGAGAGCGCCGGTGGTGAGTTGTGTGAAGCAACGCTTGTCGTGCACGTGTCTTCAAGTCAGCGAAGGTACGGCCGTCCTTTACTGCTTGTGGTTTCCAGGTGGAGCGCATCCTCGACGTGGCGGCCCAAGGTGATGGAGGAGGCTAGGTGGCCGAGAGGTCAAGGTAAGGTAGCGGGAGAACTGCCTGTGTATTTGAATTGTGTCTAAGCACATCTCTTCTTGCAGGTTCGGCATGCGGACTCCGAGAGGCCAAGCTTCTTGTCAACAAACGCTGTGAGAAGGTGAGGTGGTTGTCCAAGAGCCAAGTACTCTGTAGCGACTCGGCTGAGTGTTTTTTGTTTTGGCAGGTGCTGTTCGGGGAGCCTCTGGAAGAGGGTGATGGTCTGAGGAGAGACTGGCTATTCATGAGGAGGAGTGTGTGGGATGCCAAATTTGTCGTCGGCACCAGAGCAATTCTGCCTCTTGGCAGTGCTGGTGCCCCAGGCCGTGACAGCTGCCGCTCCTGATGTTTGAGCGAGCGAGGGGCAGGTGAGCAGGATGCACTGGCAGTTTTGCAGTGGGTGAGGTGGCATAGTACAAGATGTCGGCAGCGAGAAGCGTGGTGCCTCCGGTTGGCACTGTGTTTTTCTGTTTGTTTTTTCCCTTGCAGATGCTGAAGAGGAAGCCAGTGACTGCCGGATTATTTCCGTTGTCCGATGTGTTTTGAGCTGCTTTGGCCAAGGACGGCTTCAGCAGTGGCCCTCTGAAAGCTAAGTTGAGGGACCAGAGTTGGGAAGCGGGAGGTGGGTTGGGGATAGCAGGGAGGGGTTTTGAGGGTAGCCTAGGCTGTGCGGAGAGAGTCCTCCTTGGGCGGGTGAAGGCAGAGGGGCCCACTTCGGAGCCCAAACCCTGCATGGGCAGGGCAGTTCCAGCCTGTATCTGTTGTTGTCTAGTTTGTGCAGTCCCCGTGCCGAGTCTGAAATGTTCTGTGGGTCTTGATGTCCTCTTTTGTGCTCATGGCATGCCGTACGCCCCTTGGGCGCCATGTCTAGGGTACCGAATGCTCGTGCTGATCAAGGCAGTGTCGATGGGGTGCAGCTTTTCTTTCTTAGCTTTTCTAAAGGGTGGATAGCTCTTGTGCTTTGGAAGCATCCAGTCAGTCATCTTTTGATGCGGCCTTGCAGCCTGCCTCGCCGTCCAGGATAGCCATCTTCCGTTTTCTTGGCTCCCTGTTCCGGGACTTGTTCCGCGCATCCTCGGCATCTTTACGTCTTTACAAGGGGCTTCTTGCCCCTTCATCTTGCCCGTTGAGTCCACGTATCTTGGGGACCATGCACGGTTCTTTGCTTTTCCAGGGCTGCCGTAGGTTCTCCCTCGGAGCCCTGTCCGTTGTGTCTTGCCCATTGGCATGCGTGACCCAGGAGTCCTCCTGGTTGACCGTGAATTTTCTGTTGTCCCCGGTTGACGATGTGGGTCTTGTGTGTTGGTGTTGTGCGTGTATTTGTGTCTGGTTGGAGCTGCTCTGCCCGGCGCGTAGAGGAGGTGATGAGAGTCAGCAGAGGTGTAGTGGCCCGGTTGTGTGCTTTACGTTTGGACGTGACTAGATGTTGCAGTCTAGGTGGGTGCATTACTTTGCAGAAGTAGCAGCCCCAGGTGTGGTGGGTGCGGAGGGTAGTTTCTGCTAGTCCCTGTAGCCACGGTGGGGGACGACCCAACCTGTGTGGCAGAGCCAGTGGGGGCTGTAGCGAGGGAGTTGGAATGGCAAGGGAGCGGTACTAACCGTTGGGGCTTGGTTGTGGAGTAGCTTTGCCTGGCTGTAATACGCAGTGGAGGTGGTCTCGGTGAAAGTAGGCCAGAGGCTTGGAATTCTCGGGTCGTTGCCGAGCGTCCGGGTGACTACTTTGTTGTTGTGTTTTTCAGAGGTAGAGGAGTGAACTGTGCGCTGAGGAGCACGGACGCAGCTGCGTGCAGGTAGAGTGCCCTGGTGAGGTGGGTCCACTGTGGTGCAGGCGGGAAGCGGGGACCGGTGGCTATACGACTAGGTAATGGGTTTTGTTTTTGCTTTGAAGGCACGGGGCAATGGGCAAAGCGGTAGAGTGTCAGAGGAGCTGGCTTGGGTGAGGAGAGCGCCGGTGGTGAGTTGTGTGAAGCAACGCTTGTCGTGCACGTGTCTTCAAGTCAGCGAAGGTATGGCCGTCCTTTACTGCCTGTGGTTTCCAGGTGGAGCGCATCCTCGACGTGGCGGCCCAAGGTGATGGAGGAGGCTAGGTGGCCGAGCCGTCAAGGTAAGGTAGCGGGAGAACTTCCTGTGTATTTGAATTGTGTCTAAGCACATCTCTTCTTGCAGGTTCGGCATGCGGACTCCGAGAGGCCAAGCTTCTTGTCAACAAACGCTGTGAGAAGGTGAGGTGGTTGTCCAAGAGCCGAGTACTCTGTAGCGACTCGGCTGAGTGTTTTTTGTTTTGGCAGGTGCTGTTCGGGGAGCCTCTGGAAGAGGGTGATGGTCTGAGGAGAGACTGGCTGCTCATGAGGAGGAGTGTGTGGGATGCCAAATTTGTCGTCGGCACCAGAGCAATTCTGCCTCTTGGCAGTGCTGGTGCCCCAGGCCGTGACAGCTGCCGCTCCTGATGTTTGAGCGAGCGAGGGGCAGGTGAGCAGGATGCACTGGCAGTTTTGCAGTGGGTGAGGTGGCATAGTACAAGATGTCGGCAGCGAGAAGCGTGGTGCCTCCGGTTGGCACTGTGTTTTTCTGTTTGTTTTTTTCCCTTGCAGATGCTGAAGAGGAAGCCAGTGACTGCCGGATTATTTCCGTTGTCCGATGTGTTTTGAGCTGCTTTGGCCAAGGACGGCTTCAGCGGTGGCCCTCTGAAAGCTAAGTTGAGGGACCAGAGTTGGGAAGCGGGAGGTGGGTTGGGGATAGCAGGGAGGGGTTTTGAGGGTAGCCTAGGCTGTGCGGAGAGAGTCCTCCTTGGGCGGGTGAAGGCAGAGGGGCCCACTTCGGAGCCCAAACCCTGCATGGGCAGGGCAGTTCCAGCCTGTATCTGTTGTTGTCTAGTTTGTGCAGTCCCCGTGCCGAGTCTGAAATGTTCTGCGGGTCTTGATGTCCTCTTTTGTGCTCGTGGCATGCCGTACGCCCCTTGGGCGCCATGTCTAGGGTACCGAATGCTCGTGCTGATCAAGGCAGTGTCGATGGGGTGCAGCTTTTCTTTCTTAGCTTTTCTAAAGGGTGGATAGCTCTTGTGCTTTGGAAGCATCCAGTCAGTCATCTTTTGATGCGGCCTTGCAGCCTGCCTCGCCGTCCAGGATAGCCATCTTCCGTTTTCTTGGCTCCCTGTTCCGGGACTTGTTCCGCGCATCCTCGGCATCTTTACGTCTTTACAAGGGGCTTCTTGCCCCTTCATCTTGCCCGTTGAGTCCACGTATCTTGGGGACCATGCACGGTTCTTTGCTTTTCCAGGGCTGCCGTAGGTTCTCCCTCGGAGCCCTGTCCGTTGTGTCTTGCCCATTGGCATGCGTGACCCAGGAGTCCTCCTGGTTGACCGTGAATTTTCTGTTGTCCCCGGTTGACGATGTGGGTCTTGTGTGTTGGTGTTGTGCGTGTATTTGTGTCTGGTTGGAGCTGCTCTGCCCGGCGCGTAGAGGAGGTGATGAGAGTCAGCAGAGGTGTAGTGGCCCGGTTGTGTGCTTTACGTTTGGACGTGACTAGATGTTGCAGTCTAGGTGGGTGCATTACTTTGCAGAAGTAGCAGCCCCAGGTGTGGTGGGTGCGGAGGGTAGTTTCTGCTAGTCCCTGTAGCCACGGTGGGGGACGACCCAACCTGCGTGGCAGAGCCAGTGGGGGCTGTAGCGAGGGAGTTGGAATGGCAAGGGAGCGGTACTAACCGTTGGGGCTTGGTTGTGGAGTAGCTTTGCCTGGCTGTAATACGCAGTGGAGGTGGTCTCGGTGAAAGTAGGCCAGAGGCTTGGAATTCTCGGGTCGTTGCCGAGCGTCCGGGTGACTACTTTGTTGTTGTGTTTTTCAGAGGTAGAGGAGTGAACTGTGCGCTGAGGAGCACGGACGCAGCTGCGTGCAGGTAGAGTGCCCTGGTGAGGTGGGTCCACTGTGGTGCAGGCGGGAAGCGGGGACCGGTGGCTATACGACTAGGTAATGGGTTTTGTTTTTGCTTTGAAGGCACGGGGCAATGGGCAAAGCGGTAGAGTGTCAGAGGAGCTGGCTTGGGTGAGGAGAGCGCCGGTGGTGAGTTGTGTGAAGCAACGCTTGTCGTGCACGTGTCTTCAAGTCAGCGAAGGTATGGCCGTCCTTTACTGCCTGTGGTTTCCAGGTGGAGCGCATCCTCGACGTGGCGGCCCAAGGTGATGGAGGAGGCTAGGTGGCCGAGCCGTCAAGGTAAGGTAGCGGGAGAACTTCCTGTGTATTTGAATTGTGTCTAAGCACATCTCTTCTTGCAGGTTCGGCATGCGGACTCCGAGAGGCCAAGCTTCTTGTCAACAAACGCTGTGAGAAGGTGAGGTGGTTGTCCAAGAGCCGAGTACTCTGTAGCGACTCGGCTGAGTGTTTTTTGTTTTGGCAGGTGCTGTTCGGGGAGCCTCTGGAAGAGGGTGATGGTCTGAGGAGAGACTGGCTGCTCATGAGGAGGAGTGTGTGGGATGCCAAATTTGTCGTCGGCACCAGAGCAATTCTGCCTCTTGGCAGTGCTGGTGCCCCAGGCCGTGACAGCTGCCGCTCCTGATGTTTGAGCGAGCGAGGGGCAGGTGAGCAGGATGCACTGGCAGTTTTGCAGTGGGTGAGGTGGCATAGTACAAGATGTCGGCAGCGAGAAGCGTGGTGCCTCCGGTTGGCACTGTGTTTTTCTGTTTGTTTTTTTCCCTTGCAGATGCTGAAGAGGAAGCCAGTGACTGC
The DNA here is from genome assembly GCA_033459285.1 of Clamator glandarius. Lineage (NCBI taxonomy): Eukaryota > Metazoa > Chordata > Aves > Cuculiformes > Cuculidae > Clamator > Clamator glandarius. Next base: position 88,794 of record JAUNZM010000180.1, on the reverse strand, counting down.
CGGATTATTTCCGTTGTCCGATGTGTTTTGAGCTGCTTTGGCCAAGGACGGCTTCAGCGGTGGCCCTCTGAAAGCTAAGTTGAGGGACCAGAGTTGGGAAGCGGGAGGTGGGTTGGGGATAGCAGGGAGGGGTTTTGAGGGTAGCCTAGGCTGTGCGGAGAGAGTCCTCCTTGGGCGGGTGAAGGCAGAGGGGCCCACTTCGGAGCCCAAACCCTGCATGGGCAGGGCAGTTCCAGCCTGTATCTGTTGTTGTCTAGTTTGTGCAGTCCCCGTGCCGAGTCTGAAATGTTCTGCGGGTCTTGATGTCCTCTTTTGTGCTCGTGGCATGCCGTACGCCCCTTGGGCGCCATGTCTAGGGTACCGAATGCTCGTGCTGATCAAGGCAGTGTCGATGGGGTGCAGCTTTTCTTTCTTAGCTTTTCTAAAGGGTGGATAGCTCTTGTGCTTTGGAAGCATCCAGTCAGTCATCTTTTGATGCGGCCTTGCAGCCTGCCTCGCCGTCCAGGATAGCCATCTTCCGTTTTCTTGGCTCCCTGTTCCGGGACTTGTTCCGCGCATCCTCCGCATCTTTACGTCTTTACAAGGGGCTTCTTGCCCCTTCATCTTGCCCGTTGAGTCCACGTATCTTGGGAACCATGCACGGTTCTTTGCTTTTCCAGGGCTGCCGTAGGTTCTCCCTCGGAGCCCTGTCCGTTGTGTCTTGCCCATTGGCATGCGTGACCCAGGAGTCCTCCTGGTTGACCGTGAATTTTCTGTTGTCCCCGGCTGACGATGTGGGTCTTGTGTGTTGGTGTTGTGCGTGTATTTGTGTCTGGTTGGAGCTGCTCTGCCCGGCGCGTAGAGGAGGTGATGAGAGTCAGCAGAGGTGTAGTGGCCCGGTTGTGTGCTTTACGTTTGGACGTGACTAGATGTTGCAGTCTAGGTGGGTGCATTACTTTGCAGAAGTAGCAGCCCCAGGTGTGGTGGGTGCGGAGGGTAGTTTCTGCTAGTCCCTGTAGCCACGGTGGGGGACGACCCAAGCTGCGTGGCAGAGCCAGTGGGGGCAGTAGCGAGGGAGTTGGAATGGCAAGGGAGCGGTACTTACCGTTGGGGTTTGGTTGTGGAGTAGCTTTGCCTGGCTGTAATACGCAGTGGAGGTGGTCTCGGTGAAAGTAGGCCAGAGGCTTGGAATTCTCGGGTCGTTGCCGAGCGTCCGGGTGACTACTTTGTTGTTGTGTTTTTCAGAGGTAGAGGAGTGAACTGTGCGATGAGGAGCACGGACGGAGCTGCGTGCAGGTAGAGTGCCCTGGTGAGGTGGGTCCGCTGTGGTGCAGGTGGGAAGCGGGGACCGGTGGCTATACGACTAGGTAATGGGTTTTGTTTTTGCTTTGAAGGCACGGGGCAATGGGCAAAGCGGTAGAGTGTCAGAGGAGCTGGCTTGGGTGAGGAGAGCGCCGGTGGTGAGTTGTGTGAAGCAACGCTTGTCGTGCATGTGTCTTCAAGTCAGCGAAGGTATGGCCGTCCTTTACTGCCTGTGGTTTCCAGGTGGAGCGCATCCTCGACGTGGCGGCCCAAGGTGATGGAGGAGGCTAGGTGGCCGAGAGGTCAAGGTAAGGTAGCGGGAGATGGGATTCGCTGGGAGCTGCCTGTGTATTGGAATTGTGTCTAAGCACATCTCTTCTTGCAGGTTCGGCATGCGGACTCCGAGAGGCCAAGCTTCTTGTCAACAAACGCTGTGAGAAGGTGAGGTGGTTGTCCAAGAGCCGAGTACTCTGTGGCGACTCGGCTGAGTGTTTTTTGTTTTGGCAGGTGCTGTTCGGGGAGCCTCTGGAAGAGGGTGATGGTCTGAGGAGAGACTGGCTGCTCATGAGGAGGAGTGTGTGGGATGCCAAATTTGTCGTCGGCACCAGAGCAATTCTGCCTCTTGGCAGTGCTGGTGCCCCAGGCCGTGACAGCTGCCGCTCCTGATGTTTGAGCGAGCGAGGGGCAGGTGAGCAGGATGCACTGGCAGTTTTGCAGTGGGTGAGGTGGCATAGTACAAGATGTCGGCAGCGAGAAGCGTGGTGCCTCCGGTTGGCACTGTGTTTTTCTGTTTGTTTTTTCCCTTGCAGATGCTGAAGAGGAAGCCAGTGACTGCCGGATTATTTCCGTTGTCCGATGTGTTTTGAGCTGCTTTGGCCAAGGACGGCTTCAGCGGTGGCCCTCTGAAAGCTAAGTTGAGGGACCAGAGTTGGAAGCGGGAGGTGGGTTGGGGATAGCAGGGAGGGGTTTTGAGGGTAGCCTAGGCTGTGCGGAGAGAGTCCTCCTTGGGCGGGTGAAGGCAGAGGGGCCCACTTCGGAGCCCAAACCCTGCATGGGCAGGGCAGTTCCAGCCTGTATCTGTTGTTGTCTAGTTTGTGCAGTCCCCGTGCCGAGTCTGAAATGTTCTGCGGGTCTTGATGTCCTCTTTTGTGCTCGTGGCATGCCGTACGCCCCTTGGGCGCCATGTCTAGGGTACCGAATGCTCGTGCTGATCAAGGCAGTGTCGATGGGGTGCAGCTTTTCTTTCTTAGCTTTTCTAAAGGGTGGATAGCTCTTGTGCTTTGGAAGCATCCAGTCAGTCATCTTTTGATGCGGCCTTGCAGCCTGCCTCGCCGTCCAGGATAGCCATCTTCCGTTTTCTTGGCTCCCTGTTCCGGGACTTGTTCCGCGCATCCTCCGCATCTTTACGTCTTTACAAGGGGCTTCTTGCCCCTTCATCTTGCCCGTTGAGTCCACGTATCTTGGGAACCATGCACGGTTCTTTGCTTTTCCAGGGCTGCCGTAGGTTCTCCCTCGGAGCCCTGTCCGTTGTGTCTTGCCCATTGGCATGCGTGACCCAGGAGTCCTCCTGGTTGACCGTGAATTTTCTGTTGTCCCCGGTTGACGATGTGGGTCTTGTGTGTTGGTGTTGTGCGTGTATTTGTGTCTGGTTGGAGCTGCTCTGCCCGGCGCGTAGAGGAGATGATGAGAGTCAGCAGAGGTGTAGTGGCCCGGTTGTGTGCTTTACGTTTGGACGTGACTAGATGTTGCAGTCTAGGTGGGTGCATTACTTTGCAGAAGTAGCAGCCCCAGGTGTGGTGGGTGCGGAGGGTAGTTTCTGCTAGTCCCTGTAGCCACGGTGGGGGACGACCCAACCTGCGTGGCAGAGCCAGTGGGGGCAGTAGCGAGGGAGTTGGAATGGCAAGGGAGCGGTACTTACCGTTGGGGTTTGGTTGTGGAGTAGCTTTGCCTGGCTGTAATACGCAGTGGAGGTGGTCTCGGTGAAAGTAGGCCAGAGGCTTGGAATTCTCGGGTCGTTGCCGAGCGTCCGGGTGACTACTTTGTTGTTGTGTTTTTCAGAGGTAGAGGAGTGAACTGTGCGCTGAGGAGCACGGACGGAGCTGCGTGCAGGTATGGTGCCCTGGTGAGGTGGGTCCGCTGTGGTGCAGGCGGGAAGCGGGGACCGGTGGCTATACGACTAGGTAATGGGTTTTGTTTTTGCTTTGAAGGCACGGGGCAATGGGCAAAGCGGTAGAGTGTCAGAGGAGCTGGCTTGGGTGAGGAGAGCGCCGGTGGTGAGTTGTGTGAAGCAACGCTTGTCGTGCACGTGTCTTCAAGTCAGCGAAGGTACGGCCGTCCTTTACTGCCTGTGGTTTCCAGGTGGAGCGCTTCCTCGACGTGGCGGCCCAAGGTGATGGAGGAGGCTAGGTGGCCGAGCCGTCAAGGTAAGGTAGCGGGAGAACTTCCTGTGTATTTGAATTGTGTCTAAGCACATCTCTTCTTGCAAGTTCGGCATGCGGACTCCGAGAGGCCAAGCTTCTTGTCAACAAACGCTGTGAGAAGGTGAGGTGGTTGTCCAAGAGCCAAGTACTCTGTAGCGACTCGGCTGAGTGTTTTTTGTTTTGGCAGGTGCTGTTCGGGGAGCCTCTGGAAGAGGGTGATGATCTGAGGGGAGACTGGCTGTTCATGAGGAGGAGTGTGTGGGATGCCAAATTTGTCGTCGGCACCAGAGCAATTCTGCCTCTTGGCAGTGCTGGTGCCCCAGGCCGTGACAGCTGCCGCTCCTGATGTTTGAGCGAGCGAGGGGCAGGTGAGCAGGGTGCACTGGCAGGTTTGCAGTGGGTGAGGTGGCATAGTACAAGATGTCGGCAGCGAGAAGCGTGGTGCCTCCGGTTGGCACTGTGTTTTTCTGTTTGTTTTTTCCCTTGCAGATGCTGAAGAGGAAGCCAGTGACTGCCGGATTATTTCCGTTGTCCGATGTGTTTTGAGCTGCTTTGGGCAAGTACGGCTTCAGCGGTGGCCCTCTGAAAGCTAAGTTGAGGGACCAGAGTTGGGAAGCGGGAGGTGGGTTGGGGATAGCAGGGAGGGGTTTTGAGGGTAGCCTAGGCTGTGCGGAGAGAGTCCTCCTTGGGCGGGTGAAGGCAGAGGGGCCCACTTCGGAGCCCAAACCCTGCATGGGCAGGGCAGTTCCAGCCTGTATCTGTTGTTGTCTAGTTTGTGCAGTCCCCGTGCCGAGTCTGAAATGTTCTGCGGGTCTTGATGTCCTCTTTTGTGCTCGTGGCATGCCGTACGCCCCTTGGGCGCCATGTCTAGGGTGCCGAATGCTCGTGCTGATCAAGGCAGTGTCGATGGGGTGCAGCTTTTCTTTCTTAGCTTTTCTAAAGGGTGGATAGCTCTTGTGCTTTGGAAGCATCCAGTCAGTCATCTTTTGATGCGGCCTTGCAGCCTGCCTCGCCGTCCAGGATAGCCATCTTCCGTTTTCTTGGCTCCCTGTTCCGGGACTTGTTCCGCGCATCCTCCGCATCTTTACGTCTTTACAAGGGGCTTCTTGCCCCTTCATCTTGCCCGTTGAGTCCACGTATCTTGGGAACCATGCACGGTTCTTTGCTTTTCCAGGGCTGCCGTAGGTTCTCCCTCGGAGCCCTGTCCGTTGTGTCTTGCCCATTGGCATGCGTGACCCAGGAGTCCTCCTGGTTGACCGTGAATTTTCTGTTGTCCCCGGTTGACGATGTGGGTCTTGTGTGTTGGTGTTGTGCGTGTATTTGTGTCTGGTTGGAGCTGCTCTGCCCGGCGCGTAGAGGAGGTGATGAGAGTCAGCAGAGGTGTAGTGGCCCGGTTGTGTGCTTTACGTTTGGACGTGACTAGATGTTGCAGTCTAGGTGGGTGCATTACTTTGCAGAAGTAGCAGCCCCAGGTGTGGTGGGTGCGGAGGGTAGTTTCTGCTAGTCCCTGTAGCCACGGTGGGGGACGACCCAAGCTGCGTGGCAGAGCCAGTGGGGGCAGTAGCGAGGGAGTTGGAATGGCAAGGGAGCGGTACTTACCGTTGGGGTTTGGTTGTGGAGTAGCTTTGCCTGGCTGTAATACGCAGTGGAGGTGGTCTCGGTGAAAGTAGGCCAGAGGCTTGGAATTCTCGGGTCGTTGCCGAGCGTCCGGGTGACTACTTTGTTGTTGTGTTTTTCAGAGGTAGAGGAGTGAACTGTGCGCTGAGGAGCACGGACGGAGCTGCGTGCAGGTATGGTGCCCTGGTGAGGTGGGTCCGCTGTGGTGCAGGCGGGAAGGGGGTAACCGGTGGCTATACGACTAGGTAATGGGTTTTGTTTTTGCTTTGAAGGCACGGGGCAATGGGCAAAGCGGTAGAGTGTCAGAGGAGCTGGCTTGGGTGAGGAGAGCGCCGGTGGTGAGTTGTGTGAAGCAACGCTTGTCGTGCACGTGTCTTCAAGTCAGCGAAGGTACGGCCGTCCTTTACTGCTTGTGGTTTCCAGGTGGAGCGCATCCTCGACGTGGCGGCCCAAGGTGATGGAGGAGGCTAGGTGGCCGAGAGGTCAAGGTAAGGCAGCGGGAGATGGGATTCGCTGGGAGCTGCCTGTGTATTTGAATTGTGTCTAAGCACATCTCTTCTTGCAGGTTCGGCATGCGGACTCCGAGAGGCCAAGCTTCTTGTCAACAAACGCTGTGAGAAGGTGAGGTGCTTGTCCAAGAGCCGAGTACTCTGTGGCGACTCGGCTCAGTGTTTTTTGTTTTGGCAGGTGCTGTTCGGGGAGCCTCTGGAAGAGGGTGATGGTCTGAGGAGAGACTGGCTGCTCATGAGGAGGAGTGTGTGGGATGCCAAATTTGTCGTCGGCACCAGAGCAATTCTGCCTCTTGGCAGTGCTGGTGCCCCAGGCCGTGACAGCTGCCGCTCCTGATGTTTGAGCGAGCGAGGGGCAGGTGAGCAGGATGCACTGGCAGTTTTGCAGTGGGTGAGGTGGCATAGTACAAGATGTCGGCAGCGAGAAGCGTGGTGCCTCCGGTTGGCACTGTGTTTTTCTGTTTGTTTTTTCCCTTGCAGATGCTGAAGAGGAAGCCAGTGACTGCCGGATTATTTCCGTTGTCCGATGTGTTTTGAGCTGCTTTGGCCAAGGACGGCTTCAGCGGTGGCCCTCTGAAAGCTAAGTTGAGGGACCAGAGTTGGGAAGCGGGAGGTGGGTTGGGGATAGCAGGGAGGGGTTTTGAGGGTAGCCTAGGCTGTGCGGAGAGAGTCCTCCTTGGGCGGGTGAAGGCAGAGGGGCCCACTTCGGAGCCCAAACCCTGCATGGGCAGGGCAGTTCCAGCCTGTATCTGTTGTTGTCTAGTTTGTGCAGTCCCCGTGCCGAGTCTGAAATGTTCTGTGGGTCTTGATGTCCTCTTTTGTGCTCGTGGCATGCCGTACGCCCCTTGGGCGCCATGTCTAGGGTGCCGAATGCTCGTGCTGATCAAGGCAGTGTCGATGGGGTGCAGCTTTTCTTTCTTAGCTTTTCTAAAGGGTGGATAGCTCTTGTGCTTTGGAAGCATCCAGTCAGTCATCTTTTGATGCGGCCTTGCAGCCTGCCTCGCCGTCCAGGATAGCCATCTTCTGTTTTCTTGGCTCCCTGTTCCGGGACTTGTTCCGCTCATCCTCCGCATCTTTACGTCTTTACAAGGGGCTTCTTGCCCCTTCATCTTGCCCGTTGAGTCCACGTATCTTGGGAACCATGCACGGTTCTTTGCTTTTCCAGGGCTGCCGTAGGTTCTCCCTCGGAGCCCTGTCCGTTGTGTCTTGCCCATTGGCATGCGTGACCCAGGAGTCCTCCTGGTTGACCGTGAATTTTCTGTTGTCCCCGGTTGACGATGTGGGTCTTGTGTGTTGGTGTTGTGCGTGTATTTGTGTCTGGTTGGAGCTGCTCTGCCCGGCGCGTAGCGGAGGTGATGAGAGTCAGCAGAGGTGTAGTGGCCCGGTTCTGTGCTTTACGTTTGGACGTGACTAGATGTTGCAGTCTAGGTGGGTGCATTACTTTGCAGAAGTAGCAGCCCCAGGTGTGGTGGGTGCGGAGGGTAGTTTCTGCTAGTCCCTGTAGCCACGGTGGGGGACGACCCAAGCTGCGTGGCAGAGCCAGTGGGGGCTGTAGCGAGGGAGTTGGAATGGCAAGGGAGCGGTACTTACCGTTGGGGTTTGGTTGTGGAGTAGCTTTGCCTGGCTGTAATACGCAGTGGAGGTGGTCTCGGTGAAAGTAGGCCAGAGGCTTGGAATTCTCGGGTCGTTGCCGAGCGTCCGGGTGACTACTTTGTTGTTGTGTTTTTCAGAGGTAGAGGAGTGAACTGTGCGCTGAGGAGCACGGACGGAGCTGCGTGCAGGTATGGTGCCCTGGTGAGGTGGGTCCGCTGTGGTGCAGGCGGGAAGCGGGGACCGGTGGCTATACGACTAGGTAATGGGTTTTGTTTTTGCTTTGAAGGCACGGGGCAATGGGCAAAGCGGTAGAGTGTCAGAGGAGCTGGCTTGGGTGAGGAGAGCGCCGGTGGTGAGTTGTGTGAAGCAACGCTTGTCGTGCATGTGTCTTCAAGTCAGCGAAGGTACGGCCGTCCTTTACTGCTTGTGGTTTCCAGGTGGAGCGCATCCTCGACGTGGCGGCCCAAGGTGATGGAGGAGGCTAGGTGGCCGAGCGGTCAAGGTAAGGTAGCGGGAGAACTGCCTGTGTATTTGAATTGTGTCTAAGCACATCTCTTCTTGCAGGTTCGGCATGCGGACTCCGAGAGGCCAAGCGTCTTGTCAACAAACGCTGTGAGAAGGTGAGGTGGTTGTCCAAGAGCCAAGTACTCTGTAGCGACTCGGCTGAGTGTTTTTTGTTTTGGCAGGTGCTGTTCGGGGAGCCTCTGGAAGAGGGTGATGGTCTGAGGAGAGACTGGCTGTTCATGAGGAGGAGTGTGTGGGATGCCAAATTTGTCGTCGGCACCAGAGCAATTCTGCCTCTTGGCAGTGCTGGTGCCCCAGGCCGTGACAGCTGCCGCTCCTGATGTTTGAGCGAGCGAGGGGCAGGTGAGCAGGATGCACTGGCAGTTTTGCAGTGGGTGAGGTGGCATAGTACAAGATGTCGGCAGCGAGAAGCGTGGTGCCTCCGGTTGGCACTGTGTTTTTCTGTTTGTTTTTTCCCTTGCAGATGCTGAAGAGGAAGCCAGTGACTGCCGGATTATTTCCGTTGTCCGATGTGTTTTGAGCTGCTTTGGCCAAGGACGGCTTCAGCGGTGGCCCTCTGAAAGCTAAGTTGAGGGACCAGAGTTGGGAAGCGGGAGGTGGGTTGGGGATAGCAGGGAGGGGTTTTGAGGGTAGCCTAGGCTGTGCGGAGAGAGTCCTCCTTGGGCGGGTGAAGGCAGAGGGGCCCACTTCGGAGCCCAAACCCTGCATGGGCAGGGCAGTTCCAGCCTGTATCTGTTGTTGTCTAGTTTGTGCAGTCCCCGTGCCGAGTCTGAAATGTTCTGCGGGTCTTGATGTCCTCTTTTGTGCTCGTGGCATGCCGTACGCCCTTTGGGCGCCACGTCTAGGGTACCGAATGCTCGTGCTGATCAAGGCAGTGTCGATGGGGTGCAGCTTTTCTTTCTTAGCTTTTCTAAAGGGTGGATAGCTCTTGTGCTTTGGAAGCATCCAGTCAGTCATCTTTTGATGCGGCCTTGCAGCCTGCCTCGCCGTCCAGGATAGCCATCTTCCGTTTCCTTGGCTCCCTGTTCCGGGACTTGTTCCGCGCATCCTCCGCATCTTTACGTCTTTACAAGGGGCTTCTTGCCCCTTCATCTTGCCTGTTAATTCCATGTATCTTGGGGACCATGCACGGTTCTTTGCTTTTCCAGGGCTGCCGTAGGTTCTCCCTCGGAGCCCTGTCCGTTGTGTCTTGCCCATTGGCATGCGTGACCCAGGAGTCCTCCTGGTTGACCGTGAATTTTCTGTTGTCCCCGGTTGACGATGTGGGTCTTGTGTGTTGGTGTTGTGCGTGTATTTGTGTCTGGTTGGAGCTGCTCTGCCCGGCGCGTAGAGGAGGTGATGAGAGTCAGCAGAGGTGTAGTGGCCCGGTTGTGTGCTTTACGTTTGGACGTGACTAGATGTTGCAGTCTAGGTGGGTGCATTACTTTGCAGAAGTAGCAGCCCCAGGTGTGGTGGGTGCGGAGGGTAGTTTCTGCTAGTCCCTGTAGCCACGGTGGGGGACGACCCAAGCTGCGTGGCAGAGCCAGTGGGGGCAGTAGCGAGGGAGTTGGAATGGCAAGGGAGCGGTACTTACCGTTGGGGTTTGGTTGTGGAGTAGCTTTGCCTGGCTGTAATACGCAGTGGAGGTGGTCTCGGTGAAAGTAGGCCAGAGGCTTGGAATTCTCGGGTCGTTGCCGAGCGTCCGGGTGACTACTTTGTTGTTGTGTTTTTCAGAGGTAGAGGAGTGAACTGTGCGCTGAGGAGCACGGACGGAGCTGCGTGCAGGTATGGTGCCCTGGTGAGGTGGGTCCGCTGTGGTGCAGGCGGGAAGGGGGGAACCGGTGGCTATACGACTAGGTAATGGGTTTTGTTTTTGCTTTGAAGGCACGGGGCAATGGGCAAAGCGGTAGAGTGTCAGAGGAGCTGGCTTGGGTGAGGAGAGCGCCGGTGGTGAGTTGTGTGAAGCAACGCTTGTCGTGCACGTGTCTTCAAGTCAGCGAAGGTACGGCCGTCCTTTACTGCTTGTGGTTTCCAGGTGGAGCGCATCCTCGACGTGGCGGCCCAAGGTGATGGAGGAGGCTAGGTGGCCGAGAGGTCAAGGTAAGGCAGCGGGAGATGGGATTCGCTGGGAGCTGCCTGTGTATTTGAATTGTGTCTAAGCACATCTCTTCTTGCAGGTTCGGCATGCGGACTCCGAGAGGCCAAGCTTCTTGTCAACAAACGCTGTGAGAAGGTGAGGTGCTTGTCCAAGAGCCGAGTACTCTGTGGCGACTCGGCTCAGTGTTTTTTGTTTTGGCAGGTGCTGTTCGGGGAGCCTCTGGAAGAGGGTGATGGTCTGAGGAGAGACTGGCTGCTCATGAGGAGGAGTGTGTGGGATGCCAAATTTGTCGTCGGCACCAGAGCAATTCTGCCTCTTGGCAGTGCTGGTGCCCCAGGCCGTGACAGCTGCCGCTCCTGATGTTTGAGCGAGCGAGGGGCAGGTGAGCAGGATGCACTGGCAGTTTTGCAGTGGGTGAGGTGGCATAGTACAAGATGTCGGCAGCGAGAAGCGTGGTGCCTCCGGTTGGCACTGTGTTTTTCTGTTTGTTTTTTCCCTTGCAGATGCTGAAGAGGAAGCCAGTGACTGCCGGATTATTTCCGTTGTCCGATGTGTTTTGAGCTGCTTTGGCCAAGGACGGCTTCAGCGGTGGCCCTCTGAAAGCTAAGTTGAGGGACCAGAGTTGGGAAGCGGGAGGTGGGTTGGGGATAGCAGGGAGGGGTTTTGAGGGTAGCCTAGGCTGTGCGGAGAGAGTCCTCCTTGGGCGGGTGAAGGCAGAGGGGCCCACTTCGGAGCCCAAACCCTGCATGGGCAGGGCAGTTCCAGCCTGTATCTGTTGTTGTCTAGTTTGTGCAGTCCCCGTGCCGAGTCTGAAATGTTCTGCGGGTCTTGATGTCCTCTTTTGTGCTCGTGGCATGCCGTACGCCCCTTGGGCGCCATGTCTAGGGTGCCGAATGCTCGTGCTGATCAAGGCAGTGTCGATGGGGTGCAGCTTTTCTTTCTTAGCTTTTCTAAAGGGTGGATAGCTCTTGTGCTTTGGAAGCATCCAGTCAGTCATCTTTTGATGCGGCCTTGCAGCCTGCCTCGCCGTCCAGGATAGCCATCTTCTGTTTTCTTGGCTCCCTGTTCCGGGACTTGTTCCGCTCATCCTCCGCATCTTTACGTCTTTACAAGGGGCTTCTTGCCCCTTCATCTTGCCCGTTGAGTCCACGTATCTTGGGAACCATGCACGGTTCTTTGCTTTTCCAGGGCTGCCGTAGGTTCTCCCTCGGAGCCCTGTCCGTTGTGTCTTGCCCATTGGCATGCGTGACCCAGGAGTCCTCCTGGTTGACCGTGAATTTTCTGTTGTCCCCGGTTGACGATGTGGGTCTTGTGTGTTGGTGTTGTGCGTGTATTTGTGTCTGGTTGGAGCTGCTCTGCCCGGCGCGTAGAGGAGGTGATGAGAGTCAGCAGAGGTGTAGTGGCCCGGTTGTGTGCTTTACGTTTGGACGTGACTAGATGTTGCAGTCTAGGTGGGTGCATTACTTTGCAGAAGTAGCAGCCCCAGGTGTGGTGGGTGCGGAGGGTAGTTTCTGCTAGTCCCTGTAGCCACGGTGGGGGACGACCCAACCTGCGTGGCAGAGCCAGTGGGGGCTGTAGCGAGGGAGTTGGAATGGCAAGGGAGCGGTACTTACCGTTGGGGTTTGGTTGTGGAGTAGCTTTGCCTGGCTGTAATACGCAGTGGAGGTGGTCTCGGTGAAAGTAGGCCAGAGGCTTGGAATTCTCGGGTCGTTGCCGAGCGTCCGGGTGACTACTTTGTTGTTGTGTTTTTCAGAGGTAGAGGAGTGAACTGTGCGCTGAGGAGCACGGACGCAGCTGCGTGCAGGTATGGTGCCCTGGTGAGGTGGGTCCGCTGTGGTGCAGGCGGGAAGCGGGGACCGGTGGCTATACGACTAGGTAATGGGTTTTGTTTTTGCTTTGAAGGCACGGGGCAATGGGCAAAGCGGTAGAGTGTCAGAGGAGCTGGCTTGGGTGAGGAGAGCGCCGGTGGTGAGTTGTGTGAAGCAACGCTTGTCGTGCATGTGTCTTCAAGTCAGCGAAGGTACGGCCGTCCTTTACTGCTTGTGGTTTCCAGGTGGAGCGCATCCTCGACGTGGCGGCCCAAGGTGATGGAGGAGGCTAGGTGGCCGAGCGGTCAAGGTAAGGTAGCGGGAGAACTGCCTGTGTATTTGAATTGTGTCTAAGCACATCTCTTCTTGCAGGTTCGGCATGCGGACTCCGAGAGGCCAAGCGTCTTGTCAACAAACGCTGTGAGAAGGTGAGGTGGTTGTCCAAGAGCCAAGTACTCTGTAGCGACTCGGCTGAGTGTTTTTTGTTTTGGCAGGTGCTGTTCGGGGAGCCTCTGGAAGAGGGTGATGGTCTGAGGAGAGACTGGCTGTTCATGAGGAGGAGTGTGTGGGATGCCAAATTTGTCGTCGGCACCAGAGCAATTCTGCCTCTTGGCAGTGCTGGTGCCCCAGGCCGTGACAGCTGCCGCTCCTGATGTTTGAGCGAGCGAGGGGCAGGTGAGCAGGATGCACTGGCAGTTTTGCAGTGGGTGAGGTGGCATAGTACAAGATGTCGGCAGCGAGAAGCGTGGTGCCTCCGGTTGGCACTGTGTTTTTCTGTTTGTTTTTTCCCTTGCAGATGCTGAAGAGGAAGCCAGTGACTGCCGGATTATTTCCGTTGTCCGATGTGTTTTGAGCTGCTTTGGCCAAGGACGGCTTCAGCGGTGGCCCTCTGAAAGCTAAGTTGAGGGACCAGAGTTGGGAAGCGGGAGGTGGGTTGGGGATAGCAGGGAGGGGTTTTGAGGGTAGCCTAGGCTGTGCGGAGAGAGTCCTCCTTGGGCGGGTGAAGGCAGAGGGGCCCACTTCGGAGCCCAAACCCTGCATGGGCAGGGCAGTTCCAGCCTGTATCTGTTGTTGTCTAGTTTGTGCAGTCCCCGTGCCGAGTCTGAAATGTTCTGCGGGTCTTGATGTCCTCTTTTGTGCTCGTGGCATGCCGTACGCCCCTTGGGCGCCATGTCTAGGGTACCGAATGCTCGTGCTGATCAAGGCAGTGTCGATGGGGTGCAGCTTTTCTTTCTTAGCTTTTCTAAAGGGTGGATAGCTCTTGTGCTTTGGAAGCATCCAGTCAGTCATCTTTTGATGCGGCCTTGCAGCCTGCCTCGCCGTCCAGGATAGCCATCTTCCGTTTCCTTGGCTCCCTGTTCCGGGACTTGTTCCGCGCATCCTCCGCATCTTTACGTCTTTACAAGGGGCTTCTTGCCCCTTCATCTTGCCTGTTAATTCCATGTATCTTGGGGACCATGCACGGTTCTTTGCTTTTCCAGGGCTGCCGTAGGTTCTCCCTCGGAGCCCTGTCCGTTGTGTCTTGCCCATTGGCATGCGTGACCCAGGAGTCCTCCTGGTTGACCGTGAATTTTCTGTTGTCCCCGGTTGACGATGTGGGTCTTGTGTGTTGGTGTTGTGCGTGTATTTGTGTCTGGTTGGAGCTGCTCTGCCCGGCGCGTAGAGGAGGTGATGAGAGTCAGCAGAGGTGTAGTGGCCCGGTTGTGTGCTTTACGTTTGGACGTGACTAGATGTTGCAGTCTAGGTGGGTGCATTACTTTGCAGAAGTATCAGCCCCAGGTGTGGTGGGTGCGGAGGGTAGTTTCTGCTAGTCCCTGTAGCCACGGTGGGGGACGACCCAAGCTGCGTGGCAGAGCCAGTGGGGGCAGTAGCGAGGGAGTTGGAATGGCAAGGGAGCGGTACTTACCGTTGGGGTTTGGTTGTGGAGTAGCTTTGCCTGGCTGTAATACGCAGTGGAGGTGGTCTCGGTGAAAGTAGGCCAGAGGCTTGGAATTCTCGGGTCGTTGCCGAGCGTCCGGGTGACTACTTTGTTGTTGTGTTTTTCAGAGGTAGAGGAGTGAACTGTGCGCTGAGGAGCACGGACGGAGCTGCGTGCAGGTATGGTGCCCTGGTGAGGTGGGTCCGCTGTGGTGCAGGCGGGAAGGGGGGAACCGGTGGCTATACGACTAGGTAATGGGTTTTGTTTTTGCTTTGAAGGCACGGGGCAATGGGCAAAGCGGTAGAGTGTCAGAGGAGCTGGCTTGGGTGAGGAGAGCGCCGGTGGTGAGTTGTGTGAAGCAACGCTTGTCGTGCACGTGTCTTCAAGTCAGCGAAGGTACGGCCGTCCTTTACTGCTTGTGGTTTCCAGGTGGAGCGCATCCTCGACGTGGCGGCCCAAGGTGATGGAGGAGGCTAGGTGGCCGAGAGGTCAAGGTAAGGCAGCGGGAGATGGGATTCGCTGGGAGCTGCCTGTGTATTTGAATTGTGTCTAAGCACATCTCTTCTTGCAGGTTCGGCATGCGGACTCCGAGAGGCCAAGCTTCTTGTCAACAAACGCTGTGAGAAGGTGAGGTGGTTGTCCAAGAGCCGAGTACTCTGTGGCGACTCGGCTCAGTGTTTTTTGTTTTGGCAGGTGCTGTTCGGGGAGCCTCTGGAAGAGGGTGATGGTCTGAGGAGAGACTGGCTGCTCATGAGGAGGAGTGTGTGGGATGCCAAATTTGTCGTCGGCACCAGAGCAATTCTGCCTCTTGGCAGTGCTGGTGCCCCAGGCCGTGACAGCTGCCGCTCCTGATGTTTGAGCGAGCGAGGGGCAGGTGAGCAGGATGCACTGGCAGTTTTGCAGTGGGTGAGGTGGCATAGTACAAGATGTCGGCAGCGAGAAGCGTGGTGCCTCCGGTTGGCACTGTGTTTTTCTGTTTGTTTTTTTCCCTTGCAGATGCTGAAGAGGAAGCCAGTGACTGCCGGATTATTTCCGTTGTCCGATGTGTTTTGAGCTGCTTTGGCCAAGGACGGCTTCAGCGGTGGCCCTCTGAAAGCTAAGTTGAGGGACCAGAGTTGGGAAGCGGGAGGTGGGTTGGGGATAGCAGGGAGGGGTTTTGAGGGTAGCCTAGGCTGTGCGGAGAGAGTCCTCCTTGGGCGGGTGAAGGCAGAGGGGCCCACTTCGGAGCCCAAACCCTGCATGGGCAGGGCAGTTCCAGCCTGTATCTGTTGTTGTCTAGTTTGTGCAGTCCCCGTGCCGAGTCTGAAATGTTCTGCGGGTCTTGATGTCCTCTTTTGTGCTCGTGGCATGCCGTACGCCCCTTGGGCGCCATGTCTAGGGTACCGAATGCTCGTGCTGATCAAGGCAGTGTCGATGGGGTGCAGCTTTTCTTTCTTAGCTTTTCTAAAGGGTGGATAGCTCTTGTGCTTTGGAAGCATCCAGTCAGTCATCTTTTGATGCGGCCTTGCAGCCTGCCTCGCCGTCCAGGATAGCCATCTTCCGTTTTCTTGGCTCCCTGTTCCGGGACTTGTTCCGCGCATCCTCCGCATCTTTACGTCTTTACAAGGGGCTTCTTGCCCCTTCATCTTGCCCGTTGAGTCCACGTATCTTGGGAACCATGCACGGTTCTTTGCTTTTCCAGGGCTGCCGTAGGTTCTCCCTCGGAGCCCTGTCCGTTGTGTCTTGCCCATTGGCATGCGTGACCCAGGAGTCCTCCTGGTTGACCGTGAATTTTCTGTTGTCCCCGGCTGACGATGTGGGTCTTGTGTGTTGGTGTTGTGCGTGTATTTGTGTCTGGTTGGAGCTGCTCTGCCCGGCGCGTAGAGGAGGTGATGAGAGTCAGCAGAGGTGTAGTGGCCCGGTTGTGTGCTTTACGTTTGGACGTGACTAGATGTTGCAGTCTAGGTGGGTGCATTACTTTGCAGAAGTAGCAGCCCCAGGTGTGGTGGGTGCGGAGGGTAGTTTCTGCTAGTCCCTGTAGCCACGGTGGGGGACGACCCAAGCTGCGTGGCAGAGCCAGTGGGGGCAGTAGCGAGGGAGTTGGAATGGCAAGGGAGCGGTACTTACCGTTGGGGTTTGGTTGTGGAGTAGCTTTGCCTGGCTGTAATACGCAGTGGAGGTGGTCTCGGTGAAAGTAGGCCAGAGGCTTGGAATTCTCGGGTCGTTGCCGAGCGTCCGGGTGACTACTTTGTTGTTGTGTTTTTCAGAGGTAGAGGAGTGAACTGTGCGATGAGGAGCACGGATGGAGCTGCGTGCAGGTAGAGTGCCCTGGTGAGGTGGGTCCGCTGTGGTGCAGGCGGGAAGCGGGGACCGGTGGCTATACGACTAGGTAATGGGTTTTGTTTTTGCTTTGAAGGCACGGGGCAATGGGCAAAGCGGTAGAGTGTCAGAGGAGCTGGCTTGGGTGAGGAGAGCGCCGGTGGTGAGTTGTGTGAAGCAACGCTTGTCGTGCACGTGTCTTCAAGTCAGCGAAGGTATGGCCGTCCTTTACTGCCTGTGGTTTCCAGGTGGAGCGCATCCTCGACGTGGCGGCCCAAGGTGATGGAGGAGGCTAGGTGGCCGAGCCGTCAAGGTAAGGTAGCGGGAGATGGGATTCGCTGGGAGCTGCCTGTGTATTGGAATTGTGTCTAAGCACATCTCTTCTTGCAGGTTCGGCATGCGGACTCCGAGAGGCCAAGCTTCTTGTCAACAAACGCTGTAAGAAGGTGAGGTGGTTGTCCAAGAGCCGAGTACTCTGTAGCGACTCGGCTCAGTGTTTTTTGTTTTGGCAGGTGCTGTTCGGGGAGCCTCTGGAAGAGGGTGATGGTCTGAGGAGAGACTGGCTGTTCATGAGGAGGAGTGTGTGGGATGCCAAATTTGTCGTCGGCACCAGAGCAATTCTGCCTCTTGGCAGTGCTGGTGCCCCAGGCCGTGACAGCTGCCGCTCCTGATGTTTGAGCGAGCGAGGGGCAGGTGAGCAGGATGCACTGGCAGTTTTGCAGTGGGTGAGGTGGCATAGTACAAGATGTCGGCAGCGAGAAGCGTGGTGCCTCCGGTTAGCACTGTGTTTTTCTGTTTGTTTTTTCCCTTGCAGATGCTGAAGAGGAAGCCAGTGACCGCCGGATTATTTCCGTTGTCTGATGTGTTTTGAGCTGCTTTGGCCAAGGACGGCTTCAGCGGTGGCCCTCTGAAAGCTAAGTTGAGGGACCAGAGTTGGGAAGCGGGAGGTGGGTTGGGGATAGCAGGGAGGGGTTTTGAGGGTAGCCTAGGCTGTGCGGAGAGAGTCCTCCTTGGGCGGGTGAAGGCAGAGGGGCCCACTTCGGAGCCCAAACCCTGCATGGGCAGGGCAGTTCCAGCCTGTATCTGTTGTTGTCTAGTTTGTGCAGTCCCCGTGCCGAGTCTGAAATGTTCTGTGGGTCTTGATGTCCTCTTTTGTGCTCGTGGCATGCCGTACGCCCCTTGGGCGCCATGTCTAGGGTACCGAATGCTCGTGCTGATCAAGGCAGTGTCGATGGGGTGCAGCTTTTCTTTCTTAGCTTTTCTAAAGGGTGGATAGCTCTTGTGCTTTGGAAGCATCCAGTCAGTCATCTTTTGATGCGGCCTTGCAGCCTGCCTCGCCGTCCAGGATAGCCATCTTCCGTTTTCTTGGCTCCCTGTTCCGGGACTTGTTCCGCGCATCCTCCGCATCTTTACGTCTTTACAAGGGGCTTCTTGCCCCTTCATCTTGCCCGTTGAGTCCACGTATCTTGGGAACCATGCACGGTTCTTTGCTTTTCCAGGGCTGCCGTAGGTTCTCCCTCGGAGCCCTGTCCGTTGTGTCTTGCCCATTGGCATGCGTGACCCAGGAGTCCTCCTGGTTGACCGTGAATTTTCTGTTGTCCCCGGTTGACGATGTGGGTCTTGTGTGTTGGTGTTGTGCGTGTATTTGTGTCTGGTTGGAGCTGCTCTGCCCGGCGCGTAGAGGAGGTGATGAGAGTCAGCAGAGGTGTAGTGGCCCGGTTGTGTGCTTTACGTTTGGACGTGACTAGATGTTGCAGTCTAGGTGGGTGCATTACTTTGCAGAAGTAGCAGCCCCAGGTGTGGTGGGTGCGGAGGGTAGTTTCTGCTAGTCCCTGTAGCCACGGTGGGGGACGACCCAACCTGCGTGGCAGAGCCAGTGGGGGCTGTAGCGAGGGAGTTGGAATGGCAAGGGAGCGGTACTTACCGTTGGGGTTTGGTTGTGGAGTAGCTTTGCCTGGCTGTAATACGCAGTGGAGGTGGTCTCGGTGAAAGTAGGCCAGAGGCTTGGAATTCTCGGGTCGTTGCCGAGCGTCCGGGTGACTACTTTGTTGTTGTGTTTTTCAGAGGTAGAGGAGTGAACTGTGCGCTGAGGAGCACGGACGGAGCTGCGTGCAGGTAGAGTGCCCTGGTGAGGTGGGTCCGCTGTGGTGCAGGCGGGAAGCGGGGACCGGTGGCTATACGACTAGGTAATGGGTTTTGTTTTTGCTTTGAAGGCACGGGGCAATGGGCAAAGCGGTAGAGTGTCAGAGGAGCTGGCTTGGGTGAGGAGAGCGCCGGTGGTGAGTTGTGTGAAGCAACGCTTGTCGTGCACGTGTCTTCAAGTCAGCGAAGGTATGGCCGTCCTTTACTGCCTGTGGTTTCCAGGTGGAGCGCATCCTCGACGTGGCGGCCCAAGGTGATGGAGGAGGCTAGGTGGCCGAGCCGTCAAGGTAAGGTAGCGGGAGAACTTCCTGTGTATTTGAATTGTGTCTAAGCACATCTCTTCTTGCAGGTTCGGCATGCGGACTCCGAGAGGCCAAGCTTCTTGTCAACAAACGCTGTGAGAAGGTGAGGTGGTTGTCCAAGAGCCGAGTACTCTGTAGCGACTCGGCTGAGTGTTTTTTGTTTTGGCAGGTGCTGTTCGGGGAGCCTCTGGAAGAGGGTGATGGTCTGAGGAGAGACTGGCTGCTCATGAGGAGGAGTGTGTGGGATGCCAAATTTGTCGTCGGCACCAGAGCAATTCTGCCTCTTGGCAGTGCTGGTGCCCCAGGCCGTGACAGCTGCCGCTCCTGATGTTTGAGCGAGCGAGGGGCAGGTGAGCAGGATGCACTGGCAGTTTTGCAGTGGGTGAGGTGGCATAGTACAAGATGTCGGCAGCGAGAAGCGTGGTGCCTCCGGTTGGCACTGTGTTTTTCTGTTTGTTTTTTTCCCTTGCAGATGCTGAAGAGGAAGCCAGTGACTGCCGGATTATTTCCGTTGTCCGATGTGTTTTGAGCTGCTTTGGCCAAGGACGGCTTCAGCGGTGGCCCTCTGAAAGCTAAGTTGAGGGACCAGAGTTGGGAAGCGGGAGGTGGGTTGGGGATAGCAGGGAGGGGTTTTGAGGGTAGCCTAGGCTGTGCGGAGAGAGTCCTCCTTGGGCGGGTGAAGGCAGAGGGGCCCACTTCGGAGCCCAAACCCTGCATGGGCAGGGCAGTTCCAGCCTGTATCTGTTGTTGTCTAGTTTGTGCAGTCCCCGTGCCGAGTCTGAAATGTTCTGCGGGTCTTGATGTCCTCTTTTGTGCTCGTGGCATGCCGTACGCCCCTTGGGCGCCATGTCTAGGGTACCGAATGCTCGTGCTGATCAAGGCAGTGTCGATGGGGTGCAGCTTTTCTTTCTTAGCTTTTCTAAAGGGTGGATAGCTCTTGTGCTTTGGAAGCATCCAGTCAGTCATCTTTTGATGCGGCCTTGCAGCCTGCCTCGCCGTCCAGGATAGCCATCTTCCGTTTTCTTGGCTCCCTGTTCCGGGACTTGTTCCGCGCATCCTCCGCATCTTTACGTCTTTACAAGGGGCTTCTTGCCCCTTCATCTTGCCCGTTGAGTCCACGTATCTTGGGAACCATGCACGGTTCTTTGCTTTTCCAGGGCTGCCGTAGGTTCTCCCTCGGAGCCCTGTCCGTTGTGTCTTGCCCATTGGCATGCGTGACCCAGGAGTCCTCCTGGTTGACCGTGAATTTTCTGTTGTCCCCGGCTGACGATGTGGGTCTTGTGTGTT
Organism: Clamator glandarius; assembly: GCA_033459285.1. Classification (NCBI taxonomy): domain Eukaryota; kingdom Metazoa; phylum Chordata; class Aves; order Cuculiformes; family Cuculidae; genus Clamator; species Clamator glandarius. The sequence continues at coordinate 69,017 of JAUNZM010000180.1, read as the reverse complement.
GGTGTTGTGCGTGTATTTGTGTCTGGTTGGAGCTGCTCTGCCCGGCGCGTAGAGGAGGTGATGAGAGTCAGCAGAGGTGTAGTGGCCCGGTTGTGTGCTTTACGTTTGGACGTGACTAGATGTTGCAGTCTAGGTGGGTGCATTACTTTGCAGAAGTAGCAGCCCCAGGTGTGGTGGGTGCGGAGGGTAGTTTCTGCTAGTCCCTGTAGCCACGGTGGGGGACGACCCAACCTGCGTGGCAGAGCCAGTGGGGGCAGTAGCGAGGGAGTTGGAATGGCAAGGGAGCGGTACTTACCGTTGGGGTTTGGTTGTGGAGTAGCTTTGCCTGGCTGTAATACGCAGTGGAGGTGGTCTCGGTGAAAGTAGGCCAGAGGCTTGGAATTCTCGGGTCGTTGCCGAGCGTCCGGGTGACTACTTTGTTGTTGTGTTTTTCAGAGGTAGAGGAGTGAACTGTGCGATGAGGAGCACGGACGGAGCTGCGTGCAGGTAGAGTGCCCTGGTGAGGTGGGTCCGCTGTGGTGCAGGTGGGAAGCGGGGACCGGTGGCTATACGACTAGGTAATGGGTTTTGTTTTTGCTTTGAAGGCACGGGGCAATGGGCAAAGCGGTAGAGTGTCAGAGGAGCTGGCTTGGGTGAGGAGAGCGCCGGTGGTGAGTTGTGTGAAGCAACGCTTGTCGTGCATGTGTCTTCAAGTCAGCGAAGGTATGGCCGTCCTTTACTGCCTGTGGTTTCCAGGTGGAGCGCATCCTCGACGTGGCGGCCCAAGGTGATGGAGGAGGCTAGGTGGCCGAGAGGTCAAGGTAAGGTAGCGGGAGATGGGATTCGCTGGGAGCTGCCTGTGTATTGGAATTGTGTCTAAGCACATCTCTTCTTGCAGGTTCGGCATGCGGACTCCGAGAGGCCAAGCTTCTTGTCAACAAACGCTGTGAGAAGGTGAGGTGGTTGTCCAAGAGCCGAGTACTCTGTGGCGACTCGGCTGAGTGTTTTTTGTTTTGGCAGGTGCTGTTCGGGGAGCCTCTGGAAGAGGGTGATGGTCTGAGGAGAGACTGGCTGTTCATGAGGAGGAGTGTGTGGGATGCCAAATTTGTCGTCGGCACCAGAGCAATTCTGCCTCTTGGCAGTGCTGGTGCCCCAGGCCGTGACAGCTGCCGCTCCTGATGTTTGAGCGAGCGAGGGGCAGGTGAGCAGGATGCACTGGCAGTTTTGCAGTGGGTGAGGTGGCATAGTACAAGATGTCGGCAGCGAGAAGCGTGGTGCCTCCGGTTGGCACTGTGTTTTTCTGTTTGTTTTTTTCCCTTGCAGATGCTGAAGAGGAAGCCAGTGACTGCCGGATTATTTCCGTTGTCCGATGTGTTTTGAGCTGCTTTGGCCAAGGACGGCTTCAGCGGTGGCCCTCTGAAAGCTAAGTTGAGGGACCAGAGTTGGGAAGCGGGAGGTGGGTTGGGGATAGCAGGGAGGGGTTTTGAGGGTAGCCTAGGCTGTGCGGAGAGAGTCCTCCTTGGGCGGGTGAAGGCAGAGGGGCCCACTTCGGAGCCCAAACCCTGCATGGGCAGGGCAGTTCCAGCCTGTATCTGTTGTTGTCTAGTTTGTGCAGTCCCCGTGCCGAGTCTGAAATGTTCTGCGGGTCTTGATGTCCTCTTTTGTGCTCGTGGCATGCCGTACGCCCCTTGGGCGCCATGTCTAGGGTACCGAATGCTCGTGCTGATCAAGGCAGTGTCGATGGGGTGCAGCTTTTCTTTCTTAGCTTTTCTAAAGGGTGGATAGCTCTTGTGCTTTGGAAGCATCCAGTCAGTCATCTTTTGATGCGGCCTTGCAGCCTGCCTCGCCGTCCAGGATAGCCATCTTCCGTTTTCTTGGCTCCCTGTTCCGGGACTTGTTCCGCGCATCCTCCGCATCTTTACGTCTTTACAAGGGGCTTCTTGCCCCTTCATCTTGCCCGTTGAGTCCACGTATCTTGGGAACCATGCACGGTTCTTTGCTTTTCCAGGGCTGCCGTAGGTTCTCCCTCGGAGCCCTGTCCGTTGTGTCTTGCCCATTGGCATGCGTGACCCAGGAGTCCTCCTGGTTGACCGTGAATTTTCTGTTGTCCCCGGCTGACGATGTGGGTCTTGTGTGTTGGTGTTGTGCGTGTATTTGTGTCTGGTTGGAGCTGCTCTGCCCGGCGCGTAGAGGAGGTGATGAGAGTCAGCAGAGGTGTAGTGGCCCGGTTGTGTGCTTTACGTTTGGACGTGACTAGATGTTGCAGTCTAGGTGGGTGCATTACTTTGCAGAAGTAGCAGCCCCAGGTGTGGTGGGTGCGGAGGGTAGTTTCTGCTAGTCCCTGTAGCCACGGTGGGGGACGACCCAACCTGCGTGGCAGAGCCAGTGGGGGCAGTAGCGAGGGAGTTGGAATGGCAAGGGAGCGGTACTTACCGTTGGGGTTTGGTTGTGGAGTAGCTTTGCCTGGCTGTAATACGCAGTGGAGGTGGTCTCGGTGAAAGTAGGCCAGAGGCTTGGAATTCTCGGGTCGTTGCCGAGCGTCCGGGTGACTACTTTGTTGTTGTGTTTTTCAGAGGTAGAGGAGTGAACTGTGCGATGAGGAGCACGGACGGAGCTGCGTGCAGGTAGAGTGCCCTGGTGAGGTGGGTCCGCTGTGGTGCAGGTGGGAAGCGGGGACCGGTGGCTATACGACTAGGTAATGGGTTTTGTTTTTGCTTTGAAGGCACGGGGCAATGGGCAAAGCGGTAGAGTGTCAGAGGAGCTGGCTTGGGTGAGGAGAGCGCCGGTGGTGAGTTGTGTGAAGCAACGCTTGTCGTGCACGTGTCTTCAAGTCAGCGAAGGTATGGCCGTCCTTTACTGCCTGTGGTTTCCAGGTGGAGCGCATCCTCGACGTGGCGGCCCAAGGTGATGGAGGAGGCTAGGTGGCCGAGAGGTCAAGGTAAGGTAGCGGGAGATGGGATTCGCTGGGAGCTGCCTGTGTATTGGAATTGTGTCTAAGCACATCTCTTCTTGCAGGTTCGGCATGCGGACTCCGAGAGGCCAAGCTTCTTGTCAACAAACGCTGTGAGAAGGTGAGGTGGTTGTCCAAGAGCCGAGTACTCTGTGGCGACTCGGCTGAGTGTTTTTTGTTTTGGCAGGTGCTGTTCGGGGAGCCTCTGGAAGAGGGTGATGGTCTGAGGAGAGACTGGCTGCTCATGAGGAGGAGTGTGTGGGATGCCAAATTTGTCGTCGGCACCAGAGCAATTCTGCCTCTTGGCAGTGCTGGTGCCCCAGGCCGTGACAGCTGCCGCTCCTGATGTTTGAGCGAGCGAGGGGCAGGTGAGCAGGATGCACTGGCAGTTTTGCAGTGGGTGAGGTGGCATAGTACAAGATGTCGGCAGCGAGAAGCGTGGTGCCTCCGGTTGGCACTGTGTTTTTCTGTTTGTTTTTTCCCTTGCAGATGCTGAAGAGGAAGCCAGTGACTGCCGGATTATTTCCGTTGTCCGATGTGTTTTGAGCTGCTTTGGCCAAGGACGGCTTCAGCGGTGGCCCTCTGAAAGCTAAGTTGAGGGACCAGAGTTGGAAGCGGGAGGTGGGTTGGGGATAGCAGGGAGGGGTTTTGAGGGTAGCCTAGGCTGTGCGGAGAGAGTCCTCCTTGGGCGGGTGAAGGCAGAGGGGCCCACTTCGGAGCCCAAACCCTGCATGGGCAGGGCAGTTCCAGCCTGTATCTGTTGTTGTCTAGTTTGTGCAGTCCCCGTGCCGAGTCTGAAATGTTCTGCGGGTCTTGATGTCCTCTTTTGTGCTCGTGGCATGCCGTACGCCCCTTGGGCGCCATGTCTAGGGTACCGAATGCTCGTGCTGATCAAGGCAGTGTCGATGGGGTGCAGCTTTTCTTTCTTAGCTTTTCTAAAGGGTGGATAGCTCTTGTGCTTTGGAAGCATCCAGTCAGTCATCTTTTGATGCGGCCTTGCAGCCTGCCTCGCCGTCCAGGATAGCCATCTTCTGTTTTCTTGGCTCCCTGTTCCGGGACTTGTTCCGCGCATCCTCCGCATCTTTACGTCTTTACAAGGGGCTTCTTGCCCCTTCATCTTGCCCGTTGAGTCCACGTATCTTGGGAACCATGCACGGTTCTTTGCTTTTCCAGGGCTGCCGTAGGTTCTCCCTCGGAGCCCTGTCCGTTGTGTCTTGCCCATTGGCATGCGTGACCCAGGAGTCCTCCTGGTTGACCGTGAATTTTCTGTTGTCCCCGGTTGACGATGTGGGTCTTGTGTGTTTGTGTTGTGCGTGTATTTGTGTCTGGTTGGAGCTGCTCTGCCCGGCGCGTAGAGGAGATGATGAGAGTCAGCAGAGGTGTAGTGGCCCGGTTGTGTGCTTTACGTTTGGACGTGACTAGATGTTGCAGTCTAGGTGGGTGCATTACTTTGCAGAAGTAGCAGCCCCAGGTGTGGTGGGTGCGGAGGGTAGTTTCTGCTAGTCCCTGTAGCCACGGTGGGGGACGACCCAACCTGCGTGGCAGAGCCAGTGGGGGCAGTAGCGAGGGAGTTGGAATGGCAAGGGAGCGGTACTTACCGTTGGGGTTTGGTTGTGGAGTAGCTTTGCCTGGCTGTAATACGCAGTGGAGGTGGTCTCGGTGAAAGTAGGCCAGAGGCTTGGAATTCTCGGGTCGTTGCCGAGCGTCCGGGTGACTACTTTGTTGTTGTGTTTTTCAGAGGTAGAGGAGTGAACTGTGCGCTGAGGAGCACGGACGGAGCTGCGTGCAGGTATGGTGCCCTGGTGAGGTGGGTCCGCTGTGGTGCAGGCGGGAAGCGGGGACCGGTGGCTATACGACTAGGTAATGGGTTTTGTTTTTGCTTTGAAGGCACGGGGCAATGGGCAAAGCGGTACAGTGTCAGAGGAGCTGGCTTGGGTGAGGAGAGCGCCGGTGGTGAGTTGTGTGAAGCAACGCTTGTCGTGCACGTGTCTTCAAGTCAGCGAAGGTACGGCCGTCCTTTACTGCCTGTGGTTTCCAGGTGGAGCGCTTCCTCGACGTGGCGGCCCAAGGTGATGGAGGAGGCTAGGTGGCCGAGCCGTCAAGGTAAGGTAGCGGGAGAACTTCCTGTGTATTTGAATTGTGTCTAAGCACATCTCTTCTTGCAAGTTCGGCATGCGGACTCCGAGAGGCCAAGCTTCTTGTCAACAAACGCTGTGAGAAGGTGAGGTGGTTGTCCAAGAGCCAAGTACTCTGTAGCGACTCGGCTGAGTGTTTTTTGTTTTGGCAGGTGCTGTTCGGGGAGCCTCTGGAAGAGGGTGATGATCTGAGGGGAGACTGGCTGTTCATGAGGAGGAGTGTGTGGGATGCCAAATTTGTCGTCGGCACCAGAGCAATTCTGCCTCTTGGCAGTGCTGGTGCCCCAGGCCGTGACAGCTGCCGCTCCTGATGTTTGAGCGAGCGAGGGGCAGGTGAGCAGGGTGCACTGGCAGGTTTGCAGTGGGTGAGGTGGCATAGTACAAGATGTCGGCAGCGAGAAGCGTGGTGCCTCCGGTTGGCACTGTGTTTTTCTGTTTGTTTTTTCCCTTGCAGATGCTGAAGAGGAAGCCAGTGACTGCCGGATTATTTCCGTTGTCCGATGTGTTTTGAGCTGCTTTGGGCAAGTACGGCTTCAGCGGTGGCCCTCTGAAAGCTAAGTTGAGGGACCAGAGTTGGGAAGCGGGAGGTGGGTTGGGGATAGCAGGGAGGGGTTTTGAGGGTAGCCTAGGCTGTGCGGAGAGAGTCCTCCTTGGGCGGGTGAAGGCAGAGGGGCCCACTTCGGAGCCCAAACCCTGCATGGGCAGGGCAGTTCCAGCCTGTATCTGTTGTTGTCTAGTTTGTGCAGTCCCCGTGCCGAGTCTGAAATGTTCTGCGGGTCTTGATGTCCTCTTTTGTGCTCGTGGCATGCCGTACGCCCCTTGGGCGCCATGTCTAGGGTGCCGAATGCTCGTGCTGATCAAGGCAGTGTCGATGGGGTGCAGCTTTTCTTTCTTAGCTTTTCTAAAGGGTGGATAGCTCTTGTGCTTTGGAAGCATCCAGTCAGTCATCTTTTGATGCGGCCTTGCAGCCTGCCTCGCCGTCCAGGATAGCCATCTTCCGTTTTCTTGGCTCCCTGTTCCGGGACTTGTTCCGCGCATCCTCCGCATCTTTACGTCTTTACAAGGGGCTTCTTGCCCCTTCATCTTGCCCGTTGAGTCCACGTATCTTGGGAACCATGCACGGTTCTTTGCTTTTCCAGGGCTGCCGTAGGTTCTCCCTCGGAGCCCTGTCCGTTGTGTCTTGCCCATTGGCATGCGTGACCCAGGAGTCCTCCTGGTTGACCGTGAATTTTCTGTTGTCCCCGGTTGACGATGTGGGTCTTGTGTGTTGGTGTTGTGCGTGTATTTGTGTCTGGTTGGAGCTGCTCTGCCCGGCGCGTAGAGGAGGTGATGAGAGTCAGCAGAGGTGTAGTGGCCCGGTTGTGTGCTTTACGTTTGGACGTGACTAGATGTTGCAGTCTAGGTGGGTGCATTACTTTGCAGAAGTAGCAGCCCCAGGTGTGGTGGGTGCGGAGGGTAGTTTCTGCTAGTCCCTGTAGCCACGGTGGGGGACGACCCAAGCTGCGTGGCAGAGCCAGTGGGGGCAGTAGCGAGGGAGTTGGAATGGCAAGGGAGCGGTACTTACCGTTGGGGTTTGGTTGTGGAGTAGCTTTGCCTGGCTGTAATACGCAGTGGAGGTGGTCTCGGTGAAAGTAGGCCAGAGGCTTGGAATTCTCGGGTCGTTGCCGAGCGTCCGGGTGACTACTTTGTTGTTGTGTTTTTCAGAGGTAGAGGAGTGAACTGTGCGCTGAGGAGCACGGACGGAGCTGCGTGCAGGTATGGTGCCCTGGTGAGGTGGGTCCGCTGTGGTGCAGGCGGGAAGGGGGGAACCGGTGGCTATACGACTAGGTAATGGGTTTTGTTTTTGCTTTGAAGGCACGGGGCAATGGGCAAAGCGGTAGAGTGTCAGAGGAGCTGGCTTGGGTGAGGAGAGCGCCGGTGGTGAGTTGTGTGAAGCAACGCTTGTCGTGCACGTGTCTTCAAGTCAGCGAAGGTACGGCCGTCCTTTACTGCTTGTGGTTTCCAGGTGGAGCGCATCCTCGACGTGGCGGCCCAAGGTGATGGAGGAGGCTAGGTGGCCGAGAGGTCAAGGTAAGGCAGCGGGAGATGGGATTCGCTGGGAGCTGCCTGTGTATTTGAATTGTGTCTAAGCACATCTCTTCTTGCAGGTTCGGCATGCGGACTCCGAGAGGCCAAGCTTCTTGTCAACAAACGCTGTGAGAAGGTGAGGTGGTTGTCCAAGAGCCGAGTACTCTGTGGCGACTCGGCTCAGTGTTTTTTGTTTTGGCAGGTGCTGTTCGGGGAGCCTCTGGAAGAGGGTGATGGTCTGAGGAGAGACTGGCTGCTCATGAGGAGGAGTGTGTGGGATGCCAAATTTGTCGTCGGCACCAGAGCAATTCTGCCTCTTGGCAGTGCTGGTGCCCCAGGCCGTGACAGCTGCCGCTCCTGATGTTTGAGCGAGCGAGGGGCAGGTGAGCAGGATGCACTGGCAGTTTTGCAGTGGGTGAGGTGGCATAGTACAAGATGTCGGCAGCGAGAAGCGTGGTGCCTCCGGTTGGCACTGTGTTTTTCTGTTTGTTTTTTCCCTTGCAGATGCTGAAGAGGAAGCCAGTGACTGCCGGATTATTTCCGTTGTCCGATGTGTTTTGAGCTGCTTTGGCCAAGGACGGCTTCAGCGGTGGCCCTCTGAAAGCTAAGTTGAGGGACCAGAGTTGGGAAGCGGGAGGTGGGTTGGGGATAGCAGGGAGGGGTTTTGAGGGTAGCCTAGGCTGTGCGGAGAGAGTCCTCCTTGGGCGGGTGAAGGCAGAGGGGCCCACTTCGGAGCCCAAACCCTGCATGGGCAGGGCAGTTCCAGCCTGTATCTGTTGTTGTCTAGTTTGTGCAGTCCCCGTGCCGAGTCTGAAATGTTCTGTGGGTCTTGATGTCCTCTTTTGTGCTCGTGGCATGCCGTACGCCCCTTGGGCGCCATGTCTAGGGTGCCGAATGCTCGTGCTGATCAAGGCAGTGTCGATGGGGTGCAGCTTTTCTTTCTTAGCTTTTCTAAAGGGTGGATAGCTCTTGTGCTTTGGAAGCATCCAGTCAGTCATCTTTTGATGCGGCCTTGCAGCCTGCCTCGCCGTCCAGGATAGCCATCTTCTGTTTTCTTGGCTCCCTGTTCCGGGACTTGTTCCGCTCATCCTCCGCATCTTTACGTCTTTACAAGGGGCTTCTTGCCCCTTCATCTTGCCCGTTGAGTCCACGTATCTTGGGAACCATGCACGGTTCTTTGCTTTTCCAGGGCTGCCGTAGGTTCTCCCTCGGAGCCCTGTCCGTTGTGTCTTGCCCATTGGCATGCGTGACCCAGGAGTCCTCCTGGTTGACCGTGAATTTTCTGTTGTCCCCGGTTGACGATGTGGGTCTTGTGTGTTGGTGTTGTGCGTGTATTTGTGTCTGGTTGGAGCTGCTCTGCCCGGCGCGTAGCGGAGGTGATGAGAGTCAGCAGAGGTGTAGTGGCCCGGTTGTGTGCTTTACGTTTGGACGTGACTAGATGTTGCAGTCTAGGTGGGTGCATTACTTTGCAGAAGTAGCAGCCCCAGGTGTGGTGGGTGCGGAGGGTAGTTTCTGCTAGTCCCTGTAGCCACGGTGGGGGACGACCCAAGCTGCGTGGCAGAGCCAGTGGGGGCTGTAGCGAGGGAGTTGGAATGGCAAGGGAGCGGTACTTACCGTTGGGGTTTGGTTGTGGAGTAGCTTTGCCTGGCTGTAATACGCAGTGGAGGTGGTCTCGGTGAAAGTAGGCCAGAGGCTTGGAATTCTCGGGTCGTTGCCGAGCGTCCGGGTGACTACTTTGTTGTTGTGTTTTTCAGAGGTAGAGGAGTGAACTGTGCGCTGAGGAGCACGGACGGAGCTGCGTGCAGGTATGGTGCCCTGGTGAGGTGGGTCCGCTGTGGTGCAGGCGGGAAGCGGGGACCGGTGGCTATACGACTAGGTAATGGGTTTTGTTTTTGCTTTGAAGGCACGGGGCAATGGGCAAAGCGGTAGAGTGTCAGAGGAGCTGGCTTGGGTGAGGAGAGCGCCGGTGGTGAGTTGTGTGAAGCAACGCTTGTCGTGCATGTGTCTTCAAGTCAGCGAAGGTACGGCCGTCCTTTACTGCTTGTGGTTTCCAGGTGGAGCGCATCCTCGACGTGGCGGCCCAAGGTGATGGAGGAGGCTAGGTGGCCGAGCGGTCAAGGTAAGGTAGCGGGAGAACTGCCTGTGTATTTGAATTGTGTCTAAGCACATCTCTTCTTGCAGGTTCGGCATGCGGACTCCGAGAGGCCAAGCGTCTTGTCAACAAACGCTGTGAGAAGGTGAGGTGGTTGTCCAAGAGCCAAGTACTCTGTAGCGACTCGGCTGAGTGTTTTTTGTTTTGGCAGGTGCTGTTCGGGGAGCCTCTGGAAGAGGGTGATGGTCTGAGGAGAGACTGGCTGTTCATGAGGAGGAGTGTGTGGGATGCCAAATTTGTCGTCGGCACCAGAGCAATTCTGCCTCTTGGCAGTGCTGGTGCCCCAGGCCGTGACAGCTGCCGCTCCTGATGTTTGAGCGAGCGAGGGGCAGGTGAGCAGGATGCACTGGCAGTTTTGCAGTGGGTGAGGTGGCATAGTACAAGATGTCGGCAGCGAGAAGCGTGGTGCCTCCGGTTGGCACTGTGTTTTTCTGTTTGTTTTTTCCCTTGCAGATGCTGAAGAGGAAGCCAGTGACTGCCGGATTATTTCCGTTGTCCGATGTGTTTTGAGCTGCTTTGGCCAAGGACGGCTTCAGCGGTGGCCCTCTGAAAGCTAAGTTGAGGGACCAGAGTTGGGAAGCGGGAGGTGGGTTGGGGATAGCAGGGAGGGGTTTTGAGGGTAGCCTAGGCTGTGCGGAGAGAGTCCTCCTTGGGCGGGTGAAGGCAGAGGGGCCCACTTCGGAGCCCAAACCCTGCATGGGCAGGGCAGTTCCAGCCTGTATCTGTTGTTGTCTAGTTTGTGCAGTCCCCGTGCCGAGTCTGAAATGTTCTGCGGGTCTTGATGTCCTCTTTTGTGCTCGTGGCATGCCGTACGCCCCTTGGGCGCCATGTCTAGGGTACCGAATGCTCGTGCTGATCAAGGCAGTGTCGATGGGGTGCAGCTTTTCTTTCTTAGCTTTTCTAAAGGGTGGATAGCTCTTGTGCTTTGGAAGCATCCAGTCAGTCATCTTTTGATGCGGCCTTGCAGCCTGCCTCGCCGTCCAGGATAGCCATCTTCCGTTTCCTTGGCTCCCTGTTCCGGGACTTGTTCCGCGCATCCTCCGCATCTTTACGTCTTTACAAGGGGCTTCTTGCCCCTTCATCTTGCCTGTTAATTCCATGTATCTTGGGGACCATGCACGGTTCTTTGCTTTTCCAGGGCTGCCGTAGGTTCTCCCTCGGAGCCCTGTCCGTTGTGTCTTGCCCATTGGCATGCGTGACCCAGGAGTCCTCCTGGTTGACCATGAATTTTCTGTTGTCCCCGGTTGACGATGTGGGTCTTGTGTGTTGGTGTTGTGCGTGTATTTGTGTCTGGTTGGAGCTGCTCTGCCCGGCGCGTAGAGGAGGTGATGAGAGTCAGCAGAGGTGTAGTGGCCCGGTTGTGTGCTTTACGTTTGGACGTGACTAGATGTTGCAGTCTAGGTGGGTGCATTACTTTGCAGAAGTAGCAGCCCCAGGTGTGGTGGGTGCGGAGGGTAGTTTCTGCTAGTCCCTGTAGCCACGGTGGGGGACGACCCAAGCTGCGTGGCAGAGCCAGTGGGGGCAGTAGCGAGGGAGTTGGAATGGCAAGGGAGCGGTACTTACCGTTGGGGTTTGGTTGTGGAGTAGCTTTGCCTGGCTGTAATACGCAGTGGAGGTGGTCTCGGTGAAAGTAGGCCAGAGGCTTGGAATTCTCGGGTCGTTGCCGAGCGTCCGGGTGACTACTTTGTTGTTGTGTTTTTCAGAGGTAGAGGAGTGAACTGTGCGCTGAGGAGCACGGACGGAGCTGCGTGCAGGTATGGTGCCCTGGTGAGGTGGGTCCGCTGTGGTGCAGGCGGGAAGGGGGGAACCGGTGGCTATACGACTAGGTAATGGGTTTTGTTTTTGCTTTGAAGGCACGGGGCAATGGGCAAAGCGGTAGAGTGTCAGAGGAGCTGGCTTGGGTGAGGAGAGCGCCGGTGGTGAGTTGTGTGAAGCAACGCTTGTCGTGCACGTGTCTTCAAGTCAGCGAAGGTACGGCCGTCCTTTACTGCTTGTGGTTTCCAGGTGGAGCGCATCCTCGACGTGGCGGCCCAAGGTGATGGAGGAGGCTAGGTGGCCGAGAGGTCAAGGTAAGGCAGCGGGAGATGGGATTCGCTGGGAGCTGCCTGTGTATTTGAATTGTGTCTAAGCACATCTCTTCTTGCAGGTTCGGCATGCGGACTCCGAGAGGCCAAGCTTCTTGTCAACAAACGCTGTGAGAAGGTGAGGTGGTTGTCCAAGAGCCGAGTACTCTGTGGCGACTCGGCTCAGTGTTTTTTGTTTTGGCAGGTGCTGTTCGGGGAGCCTCTGGAAGAGGGTGATGGTCTGAGGAGAGACTGGCTGCTCATGAGGAGGAGTGTGTGGGATGCCAAATTTGTCGTCGGCACCAGAGCAATTCTGCCTCTTGGCAGTGCTGGTGCCCCAGGCCGTGACAGCTGCCGCTCCTGATGTTTGAGCGAGCGAGGGGCAGGTGAGCAGGATGCACTGGCAGTTTTGCAGTGGGTGAGGTGGCATAGTACAAGATGTCGGCAGCGAGAAGCGTGGTGCCTCCGGTTGGCACTGTGTTTTTCTGTTTGTTTTTTCCCTTGCAGATGCTGAAGAGGAAGCCAGTGACTGCCGGATTATTTCCGTTGTCCGATGTGTTTTGAGCTGCTTTGGCCAAGGACGGCTTCAGCGGTGGCCCTCTGAAAGCTAAGTTGAGGGACCAGAGTTGGGAAGCGGGAGGTGGGTTGGGGATAGCAGGGAGGGGTTTTGAGGGTAGCCTAGGCTGTGCGGAGAGAGTCCTCCTTGGGCGGGTGAAGGCAGAGGGGCCCACTTCGGAGCCCAAACCCTGCATGGGCAGGGCAGTTCCAGCCTGTATCTGTTGTTGTCTAGTTTGTGCAGTCCCCGTGCCGAGTCTGAAATGTTCTGCGGGTCTTGATGTCCTCTTTTGTGCTCGTGGCATGCCGTACGCCCCTTGGGCGCCATGTCTAGGGTACCGAATGCTCGTGCTGATCAAGGCAGTGTCGATGGGGTGCAGCTTTTCTTTCTTAGCTTTTCTAAAGGGTGGATAGCTCTTGTGCTTTGGAAGCATCCAGTCAGTCATCTTTTGATGCGGCCTTGCAGCCTGCCTCGCCGTCCAGGATAGCCATCTTCCGTTTCCTTGGCTCCCTGTTCCGGGACTTGTTCCGCGCATCCTCCGCATCTTTACGTCTTTACAAGGGGCTTCTTGCCCCTTCATCTTGCCTGTTAATTCCATGTATCTTGGGGACCATGCACGGTTCTTTGCTTTTCCAGGGCTGCCGTAGGTTCTCCCTCGGAGCCCTGTCCGTTGTGTCTTGCCCATTGGCATGCGTGACCCAGGAGTCCTCCTGGTTGACCGTGAATTTTCTGTTGTCCCCGGTTGACGATGTGGGTCTTGTGTGTTGGTGTTGTGCGTGTATTTGTGTCTGGTTGGAGCTGCTCTGCCCGGCGCGTAGAGGAGGTGATGAGAGTCAGCAGAGGTGTAGTGGCCCGGTTGTGTGCTTTACGTTTGGACGTGACTAGATGTTGCAGTCTAGGTGGGTGCATTACTTTGCAGAAGTATCAGCCCCAGGTGTGGTGGGTGCGGAGGGTAGTTTCTGCTAGTCCCTGTAGCCACGGTGGGGGACGACCCAAGCTGCGTGGCAGAGCCAGTGGGGGCAGTAGCGAGGGAGTTGGAATGGCAAGGGAGCGGTACTTACCGTTGGGGTTTGGTTGTGGAGTAGCTTTGCCTGGCTGTAATACGCAGTGGAGGTGGTCTCGGTGAAAGTAGGCCAGAGGCTTGGAATTCTCGGGTCGTTGCCGAGCGTCCGGGTGACTACTTTGTTGTTGTGTTTTTCAGAGGTAGAGGAGTGAACTGTGCGCTGAGGAGCACGGACGGAGCTGCGTGCAGGTATGGTGCCCTGGTGAGGTGGGTCCGCTGTGGTGCAGGCGGGAAGGGGGGAACCGGTGGCTATACGACTAGGTAATGGGTTTTGTTTTTGCTTTGAAGGCACGGGGCAATGGGCAAAGCGGTAGAGTGTCAGAGGAGCTGGCTTGGGTGAGGAGAGCGCCGGTGGTGAGTTGTGTGAAGCAACGCTTGTCGTGCACGTGTCTTCAAGTCAGCGAAGGTACGGCCGTCCTTTACTGCTTGTGGTTTCCAGGTGGAGCGCATCCTCGACGTGGCGGCCCAAGGTGATGGAGGAGGCTAGGTGGCCGAGAGGTCAAGGTAAGGCAGCGGGAGATGGGATTCGCTGGGAGCTGCCTGTGTATTTGAATTGTGTCTAAGCACATCTCTTCTTGCAGGTTCGGCATGCGGACTCCGAGAGGCCAAGCTTCTTGTCAACAAACGCTGTGAGAAGGTGAGGTGGTTGTCCAAGAGCCGAGTACTCTGTGGCGACTCGGCTCAGTGTTTTTTGTTTTGGCAGGTGCTGTTCGGGGAGCCTCTGGAAGAGGGTGATGGTCTGAGGAGAGACTGGCTGCTCATGAGGAGGAGTGTGTGGGATGCCAAATTTGTCGTCGGCACCAGAGCAATTCTGCCTCTTGGCAGTGCTGGTGCCCCAGGCCGTGACAGCTGCCGCTCCTGATGTTTGAGCGAGCGAGGGGCAGGTGAGCAGGATGCACTGGCAGTTTTGCAGTGGGTGAGGTGGCATAGTACAAGATGTCGGCAGCGAGAAGCGTGGTGCCTCCGGTTGGCACTGTGTTTTTCTGTTTGTTTTTTTCCCTTGCAGATGCTGAAGAGGAAGCCAGTGACTGCCGGATTATTTCCGTTGTCCGATGTGTTTTGAGCTGCTTTGGCCAAGGACGGCTTCAGCGGTGGCCCTCTGAAAGCTAAGTTGAGGGACCAGAGTTGGGAAGCGGGAGGTGGGTTGGGGATAGCAGGGAGGGGTTTTGAGGGTAGCCTAGGCTGTGCGGAGAGAGTCCTCCTTGGGCGGGTGAAGGCAGAGGGGCCCACTTCGGAGCCCAAACCCTGCATGGGCAGGGCAGTTCCAGCCTGTATCTGTTGTTGTCTAGTTTGTGCAGTCCCCGTGCCGAGTCTGAAATGTTCTGCGGGTCTTGATGTCCTCTTTTGTGCTCGTGGCATGCCGTACGCCCCTTGGGCGCCATGTCTAGGGTACCGAATGCTCGTGCTGATCAAGGCAGTGTCGATGGGGTGCAGCTTTTCTTTCTTAGCTTTTCTAAAGGGTGGATAGCTCTTGTGCTTTGGAAGCATCCAGTCAGTCATCTTTTGATGCGGCCTTGCAGCCTGCCTCGCCGTCCAGGATAGCCATCTTCCGTTTTCTTGGCTCCCTGTTCCGGGACTTGTTCCGCGCATCCTCCGCATCTTTACGTCTTTACAAGGGGCTTCTTGCCCCTTCATCTTGCCCGTTGAGTCCACGTATCTTGGGAACCATGCACGGTTCTTTGCTTTTCCAGGGCTGCCGTAGGTTCTCCCTCGGAGCCCTGTCCGTTGTGTCTTGCCCATTGGCATGCGTGACCCAGGAGTCCTCCTGGTTGACCGTGAATTTTCTGTTGTCCCCGGCTGACGATGTGGGTCTTGTGTGTTGGTGTTGTGCGTGTATTTGTGTCTGGTTGGAGCTGCTCTGCCCGGCGCGTAGAGGAGGTGATGAGAGTCAGCAGAGGTGTAGTGGCCCGGTTGTGTGCTTTACGTTTGGACGTGACTAGATGTTGCAGTCTAGGTGGGTGCATTACTTTGCAGAAGTAGCAGCCCCAGGTGTGGTGGGTGCGGAGGGTAGTTTCTGCTAGTCCCTGTAGCCACGGTGGGGGACGACCCAAGCTGCGTGGCAGAGCCAGTGGGGGCAGTAGCGAGGGAGTTGGAATGGCAAGGGAGCGGTACTTACCGTTGGGGTTTGGTTGTGGAGTAGCTTTGCCTGGCTGTAATACGCAGTGGAGGTGGTCTCGGTGAAAGTAGGCCAGAGGCTTGGAATTCTCGGGTCGTTGCCGAGCGTCCGGGTGACTACTTTGTTGTTGTGTTTTTCAGAGGTAGAGGAGTGAACTGTGCGATGAGGAGCACGGATGGAGCTGCGTGCAGGTAGAGTGCCCTGGTGAGGTGGGTCCGCTGTGGTGCAGGCGGGAAGCGGGGACCGGTGGCTATACGACTAGGTAATGGGTTTTGTTTTTGCTTTGAAGGCACGGGGCAATGGGCAAAGCGGTAGAGTGTCAGAGGAGCTGGCTTGGGTGAGGAGAGCGCCGGTGGTGAGTTGTGTGAAGCAACGCTTGTCGTGCACGTGTCTTCAAGTCAGCGAAGGTATGGCCGTCCTTTACTGCCTGTGGTTTCCAGGTGGAGCGCATCCTCGACGTGGCGGCCCAAGGTGATGGAGGAGGCTAGGTGGCCGAGCCGTCAAGGTAAGGTAGCGGGAGATGGGATTCGCTGGGAGCTGCCTGTGTATTGGAATTGTGTCTAAGCACATCTCTTCTTGCAGGTTCGGCATGCGGACTCCGAGAGGCCAAGCTTCTTGTCAACAAACGCTGTAAGAAGGTGAGGTGGTTGTCCAAGAGCCGAGTACTCTGTAGCGACTCGGCTCAGTGTTTTTTGTTTTGGCAGGTGCTGTTCGGGGAGCCTCTGGAAGAGGGTGATGGTCTGAGGAGAGACTGGCTGTTCATGAGGAGGAGTGTGTGGGATGCCAAATTTGTCGTCGGCACCAGAGCAATTCTGCCTCTTGGCAGTGCTGGTGCCCCAGGCCGTGACAGCTGCCGCTCCTGATGTTTGAGCGAGCGAGGGGCAGGTGAGCAGGATGCACTGGCAGTTTTGCAGTGGGTGAGGTGGCATAGTACAAGATGTCGGCAGCGAGAAGCGTGGTGCCTCCGGTTAGCACTGTGTTTTTCTGTTTGTTTTTTCCCTTGCAGATGCTGAAGAGGAAGCCAGTGACCGCCGGATTATTTCCGTTGTCTGATGTGTTTTGAGCTGCTTTGGCCAAGGACGGCTTCAGCGGTGGCCCTCTGAAAGCTAAGTTGAGGGACCAGAGTTGGGAAGCGGGAGGTGGGTTGGGGATAGCAGGGAGGGGTTTTGAGGGTAGCCTAGGCTGTGCGGAGAGAGTCCTCCTTGGGCGGGTGAAGGCAGAGGGGCCCACTTCGGAGCCCAAACCCTGCATGGGCAGGGCAGTTCCAGCCTGTATCTGTTGTTGTCTAGTTTGTGCAGTCCCCGTGCCGAGTCTGAAATGTTCTGCGGGTCTTGATGTCCTCTTTTGTGCTCGTGGCATGCCGTACGCCCCTTGGGCGCCATGTCTAGGGTACCGAATGCTCGTGCTGATCAAGGCAGTGTCGATGGGGTGCAGCTTTTCTTTCTTAGCTTTTCTAAAGGGTGGATAGCTCTTGTGCTTTGGAAGCATCCAGTCAGTCATCTTTTGATGCGGCCTTGCAGCCTGCCTCGCCGTCCAGGATAGCCATCTTCCGTTTTCTTGGCTCCCTGTTCCGGGACTTGTTCCGCGCATCCTCCGCATCTTTACGTCTTTACAAGGGGCTTCTTGCCCCTTCATCTTGCCCGTTGAGTCCACGTATCTTGGGAACCATGCACGGTTCTTTGCTTTTCCAGGGCTGCCGTAGGTTCTCCCTCGGAGCCCTGTCCGTTGTGTCTTGCCCATTGGCATGCGTGACCCAGGAGTCCTCCTGGTTGACCGTGAATTTTCTGTTGTCCCCGGTTGACGATGTGGGTCTTGTGTGTTGGTGTTGTGCGTGTATTTGTGTCTGGTTGGAGCTGCTCTGCCCGGCGCGTAGAGGAGGTGATGAGAGTCAGCAGAGGTGTAGTGGCCCGGTTGTGTGCTTTACGTTTGGACGTGACTAGATGTTGCAGTCTAGGTGGGTGCATTACTTTGCAGAAGTAGCAGCCCCAGGTGTGGTGGGTGCGGAGGGTAGTTTCTGCTAGTCCCTGTAGCCACGGTGGGGGACGACCCAACCTGCGTGGCAGAGCCAGTGGGGGCAGTAGCGAGGGAGTTGGAATGGCAAGGGAGCGGTACTTACCATTGGGGTTTGGTTGTGGAGTAGCTTTGCCTGGCTGTAATACGCAGTGGAGGTGGTCTCGGTGAAAGTAGGCCAGAGGCTTGGAATTCTCGGGTCGTTGCCGAGCGTCCGGGTGACTACTTTGTTGTTGTGTTTTTCAGAGATAGAGGAGTGAACTGTGCGATGAGGAGCACGGACGGAGCTGCGTGCAGGTAGAGTGCCCTGGTGAGGTGGGTCCGCTGTGGTGCAGGCGGGAAGCGGGGACCGGTGGCTATACGACTAGGTAATGGGTTTTGTTTTTGCTTTGAAGGCACGGGGCAATGGGCAAAGCGGTAGAGTGTCAGAGGAGCTGGCTTGGGTGAGGAGAGCGCCGGTGGTGAGTTGTGTGAAGCAACGCTTGTCGTGCACGTGTCTTCAAGTCAGCGAAGGTATGGCCGTCCTTTACTGCCTGTGGTTTCCAGGTGGAGCGCATCCTCGACGTGGCGGCCCAAGGTGATGGAGGAGGCTAGGTGGCCGAGCCGTCAAGGTAAGGTAGCGGGAGATGGGATTCGCTGGGAGCTGCCTGTGTATTGGAATTGTGTCTAAGCACATCTCTTCTTGCAGGTTCGGCATGCGGACTCCGAGAGGCCAAGCTTCTTGTCAACAAACGCTGTAAGAAGGTGAGGTGGTTGTCCAAGAGCCGAGTACTCTGTAGCGACTCGGCTGAGTGTTTTTTGTTTTGGCAGGTGCTGTTCGGGGAGCCTCTGGAAGAGGGTGATGGTCTGAGGAGAGACTGGCTGTTCATGAGGAGGAGTGTGTGGGATGCCAAATTTGTCGTCGGCACCAGAGCAATTCTGCCTCTTGGCAGTGCTGGTGCCCCAGGCCGTGACAGCTGCCGCTCCTGATGTTTGAGCGAGCGAGGGGCAGGTGAGCAGGATGCACTGGCAGTTTTGCAGTGGGTGAGGTGGCATAGTACAAGATGTCGGCAGCGAGAAGCGTGGTGCCTCCGGTTAGCACTGTGTTTTTCTGTTTGTTTTTTCCCTTGCAGATGCTGAAGAGGAAGCCAGTGACCGCCGGATTATTTCCGTTGTCCGATGTGTTTTGAGCTGCTTTGGCCAAGGACGGCTTCAGCGGTGGCCCTCTGAAAGCTAAGTTGAGGGACCAGAGTTGGGAAGCGGGAGGTGGGTTGGGGATAGCAGGGAGGGGTTTTGAGGGTAGCCTAGGCTGTGCGGAGAGAGTCCTCCTTGGGCGGGTGAAGGCAGAGGGGCCCACTTCGGAGCCCAAACCCTGCATGGGCAGGGCAGTTCCAGCCTGTATCTGTTGTTGTCTAGTTTGTGCAGTCCCCGTGCCGAGTCTGAAATGTTCTGTGGGTCTTGATGTCCTCTTTTGTGCTCGTGGCATGCCGTACGCCCCTTGGGCGCCATGTCTAGGGTACCGAATGCTCGTGCTGATCAAGGCAGTGTCGATGGGGTGCAGCTTTTCTTTCTTAGCTTTTCTAAAGGGTGGATAGCTCTTGTGCTTTGGAAGCATCCAGTCAGTCATCTTTTGATGCGGCCTTGCAGCCTGCCTCGCCGTCCAGGATAGCCATCTTCCGTTTTCTTGGCTCCCTGTTCCGGGACTTGTTCCGCGCATCCTCCGCATCTTTACGTCTTTACAAGGGGCTTCTTGCCCCTTCATCTTGCCCGTTGAGTCCACGTATCTTGGGAACCATGCACGGTTCTTTGCTTTTCCAGGGCTGCCGTAGGTTCTCCCTCGGAGCCCTGTCCGTTGTGTCTTGCCCATTGGCATGCGTGACCCAGGAGTCCTCCTGGTTGACCGTGAATTTTCTGTTGTCCCCGGTTGACGATGTGGGTCTTGTGTGTTGGTGTTGTGCGTGTATTTGTGTCTGGTTGGAGCTGCTCTGCCCGGCGCGTAGAGGAGGTGATGAGAGTCAGCAGAGGTGTAGTGGCCCGGTTGTGTGCTTTACGTTTGGACGTGACTAGATGTTGCAGTCTAGGTGGGTGCATTACTTTGCAGAAGTAGCAGCCCCAGGTGTGGTGGGTGCGGAGGGTAGTTTCTGCTAGTCCCTGTAGCCACGGTGGGGGACGACCCAACCTGCGTGGCAGAGCCAGTGGGGGCTGTAGCGAGGGAGTTGGAATGGCAAGGGAGCGGTACTTACCATTGGGGTTTGGTTGTGGAGTAGCTTTGCCTGGCTGTAATACGCAGTGGAGGTGGTCTCGGTGAAAGTAGGCCAGAGGCTTGGAATTCTCGGGTCGTTGCCGAGCGTCCGGGTGACTACTTTGTTGTTGTGTTTTTCAGAGGTAGAGGAGTGAACTGTGCGATGAGGAGCACGGACGGAGCTGCGTGCAGGTAGAGTGCCCTGGTGAGGTGGGTCCGCTGTGGTGCAGGCGGGAAGCGGGGACCGGTGGCTATACGACTAGGTAATGGGTTTTGTTTTTGCTTTGAAGGCACGGGGCAATGGGCAAAGCGGTAGAGTGTCAGAGGAGCTGGCTTGGGTGAGGAGAGCGCCGGTGGTGAGTTGTGTGAAGCAACGCTTGTCGTGCACGTGTCTTCAAGTCAGCGAAGGTATGGCCGTCCTTTACTGCCTGTGGTTTCCAGGTGGAGCGCATCCTCGACGTGGCGGCCCAAGGTGATGGAGGAGGCTAGGTGGCCGAGCCGTCAAGGTAAGGTAGCGGGAGAACTTCCTGTGTATTTGAATTGTGTCTAAGCACATCTCTTCTTGCAGGTTCGGCATGCGGACTCCGAGAGGCCAAGCTTCTTGTCAACAAACGCTGTGAGAAGGTGAGGTGGTTGTCCAAGAGCCGAGTACTCTGTAGCGACTCGGCTGAGTGTTTTTTGTTTTGGCAGGTGCTGTTCGGGGAGCCTCTGGAAGAGGGTGATGGTCTGAGGAGAGACTGGCTGCTCATGAGGAGGAGTGTGTGGGATGCCAAATTTGTCGTCGGCACCAGAGCAATTCTGCCTCTTGGCAGTGCTGGTGCCCCAGGCCGTGACAGCTGCCGCTCCTGATGTTTGAGCGAGCGAGGGGCAGGTGAGCAGGATGCACTGGCAGTTTTGCAGTGGGTGAGGTGGCATAGTACAAGATGTCGGCAGCGAGAAGCGTGGTGCCTCCGGTTGGCACTGTGTTTTTCTGTTTGTTTTTTTCCCTTGCAGATGCTGAAGAGGAAGCCAGTGACTGCCGGATTATTTCCGTTGTCCGATGTGTTTTGAGCTGCTTTGGCCAAGGACGGCTTCAGCGGTGGCCCTCTGAAAGCTAAGTTGAGGGACCAGAGTTGGGAAGCGGGAGGTGGGTTGGGGATAGCAGGGAGGGGTTTTGAGGGTAGCCTAGGCTGTGCGGAGAGAGTCCTCCTTGGGCGGGTGAAGGCAGAGGGGCCCACTTCGGAGCCCAAACCCTGCATGGGCAGGGCAGTTCCAGCCTGTATCTGTTGTTGTCTAGTTTGTGCAGTCCCCGTGCCGAGTCTGAAATGTTCTGCGGGTCTTGATGTCCTCTTTTGTGCTCGTGGCATGCCGTACGCCCCTTGGGCGCCATGTCTAGGGTACCGAATGCTCGTGCTGATCAAGGCAGTGTCGATGGGGTGCAGCTTTTCTTTCTTAGCTTTTCTAAAGGGTGGATAGCTCTTGTGCTTTGGAAGCATCCAGTCAGTCATCTTTTGATGCGGCCTTGCAGCCTGCCTCGCCGTCCAGGATAGCCATCTTCCGTTTTCTTGGCTCCCTGTTCCGGGACTTGTTCCGCGCATCCTCCGCATCTTTACGTCTTTACAAGGGGCTTCTTGCCCCTTCATCTTGCCCGTTGAGTCCACGTATCTTGGGAACCATGCACGGTTCTTTGCTTTTCCAGGGCTGCCGTAGGTTCTCCCTCGGAGCCCTGTCCGTTGTGTCTTGCCCATTGGCATGCGTGACCCAGGAGTCCTCCTGGTTGACCGTGAATTTTCTGTTGTCCCCGGCTGACGATGTGGGTCTTGTGTGTTGGTGTTGTGCGTGTATTTGTGTCTGGTTGGAGCTGCTCTGCCCGGCGCGTAGAGGAGGTGATGAGAGTCAGCAGAGGTGTAGTGGCCCGGTTGTGTGCTTTACGTTTGGACGTGACTAGATGTTGCAGTCTAGGTGGGTGCATTACTTTGCAGAAGTAGCAGCCCCAGGTGTGGTGGGTGCGGAGGGTAGTTTCTGCTAGTCCCTGTAGCCACGGTGGGGGACGACCCAACCTGCGTGGCAGAGCCAGTGGGGGCAGTAGCGAGGGAGTTGGAATGGCAAGGGAGCGGTACTTACCGTTGGGGTTTGGTTGTGGAGTAGCTTTGCCTGGCTGTAATACGCAGTGGAGGTGGTCTCGGTGAAAGTAGGCCAGAGGCTTGGAATTCTCGGGTCGTTGCCGAGCGTCCGGGTGACTACTTTGTTGTTGTGTTTTTCAGAGGTAGAGGAGTGAACTGTGCGATGAGGAGCACGGACGGAGCTGCGTGCAGGTAGAGTGCCCTGGTGAGGTGGGTCCGCTGTGGTGCAGGTGGGAAGCGGGGACCGGTGGCTATACGACTAGGTAATGGGTTTTGTTTTTGCTTTGAAGGCACGGGGCAATGGGCAAAGCGGTAGAGTGTCAGAGGAGCTGGCTTGGGTGAGGAGAGCGCCGGTGGTGAGTTGTGTGAAGCAACGCTTGTCGTGCATGTGTCTTCAAGTCAGCGAAGGTATGGCCGTCCTTTACTGCCTGTGGTTTCCAGGTGGAGCGCATCCTCGACGTGGCGGCCCAAGGTGATGGAGGAGGCTAGGTGGCCGAGAGGTCAAGGTAAGGTAGCGGGAGATGGGATTCGCTGGGAGCTGCCTGTGTATTGGAATTGTGTCTAAGCACATCTCTTCTTGCAGGTTCGGCATGCGGACTCCGAGAGGCCAAGCTTCTTGTCAACAAACGCTGTGAGAAGGTGAGGTGGTTGTCCAAGAGCCGAGTACTCTGTGGCGACTCGGCTGAGTGTTTTTTGTTTTGGCAGGTGCTGTTCGGGGAGCCTCTGGAAGAGGGTGATGGTCTGAGGAGAGACTGGCTGCTCATGAGGAGGAGTGTGTGGGATGCCAAATTTGTCGTCGGCACCAGAGCAATTCTGCCTCTTGGCAGTGCTGGTGCCCCAGGCCGTGACAGCTGCCGCTCCTGATGTTTGAGCGAGCGAGGGGCAGGTGAGCAGGATGCACTGGCAGTTTTGCAGTGGGTGAGGTGGCATAGTACAAGATGTCGGCAGCGAGAAGCGTGGTGCCTCCGGTTGGCACTGTGTTTTTCTGTTTGTTTTTTCCCTTGCAGATGCTGAAGAGGAAGCCAGTGACTGCCGGATTATTTCCGTTGTCCGATGTGTTTTGAGCTGCTTTGGCCAAGGACGGCTTCAGCGGTGGCCCTCTGAAAGCTAAGTTGAGGGACCAGAGTTGGAAGCGGGAGGTGGGTTGGGGATAGCAGGGAGGGGTTTTGAGGGTAGCCTAGGCTGTGCGGAGAGAGTCCTCCTTGGGCGGGTGAAGGCAGAGGGGCCCACTTCGGAGCCCAAACCCTGCATGGGCAGGGCAGTTCCAGCCTGTATCTGTTGTTGTCTAGTTTGTGCAGTCCCCGTGCCGAGTCTGAAATGTTCTGCGGGTCTTGATGTCCTCTTTTGTGCTCGTGGCATGCCGTACGCCCCTTGGGCGCCATGTCTAGGGTACCGAATGCTCGTGCTGATCAAGGCAGTGTCGATGGGGTGCAGCTTTTCTTTCTTAGCTTTTCTAAAGGGTGGATAGCTCTTGTGCTTTGGAAGCATCCAGTCAGTCATCTTTTGATGCGGCCTTGCAGCCTGCCTCGCCGTCCAGGATAGCCATCTTCTGTTTTCTTGGCTCCCTGTTCCGGGACTTGTTCCGCGCATCCTCCGCATCTTTACGTCTTTACAAGGGGCTTCTTGCCCCTTCATCTTGCCCGTTGAGTCCACGTATCTTGGGAACCATGCACGGTTCTTTGCTTTTCCAGGGCTGCCGTAGGTTCTCCCTCGGAGCCCTGTCCGTTGTGTCTTGCCCATTGGCATGCGTGACCCAGGAGTCCTCCTGGTTGACCGTGAATTTTCTGTTGTCCCCGGTTGACGATGTGGGTCTTGTGTGTTTGTGTTGTGCGTGTATTTGTGTCTGGTTGGAGCTGCTCTGCCCGGCGCGTAGAGGAGATGATGAGAGTCAGCAGAGGTGTAGTGGCCCGGTTGTGTGCTTTACGTTTGGACGTGACTAGATGTTGCAGTCTAGGTGGGTGCATTACTTTGCAGAAGTAGCAGCCCCAGGTGTGGTGGGTGCGGAGGGTAGTTTCTGCTAGTCCCTGTAGCCACGGTGGGGGACGACCCAACCTGCGTGGCAGAGCCAGTGGGGGCAGTAGCGAGGGAGTTGGAATGGCAAGGGAGCGGTACTTACCGTTGGGGTTTGGTTGTGGAGTAGCTTTGCCTGGCTGTAATACGCAGTGGAGGTGGTCTCGGTGAAAGTAGGCCAGAGGCTTGGAATTCTCGGGTCGTTGCCGAGCGTCCGGGTGACTACTTTGTTGTTGTGTTTTTCAGAGGTAGAGGAGTGAACTGTGCGCTGAGGAGCACGGACGGAGCTGCGTGCAGGTATGGTGCCCTGGTGAGGTGGGTCCGCTGTGGTGCAGGCGGGAAGCGGGGACCGGTGGCTATACGACTAGGTAATGGGTTTTGTTTTTGCTTTGAAGGCACGGGGCAATGGGCAAAGCGGTACAGTGTCAGAGGAGCTGGCTTGGGTGAGGAGAGCGCCGGTGGTGAGTTGTGTGAAGCAACGCTTGTCGTGCACGTGTCTTCAAGTCAGCGAAGGTACGGCCGTCCTTTACTGCCTGTGGTTTCCAGGTGGAGCGCTTCCTCGACGTGGCGGCCCAAGGTGATGGAGGAGGCTAGGTGGCCGAGCCGTCAAGGTAAGGTAGCGGGAGAACTTCCTGTGTATTTGAATTGTGTCTAAGCACATCTCTTCTTGCAAGTTCGGCATGCGGACTCCGAGAGGCCAAGCTTCTTGTCAACAAACGCTGTGAGAAGGTGAGGTGGTTGTCCAAGAGCCAAGTACTCTGTAGCGACTCGGCTGAGTGTTTTTTGTTTTGGCAGGTGCTGTTCGGGGAGCCTCTGGAAGAGGGTGATGATCTGAGGGGAGACTGGCTGTTCATGAGGAGGAGTGTGTGGGATGCCAAATTTGTCGTCGGCACCAGAGCAATTCTGCCTCTTGGCAGTGCTGGTGCCCCAGGCCGTGACAGCTGCCGCTCCTGATGTTTGAGCGAGCGAGGGGCAGGTGAGCAGGGTGCACTGGCAGGTTTGCAGTGGGTGAGGTGGCATAGTACAAGATGTCGGCAGCGAGAAGCGTGGTGCCTCCGGTTGGCACTGTGTTTTTCTGTTTGTTTTTTCCCTTGCAGATGCTGAAGAGGAAGCCAGTGACTGCCGGATTATTTCCGTTGTCCGATGTGTTTTGAGCTGCTTTGGGCAAGTACGGCTTCAGCGGTGGCCCTCTGAAAGCTAAGTTGAGGGACCAGAGTTGGGAAGCGGGAGGTGGGTTGGGGATAGCAGGGAGGGGTTTTGAGGGTAGCCTAGGCTGTGCGGAGAGAGTCCTCCTTGGGCGGGTGAAGGCAGAGGGGCCCACTTCGGAGCCCAAACCCTGCATGGGCAGGGCAGTTCCAGCCTGTATCTGTTGTTGTCTAGTTTGTGCAGTCCCCGTGCCGAGTCTGAAATGTTCTGCGGGTCTTGATGTCCTCTTTTGTGCTCGTGGCATGCCGTACGCCCCTTGGGCGCCATGTCTAGGGTGCCGAATGCTCGTGCTGATCAAGGCAGTGTCGATGGGGTGCAGCTTTTCTTTCTTAGCTTTTCTAAAGGGTGGATAGCTCTTGTGCTTTGGAAGCATCCAGTCAGTCATCTTTTGATGCGGCCTTGCAGCCTGCCTCGCCGTCCAGGATAGCCATCTTCCGTTTTCTTGGCTCCCTGTTCCGGGACTTGTTCCGCGCATCCTCCGCATCTTTACGTCTTTACAAGGGGCTTCTTGCCCCTTCATCTTGCCCGTTGAGTCCACGTATCTTGGGAACCATGCACGGTTCTTTGCTTTTCCAGGGCTGCCGTAGGTTCTCCCTCGGAGCCCTGTCCGTTGTGTCTTGCCCATTGGCATGCGTGACCCAGGAGTCCTCCTGGTTGACCGTGAATTTTCTGTTGTCCCCGGTTGACGATGTGGGTCTTGTGTGTTGGTGTTGTGCGTGTATTTGTGTCTGGTTGGAGCTGCTCTGCCCGGCGCGTAGAGGAGGTGATGAGAGTCAGCAGAGGTGTAGTGGCCCGGTTGTGTGCTTTACGTTTGGACGTGACTAGATGTTGCAGTCTAGGTGGGTGCATTACTTTGCAGAAGTAGCAGCCCCAGGTGTGGTGGGTGCGGAGGGTAGTTTCTGCTAGTCCCTGTAGCCACGGTGGGGGACGACCCAAGCTGCGTGGCAGAGCCAGTGGGGGCAGTAGCGAGGGAGTTGGAATGGCAAGGGAGCGGTACTTACCGTTGGGGTTTGGTTGTGGAGTAGCTTTGCCTGGCTGTAATACGCAGTGGAGGTGGTCTCGGTGAAAGTAGGCCAGAGGCTTGGAATTCTCGGGTCGTTGCCGAGCGTCCGGGTGACTACTTTGTTGTTGTGTTTTTCAGAGGTAGAGGAGTGAACTGTGCGCTGAGGAGCACGGACGGAGCTGCGTGCAGGTATGGTGCCCTGGTGAGGTGGGTCCGCTGTGGTGCAGGCGGGAAGGGGGGAACCGGTGGCTATACGACTAGGTAATGGGTTTTGTTTTTGCTTTGAAGGCACGGGGCAATGGGCAAAGCGGTAGAGTGTCAGAGGAGCTGGCTTGGGTGAGGAGAGCGCCGGTGGTGAGTTGTGTGAAGCAACGCTTGTCGTGCACGTGTCTTCAAGTCAGCGAAGGTACGGCCGTCCTTTACTGCTTGTGGTTTCCAGGTGGAGCGCATCCTCGACGTGGCGGCCCAAGGTGATGGAGGAGGCTAGGTGGCCGAGAGGTCAAGGTAAGGCAGCGGGAGATGGGATTCGCTGGGAGCTGCCTGTGTATTTGAATTGTGTCTAAGCACATCTCTTCTTGCAGGTTCGGCATGCGGACTCCGAGAGGCCAAGCTTCTTGTCAACAAACGCTGTGAGAAGGTGAGGTGGTTGTCCAAGAGCCGAGTACTCTGTGGCGACTCGGCTCAGTGTTTTTTGTTTTGGCAGGTGCTGTTCGGGGAGCCTCTGGAAGAGGGTGATGGTCTGAGGAGAGACTGGCTGCTCATGAGGAGGAGTGTGTGGGATGCCAAATTTGTCGTCGGCACCAGAGCAATTCTGCCTCTTGGCAGTGCTGGTGCCCCAGGCCGTGACAGCTGCCGCTCCTGATGTTTGAGCGAGCGAGGGGCAGGTGAGCAGGATGCACTGGCAGTTTTGCAGTGGGTGAGGTGGCATAGTACAAGATGTCGGCAGCGAGAAGCGTGGTGCCTCCGGTTGGCACTGTGTTTTTCTGTTTGTTTTTTCCCTTGCAGATGCTGAAGAGGAAGCCAGTGACTGCCGGATTATTTCCGTTGTCCGATGTGTTTTGAGCTGCTTTGGCCAAGGACGGCTTCAGCGGTGGCCCTCTGAAAGCTAAGTTGAGGGACCAGAGTTGGGAAGCGGGAGGTGGGTTGGGGATAGCAGGGAGGGGTTTTGAGGGTAGCCTAGGCTGTGCGGAGAGAGTCCTCCTTGGGCGGGTGAAGGCAGAGGGGCCCACTTCGGAGCCCAAACCCTGCATGGGCAGGGCAGTTCCAGCCTGTATCTGTTGTTGTCTAGTTTGTGCAGTCCCCGTGCCGAGTCTGAAATGTTCTGCGGGTCTTGATGTCCTCTTTTGTGCTCGTGGCATGCCGTACGCCCCTTGGGCGCCATGTCTAGGGTACCGAATGCTCGTGCTGATCAAGGCAGTGTCGATGGGGTGCAGCTTTTCTTTCTTAGCTTTTCTAAAGGGTGGATAGCTCTTGTGCTTTGGAAGCATCCAGTCAGTCATCTTTTGATGCGGCCTTGCAGCCTGCCTCGCCGTCCAGGATAGCCATCTTCCGTTTCCTTGGCTCCCTGTTCCGGGACTTGTTCCGCTCATCCTCCGCATCTTTACGTCTTTACAAGGGGCTTCTTGCCCCTTCATCTTGCCCGTTGAGTCCACGTATCTTGGGAACCATGCACGGTTCTTTGCTTTTCCAGGGCTGCCGTAGGTTCTCCCTCGGAGCCCTGTCCGTTGTGTCTTGCCCATTGGCATGCGTGACCCAGGAGTCCTCCTGGTTGACCGTGAATTTTCTGTTGTCCCCGGTTGACGATGTGGGTCTTGTGTGTTGGTGTTGTGCGTGTATTTGTGTCTGGTTGGAGCTGCTCTGCCCGGCGCGTAGCGGAGGTGATGAGAGTCAGCAGAGGTGTAGTGGCCCGGTTGTGTGCTTTACGTTTGGACGTGACTAGATGTTGCAGTCTAGGTGGGTGCATTACTTTGCAGAAGTAGCAGCCCCAGGTGTGGTGGGTGCGGAGGGTAGTTTCTGCTAGTCCCTGTAGCCACGGTGGGGGACGACCCAAGCTGCGTGGCAGAGCCAGTGGGGGCTGTAGCGAGGGAGTTGGAATGGCAAGGGAGCGGTACTTACCGTTGGGGTTTGGTTGTGGAGTAGCTTTGCCTGGCTGTAATACGCAGTGGAGGTGGTCTCGGTGAAAGTAGGCCAGAGGCTTGGAATTCTCGGGTCGTTGCCGAGCGTCCGGGTGACTACTTTGTTGTTGTGTTTTTCAGAGGTAGAGGAGTGAACTGTGCGCTGAGGAGCACGGACGGAGCTGCGTGCAGGTATGGTGCCCTGGTGAGGTGGGTCCGCTGTGGTGCAGGCGGGAAGCGGGGACCGGTGGCTATACGACTAGGTAATGGGTTTTGTTTTTGCTTTGAAGGCACGGGGCAATGGGCAAAGCGGTAGAGTGTCAGAGGAGCTGGCTTGGGTGAGGAGAGCGCCGGTGGTGAGTTGTGTGAAGCAACGCTTGTCGTGCATGTGTCTTCAAGTCAGCGAAGGTACGGCCGTCCTTTACTGCTTGTGGTTTCCAGGTGGAGCGCATCCTCGACGTGGCGGCCCAAGGTGATGGAGGAGGCTAGGTGGCCGAGCGGTCAAGGTAAGGTAGCGGGAGAACTGCCTGTGTATTTGAATTGTGTCTAAGCACATCTCTTCTTGCAGGTTCGGCATGCGGACTCCGAGAGGCCAAGCGTCTTGTCAACAAACGCTGTGAGAAGGTGAGGTGGTTGTCCAAGAGCCAAGTACTCTGTAGCGACTCGGCTGAGTGTTTTTTGTTTTGGCAGGTGCTGTTCGGGGAGCCTCTGGAAGAGGGTGATGGTCTGAGGAGAGACTGGCTGTTCATGAGGAGGAGTGTGTGGGATGCCAAATTTGTCGTCGGCACCAGAGCAATTCTGCCTCTTGGCAGTGCTGGTGCCCCAGGCCGTGACAGCTGCCGCTCCTGATGTTTGAGCGAGCGAGGGGCAGGTGAGCAGGATGCACTGGCAGTTTTGCAGTGGGTGAGGTGGCATAGTACAAGATGTCGGCAGCGAGAAGCGTGGTGCCTCCGGTTGGCACTGTGTTTTTCTGTTTGTTTTTTCCCTTGCAGATGCTGAAGAGGAAGCCAGTGACTGCCGGATTATTTCCGTTGTCCGATGTGTTTTGAGCTGCTTTGGCCAAGGACGGCTTCAGCGGTGGCCCTCTGAAAGCTAAGTTGAGGGACCAGAGTTGGGAAGCGGGAGGTGGGTTGGGGATAGCAGGGAGGGGTTTTGAGGGTAGCCTAGGCTGTGCGGAGAGAGTCCTCCTTGGGCGGGTGAAGGCAGAGGGGCCCACTTCGGAGCCCAAACCCTGCATGGGCAGGGCAGTTCCAGCCTGTATCTGTTGTTGTCTAGTTTGTGCAGTCCCCGTGCCGAGTCTGAAATGTTCTGCGGGTCTTGATGTCCTCTTTTGTGCTCGTGGCATGCCGTACGCCCCTTGGGCGCCATGTCTAGGGTACCGAATGCTCGTGCTGATCAAGGCAGTGTCGATGGGGTGCAGCTTTTCTTTCTTAGCTTTTCTAAAGGGTGGATAGCTCTTGTGCTTTGGAAGCATCCAGTCAGTCATCTTTTGATGCGGCCTTGCAGCCTGCCTCGCCGTCCAGGATAGCCATCTTCCGTTTCCTTGGCTCCCTGTTCCGGGACTTGTTCCGCGCATCCTCCGCATCTTTACGTCTTTACAAGGGGCTTCTTGCCCCTTCATCTTGCCTGTTAATTCCATGTATCTTGGGGACCATGCACGGTTCTTTGCTTTTCCAGGGCTGCCGTAGGTTCTCCCTCGGAGCCCTGTCCGTTGTGTCTTGCCCATTGGCATGCGTGACCCAGGAGTCCTCCTGGTTGACCGTGAATTTTCTGTTGTCCCCGGTTGACGATGTGGGTCTTGTGTGTTGGTGTTGTGCGTGTATTTGTGTCTGGTTGGAGCTGCTCTGCCCGGCGCGTAGAGGAGGTGATGAGAGTCAGCAGAGGTGTAGTGGCCCGGTTGTGTGCTTTACGTTTGGACGTGACTAGATGTTGCAGTCTAGGTGGGTGCATTACTTTGCAGAAGTAGCAGCCCCAGGTGTGGTGGGTGCGGAGGGTAGTTTCTGCTAGTCCCTGTAGCCACGGTGGGGGACGACCCAAGCTGCGTGGCAGAGCCAGTGGGGGCAGTAGCGAGGGAGTTGGAATGGCAAGGGAGCGGTACTTACCGTTGGGGTTTGGTTGTGGAGTAGCTTTGCCTGGCTGTAATACGCAGTGGAGGTGGTCTCGGTGAAAGTAGGCCAGAGGCTTGGAATTCTCGGGTCGTTGCCGAGCGTCCGGGTGACTACTTTGTTGTTGTGTTTTTCAGAGGTAGAGGAGTGAACTGTGCGCTGAGGAGCACGGACGGAGCTGCGTGCAGGTATGGTGCCCTGGTGAGGTGGGTCCGCTGTGGTGCAGGCGGGAAGGGGGGAACCGGTGGCTATACGACTAGGTAATGGGTTTTGTTTTTGCTTTGAAGGCACGGGGCAATGGGCAAAGCGGTAGAGTGTCAGAGGAGCTGGCTTGGGTGAGGAGAGCGCCGGTGGTGAGTTGTGTGAAGCAACGCTTGTCGTGCACGTGTCTTCAAGTCAGCGAAGGTACGGCCGTCCTTTACTGCTTGTGGTTTCCAGGTGGAGCGCATCCTCGACGTGGCGGCCCAAGGTGATGGAGGAGGCTAGGTGGCCGAGAGGTCAAGGTAAGGCAGCGGGAGATGGGATTCGCTGGGAGCTGCCTGTGTATTTGAATTGTGTCTAAGCACATCTCTTCTTGCAGGTTCGGCATGCGGACTCCGAGAGGCCAAGCTTCTTGTCAACAAACGCTGTGAGAAGGTGAGGTGGTTGTCCAAGAGCCGAGTACTCTGTGGCGACTCGGCTCAGTGTTTTTTGTTTTGGCAGGTGCTGTTCGGGGAGCCTCTGGAAGAGGGTGATGGTCTGAGGAGAGACTGGCTGCTCATGAGGAGGAGTGTGTGGGATGCCAAATTTGTCGTCGGCACCAGAGCAATTCTGCCTCTTGGCAGTGCTGGTGCCCCAGGCCGTGACAGCTGCCGCTCCTGATGTTTGAGCGAGCGAGGGGCAGGTGAGCAGGATGCACTGGCAGTTTTGCAGTGGGTGAGGTGGCATAGTACAAGATGTCGGCAGCGAGAAGCGTGGTGCCTCCGGTTGGCACTGTGTTTTTCTGTTTGTTTTTTCCCTTGCAGATGCTGAAGAGGAAGCCAGTGACTGCCGGATTATTTCCGTTGTCCGATGTGTTTTGAGCTGCTTTGGCCAAGGACGGCTTCAGCGGTGGCCCTCTGAAAGCTAAGTTGAGGGACCAGAGTTGGGAAGCGGGAGGTGGGTTGGGGATAGCAGGGAGGGGTTTTGAGGGTAGCCTAGGCTGTGCGGAGAGAGTCCTCCTTGGGCGGGTGAAGGCAGAGGGGCCCACTTCGGAGCCCAAACCCTGCATGGGCAGGGCAGTTCCAGCCTGTATCTGTTGTTGTCTAGTTTGTGCAGTCCCCGTGCCGAGTCTGAAATGTTCTGTGGGTCTTGATGTCCTCTTTTGTGCTCGTGGCATGCCGTACGCCCCTTGGGCGCCATGTCTAGGGTGCCGAATGCTCGTGCTGATCAAGGCAGTGTCGATGGGGTGCAGCTTTTCTTTCTTAGCTTTTCTAAAGGGTGGATAGCTCTTGTGCTTTGGAAGCATCCAGTCAGTCATCTTTTGATGCGGCCTTGCAGCCTGCCTCGCGGTCCAGGATAGCCATCTTCTGTTTTCTTGGCTCCCTGTTCCGGGACTTGTTCCGCTCATCCTCCGCATCTTTACGTCTTTACAAGGGGCTTCTTGCCCCTTCATCTTGCCCGTTGAGTCCACGTATCTTGGGAACCATGCACGGTTCTTTGCTTTTCCAGGGCTGCCGTAGGTTCTCCCTCGGAGCCCTGTCCGTTGTGTCTTGCCCATTGGCATGCGTGACCCAGGAGTCCTCCTGGTTGACCGTGAATTTTCTGTTGTCCCCGGTTGACGATGTGGGTCTTGTGTGTTGGTGTTGTGCGTGTATTTGTGTCTGGTTGGAGCTGCTCTGCCCGGCGCGTAGAGGAGGTGATGAGAGTCAGTAGAGGTGTAGTGGCCCGGTTGTGTGCTTTACGTTTGGACGTGACTAGATGTTGCAGTCTAGGTGGGTGCATTACTTTGCAGAAGTAGCAGCCCCAGGTGTGGTGGGTGCGGAGGGTAGTTTCTGCTAGTCCCTGTAGCCACGGTGGGGGACGACCCAACCTGCGTGGCAGAGCCAGTGGGGGCAGTAGCGAGGGAGTTGGAATGGCAAGGGAGCGGTACTTACCGTTGGGGTTTGGTTGTGGAGTAGCTTTGCCTGGCTGTAATATGCAGTGGAGGTGGTCTCGGTGAAAGTAGGCCAGAGGCTTGGAATTCTCGGGTCGTTGCCGAGCGTCCGGGTGACTACTTTGTTGTTGTGTTTTTCAGAGGTAGAGGAGTGAACTGTGCGCTGAGGAGCACGGACGGAGCTGCGTGCAGGTATGGTGCCCTGGTGAGGTGGGTCGGCTGTGGTGCAGGCGGGAAGCGGGGACCGGTGGCTATACGACTAGGTAATGGGTTTTGTTTTTGCTTTGAAGGCACGGGGCAATGGGCAAAGCGGTACAGTGTCAGAGGAGCTGGCTTGGGTGAGGAGAGCGCCGGTGGTGAGTTGTGTGAAGCAACGCTTGTCGTGCACGTGTCTTCAAGTCAGCGAAGGTACGGCCGTCCTTTACTGCCTGTGGTTTCCAGGTGGAGCGCTTCCTCGACGTGGCGGCCCAAGGTGATGGAGGAGGCTAGGTGGCCGAGCCGTCAAGGTAAGGTAGCGGGAGAACTTCCTGTGTATTTGAATTGTGTCTAAGCACATCTCTTCTTGCAAGTTCGGCATGCGGACTCCGAGAGGCCAAGCTTCTTGTCAACAAACGCTGTGAGAAGGTGAGGTGGTTGTCCAAGAGCCGAGTACTCTGTAGCGACTCGGCTGAGTGTTTTTTGTTTTGGCAGGTGCTGTTCGGGGAGCCTCTGGAAGAGGGTGATGATCTGAGGGGAGACTGGCTGTTCATGAGGAGGAGTGTGTGGGATGCCAAATTTGTCGTCGGCACCAGAGCAATTCTGCCTCTTGGCAGTGCTGGTGCCCCAGGCCGTGACAGGTGCCGCTCCTGATGTTTGAGCGAGCGAGGGGCAGGTGAGCAGGGTGCACTGGCAGGTTTGCAGTGGGTGAGGTGGCATAGTACAAGATGTCGGCAGCGAGAAGCGTGGTGCCTCCGGTTGGCACTGTGTTTTTCTGTTTGTTTTTTCCCTTGCAGATGCTGAAGAGGAAGCCAGTGACTGCCGGATTATTTCCGTTGTCCGATGTGTTTTGAGCTGCTTTAGGCAAGTACGGCTTCAGCGGTGGCCCTCTGAAAGCTAAGTTGAGGGACCAGAGTTGGGAAGCGGGAGGTGGGTTGGGGATAGCAGGGAGGGGTTTTGAGGGTAGCCTAGGCTGTGCGGAGAGAGTCCTCCTTGGGCGGGTGAAGGCAGAGGGGCCCACTTCGGAGCCCAAACCCTGCATGGGCAGGGCAGTTCCAGCCTGTATCTGTTGTTGTCTAGTTTGTGCAGTCCCCGTGCCGAGTCTGAAATGTTCTGCGGGTCTTGATGTCCTCTTTTGTGCTCGTGGCATGCCGTACGCCCCTTGGGCGCCATGTCTAGGGTGCCGAATGCTCGTGCTGATCAAGGCAGTGTCGATGGGGTGCAGCTTTTCTTTCTTAGCTTTTCTAAAGGGTGGATAGCTCTTGTGCTTTGGAAGCATCCAGTCAGTCATCTTTTGATGCGGCCTTGCAGCCTGCCTCGCCGTCCAGGATAGCCATCTTCCGTTTTCTTGGCTCCCTGTTCCGGGACTTGTTCCGCGCATCCTCCGCATCTTTACGTCTTTACAAGGGGCTTCTTGCCCCTTCATCTTGCCTGTTAATTCCATGTATCTTGGGGACCATGCACGGTTCTTTGCTTTTCCAGGGCTGCCGTAGGTTCTCCCTCGGAGCCCTGTCCGTTGTGTCTTGCCCATTGGCATGCGTGACCCAGGAGTCCTCCTGGTTGACCGTGAATTTTCTGTTGTCCCCGGTTGACGATGTGGGTCTTGTGTGTTGGTGTTGTGCGTGTATTTGTGTCTGGTTGGAGCTGCTCTGCCCGGCGCGTAGAGGAGGTGATGAGAGTCAGCAGAGGTGTAGTGGCCCGGTTGTGTGCTTTACGTTTGGACGTGACTAGATGTTGCAGTCTAGGTGGGTGCATTACTTTGCAGAAGTAGCAGCCCCAGGTGTGGTGGGTGCGGAGGGTAGTTTCTGCTAGTCCCTGTAGCCACGGTGGGGGACGACCCAAGCTGCGTGGCAGAGCCAGTGGGGGCAGTAGCGAGGGAGTTGGAATGGCAAGGGAGCGGTACTTACCGTTGGGGTTTGGTTGTGGAGTAGCTTTGCCTGGCTGTAATACGCAGTGGAGGTGGTCTCGGTGAAAGTAGGCCAGAGGCTTGGAATTCTCGGGTCGTTGCCGAGCGTCCGGGTGACTACTTTGTTGTTGTGTTTTTCAGAGGTAGAGGAGTGAACTGTGCGCTGAGGAGCACGGTCGCAGCTGCGTGCAGGTAGAGTGCCCTGGTGAGGTGGGTCCGCTCTGGTGCAGGCGGGAAGCGGGGAACCGGTGGCTATACGACTAGGTAATGGGTTTTGTTTTTGCTTTGAAGGCACGGGGCAATGGGCAAAGCGGTAGAGTGTCAGAGGAGCTGGCTTGGGTGAGGAGAGCGCCGGTGGTGAGTTGTGTGAAGCAACGCTTGTCGTGCACGTGTCTTCAAGTCAGCGAAGGTACGGCCGTCCTTTACTGCCTGTGGTTTCCAGGTGGAGCGCTTCCTCGACGTGGCGGCCCAAGGTGATGGAGGAGGCTAGGTGGCCGAGCCGTCAAGGTAAGGTAGCGGGAGAACTTCCTGTGTATTTGAATTGTGTCTAAGCACATCTCTTCTTGCAAGTTCGGCATGCGGACTCCGAGAGGCCAAGCTTCTTGTCAACAAACGCTGTGAGAAGGTGAGGTGGTTGTCCAAGAGCCAAGTACTCTGTAGCGACTCGGCTGAGTGTTTTTTGTTTTGGCAGGTGCTGTTCGGGGAGCCTCTGGAAGAGGGTGATGGTCTGAGGGGAGACTGGCTGTTCATGAGGAGGAGTGTGTGGGACGCCAAATTTCTCGTCGGCACCAGAGCAATTCTGCCTCTTGGCAGTGCTGGTGCCCCAGGCCGTGACAGCTGCCGCTCCTGATGTTTGAGCGAGCGAGGGGCAGGTGAGCAGGATGCACTGGCAGTTTTGCAGTGGGTGAGGTGGCATAGTACAAGATGTCGGCAGCGAGCTGTGTGGTGCCTCCGGTTGGCACTGAGTTTTTCTGTTTGTTTTTTCCCTTGCAGATGCTGAAGAGGAAGCCAGTGACTGCCGGATTATTTCCGTTGTCCGATGTGTTTTGAGCTGCTTTGGCCAAGGACGGCTTCAGCGGTGGCCCTCTGAAAGCTAAGTTGAGGGACCAGAGTTGGGAAGCGGGAGGTGGGTTGGGGATAGCAGGGAGGGGTTTTGAGGGTAGCCTAGGCTGTGCGGAGAGAGTCCTCCTTGGGCGGGTGAAGGCAGAGGGGCCCACTTCGGAGCCCAAACCCTGCATGGGCAGGGCAGTTCCAGCCTGTATCTGTTGTTGTCTAGTTTGTGCAGTCCCCGTGCCGAGTCTGAAATGTTCTGCGGGTCTTGATGTCCTCTTTTGTGCTCGTGGCATGCCGTACGCCCCTAGGGTGCCATGTCTAGGGTGCCGAATGCTCGTGCTGATCAAGGCAGTGTCGATGGGTTGCAGCTTTACTTTCTTAGCTTTTCTAAAGGGTGGATAGCTCTTGTGCTTTGGAAGCATCCAGTCAGTCATCTTTTGATGCGGCCTTGCAGCCTGCCTCGCCGTCCAGGATAGCCATCTTCCGTTTTCTTGGCTCCCTGTTCCGGGACTTGTTCCGCGCATCCTCCGCATCTTTACGTCTTTACAAGGGGCTTCTTGCCCCTTCATCTTGCCTGTTAATTCCATGTATCTTGGGGACCATGCACGGTTCTTTGCTTTTCCAGGGCTGCCGTAGGTTCTCCCTCGGTGCCCTGTCCGTTGTGTCTTGCCCATTGGCATGCGTGACCCAGGAGTCCTCCTGGTTGACCGTGAATTTTCTGTTGTCCCCGGTTGACGATGTGGGTCTTGTGTGTTGGTGTTGTGCGTGTATTTGTGTCTGGTTGGAGCTGCTCTGCCCGGCGCGTAGAGGAGGTGATGAGAGTCAGTAGAGGTGTAGTGGCCCGGTTGTGTGCTTTACGTTTGGACGTGACTAGATGTTGCAGTCTAGGTGGGTGCATTACTTTGCAGAAGTAGCAGCCCCAGGTGTGGTGGGTGCGGAGGGTAGTTTCTGCTAGTCCCTGTAGCCACAGTGGGGGACGACCCAACCTGCGTGGCAGAGCCAGTGGGGGCAGTAGCGAGGGAGTTGGAATGGCAAGGGAGCGGTACTTACCGTTGGGGTTTGGTTGTGGAGTAGCTTTGCCTGGCTGTAATACGCAGTGGAGGTGGTCTCGGTGAAAGTAGGCCAGAGGCTTGGAATTCTCGGGTCGTTGCCGAGCGTCCGGGTGACTACTTTGTTGTTGTGTTTTTCAGAGGTAGAGGAGTGAACTGTGCGCTGAGGAGCACGGACGGAGCTGCGTGCAGGTATGGTGCCCTGGTGAGGTGGGTCGGCTGTGGTGCAGGCGGGAAGCGGGGACCGGTGGCTATACGACTAGGTAATGGGTTTTGTTTTTGCTTTGAAGGCACGGGGCAATGGGCAAAGCGGTACAGTGTCAGAGGAGCTGGCTTGGGTGAGGAGAGCGCCGGTGGTGAGTTGTGTGAAGCAACGCTTGTCGTGCACGTGTCTTCAAGTCAGCGAAGGTACGGCCGTCCTTTACTGCCTGTGGTTTCCAGGTGGAGCGCTTCCTCGACGTGGCGGCCCAAGGTGATGGAGGAGGCTAGGTGGCCGAGCCGTCAAGGTAAGGTAGCGGGAGAACTTCCTGTGTATTTGAATTGTGTCTAAGCACATCTCTTCTTGCAAGTTCGGCATGCGGACTCCGAGAGGCCAAGCTTCTTGTCAACAAACGCTGTGAGAAGGTGAGGTGGTTGTCCAAGAGCCGAGTACTCTGTAGCGACTCGGCTGAGTGTTTTTTGTTTTGGCAGGTGCT
Source organism: Clamator glandarius (assembly GCA_033459285.1). NCBI lineage: Eukaryota > Metazoa > Chordata > Aves > Cuculiformes > Cuculidae > Clamator > Clamator glandarius. The sequence goes on along the minus strand of JAUNZM010000180.1, from coordinate 32,154 downwards.
GTTCGGGGAGCCTCTGGAAGAGGGTGATGATCTGAGGGGAGACTGGCTGTTCATGAGGAGGAGTGTGTGGGATGCCAAATTTGTCGTCGGCACCAGAGCAATTCTGCCTCTTGGCAGTGCTGGTGCCCCAGGCCGTGACAGGTGCCGCTCCTGATGTTTGAGCGAGCGAGGGGCAGGTGAGCAGGGTGCACTGGCAGGTTTGCAGTGGGTGAGGTGGCATAGTACAAGATGTCGGCAGCGAGAAGCGTGGTGCCTCCGGTTGGCACTGTGTTTTTCTGTTTGTTTTTTCCCTTGCAGATGCTGAAGAGGAAGCCAGTGACTGCCGGATTATTTCCGTTGTCCGATGTGTTTTGAGCTGCTTTAGGCAAGTACGGCTTCAGCGGTGGCCCTCTGAAAGCTAAGTTGAGGGACCAGAGTTGGGAAGCGGGAGGTGGGTTGGGGATAGCAGGGAGGGGTTTTGAGGGTAGCCTAGGCTGTGCGGAGAGAGTCCTCCTTGGGCGGGTGAAGGCAGAGGGGCCCACTTCGGAGCCCAAACCCTGCATGGGCAGGGCAGTTCCAGCCTGTATCTGTTGTTGTCTAGTTTGTGCAGTCCCCGTGCCGAGTCTGAAATGTTCTGCGGGTCTTGATGTCCTCTTTTGTGCTCGTGGCATGCCGTACGCCCCTTGGGCGCCATGTCTAGGGTGCCGAATGCTCGTGCTGATCAAGGCAGTGTCGATGGGGTGCAGCTTTTCTTTCTTAGCTTTTCTAAAGGGTGGATAGCTCTTGTGCTTTGGAAGCATCCAGTCAGTCATCTTTTGATGCGGCCTTGCAGCCTGCCTCGCCGTCCAGGATAGCCATCTTCCGTTTCCTTGGCTCCCTGTTCCGGGACTTGTTCCGCGCATCCTCCGCATCTTTACGTCTTTACAAGGGGCTTCTTGCCCCTTCATCTTGCCTGTTAATTCCATGTATCTTGGGGACCATGCACGGTTCTTTGCTTTTCCAGGGCTGCCGTAGGTTCTCCCTCGGAGCCCTGTCCGTTGTGTCTTGCCCATTGGCATGCGTGACCCAGGAGTCCTCCTGGTTGACCGTGAATTTTCTGTTGTCCCCGGTTGACGATGTGGGTCTTGTGTGTTGGTGTTGTGCGTGTATTTGTGTCTGGTTGGAGCTGCTCTGCCCGGCGCGTAGAGGAGGTGATGAGAGTCAGCAGAGGTGTAGTGGCCCGGTTGTGTGCTTTACGTTTGGACGTGACTAGATGTTGCAGTCTAGGTGGGTGCATTACTTTGCAGAAGTAGCAGCCCCAGGTGTGGTGGGTGCGGAGGGTAGTTTCTGCTAGTCCCTGTAGCCACGGTGGGGGACGACCCAACCTGCGTGGCAGAGCCAGTGGGGGCAGTAGCGAGGGAGTTGGAATGGCAAGGGAGCGGTACTTACCGTTGGGGTTTGGTTGTGGAGTAGCTTTGCCTGGCTGTAATACGCAGTGGAGGTGGTCTCGGTGAAAGTAGGCCAGAGGCTTGGAATTCTCGGGTCGTTGCCGAGCGTCTGGGTGACTACTTTGTTGTTGTGTTTTTCAGAGGTAGAGGAGTGAACTGTGCGCTGAGGAGCACGGACGCAGCTGCGTGCAGGTATGGTGCCCTGGTGAGGTGGGTCCGCTGTGGTGCAGGCGGGAAGCGGGGACCGGTGGCTATACGACTAGGTAATGGGTTTTGTTTTTGCTTTGAAGGCACGGGGCAATGGGCAAAGCGGTAGAGTGTCAGAGGAGCTGGCTTGGGTGAGGAGAGTGCCGGTGGTGAGTTGTGTGAAGCAACGCTTGTCGTGCACGTGTCTTCAAGTCAGCGAAGGTACGGCCGTCCTTTACTGCTTGTGGTTTCCAGGTGGAGCGCATCCTCGACGTGGCGGCCCAAGGTGATGGAGGAGGCTAGGTGGCCGAGCGGTCAAGGTAAGGTAGCGGGAGAACTGCCTGTGTATTTGAATTGTGTCTAAGCACATCTCTTCTTGCAGGTTCGGCATGCGGACTCCGAGAGGCCAAGCTTCTTGTCAACAAACGCTGTGAGAAGGTGAGGTGGTTGTCCAAGAGCCGAGTACTCTGTGGCGACTCGGCTCAGTGTTTTTTGTTTTGGCAGGTGCTGTTCGGGGAGCCTCTGGAAGAGGGTGATGGTCTGAGGAGAGACTGGCTGCTCATGAGGAGGAGTGTGTGGGATGCCAAATTTGTCGTCGGCACCAGAGCAATTCTGCCTCTTGGCAGTGCTGGTGCCCCAGGCCGTGACAGCTGCCGCTCCTGATGTTTGAGCGAGCGAGGGGCAGGTGAGCAGGATGTACTGGCAGTTTTGCAGTGGGTGAGGTGGCATAGTACAAGATGTCGGCAGCGAGAAGCGTGGTGCCTCCGGTTGGCACTGTGTTTTTCTGTTTGTTTTTTCCCTTGCAGATGCTGAAGAGGAAGCCAGTGACTGCCGGATTATTTCCGTTGTCCGATGTGTTTTGAGCTGCTTTGGCCAAGGACGGCTTCAGCGGTGGCCCTCTGAAAGCTAAGTTGAGGGACCAGAGTTGGGAAGCGGGAGGTGGGTTAGGGATAGCAGGGAGGGGTTTTGAGGGTAGCCTAGGCTGTGCGGAGAGAGTCCTCCTTGGGCGGGTGAAGGCGCAGAGGGGCCCACTTCGGAGCCCAAACCCTGCATGGGCAGGGCAGTTCCAGCCTGTATCTGTTGTTGTCTAGTTTGTGTAGTCCCCGTGCCGAGTCTGAAATGTTCTGCGGGTCTTGATGTCCTCTTTTGTGCTCGTGGCATGCCGTACGCCCCTTGGGCGCCATGTCTAGGGTACCGAATGCTCGTGCTGATCAAGGCAGTGTCGATGGGGTGCAGCTTTTCTTTCTTAGCTTTTCTAAAGGGTGGATAGCTCTTGTGCTTTGGAAGCATCCAGTCAGTCATCTTTTGATGCGGCCTTGCAGCCTGCCTCGCCGTCCAGGATAGCCATCTTCCGTTTTCTTGGCTCCCTGTTCCGGGACTTGTTCCGCGCATCCTCCGCATCTTTACGTCTTTACAAGGGGCTTCTTGCCCCTTCATCTTGCCTGTTAATTCCATGTATCTTGGGGACCATGCACGGTTCTTTGCTTTTCCAGGGCTGCCGTAGGTTCTCCCTCGGAGCCCTGTCCGTTGTGTCTTGCCCATTGGCATGCGTGACCCAGGAGTCCTCCTGGTTGACCGTGTATTTTCTGTTGTCCCCGGTTGACGATGTGGGTCTTGTGTGTTGGTGTTGTGCGTGTATTTGTGTCTGGTTGGAGCTGCTCTGCCCGGCGCGTAGAGGAGGTGATGAGAGTCAGCAGAGGTGTAGTGGCCCGGTTGTGTGCTTTACGTTTGGACGTGACTAGATGTTGCAGTCTAGGTGGGTGCATTACTTTGCAGAAGTAGCAGCCCCAGGTGTGGTGGGTGCGGAGGGTAGTTTCTGCTAGTCCCTGTAGCCACGGTGGGGGACGACACAACCTGCGTGGCAGAGCCAGTGGGGGCAGTAGCGAGGGAGTTGGAATGGCAAGGGAGCGGTACTTACCGTTGGGGTTTGGTTGTGGAGTAGCTTTGCCTGGCTGTAATACGCAGTGGAGGTGGTCTCGGTGAAAGTAGGCCAGAGGCTTAGAATTCTCGGGTCGTTGCCGAGCGTCCGGGTGACTACTTTGTTGTTGTGTTTTTCAGAGGTAGAGGAGTGAACTGTGCGCTGAGGAGCACGGTCGCAGCTGCGTGCAGGTAGAGTGCCCTGGTGAGGTGGGTCCGCTGTGGTGCAGGCGGGAAGGGGGGAACCGGTGGCTATACGACTAGGTAATGGGTTTTGTTTTTGCTTTGAAGGCACGGGGCAATGGGCAAAGCGGTAGAGTGTCAGAGGAGCTGGCTTGGGTGAGGAGAGCGCCGGTGGTGAGTTGTGTGAAGCAACGCTTGTCGTGCACGTGTCTTCAAGTCAGCGAAGGTACGGCCGTCCTTTACTGCTTGTGGTTTCCAGGTGGAGCGCATCCTCGACGTGGCGGCCCAAGGTGATGGAGGAGGCTAGGTGGCCGAGCGGTCAAGGTAAGGTAGCGGGAGAACTTCCTGTGTATTTGAATTGTGTCTAAGCACATCTCTTCTTGCAGGTTCGGCATGCGGACTCCGAGAGGCCAAGCTTCTTGTCAACAAACGCTGTGAGAAGGTGAGGTGGTTGTCCAAGGGCCAAGTACTCTGTAGCGACTCAGCTGAGTGTTTTTTGTTTTGCAGGTGTTGTTGGAACAGACCCACCAGGTCATCAAGTCCAAGCATTTCCATGAATCCCTAAGTCATACCCCTAAGTACCTCATCCACCATCACCTTAAACACCTCCAGTGACAGTGACTCAACCACCTCCCTGGGCAAACCGTTCCAATGCCTAACTATGCTCTCCGTGAAGAACTTTTTCCTTATCTCAAGCCTAAATTTCCCTTGCTGGAGCTCGAGGCCTATCCCTCTTGTCCTGCACCCTGTCACTTGGCAGAAGAGGCCAGCAACCTGCTCTCCACAACCTCCTCTCAGGGAGTTGGAAAGAGCAATGAGGTCTCCCCTCAGCCTCCTCTTCTCCAGGCTGAACAACCCCAGCTCTCTCAGCTGATCCTCTTGTTCTCCAGCCCCTTTACCAGCTTCGTTGCTCTTCTCTGGACTCGCTCCAGAGCCTCAACATCCTTCTTGGGGTGAGGGGCCCAGAACTGAACACAGTACTCGAGGTGCGGTCTCCCCAGTGCTGATTACGGAGGGAGAATAACCTCCCTGGACCTGCTGGTCACGCCGTTCCTGATACAGGCCCAGATGCCATTGGCCTTTTTGGCCACCTGGGCACACTGCTGGCTCATATTCAGTTGGCTGTCAACCAACACCCCCAGGTCCTTCTCCTCCTGGCAGCTTTCCAGCCAGGCTTCTCCTAGTCTGTACTTCTGCTTAGGGTTGTTGTGCCCCAAGTGCAGGACCCGGCATTTGGCCTTGTTAAACCTCCTGCCGTTGGTCTCAGCCCAGCAGTCCAGCCCGTTCAGTTCCCTTTGCAGAGCCTCCCTACTCTCCAGCAGATGGACACTTCCACGCTGCTGGGTGTCATCTGCAAACTTCCTAAGGGAGCACTCAATCCCTTCATCCAGGTGATTGATAAAGTCATTAAACAGGACTAGACCCAGGACTGAACCCTGGGGAACTCCACTTGTCACTGGCCTCCAGCTGGATTTAACTCCATTTACCATCACCCTCTGGGCCCAGTCATTGAACCAGTTTTTCACCCAGGAGAGCGTGCGCCCCTCCAGGCCAGAGGCGGACAGTTTCCGAAGCAGAATGCTATGAGAAACTGTATCAAAGGCTTTACTCAAATCCAGGAAGACCACTTCCACAGCCTTTTCTTTGTCCAAGAGTCTAGTCTCACTCGGTCATAGAAGGTGATCAGATTACTCTGGCAAGACCTGCCTTTCATGAACCCGTGTTGACTGGGCCTGATCCCCCGCTTCTCTTGCAAATGCTTCTTGATAGCACTCAAGGTCACCCGCTCCATGACTTTCCCTGGTACCTAGGTCAGAGTGGCAGGCCTGTAGTTCCCCAGATCCTCCCTGTGCCCGTTCTTATAGATACGCACGACATCAGCCAGCCTCCAGTCCAGCGGAACCTCCCCAGTCATCCAGGACTGTTGGAAGATGATGGAAAGGGGTTTGGCCAGCACATCCGCCAGTTCCCTCAAAACTCTTAGGTGGACTCCATCCGGCCCCATAGACTTGTGGGCGTCTAGCTGGGCAAGCAAGTCTCTTACCACCTCCTCTTGGACCTTGGGAGTCTCATGCTTCTCTTACAACCCCTGGGGTTATGCACAGAGGGAACAATTTTCCTTGCTGTTAAAGACTGAGGCAAATTAGGCATTGAGTACTTCAGCCTTGTCTTTGTCCCCTGTTATTCTTGCTCCCTCTGCATCTACTAGGGACTGGAGATTCTCCCTAGCCCTCCTTTTGCTGCTGATGTGTTTGTAGAAAGACTTGTTGTCTTTCACAAGTCTTGGCCAGTCGCATTTCTAGTTGGGCCTTAGCCCTCCTGACTTTTTCCCTGCACATTCTCGCTCCCTCCCTATAGTCCCCCCGGATGCCTGCTCCTTCCTCCAGAGATCGTAGACCCTCCTCCTCCTATTGATGTCTCTTAGGACCTCCGTACTCAACCATGCTGGTTTCTTACCCCACCGGCTACTTTTCTGGAACTTGGAGACGGCTTTCTCCTGAGCTGCTAGGAGTTCCTTCTTGAAGAGCGCCCATTCCTCCTGGACACCTTTGCCCTCAAGGAGCGCCTCCCATGGGACTTTTCCGACCAGCCTTCTGAAGAGCCCAAAGTCTGCTCTCTGAAAGTTGAGGGCAACTGTTCTGCTAACCTCCACCTTCTTCATCTTACCCTGCACCAAGAACTCTATCATCTCATGATCGCTTTGCCCCAAGCATCTTCAAACCCTCACATCCCCCACTAGTCCTTCTCTGTTCACCAACAGCAGGTCCAGGAGGGCACCGTCCCTTGTCGGTTCGCTCACCAGCTGTTTGAGGAAGTTGTCTTCCACACACTCCAGGAACCTCTGGGACTGCTTCCTTTCTGCTGTATTATACTCCCAGCCTCTCTCTGGGAAATTGAAGTCTCCCACAAGGACTAGAGGTAGCGATTTTGAGACTACACTCAGTTGTTGGTAGAAGAGCTCATCAGCTGCTTCTTCTTGGCTGGGTGGTCTATAGCAGACTCCCATCACAATCCCTTCCTGCCCATGGGCTGCTCTGATTTTCACCCACAGGCACTCAGTCCTATCTTGACCGTAGTCCAGTTCGAGGGTATCAAAGCCCTCTCTAACATAGAGGGCTGCCCCGCCTCCTCTTCTGCCCTTCCTAAAGAGTTTATACCCCAACATGGGTACGCTCCAGTTGTACGAGTCATCCTGTAATAGACTGCAGACAAAAGTATGGGTTCAATTAGAATTTATTGAATTATAGCAGGCAAGGCAAAGGCAAAAACAGCGCTGGGCAACAGGGGAGTCTATTGCTCCTCAAACTGTCGCAACATCCCAGGTCTCTGTTTCCTTTTTTATACAATTCTGTTCCCTGCTATGCGGCTTTTTTTCGTTAGTTCTCTGCGCCTGCTTATCTTGTTGCCATGGGCCTTCGACCTTTGTTGCAATGCAGGTGGTGTTTTGGTACGATACACTCCTGGTTCGGCAGCTGTTTTGACTGCGTCCTGGTTCTTCAGTAAACAGCTGTGTCAGCGGATAGCTATACCTAAATACTTAGAGACTTAAAACTAAAACAAACTTTAATCAGTGAACAAAAACATGGATTATATTTCCCACAATTCCCCCATTTCTCTTTTTCTGTACTTTTGTTCACTGTATCTTTGCAATTCTTGTCTTGCTAATTCTAACATCCCTATATCTTCTTCTTCGGATATTCGTTCATACTTGGTTCTAAGAAGCATGAGGTGCGCTGCTTCTAACCTACTTTTTACTTTGCTGATTAATCTATTAAATATACACGGGCCAAAGGTAAGTCCCAACACCAATAAGATTACTGGCCCTGTATTTGTGGAAAGCAGGGTTGTCAGCCAAGGAGAGCGGCTAAACCAACTTTCATACCAACTCTGATGTGCTTCTCTTTCCTTTTTTTTCTGTTGCTCTGTCTCCTTAATTCGCTCATGGTGTTAATCACTACTCCTGTGTGGTCTGCATAAGAGCAGCATTCTTCTCCTAATACCACACGCAAGCCTCCCTGCTGTAAAAATAGCAAATCTAACCCTTGTTGATTTTGTAGCACTACTTCTGATAATGATCTGATTGATTTCACTAGACCGTCAATTGCCTTTTCTATTTTGCTCAAATCTTCATTCACAGAAATTCTTAGCACGCTGAATTCCTTTTGCTGATTGATTAATGAGGCAATTGGTTCTTTCTTTATGAGGATTAGTCCTCCTCTATCCCTTCCTGGCTCCCAAAACTGAATTTCCTATGTTTTCCCGATGAACCATCTTGCATCTTTTGGGTTCGTAACATTCAAATAGAGATATTGGCACCAACTGCCGTGTCCCCTTTTCACTCCGCCACTATAGTCGTATCGGGGATGAATACACCCTGGAGGCCCCCTTCCCACAGCTAGGAATTTGTCTTCCCCTTTTCTAGTCCAAGTCCAGGCTATTGTCTCGCAACCCCAATATGCACAATAATTATATCCAGGCCAATTACAATATTCTTTCCCGGGGTTTGCAGCAGGGCACATATAAAACGCCCTATATCTCTTGTATGGATTGAGAAGGTCGCGAGGATTATCTCCCCTGTCTATAGTGGTGAGCTCCGTTAAATAGACTTCAAAAGATGGGCCCCCAGGAGTTATGATTGTCTCGATTACATGCTGATCATCCCATCGTATGAATGACCATTTAAACGGTTGATGGGATGGCGTGCTTGTTGCATTGATTTCCCCTAAAAATAGCATAAACAAAACAACCTGCCAGATCAAGTGGTGAACCTTATTAGAGGCATAGGAATTTCTCTGTCGATTTTCGTTTACAGCCTGTGATGTGCCCTCCTGCCCGGAATCCCCTTTTTTATTCCCACTCTTGGGGCAATTCTTCAAGTATTTCTTTTGCTGTTTCCTCCCGGGGTCTCTTGCCTCCACCTTTCTTACCCCTCTGCCTCGCTCGTCGACCTGGTTGCCTCGGGCCACGAGGGGTACCATCTTCTCGGCAGCAAGGATATTCTTCAGGAGGACACCGTGGGCTATTCTGTTGCCTTTTGACGTAGGAATCCCAGTTTCGGTGTTTAATTGGGGGGGCGTCACACCGAATTCCCTTCAAGCGAATACAGCAGATACAATCTACAATTTTGGCTATAAACGGAACTTTATACTTTAGGATCCAATCGGTTATGTCACGGTACAGTTCCCAACAAGGGTCACAAACTCCCTTAGGAGGAGTTCTCTGCCTACAATGAGTCCACCACCGATCTGTACAGATTTTACAAATATATCGTACAAGAGGATAACAATTGCACTCAGAATTACGGATTAATCCTTCCTCCATATAACGTGGCTGCTCTGCTTTATACTCCACACAATATTTGTTCATTGATGAATCCCCCTCTGAATTCGCAGTCTTAGGTCTCCAGGTTTGCTAGTTACTTTCCACTCGGGGACTGGCTCACATACCGGTCCTTTGATTCTGCTAGCGTGGGTCCATCCCTTTTCTGCGGTTCTAATTGCAGTTTCTGTGGTAAGTAATACAAGGTAAGGTCCTTCCCATTGTGGAGCCAAGGTTGTCTCCTTCCAAGACTTTATCATTCCCCAATCCCCAGGTCGTATCTGATGCAGCTTTAGGTCTAACGTGGGTCTCTGGGCCAGCCTCCCTTTTTTTCCATTATTCCTCTCTATATTTCATTAAACTAGTGATATAAGCATTTATCTCCTGGTCTCTCAATTGCGGATGGTCCGGAGGCTTTTCTATATCGTAGGGCATCCCGTACAACATCTCAAAAGGAGATACCCTTAGATCGGATCTAGGTCGTGTCCAAATATTCAACAACGCTAACGGCAGGCATTTTACCCATGATAGTTTGGTTTCAATCATGAGTTTAGTCAATTGTTTTTTAATCTCTCCATTCATTCTTTCTACCCTGCCAGAACTTTGGGGATGCCACGGGGTATGGTAGTCCCATTGTATCCCCATTGTTATCATAGTTTCCTTTACTATTTTGGAGGCAAAATGAGGTCCTCTGTCTGAGTCGATGGTTTCCACAACCCCATATCTGGGAATTATCTGTTCTAAGAGAGTCTTGACCACTATTTGTGCTGTCGCCCTTGCCGTAGGGAATGCCTCTACATAATGGGTTAGATGATCCACCATTACTAATACATATTTATACCTCCCGACTTTTGGTAATTCTGTAAAGTCTAGCTGGATATTCGCAAAGGGTCGGTGGGCCGTGGGCCGCCCTCCCATTAGTGGCTTCCTCAGATTTGCCCTATTTACTTTTAAACAAGTGACACATCCTCTCACTATTTGCTTAGCCAAATCATTCATACCAATACACATGTGTTTCGTCACGAATCGGTCTACTAACGCTTGTGCTCTCTAATGTGTTTTGCTATGTATTCTCTTCATAATGTCTGCAGCCACAGACTTGGGCAATACAGTCCTGTTATCCTCTGGAAGTCGCCAGTCCCCTTTGGTATCTTTTTTTAAGCCCATTTTCCTCATCTTCTCTTTCTCTTGTGCAATAAAACTATATACCCTCCATATTTTTCTGTGGTGTATACAATGGTCTGCCTGTGGATCGTGACAGGCACATTCTATAGCATCAACACCCCAGTCCTTCCAACAGATATAGCAAGGAAGATTCTGCAGACCTTCCCCACAAATCTCACATTTTCTCCTTTCAACCATTGGGTTTCTGTGTTTGGAGGACATGTGTTGTAATGTTAACAGTGCAGCTTTCTTAGCCTCCTGATCAGCTGCATTGTTTCCTCTACTCCTAAAGTCTAGTCCCCTTTGATGCCCCCTCAGATGGACTACCGCAATTTTCTTAGGCCCTCTCAGAGCCTTCAATATTCTCTCGATTAATTCCCGGTGAACCAAGTCTTTTCCTTGGGAATTAATTAATCCACGCTCCTCCCATATTTTCCCAAAGGTACGTATGATTCCATACACATATTTCAAATCCGTATAAATGGTTCCCACTTTATCTTTTAATAGTTGCAGTGCCCGTAATACAGCATACAACTCGCAGGCCTGTGCTGACCATGTCTTACTTAGCGGACCAGATTCGATGACTGTCAGCCTTTCTCCTCGAACTATTGCATAACCTGAAGCCCTTTTTCCATCTACTACTCGTGAAGATCCATCCACAAACAACCTGTCTCCTTCCTCCAGTTCTTCTTCGTCTAAATCTGGTCGTATTTTGGTTTGTGTTTCTATTGTAGATAGGCATTCATGAGTCAACTCTCCCTCAACAGGCTTCCCGTATAAGAATTGGGCCGGGTTTTTGCAAATTTGTTACTTCTGGGGTCAATTTTGGAGAATCCAAAAGGATCCCTTCGTACTTTAAAAGCCTGGCATCCGTTATCCATTTATCTGCTTTTTGCTGCAGGATTTCCCAAATATTATGGGGAGATAATACTTTCAACTCTGTATTAAAAGCGATCTTGTTAGCTTCTTCTACTAATAAAGCGCAGGCCACTAGGGCTTGCAAACAAGCGGGCCAACCTCTGCTTACGGGATCTAATAATTTTGAAAGGTATTCAACGGGTTTCTTCTTTCCTGCCCAATCCTGAGTTAGAACCCCATAGGCTGACCCAGCATCGGTGTTCACGAATAAATAAAAGAGTCTTTTTAAATCAGGCAAACTCAACACCCGAGCGTTGGCCAGATCCTGTTGTAAGGCGTGTAGTCGTTTATCGTCTTCCTTATCCCATTTTACTAGCCCTTCCTGGCCCAATTTTTCGTATAAAAAGTTAACCTTAGTGCTATAGTTTTCAATCCACTGTCTACAATACCCCGTGAGGCCCAACAGTTGCCGAATTTGTCTTTTATTTCTTGGCGGTGGCACGGATAATATCCCTTTCACCCTTTCGGGGTCTAATTTCTTCTCACCCTTTTTTAAATAATGCCCAAGATACCTTACTTCCTCTTCTACAAGTTGCAGTTTTGCCCTGGATACCTTGAGCCCTTTAGTACTTAAAAAGTTAAGTAATTTCATACTTTCCGCCCGCACCTTGTCCTCTGTTTCCCCCGCGATTAAAAGGTCGTCTACATATTGGATAAGTACCACCCCCTCCTCTGTTTGATACTCCTGCAGGATCCGCTCCAAGGCCTGTCCAAACAGATTTGGGGATTCCGTAAATCCTTGTGGAAGGACAGTCCATCACAATTGCTGCCTTCTGTGTGTTTCTGCATTCTTCCCTCAAAGGACAGGCCCAGAAGGCATCCTTCAAGTCAATTACACTATACCAGGACAATTCTGGGGTTAACTGGCTCATTAGGTTATAAGGGTTCTCCTTTGCTCCTATTACTTCTATTTTCTCCGAGGAGGGGGTGCATCCCCGGGGCACAGTTTGGACAGTAGATCTTTCTGCCCCCGAATCTATTAAGAATTCTATTTCTTGACGCTGGGGACCTAACCTTAATTTTATCAAGGGCTCTGTTGTTTTAGAAGTCCCCAGCAGATGGAGCCCCTGACACTCCTACTCTGCGTGATACATCTTTTTCATCCTGTATACGTTTCCTCAGGATTAAGGGGGGGTCCTTATCGTTCACATAAAGATTTAGGGCTTGGCAAATCCAATCCCAAAAATTGGCCAAAATAAATGATCTGGTCTAATCTGCTGGTTTCCCCAGACATGCATACAATAATAAACCATCCTCTCCTTACTTTTATTTTGTGCGCTAGACGCACCTTCCCAATTTTTGAGCATAAGGCCCAATAGGGGGAATCTCGGGGAATATCTGGAATATCTCTCCTCGGGTCCCTTCCCCATGAGATCAGAAGGCTTACTCTTCTTCTGTCCCATCTTCCGGAGTGCCTTCACACTCCAGGAAACCTACCCCCAACCGAATGGAATCACTTTCTATTTTTTTTTTTTTTTCTTTTTGTGCTTCTTTGTTCTCTATCCGAGGAACCCTTCCCCCATTTCTCTGGATCATAGTACCTCCCCTGGGAGAGACATTAGTCTCCCTCATCTCCCTCACCGCTGCCAGCATCATCTTTATCTGTTTCTTTAGCCTTATCTTTACCTCCTGTGGTAGGGTAATTTTTCCAATGATCCAACATAAATCCCAACGGGCTATCCTTAGGAACCGGAGGGAGTTTTATGGAATTAGGGGGCCCGCTTTTCCCCTGTCCCATCTTCTGGACTGCACTCACTCGTTCTGTGATGCGAACACAACCGCTTCTCCTTATTCATGGCTCACACCCTCGCGGATAGTGAGAACCGCACTACTAAAGGGTCCGCACTCGCTTAGGGAATCCGAGCTGCCAGTTCCCCTCTTAGGCATTCACACATTCGCAACACTCCAGGATAACCTGACCCAGACCGAACGGATTCCCCACAGATACTCACACATCCTGCGTCTTTGTCCAGACTTTCGTGCACGAAATTTATAGGGTCTGCCGGCTTCCCTTTGCCAACTGCCTCGAATTTAGGTTCGTCGGTGCGCCTGAGATAGAAGCCGGAATTACCAGGGCCGCCGATCGATCGGCGGGGCGCCTCCCCAGGTAAAACCGGAACTCTATCGTGCAGGTGGTATCCGAGTCACGGCACCAAATTGTAATAGACTGTGGACAAGAGTATGGGTTCAATTAGAATTTATTGAATTATAGCAATCAAGGCAAAGACAAAAACAGCGCTGGGCGACAGGGGAGTCTATTGCTCCTCAAACTGCCGCAACATCCCAGGTCTCGGTTTCCTTCATTATACAGTTCTGTTCCCTGCTGTGCGGCTTTTTTTCGTTAGTTCTCTGCGCCTGCTTATCTTGTTGCCATGGGCCTTTGACCTTCGTTGCAATGCAGGTGGTGTTTTGGTACGATACACTCCTGGTTCGGCAGCTGTTTTGACTGCGTCCTGGTTCTTCAGTAAACAGCTGTGTCAGCGGATAGCTATACCTAAATACTTAGAGACTTAAAACTAAAACAAACTTTAATCAGTGAACAAAAACATGGATTATATTTCCCACAATCCCACCATGTCTCCGCAATGGCAACGACATCGTAGTCTCCTTGCCCTACCACAGCTTCCAGCTCCTCCTTCTTATTTCCCATGCTGTGTGCATTGGTGTAAATGCACTTCAGCTGGGCAGGCGTAGCTAAGGCCTTCGTAATAGTGCTTCTCCCCAGCTGAGCGGTCCTTGACTTAACTAAGGCCACAGTGCCAGTTTGCTGCCTACCATCCTCAGCCAGACTCACCCCCTCTTTCTTAGTGGTGATATACCGGCAGGTGTCGTCAGCACACCACCCGTTTGCCACTGAAGTCTCACCTGCAGTCTCACTCCCATCCTGCCTGGCCTCCATCCCCTCCCCCCTCACATCTAGTTTAAAGCTCGATATGTGAGCTTAACTAGGTTTTTGGTGAGGGCTTTTGTCCCCCTAGGAGACAGGCGTGTCCCATCCCTGGTAAGAAAGCCTGGGGGCGCGTGGGCCTCCCCATGATTAAAGAACCCAAAGCCCCTCTTCTCACACCAGTCCCTAAGCCATTCATTAACCCGTTTCTTATTCCTCATTTCCTGCTCCTGGTTCCTTAGTAGTGGGATGGAGTTGAATATTACCTGTGCCCCAGAGCCCTCAATCATTCTCCCAAGTGCCTTGAAGTCCCTTTTAATGGCTTTAGGCCTTCTACGTTCTATTTCCTCATTACCAATTTGAAAAACTAAGATCCTACAATTAATAGAGTACCTGGGGTGGCACGCACAGAGAGCACAAAAATAGGAGCAGCGACACACAGGAAGAGCACAGACGCTCACAAAACAAGGTCAGACACAACAACAACGGGCACAGAAACACTGAAACCGAGTTGGAGATCCAAACCTAAGGCCCCCTAAAATGCACACAGAGAATCTCAAAATGGGCTCAGAGATCCCAAGAAAAACAAGCCCCTCAAAGGGGCATAGAGTCCAAAAAGAAGCCTCAGCCTCCCCCAACGTGACAAGAGCCCCCCTCACAATGAGCAAAGCCACCCTAAAATAAGTATAGCGGTCCCCCAAATTAGCCCAGAGACCCCGGCGCTAGCCCCGTTTACCCCTAAAACAAGCCCAGAGCGCGTGCGTTCACCGCAGCACCATCTGTCCATACAAGCATTTTGAGCAGTCTGGTCTGAACAAAATTATTCCTCTCGCTACACCTTTCCGTAAACATTGCTAGAGATAGCGTGCTTCAACAGTAAGAGGGTGTCTGGGCTGCTTCGTTCACACGAATGTGATTGAGAATACCTTAGCATATCGCCTTTATATTTGTTGAGATCCTATGGCTTAAATAACGTCTAATCATGTACTATAACGTCATCTAGTATTTAGGAATGTAACGATTGTTAACCACGTACAAATAACAGAATAAATACTTCATTTAGATTCTCCCCAGTTACGAAACCGTTATTTGTAAGCGGTGGGATGGAACAGTAACTACTCTTCTTTTCTTGTCACTCAGTGTCGTTGAGATTGACTGCTCAGATACGGTCATACCTTAATGACTCACGCGCCCCTTTCCCGTGACACGAGATGATGTTCCAGGTGAAGCATACTTATCGTTTCGGGGAAAAATACAGATACAAAACCAGTTCTGCGTATATAAATGTCTCCGAAACGATGGATCGGCAGAAGCACTCTGAGGACCATTCCTGGGTCTTCTCCTGTGCCATCTAAACTACACCCGTGTTAACGGTTAAATAAAACTATTAAGCTTAAGTTACTTTGTCTCAATCATTTATAAAACTTAGTTCAGCGATGCCGTTTAGAGTCTCACAATTACTAAATTTCCACGCGGTTTCCATTCAGGGGCACAAGCGACAACTTTTGACAGTAAATAGAATTAGGTTTTTCTTCTCGTCTTCATTCAAATGGGTCACAGCCTAAGACGGGGGAAACCGCAGGACAGAGAAGGGAAAACGGGCAAAAGAGGAACGTCCTCTCTTCTGGACCCAACGGCCACTTCCTCTCAGTTCAAGGGAGTGTCATTCCATTCTGCCCGCAGCCTCGTGAGGTGGAGTATCCAGGGAACGTCTTCCTTTACTATTAGAGACTGAGGCAAAGGTGGCCTTTTCACCTTATTCTCATCCTTTGTCGCTATGTTTCCCTCTGCATTCAGCAAAGGATGACGAATCTCCTCAGTCCTTCCTTTGTCACTGATATATTTTAGAAGGATTTCTTTGTTATTGTTCAGACAATGAGCCAATCTGAGCCTTTAGCCCTTCCAATTCTTTTCTCTACGCGATTCCACTTCATCTTTGTACTCCTCGTTACTTACCTGCCCCTCGTGCCAGAATTTGTTTATTTTCCCAGAATCACAGAATAACCAGGTTGGAAGAGACCCACCAGATCGTCGAGTCTAACCATTCCCATCAATCCCTAAACCATGCCCCTAAGTACCTCATCCACCATCACCTTAAACACCTCCGGGGACGGTGAGTCACCCACCTCCCTGGGCAGACCGTTCCAATGCCTAACCATGTTCTCCGTGAAGAACTTTTTCCTTATCTCAAGCCTAAATCTCCCCTGGTGGAGGCTCGAGGCCATTCCCTCTTGTCCTGTCCCCTGTCACATGGGAGAAGAGGCCAGCACCCTCCTCTCCACAACCTCCCTTCAGGTAGTTGTAGGGAGTAATAAGGTCTCCCCTCAGCCTCCTCTTCTCCAGGCTGAACAACCCTAGCTCTCTCAGCCGCTCCTCATAAGATTTGTTCTCCAGCCCCTTCACCAGCTTCGTTACCCTTCTCTGGACTCGCTCCAGAGCCTCAACATCCTTTTCGTGGTGAGGGGACCAGAACTGAACACAGTACTCGAGGTGCGGTCTCCCCAGTGCGGAGTACGGAGGGAGAAGAACCTCCCTGGACCTGCCGGTCACACCTTTTCTGATGCAGGCCCAGATGCCATCGGCCTTTTTGGCCACCTGGGCACACTGCTGGGCTCATGTTCAGTCGGCTGTCAACCAACACCCCCAGGTCCTTCTCCTGGCAGCTTTCCAGCCAGGCTTCTCCTAGTCTGTACTTCTGCTTAGGGTTGTTGTGCCCCAAGTGCAGGACCCGGCATTTGGCCTTGTTAAACCTCCTGCCGCTGGTCTCAGCCCAGCAGTCCAGCCCGTTCAGTTCCCTTTGCAGAGCCTCCCTACTCTCCAGCAGATGGACACTTCCACGCTGCTGGGTGTCATCTGCAAACTTCCTAAGGGAGCACTCAATGCCTTTGTCCAGGTCGTTGATAAAGACATTGAACAGGACTGGACTCAGGGCCGAGCCCTGGGGAACCCCACTTGTCACTGGCCTCCAGCTGGATTTAACTCCATTTACCATCACCATCTGGGCCCAGTCATTCAACCAGTTTTTCACCCAGGAGAGCGTGCGCCCCTCCAGGCCAGAGGCGGACAGTTTCCGAAGCAGAATGCTATGAGAAACTGTATCAAAGGCTTTACTCAAATCCAGGAAGACCACTTCCACAGCCTTTTCTTTGTCCAAGAGTCTAGTCTCACTCAGTCATAGAAGGTGATCAGATTACTCTGGCAAGACCTGCCTTTCATGAACCCATGTTGACTGGGCCTGATCCCCCGCTTCTCTTGCAAGTGCTTCTTGATAGCACTCAAGATCATCCGCTCCATGACTTTCCCCGGTACCGAGGTCAGAGTGACAGGCCTGTAGTTCCCCGGATCCTCCCTGCGCCCCTTCTTATAGATGCGCACGACATCAGCCAGCCTCCAGTCCAGCAGAACCTCCCCAGTCATCCAGGACTGTTGGAAGATGATGGAAAGGGGTTCGGCCAGCACACCTGCCAGTTCCCTCAAAGCTGTTGGGTGGAAGTTTTGAGGATACCGGCGGATGTGCTGGCCAAACCCCTTTCCATCATCTTCCAACAGTCCTACCGCTGCCCGGGTGCCCTGCACGCATGGCAGAGCGAGAGAGCCAAGCTCTCTGCTGTCACTAGGTAACTTAAATACAATGTGTTGGCAGTTTAATGAGAGTTTTTAAATAAGTAGCATAGCGAAGCTTGATTTAAATTACATAAGTTAATTGCACCTACAATAATAATACACTAATGCACCATTTAGATAGCACTGAGCATTGCTTAAACACCATTGATCTGTCTGATACGGTAGCAAAATCACAGAGACTAGATAATTTCTCAGCAGCTAACAAAGCTGCAAACTCTAAATGGCATTTTCAACTCTGTCATCGATCCTCCACTGGCCTTTCTCATACCAGCCTTACCATCGCATACAGCCGCATCTTTTGCTTAGTCATCAGGCTAAAACTTCCAGGCTGAGAAAAACAATAGAGCTGTCACAGAACAGCTAACCATAATAACGTACTTTAGACATATGAGAAAAGGCTGTGAAATTTCTACACGTACATCCAAGACAGAGACAGCCTGTGCTTTTATCAAAAGTCGTGGCCTTTCCTCTCGCAGAACTAAATCAATATATCACTGTCTCAACATCGTTAGTCAGGCTGCAGTCACAGGGGCCTGTGAATCCCAGGCACGTACCAAAAGCGAGTCCGTTAGGGTCTCGTGCCTCTAAGTTACAGGGTGTGGGGGCAGGGAAGAGGGAAGAAAATACCCTGAAGTTCTGCCGCTTCGGTCATCCTCAAGATATCCACACACGAATATTTTCAGCAGCGCTTGTCTGAGCAGAAGCTAAGAGGAACATTTCAGCTAGGGCTCTTATAAAGCCACACGCGTACATAAAGAAGAGCCCATTCATTTGAGAGGAACTAGAGTCCTACAGACAGATAGAGGATTGTAGAAAAGGGCAGGGACTAGCACAAAAATTCAGAAACAGCAAGAGGAGCAGTAAAGGGGAGTATCACAATACCAAGCGAACGGAGAAGCTGGAACAGCAACGGTGAGCAATACAAAAAAATAGAAAAAGAAAGAGAGGCATAGGAAAAAGAGACAGGAAGGCAAGGCACTCGCAGGTGTAGCGAAAGAACAAGCAAACTCCAGGGACAGAGCAGTAACATCGTGAGGAAAAAGAAAAAAATGCCGATTGGGACAAAGATAGACAAGAAAAAAAAAGAACTACAGACACCAGACAGATACTAAAGACCGGAAGGAAAAAATGACAGAGAAAACAGCACAGAAAGAAAAAGAGTAGGGATAAGGGGATGCCAAGGAACAAAAATTGTATTGCAGCATGGTAAATGAAAGGAACCCAAACATCCAGCTCTAACAAGTTTGCTACCTGGTCCTGTGACCGTCACAACAAGCAGCGTCGCAGCGAAAGCGCACATACCTTTATTTCTCGTAAGGATCCTTTCAGACAGAGTAACAGCATCACTCTCTCTGAAAATCTAAGGTAGAGTCAATAAAACACAGCTGTTCTGCAGACCCTATTTATACCTTTGAGGGAGGTCACCACACCTCAGTCACAGGTGATGTGTGTGAAGGCCCAGGGGGTATATAAGCCCCCGGCCTCGCCTCGGGACATCATTCAGCCTCTGGTTTTCCTTGAGATCAGAGGTTAGCTGCTGTTTTGACTCAGCGCAGCTCTTGATGAGGGTCTGCCAAATGGGTAAGCTTTTTTTTTTTTTTTTTTTGCAGCACATACGACTATGGCTGCATTTGTTTGTTGGTTTTTTTTTTTTTTTTTTTGTTTGTATGTAGATGTGCGTTTGGTTTTGGGTCAGTACTTTTCAGTCAGGTGTTTGAGGGGGCAAGATGTTTTAGAGGGTGCTTGGTTTTTGGTTTTTTTTTTTTTTTTTTTTGGGTCGGTCAGTTGGGTTTTTTTCCTGGGTACTTTGTTTTTTTCTAGGATTTCCAGTTACCCAGCAACTTGTTGCTGTTCCTCATTCTGTGGGGGATAACACACTTATCCTTGAGTCTCTATAGTTTATAGCAGGCACCTCATGAGGGATGATAATTTAGATTTCAGTACTTTAGCCTAGGGGAGTAAGTCGATTCTGTGGGCTGGTATAAGAGAGAAGGGACCTGGGGAACCTTGAGAAAAGCTCCGGAGCACAGCTCCCAAGGAACATCAATGCATAAAGGTCAAGGAGCTAAAATACAGCACGGGTTCTGTTAGGAAAATGCAGGGTTCTTTCTTTGACTTTTCGGGGGTGGAAAAGGGCTTTAACGATTTGGAACTGGGGAAAGGGAGATGGGTTCATTAATGTTTCTCGAGTCAGTCGGGGCATCCGATGCGAGCGCTATTCAGGTTTCTGTCGTTCTAGCCTCTCTTCAGCCCATGGGAGGCAGCGATGAGGTCGAGACACGGGGCGTGGATCATCTGGACCTTTGTGCAGCGATTGTCTGGTTCACTTATCAGAGGAATTTGCTCTTCAGACGTCTTAGTTGCCCTAAAAAATGCGATCTCTAGGACTCTGAGATCTCTGCTCCCTCGTACCTTCTACTTATTGTGTTCCTCGACAGACTTCTTTGCCTGTTTCCCGTCTCCTTCCTTCCAAATGTCAGAGAGCTCGCTACTTAAAGGTACAGACTCGCTGCCTATTTGCAGCACAGGATTTTGTCCCTGTCTTCTCTGGCCTTTCTCAGGTAAGAGGATGGTTTTTGTTTTGGTTTGTAACTGTTTGCAGCTGAGCAACTCTTCTTCATCCGGTCTGCGGGTGAACAAGCTTCCCTTATTTAGCGGAGTTTTGGATTTTTCCTGAACTTACCGGTGAGATTCGCTCTATTATCGCTCGCAGCAGTTGCTGCCTTGTCCCTGTTATCCATCGTGTTTTTTTCCTGTTTGTTGAGTTTCCAATTTAGGTCTTAGAGCAGTTAAATCCCACCGTTGTGAGTTTTTAATTGGCTGAGTGCCTCCATAATTCCAGTCTCCATTGCTGTGCTGTGAGCATCCTGTGTTCTTAGGTGTTCCGTGTTTATTCTTTTTGAAAACTAGTAAAGGTTATAATTTTTCAAGTTCTCATCATTCCCTCCTGCGACTGAAGTCTGGTAAGTTCCTAGAATTTGGATCTCCATGGCTCATCTTTCTTTTGTTCTGGGTATCGACGCCGTTATGTCCCTACAGTGGGAGCGGCGGAGAGGAAAGATAAGCAGACGGCACGGGATTTTGTGGCGCCGGTGAGGTAGTCTGGCTTCTTCTCACTATCGTGGCTTTGACAGTGAGGAGGAAATTAAGTACGTCTCAAAGAGTCGAGTAGTATTTGGCATCTCAGTTATGTATTTAACGTTGGTTTGGCAGGTACTCTGTGGACTACGGTGGCAACAGGAAGAGCACTTTAGATGAGCCGGATGGTAGGGAGAAGGAGAGGGGGATGGACCGAAGCACCCCGGGCGATGACCGCAGCGTCCAACGTTTGAATCGGCACCGAACGGGTGAGCGGAACGCCTCAGCGGTTTTGCAGCGGGTTTAGTACAAGATGTCGGCAGCTCGTGACGCGATGCTGACTGGGCACTGTGTTTTCTGTCTGGATTTTTTTGGCAGATTATAGTCCAGGACAATGTGACAGTGTGGGATTTTTCCAGTTAGTCGATGCAGTTTGAGTTTTTCTGCCCAGGACGGCTTCAGGCCCGTAGTCCTCAGGAAGTTAAGGGGGCTGAGATTTTGGCCGTGAAGAGGTCAGAATGTTGAGAACAGCAGGTTTAGCATAGGGTAGACGGTTGTGCGGGAAGAGTACGCCTCATTACAGGTTTGGAGAGGGCTTTAATTTTCAGCCCCGAGCTAGCGTGTGCCAGGCAGGGCAGTTCCAGCCCATATCTGTCTCGTTCTTTAGAGTAGGTAGACTCTGCCGCATCTTAAATCTTCTGCAGGTCTCGATGTCATCTTTGCGTTTGAGCCACATGTCATCTCTAGACTCTCGGATGTCTGTTCTTAGTAAGGTGCCGATCGGGCACCGCTCTTCTCGCATCGCAATCTTAAAGCGTAGATAGGTCTTGCCTTTTGGCAGTTTGCGGTCAGTCGCCTATCGCATAGGCATCACGGGACACGTTGGCATCCTAAGCCTTTATCGTTCCATTTTCTTAAATCCCCGTTGTGGGACTTCTTCCATATGTGTTCTGTTTTGAGGTCTTTAAGCAGGGCTCAGCCTCGCATCCTTCTAGTTGCGGCTACGTCTCCTTAAGGGGCCCAGTCTTCCATTTTGCAAGGGCCAACATAATCTTTCTTGCAACTCCCTACATCATATTGGTCAACTCCAGCTCTCTGTAGAAAGTCATTCTTACTGAGTTTCCTTTTTATTTCCCATCATCGGTTTTCTGCGCAGAGTCGGTCTGCGCACGTTTGTATGCGGCTGGAGCTGCTCTGCCTGAGCTAAAGAAACGGTAGTCAGCAGAAGGATAGCAGTGAAATTCTATGTTTAGATATTCCTGTATGGATTTTGAAGGGCAAGGCGATACGATGCGTTATAGAGCAAGTAGCCATAGATATATGGGGCGAAGAGAATCATTTTTGGTCGGTTATGTGGCCACAGAGGGAACGACCAAAGCCATCTCGGATATGCTGCCGGAGCGTCAGTAGAGCAGTTTAAATTCTCAGGGCAATAAATCTGGTGCGTGCGGTTGTTAAGATTTGAT
This sequence comes from Clamator glandarius, assembly GCA_033459285.1. Taxonomy (NCBI): domain Eukaryota; kingdom Metazoa; phylum Chordata; class Aves; order Cuculiformes; family Cuculidae; genus Clamator; species Clamator glandarius. The sequence continues at coordinate 10,006 of JAUNZM010000180.1, read as the reverse complement.
TTTAACTTTTTTTTCTTTTTCTGCCTGGCTATTGCCTGAAGAAGAGTCGGTATTCCTGAATCAAAACGGCATGTGGAATTGTTTAGTTATTGTCGAGTTTGGGGGTGAGTTATCGAATGTTGAGTTTTACAGGTGCAGAGGCATCGGGTCCGGCAGCGAGGGGCAGCAATTGGATCGGGGGTAGATTCCCATAGCCAAGGGGGTCGGCTGCCGAGTCAGCAGTTAACTACAACTTGTACCTACACAGCTAGTAATTGTGTTTTGGGTGTTTTTTCTCTTTTGAGATACAGAGCAATGACCAAAATGGAATACCGGTACGGGAGCCGTGTCGGCAAAGGACAGCAATGGTGAGTTACATGAAGAAGCAGTTATAGCTCACATGTCTCAGTTCACGGAGTCACAAGCGTTCCTTGCTGTTTGTGTGTTACAGGTGGCACGTAAGCCTCAAAGCACAAGGAGAAGATGGCAGTGCCCAAGGTGGGCAGCAGTTGAGGTAAAGGAGCGGGACCAGGGGAATAAAGACTGTGGGCCATCTTAGTTTTAGGGTAGTATCTGAGCATGTGTGTTTTTGCTTTCTCTTCTGCAGGAGCCACACGCAGCCTAGAGGGGCGAAGCTTTGTGTAGACAAATGGTCTGAGAGGTGAGGAGGTTGTTGTCTATACAGATGTCTAAGAGGCAAGTTTTACAGAGCAACTCAGCCGAGCGTTTCTCTTTTGTTTTGTAGGTGCCACTTGGGCTGCTTTTGGATCGGGAAGAGTGTTTGAGGTCAGTTGGGTAGCAGGGAGGTGGAGCGTGGGCCTGTGGATTTGCCACAGGCGGGGCCCTGTGTAGCGTGGAGCTGACTGTTGATACTGTATTTTTTTGTTCTGTTTTCTTTGAGATGTAGAGGAACCTGGTGACCGCAGGACCATCCTCGACAGCGAATCCGATTTGGGCCGCATCTGTGAGGCGTGGCTTCCGGCTCTCGGACCTCTGAAAGTTAAGTTGAGGGATCGGGGCTGATGTTATGTTGGGAAGAAGGGAGGTGTTTTGTTGTAGCAGGGAGGGGTTGTATTGCAGTGTTGTATTGCACCGTTTGACTTGGCGTTTGAGTTTGTTGTATAGCACTGTCTTTGACTTTGCCTTTGAGTTTGCTGTTGTGTCCTGTGCCTGGCTTTGTACTGTTGTGTTGTGCCCTGGCTTTGCTGCAATGCACTGTGCTTGACTTGGTTTGCTGCAATGCACTGTGCTTGACTTGGCTTTGCAGTGTTGCTCCCTAACCTTGCTGCAATGCACTGTGCTTGACTTGGCTTTGTAGTGTTGCGCCCTAACTTTGTAGTGTTGTGCCCTAACTTCGCTGCAATGTACTGTGCTTGACTTGGCTTTGTAGTGTTGCGCCCTGGCTTTGCTGCAATGCACTGTGCTTGACTTGGCTTTGTAGTGTTGCGCCCTAACCTTGCTGCAATGCACTGTGCTTGACTTGGCTTTGTAGTGTTGCGCCCTAACCTTGCTGCAATGCACTGTGCTTGACTTGGCTTTGCAGTGTTGCACCCTAACCTTGCTGCAATGCACTGTGCTTGACTTGGCTTTGTAGTGTTGCGCCCTAACCTTGCTGCAATGCACTGTGCTTGACTTGGCTTTGTAGTGTTGCGCCCTGGCTTTGCTGCAATGCACTGTGCTTGACTTGGCTTTGTAGTGTTGCGCCCTAACTATGCTGCAATGCACTGTGCTTGACTTGGCTTTGCAGTGTTGCGCCCTGGCTTTGCTGCAATGCACTGTGCCTGACTTGGCTTTGTAGTGTTGTGCCCTGGCTTTGCTGCAATGCACTGTGCTTGACTTGGCTTTGTAGTGTTGTGCCCTGGCTTTGCTGCAATGCACTGTGCCTGACTTGGCTTTGCTGCAATGCACTGTGCTTGACTTGGCTTTGCTGCAATGCACTGTGCTTGACTTGGCTTTGCTGCAATGCACTGTGCTTGACTTGGCTTTGCTGCAATGCACTGTGCTTGACTTGGCTTTGCTGCAATGCACTGTGCTTGACTTGGCTTTGCTGCAATGCACTGTGCTTGACTTGGCTTTGTAGTGTTGTGCCCTAAGCTTGCTGCAATGCACTGTGCTTGACTTGGCTTTGTAGTGTTGCGCCCTAACTATGCTGCAATGCACTGTGCTTGACTTGGCTTTGTAGTGTTGCGCCCTAACCTTGCTGCAATGCACTGTGCCTGACTTGGCTTTGTAGTGTTGCACGCTAACCTTGCTGCAATGCACTGTGCCTGACTTGGCTTTGTAGTGTTGCACCCTAACCTTGCTGCAATGCACTGTGCCTGACTTGGATTTGTAGTGTTGCACCTTAACCTTGCTGCAATGCACTGTGCCTGACTTGGCTTTGTAGTATTGCGCCCTAACTATGCTGCAATTCACTGTGCCTGAGTTGGCTTTGTAGTGTTGCGCCCTGGCTTTGCTGCAATGCACTGTGCCTGAGTTGGCTTTGTAGTGTTGCGCCCTGGCTTTGCTGCAATGCACTGTGCTTGACTTGGCTTTGTAGTGTTGCGCCCTAACCTTGCTGTAATGCACTGTGCTTGACTTGTCTTTGCTGCAATGCACTGTGCTTGACTTGTCTTTGCTGCAATGCACTGTGCTTGACTTGGCTTTGCTGCAATGCACTGTGCTTGACTTGGCTTTGCTGCAATGCACTGTGCTTGACTTGTCTTTGCTGCAATGCACTGTGCTTGACTTGGCTTTGCTGCAATGCACTGTGCTTGACTTGTCTTTGCTGCAATGCACTGTGCTTGACTTGGCTTTGCTGCAATGCACTGTGCCTGACTTGACTTTGTAGTGTTGCGCCCTAAACTTGCTGCAATGCACTGTGCTTGACTTGGCTTTGCTGCAATGCACTGTGCTTGACTTGGCTTTGCTGCAATGCACTGTTCTTGACTTGGCTTTGCTGCAATGCACTGTGCTTGACTTGGCTTTGCTGCAATGCACTGTGCTTGACTTGGCTTTGCTGCAATACACTGTGCTTGACTTGGCTTTGTAGTGTTGCACCCTAACCTTGCTGCAATGCACTGTGCTTGACTTGGCTTTGTAGTGTTGCGCCCTAACTATGCTGCAATGCACTGTGCTTGACTTGGCTTTGTAGTGTTGCGCCCTAACTATGCTGCAATGCACTGTGCTTGACTTGGCTTTGTAGTGTTGCGCCCTAACCTTGCTGCAATGCACTGTGCCTGACTTGGCTTTGTAGTGTTGCGCCCTAACCTTGCTGCAATGCACTGTGCCTGACTTGGATTTGTAGTGTTGCACCCTAACCTTGCTGCAATGCACTGTGCTTGACTTGGCTTTGTAGTGTTGCGCCCTGGCTTTGCTGCAATGCACTGTGCTTGACTTGGCTTTGTAGTGTTGCGCCCTAACTATGCTGCAATGCACTGTGCTTGACTTGGCTTTGTAGTGTTGCGCCCTGGCTTTGCTGCAATGCACTGTGCTTGACTTGGCTTTGTAGTGATGCGGCCTGGCTTTGCTGCAATGCACTGTGCTTGACTTGGCTTTGTAGTGTTGCACCCTAACTATGCTGCAATGCACTGTGCTTGACTTGGCTTTGTAGTGTTGTGCCCTGGCTTTGCTGCAATGCACTGTGCTTGACTTGGCTTTGTAGTGTTGCGCCCTAACTATGCTGCAATGCACTGTGCTTGACTTGGCTTTGTAGTGTTGCGCCCTAACTATGCTGCAATGCACTGTGCTTGACTTGGCTTTGTAGTGTTGCGCCCTAACTATGCTGCAATGCACTGTGCTTGACTTGGCTTTGTAGTGTTGCGCCCTAACCTTGCTGCAATGCACTGTGCCTGACTTGGCTTTGTAGTGTTGCGCCCTAACCTTGCTGCAATGCACTGTGCCTGACTTGGCTTTGTAGTGTTGCGCCCTAACCTTGCTGCAATGCACTGTGCTTGACTTGGCTTTGTAGTGTTGCGCCCTGGCTTTGCTGCAATGCACTGTGCTTGACTTGGCTTTGTAGTGTTGCGCCCTAACTATGCTGCAATGCACTGTGCTTGACTTGGCTTTGCAGTGTTGCGCCCTGGCTTTGCTGCAATGCACTGTGCTTGACTTGGCTTTGTAGTGTTGCGCCCTGGCTTTGCTGCAATGCACTGTGCTTGACTTGGCTTTGTAGTGTTGCACCCTAACTATGCTGCAATGCACTGTGCTTGACTTGGCTTTGTAGTGTTGTGCCCTGGCTTTGCTGCAATGCACTGTGCTTGACTTGGCTTTGCAGTGTTGCGCCCTAACCTTGCTGCAGTGCTCTGTGCCTGACTTGGCTTTGCTGCAGTGCTCTGTGCCTGACTTGGCTTTGCTGCAGTGCTCTGTGCCTGACTTGGCTTTGCTGCAGTGCTCTGTGCCTGACTTGGCTTTGCGGTGTTGCGCCCTAACCTTGCTGCAATGCACTGTGCCTGACTTGGATTTGTAGTGTTGCACCCTAACCTTGCTGCAATGCACTGTGCTTGACTTGGCTTTGTAGTGTTGCTCCCTAACCTTGCTGCAATGCACTGTGCTTGACTTGGCCTTGTAGTGTTGCGCCCTGGCTTTGCCTCAATGCACTGTGCTTGACTTGGCTTTGTAGTGTTGCGCCCTAACTATGCTGCAATGCACTGTGCTTGACTTGGCTTTGCAGTGTTGCGCCCTGGCTTTGCTGCAATGCACTGTGCTTGACTTGGCTTTGCAGTGTTGCGCCCTGGCTTTGCTGCAATGCACTGTGCTTGACTTGGCTTTGTAGTGTTGCGCCCTGGCTTTGCTGCAATGCACTGTGCTTGACTTGGCTTTGTAGTGTTGCACCCTAACTATGCTGCAATGCACTGTGCTTGACTTGGCTTTGTAGTGTTGTGCCCTGGCTTTGCTGCAATGCACTGTGCTTGACTTGGCTTTGCAGTGTTGCGCCCTAACCTTGCTGCAGTGCTCTGTGCCTGACTTGGCTTTGCTGCAGTGTTCTGTGCCTGACTTGGCTTTGCTGCAGTGCTCTGTGCCTGACTTGGCTTTGCTGCAATGCACTGTGCCTGACTTGGCTTTGCTGCAGTGCTCTGTGCCTGACTTGGCTTTGCTGCAGTGCTCTGTGCCTGACTTGGCTTTGCGGTGTTGCGCCCTAACCTTGCTGCAATGCACTGTGCCTGACTTGGCTTTGCTGCAATGCAATGCACTGTGCCTGACTTGGCTTTGTGGTGTTGCGCCCTGGCTTTGTAGTGTTGTGCCCTAACCTTGCTGCAGTGCACTCTGCTTGACTTGGCTTTGTAGTGTTGCACCCTGACCTTGCTGCAATGCACTGTGCCTGACTTGGCTTTGCTGTGTTGTGCCCTAACTTTGCCGCAATGCACTGTTCTTGACTTGCCTTTGCTGCAATGCACTGTGTTGCGCCCTAACTTTGTAGCGTTGCGCCCTAACTTTATAGCGTTGCGCCCTTCTGTGGGACCCACATGCAGCCTAGAGGGGTGAAGCTTTGTGTAGACAAATGGTCTGAGATGTGAGGAGGTTGTTGTCTATACAGATGTCTAAGAGGCAAGTTTTACAGAGCAACTCAGCCGAGCGTTTCTCTTTTGTTTTGTAGGTGCCACTTGGGCTGCTTTTGGACTGGGAAGAGTGTTTGAGGTCAGTTGGGTAGCAGGGAGGTGGAGCGTGGGCCTGTGGATTTGCCACAGGCGGGGCCCTGTGTAGCGTGGAGCTGACTGTTGATACTGTATTTTTTGTTCTGTTTTCTTGCAGATGTAGAGGAACCTGGTGACTGCAGGACCATCCTTGACAGTGAATGCGATTTGGGCCGCTTCTGTGAGGCGTGGCTTCTGGCTCTCGGACCTCTGAAAGTTAAGTTGAGGGATCGGGGCTGATGTTATGTTGGGAAGAAGGGAGGTGTTTTGTTGTAGCAGGGAGGGGTTGTAGCAGTAGTGTAGAAAGAGTACTGTGCTGGGACAGGTTAAGGCAAAGGGCCTACTTCTCAGGCCAAAGATAGCATGTCCTGGACAGTGTGGTTCCAGCCTGTCTGTTGTGTTGTTGATGTAGTATGTGTACTGTGCTTTGGGTGTTCTGCAGGTCTTGATGTTCTCTATGCTTATGCCATGCTTGGCCTTCATTTCTAGGGTCTCTCTTTGTGTCCCTCCCCCTCCCCCCCTTCTGGGACTTGTTTGTGTTCCTTTCCCCTGCCCCCTTCTGGGACTTTTTGCGTTCCTCCCCCCCCCCCTTCTGGGACTTTTTGCGTCCCTCCCCGCCCCCCCCCCCTTCTGGTACTTTTTGCGTCCCTCCCCGCCCCCCCCCCTTCTGGGACTTTTTGCGTCCCTCTTCCCCCCCTTCTGGGACTTTTTGCGTCCCTCTTCCCCCCCTTCTGGGACTTTTTGCGTCCCTCTTCCCCCCCTTCTGGGACTTTTTGCGTCCCTCTTCCCCCCCTTCTGGGACTTTTGGCGTCCCTCTTCCCCCCCTTCTGGGACTTTTGGCGTCCCTCTTCCCCCCCTTCTGGGACTTTTGGCGTCCCTCTTCCCCCCCTTCTGGGACTTTTGGCGTCCCTCTTCCCCCCCTTCTGGGACTTTTGGCGTCCCTCTTCCCCCCCTTCTGGGACTTTTGGCGTCCCTCTTCTGGGACTTTTGGCGTCCCTCTTCCCCTCTTCTGGGACTTTTGGCGTCCCTCTTCCCCTCTTCTGGGACTTTTGGCGTCCCTCTTCCCCTCTTCTGGGACTTCTTTTATCTGTTCCCTACATTTAAAGTATTTAGGCACAGATTCTTGTATGTCCATCTTTCACTTGTGGCCATATGCCTTTGTAAGGGTCACTTTTCCAGAACTGTCATTGAGTTGTTCTTGCAGTCCTTAGGTCTTCCTGCCCCATGGCATCTCTGGTCTGGGTGTCATCCTCCTTAGTTTTCTTTTTCTATCTGGATTGCTATTGGTCCATCATGTGTGGTGCTGCTCTATGTGTTTGTCTGGCTGGAACTGCTCTGCCCAGGGCAATGAAGTTAGAGACATTAACAGAAGCGCAGCAGAAATATTGTGTGGGTAATATGCTGATATGCAGAGTACTTGCCTAGGGTCATATACTACACTGCTGAACAAGTACCCATAGGTCAGGCAAGTGAGGAGAGTAGAATCCTCCTGGCTATGCAGCTGCAGGAGCGACGATCAAGGCTCTGGGGCCTGAGCTATTGAAGCAGGACCTAAGTACCTCAAAACCAAGTATGTTCATTACAGCCTGTGCGGTACTTATGATTACATATGTGGGACTTAGAATTTGATGTGTCTGACTGTGTCTAGGGTTGAGGGTTTGGATGCACGGAGATGTGTTTGCGGAGGTGTATTAGCATCTGGGTGTGTGGAGGTGGGTGTCATTTATTGTTGTCTCCATAGAATTTGTGTGTGGAATGGAGTGTTTTCCTTTGGAGGCAGTCAGGACCCAAGATTGAAAATAGAATAAAGAAAGCCCTGCTGGAGTTTGTTATGTTTTCCCCCAGCTGGGTTTTTTTTCCTCTGGTCTCGGGCAGTTTGCAAAGTGTGGTCTATCACCAAGTTTTGGATGCAGTCTGAGCCGGGGCCAGCTTTCTTTGAGGCAGGGCTCAATTTGGAGGTGACTCAGAATGCTGTTCCTGGGGAGCCGTGAGGTGCAGGGCACTGGCCCGTTGTGGCCGGCAGGAGGTTGAATGCTTGGGTGGAGAATGAGGAGGGTTTTCTGGGTGAGGGTTTGTGTATGCGGTTTGGGGGTGGCGGGGTTGCTTTTAGAGGTTGTGTGTGTGTGATATTTTGCTTTGCAGGTACTTAGCTTTTTAAAAAATGATAATAGAATAAAAAAACCCCAGCTGGGGGATTTTTTTTTTTTTCCCCCAGCTGGGTTTTTTTTCCCCGGTCCCGGCCAGTCTGCGAGGCGATGTTCATCGCCAAGGTTTGGGTGCAGACTGACCTGGGACTGGGTTTTCTTGAGGCAGGATTAACTTTTGGGGCCCCTGGGAACGCCGTTCCTGGGGAGCCAAGGGTCCTAGGAGGGATGGCCTGTTGTGGCCGGCAGGAGGTTGAATGCTTGGGTGGAGAATGAGGAGGGTTTTGGGTTTTCTGGGTGAGGGTTTGTGTATGCGGTTTGGGGGTGGCGGGGTTGCTTTTAGAGGTTGTGTGTGTGTGATATTTTGCTTTGCAGGTACTTAGCTTTTTAAAAAATGATAATAGAATAAAAAAACCCCAGCTGGGGGATTTTTTTTTTTTCCCCCAGCTGGGTTTTTTTTCCCCGGTCCCGGCCAGTCTGCGAGGCGATGTTCATCGCCAAGGTTTGGGTGCAGACTGACCTGGGACTGGGTTTTCTTGAGGCAGGATTAACTTTTGGGGCCCCTGGGAACACCGTTCCTGGGGAGCCAAGGGTCCTAGGAGGGATGGCCTGTTGTGGCCGGCAGGAGGTTGAATGCTTGGGTGGAGAATGAGGAGGGTTTTGGGTTTTCTGGGTGAGGGTTTGTGTATGTGGTTCGGGGGTGGTGAGGTTGCTTTTTGAGGTTGTGTGTGTAATTTTTTGCTTTGCAGCCAGTTAGTTTAAAGCTAAAAGTAAGAAGAGTTTGGGATGGCCAGAGGAGGGTTTTGGGTTTTCTGGGTGAGGGTTTGTGTATGCGGTTTGGGGGTGGTGGGGTTTCTTTTTGAGGTTGTGTGTGTAATGTTCTGTGTGTAATTTTTTGCTTTGCAGCCAGTTAGTTTAAAGCTAAAAGTAAGAAGAGTTTGGGACGGCCAGAGGAGTCGCTGCGGAGCTGCGCCTCGGGACGGCCAGAGGAGTCGCTGCGGAGCTGCGCCTCGGGACGGCCAGAGGAGTCGCTGCGGAGCTGCGCCTCGGGACGGCCAGAGGAGTCGCTGCGGAGCTGCGCCTCGGGACGGCCAGAGGAGTCGCTGCGGAGCTGCGCCTCGGGACGGCCAGAGGAGTCGCTGCGGAGCTGCGCCTCGGGACGGCCAGAGGAGTCGCTGCGGAGCTGCGCCTCGGGACGGCCAGAGGAGTCTCTAAAAGAATATAGTGGTCATTGTGTCTGAATGTGTAGTGTTATGCCATATGTACCTCTGTTGTCTTTCATTGTGTTTAACTCTGTAGTGTTGGGTTGTCTTTAACTCTGTTTTCTGTTGTGGTATGTTTAACTCAGTGCTGTGGTGTTGCATTGTGCCTTAACTCTGTACTCTGATGTTGTGCTCCTGACTTTGTAATGCACTGTGTTTGACTTTGTTGTATCGTGCCCTAATTTTGTTGTTATGCCCTGTGTTTGATTGTGCTGTATTGTGCCCTAACTTTGTGTATTGCCCTGTGTTTGACTGTGCTGTATTGTGCCCTAACTTTGTGTATATTGCTGTGTTTGACTTTGCTGTAATGCACTGTTTGAATTTGTATTGTCCCCTAACATTGTTGTAATGCCCTGTGTTTGACTTTGTTGTATGGTGCCCCAACTTTGTATATTGTCCTGTGTTTGACTTTGTTGTATTGTGCCCTAACATTGTATTTTGTCCTGTGTTTGACTTTGATGTATTGTGCCCCAACTTTGTATATTGCCCTGTGTTTGACTTTGTATTGTGCCCTAACATTGTATGTTGTCCTGTGTTTGACCTTGCTGTAATGCTCTGTTTGACTTTGTATTGTGCCCTAACATTGTATATTGTCTCGTGTTTGACTTTGTATTGTGCCCCAACTTTGTATATTGCTGTGTTTGACTTTGCTGTAATGCTCTGTGTTTGACTTTGTTGTATTGTGCCCCAACTTAGTATATTGCTCTGTTTGACTTTGTTGTTTTGTGCCCCAAGTTTGTATGTTGTCTTGTGTTTGACTTTGCTGTAATGCTCTGTTTGACTTTGTATTGTGCCCCAACTTTGTGTATTGCTCTGTGTTTGACTTTGCTGTAATGATCTGTGTTTGACTTTGTTGTATTGTGCCCCAACTTAGTATATTGCTCTGTTTGACTTTGTTGTTTTGTGCTCCAAGTTTGTATGTTGTCTTGTGTTTGACTTTGCTGTAATGCTCTGTTTGACTTTGTATTGTGCCCCAACTTTGTGTATTGCTCTGTGTTTGACTTTGTTG